>CM042078.1:12680536-15180536 GCA_023509865.1 Trypoxylus dichotomus
ACCGGCGGTCCTAGTGGTAGCGGGAGTCATCCCAGTGTCGCTCCTTGCTCAGGAAAGGAAGCGCATATATATGAGGAGACGTGCAGGTGAAGAACGAGTCGCCAACGAAAGAGACGCCACATTAGAAGCATGGCAACGACTTTGGGAGACGGACGGAAGAGGGCGCTGGACTGCGAGACTGATCCCGCGCCTCCGCCCTTGGATCTCTAGAACCCATGGGGAGGTGGATTATTACCTGACTCAGTTTTGACCGGTCATGGCTATTTTAAATCGTATCTGCACCGAATGGGTAAGACTGAGACTGGAGCATGTTTGTATTGTCCAAATGAGGTAGATGATGCGCACCATACCTTCTTCTTATGTGAGAGATGGGCGGAACCAAGACGGTTACTCGAAATGGAGATCGGCGAATTTACGATCGACACAATTATAACGAAGATATCAGCCAATGAAAATTGCTGGACAAGTTTAACGCGATACGTTCAATATGTCCTGCGCACGAAGAAAGGCGATTTGGATCGCAACATGGACTAATTCGAGTCCAGTGGAGCGTGGCCTTTGTACAGCAAACTAGGCACAGCCCAAACTAAAGTGATTAACGGGTGGTGGCTGGTAGTCCTCTATTGAAGGGAGTCCGAGTATTGATGTTTATTATTATTATTATTGTTATTATTATTATTGTTATTGTTATTATTGCTGTTATTGTTATTGTTATTGTTACTGTTATTGTTATTGTTGTTACTATTATTAGTTTCATGGTACATTGCAATATGTACCGCGCAAAAGAAGGAATTGCAGCATAGACAGAGAATTGTTATAATTCCAAACCACAACGGAGTGTGGCCTTTCTACAGCCAAATGCACAGACCCAGCCCGAAGTAATGTGATAAACGGTTCCGGACTGGTGTCTAGAAGAAGAGGGGCGTTTTAGTTGGTAGTCCTCCTTCAGAGGGTCCAACATAACTAGTATAGATGGATATACTAGTATGCGTCAATGCATTTTACCTCGCAAAAAAAAAAAAAAAAATTATTATTATTATTATTATTATTATTATTATTATTATTATTATTATTATTATTATTATTATTATTATTATTATTATTATTATTATTATTATTATTATTATTATTATTATTATTATTATTATTATTATTATTATTATTATTATTATTATTATTATTATTATTATTATTATTATATATGTTGTCAATCAGTGTTGACGTGTTTAGAACTGCTCCTGTTGCTTGTGATTTTTCGTACAGTTCTAGTACGTTTTGACGCCAGGTTTTTGCAAGGTGCATCTGCATTAGAAGATAGACTGGTTGGGGTAAGTTCCGTTACTTGGAAGCTGCTGAGAAAGGTAGACCGTGGGTGTTGGTGATTGCGCTGATTTTTTTGATTGACATTGTCAGTTGCCAAAGCGTTTGACAGTAATCGAGTGTCATAAGGTAGAAATGGCAACTAGGGGAGTCACCTATAAGCAGGTCTGACTTGCTGAGAGCCATCTTTGGAACAGGAGAGGACGAAGATGACTACGGAGGAATTAAACAGCATAAGGACAAGGAAGAACAGGAACTTGCCAAATGTATAGAAATTGTTAAAGGAATGAAAATCGCGTCTGATCGCCAGAAAAATATGTCTATGCAAATTAAGAATGGCCTAAAGAAACTTGAAGAAGCTCTTGACGCAATGACTTTTCACAGAAATAGTTGGAGAAAGGCTGAATGCGAAGTTAAATTTCCTCTTCCAGAGGATGAGAGACTTGTTAGGAACGTTAGCCAAACTCTCATTGATACCAGTCCAGCAGGACATTACAAAGAAACAGGGATTGTTGATGAATCACTCGAAATCCTTGGGAAGATGTTCGCCGAAATAGGCGTAAGCGATGTAGAAAGAATGAAGCTAGAAGGACAGCAGAGAGAGGAAAGCGGACAGCAGATATCCACTACCACCGGGGTTGCCGCTGCGCCGCTAAATTACAGTAATAAAGAAAAGTTGAATCCCAAAACAGCCCGTCCGAAACACGCAGCCCTGCTTATAAAACCAATGCAAGGGAAAACCTATGCTGAGGTATTATCTGAGATTCGGCAGAGGGTAAAACCAGTAGAGACGGAAGTGAATATAAACGCCGTCAGAAAAACCAAAAAAGGGGCCATTTTGATAGAGTTAGGACGAAGTAGCAGTAACTGTAAAGGGTTTACAAACCAGCTTCAGGAGGCTTTGAAGGAAAAGGCGCAGGTCAGCACTCTTCAGCCTAAACTTAAATTAGAGTTTAGAGACCTGGACTGTTTGACTACGGTAGAAGAAGTGACTGAAGCAATTAGGAAAGCTTTACCAAATTGCGAAACTGACCCGAAGGTGATCTTAACCAAGGCCAATAGCAGACAGCTCAAAATAGCGTTAGTTGAAATTAATGAACACTATGCTCTTGAGTTGCTTAAAACTGCTCGCATTAAGGTAGGATGGGTGAATAGCAGAATACGAAAGAGACTTGAAGTTACCCGGTGCTATAGATGCTTTGGCTTTGGACACCGGCAGGCAACCTGCTCTGAACCAGATAGAAGAAAGGAGGGGCTTTGCATGGGATGTGGAGAAAAGGGCCATCTTAAGAAGAACTGCACCAACAAAGCTAGATGCTTGTGCAGTGCTGAAAAATGCACGCGACCATGTTGCTGGGTCAGGCAAATGCGGAGTTTTCAGACAGGCGCTTGAGAAAGCAAGAGCAGAGTACATCAGTGCTCTAGAAAAGAAACATCAAGTTAATGAATAGAGTTCTTCAAGGGAGCAGAACAGCAGATGAGATCAGAGTAATTCAGATCAATATGAACAGAAGTAGGCTAGCTGACGAACTTTTATATCAGCTGGCGTTTTGAATCCAACACGGATATTGTGTTTATCAGCGAGCAGTACAGGAACCGAGATCAGCCACTTGGTTCTCGGATCTGCTGAGCACCTCAGGCTATATGGATATCCAGTTCAAGAAACATTCGAGTAGAGGGGCACGGTTCCGAGGAAGGCTTTGTCTGGCCGATGCGAGGCGATGACTTTCTTTAGTTGCTACCTCACCCCCAATGAGAGTATTCAACAGTTCCGCACAAAGATAGATGCTTTGGAGGATGCTATCTTCAATACCCAAGGAGAGGTAATTGTTGGGGAGACTTTAATGCTAAGGCGATAGAGTGGGTATGCCGCATCCGGACTCCCGAGGAAGGTATATTCTAGAAATGGCGGCCAGGACTGGGCTTATTGTTCTTAATGAGAGGGAAGTGACTACCTTCCGTCGACCTGGTTACTCAGAGACTATACCGGACGTCTCTTTTGCATCCGAGGCATTAGTACCTAGGATCGTGGACTGGAAAGTATCTGAAAGTTATACAGGAAGCGATCACCAGGCTATTACCTTTCACCGTGTATGGTCGATCTGAGGCCCGCTGCCGGTTCTCACCGAATTCTGGTGGCTGGAACTTTGGGAAACTTGACACGGAACGATTCTGTAGGGCCCTGCCTCCTGTATGTCGACTTATAGCAGGATCGGAGGTAGATGCGAGGGAGCGAGTGGAGAGACTTGTTGAGTCGACAATGTCAGGCATTGCATCTGCCTGTGATGCCTCTATGCCAGAAAAGCTCCCCGACATTGTAAACGGGCAGCTTACTGGTGGACGGCTGAGATAGCTGAGCTGCGCAAGCGTTGCCTCCGATTAAGGCGAATCGCGCAAAGGGCTGGGAACCGAGAGGAGGCTAATATAAGATCTGCTGAGCACCGAGAAGCCAAGAAATCCTGCGACGGAGCAATTAATGAGTCAAAAGCGCGCTACTGGAAAGACATGGTGTCGGACGTGGACTCTGAGCCTTGGGGGCTAGGATACAAGCTCGTCACCGTCGACTTGGGGCGATGAAACCGCCGGCTATTCTGGAGCTAACCAGGATGCAGCGAATTGTGCGAGCGCTTTTCCCTCTCATCCTGCGAGGATGGACAGAGGTTTGAGGATGCCAGGAGATTTCCTACCATTTAATGAGGAGGAACTCAGAACGGTAATGGGGTCCTTGCTCAAAGGAGAGCACCAGGACCGGACAACATTACAAACGAGATCCTGAAATTGGTATACCAGCATAGCCCCACATCTGTTGCTGGATATGTACAACGAGTGCCTGGCCGCGGGAATTTTTTCCCACACGTTGGAAGGTTGCCAGATTGGTGCTAATCACTAAAAAGCAGGGAGATCCGGATGACCCATCTACGTACCGCCCTCTATGCATGCTGGACACGGCGGGTAAGGTTCTGGAGAGGCTTATACGGACAAGATTGCAGGCAGTGATGGAGGATGCTGGGGGTTTGTCGCCCCGACAGTACGGATTCCGCCGGGGAAGATCAACTGCCGATGCTCTACGGGAAGTTTGTGATGCGGTAACCAGAGCAGAGAACCACAACCACTACTCGCGTCGAATCGTTCTTCTTGTTACCTTAGACGTCCGAAATGCATTCAATTCGGCAAGATGGGTGGATATATTGAATGCTTTGAGCACTCCTTTCGGGTGCCGCCGTACCTTTGCGGATAATTGACGACTACCTGGGAATCGTTCCATCATATACGATACGAAGCAGGGTCGATGCAATGATAAGGTGACGTCTGGGGTTGCCCGGATCTATTTTAGGACCGGATTTCTGGAACATCCTATATGACGGACTCTTGAGGCAGGAAATGCCTGAGGAAGTGACTCTTGTTGGGTATGCGGACGACATCGCACTGCTCATTACTGAGCGGGATGTAGAACTAGCACAGCTCAAACTTAACCAAACCATGAGGAGGGTAACTCATTGGATGGAAATGCATGGTTTGAGTCTAGCACTTAACAAAACTGAGGTCGTCATTCTATCTAAGAAGCAGATAGACACAATCAAAATTCCCTTCGCGTGGGGATGTGGAAATTTTCACCAGCCCAACAGTTAGATACCTTGGAGTGATAATTGACACCAAAATGACCTTTCGTCACCAGATTTTACGTACTGCCGATAAGGCGGCGAAGATGGTTGCGAACTTGAGTAGGTTGATGGCTAATGTTTGTGGTCCTCGGCCAAAGAAGCGGAGGTTATTGATGTCGACAGTTCAGTCGGTCTTACTGTACGGCTCGAGGTGTGGGCGGACGCGCTGAGCAAGGAGATGTATCGTAAGAGACTGGCCCAGGTGCAGAGAAGGGCTGCACTGAGAGTTGCCTCGGCGTACCGCACTGTGTCGGAACCGGCGGTCCTAGTGGTAGCAGTGAGTCATCCCAGTGTCGCTCCTTGCTCCAGGAAAGGAAGCGCATATATATGAGGAGACGTGCAGGTGAAGAACGAGTCGCCAACGAAAGAGACGCCACATTAGAAGCATGGCAACGACTTTGGGAGACGGACGGAAGAGGGCGCTGGACTGCGAGACTGATCCCGCGCCTCCGCCCTTGGATCTCTAGAACCCATGGGGAGGTGGACTATTACCTGACTCAGTTTTGACCGGTCATGGCTATTTCAAATCGTATCTGCACCGAATGGGTAAGACTGAGACTGGAGCATGTTTGTATTGTCCAAATGAGGTAGATGATGCGCACCATACCTTCTTCTTATGTGAGAGATGGGCGGAACCAAGACGGTTACTCGAAATGGAGATCGGCGAATTTACGATCGACACAATTATAACGAAGATATCAGCCAATGAAAATTGCTGGACAAGTTTAACGCGATACGTTCAATATGTCCTGCGCACGAAGAAAGGCGATTTGGATCGCAACATGGAAAGAGAATTGCTCTAATTCGAAAGTCCAGTGGAGCGTGGCCTTTGTACAGCAAACTAGACACAGCCCGAACTAAAGTGATTAACAGGTGGTGGCTGGTAGTCCTCTATTGAAGGGAGTCCGAGTATTGATGTTTATTAATATTATTATTGTTATTATTATTATTGTTATTGTTATTATTGTTGTTATTGTTACTGTTATTGTTGTTATTGTTACTGTTATTGTTATTGTTGTTACTATTATTAGTTTCGCGGTACGTGCAATATGTACCGCGCAAAAAGAAGGGAATTGCAGCATAGACAGAGAATTGTTATAATTCCCAAACCACGATGGAGTGTGGCCTTTCTACAGCCAAATGCATAGACCCAGCCCGAAGTAATGTGATAAACGGTTCCGGACTGGTGTCTAGAAGAAGAGGGGGTGTTTTAGTTGGTAGTCCTCCTTCAGAGGGAGTCCAACATAACTAGTATAGATGGATATACTAGTATGCGTCAATGCATTTCACCTCACGCAAAAAAAAAAAAAAATTATTATTATTATTATTATTATTATTATTATTATTATTATTATTATTATTATTATTATTATTATTATTATTATTATTATTATTATTATTTACATATGCGAGCGTTTACTGTATTTTATACAGAAAATATTTACAATAATAATAAATATATACTCCTTCGAATTTCAACTTTTGTTTATTCATCTCATGAAACCATTACAATTACATTTGCAAAGCACCGATGGAGCAAGTGCATTAGTGTAGAGGGGGACTATGTCGGAAAATAAAAATATAGTCCCATTATAGTTTTACTGTAAGGAGGTCATGGGTATAGCACAGAGATCCACCCTTGTAAATGATAAAAAATGAGTATTTACATGAGCGAGCATTTACTGTATTTGATTTATTTGCTATATTTCATTTTAAAGAATTTTTTTTTTCAATAAATGTTTGATCATATGTTTCTCCGACGACTTGAAACCCTGTAATAGAAAGACCAACAAACTTTACAAATCACTACAATCGATGTGGAATGTGACAAATCTGTATTTTTAACAATGACGGGACAAATTTTTAAAAATCATATTTAGTTTAGATCTCATCTTTAGATTGCTACAAGAGATAACACCAAGGTACGTTTTACCGATTGGCAGTAAATGAAATGATACATATATAAATAAAATCATGCAAAATCATCATGACTAACGGACAGTGTAGTAACAATTAGTAGGATCCCGCGATGAAATTGCAAAACAATGCGTAAGTATAGGATAGCGTGCACAATATAACATTATATTTCATAATATGCGCTGCCCATATCGAGAACCGGCATCTTCGAGATATTTTCATTCACGTCGACGTTAGTGCAACCGGCAGAATTTGGAGGTCATTGCCGTAACGCGACATAAAAAAATCGACGTTCATAACAACTAATCAAATATTACAGGCGCGATTTTAGAGATTCATTCTTCTAATTACTCTTGACTAAAGATAGTGTAATCTTTGCGATATGTAGATCGGCATATCCATATCAACGCGTAAATAGTTTAATATCGCACTGGGAATATTTTTATCTGATTCTATACCGTAGATATCACGTGATAACCTTAAACAACTTATTTAACGTTATACAAATCCCGAACGCAGTCAGTTCGAACTCTTTGAGCTCGTCAACATGCGACGAATCGCTGTAGTTCTATATCTTTTCCTTGCCTTTTCGACGATCAACGGACTGAAGATCTTGTGCATATCGCCGGCAGTAACTCACAGTCACTATACGCTCGGATTTACACTAGCTCAGGATTTGGCGAAAAGGGGACATGAAGTGACGATATTGGCACCTTATGGTCATAAGGAACCAATTAAAAATCTTCGAAGTTTAGTGTTAACTGGATTCGTAGAAGAATGGGATAGTAAGTAGCTGTTAAATGTTTGCTTGCTAAAGATAAATTGATAAAGATTCAAACTAAAAATGCAGTCTTTAGCATTTAAATCAGGAAATTGTAATAATGTCTGTATACGAGATATGTCTCGAAATTAATAATAATTAATAATTATCTACAATTTAATATTGTCCTCTTCAAAGCATGCTTGTTTGGAATTCATACAGCGTCTCCAGCGAGTTTGTTCCGTTAGGCTGTTTAGTGTCTCCGTCATGACTCTTTGGATGTTGTTTATTATTCCATAATGGAAAGATCTCAATTTTCGCTTAAGTGTTTGATAACGAACACAATCACATTGAGCCATGTCTAGACTGTAGGGCGTAGGGTAGGTGTGGGAATATTTGAATGTTCTTCTCTGCCAAAAGTTCTCTAACCAACAACAAACTGTGACTGGGCACATCATCGAGATGCAAGATTCACGAGCTGGCAATGTCAAGTCGCAGACGGAAAACTCCTGTTCCACAAAAGTTCAAAGACCTCGCGGTAAAAATTTATTTCACTGTTTGGCCTCGCAGTACGAATTCT
This sequence comes from Trypoxylus dichotomus, assembly GCA_023509865.1. Lineage (NCBI taxonomy): Eukaryota > Metazoa > Arthropoda > Insecta > Coleoptera > Scarabaeidae > Trypoxylus > Trypoxylus dichotomus. The sequence continues at coordinate 12,688,776 of CM042078.1, forward strand.
TTGTAGATAATTCTGCGAGAATACATCACGATAATATTACAGCTTATTGTCGATTAGAGAATTTTCGACAGAGAAAAACATTCCACTACTTCCACACTCGCCCTTCACTCCAAACAAGAAATTAAAAGATTCCCATTACGGAACAGTAAACAACATCCAAAGAGCCACAGCGCAATTTCTAAGCAGTCTAACGGAGCAAGATTTCCAGAATTGTTACCAAGAATCGCTGGAGATGCTGTGTGTATTCCAAACGAGCATATTTTAAAAGGGATAATACTAAATTGTAGCTACATTTAATTAAACACTGTAATGCTAATCATTCTCTTTAATTCTGGTAGTAGTAGTGTTAGTAACTATTTAATTGCTTAAATTTTTCTTTGACCTTTCAACTTTATATTTAACTTCAAATATTTGTTTAAGAAAATTATGCCATTGTGTTAAAGAAAAACTACAACATGTTTCTGATTTATGTTGATTACATTTTAAATTGAACGTGTTATTGATGCAGTAGCCAACTTTTCCAAGCAAATCTAGAAAGAGACTTAAGAAAGTTTCAAAGCCTTCTTAGAAATTTTGGAAGCTGTTTCTAGATTTGCTCGAGAAAGTTGGGCACCAACGAAACATTATTCACTCTTCAAAACTTCGTTCTTTACTGGATGTCTACATTTCAATTTGGTTACTTATAAAACATCCTTTACTATAAAATAATTTTAAATTCATATAACAGCACGTCAAAAAAATGTTTATTTTAATGCTCGAACACGTTAAAGACGTTACCTTCACTGTATGATAAAGTAACTTATAGATTTACTAGCTTAAACATCCGGAAATTATTATTTAAAGAACAACAGTCTTGCCATTTCCACTTTAAAACGTTAATAACGTATACTACTATATAAAATTAGAACCATAAACTTTGAAATGCAATAAATATAAACTGGATCCAGAAATATGTTGTCATTTTGTTTGTTTCAATTAGAAAAAGGCTCCAACGACATCGTTTTCTCAAATTCACCCCTTTTAAACTTAATTTCGAAATAAACTTACTTTTTGACGATTACCATGTAACTATAATACGAGGAAATGACGATTGCAAGGACTGTGTGTATATACAATTCACAGGTATAGCAGTAAACTCCACTTACACAAATTAATTAATTATGCGGAACGCAGCGTTTCGAGAGCACGTGGGCTCTCATTGTCAACCGTGTTACCGACTGAAAGTAAAAACTGTATCACACATGCAAATTATTTTCTACGCGGGCTCTAAAATTTCTAAAACATATGACTATTTACAATCTACTCGGTGGTCTAATGCCTTTTTCGAGAAAGGATGGACCGAAAGCGAACCGTATCTTTAACAGGGCCTATGGTAATAAATCCATCAAACTCGAGTGTGCAATTGGGGGTGGTTCTCTGTTCAATAAGTTTCCGTTCTTTTTCATACATATCGTTTCGTACGCGTCTAATTCTCTATACGAGTTCACGTTTTTAAGTAGTGTCAGATTTTTTAAATCAATCTTATGTCCGGATTTTACCATATGCTCTGCTACGCTTGATAGTTCAGGTTTGTCGAAACGATAGTGTCTAATATGTTCTTTGAACCTCGTTTCGATACTCCTTTTTGTTTGTCCAATATAAACTTTCTCACAATCATTGCATGCGATTTGGTATATTCCAGACCTTTTTATCATCTCCGGTTTATCTTTGGGGTTCCCCAAGAGATTCTTTAAGTTGTTTTTTGACACAATAGACACGTTAATATTTAGTTGTCGGAAAATTTTACTTAACCAGTAAAAGGGTTAAGTAAAATTTTACTGTTGGGTGAAAAGGAAGAGTTATAAATTTCTTATTACCGGTGTTTGTTGATGTCAACGTCGAGGAATTTCTGATGTGTTGAATTTTTGGAAGACAATACATTTTTGGAATGGTAGGGTTTGAACTTGTTATTACTTACAATGGTATTGCTAGGCGCCATCTGACATATACATCGTAAAGCTTTACATTATTTGATTACTGTATGCATGCTCAGAACGTTTTGTCATCGCTATTTGATTGTTGGAACATTTAGCCGTGAAAAAACTTTCTGCGCGTTGGATTCCACATAATTTAACAGTCGCTCAAAAAAGGCTAGCGTCGATTGCTGTAAAGAAATGCTCAAAAAATACAATCGTGATGCGTCAAAAGCCGTGCATGACATTTACACAGCTGACGAATCTTGGATCTATGCGTATGCACCCAAAAGTAAACAACAATGGATATGGGCCCTCCAAGCTAAGCCAAACCCAACAACAGTTGTTCGCACCAGAAGCACCTCGAAGCAAATGGTCACCTTTTTTTTTGGATAAACGGGAATGTTTGCGTAATTTTGAATGGTTCACAACCATTTGTTTGCCAGAAATTCTTGAAGAAATAAAAAAAAACAACCAACGACGTAGGGTCATTCTTTGTCATGACAGCGCGAGTTCTCACATATCGACCCAATATTTAACCGGTCAAAGTATCGAATTGATGGGTCATCAAAATGCATGTTTTGTAGATAACTCAATCGGAATGGAAAAAGTGCTATGAAAATTGGTTCAAACGTATGCTAAAATGTATCGATCATCGCGGAGAATATTTTGAAAAACAATAAAACCATTTTCAATAAAAAATATCTCTTTTCAGTCCGAATACATAAATTACAACCCTTGTATAAATACTCACATACTTCTTTCAGAAATGAAGAAAGATATGGACATGTACAACAGAGCCAGTATGCCAACCGCTTTAGTTTTGTTGCAAATGGGAGGGATGGCCTCGATGATAGTGGATCAGACTCTAAGTCACGATGTGGTTCAAAACCTGCTCAAAAGTAACGAGACCTTTGACGCTGTGATCTTGGAACATTTCATCTCAGACGGTTTACGAGCTATCGCATATCACTTCGGAGCCGTACCAATTAGTCTTTCGGCTGCTCCTCCGGGCGCTTGGATTAATCACTTGGTTGGCAATATCGATCTACCTTCCTACACAACGCAAATATATCTGGAGTCTCCTATTCATACGGATTTCTGCAAGAGGGTTCACAATATGTTGTTGTACATCACTCAGAAGCTCTTCGACCATCTATACTTTTATCCGAAGCAAAATCAGTTAATCCAAAAATATTTTCCAAATTTCCCACATATTTACGACTTAGTATACAACACTTCGTTGATCTTACTTAGTTCTGATGCCACGTTCAGCGAAACCGTACCCACATTACCTAATATGATCGAAATCGGCGGTTTCCACGTCTTACCTCCGAAAAAACTGCCTGAGGATCTTCAGAAGATATTAGATAATGCCAAAAATGGTATAGTTTACTTCAGCATGGGCTCAGTTTTAAGCGGTAAAGACATGCCACCAGCAAAACGAGATGCCATTTTGAAAACTTTTTCAAAATTAAAAGAAACCGTCTTGTGGAAGTATGAAGAAGAACTTCCTGGAGCGCCATCTAACGTGATAATAAGGAAATGGTTTCCACAATCGGACTTATTGGGTAATTTGCATTTTAACATTTAATAATTATTGCCTAAAGACACGACTTTGAATTTAGCACACCCAAACGTCAAACTATTCATAACTCACGGAGGAATGCTCAGCGCGGTAGAAGCTTTGCATAGGGGAATCCCCGTAGTTGGCATCCCAATCCACGCCGACCAAAAACTAAATATGGGCAATGTGGCCCGTAGAGGCTACGGTGTTGTGGTACATTTTGACACCCTCTCCGTAGAAACTTTGACGGAAGCTATAAATGATGTCCTAACCAATCCAAAGTAAAAAATGTTTTGTATTAAAAAACAAAAATATCTTCCTAATCCTGAAAATTATTTTTGCAGGTATACCCAGAGTGTGAAATATAGTTCGCAAGTCTTGCGAGATCAAGAAAACACACCTTTAGACCGCGCAGCATTTTGGATCGAATATGTTGTAAGGCATAAAGGTGCGAGACATCTTAGACCAGCATCTTTAGAATTAACGTGGTACCAACATATATCCTTGGATGTGATTTTATTTTTGACTGCAATTACTGTAGGCCTTTTTGTGATATTTTATAAAATTATTAAATGGTGGTTTGGAAGACATAACGCACCAAGAAAACAAAAATTGAATTAAACTGTATAGTTTTCTTTGTGTACATATATATTTTTATATATCTTTAATACTTTGTAAATTATAATTTAAGAAGCATTAATTATGCTAATGTTATTGTTTTGTTAAACTTTTAATTAACAAAAAATGCAATAAACTTTTAATTTTTATTTCACAGAAAAATAAAATATATACTATAACATATAAACATTTTTCCTATATGTAGTGCGCCATCTGTAATCCAATAGCTGAAATAAATTGGATATATGTGGCACAATCTATTAATGCAGTGCCCTAAATTATAGAATTCTATAATCAAGAGTGATTATAAATTTTCACGGAGTTATTTGGGTTGCATATGTTACATGCAGCTTCAATCGTTTTCTTTTAAAGGAATTAAGTTTCTAAGCTCAAGCCGCATGTAACAACTCAAAGAAAGCTCCGTGCAACTAGGAGCGAAAGATCGGCAAACTCATACAATTGCCATTACGCGGTTTCAACCCTCTTTGTCTCTCAAAGGAATAAAGTGATCTTGAAAGTAACGCAAGGTATTCCGAATACATTCTGGGTTTATTCCATTACATACAATACGTATACAATCTTTCAGTTGTTCCAAGTTACGTATTTGCACGTCACAAATTTTATTTTTCAAGTAACCCCAATGAAAGAAATTATTTGGAGATAAGTCGTCTGATCTTGGGGGCTATGATATGGAGCCAAACTTACCAATCGACCGCCTTTGAAATGCATCATTCAAAAAATTCCTGACAACGTTTATAGAATACTTCAATATACAATTGATGGAATAATGTGATTTCTCAACAGATTCAGATATTTTGCTGCAGTGAGGTTGCCGTCAATAAAAAATTGTCCAATAAGTCTATGGCTTATTATTCTAATCTAGACATTGATCTTTTGGGGGTACTGTTTTGGGATCAGATTTTGAGCATGAGGATTTGTACGGGACCAATATCTAACTAATTAATGGATAGGAAATTTTGTATTTTGCAATGGGTAAATGTAGGACTCTAACCAGAAGTTTTGAGAGTTGACTTTACTATTTACGGTAGATAGAGCTTCATCAGTAAAAATTATGTTATTTAAAATTTCTTCATTTTCATTTAATATATTAAACATTATTTGGTAAAAAATTACTTCGCTTTACTTTATTTTCTTGCAAAAGTTCTTAATGGCTTGGCATCTTGTATGTATTATATTCTTTCAGCGTTTTGTACATCGAACTGTATGATTCTTTAAAATGCCCGGCTACATCTAAAAGCGATCCTACAGGTCATTCTTCTACATAACACAGGATATTCAACTTAATGTCGTCTGTTAAAACGTGACTGGTTTTATTCCTTTTTTGTGAGAATTTAGAAGACAACCATCTTCTTTGAATTTTTTAAAAATCTTTGGAATTGCTTTCGCATAAGGTGTAGGTCTGTCAGGATAGTTAATTGGGAACATGTCTCACTGTCCTTAAACTAATATTCTTCTGGTGCTACATTATTATTGCCACCTTTTCATATTTGTTGTACTTACTCATTATAGAATGTTTTTTTTTCTCCAAGGCAACATTATTTAATCATTAAGCTATGGGAAATCCTTCACGGTGTATAACTGGTTGCCTGTCATACTTCTAATGCATTGACAATTATCTTTTTAAAATTACGCATAGGAAGAATGTAAGTGTAATGATAAGGAAAACCGGTATATTCATCATCATATCTACATCCATTTACTTGTACTATTTATTTGCCTGCCACTCTAAATATATTTACATAATCACGCTATTTTTTCGAATATTCTGCTAGTTATGATTTAAGAAATAGTAATTATACCAATGTTATTGTTTTGTTAACTTATAATCAAGAAAAAAAACGGAAGAAATTAGCATGTCTATTAATGCAATCGTTCTTTCTATTAAAAATTAAGATGGTGTCTGTCGCATTTCCATTTCGAATTTAAATGACTTTTTAATTTAGAGCAGCATCTGTTGGCCAATGCATTATAATAAATGCAAGAATCATTTAAAATTCGGCTACTATTTCGGTAACTTATTTACCCCCTATTTACTAGTTCTGTAATTTAGATAAAACATCCATATTGTAGTTACAATTCAATTATGAGTAGAGCACTACAGCAGTTAGCAGCAGTCATAAAATAGATGGCACTGAAATCTATATGGAATCAATAGTGGCAAATTGAAAATATTCAAGACAAATAATTTTATACCTATCTCAACCAAACTATCTGAAGTAAATAGGTGACTTTGGTTTTGTAAATAAATAAAAAGTTACTACAACAATAAGTATAATTTATTATACTAATTTCTTTCCTAAGGTTTATCCCCATAATTATATATTTCAATAAATTGCAACGGGTTCAATTGAATAACATTTTTATTTAAAACAATCAATAAAATTCAAAATAAAGTAGAAAATAATTTACAGAATGCATTGATCAGTAATACTCTCGAATCAAGAAGGAATAAACAATATCCACAAACTTGTTGGATAATATCACAACGAATAGATTTGCAAACCTTCCCATAGAAACACGGGCATCTCTCTCGCAAAGAGATAGAATAAGCACCGAGGATATTCAATTACGACAGCTTTATTGTAAAAACACATTATTTTATGGATAATTCAGCTACTAGGAATAACAAATCAGGACAATATGGCAGTATGAATAAATAATAATAATTAGCGTATACCTCCCTACTTTTTTATTATAATAATTTACAATAACACGTCACCGACATATCCATTATCAATCAGAGCTCGCCTATCTAATTTTTCACGCATTGCGGGGTCAAAAGTGTCTCCCATATCGTTAAGAAATAACTTATTCTTTATTTTAAGTGTGTGTTTATATATATATATCTTACAAATCACTTTAAATTGAAATGATTTACGACAATGGATATGCATTATAGATGCATTAGACCGCTAGCTGTAGCGTGCGCCATCAGGGTGGTAGCCGCCTGTTGCGTCTCTAACATAATTTTGGTCTCTTCCATCCATTGCCGAGCTACAGCTCTGGGAGCACCTTTTAACAGGTTCATGTATTTCAACGTTTGCGCAAAGTCACCCCTATCGATCCAATACCTATAAAAACAAAAAAAAGTTCCGTTAATAAAGACTAACATATCAGAGATTTGAACCTAGTCATAAATTGCGTGCGTTTCGCCCTATGCTGACATCAAATTAAGTTAGTGTAATTGGAATCAATGACATCACGTGAGCTTACAATTAATATATAATATAATTATAATTAATGATCTAAAGTGACAAGCATTAAGGTCTTAAGAAGTCTCCTACATGAGTAATTTCAATTCTAGCATGGTATACACGTTAAGTAAAGCTTTACTTCTGTTTTTAGTGAATGTTTCTTAAATAGATAAACACGGCAACCATTGGAAGAAGATGGTAAAACAATGTATATATTAATACTACCAAATAATAAACATACGATTTAGATATATTTCATTTTCTGAGTGTCAATTGTTTCTCAGACAATCAATAAAGTGGCTACTGTTAAGCATAAATTAATATTTTGAATTTCGCGCTTAATTTGAACTATTGTGACTATAAGCAGTTGGTAATAACTTAGTGTAGAAGCGATGAGAAGTGCAAGATATCATCGTTATTGTAACGTTTACGTTTAGTCTTAATCATTTCTAAATAAACACGAATAGTAATTAAATAATTTCCTTATCGGCTACCAATAGTGAACTTTTTTAATAATATTTTTTTCGACATTTGAAGTACTAGAATGAGTTTTGGTAAGAATAATAATCATCAAAATATATATACAGGATGGTCGGCTTTTCATTGTACACTCAATATTTTCGTTGAGAGTAACATATTTTTAAAAATGCAAGACGTATGTAGTACAATTTTTGCTCTGTTTCTAATCCTGTGAAATAGACTGCTGTCACTTGAAACACAAAAGATGATCTAACGAAATTTTTTGTTGTGCAAATTGAACATCCTATATTTTATCGCTAGTTTATTCACTTCTAAATACTGTACCTCTTCTATGTTTCTTTGCATTAGACAATATGTACTGATGATTGAAGAAATGATTCAAAATGTCCATCACCATTTTTGCTGATTCACATTTGAGCTCGTTTTAATAAACTATGTCGGGATATTCTTAAGACATCCGGTGTAATTTCCTGTGTTGCCAATTGTATATTATTTTTTACCTTTCTATAAATCCCCAGATGAAAAAATCTAATATTGAGAGGTCAAGTGATCTCAAAGGCTATAAATGTGATCCTTTATTTCCAATCTACCTACTTCCAGATCCTAATTGCAGAAAATTTGTTGCTAAAAATTGTTATGCGGTAGTGCGCCGTCATATTAGAACCACACTTATTTCCGGATAGCTAAAGGCTCTAAATATTCTTGAAATACAGTTTCAAGAAGGTTTAAATATTGGTTTTGTGTAAGGGTGCCGTTATAAAGATAAGGTCTTAATAACTGATGCTCTATCACACCTATCCAGATATTTGTAGAAAAACGTATTTGATCTCGGGTTTGCTGTATTCTAAGAGGATTCACGTCGTCCCAAAAATGACAATTGTCCATTCCTATAAAAATTTGCTTCATCCGTCCATACAATATATGACAAATATTTAACACAACTTCAGTATTCCCATAACTCTTCCTCTCGGATGAAGAATTAAATTAAATTTGAAAGGTTAGAGTACTGTTAAAAAAAGTTTTATTGGTTCCTCTTAGTTCAATTTTGACTGTAATCCCCAACATGCTTTCGTTTAATCCATTCTGAAAAATGTTCTAACGAACCCGCGAAACTCAGTTACTACCCAAATTATGTTAACTCCAATTTCAATATCGCTTTTGGGGGACCAAGAATTGATTAAGAAAGCAACCACACAAGAACAACGATCCCAAATCCTAACAGAGCGATAAGCATTTAAACTTAAAATTTTTTATAATCCACTGAAAAGATGATGAAGATATGACAGTGTTTTCTTTTCGATTGCCAGAAAAAACATTACCAAACTCTACAAAAGCTTCCAGATCAGACAGTGTATTTTACCCAACAAACCAAATTCAATCCGAGCGTATTCATGATGCTTATTTCAAAGTAAAAGATATAGATCACCGTCAACCAAGAATAAATGAGCAAATATTAAACCAAGGAGCTCCACCGTTACAGTTTTTCCAGTTATTTTGAGATGAAAACCTACTTTACTATATTTAAACGAAAGTGAAAAATATGCAAAGTAGTATTAAGGATATGAACAAGATGTTAGCAACTTTATTGGTTTTTGCCAGATGGAAAGATCTATTGACAAACAAAAGGTAATGTACATTATAAAGCAATCTTCTGAACTACTTCGAGAAATAGATTTTTATCAATCTTCAAACATTTATAATTCAACGACAAGAATATCAGAAAAGCTAAGTGTCAAAAGATCATAGCTCTGATGGATACGATTTATTCTACCGAGTGACGCTATGGCAGACATAGCAAGCTTAATCCAAGTCACATTAAATTAAAATATTTTTAAAATAGTGTCCAGTCAGCAACCAGCTTCTTAAGTAGTCGAGAAGCAATTAAACAACAACACTTTACCTTGTTTAACCGACTTTTTCACTTTCACATCACTGTAATACACTAGGGTGACAGAATGAAATAGACACCAGGTAAAGCGGTATAAATATGTAAACAGCTAAATTCTAAGAACGAATTAAGAACTTTCTCTTGTCATTAGGGTAGGGGTAGATGTATCGGAAGGAATTCGTCATAGTTTAGTATCGTTACAACTATGCCTCGCTTACAAGGTTCGGGTGATACTAGCGACTTCACCCGGGGTCGCATCGTTGGCCAGAGTGAACGCGGCGCTTCGCAACGTGAAATAAGTAAATTTTTAAATATTCCGTTGTCCACAGTTAACCGTGTGATTATACAATTTAAACGCAAGGAAAACACAACAGTGGAGCCGAGACCAGGTCGTGCTGGACCTTCTGAAAGAAGTAAAAGGGTGCTTGTGCGCGAAGTGTTAAGAGAACCGCGAAAAAGTACAGCTGAGCTTGCGGCAACTTCACAGAAAAGTCAGCGCACCGTTCTGCGATACGAGTGTGGGGATGTATAAAAGGGTGGCAAAGAAAAGACCTCTCCTTACGGCGTTTCAAAAACGGCGCCGAATGGCTTGGGCAATCGAAATACGAACGAAGCCCGAAGAGTTTTGACGGTCTGTCATTTTTTCAGACGAAAGCAGATACTGCCAATTCAGTGATGATGGTCGTACGTGGGTATGGAGACGTTCGTCACAGCAAGTGGACGACAAGTTTTTGCATCAGACGGTGAAATACGGCGGTGTGAACATCATTGTGTGAGGCGCGATATGGTTTGGTGGAAGATCGCAATTAGTAATCTGCGACGGAAATATAAATGCGGCAAAATATATCCAAATATTAGCAGAAGGACTACTACCGATATTCGACAGCGCCATTTTATCTAAATCTAAAGAAGACGCCACTTTTATGGAGGATGGAGCACCCTGCCACAAAGCAAGAACAACAACCACATGGAAAGAGGAACAGGGGATTCGGATTTTACCATGGCCAGGCCAATCACCAGACATGAATCCGATAGAGAATGTTTGGCACATAATCCATACAAATATGGCGAAACGACCCCGAAAACCCAGCAATAAGGAAGAACTCGTGGCAGCTGTTACAGAAGAGTGGTTAAATATATTAAATATAAAGAAGAAACCATTAATCATTTAATAGATTCTATGCCACGACGACTCGCAGCACTTCACGCAAGTAAAGGTAGATCGACAAAATATTAGTCTAATTTAAAAATTTTAAAATATTTTGTATATATAACGAGAATAGAATCTTTTTTTTAATTAGTAGGCGTCTACTTTATTCTGTCACCCTAGTGTATAGTTCAAACTCCTTACCTTGCCCTTTGCAGGATATCATTTGTGCTAAGTTTACTAAAATCAGTCTCGCTATCATTCAACTCCGATTGTGGAATGGGATTCGCGGCTTTCAACAACAAAAAAGATTGCAGATAGGATAATAGGTACATGTGCAATCTACCGCCTTGTTCTGGTACTAGAGCCACTCCTCTCGCGATCTTCTCCACTTTCAAGAACCTCTCGCGAAGAGCATCTTCGGGGTAAACACCACGATTCTTGGCTACGTTCGGTATACCTTCTAAAACGGTTTTAACTAAATCGTCATTATCAGCTACAAGAAAAAAACATGGTTAGAAGTGAACTACGAAGCATATATTTACAAAAAAAATAATTTCGAACATAGATACCTGCTGCTAATTTGATAGCTTTAATCTCAGGATCTAAAGGTCTTAACTGTTCGCTCCATGGAAAACCTGGGCAACCAGACTTTACAGCTCGATAAAGGGACTGGCATGCAGCCCATAGAACTTGAGATTGATGCACTGCCTTATCAAGTTCAGTTCGTGCTGCAATGAATATAAATCTACATTAAATCTATCCGATAAATTCAATATGTTACTAAATTGATTAACGTTACTTGCTTTATGCCAAGATAAAACAGCTACGTAATGATAATTTCTACCTGGTTTCTCCTCTCCTATCAGCAGCATAAAACAAATAAGTTACAATAACTGATGTACGGTTGTAATTTTATGATACCTATGTTGATTTTGTATTGGTCAGTTTCATCGTCGTACACAAGGACTTTTGAAAAGACATTCCCAAAAATTACGTCCATATATCGAATTTAAAAATAAAAAAGAACATCAAACAATAAAAAAAAAATGGAAAAATTATGGAAAAATGATTGACAAACAAGACATAATACTTTGATGTATAACCTTAAAAAAATAAAATGTATTTGATTACATAATTTTTGACACATAATTACTGGATTCTCCCAATATGAAAAGGAATATGGAACGTCACATTCTACAATCAAAATTTTGTAAACGTTAACGGTTTCTACGGCTATTGTTTAAATTCAAGTAGTCTCAGTATAATTCACAGGTATAGCAGTAAACTCCACTCACACAAATTTATTAATTAGGCGGAACGCAGTGTTTTGAGAGCACGTAGACTCATTGTCAACCGTGTTACCGACTGAATGTAAAAACTGTATCACACATGGAAATTATTTTCTACGCAGGCTCTAAAATTCCTAAAACATATGACTATTTACAATCTACTCGCCTATCTCCACATACAGAGTTATACGTCGTTCTACCTTTAGCCTTCGTTAACCAAATATAAAAAAACAAAAGAGAATAAATTTAAAACAAAAAAAATTGTGTAGGCGCAGTACGGATAAGTATACAAAATTATTGATGTTGAATTGTTAGTAAGTGGTGTTGCAGGTGGTTCCTTACTTCCTTGATCGAGGTATCTAATGGAATAAAAAGTAAGACGTAAGTATTTAAAATCTTGGATATACTATAGCTGAAACTGTGTTTATACACCTCACATCTGTGCTTGGAGACAGACAAAAAATGACCATGACAAACGTCACACGAATATGTCTGATATCTAAATCTTACCTTATTGTACAAATACGCTTAATAATGTTAATAAAGAACATTGTACTATGAAGCACCCGCGTGTAATACATATTTAGAGTATTTAAATCTTTGATTTTCTGCGTAACGCCACGCCTGTCGCGCATGCCGTAAACGAAGCAAGCACAAGACATTCTGAAGTCGCTGTATTCTCTGACAGTCCTGACCCGTAATGCAGTGAGTGTATACAGCATCTGCATAATTAAAGTTAGACAAAACAATTGTCTTACAAAGCATGGATCTTGCCGCCCTATCGAAGAACCTTCTAAGTATAAAAATTAATTTTAATGCTATGGTGGCCTTCCTTATGTGTGAGGTATTCTGATGAAAGCACAGAGAAGAATCGATACACACACCCAAGCCCTTTATACACTCCAAGGGAATAATCTTGCAGCCCCTGATATAAATGTCAAGATTGGGCAAGACTCTAAGTCTAGGATTTCTTGGACCAAAAGTAATAAGTTGTGTTTTGTTAGCGGTAAGTGCTAATTATAGGTGGTCACAGTACACTGTTAGATTATGCAGATCCTTATTTATGCATTTCAGAGCTTCGGTGAGCTTAGAGGGGCTGAAGGAAAAATAAAGTTGGGTATCGTCCCCATATAAATGATATTTATAATACTTTAAGACGTTGGGAAGGTTACTAGTACAGATGGAAAACGAAAGTGGGCTTAAGCTGGCTCCCTGCGACAAACCTCAGGATACACTGATTTTTTCGGAAATGCGATTATCTAATACAACTTACTGTATCCTACCTCGCAAATATGACTGTACAAGTGTCACTGCAGATGGATTGCAACTGATAAAATCTAAAGTCCGCAACAAGATGATATAGTGAACCGTATTAAACGCTCTACTAAAATCTAAGAGAATTAAAACTGTGATGTCTCCGTTCTCGGTGACCTGGAGTATTACGAAAAAAAGAAGTAATTAAGCACTTTATGTCCTGGAACAATCATTCTCATTTATAGAGGATTATTCTAATCTATTTATTAGATAAGTTGTATCGATGGGATCATGTGGGTAAAGATTTTATTCTGATTACCAAACTCGCAACAGTTCAGTTTGAATATTATACAGGCGACTTAGAGGACCGTGATCGTCCAGGTGCGTCGCGAATAACTACCCTAACGGACAATCGTCTACTACAATTATCAAGTAAGCAAAATCGTAGAAAAACTACACCAGATATAGCGAGCGAATTCAATCGTGGACGTCAGCGCCCGATTTCAGTTACCACCGTCAAACGCCGGCTAGCGGAAGGAAATTTACACGATCGCATGGCAGCTTGTAAACCATTGCTATGCCTGGATAACCCACTGGAAAGGCTACAGTGGGCCCGTGAACATCGGGATTGGATGGTAGAACAGTGACAACATGTTTTATGGAGTGTCGAATCAATATTTAAAATGTTTGGTTGAAACAGGAGAGTGTTTCTCAGACGTTGCGCTAATGAAAGGATGCTTGCCGTATACATTGTACCGACAATAAAACATGGTGGTGGTTCAGTTACAGTTTGGGGTTGCTCTTCTTACTCAGGAACAGTAACGTTACATAGAATCGAAGGAATATTACAGAAAGAGTAGTATCGCGAAATATTGGAGACTCATGCTATTCTTTCTGGGCTGCGACTAATCGGCGACAATCTTACTTTTATGCAAGATAACGATCCGAAACACACAGCCAGCAAAATCAAATAGATATTTTACAAGTTATGACATGGCCACCACAGTCCAGGTTTCAACTCTACTGAATTATGGTAGCATGAACTTGATAGAAGAGTTCGAAGTGTGGGTCCTACTTTCAAGAAACAGCTTTAGAATATCCTTCAATACGAATGGAACAATGTCCCACGCGACAACCTCAAAAAAATAATCGAAAGGATGCCGCGAGTTGTTCGAACTGTAATCAAAGGAAAAGGTGGACTTTTTACGAAAAGAATGATTAAGAATTTTGTTAATGAACAGGAAAAAATAAAATTTTTCCTTGGATTTTAAGAGTAACACATTCAGATCTTTAGTATTGTCTTTTATTTTTCGATTCTTTAAATTTTTGTTACTTGGCCAAACTTCAGTGGTGTATTTTATTAAAAAATATGTCTTTACTTCTTTTAAAAAAATTGGTTAACTAAAATAAAAGAGAACTTCAATTTAAATTTTGTTTCGAGTCAAATACAAATGCAAACAGAACAATATGGTTAAACAAAAACAAAAACATTTCTTACCTCTTATTGCTTGGTCTAAACCGCGAAGTCTACCAACCATTTTGGCTATTTGCTCCTTATATGAACACCTCTCTTCCAAAACCTTCTCATCGAAGTTTCTAATTAGTCTTTTTTCCACTTCTGCTTCTTTAATTTTCACAGCATCGTTTAGGTGATCGGTGAAGGCTTCAGACTGCATTCGTAATTGGCGTCTGAGTTCCGATTCAGTTTCTTGTCTCAATTTTAGACACTGGAAAATATTTTTAAAAATTTAGCAAATTAATCACAGGAAGAAGCATTTCAACCGCAAATAAAAAAAAATAGTTCGTCTTTAAGTATAATTGAAAATCATCGATCTAAGTCGGAATGTGAACCTTCCAGTAGCTACGTAGCAGAAATGGCAAATACTACGGGCCCCGCGACTGGCCGAAATCTCTAATAAATTGTTAATAATTTTAGGTTATTTCTAAAAGTGACCCCTGACTACACTGCACCATACAATATAGGTGATAAGTTGGCAACACCACAAAACTTCCAGGGGAATTCTCTAATGTTGTTTTCGAGTCTATTATTCATAATAGCCCGACCAATTAGAATGGGTCTCTAGTAAGGCTGCAGAAACAAGTACTTCCGTAGTAGTAATTACTTACAATTTTAATATTGTGTCATTATTAATGATTAGGCTCGGCAAAGAGGGGCAAGCTTCAGTGCCGTGCGGAGTACAACGTGGAAGGGTGAAGCACGCGGCACAGAGAATTGAGTACCCGTATCAAAGCACGTTTGTTCAGTATTATTCGACTGAACGTTAAAAGTGCTTGTCAGTACACACATACTTAGACAATGTTGCATTTAGTTTTCATCCTTAAAAAACATTTATTCTGCATGCCATACTCATTTGACTAAAACAAATCTGTAAATATATTTGATGATTCTAATATTTAATAGAGGCCACCCAGTTTATGATTTCGTGGAAATTTCTTAAAACAGTGTTTCAGCACGTTATATAATATATATTTTTATGATTATTTTATGTGTAAACATTGCTGCGTCCGCATCGCCTATGCTCACTCATGAAAGTCACGATCATAAATGATGCGAGTACGTAAACGTTACTGAACACTCGCTTTGATACGGCCGCTCGGCCCCTCCACTTTGTTATCCGCACTGCACTGTAACTTGCTCCACTTTGTCAATACATATTACTATTTCCAGATTACAGCACGGAGTCTTAGTTTGAATTACATTACATTATCCAGCCTCTGCTATATTTTCAATTTTAGAAATACTTATTTTTTTCTCCTATTTAAATTTAACTTTTATGTATTGTACCATAACAATTTTGTAATGACAATGACCGCGAGACAACTACGACCAATTCTAAGGTTCGAACCTTCGGTATTAATTTTTCTAGTACCTTTTTATGGAATTCGGCTTCCAATAATCGCTTCTCCTTTTCCACTTCGTTGCAAATTTGCTCCGTTGTTAGTACTTCCAAGCCGCCTTTCTTGGCTGCCTCCACGGCCCTATGTAAACGTTCGCTCCCAAGCGTCTCCATCTTGTGCAATTCTTTCTGATAGTAAAGCACTTTTCCCATGGCATGCAAGACGAATAAGTCCAGATCGCCATCCTTTATGTTCATTTTCTTCTCCTTTAAATTTATGTTAGGGAAGAGGGTCTCCAGCTCTTCCCCGAAATGTTGTCGCGCCTCCTCTACCCTGCGCCAATACTTCTCCGTGATTTCCACGTTCCTCGATTCGTCCTCCAACGCCTTCTTAGCCCGTTGCAAATCCTCCGACATCTCCTCGATGTTCCTTCCCGCTTGCAGCTTTACGCTGTCCGGTACGTCGAACTTGGTTCGTTTGAGGAGATCCTTCAGCTTGTTGTAGCGTTTCGTGGCATACTGCGCTTCTTTTTCAGCCGTTCTAATGGCCCTCTCCTTGGCTTCGCTTTTTTCCTTGAGAGACGCCCATACCTTTTTATCGATGTTATGCCCCGCTTCGTCGATTATTATCTCGATATCAGCGGCGTAACTCCTTAAAGCATTTACCGCCTTATTATACGCTTCTATGGCGGTCTGTGCCGACTCGGTTGTCGATTTCTCCAGATCGGCTAGTGTTTTCGGATGAGTCTCAGGTATCTCTGGTTCTTGTTTGGGATCGACTAATTAAAAAATAGAATGGCATGAGTGCTTTTTACTTTATTTATAAAGGAATTTTATTATTCTATTGGTACTACTGCAGCTAGTTTTAGTTTTATATAAGAAATCTCTAACAATGCCTTCGCCATTGCGATCTCGTAAACGGTAAAAGAGGAGACCCAAAACTTTCCAATAAGGAAGCAAAATGCAAATCCTTATGTTGAGGTCCAAGGTCCAGGGGTGTGTTCAAAATACTAGTGTGTCGATACAAAAGTGCGCTTTAAACGTTCGAAAAATATAGTTTTCACACAAAGAGTAGCACACCACTGTGTTTGATGATTGAAGATATTTGTTCCAGAGTGCACTCTTTGTACACCCTAGAACTTAAAGTATATTAACTTGAAGAAGAAAGTATGAGGGCTCTACTAGGATAGATATAAACGAATAATGGCAAAATATAAAACAAGCAGTAGAAAAATCAGCATCTGAAGTCTTGGGTAAAAAGAAG
Source organism: Trypoxylus dichotomus (assembly GCA_023509865.1). Taxonomy (NCBI): domain Eukaryota; kingdom Metazoa; phylum Arthropoda; class Insecta; order Coleoptera; family Scarabaeidae; genus Trypoxylus; species Trypoxylus dichotomus. Next base: position 12,706,311 of record CM042078.1, read on the forward strand.
AAAGTTACAAAGAAGAAAGGAATAACAATATGATCAGATGAGATGGAAGAAGCAGTGAAAAAATAACAAAAAAAACATACAGTACATTAACAATGCTACCGAAATTTACAAGCATACTAGAAATACTGTGAAATAAATATCCAGAAAGATCAACGAAGAGTCCTGGTATAGATTTATAAGTAATTTTGAAAATAATATACATCGAAGACAAAACCTGGCTTATAAAGTAACGAAATCATTAAACAATCAGAAAAATGATAAAACACAAATAAACAAGATAGACAAGGTAAAATATTATGAACAACTCCCGTACAAGGAAAATATTAAAGAAACTACAACACAGAAAGTAGATGTAAAAGGTTTGGATGATATAGATCTAACAGAACTGACAGAAACCTTGAAGGCTACCAAAAACAGAAAAGCGACCAGTATAGAAGGCGCCCACACAGAGCTTTGGAAATACGAAGGACTTATTCTACCTACTCTTACCTTTAACTAAGGCTCCTACATTTAAATTACCGAGAAATCTGTTTATTAGACATCTCTTATAAAATTGATCCTATAATATGAAACAACAAGTTGAAAATCACAGCAGAACTAATAAAAGAGAAACAAATGGGCTTTAGAAAAGGTAGATCAACCACAGATGGAATATCCACTCTGCAACAAATTATAGAACAGCACAGGGAATGCAACAGAGAAAGACACATAGGGTTTTTAGGGAAACAGGGACACCCACTTCATTTAATATTACTATTATAAAAGAATGGAAAAAGAAATGGCCTGAAGGAATGCGTTTGGACCAGAACACCTCCCTGAAGTCTGGCAGACGATAGTAGTGTCAACCCTTTTATACAGGAGCAAAACATGAACAACGAAAAAACAAGAAAGCAGGATACAGACACAAGAGATGAATTTGCAAGAAGAACTAAACATCTTCGACATAAATGAGAGAAAACAGAAATAAGTGGAAGGAACACGTAGAACGGATACAGGAGACGAGGTTGCCAGCCAGAGCAAGATTTTATAGGTGTTTAAGAAGAACAAATGTAGGCATATCAAATAAAAGATGGGTATTGTAACAGGTAAAGTGCCTAAAACCCAAAGTGGAGAAAAAGAAGGTGCACTAGTTTGGTAACCAAGTATGACTTTGGTCGTCCTTTATTCAAGCATGCGCAAGATATTTCAAAAAAAGCTGATTGTAACTCATTTCTGTTGTTTAATGTGTATATTTTATATATTCGGCTACAATTCTTTTCATACAAAAATAATGGAAAAGTAATGAATAAAACATTGCATAGCATAGATTAAAACTTACATAGCACAAGTATGTTCGAATTCATTCGTTTACTTAGAAGATGGCAATATTATTGATGAAAACAAGTTGATTTACAACACAGTACTAGTATTGAGTCGTAAAAGTTATCTGTAGCAAATCAATTTCTCTTTCAAAGTCAGTAATTTATTTGTTTTAAACTATGGGAATGTGATGTAATTTATAGATCTAAGATTAGTGCAAGTAAAATACACACCGAAATTTAAGGAGATATATGGTTCGGAAGTACACGAAATTGTTAGCAAGAAATGAATTCCATGAAGAGAATTCCAAATGAAAAAAAAAAAAATAAAAATAAGAAGAGATTCTTCATCTAATAACCTAACTAATAAATATTTATTGTTGGAATTCAAACTGCTCTCTCCTTCGTCACCTTCATGTATTTACGCCCAAGACCATTCGTAAAGGGAAGTTCCTGTCACGTGGTACGTACAACGAAGTTGCACGCTACACACCACACCCTTTATTTTGTAACGCACCTCAGATAATAATGCAAATGGCGCTATTCATCAAAAATATTCTAGCAATATAATTGTTCATGCGTTGAAAGATACTTTTGAAAATTTTGGACTTACACCTAAGTCCAATAGAAAACGTATAGAATGTTTTGAAAAACATGGTATCCTTACGAAAATGTACCAGTAAAAAATTGAGTTGGAAAACGTTAAGGAAATGTGGAAAACTAGCAATGAAATAAAATTGCTAATATAGAAGCCATTATGAAGCATGTCCAAAAGAGTAGTTGCTGTTATTAAATCACAAAGACATCGTTTATATTTAAATGCAAAGTATTCCATGCCAGTGCATAAAGTAAATTTAATTACAGTCACAGTAATTAGTTATGAAAACGATGCTTATTAAATAAAAATAAAATGTGTATGCATTGCGTCCTTAATGTTTTCTGTAAATAATTTCCAAGACTATGGCCATCACCCGCAATAACTTTCGAGACATGTAAATTTGGATATGTGTTTAGAACAGAAATCAACAAACATTTTAGCGGAGTTAACTATTGAAATTTGGGACCTATATTACTTTTGTTGGTGTAGAAACTATTATCACATATATGTAACCATGGAAGCTTTGTCTGAAGTTTCCTTAATCGAAATGACTACCAAAAACCATTACCCTTTGCTCATCTTCAATAAATAAACTAAATATCAGGCTGCAATAAATAAAAGTGTTAAATAAAATTATCCTGACAAATCTAGACATAAAATTAAAATAATGACTTTTCATTGTTAAGTAACAAAAAATTAACATATTACCTATTTGTTCTTGAGGCTCAGATTTCCCCTCCTGCTGAGTCTGCAAGCGAACCTCATTATACTGTGCTTCCGGCAGCTTAGTCTGCTTTGCGACACCAGGCAGTACAAGACTAGGAGCTATTTCACATTTATTTTGTTAGTATCACACAACTAGACCAAAGAAAGAAAACCAACAGCAAAATCTCTTTGCAATTACTCACGTTTATAATCTTCTGGGGCTTCAGTAATGACTTTTCGCTTCTTCTTTTTTCTACGATCTTCCTCTTCCTTTTCATCGAAAATCGCAAGTTTTAGACTATGATACCAATCCGAAACAGTCTCAAAGTAGGTCTTATCTTCTTGAAATACAAATTTTATAACGTCGTCCGTAAAAGGTACGAACTCAACAAGATGGCATCTAAAGTCCGGATCATATTTTGCATACCCAATGATAGTCCCACCCATTAAAGCTAATGCCCCAAATGTTAGAGTGGTTCCAGTATTTGTCTTCTTGGGAGGTGGTGGAGGACATAGTTCGCTTCGCTGCTGCTCCCTGCTGTAATAACGTATTGTTCTGTAGAGTCTTGATGATCCTCCATGATATCTCTAAAAAAGTTTTATAATTACAATTACAGTATTAAATCATAGAAATATTACAATATTATTCAAATTTGATGTACCTTTGAATATGAATGACATATAATAGAATTGCATATATGTAAAATTGCAATGAACAGTTAAAGCACATGATGACATAATAGGGCAATGTCAGTGACAAGAAAAATCTATACTGTTCATAAAATTGAGGATTTTTCTTACCCCTTGTAACCTAGTTGCTGATACTCTAACAATTCTAAACATCTTCCTTGGGGCACCCAATACGGGAGCGGGAAAAACAAATTGATCAAGACAGAAATACACCCGTGATAGTGAGCTTCAGTGCATCCAAAAGAGACGGACGGGATGTTTCGAGTTTTCGGCGGAGGTGAGTCTTTTCACTTATTTTGACAATTATTTACAAGGATTTTGATGTACAACATACTGATGTCATTAAATTAACAATACTTATCAACGGTAAATAAATATTTCAAGTATGTTATGACAGTTTTAATATTACGGAAGATCAATTGTTTTCCGCCTGTTTTTAGAGGTTAACCGATTTAGTGATTTTTTTCGTAAGCGTGGCATCAATCGTGCTCAAAAATACTTGTCTTTTTTAATACCGCTTATGAGACAAGGATAGACAAAAATTTAGCTAATGTAATATCAGGACATGCAACCATATAAAATAAAATTTCTCCATCTTTTCAGTTTTAAGAGCCCTACCATGGACTGTTTCTAGAAATACTAATATAATTAAAAATCGATGCAATACACCTTTATTGAAGATTCAAAATAGGCAGTTCTCATGCGTACAACACCACCTAAATAATCAATATGTTACCAACACCAGCTTACTGACAAATCAAAAAATACAGCAAATAGCGAATACTATTCCAACCCGTACACTAACAAAGTTCTCATGGAAAAAAGGTAAAAGAAAGACAGTCAAATCCGTGATACGACGCTTTTATAGACTTCACTGGGGTGGTTGGATTCGTACTAAAGTTGGCAGACATAAGAAATTATGGAAGAAATCACCTCAACGTAAACGAAGGCTTCGTCAACATGTATTTTGTAACGGGCAGCAGAATACCTTGCTTGATTTGATGGTAACGAAGTACTGGAAGAAGCCAAAGTATTATGTTAATGATCCTTATGCTCCTTATCATGTAAGGGAGGAGTGGAGATATACGTATAAAGAACCTAGACCATATTTTCCAAAAGAAGAAGTTTAGAAGATAATTAAAAAGTTTATTTATCTTTTTCATTAATATAATGTTACAAAAAATGTGTATATAATAAAGAATTTATATACATAAAGTTTATTCAACAGTGTTCCTCAGTTTTCCAATTCCTTCGATTTCGGTTTCCAATATATCACCTGATTTCAAAAATTCTGGGGGTTGTCTGTGTACACCTACTCCTGCTGGTGTTCCAGTTAAAAGTAAGTCTCCTGGGTATAAAGTAACCATTCTAAAAGAATACGACTTATTTAAAATTTGTTACTATACAAAAAAATAAATAGTAATGGCAATATTTTTGAGATCGCTTGTTCTAAATAATATTATAGAAAAATAAATCCTAAATTTTAGTTAAATAATGGTTTAGAAAACGTAATTGGTACACGTTTAATTGAATTTAGATCTGAACAGCCTCAAACTATTGTCCATGCCTGTTACTTTTTTCTTTGGAGAAGAAATATACAAAATGTAAAAGTTGAGAGTTCTTTGAAACATACTACAGAGATAAATGCATCTAGTCTACTTCAAAATTGTATGAATACTTAAATAATATTTACCAAATTTAGTTTAAAAATAGAAATCAAACTTGTATACAGCCGTATTCAAAAATACCAAGCCATACTACAACGAAATAGCCAATTGATCATTTTGAATGGTTTGTTGATGATACAAAGGTGGGTAAAAGCAAAGAAGGAGTGTATGCAATTCCACAAACAGAAAAAATAATATCTAGAATTAATCTTTATAACAAAATTATTTCTAAAAGCCAAAGTAGCCTAGAAGTTGGTATTGACTAAGTACTCAAAATAAAGCTTTGATGAAATAACGTAGTTTTACATAATGACTAAAATCTAATTAAAGGCGCACACTTGGAAAATGAAATAGAAATAACTACTGCAACAGTAAGGACTGTGGAATCATATAATAGACACAAGTATCTTGGTACACTCCACAGACAAGTTATACGGAACATAATGTTTCGACAGCACATAAACTCATGTTCCGAATAATGATTAATTAATGTAGAGTATACCAAAATACTTGAGACACTTAGATGAAGAAACTTTGTATTCAATAATAAGGTATGATGAAACGCAACAACAAAAAAATTAACTCTACTGCAGTAGTCTAATATTGAAGGAATTAATTGCAAGAAACTTTATTCATATTGCATGGTAGAAAATGACAACTAAAACAATTGTTAATTGTTTTCGACAAACATTTTTTTAGGGAGGAAAACGAATTTAACTCAGAGGATGCTACTGCTTAATTGCAAACATAAATCAATTTCTAGTGGTAAATAGTATCTCAGGCTTTCACAGCTGTTACGACTATGTCCATTTCTAGTGGTGTTAGAATAAAAGAATTACATTAAATAACAATGTTCTCTATTGCTGAAATCGAATCTTGATTATAACGATCAATTTTTATTTGTCGTTATAACCGGATATTAGTGACCTCTTATTACAACCATATCTGGATGAATTTTTTGCAGTAGCTCATATTCGTATACTACTTATAATTTTTCTTCACCTTCCATTTGCAAATAAAATCATATAGATTGCTAAGAAAAAGAATATTCAGAGCTAAATGCTTAAAAATATTTGTCATTTTCTGTGCATACTTACTGTGACAAATACGATACTAAAAAGTCAATTTTAAAAATCATCTCAGAAGTATTTCCGCTCTGTTTTAGCACGCCATTGACATATGTCCGAATATTCAAATTTTGAGCGTTCAACTTGTTCCTAGTAACAATTGCAGGCCCAATCGGGCAGAAGGTATCCATACTCTTGCCCAGCAAGAATTGTCCACCATTTCTTCTCTTTTGCCAATCCCTAGCGCTGATATCTTGGGCAATTGTATATCCAAAAATGTAATCTTCTACTTGGTCTTGCCTTATGGATTTTGCTGTCTTTCCTATGACCACGGCCAATTCCGCTTCCCAATCCACACTCTACTGAAAGAAACATACGATAACTCTGGTTAAGTATTGTATCGAATAGAAAGTAGAATATCTCACATTGCTTATTGGAGGTATTTTAATAGTATCATACGGTCCTATTATTGTTGAAGAGAATTTACTGAAGATTATAGGTTCCGTTGGGTACGGTAGGTTTTGTTCGTCGCAATGGCCGCTATAATTAAGACCTACGCATGCTATTTTGTCCGGTTTTGTGATAGGTGCCAATAGATTTACGTCTGTTAAAGGAACTACCGATTTGCCAGCAGCTACAATTCTGGAAAATGAAAAATAATTAGCTCATATTCGAATTTACCGCCATATTAATGAATACGTCAAACACCGGAAGCTAGTGAAAAATGGCGGCAACAGCAATCAGCTGTTCAAATAACTTGATATTTATTAACCAAGCTATACACTTGTAAATTAAAATGAATTGATTTAATTTTTTTCACATGTGGAGTTGATTAAAATATAAAAGTACTCTATTAGAGTATAAATTACTCTAAGTACTTTAAAATGAACCATGTAATAGATAAATATCTTAATTATCTCTTAAGTGCTGTTAAGAAAAAACGTAAAAATTATATCATATAACAAACAACATAAATTATAATTAAATAATCTTAATAAAAATGCTATATACATACATCTTATTAATAAACTAATTTCAGAAAAAGTTTTTTGACAAACATTTAAACTTACTTGAATTTATTGAATGCTAACTTACTGATTATAATCGTTTAATCTTGTTTCGTCACTTTCATCTTTTAATTCAATCTATATATAGCATTTTATAGATTTTATAACGATAAATATACACTTACTTATAATATTATCGTTTATCGTCCAACAATGTTAAATTTATTTCATTTTTATAACTTAAAAAGATTAAGGAGAGAGATCGATGAAATAACTGTTACTTATGGCGTTCTGAACTGTAAATTTTGCGTACCCAAGCCTTAAAACTACCACATTCTTTCACTCTGGCTATAAAATACGACTTTTTTTTAAGAAAACATGAGTTTCGAATAACTTTGAAATTTAAACTAGTGTTTCGTTTTATAAAATACAATGTATACGCAAATATCTGTTGAGTGAAAAGGGGAATAATAGCTGGATTAACTAACTGATTCGTTTAGATACTAAAAATTGACATTCAAAAGTCGTAGAGATTATATGAAATAATAAACAAAATATTTAATAAGGTAGTATAACCTTTTAGAATAATACCTAATAATTAACTCGTAAATCCAATCATTTATTACTGCATTCTTTCAATATTCATTTCTAATTAATAAATACACATTTTGTTAATCAATCGAGAAAATAATTATCTTAAACCAAACCCAGCAAAAGATTATTAAAGGAGTAAATCGTAGGTGGATATAATGTTAATAAAACTATGTATGTACTGCTAGATATTGATTACGCCTGCCAACAAAATAATTTTTTTGTCATGGCGCCTGTAAGATGCGAATTGATTTAGGGTATTTCTGATGTATCACTTCACCTTATAAAAATATATTTGTTAAATCACAACAAATACTAAATATATCCTTCCAAATTATAAACATATTTTTAACGTATTTATTACTACATGTTGTGTTATGTTTCAGTATCAACGAGTATTATTATTTATTTAATAAGAAAGCAAAACGCTATCATAGCTAAGAAAATTGAAAGTGTTATTTTGAAACATTTTTTCACAATCAGATGAAAAAGTCTTTATTAAGTATGATTTTGACCCTTTTAAAGGGTATAGTATTTATTGTGTAAATGTAGAAAAGTTGTAAGAATTCCGTTTTGAAATTTGGCAGGTAGTAGTTTTCGGTTAGGTTCTTTTGATTTAAAATATATACCGGCAGTAAATATTTTTTTTTTATTTCAAATGGAATCCTCTAATTTTTGTAATTGATATCAGTTTCCGAGGTGATTTGAAAGTTAGTATGTCTAACAATTGCGTTGTTTTTGAGTTAGTTTTTTTAGTTAAAGTATAGATATACGGTGTTACAAATTACTGCATATCTAAAAAAAATGCGTACTGATTTAAAGTTTTAGATAATTATTTAAGAAGCTACGCTGCATCAAATGCTGTATGCTAAACTGTCTACAACAATACAGGCTGTTCTAAAAATAATACCAAACTTTTTATACCGAAAATGTAATTTTTTTCCGTATTTCTAACACTTTATTTTTTCAGGTTTATCGAGTTTTATGTTTGCAGGAGCCAAAAAAGATTAACTTACTTTTTAACAGTAACAGAATTTTTTTCCGTATATTGAAGTTTGGCACTTTTTTCTGAATATCATACGTTGTTTTATAAAATTTTGCATATGGCATTTGATGCAGCAGAGCTTTCAAAATAATCACCTAAAAACTTCAATTTGTCCATGTATATATGGTTCAGATATGCAGTAATTTGTGATAGCCTGTACCTGCAGTTTTCTTTATGAAAAGATTAAATAACTGAAAAGCGGCTTATTTTAGGAGTAAGGTTTATTAGACTACAGTAAACGTCAAATTAGATGGCGAGCGCTGGGGATGCACCGTAGTCGTTTTTAAAAACTCGCAGGCCCACTTACTGAAGTATTACTCAGAGTATATTTGTCAGTGGCATATCATAATATTTAACGTGATACACGCCCAAACGCGAGAAGTGGTCTTTAATGTTTACAATTAGTTTTATAAACATGAAAGTACATCAGTGCCATTAAGTGGAATAAAAGAATGTGTTCATGAAACAACTGGTGTGCCGGTGCGAACAATAGAAAAATTATTCAAGAAGATAATATACCCTCAAATAGCTATAACAAAATAGAAATCTTGGTAAGAAGAGACAAAGAACAGAGAGTCAGAAGTTTGCCTGAGTATCAGATACGAATAGTGCGAGATATAATCTATGATTTTCATAGAACATACTAGTGACGAGTTACGGTTTCAGCGCTACGCCAAAAGATGCACGATGAATTGGAATGAAAAGGATTAAATATATAATTAAGAAGAATTTTAAAAGATTTGGGATTCAAGTTTCGATGCACACAGAATAATAGGAAAGTATTGATAGTGCGATTAGATGCAAGAGCATTGAGAATTGATTACTTGCAAAAGATTAAACATTTTCGTGAGACAAATCGATCCATTGTATATATAGATGAGACTTACAGTCACAGTAATCATACGTCTTCCAATATGTGGAGTGATGAAGGTACAAAAGGTTTTTCAAGAACATATCTAAAGAACCCAGACTAATAATGCCCAACACCCTATTACTTTTTAAATCCGGGGTAAAAACTAGTGATTACCATTCGGATATGAACGCAGAAAATTATGGCAGATGGATAGAGTAGAGGCTTATATCAAACTTGCTCACAAACTCCGTTAGTGTAATACGCCGTATCACAATACACAAACAAATCATGCTCCAAGAAGTAATAGTAAGAAAAATGAAATGATTGAATGGTTAGCATTAAAAAATATTTCTTTTGACACTAGAATGTTAAAGCCACAACTATACCAGCTAATCGAACGCTATAAGGGTCAATATATAACGTAAAATTTCGACAAAATTCTACAACGCAATGGACATACAGTTTTGAGACTTCCACCGCATCACCCCAATCTAAATCCAATTGAATTAATGTGGGCCACTGTTAAAAATAATGTCGCTGCAAGAAATGTAAATTATAAGATGGAATATGCTTATAAAATAGTAGAAGAATCTTCGAGAATTTCTCAGAAAGATTGGCAACAACGTGGTAAACATATTGTTAGTATTGGAGATAAATATTTAGAATCAGAAATATTAATTAATGAAACTACAGAAAGTTTAATTATTAATGTAAACAATGAGAGTGATAGTGGTGACAACTTTAGTTCCGAAGAAGATTAATTTATTTATTTAAAACTCTAATGTACTATTACAAATATTTCTAAGAAATCTGGTCTGTTGTCCTGTTCGTAATAAAGGAATAAACCATTTATACGCTAAATGTTCTTCATTCGTGTGCAAGCAAATGGAATTGAGATTTGCTATATTTTGAACTACCTTTCTTTACATTTTAATCTCATTTCATATGCATGTTCAATTAATTCTTAAATACCTGTTTATATGTTCATTAAAATCTCATTATTTATATTATCTTGTCTGGCAATGAACGTACACTTCTTCTATTTTCACTTTTTACCTACGTCATTGATTTTTATCCATACGAAACGAATCGATATATCTGGATCAAATTAAATACCATATAAACAGTTAATTTCAAAATAAATTTAATGTATTGTGGCGCAAATTATTTTATTTGAACAAAATTAATCATCGTTTTAATAATTCAAAAGATATTTTATAACAACTATTTACAAAAACGATACTAACCTACAATTGACAACCGACAACAAACGCTAGAAGATAAATAGTTGACGTAACTTCAATAATGCGGTAGTATATACCACTATCCTTGTCTGTCACTCTAATAAAATCAAACCAAGTAGAACTTTGTCTGTGAGACAAACGCAAATTCTTGCTTCCTTTTTCAGCAACAGTACTTGTGAAGATCGTCAAATGAATATGTCTCCTTATACATATGTTTAATTGTTTCTGTAACGTCTAATTGATTTCACAATAAATGAATACTGTTGAAAAAAAAATAAGTTTGTATATGTATATTTTACTCTAATAAATTATTAATTTATTAAGTGTGATGTGAGGTTGCGCCGCCTATGGGTTTTTTCAACTTTATATAAAACCAATTACAAAGCTTTCTACTATTTCTAATGCTGCCTCGCTATCTAATTTCGCGTTTACAGTAAATTGTTTTTAAAATTACTTTACAAATTCATATCAGTTGTAAAGATTAAGAAGTCCCTTTTGAAATGAAAAAGTTGTAAAATCAAAAGAAATTTTTTAAATCAAAGGAAGCTAATTAAAACCAAGCAACTATCTGCCAAATTTCAAAACGCAACTCTTGTTAGTTTCTAACCAATACTCGTCGTGGTACACCCTGTATATGAGAAACTTTTATAATATACAGGGTATTCCATAGAGAAAAATACTACTATAGGAAATTTTTTTCTACAACGTGTTAATTCCATTTTATTCAGCAATAAAAACTCTAATGACTTTAATTGGTATGTACTAGCCTATCGTGCGCTGTAAATCTTGCATACGTACACAAGGTTCCACATTTTGTTTTATATCTCTATCCTCTCCCTATCCGTTTCTTGCCTTGTCTTACCGTTTAGCTTTCTCCACGACACCGTTTCCGTCCGTGAGGAATTTCAATAGGGAGTTAGGCACAGACGAGTCTACAGCACTAATATCGAAAATATCACCATCCGTGGAAAGTTGAGCCCCGATATGTTGCGGTCCGCCGTTCTTCAATTTAAACTGCACGAGACGCATTTTCCCAACCGCCGAAACACTGAAACATCTCGACAATTGTAAATTATCTCCAGAAGCGACGGTTTTTGCGAGAAAATCGTTTAAAAGCTTGCTACGTTGGACGTTCTTCGCGAATAAGCGTCGAGAGGTTACGCAGATTATGGTATTTGCAGCCATTCCAATGAGATACCTTTGATACTTTTATATTTTAGAAAAACACGATCAACCGAATAAACGCAACGTTAGCCTTTAATCTAATGTTTAGTGAAGATATGAGTCGGACTGACGCCTTTTTCGTAATCTCCCGTTAACTTCGAAATCAAAAGATAAGAGCGGTATCTTGCGAATTATATTTGGATCATATTATCGCGATAAAATTCAGTCTTATAATTTCTCTCCGATAACTAAGATTCTCTTTTTTTTGCGATGTTTTGAAAGGATGAAAGATGAGGAACTGAGTAATACGTGTTAACTCAGCTTCGTCGTTGAAAACACTGAAGCGAACGTAAAGATCCCACTATAGAAAGGAACCGGTTGGGGTTACAATACGAAGTCGCCTTTTCTCCCAAACCTGCCGCCTTCTAATTGACAGATAATCCTTCGAAAACAAACGTAAATGAAACGAGTAAACTCGGGGCGATTTTCTTCTTAATACACCTTATATTTCCTACTCCTATTAAAGCGCTAATTATTCGAGATATCCTGCAAAAATCCGTCATTTCACTTTTGTGCGTGTACACACGTCAATATGTTGCTTTCGTATTCAAGGTCGTCTCGATGTTATCGATATTATGCTAACGCCGGCTGCCGGGCACTATACAGATTAACGCATTCGTTTCCCCCGACTTTTTTCGACGGGATCGTGTGGCACCACACTCAGCGAAGCTATATTTGCCCAAAAATTTGAGCATAATTTATATGCACTTGAAACGCGGCAGATAGTGTGTAAATACGGTGAGCGAGTCAGATAAGCTTAGAATATGAAAAGTTATATAGGATATCACCTGATTTTTTTTGTTTGATCAACTTTTTTTTAATTAGGCGGTAAAATTAGATAAATAAAAAATGGGATTCTGCGTTGTAACAAGTATAATCGGTAAAGTCCTTTAAAGAATTGCAAAAAAAAATGAAATACGTTTTTCGATTTTTATAAAAGTACCTTATGATGATACAAATTTATTCTCATATTGTGCTAATAAACCACATATTATAATGATTATTATTATATTTCGGGAGGAAATTGTACACTGGAAAGATCCTCAAGAAAGGACTTCCAGACTTAATAAATAATATTTTTATAGATAAATGAGACAAGACTAAAGACTGTACAACCATATACGAAGGAGGCTTGAATCGACAAGAAAAACACGGTATTGGTGTAGTTTTTTATTTTTATTTTTCCTCGAAGATTAATTCATTCTTTCAAGTCTCTTCCAGTCTCTTCAGGCCGTCGAAAATGTAGGGAGTTTCGAAGTCCGCAAAATAGCCACCTATAGCGACAATGACCTCATTTGAGGCAAATCTCTTTCCACCCAGTAATTTTTGCAGGTTTTGGAATAGGACTGGGGGCTAGGTTCAGTGAAGATGAAGGATGAGAGACTAATTCCTAGCGCAACTCATTCAATTTGGACACGATGATGCGGGATGAATGAGCCGGTGCATTGTCGTGGTGGAAAAGCACTTTTCTCCGTTGCAAAAGAGACTGTTTCTCCTTCAATACTGCATCGAATTGGGTCAATAAATCGCTATTGCCCCGTGATCATCTTTCCCTTCTGCAGATAATCGATGAGGATCACACAACCGATGGAACGGTCTTTGCTTCAGAATAGATTCGACCGGGAAAGTCCACTTCTTCGACTGTTCCTTCGTCTCCGGTATGTAGTGGTGGATCCAAGTCCCATCACGGTTACGAAACGAATCAAGAGGTCCCTTGGACTCCGTTGGATCATGGCCAGACACTCCTCCGAAACAGTCAACCGATTTCGTTTTTGTTCCGGTGTGAGCGAACGCGGTACCCATCACGCCGAAAGCTCTTTCATACCGAAAATTTCGTGTAGGATATTTCCAAAGCGTTCTTCTGAGATGCCTGTTGTCTCTGCTACCTCTTTCAACTTCAGTTGGCGATCGGCTAACACGACATCACGACCATTTCATTATTGGTAGCGGTTTTTGGGCGTCTACTGCGTGGTTCGTCACTTGTGCTTGTGCGGCCACGTTTGAACTCGCTCACCCAGAAGCTGATGCTCGAAAATGACGAAGTATATCCGCCATGAACCTCTAGCAAAATATTTCGAATTTCTGTGGCCGTTTTCCCAGCCATCCAGAAGTATTTTATCACGAAATTCAATTTTATATTTGGACTCTTGAGGTCGTGATTTCGAAATCACGACCTCAAGAAGAAAATGTATGCGATTACGTCGAAACGTCAGGACGTACCTGGTTCTTCTAAGAACCAGCGCCAAACGCGGGACAAAACCCGAGAAAATAACAAGACATCCTTTACCCGCAAAAACGTACGCCACAATACATACATATATATATATATATATTCTTTTTAAAAAAAAAAGAAACCGGTGGCTGATTTTAGTTGAAGGACTTTATCCATTTCAAAGAGTCAAATATATAATAAACTTTACAGCTCGAATCCACACGAAATCGATGTTTTTTCCATCCTAAACTAAAATTTTAACCTTCGGATTGGACATACCTCTATAAATTTAAGCAAACACTCCTTTAAAATTCCCAGTTCCCTGCTTAACATTTGCTTTTTTGCAATTTATCTGATAAGCCAAAAAAAGTTGTTTATAAAACGCAAAAAATAATTCAGAATGCCTATTACGCAAAGTGAACCGTGCAAAACCTGTTCTAAAAATAAACTTCGCAATATGTAAATATCTGACCTGACTACCGTATTGTAGAATGTATGGTATTTACACTAACGGAGGAAAAGAGCTAGAAAGGCCAGGTCTGAAAGTAATAAGTAATAACTGAAGTAGAATGACCTTGTGGCATGAGGAAAAGAGACAATATGTACAACAAGAACTAGTTCTGATAATTAGCTACCTTAGAATATGAAGTAAGTCGGGTATATGAATAGGTGGTTGAATATTATAAATATCAATGTAAAAAATACAAACTTCCCAGGCTTGATTTCTCTAGAAAAAAATCATTAACACATAATTTTAGATTTATCTTACCATTCTCGAGATTTCGTCGTTTTCTTTTTACAATTTCTATTAAATGACATAATTTTTTTTAATACTTGAAAACAAATCCATAGTCTTTCGATATAGTTCTTCATGTAGTTTTTCAGAATTGAAAGATGAATTGTAACATCATAGGGATAAAAGTATGTGAGTGTTTTGGAACTCAAAAAATACAATAAAATTTTAGCAACAAGTTTCCAGTTTACAAGACTTGCTTTATATCTGATAAATAAAGAAAGAAATAATAACAAAAAGAGGAGATATGGAATACTCGGTGGTCACGTCATATATTCTTTCCGAGAATAATTTGAACCATCCTAGAGACTGCGATATATTTTAAGTTATGTTGTACAAGAAAGAATATACGTCTGCTATAATTTCCGAGAAGTTTACAATAATTTAAAAATTGTGGAAATGGGCCGATTTACCCAGTAAGGAGGTTATATTGTTCTTCTCTCATAGCATTCTTTTTAGTCGCCAGAGTTTTATCGACATTTGAATTTTAGGAATGCCGGTGTTCTGTGAATATACCCTACTGGCCATAAGTGTTACCCACGCTTAAAATATTACAGAAACAAATCAGAAACTAATTATAGAATACAAAATACACCTTTATTATGTACTTATACAAAGAGCTCTAACAATTATAAAAATTATGTGCTTATCAATTTGCTAACAAACGTAATCATAAATTGACTTAAACTTGCGATTCCTTAATCTGTCCACCTTTTGCTTTCATTGTTACCGCACACAACCTTGGCATTCTATCTAGTAGTTTTGCTAACGTTACTGGTTCTATTTTCCTTCATGTATCCTGTAATCGCCCCCAAAGTGCTGCTGTTGAATTTAGAGCAGATTTTCCTTCCACAAAAGCTCGATCAGATTGAGATTTGGACTTTAGGACGGCCACTTCACAACAACAAATACTCACAGTATATCTTTACAGTGTGTTTTGGGTCAGTATCGTACCGGAAAACGAAGTTTTCACCAATTAATCCTGTTCCAGACGGGATAGCACTCTTCTCCAAAATCTCCCTGTAACCTTCTTTTTTAAGGATACCATCTATTTTGACCAAATCGCCCACAGAAGTACCGCTAAAACAACCTCAAATCATGACTGATCCTCCTCCATGTTTTGTTGTAGGTGTAGTGTAGGATTTAAGTGCTCGTTCGCCTTTCGATCTGCGGACAAATGTTCTTCTATTTGAACCAAAGATGAGATATTTAGGTTCGTCGATCCAGAGCACGTTCCTTCAATCTCACAGTCTTTGTGTTGTTTCGCCCATACTAACCATTTAGCTTTTTTTGTGTTGCGTAATAACGGTTTTCGCATGGTAATTCTTCCATACAAACAATCTTTGATGCTTTTTAACATTATAATTCACGGTTTTACGGTTTAATTTCTGTAATTTAGTAATTTCCCGGTTACTTTTACCGATGGTATGATATGTCATTATTTGAGCACTTGTTTCCGTAGATTCTTTTCTTGCCAAGATTACTTTAACGTTACTCGCTGTTTTAAAAGATTTATCACTAATTCTTTGCTATGCACTGCTTGCAGTACGAAATCTGAATTCAAACTAAATTTTTCATTATACTGTAATACGTCTACTTTCATATTTTACAACGGCCGTGGTAAACATTTCCGAAAAATTGCTCTCTATCTAATCCATCTACTTGGACGTGCCTGATCCGCAAAGAGGGTTAGTTTCGATATCTTAGTGCCACTCGGTTCATTAGGCACACATAGAGCATTACAGAGGAATCATAATCTATCTGATACTTACAGCTTGATAACAGAAATATTTTAGTAGGATTAAAAAATACGTTCTCTGAATAATCTCCAATTATGCAAGTGGATAAACACTCCAGTAGTGTATATATTGCAGAATATTCTACATGCTTTCGTCTCATAAGACTGATTTTCCAACATCATTTAGCAGCTTTAGTTATGACAATTTTTATATTTTATCATAAAGATTTTATTTTCTATAAAAGTGTAGAGCTACTGCATTATTGCTTAGTACTTAGTGTTTATTTGAAATTCAATACCAAAATCCTAGAGTAACCCATACTGTTAACAATATAACTATAACTTTCCGATTAGTTGGACTAACATCCTGTAAACTTAACGTCAAATTTATAAATTGTAACTTAATCATGCTTCTCTTAAGAAATGTCGTATTAGTTTTGTTCATTCTAATTTTTAATATAACTAAAACTGGAAACTAGGAAAAAATGTAGCGCCACTTTCTTAAAATAGATAAAAATAAGCGGCATTAACAAGTTGGGTTTAAAAATACGTGAAAAGCCAACGTTGACAGCATTCGTTTCTATATTGTTTGAGATTTATGTAACGAAAGGCGTGTACTTTGAGTAGGAACCCCAAAAAATCAGTAAAAATAATCGAAACGACGTCACGAAATACGTAAAAGAGTATTCTTGAACGTGAATTTCATCGGCTACCGACGTATTTTGTTCGGCTATATTTATATAAGCATACTATTCATCAGGAGAAGCTAATTTTAACTAGAACGCAGTACCCAAATTCTTTTTATTTAAGCGGATTATTTCGATATAACGATCAAATCCGATTGTATGTTTTAAACATGATTAAATGAGATTAATAAGCGCAAGTAAAATCGAAAAAAGGAGAATAAAATGCTTTTAATTTACTTTGGTCCCAATATTAAATAAGTTTGCATTGCTAGTGTAATTATAACAAATTACAAAAGTTTTGCACTTTGTTTCCTCTATATTTACTGATGAATGACTACACCCTTATTAGATTGTGCTTCATTTTCTGGATTCTGTTCAAAACGTTCGTATAAACTAATCACTTGTTTGTTATTTTCTTAAACCTAATTTTTCATTTACACAATGTTTTTCTTTAACAGACTCTATAAGATTTTAAATTATTTTAGATATTTAAGATCATGAAACTATAGTAGATTGTTGTAATCTTACGTTATTATTTAAATGTGTATACCAGATGTTTCGATAGTATTCGGTATAAAAGTTGAAATTTCTTTAAAATAATACAACTGACATATCGTTAAATTGTTAATCCCTATTATAAATTATTGTATGCAAATGTAAAGTTGCTACACATAATCCGTACGGTCCAAACATTTAGGTACAATTTTCACCCGAATACATTTTACTGCAATTTCAGCAATAAAATGGAAAATGACCTATATGGGACCCAAAAGCGCAAAGGGAAATAAAGGAAACAGAACAAATAAATAACATCTCCGCAGAGTTGTGGAAACGTTAGTCCACTGACCTGCACTCGCAGAACAAAAACCTTCATCCAGATAAGCGAGATTGAGGCAAGAAAATATAATGGGCATCGGCAAAGACATGCAGGTGACACTAGAGGAGGTAGTGAGCAACATGAAACACCTCAGAAATGCTGAAGCCCCAGACACGTAACATGAATTGAAAGACGGAGGGGAAACATTAGCAGAACAACTTACCAAACTATACAATAAGATACTGAAGAACGCAACAACACCAGATGAATGGAAAAATAGCGTCAGAATACCACTGTTTAAAAAGGGAAACACGTCAGATCTGGTGGACTATCGGGGAATGGACCTTCTGAACACCCCCATGAAACTGTTTACTCGCATACTGATTCAGATCATCTTGAGCCATACCGTATTGTTAGGCAAGTGATAGAGAAGGCTATCGAATACAATAAACCGGCGTATATGCGCTTTATAGATTTAACAAAGGCGTTCTACAGAATACAATTCGAGGACGTTGTACTTGAGGTGGAGCACAGGGATCTACACAAATATTGTAAAAACAATTAGACAGCTTAGTACAGGTAACATCACCGTAATCAAGACAAGAACGACTTCAACTGATGAAGTAAATATCAACACAGGCTTGAGACAAAAAGATAGACTTAGTGCACTGGTATTCAACCTAATAATGGACAGGATAATAGGCGGTGAACGGAGGGTCATGGTTACAAAATGAGGGACAAACTTATAAAGGTCTTATGTTATGCAGATGATGCAACGCCGTTTGCGGATAGTGAAGATGGTCTTCAGTGGTTGCTGCAGACATTTACCATAGAGGCTCAGAAGGTCAACATAGAAATATTAACCGCAAAAACGAAAAACATCGCTAGGGAATATCGGAATAATCGTGCAGGTAGCCATGATCTCACCTGAAGGAGCGTGTAAGGCAGCAGATGAATAAAGCAGCCAAAATATCGGGTGCCCTAAGAAACATTATCTTGAGAAACAACTGCATAACAACCACCAGTAAAGTGAGGTCAAACTCATTTTTTTAAAACTTAAAATTTTTATTGCTTTTATTAATAGCAATTAAAATTAAAGTATAAAAGTGAAAACAAAAGTAATTCTAACAAAAACTTCTTAAACATTCCGTTCATCAAAGAAACTCCCTTTCGCGCGAAGAACAGCTTTCACAATCCGAAGCATCCGCTCCATTAGTTTTTCAAGGACCCTATTTGGCATATTAGTCCATTCCTCTTGTGAAATGTTCCACAGGTGGCCTACGGAGGTGGGGCATACTTTTCGTGCCCTCCTGTCCAATTCATCCCATAACAGCTCGATGGGGTTTAGATCGGTGCTTTGCGGCGGTCATGTCATTAATTTATGAAATTTTTACATATTACTGCTGAGTGTTTAGGGTCGTTGCCCTGCATGAACACAAAATTTTCGCAAAATACCTTCAATTCGCTTCAAGTCTCCTCCACAGGTGTTACCGACAGTCGGTAACACGGTTGACAATGGGTGCCCACGTGCTCTCGAAACGCTGCGTTCCACATAATTAATTAATTTGTGTGAGTGGACTTTACTGCTATACCTATGAATTGTACATCCACACAGTCCTTGCAATCGTCATTCAAGTCTCCTGTACCGGCGTAGAGGAAACAACTCCAAACAAGCACAAAACTTCTTCCTTGCTTGACAGTTGTCACTACACATTGGTCCACCGTCCAACTTCTGTATGTTTCTGCCCACTGTAGCCGTTTTTGCCTATTTTCCCAGCGAAGTTTTTTTTTGTTGCAATGCGGCCGTGAAAATTTGCAGCTTTTAACCTTCTTTTCCATGTAGTAACAGAATTTTTTCTTCCACGGTCGCGATTCATTTTGGCTGCGATTTCTACTGCTGGCAGTAATTTTATATGCTCATCGTCGGCGTGAGTTGTTTTCTCTTACGACCTGAACGTTTCTGATCTCTTAAACTGCCCGTGCGCTGATGTCTCCGAATAACAGTCCGATTAACAGTCGATTATTCTGAAAGTTCTGTATTGGGTCATAAAATATAATAGGCTTTAGAATCATTTTCTAATCGATATTCTTGGAAGCTTGCCAGCACAATTAATAAACAACAAACTTCAAGGACCTGATATAAATGTTATTTATATATAAAAGCAATCATATTATCTTTTAGTAGAGTTTACAACATTTTACTGGGTGTCCGAACTAATATGGACGGTAGTGTACATTGCGGAGACCCGAGCTAAAGACCAAAAGGACGCACAAATGAGATGAGAGTGCTAAGAGCAACAACAGGGAACACATTAAGAGAACAGAGAAGTAGTAGCGAGATCAGAGAACAATGACAAACAGAAGATGTGAAGTGGGTTTGGCACGATAAGAACCTTCTAGAATATGCATGTGTCGCGGCTAGCAAACAACAGAAGAGAATCGTGAGGAATGGAAAACCAGCGTCCAGACGATCTCCAGGGCGACTACCAAAACGTTGGAAGAACAGCTGAACCTCAATGTTATAAGAACGTCAATGAGCAGAAGTTGATTGAAATGGATGAAACAAGCTGTTTTAGCTTTCGCAAAGAAGAAAAAGAAGAAGACTTTTTCTACCTGGAGATAGACAATATTATCTCACCATAACCAACAAAAGCTGATTAAATGAATACCTAATTAACGATTGCAAGGACTGTGTGGTTGTATAATTCACATGTATAGCAATAAACTCCGCTCACACAAATTTATTAATTATGCGGAAGGCAGCGTTTCGAGAGCACGTGGACTCTCATTGTCAGTCGGTAATACGGTTGGCAGTGTTTACTGCTATACCTGTGAGGAAATGAATACTTGCATATAATACTGAAAGGTGTGTTCATGAACACCTTAAATTTTTTATATACAGTACTTTTCGGAATTAATACATACTATTAAATACAAATACGTACTTAATATCAACATTCATTTTGTGATCAATTTATTTTAACTTTTTAGTTAAATAATTTTCTTTTTAATGTAAGTCTCAATCAAATTAATGCGTTAGATTGTCATATGAACGGTACAGTTAATACAATACAAAATTTATCACATCAATATATTTTCTGAGAAAATTTATTTTATTTCAAAGCGTTTTTTCCTTCACTGTAGTATATCATACTATAGATAAGGCACTGCAATTATTCCGTACAATATCAGTACAATGACAAGAGCAATTCACAGATATTATTATTAATGTAATTATATCTCTGTTTACAAAGTGTCTACGCTTGAAAATAAGAAAACCACAAAATGACATTGTCTACAACGTCTATACATAGAAAACAATATTATCAAAACTGTTTGCTCAATAAACGTTTAAGAAGATTAAAGGACTTTAAGACGCATACTTACATAACACTTCCCAATGTAGCACTATACCAGAAATAGTAATGGTTACAACTTGAATTTGTTGACTTTACAATTAGAACTATTAAGCGAGCGGTGGAAGGATGGATTGGAATTATTGAACGATTAAATAAATTCGCAAGGAACCTACGCACTAGATCGAATTTTATTGCGTAGTTTCCCCCATAAATAACATTGAGTACTATGATGTACTACGATATTTGTAAAGCGAATGTATCGGCTAATCAATTAGAATGCAATTATCGTAGTGATAACGACACGGTAATCTTGATAGTAACTTAATTTGTGCATAAGATATAATATTAAACATCTACGCTATATGTTACTCTTAATCATTTTCACTATTAATGAAACTACATCGAAAATATTACAAATATGTTTGTATAAGTCCAGTATGTAGTTATAAATATTTGAAAGAAACATTAACTAAAGTCTTATAATTTTTTCATGGTTATTGATGTATAAATAACATTATGTTAACGGTGTTCTAAATTGTATGTATTGATGTGAATTTGGTTTTAAAAAAATCTGCTTTCGGTATATGTGGAAGTATTTCAGTTGGATTAACACTTCTGTGCGTGGCATTTCGTTATTGATACGTATAAAAGAAAGGTGCGGAATGCCACAAAGCTCTGCATTGGTATCGATCTTTTGCATAACTTTTATAAACCCTTGCGAATTCTATGATTTAGAGCAGTTTACGAGGGCGACCTGAAATGTTTCCGAAATCGGTAAGAGATGGCGCAAGAAGGTTGAAGTGGATTTATTGGTCGGCAAGGGGAACTCTTTTTATGGCAACTGTCAAAATTTCAGACGTCTACTGTCAATAGTTGCTGTTTCAGAGTGTGTTCTGTGTAGCAAGTCAGGCGGTTTCGCAAAAATGGATAAAATCGAATTTTGTGAAAACGGCTACGGAAATTCGAAATATTTTGCTAGAGGTTCATGGCGGTTCATAGCTTTTGGGTGAGCGAGATCAAACGTCGCCGCACAAGCACAAGTGACGATCGACAAAAAACCACTACCAACGATGAAATGGCTGACAAGATTAATGTTGTCGTGTTAGTCGATCGCCGATTGAAGCTGAAAAAGATAGCAGAGGCAACATGCATCTCAGAAGAACGCGTTGGCCATATCCTACACGAAATTTTGGGTATGAAAAAGCTTTCGGCGCAATGGGTACCGCGTTTGCTCACACCCGAGGAAAAACTGAAAATGGATATATGCCACTTATTGCTTTAGCAGTATAGTACGATGGCGATCTGAAATGTTTCCGGAATCGATAAGAAAAATACAGTATTGGTGTGGTTTCTTATTTTTATTTTTCGATGTAGTCTCCTCGAAGATCAATACACTTTTTCAAACGGTGCGCCAATCTCTTCAAGCCGTCGGAAGAATAGAATGTTTGGATGTCTGCAAAATAGCCATCTGTAGCGGCGATGACCTCCTCATTTGAGGCAAATCTCTTTCCTCCCGCTGATTTTTTTTGGTTTGGAAATAGGGAAAAGTAGGTAGGGGCTAAGTTCGGTGAATATGGAGGATGAGAGACTAATTCGTAGCGCAACTTATTCAATTTGGACACGACGATGCAGGATGAATGAGCCGGTGCATTGTCGTGGTGGAAAGCACTTTTTCCCGATGCAAACGAGGCCGTTTCTCCTTCAATACTGCATCGAATTGGGTCAATAAATCGCTGTATTATTGCTCCGTGATCGTCCTTCCCTTCTGCAGATAGTCGTCATGACCTTTTCGGCCGATGGAAGAGTTTTTGCTTTCTTCGGAGCCGGTTCACCCGGAAAGGTCCACAGCTTCGACTGTTTCTTGGTCTGCGGTATGTAGTGGTGGATCCAAGTCTCATCCACGGTTACGAAACGCGTGAAGAAATCTCTTGGATTGCGTTGGATCCTGGCCAGACACTCCTCCGAAACGGTCACCCGATTTCGTTTTTGCTTCGGTATGAGCAAACGCGGTACCAAACGCGCCGAAAGCTTTTTCATACCCAAAATTTCGTATAGGATATGGCCAACGCGTTCTTCTAAGATGCCTGTTGTCTCTGCTATCTTTCTTAACTTCAATCGGCGATCGGCTAACACGATATCATGAATCTTGTTGACCATTTCATCGTTGGTAGTGGTTTTTGGGCATCCACTGTGCGATTCGTCACTTGTGCTTGTGCGGCCACGTTGGAACTCGCTCATCCAGAAATTGATGGCCAATAATAATGGAGTACATCCGCCATGAACCTCTAGTAAAATATTTCGAATTTCCGTAGGCGTTTTCCCAGGCATCCAGAAGTGTTTATCACCGCACGAAATTCGATTTTATCCATTTTTGGGAAACCGTCCGACTTGCTACATAAAACACACTCTTAAACAGCTATTGACAGTAGACGTCTGAAATTTTGACAGTTGCCATAAAAAGGTTGCTCTTGGCGACCAATGAATCCACTTCAACCTACATACATATATTAGATGACTGTAACATTAATTTTACAACCCTTCCCAATATTCTTATAGACGCCGGTCAGTCTTTGAAGTGCTTACCTCGTTAATTTGATGTTTTCTGTCATTTAATTAAAGTACTAGTATTCAGTGTTTTGTCATAGTTTAAATAATTCTATTGCTATAGTGCACTCAGCGAAATTTCTAAAGGTACATTAACACTAAATTAATAAATAAAATAAATACATAAAAAGTTTATATTTTTTCTAAACTTAGTAGTGAGTGTTAGATCCTCTATTCAAAATAACTTCAAACATCCAGGTTTGATATGTGTACTTCGATAAATATATATATTTAAGAATAAATGAAAGATGATGTCTGATTTTGTAGGATTATCTAACTCTTCCCCTACATATCTAACAGTTGTGATGATAAAATAATGTCCCTGCTATTATTTACGTTCAGAAATGTAATTCTATGTAATTCCCAACTCAATCGTTGCTTAATGTTTATAGGGGATCCACAAAATTGTATGGAACTACTGAAATTGTTGAGTGTATGATTTGAATACAATTACAGTTAAATTTGTTGTTAAACTCTATCTTCAATGTTTGTCATAGCAGTCATGTTTCTGTTAACATTGTCCTGTAATTGTACTATTGTAAGCTGTCGAACAAATATCTCACTCTTCACTCTTTCTAGAGACACTTCAATAAATACCGATTCAAATTTTGCTAGGGCATACATTTTACTAAATTTATCGTTGCTTGAAATTTCTTGAAGCGCCATCTGTTTAAAACTCCTTGCATCGCCGTGTATCTTTAATAAAGATAATACAGAAATCGTTCTTATATAGCAGTTTCCAATTATACTTTTTGAAACTAGTTTTCTACACGTAGATTACTATAATGATAGTAATATTTCCTCTTTTTTTTTTTATAACGTATTGTAATGATATTAAATATTGTCGTTTAATTATCAATGATTTTTCTAAATTTTACTAGTTTACCTATTTTGGATATTTTCTCGTCACTGTTTGGTTCACGCCCTTATTTTTATTATTGTTGGAGGCAAAGTACCATTAGCACTCCCTGTTTATTGAATTTTATTACAGATATTCAGTCTGTACAGTTTTCTTTCTAAATTTTACAAATATCTACTTTGAGTGTTCTTTATTAACTTATAATTTACAATTTTCATGTTAAAAAAACAAGTCCCTTCAACGACATTTGCAGAGACGACGTAAACTCCACTATCGTTTATCATATACATCGCTTTTCGTAAACATATTTTTATATGTATACATAACTTCTTCGAAATTCAATTTTAAAAGACGTTTAATGTACTGTACTCACACATTTTTACCATATTATTAAAATGTGTAACATTCCGAAATTATATTACACTATCTTAGTATCACAATATATTTAAAAGATGTATTGCACAAATATAAACAAAACATCATACAGTTAGAAACACTTTCATAAAGATATATTAATATTTTATAAATATTTAAAAAGATCAAATCACAGGCGTAAATATTCCCAATATCTTTTTGTGATTATTTTCAAAAAACAATGTTTGAAAATAATCACAAAAAGTCTCTGTCACATTATACAATTATAAAGCTCTCAGGTTTCTGCATAGCAACCACTTAATCGTCCTATAAAATATCATAAACAATACAACGGTGATAGCTATTAAAAATAGCACCACATCCAATGAAATATGCTGGTACCATGTTAATTCCAAAGAAGCTGGTCTTAAATGTCTGGCACCTTTATGTCTGATAACGTAGTCGATCCAAAATACAGCACGATCAGCTGGACTAGTTTGTTGGTCTTGTAAAATTTGCGAGCCACGCTTTGCGTTTTGTGAATATCTGCAAGAAATGATCAATTCCTATAACACAATTCGACAAGTAAAGAAAAATTATATTGGATTATGTAGAACTTCTTCTAAAGCTCTTTGCAGTGTCTCTTCGGAAAAGTCGAGAAAATCTATCAATACCCCATAACCTCTCCTTGCAGCGTTTCCTATGTTTGTCCTTTGATGACCGAGAACTGGAACACCAATCATTGGAACACCTCTATACAAAGATTCTATAACGCTAAGTTGTCCTCCTTCCGTTATAAATAATTTAATATTAGGATGGGCTAAATTAAATCAAACTATACTATTAAGCCATAATTATCACTAAGTTAAATAGTTTACCAAGCAAATCAGATTGTGGGAACCATTTTCTTGTGATCACATTAGATGGAGTTCTAATAGTATGACCATCATATTTCCAAAGGACTGTTTGTTTTAATCTGGAGAAAGTTCTAAGGATACCACGGCATAGGGTAGGTGGTAGATTTTCACTTTTCAATTCTGAGCCCAAACTAAAGTAAATAACACCGTTCCTAGCTTCATCCAAGATCTTTTGCAAATCTTCAGGTAGTTCTTTCGGCGATTCGATGTGGTAACCTCCAATTTCAATCATATTGGGTAGTTTAGGTACAGGTTCACAGTATGACGCGTCCGTATTATGTAAGATTAAAGAAATGTTATAGATTAAATCATAAATGGACGGAGAGTTCGGAAGGTACCTCTGAACGATTTTATTTTGTTCTGGGTAAAGGATAAAATTATCGTACAAGGTCTGGTATGTATACACCAACGTATTGTGAACTCTTTTATAGAAAACTTGGTGGATAGGTGGGTTCAACCAACCTTGGGTTATGTAAGATGGAATATCGGGATTACCGACTAAAGAATTGGTGAACGTACCTGGCCCGAGCGCTGAGAAAATAATTGGTTGCGCCCCGAAATGGTGAGCTAAGGATAATAAGCCATGCGTGTAAAAAAGTTCGACAATAACCGCGTCGAATTTCTCGCCCTTTTTCAAAAGATTTTGAACAACTTCGTCAGCTAGGGTTCCTTGCACCATCGTAGCACCCCTATAAGCAATTTGAGGTATTTTAAAGATAAATGGTGTGTTACCAAAAGCGAAAAAATCCATCTTTCGAAAGACATCTGCAAGAACATATTACGTGTAATTATTATGATTTTAATAAACAAATTCAAATATAGATTATGACTCTGTTGACTTTTTAATTATTGTAGTGCCTTTTTAGTAGTTTATTCAAGAAAAAAGAACAAAACACAACGTAATAATATAACGCAGTCACTCTAACCTACATTACCTAAGCACTACATTACTTATTTTTATTAGCTTATACAACCTCCACTACACAGAGCGAATAGTTAGTTGCCTGTACTGTTTTCTGTTTATAATAATACTGCAGATATTTCTAACAGACTCACTTTCGAATTCTCCAAAAATCGTAGTCAACCGCAAAATCCGTAAATTCTTAACAGGTTTCTCATCGGAAAAAGAAGCTATCAAAGTCACATCATGTCCTCTTACAGCTAACGCTTTTGATAAAGTATATCCCAATTCATAATGCCTGTAAGTCGGTCCAGGAAATATGGTTAATATTTTGTCTGCACTTATCTCAAGAAATAAAAACAACACCCAAACAGAACGCATGGTAACTGTAAAGTATTTAATAATTTAGGAATTCAGGAATTTATCATGAAATAAGAAGCAATCGACTAGAAAATAAGATGCAACTAAAGCAAGCATGCCCCCGAGACTACATTATGACTGGTTGTGTGTTTTTGACTATTTTTATATACAAAACTACACGTGTGTTTTAAATGGAAGCGCTAAAAAGAAAGCTAACTATTGGTCAATTTTTGGCCAAAATTAGGAATATTAGGGGGTTTCCATATTGTTACAACAGCTGATTGGTGTGTACATTGAGTATTTTTCTGAGTATGTTTGTATTCAGTTTTCTCTCTAAATTCGCGTTGTTGTAATAAAAAAAAGTTCTTTGGAGAACTAATTGGTTGACTGACATATTCTCTGTATAAAACATTTTCACAGCGTTTTTCGTGAATATGGAGGAAGTAGCAACTACTCTGGAATCCAAATATCTTCACCGAGAAAGCGAAAATATCTGAGCTTAGGACATCTATCTTTGATAGAGAAGCAAAATATATTGAATATATTCAAAAAACTTCGAATTGATAAACCGAGAATGAGAATTACTGCTTTTGTTGCAAGAATATCAAGCACGATAGGTTGGGGTTATATTACATTATCATCATTATACATATTATAATGTTATCTTATTTTTAGGAGTGGCGCAGTCTACTGTCTATCGTGCCATAAAAAAATACAAGAAGAAAGGACAAGTTACCCAACCAAAGAAAACTTCTGGTAGACATTCTTTAATTGCTGATTACGATGAAGCTGTCAAGAATTCTATAAGGCAATTAATTCATAGTTTTTTTTTTATAAAAATGAACTTCCTACACTCGACAAAGTGTTGAATAAAGTAAAGCAGCGTGATGATCTGCAACAGATGAGCCATTCAATATTGTATAAATTTATGAAAATGATAAACTTCAGGTTAGTGCTGATGTTCTAATTTATATACAACAAATTTTGAGTATAGCTACTCAAATATATATTTTACACACTTGATATGTTAGAATAAGTATAATTATTATTGCAGATAGTTGAAAAGCGATCAAAAAGGTATGTTGATAGAACGTGATGATATAATCAGAAGAAAGTATTCGATGACAATAAAAGTTTATCGTCGTCAAAATCGGCCAATTTGTTATTTAGACGAAACATGGTTAAACGAACGAAGGTCATACCAAACAAAAAGTTTGGGTGGATGGTAATATTAAAAGTCAACGGCAAGCGTTTAAAGAAGGAATAAATACAGGCTTACGTAATTCTGCAGGAAAAGGAAGATGTTTCATTACTTTGCACATAGGATCTAAGACTGGTTCTGTACAATGTACAATGTACAAACAACCAATTACCATGAGGAAATGAATGCTGAGGTATTTGAAAGGTGGTTTCATCAAATATTGACAGTACTGCCAGATAATGCTCTTATTGTTATGGACAATGCTACATATCACAGTCGAAAAATTGAAAAAATTCCCACAACATCTAGAACACTCGATATGCAGATTTGGTTGAAATCGAAAAATAACGAGTACGATGAAGAGATGGTTCGATCTGAATTTCTTCATTCGCCTTAATAAAGATCAATATAATACGCATGTGACAGATGAGATGGCCAGAAGTTGTGTTGAGGTTACCTCCTTATCACTGCCAATTCAACCCAATTAAGTTAGTATGAGCTCAAATAAAAAATGAGGTGGCAGTTAAGAATATCTCATTCAAATTAGCAGATCTGAAGGTACTTTTACTATGTATAGGCAATTCAGAATGTCACTACAGACAATTGGAAGAAATGTGTAGAACATGTGATTAAAGAATAAAGAAAAATGTGTGAGTTAGATGGATTAATTGATGATATTATCAAGCCATTTATATCAGTGGGCAAAGATAGTAGTTCGAGTGAAATGGAAAGTGATAGTGAATAGTTATTTTAGAAGGTAATGTATTCACATGTATTTAAGGTAAATTTATTGTTAATATGTATATGCTATATTGAATATTAGTCTAAATTGTTGTACGCTTATAAATAAACATATCAAAATAAGAATTATAGTAGAATCTAGCAACATTTAGAAACTTCCATTAAGAAAGGTACGATGTATAAAATTGAAATCTAGTATTATGTGTATTTGATCAGTAAATATTATTCTGCAGTGTTTTCTATATTTAATTGATTTTGTAATGTGTAATGAATATATAATTAATTACGTAACTATAATTTATATAAAATAATTGCTAGTTTTAAAACTGCCACCAAGAAGTAAAATTCCATGATGTCAACGTGTATTTTCATTTTACTCCGAATTAAAAAATGAAGTAAAGGTAAAGTTACCTACGCTTATAACCTCGAGTTTGATGTTTATTACGGCGCCATCTGTTTCAAACTACTTGCATTATTGTATATCTTTAATAAACATAATACAGAAATCCATCTTATACGACAGTTTACAATTATATTTTTTGAAACTAGTTTACTGCATGTAGATTACTGTAATAATAGTAATATTTCTTCGTTTTTTATAATGTATATTCAAGAGATAGATTTATTACATAAATGTAAGAAACTGTACATCTTAGTTCGAAAGACCTACATTAAAATATATGGATATTTAATAATTATTTAAAATGAAAATACTGCTTTTCTTTTGTTTCTCTGTATACAATATTTGTGGATGTACGAAAAAGAAAGGAGTAAATCACAGATTTCGGTTTGATAGACGAACTTAAGAAAAATGTTTGAAAATAATCACAAAAAATCTCAATCAACATTTATGCAAATATAAAACTCTAAAATACTAATTTGTTTTTTGCTTGTTTGCTGGTTTACTTTTACATAGCAACCACTTAATGATCTTATAAAATATCGTAAACAATACAACAGTGGCAGCCGTTAGAAATACCACCACATCCAATGAAATATGTTGGTGCCATGTTAATTCCAAAGAAGCTGGTCTTAAGTGTTTAGCACCTTTATGTCTGATAACGTAGTCGATCCAAAATTCAGCACGATCAGCTGGACTAGTTTGTTGGTCTCGTAAAATTTGCGAACCACGCTTCACGTTTTGTAAATATCTACGAACAAATGAACAATTTGTATGAGATGATTCAAAAAGTAGGAAACGCTTACAATGGATTGTTTAGAACTTCTTTCAAAGCTCTTGATAGAGTTTCTTCGGAAAAGTTAGGAAAATCTATCAATACACCATAGCCCTTACTAACTGCGTTCGCCATGTTTAACTTTTGATCGCCGAAAACTGGAATACCGATTATTGGAACACCTCTGTATAAAGATTCTATGGTGCTGAGTTGTCCTCCATGTGTTATGAATAGTTTAATATTAGGATGGGCTAAATTAAATCAAACAATACCATTAAGTCATAATTAGTACTTGTTTAAATAGTTTACCTAGCAAATCAGATTGTGGGAACCATTTTCTTACGATTACGTTAGATGGTGTACTAAGAGACTCATCTTCATATTTCCAAAGAACTGTTTCTTTTAATTTGGAAAAAGTTCTAAGGATTCCATCACGTAGGGTAGGTGACAAATTTTTACTTTTCAAAGCTGAACCCAAACTAAAATAAACAACTCCATTCTTAGCGCCGTCCAAGATCTTTTGCAAATCCTCGGGTAGTTTCTTCGGTGGCTGGACGTGAAAACCTCCAATTTCAATCATGTTGGATAACTTGGGCACAGGTTCACTGTATGACACGTCACTATTATGTAAGATTAGGGAAACGTTATAGATTAAATCGTAAATTGTCGGTGAGTTCGGCAGATACTTCTGAAGGATTTCATTTTGCTTCGGATAAGCAAACAAGTTGTCGTATAAAAGTTGATATATGTACACCAACATATTGTGGACTCTCTTACAGAAATCGTTATGAATAGGGAACTTCAACCAAGCTTGAGTTATGTAAGATGGAATATCGGGATTTCCGACGAGAGAATTAATCCATGTTGCTGGTCCAATCGCCGAGAAAATAATAGGTTGCGCTTCGAAATGGTGAGCTAAGGAGAGCAAAGCATGCGTGTAGAAGTATTCGATGATAACCGCGTCGAATTTCTCTCCATTTTTCAAGAGATTTTGAACGACTTCGTCGGCTAAAGTTCCTTCAACCATCTTCGCGCCCATAGAAGCGACCTCAGGAATTTTGAAGACAAGTGGCGAGTCACCAAAAGCAAATAAATCCATCTTTACAAACATTTCTGAAACAGGATATTCGGTACAATTATTAATTCCTCTTACTTGTATAACTTAGATTGAGTGTAGATCATGACTTACTTTGGAACTCCTCAAGAACCCTCGTCATATGCAAAATCCGTAAATTCTTAGCAGGTTCCGCGTCGGGAAAGGAAGCTAACAAAGTTACGTCGTGTCCTCGCGCAGCCAACTCTTTTGATAAAGTATATCCCAATGTAAAATGGCTGTAGGACGCTGCAGGGAATATGGTCAAGATTTTATGAGCATTTATCCCAAAAATGCAGAGAAATAAACACAAAACCGATACAGAACGCATCTTAACTGTGAAATAGTTTAGAGAACATTACTTACTGTATAGGCGAATTAATAAGAGTTGTTTGTTGACGGCTTATCATATGATAACCAGCAGATACAATCATTAAATTAGAACATAAATAGCGGTTATAAATAGTATAGATGATGGCGCTAAAAAGTTTAGGATTGCGATTTAAATATTGTATTTTCTGATATGCAACACACACAACGTGTTTACGTACCAGATGTTCCGTTATTTCTTGTCATATATTTCTAGAATATATACAAAACTGTACAGAAAAGGATTGAACACCTTAATTTCTTTCAACTGAGAAACTTTATTGAAACCACTCCATAAAATTCAACGTATACACTACCGTCCATAAGCTATTGTAGGCAATTATAAAATTGTTACACATATTCCGTAAATTCCAAACAATTAAGTACAAATTTAACCCGAATACATTTTATTGTTCTTCTGCAAGAATACGGCTATTGTTTGAAGGCGATGGCGTAGGATACCCGCGGTAATTACTTTCGGTTAAAGGATTTAGTACCACTCCGAAATAATCACTTAAAAGTTTCAATCTATACATGTATATATTTTTTTTAGATATGTGGTAATTTGTAATACGTTGTATCTGTAGTTTTCTTTTTATGGAAAAAATTAAATAACTGAAAAACGGCTCATAATTATTTAGGCAGATACGCTGCATCAAATGCTATTTACTATTCTCTATTTTTTCAGGTTTATCGAATTTTGTAGTGTTTGCAGAAACCGAAAAAGTTTAAGTTGCTTTTTAACAGTATAGAGAATTTTTCCGTATATTGAAGTTTGACATTTTTTTCTGAATATATTACGTTGTTTTACAAAATCTTGTGTACGGCATTTGATGCAGCATAGCTTTCGAAATAATCACCTATAAGCTTCAATTTGTACATGTGTATATGGTTTAGATATGCAGTAATTTGCAGTATCCTGTACTTTTCCTTATGAAAAAAATTAAAAAAACGAAAAGCGGTTCATTCTAGGAGTAAAGTTTATTAGACTACAGTAAACGTCAAATTATATGGCGAGCATTGAGGATGCAAGGTAGTCGTTTTTAAAAACTCGCAGACACACTTACTGAAGTACACTAGGGTGACAGAATAAAATAGACACCTACTAATTAAAAAAAAGATTCTATTCTCGTTATATATACAAAATATCTTAAAATTTTTAAATTAGACTAATATTTTGTCGATCCACCTTTACTTGCGTGAAGCGCTGCGTGTGGTCGTGGCATAGAATCTATTAAATGATTAATGGTGTCTTCTGGAATATTTAACCACTCTTCTGTAACAGCTGCCACGAGTTCTTCCTTATTGCTGGGTTTTCGGGGTCGTTTCGCCATATTTGTCTGGATTATGTGCCAAACATTCTCTATCGGATTCGTGTCTGGTGATTGGCCTGGCCATGGTAAAATCCGAATCCCCTGTTCCTGTTTCCATGTGGTTGTTGTTCTTGCTTTGTGGCAGGGTGCTCCATCTTCCACAAAAGTGGCGTCTTCTTTAGATAAAATGGCATTGTCGAATATCGGTAGTAATCCTTCTGTTAATATTTGGATATGTTTTGCCGCATTTATATTTCCGTCGCAGATTACTAATTGCGATCTTCCACCATACCATATCGCGCCCTACACCATGTTGTTCACACCGCCGTATTTCACCGTCTGATGCAAAAACTTGTCGTCCACTTGCTGTGACGAACGTCTCCATACCCATGTACGACCACCATCACTGAATTGGCAGTATCTGCTTTCGTCTGAAAAAATGACAGACCGCCAAAACTCTTCGGGCTTCGTTCGCATTTCGATTGCCCAAGCCATTCGGCGCCGTTTTTGAAACGCCGTAAGGAGAGGTTTTTTCTTTGCCACCCTTTTATACATCCCCACACTGTGGAGGTATCGCAGAAGGTGCGTTGACTTTTCTGTGAAGTTGCCGCAAGCTCAGCTGTACTTTTTCGCGGTTCTCTTAACACTTCGCGCACAAGCACCCTTTTACTTCTTTCAGAAGGTCCGGCACGACCTGGTCTCGGCTCCACTGTTGTTTGTTCCTTGCGTTTAAATTGTGTAATCACACGGTTAACTGTGGACAACGGAATATTTAAAAATTTACTTATTTCACGTTGCGAAGCGCCCCGCGTTCACTCTGGCCAGCGATGCAACCTCGGGTGAAGTCGCTAATATCACTCGAACCTTGTAAACGAGGCATAGTTGTAACGATACTAAACTATGACGAATTCCTTCCGATACATCTACCCCTACCCTAATGACAAGAGAAAGTTCTTAATTCGTTCTTAGAATTTAGCTGTTTATATATTTATACCGCTTTACCTGGTGTCTATTTTATTCTGTCACCCTAGTGTATTAGTCAGAGTATATCTATCAGTGGCGGATCATAATGTTTTTATTACTGGTTTTTAATATTTACAATTATTTTTATAAACATAAAATTACATCAGTGCCATTAAGTGGAATAAAAGAATGTGTTCACGAAGCAACTGGTGTGCACTGAAACAAGAGAAAAGATTATTCAAAAGGGTAATACAGCATCAAATAGCTATAAAAAAATAGAAATCTTGGTAAGAAGACACAAAGAACAGAGAGTGTCAGAAGTTTGCCGGAGTATCAGATACGAATAGTGCGGGATATGATTTAGGATTTTGATAGAACAGACGAGTGATAAGTTACGGTTAGCTCCACGCCAAAAGATGCACGATGAATTGCAATGGAAAGGATTAAACACATAATTAACACGAATTTTAAAAGATTTGGAATTCAGGTTTCGATTCACACAGAATAGTAGGAAACTTGCTAAAGCGATTACATATACAAGCATTAAGATTTGATTACTTGCAAAAGATTAAACATTTTCGTGAGACAAATCGACCCATTGCATAAATAGATGAGACTTTCAATCACAGTAATCATACGGGAGAAAACAGGAAAACCAAAGTGGCACGACGTGTTAACCACGCTAGAGTTTTCTCCTGAAGAAGCCTCCTACGACGGAGGCGAAACGTCGAGATTTCACCATTTTTTCTTTCCTTTCTTCCTTTCTTTTTACCCTTTTTCTTTCTCTCTCTCTTCTCTCTTTTCTTCTCTTACTCTTTTCACCTTTTCACTTTTTCCCCTTTTTTTTATTTCTTTTTCTCTTACTCTTATTTCTTTTCTATATATCTCAGCACGACACGGTCCAATTCCGGAAGTATTTCACTTATTATTGTATCTTATAATTTACATTTCTTGCAGCGACATTGTTTTTGACGGTGGCCTAGATCTACTCAATTGGATTTAGATCGGGGTGATACGGTGGAAGTCGAGATTCCACCTTTCTCTTTTTTCCTTTTTCTTCCCTTTTTTTTCTTTCCGTCTTTCTTCTCTCTTTCCTTATCTTACTCTTTTCACCTCTTTCTTCTTTTTCACCCCCCTTTTCTTTTTTCTTTTCCTCTTACTCTTATTTCATTTCTATATATATATATTCATGACATGACATGATCAATTCCGGAAGTAGTTCGCTTATTACTCACACTGGCCGCGGAAGCATACGTATTCATTTTATAAGATACAAGATGTTCGTAAAATAGCGGAAGAAGAGTTTTCGAGTATTTCTCAGGAAAATTGGCAGCAACGTTGTATGATTCTAAATGTATACAATCATAAATGTTAGTCGACGAAACAACAGAAGGTTTAATTATTAATGTAAATAATAAATTTGTTTACTTAAAACTGTAATTTACTATTACAAATATTTTCACGAAATGTGGTTTATTGTACTGTTACCAATAAAAAATAAACCATTTATAAATCAAATATTCTTTATATGTACGCAAGCAAATAGAATTGTGACTTGCGATATTCTTAACTATCTATCTGTACATTTTAGCCTCAATTCATAACAACATCAAATTGTTTCCTCTGTAAATTTATACTGTTTTAAAAATATTCCTAAATACCTGTTTATACATTAAAATTTCATTATGCATATAATTTCGTTTGGTAATGAATGTATATGCATATATCTGATTATACATATGTTTAATTGTTTCTGTAACGCTTAATTGATCTCACAATAAATTTATATTGTTAAAAAAATAAGATTGTATATATTTTACTCTAATAAATTATTAATTTACAAAGCGATAAATGTCTAGTTTGTGCCGCCTATAGTTTCTTGTAGCTTTATGTAAAACCAATTACAAAGCTTCCCTCTATTTCTAATGCTGCGCGGATTTACTCCCACCACTCACCATCTAATTTGGCGTTTACAGTTATTACCAACAAAATTATACCAAGTCAGCAAATAAGACGCGCGAGTCCTTTTGATAGTTTAGCTTATAGGAAACAATGACTGAAAATGTGACAAACCTCAGCAACATTTCCAGAATTATAAAACACTATTTTTTTATATGTTCTTCTTAGTTAACCTCTGCCTACGAACCACTTAATAATCTTATAAAATACCACAAATGACATCGACAATACAACAGTGAAAGCCTTTAGAAATAGAACAACATCCAATGAAATATGTTGGTACCATGTTAATTCCAAAGAATGTGGTCTTAAGTGTGAAGCACCTTTATGTCTGATAACGTAGTCGATTCAAAATTCAGCACGATCAGCTGGATTAGTTTGTTGGTCTCGTAAGATTTGTGAACCACGCTTTACGTTTTGTGAATATTTACTAGAAATTATCAATTTCTATAAGACAATTGGAAAACTAAATAAACTTACATTGGATTATGCAGAACTTCTTCTAAAGCTATTGACAACGTTTTTTCGGAAAAGTCGAGAAAATCTATCGATACACCATAGCTGCGTTTGCCATGTTTGTCTGTTGATGGGTGAAAACTGGAATACCAATCATTGGAACACCTCTGTATAAAGATTCTATAATGCGTTATGAATAGTTTAATATTAGGGTGAGCTAAATTAAATCAAACAATACCATTAAGCCATAGTTACCACTTGTTTAAATAGTTTACCTAGCAAATCCGATTGTGGAAACCATCTTCTTGTGATCACGTTAGCTGGAGTGCTAAGAGAATCATTTCCATATTTCCAAAGAACTGTTTGTTTCATTTTGGAGAAAGCTCTTAGGATACCACGGCGTAGTGTAAATGGTAGATTTTCGCTTTTCAATTCTGAGCCCAAACTGAAGTAAATAACTCCGTTCTTAGCGTCGTCCAAGATCTTTCGTAAATCCTCAGGTAGCTCTTTCGGCGATTCGATGTGGTAACCTCCAATTTCAATCATGTTGGGTAGTTTAGGTAGAGGTTCACTGTATGACGCGTGCGTATTATGTAAAATTAAAGAAATGTTATAGATTAAATCATAAATGGAAGATACTTCTGAACGATTTTATTTTGTTCTGGGAAAACGATATGATTGTCGTACAAAGTCTGGTATATATACACCAACGTATTGTGGACTCTCTTATAGAATACTTTATGGATAGGTGGTATCAACCAAGGTTGGGTTACGTAGGATGGAATATCGGGATTACCGACTAAAGAATTGGTGAACGCACTTGGTCCGAGCGCCGAGAAGATAATAGGTTGTGCTCCGAAGTGGTGAGCTAAAGCTAGCAGGCCGTCCGTGTAGAAGTGCTCGATGATAACCGCGTCGAATTTCGTTCCATTCCTCAAGAGATTTTGAACAACTTCGTCGGCTAGAGTTCCTTCAACCATCCTAGAACCCTTGCGACCAATTTGGAGCACTATGAAGATAACTGGCGTGTTACCAAAACCAAATAAGTCTCTTTTTCCAATGATTTCTGCAACATATTAGGTGTAATTACTAAGAATAATTATAATAGTCTTAATAAATCAAATCAAGTTTACACTATGACTCACTTTCATACTGCTTAATGGTGCTTGTCAAGGGCAAAATCCGTAAATTCTTAACAGGTTTCTTTTCGGAAAGAGAAGCTAACAAAGTCACATCATGTCCCCGTGCAGCCAACGCTTTTGATAACGTATATCCCAATGCATAATGCCTGTAAGTCGGTGCAGGGAATATGGTCAATATTTTGTGCGCATTCATCCCAAAAATGTAGAAATAAACACAATTTTTAATATCTTTTTAGGGATATTTCATGTCATAACAAGAAATCGTTGAGTGACACATGGCTTGGAAATAAACACAAAACCAGAACAGTACGCACGTTAACTATAACATGTTTAATCAATTTTAAACGGTTTAATAAATCCTTTTTTAGGCATTTATCATGCGATAACAAGCAGATCCAATTATTATATTCGATTAGAATATAATAAGAATATGTCATGTAAGTATGCTTGCTTTGTACAAGCGGCGTTGGACTGTAGCTTCGCTTATTGACTTTCGACCCTCCTTCATTGATTTCAGCAGCGATTTCTGGAGTTGTTTTCCGTCG
Organism: Trypoxylus dichotomus; assembly: GCA_023509865.1. Taxonomy (NCBI): domain Eukaryota; kingdom Metazoa; phylum Arthropoda; class Insecta; order Coleoptera; family Scarabaeidae; genus Trypoxylus; species Trypoxylus dichotomus. Next base: position 12,744,857 of record CM042078.1, read on the forward strand.
ATTTCTTTTGCCAGTCACCACTATTACCCGATCTTCAGCAGAAGTTATCTCTCTGGGTCTCCCACTTCATTATTTATTCGGTATATCTTGACGATAGTCTACGGTGGTATTATTTAATTTTAATTATATCGCAATTTGCCGATTACTTTTGCCAGCTTGATGGTGGGCAATTATATAATATCAGAACGGCCATCAAAACCTCAAACACGAACAGGTCGAAGCTAACAAAAACAAAGACCGACGAAACGAAAATCAGAAAACTAAGAACTGTGTGTACAAAATACCATGCGAATGTGGAAGGCCGTACATAGGAGAAACCGGCAGACCCTTGTCAATCAGAACCAAAGAACACCAGAGACTGGTTCGGTTGGGGGAAACGGATAAGTCACGATTGGCTCAACATGCTTGAGAAGAGGAACATAGGATAGCATGGAACAATGTAGCAATCCTGGATAAAGAAAACAACGCCACGAAAAGAAAACTGTTGGAAGCAGCATATATGGCCACCACCCCAACCCCCATCAGCACACCAGGCCTGGAAATAAAGAACGTCTGGCTCCCTATGATTAGGGAAAGCATTAGCCGAAGACCGGCGACCGCCCATGCGCGAAACATCGATCTACTGCGTGCCACCCCCGCGCAGGTCCAATGCGTATCTCCTTCTGCGCAGGTCTACTGCGCATCCCTTTCCGCGTAGAAAATTATTGCTTATAAGGTAAATGCGTTAGACAAACAATCACTGAAGCATGATTGCTCTGGCAAGTAACAGCCTTTCTCAGGGCGCCCCTGAAGACGGCAGTAGACAGACTGCCGAACGATGGAAACAGCCCAAACAACAACTCCAGTTATTATGAGGAATCATCGTCAAGTCGGATGATAAAAAGTCTATTCCTACTGTTAAGCCTCGGTAGGTAAAAATTAAAATAAATGCAAATTCTTTTAGAAGGTTAGTATGTAGATAGCCATGTTGCAAGAATACGTGGTATTTACGCAAACACAAGGTCTTCAAAAATTTACACGGTACCATCTCAACTAAATTCATATATGTATGATATCCCGGATTCCACACAATAGAACCATATTCTAATCTCGATCGGACATATGCAGCAATAGTGAGGGTATCACTATTCAAGTGTTTAGTATTACGAAACAGAAAGCTTAATGTTTTAAGGGACTGTAAACATATACTTACAATATGCTTATTAAATGCTAACTTGGTATCTCTATACTTCTCACAACACGTTGAAAGTTCACCGCCAACATCTTAAGAGTTATCATTTCTGTGGCTGATTTATGTAATTGTAGACATATTTTAACAGGGCTCCCGTCCAAAATACTAAACTAAGTGTATCGTGTACTGGCAAAGTTTGGGAACCTCTATTTTTGGTGATTAGCATCCATTTAATGCAAAACTTCATGTAGATAGCTCCAAGACCATATCTCTTTAGTTTTCCATCCAGTACAACTCACAAAAGCTAAATAAGAGAAGTCAGGAGCTTGAAGGGACCAGACTACTATTGTTACTTCATCTGCAGTGCTTTTTTCTTCGAAAATAGTTCTTACATATCTAAAGACGACCTATAGCCTACTGTTTGGGTAGTTGTTTTGTAATATAAACAATTGATCGATAATGCAACTTCCAGATGGCAATGTGTTGTTTTTCAAGATGTTCATGTAGTCCTCTTTTCGTATTTCTTGAGCTTTTTTGTTTATTTCTGGAGAATTTCTAAGGGCAACCAAACCAATTTTTTGCAGATATCTTTTCTCTGTAGTGAGTATTGTTGCCAAATCACCCGTTAATATACTAAGCCAACACTTCCAAGCCATCATATTTCCAGTCTGGTCTTTCACCAAAACCAATCGATAAGCTTCATTATGACGCTCACTGATTCACGACGAACAAATATTCTACGGTTGACCTAGAAAATTTCGACGTTTGACTTGTCGATCCATAACATCGTTTTCTATTCAACTAACATCCAGTTTAGCTGTGTTCTTCCTATTTTATAAAATTGCTTCTAAACATTTTACAGATACACATACAAGCAGATATGGACATGAAATTTATAAAAGTTCGGTTGTTAAATTAAACTTAGAAAAGTACACTCTTACATTAGAATTTATAAAACTGTGTATGTATACTTCTTATATTTGCTAGGCATGCATTTACAGCTTTTGTAATCTTAATCTTGGAAATATTATTTCTGCAATTGTTAAAACGTTAGCTATTTCTTCGAAACTTCTGAACGATGGTATATATATTGGAAATACTCTCTTTTCTTCTAAATAGCTTGTATATGCATCCAAACATATCTACTTTCTGAATTAGATACCATACATGGACTATGCACCTTTATAAGTGTAATAGATTATCATCATTACTATACTCATCATTAAACCAAATAACGTTGCGTAATATTATATCGGTAGTGCATTACAATTTTGCTCACGTTCAAGATAGTGACATGTCTATTGTTCGAGTTATATATTCCGTAAATTTAATTTGTAATGCTTCGTTTGCAATTTGGGAACTCGAATCAATATGAGAATGCGAAATGTTTAACAAATTTGGCATATTTTCGCAATATCGATGAGATATCTCCTAACAAATTGATATAAATTTGTCAGCGTTAAACAAGTATTGTCTATAAATATAACAATTGCTCCGTCAATTTCGTAATAGTTCGCCATATCGTATATTAACGATAGTCGTGCGGTTATTATCAACGCTTAAACATCTAAGTTTGCTATGATTATATAGTTTTTCTTAGTGTAATTTCATAATTATCATATATCTGCGTATATACATACTTCAAGGAAAGAAGTGGGAGTATTCTTTTATCGGATTTTGTTTATAGCATTTCAAAATAGTAAAGTGTTAAGTGTTATAGTCCCGCAATATGAAATTACTTCTTGCTCCGCTACTGATTTTTGGTCTTATATCGTTTATAAATGCAGCAAGGATATTGTGCATATTTCCTCATATCGCTCATAGTCACTACACCATAGGCTCAGCGTTAGTGAAAGGATTAGCTGCCAGAGGGCATCATGTTACTTTCATGACACCTATTGAGGAGAAGGAGCCTACAAGAAATGTTAAATCGGTGCTCTTGAAAGATGTAAAGAAACGCTTCGAAGGTACGTAAGAAAGTTAAAAGTTTACCTCTGTTGACCTTTGAAAAAAGATCGACGTTAGTGGGAATGTTTTTCATTTCATTTGTAGAGTTATAGAACTAATTTGTATCTAATTTAAATAAAGTGAAGTTAATTATTTTCAATGTGACTGTTATCACTACTATAATAGGAAATAAAATTACATAACGTACAAGTTAATATTTTTGGATTGCTGGGAAAAATTTGGTAGCACATTAGAAAATTATGAGCCTCAGCTATTGAATGCCAATTAACATAACCGTACTGCATTTTCTTCTCAAGATCTAATCCTTAACAAGCGTAGAAGCTTAGAAACTCATTAAGCTTACGTAGGAAATATTCCATGCTGACATATTTTTATTCAATCGACACCTCGGTTATCAATCGAAATACCGATAATAAGATTCCATGTGCTCTTGAAACGCTGCGTTTAGAATAAATTATAAATTTGTGTGGGGTGGAGTTTTCTACGATACCTCTGAATTATTATTGTTATATAAGCACCAGATAGCTGCTAAATAGATGAAAGAAACTCGAAATATAATTTAGAGAATAGACCTTGAAAATTATCAGGAAAATCAAAATTTATCATTTTAAAAGTCATGATTCATGTTGATTCATTTGAGTATGAACTTGATGTTACTGATATTGTGTCTGCTCGTCTTGTGATAATATATTAATTTAAATTTATTGTGCAATGTAATGGATATAGGCTATGACTGATCTGTTATACACACCGAAGCCTTTATAATATGGAGATTGTTACTACCAATATTGAAATTATGTAAAACAGTATCTACTACTCCACCGGAATATTATCATGCCAGATAAAATACGTTCTCCTGTTTTGAAGAACAGTGCAACTGTAGCCTGCTCGTAAATTCTTGAATTTCTTGACTAATACTTCTTTATAGAAAATGCTCATTTATTTGATAGGTTGAAGGTCTTACAATGAAACTCAATGTGCATACGTAAAAAATATATTTAAAAAAGAAAATCCGCTCACGGTTTCCACTCTAGCCTGTGTATACTTACTATGTATGTAACACATATAATATGCACAATACTTACAGTTATACGAGTTCTCTTATACATGTAATGTACATTAGTATATGCTTTCACATTTCGTTTTTGCTATAGGCTTCCGCAGAAGCTTTGTGAAAGGCACCTTTGCATAGGGGAACCAACCCTATTTAATTGTTAAGCGCACCTTAGTGCTGTGGTTATTTATATGTCCGTTTGCGGGAACAAAATACTTTTTCTTTGCCTTGGGACTTGACCCTGTTTCATTGGTTTGTGTTTGTAGGGAAACCAAATACTTTCGTTATTTGTGCTTTTATAGGAGAATCCAACCCTATCCTTTTGAGACTGAACGCGTGGTTGAGGGCAACAGTGGCAAAAATAGCCGATCTCAAAACAAAAGTATGTAATGTCACAGCTGCCTAGGCTAGTAATAGAAACAGTACGTTGTGTATTCTCTAGCTCTTTGTTACTGCCGCCTTATAAAAGGGAAAACGAAAGGCAAGGAAAAATGGTTAGTCGACATAATATACAGAAATTTGGTCCGTGAAACTCATCCGCATCGACGGACATCTAAATGAAGAAGAATAACGGAAGACTGAACAAACGTACAGATAACAACGGACGCTGCGGCCTCGACGACCGTCAACTCGCAGAGATCGTACTTGCTAAGGATGTCTATACATGAAAATGATTGTCGCCACAATTTCAACAGAAGACCAAATGTATGTATAAACGACAACAGACACTGAATCTTCGACGATCGATAATAGAAAGCCGAGAAATCGTACTCAGTAAGCATGTTACTATATAAGTTCCGACGAAGTTATAATAAAGGTTGTCACTATACGAGAACCAAAGAAATACGAAAAGAACCGACAGTGAACGATCGCTGTTACCTCAATCGTAACACGGAAGTCGACTGCCCGCACTTGAAAATATTAAATACTGAAAACTGCCGATATGGGATAATGGGGGATATGGGCACTTGTAGTACGTGTATTGCGAATGGCTGAATGAATACGTATATAATGCGTACATATATATTATAAAATAAACTTACATATACAGAGAGAGCAAAATTATTGAATGAAAACCTAAAAAAGACGGAAAATTTTATAGCCAGTGATGGCTGGCTAAAAAGATTTAAAAGGAGGTATAGAATTCGACTGCTGTCGATATCTGGTGACAAATTATTGGTACCATCACAACCAGTCTAACCGTTTAAGGAAAAGTTAATGAACAAAATCAAAGAGCTACTAGCTAATCTTTATTGGAAACTATTATCTACGTAAACCTATGTTGCGTCACATGAAGAATCTGCTCCGCGTAGAAAGGCGGAAAGACAACGAAGGCATAACTTTTCTAGCCTAGCACTACTGCTAGTCGTACACACAAAATAAGGCCACTAGTCATAGGAAAGGCAAAAGATCCACGTTCATTTAGAAATTTTAAGAGTCCCGTTGATTATAACTGTTCAAAATCCGCTTGGATGACCAAAGGCATATTTCCGGAATGGTTGCACAAGCACATGTCCCTCAGGTATGGCAATAAAACTGTTATAATAAGTAATGTAATTGAATGATACATATTCAATTTGAAAGTGAAAGATTTCTTAAGAAAGCCAAATCTTCTAATAAAGACGGTGTTAATCTTGGATAACGCACCAAGTCATCCTCCAGATGAACAATTGAGAATAAATTCCGATATTGTTTGCACAATTACCGATGTTAGTTTATGGAATGACGATAAAGAGACGGATGACACACATGAAGAGGAAGATGGGGTGGGTGAAGATGACGACCCTCCGATTGAAATAAAAAATACAGTGAGTGACGTGCAACCTGTAAGAATTTTTAATCAAGCGTTAGATTAGATTGAAGAAAAAGACATATTATATTACGATATTTTAATGCTCCGTAAACTACGGGCAATGACATTAGAAAATACCAAGCGTAAATTTACACAAACAAAAATAGAACATTATTTTTCAAAATAATGTAAAATTTATTTTTTTTTTAATATTATATTATGTTATTTATTGCTCATAATTTATTTTTTAATAAACATACATATATTTTCTTTGATGCAATTTCTTTATAAATAAAATAAGGCTCGCTAATGTGACTTTCCGTAATATAAAGTGTTTGGTTGATATCGTTCACATAATCGAGCGTCTACTGTATTTTGCAAAGAGAGAAAAAGTAAATGACAAACAAAATGAAAAATAAAATAAGATTAATGCTAATACATAGAGCTGCAAAAACGTAAAATATATAAAATAGCAAGAAAGAGCCTAAAACAAAATATATTTCCCCAGAAAATTAAAATTCTTACAGAAAAATACATAAACAATCTTAAATCCTTAACAACGTTTTCAATAACTTTCGCAGTAATAACACTCCTTTTTTTCAGAGTTATTCACACAACAATCCATTTTCGACAGAGTTGACATGCCAGCAACAGCCATGATGATATTCATGAAACTGATGATGACAACAAGTACTGAAATGGCTCTGTCTGATCAAGCAATGCAGGAGATGATAAACAGCAACGAAACATTCGACTTAGTAATCACGGAATATTTCTTTAGCGATGCCTTTCTGGGCATAGCCGATCGCTTCAAGGCACCATCCGTTCTGGTAACGACCATCGGCCCTAGTATCTGGTCAAATTATCTCACAGCGAATCCAAGTATATATTCATACATGCCACATCCTTTCCTGGGTTACGGACAGAGGATGACTTTCTGGGAAAGGATCCACAACCTTTTATTCGCGACGTTGGAAAACTTATTAGATGCGATATATTATTTTCCACAGCAGGAGAAGATTCTGCATAAATACTTGCCGGATGCTCCTAGCCTTCAAGAATTGATCCGAAATACATCCTTGCATATCTTTAACTCGGATCCTAGCATCAATGGACCCTTTCCGATATCGCCGAACATGATAGAGATCGGTGGCATCCACCTAACACCTCCGAAGAAGCTACCGGACGATTTGCAAAAATATCTCGATGAAAGTAAAGATGGCGTGATCTATTTTAGTTTGGGTGGTAACTTGAAAAGTAAGGACCTCCCTCAAGAAACGCGTGAAGCAATTTTGAGGGTGCTTTCTAAACAGAAGGAAAGAATCTTATGGAAATTCGAAGCTGATCTTCCTGGAAAACCAAAAAATGTTGAAATAAGGAAATGGTTGCCCCAACAGGATATTTTGGGTAAGATCAATTAAGTTTTTGTCAAAAACAGAACTAAACCGGGCGTTATATCCTGCAGCTCATCCTAACGTGAAGCTATTTGTCACTCATGGCGGATTGTTGAGCACAACAGAGAGCCTTTACCACGGCGTACCTGTTATCGGAATTTCCGTTTTTGGAGATCAAGATTTGAATATGAGAAACGCTGAAAATCGCGGATACGGTATTTCACTACGTTATAAAGAATTTACCGAGGAGAAATTTGCAACAGCCTTAGATAGAATGCTGAGTAATCCCATGTAAGGATTATATTCTTCTCTAAGCATTAGCATTTTTATTATGAATTGATTTTCTTTCAAGGTATTCTATAAAAGCTAAAGAGATATCCAGTCTAGTGAAGGACAAACAAGTTACGCAGTTGGACAAGGCTATGTATTCGATCGAATACGTTATTCGTCATAAAGGAATCCCGCATTTGAGATCCGCTGCTCATGACCTTAACTGGTTCCAGTATCATAGTTTAGACGTAATACTATTTTTAGTGTTAACTATAGTAATTGTATTTAAAATGATATCTATTGTCATTAGGAAGCTATTTTGTAATAAAAGCAGGCGAAAACAAAAACAAAATTAAATATAGATATATAAAATTTTGATTTTAGATTAAAATAAAGATTTTAAAATAGTGATTTTTGACGTATTATAATAGTTTAACAACCATGCCTTCAAAATAAACAGAGTAACTTTTAAATCATTTCACTGTTTTAGCTTGCTTAAGAAACATTTGCACCTTATTTTCTTTACTCTAATATTGCCAATAACATCTGTTTGAAATCTAATTACTTTTTAATAACCAATCGATGACAAATCATCTTTTGTAGGATTTAGACAATACCTTTCCTACAAACAAAATACTCGAATTAGTCCTCCCATCATAAATTAGCCATTCTCTATGTTATACAATAATATATGGGATGACTAATAAGGTTATCTAAAAATAAAAAATAAGATCGTAGATGGATAATTACAGCCAGCGATCTCGAACAACATATAAAGAGTGTTTCAATAAGATCGCAAGATTTTAAGGTTCAATAGGACATGGTTTCAAAATATCTTGTAAATGACTGCATTGGCTTTGCTGGCACATGCGTACTCTTTTGACAAAATTTGCAATAACACTATTGTACGCATGTGGCGGTATTTCATTGATACAGCGTCTAATTTTGGTCTTCAATACTTCGGTGGTTGCGAACTTGTTACCATAAACCTGTGACTTCAGATAACCCCATAGTCAGAAGTTCAAAGGTGTTAAACACCAAACAGTGACACGTTTTGGAGGCATTGTTTTCTGATGAATCATTCATAGATTTTCTGAGCCCCAAATGCCGCAGTTTTGCCGATTAATGAAGCCATCGAGGTGAAAATGGGCTTCAGCACTGAAAATGATTATGTCCGGAAAATCGGCATTCGCTTGTGTTTGCCCAAAGATCAAGTTGATGTACTCTTTTCGATGTGCATGGTTTGTTGGCACACGTTGTTAGATGAATTGGGCTTTGTAAGCGTTGAGATGCATATCTTTACTTAGAATACGCTGAAAAGTGACTGTTGTACTGCCCAGTTCTTGTGCACGATGGTGCATTGACGTCTCTGGACTTTCGGCCACACTTTCGTGAACTGCCGTGATGTTTTATTCTGAAGGACCTCTATGAGCTTGTGTCCGTGCGTTTCACATCATTAACCGAACCAGCACAGAATTTTTCGATTATTCTGTTCACAGCAGATGAATTAGCAATTATTCTGTCAACCAAATAATGAAAGCATTTTACGAATGGTTGCAATCGAACTTTCACCATTTTGATAATAATGTTCAATAATCAGAACGTGTTATTATATCGTTAATACTTCCATCTGACAACTTTCTATCTATCACATCATAATCACGTCATTATGACTGTCAAACATTGCGGGCAATTCAAATCTTGCGGTCTTTTATAACAAAATTTGAAAGCAATAAAAATTTTCGATTTCTAAAAATAAAGCGCCAAAAGATTGCTAATAATAAGACCTTTTCAAAAACGTATCACTCAACACACCTTCCTATTCGAATTTTTCTATATAATTTTCACCCTCGATTAGTGGTTGAAACTATGGAGTCGATACATATAAAATTTGTCCCCCCGTAAATCTAAATTGACCTGGTTTCTTGTTAAATTCTATTGAGTAGTATTAGTACCTCAAGTATATATATTTGTTCAATTAGGAAATTTGACAATATTATGCTGTGAATTGAATCAATATTTCCAGGAATAGAAACTGAAATCTTTGGTTCCTATTTATATTCCTTCAAGTACAAGTTATCAATGATAATCTGATTCCCCAGGGTTTTTACGATATCGTGGTCAACACGTTTTCTGCCAAATGGTATTGTGCAGCAATGCTTCAACTTTTTCAAGTAAAATGTCACAGTGGTATTTCTAATACGCCAATGTTTATTGCCAGGAAACATGCTTTGTTTTGTTCAAGACAATAACCTAAGCTGCCTAAATATTAGGACCTCTTCCTAATATTAGGATAGAATTGTGAACATTTTTGTTTCAAAAATAGTGATTAATTAAATATATTAGAAACACAACGAACAATATGTAATACACGATAGCTTTTTTACATAAAATAGTAGCAAAATGAAAACACAGGTAATAAAATGCTATGGACATTGAAGGCCTTTGATAATTCAACGCATACCGGAATAAACAATAACCGTTTCAAACTTAATTTTTGTATTTTTATTAGGAAAAATCTTTTTTGGCAAACTCTCTAAAGTACCTCTAAACTATAACAGAAAAGAAAACTAAAGACGCAGATTTAGTATAGAGATGTTTGAAGGATTCTAAATCTAGTATACGAAGTTATTGCGGGTGGCTAGCTTTGAAATAAAAGCCCGGTATGTATCCAAATGCATCTAACTTCTGAATTAAATACTACACGTGGACAATGTCCTCTTATACGTGTAATGAACGTTACTACACTCATTATCCAATCAAACGACGTTATATAATATTAAGTACGTTGCATTATAATTTTGATAATGTTCAAGATAGTTCTATGTGTATTGTTATACATACCATAAATTCGATTTGTAATGCTTAATCTGCAACTTTGAGAAGTTCAAATCAATATGAGAATGCGACATACTTGACTGGAATTAATCATTTTTGTTTTCGCAATTATCAGCAAGATATCTCCCTTATACCCATTTGTCAGAATTAAACAAACATTAGTTATTAATAAAGCAATTGCTCTAAATGAATTTCATCTTATTTCGCCACATCGTAGGTATATGATAGTCGTACGGTTATTATCAACGCTTAAACATCTAATTTTGCTATGATTGCATAGTTTTTGTTGGTGTAATTATCCTAATTATCATACATCATAACATATGTACACACTTCAACGGTGTTTTTTTTTACTGGATTTGGTTTAAAGCATTTGAAAATAGTGTAGTGTTAAGTGGACAACATTATAGATCCACAATATGAAATTACTTCTTGTGGTGTTTAGCGTTTTTGGCTTTATATCCTTCACAAATGCAGCTAGGATATTGTGCATATTCCCTCACATAGCTCATAGCCACTACACCATAGGTTCAGCGTTAGTGAAGGGTTTAGCTACCAGAGGACATCATGTTACTTTCATGACACCTATTGAAGAGAAGGAGCCTATAAAAAATGTAAAATCGGTGCTATTGAATGATGTTAAGAAACACTCTGAAGGTATGTTATGTAAGAAGTTAAAAGATTATCTCTGTTAACCTTTGAAAAAAAGAATTCGATATTATTTGCAGAATTGTTAAGAAAATCTGTTGAATTTGAAGCACTTAAATACTAGAAGACGTATATAAAAAATGCCATAGTGTAAATTGATGAGTTGGTCAGTTTGATCAAATTCCTTTCTCAATTGATCAAAGTCCTTGATCCATTTTTTGCAATTGAAATAAAATGAAGTAAATTATTCCAATGTAACTCCCAACACCATTTTCATACCAAATAAAATGAAATGATACTCTAAAAAGTTAAGGACGGTAATTTCTTTGCATTGCTGGGATGTTTTGATAATAAGTTAAAAAAAAATTGAACTTGAATTCTTGAATACCAATAAACATATCCATACTATCCTATCTAACCCTTAGCAATGGAACAATTAAATTAACGAAAACAAGACTTTCGATTATATGGTTTTGTATGGATTTGAAATTTGGAATCTCAGTGTTGGCATCCTCAAGATGAACTACTGTTTGTCGTAGCATTTCCTGAGGATCAGACAACGTAAATTATCGCCACGAAAACATGTTGTAACGGAATTCTTCGTGACCTCTGTTCTCCTGAAGAACACGTCTGTTTTTCTATCTTATTATCTACTTACCTTTGTCATTTAGCTTATCTTTCTTCTTAGTAACTTCTTTATGCAACGATACACACCAAAACTTTTACAACATGCAGTTAGTTACTACCGATATTGAAATTATGTAATACGGTTTTTGTTGTATAACCATGGGCGGGGCTTTTAACCCCGAAGAGCAACTGGGCCAGTGCCTTGCCTATTGTGCACCCATGTGATTTTAATTCACTCGACCGCGTTGTACCTAGTAACAAAGTCCATAATCCGCTCGAGCGGTAATTTTCCTAACTTAGGTTCGTCAAGCTGAGCATCCCCAAGGTGAAGCTGTCTTTCCCTGCAGACTGCTGAGCAGTCAACAAGAAGATGCACAGGAGTTTTCTCTGCTTTCCCACACTTTACAGATGAAGGAGAGTTTACTAGACCCATGCGATGCATGTGTTTATTCAGTGCGCAGTGTCCAGTTAAGATCACTGTGAGTGCTCTCAGTTTGGTCCTGCACATAAGGATTACCTTACGCAGTCTTCCCTCACCTGGATAAATCCCGAGAGATTTGCAGTGTCTTAAACCGTCTACACCGTTCCAGTAGGACCGGTTATTGGCGGCGAGCTCGGATTTAACAAAAGTCTTAATACTGCCATAGGTACTCCCACACGTCGGTTCAGGACCAGAGAATGGTCGTCCACTAGCATCTTTTGCTAGCAAACCAGCTATTTCGTTCCGTTTGATCCCCGGGTGGCTTAGCACTCATCTCAGCTTAACGCTGCAATGTTCCGTCAGTCATTGCAGCTTTCTATGGCACCCCAATACCACTTCGGAGTCAAACCCGACAGCTTGTAGTGCCCTAAGGGCGGCTTGGCTGTCCAATAAAATTTCCTCCGCTTCCAAGTCATGTGAGTAGTCCATAGAGTTCGTATCGCATGTGTCTGGATAGCAATTACTTCTGCTTGAAAGATGGGGGTGAGGGAAGGTCCCCACACGCGCCGAATTTTGTCGGTCCTCATTGACAGCAGCACTACTGTCGTTCGATGTAGTTGAAGATGCGTGTGGTCTCCGAACTTGCCAGAGAATACCTTGTACCCACTACATGTAATTCCGTAGGCTCCTAGGGTTGGGTCTGACTTTAGCACCAGGTGCAGTGACGGAAACCCAAGGATAGTTACCATCGCAGTCTTCGCCGTCCAGGCCATGGCCCCCGTAATGCCCAAGCATGCAATCCTTTGGACCTTGTACCACCATACTATGGACGAATAAGTTATAGTAAGGACTATAACGCTCGTGCATAATCAGTAAACCATTGCTGGTTTTAGGTCCCACGCTCTACCAAACATTCCTCTGGAGGCCCAAAAAGCCTTTGTGATCTGTACCTCAATTTGGAATCCAAAATCATACCTAGATTTTGGAGTCCAATAATACGGTATTCACTATCCTACCAGAATATTATGCTAGAGAAACTACGACGATTTCAATAACTTCCTTCTAAACAAAATTAGGATTAATTTAAAATTGCTCTAAGGCCTAGTCAATGAACTCACAAAACTTACAATGCAGGATGGGTTCAATACATAAATCGCCACAGCCTGATAAGGAGGTAATTCTAAGTTGTAGGTTTTGAAAATGACGAAAGATTGGTATCTATTTCCCTGTTCCAGAAACAATGATCTTTATACTTCTTATATTACGAGGCTATTCTGATATTTTCGTATCGTGACAATACATCCATTTAAATTTATTGTTCGATTCAACAAATATGTTATGCTAAAACTGTTATGCAGACGAAAGCTACTAACAGAGTTACTACCAATCTTGAAATTATGTAATACGGTGTTTACTACCTCACCAGAATATTAGCCAAATTATGATGATTTCAATAACTTTTGTAGTAATAACCCTTTTTCTTTTCAGAGATGTTCTCACAGACATCCATTTTCGATATGGTCAATATGCCACTGCCAGTCATGATTATATTCATGGGATATATGATGACAACAAGTACTGAAGTGGCTCTTTCTGATCAAGCTGTACAGGCGATGTTAAACAGCAATGAAACATTCGACTTAGTAATCACAGAATATTTCTTTAACGATGCCTTTCTGGGCATAGCCGATCACTTCAAAGCAGCTTCCGTTTTGGTAACAACGATCGGTCCTAGTATCTGGACAAACCATCTCACCGCGAATCCAAGCATATATTCATACATGCCACATCCTTTCTTGGGTTACGGACAGAGGATGACCTTCTGGGAAAGGATTCACAATGTTTTATTCACGACGTTCGAAAATTTATTCAATGCTGTATATACTTTTCCGCAACAGGAAAAGATTCTCCATAAGCACTTTCCGAAAGCTCCTAGCCTCCATGAATTGATCCGAAATACATCCTTACACATCTTTAATTCGGATCCAAGTGTCAATGGACCTTTTCCATTATCACCGAACATCATAGAAGTCGGTGGTATCCACCTAACACCTCCGAAGAAGCTACCGGACGATTTGCAAAAATATCTCGATGAAAGTAAAGATGGCGTGATCTATTTTAGTTTGGGTGGTAACTTGAAAAGTAAGGATCTCCCTCAAGAAACGCGTGAAGCAATTTTGAGAGTGCTTTCCAAACAGAAGGAAAGAATCTTATGGAAATTCGAAGCTGATCTTCCTGGGAAACCAAAAAATGTTGAAATAAGGAAATGGTTGCCCCAACAGGATATTTTAGGTAAGACCAATTAAGTTTTGTCAAAAAAAAGTTAAACCATTAAGGCGGTGTATCTTGTAGCTCATCCTAACGTGAAGCTATTTATCACTCATGGTGGATTGTTGAGCACAACAGAAAGTCTTTACCACGGCGTTCCTGTTATCGGCATTTCCGTTTTTGGAGATCAAGATTTGAATATGAGAAGCGCTGAGAATCGAGGATACGGTATTTCGCTACCTTACAAAGAATTTACTGAAGAGAAATTTGCAACAGCTTTAGATAGAATGCTAAATAATCCTATGTAAGGATAATGTTATTCTTCTCTAAGCGTTACAAGATTTATTACGAATTAATTTTCTTTTAAGGTATTCTAAAAAAGTTAAAGAAATATCCAGTTTAATGAGGGATAAACAAGTTACGCAATTGGACAAGGCGGTGTATTCGATCGAACACGTTATTCGTCATAAAGGAACCCCGCATTTGAGATCCGCTGCTCATGATCTTAACTGGTTCCAGTATCATAGTTTAGACGTGATACTATTCTTAGTGTTAATTATGGTAATTGTATTTAAAATTATCTTTATTGTGATTAGGAAACTATTTTGTAATAAGAAGAGGGAAAAACAAAAACAAAATTAAATGTATACGAAAATTTTAATATTGTCGATATAAGACGAAAATACAGATTTCTTTATGTGACAATTCATTTGTAGGGTATTCTTAAATATACCCTACAAATGAATCCTTTAAAGACTAGTAAATATATACATTGAAATAATTTAGAATTAATTTTAAATCACTTCACAATTTTAGTTTGTTTAAAAAACATTTGCATCTTATTTACTTAACTACTACAAACGTTTTCTACTACTGCCAACAGCATCTGCTTAAAGTCTACTCAAAGGTACGTGCTGAAAGTGATAGAAACCTCGGTGTGAAAGAAAGACTAAGATAGTAGAACACTATAAATTGCTAATCTATGCACGATATGTCGATATACGATATTATAATAGCTATTTTTACCGAAAGAAAGATCTCGATGCAGTTGTTGATTTCATAAAAGAAATTATTATTATAATTTACTTTTTAACCAATCGAAGGCATGAGTCGTCTTTAATAGAATTTAGATAATAATATTAAATATCCACGAAAATTTTAATATTGTTGATTCTAGATGAAAAAGAAAATTTTAAAATACAGACGTATCATAATATTTTAACAGCAGTACTCTAGAAATGAATCCTTTAAAGACTAAATACATATATAAACTGAAATGAATCATTTGATTATTTAAGCTTGCTCAAAAACCTTGCCATCTTATTTACTCAACTACAACGAAAGTTTCGTAGTACTGCCAATAACATCTGCTTGAAGTCTACTCAAAACCACGTCCCGTAGGTTCAAGAAACACCGACAAAGAAGAACAGTATCAATATAAGTGAGGAGAAGACTGAGAAAGTAAAGATACGAAAAAACACTATCATTTCAAGTTTATTAGCTATAACATAAAAAAGAGCGCAAAAGTTATTAAACAAAAAATTTCATGAGCTAGAGAAAGACCAGAGAAAACAACACTTTTTCACGTGAAACACAGGTAAACTATAAAGACAAGAAAAATAAAACAGCAAAAATTCATGGTTACGTTTATTTTACCTTCAACTTTTGAAAGTCATATTGAAAAATAAACAAGTCCCGCACATTTTTATGATTTTATAAGTTTTGTCCTTTTGTAATGAATTTTCTTCTTTTGGTGAAAGATAGAGAAGGATAAGGTAATTTTCTTCTATATTTTCTGAGTCCAGTAGAAAACTTCGCACATCAAAACCTTCATTTGATTCTATCGCTGTCATTGGGGGATCGGTTCTTTCTGACAACGCAGAAATGAAAGAAAATTATGCGCTTGTCAGCAGTGTTTGTGTTTCTCTGACGTTCTTCAACAGCAGCATCCAATTCTTTTATATTTCTTAAGAATCGGTAAGGAAAATCGAACCATTTTTTGGCCGATATCTTTTGCCTTCAGTAAGTGCTTTAAAACATATTGGATAACATCAAACAATCTCAGCTTCATTTAAAATACATATCACAAATTGTAATTATATGGTGTTAGCTGATGGTTGAGCTTCTATGTTGCTGGGTGATGGTTATGGCCCTGCAGTATTTGAGACTAATAGCACTGGCCAACACATATTTTGGTACCTCGGATTTTTAAGTGTAATTAAGTAACTTTCGGGTGCCTAATCCAAAAATGCTGTCAGATTTGTTCTATGAGACCTAGTTTACGAAATTCACTCTCGCAGCCCTATTTAGGAAACATTCGCCAAAATTATATATAATGTTTTGTTATGTACGTAATTGCGTAGGAGGTATTTATTTAACAGAAAAATATGCATATACAACTTGGAATCATCAGTTGAAAATTTCCCTTTATAAGATATCCTTGCGTAAGGTTTACCGGAACAGTCTCGATGAAGATTCCAGCAGTAATCCACTATCATATGGGTACCCTATCTTCCTTGGTACCTTTCCTCCATAATGCTATTGTCTTTGTGAAATCTTTCGCCCTGTTCCTCACTAATATCACCTAAGTTTTAAGAGAAAACGATCAAAGTGGCTGTGAAGGTAACGAATCTTGATGCTCATGTTATATCCGAGAGACAAGTTAGGTCTCCTAAATATTTAGCTAATTATTTTGACTTTGCTATTTATCCGTATGAGTAATAAATTTCATCGTGGTGTATCTCAAAAACTAGAGCTGCTAGGAAGAAATGCCAGTAATTTTTGAAACCACTACACACTGCCTGTAAAATACAAACTAATGTAGGGTATGTATTTTACAGGCAGCACAACAAAAAAATTATTTTGGGCGGTGTAATCTTTCTCTTACTGCTAAAGTGTCCAGTTTTTTGTTTTATCCCAGTTTCCAATAATGGTTGCTAACTCTTCCCGTGATTTAGATTGTCTCTTACTGGTATCCATAATGTTTGTGGGTCTATATTCGTTTTATTGTAGTCCTATCTTGGAAACACTACTCTTTTTTTGAAATAATTTCTATATCTACCCGAATGCGTCTAATTTCTAAATTAGATACTTCACATGGATTGGATGGTTATGCACTTTTATATGTATAATTAATTATTAACGAAATTGTACTTATCAATAAAGCAAACGATATGGCATAATACTAAGTTTGTATTGTATTCAGATTTTGCTAATGTTCAAGATAGTGACTTGTGCGTTGTGTGAAATAATATGACAATCCGAAATGTTTGATAAATTTGGCTTTTTTTTTCACAATCATCGGCAAGATATCTCGTTTATACTCATCCGTCAGACTTAAACAAGCGTTAGTTATAAATAAAGGAATTGGTCTAAATCAATGTCATAATAGTTCGCCACATGATAAACTTACGAGAGTCGTATAGTGATTATGAACACTTAAACATTTAATTTTGCTGTGATCGAATAGTTTTATTGGTGTAATTTTCTAATTATTATATCAGCATACGTAGAAAAGGAGTCGAGGTGTTTTTTCTATTGTATTTCGTTTACAGCACTGGAAAATAGTGGTTAATATTATAGATCCGCAATATGAGATTACTCCCTGTTCTGGTTAGCGTTTTTGCTCTTATATCGGTCATAAATGCAGCTAAGATATTGTGCATATTCCCCGTCCTAGCCCATAGCCACTACACCATAGGTTCAGCGTTGGTGAAGGGCTTAGCAGCCAGAGGACATCATGTTACTTTCGTGACACCTATTGGAGAGAAGGAACCTATAAAAAATGTAAAATCTCTGGTCTTGAATGATGTTAAGAAGCACTTTGAAGGTACGTAAGAAAGTTAAAAATTTATCCCTCGTGACCTATGAAAGATAACATTTCTTTAGAAATTCGTCTTCTAATGTATTAGTGGGAATACCTTTCATTTTATCGGCAAAATTATCAAGGAACTGGTAAAGTTATTAAAGACATCTTGTGAATTTAAATCCTTTGTGAAGTGCCCCAACATCAGAAAGCATCTATTAAAAATACATATCCTCAATCGACGACCTGGTCAGTCTTGGTCAAATTGTATTTTCAATTAATTATATTACATAATAAGTCCTTGACCATTTTTTTGTAATTGATATAAGGTGAGGTAAATTATTCATTCCAGTGTAACTGCCAACACTGTTTTAATAGAAAATAAAATTATGTAACATGCAGTAAAAACAAAGATACTCCGAGAGGTTAAAAACGTTAGTTTCTTTCCATTGCCGGGATATTTTGATAACAAGTTAAAAAATTGTGAGTTTCAACTCTTAAATACTGATAAGCATATCCATACTATCTAGTTCTGTTTTAATAGGAAATAAAATAAATAAATTTATCTAATTCTTTATTAACTACAGATTGGACATTTATTTACAATTATACCAGTATAGATGATAATTTTTCTGCGTTTTATGCTGAAATCTATAAACACTTAGATATGTTTATTTCAGTAAAAACCTCATACTAATTATCTTTCGCGGTTCACACGTGATTACGTCAATAAAATTAAACTAAAAAATCATTAACAATTTATGTATGAAAGAACAGGTTGCTTAAGTTATTTAAATGCGTTCAAAAGTATGAGAAGGAAACTGAAAGTAGACTCTAGACGGTTATACAAATCGTAGAGATTTTTGACAGTTTGTGCATTCTCGGAGAGACAGGGTAGGTATTCTTAAAAGTATGAAGGACGATTACGGTAAAAGGTATAACGATCCATCTTTCATAGTGGACGCTTTTCAGGAGTTTTTCCAGTCGGCGTACCTTCCTTCTACATTAATTCCGATGCTTGCTACTCCAATTACTGCGTGTGCTACTATGGTTGACTTAGTTTCTATGATTGAAATGGACGTGTTGTATGCTTTGTAATCCTTAAAAGATAATTGCGCAGCGGGTACTGACAATACACCGGCCTTTTTTGTGAGGAATTGTGCAAATATATTTCCTTCTTTTCTCTGCTACTGTTCAGTCTTGCTCTCAAGACTTCCAACTTCCCATGTATGTGGAAGAAGTAGTGAGATGTGTCTTATTTCTATTTATCGTCCTGTAGCGTTATTAAAAAATGTTGCTAAAGTTTTTGAGAAATGTTTATATAAGTATATTTATGCTCAAGTTAGACCTTGGATTTCAAGTAAGTAACACAGTAATCTTGTTACAATTACTCAATACCTATCTGACAGTGTGGATGCTGGAAGACAGGTAGATATTGTGTATACTGACCTAACAAAAGTTTTTGATCGAACCGACCACATCCTGCTCATTAATAAATCGGACAATATTGGATTTTCGTTTTCGCTTTTGTCTTTATTCCAAACGAATCTTCTTAATAGATAGCAATTTGTGACATATATGGGATTTGAGTCTAATAACTTCATGCCAAACTTAGGGGGCTAACTTGGATCTACTTTTATTCCTGATATATACAAAAGATCTGTGTTATCAACTGAGCTGTCCAAAGTGGTTATACGCAGATGACTTAAAATTATATACAACAATGAATAATTCTCCGGATTACAGTTATTTGCAAAGTATCAGATACATCTTCTGGAATAGATTCAAAGAAGGTATTTAAAGTTCTTATACTTACCCGATACAAGGATTTAGTCACAGTACCCTGCTAGAAATGTTTAATGTTGATTCCTTAGCACTACGTCGAAAACAAGCTGAGTGTAAATTCCTGTTTATTTAACTTAATAATGGTTTTGATGTCCTTGAATTGTTCATGCTGAGAATCTAGACAAACAAATATATTTTACTATTTCGCACCTAGAACAAATATCACCATCAGATCCTCAATATATAGAATGTGTAGCGGCTTCAACTCTATGGAGTTTGGTGAGTTTGATATACATATCTGCTGCTTACCATGACTTTTAGCAATAAACTGGGGATACATTATGCACAGCAGAATTTTTTTTCCATTTTTTTTTCTTTTTAATTACAGGTAAACTTTTTGAAGTTAAATTAAAGCAATTTGGATGTGGCTCTAGATAGCCATAGTACGAAGTAGTTAATAGTAAATTATCATTTTATAGCACCAAATCCCCCTTCTAACAGAATCGCTTCTAATTCCGCATGCAAGTTGAGGTCCTACGAAGTTTGTCCTTGTAACTTCTTTGGCTAGTATTAGGTATTTCCCAACTTTCTTTGTAATAAGTTAATAAGAATAAGCAGTGTGATATGCAGCATTTTCGTCCACCTTTCGCGACAAGAAATTGTTAAAATTACTCGGTATCGAAGGTGTATCCCCAGTCTGCTAAGTCTTACGGTGGCCTTTTACTAATGCAGAAAGGCTTCCCGTGAATTTTCTGTGGTTAGTTTCGATACCAGAAGCCACCATTTTGTTTGAGAGCCAGTCGGTAAACTCACAATACTTAAGATATAAGACGGCTTCAAGGTTTCAAGGAAGATAAATTAAAAATTGAAGGCTATCTACTTCCTCCAGCAGCTACTTTCCACATTTCGACGTTGTCCTAGTATTTTCACATCGCACTAATGCACACTTAGGTCTTTAGAACATACACATTGAATATTCAAAACAGATTGGTACTACGAACTTTGAAATGATGTAATACGGTATTTACTACACCACTGGAAATTATCATGTCAGATAAAATTCGACGTCTTCAATAGCTCTCATAGTAATAACACTTTTCCTTTCCAGAGAAGTTCTTACAAACAACCCTTTTCGACATGCTTGACATGCCGGCAATAGCTGTAGTCATGTACATGGGATTCATGATGTCAACAAATACTGAAGTAGCTTTCTCCGATCAAGTAATGCAAGCAATAATGAACAGCAACGAAACATTTGATTTAGTAATCACGGAATATTTCTTTAACGATGCCTTCCTAGGCATAGCTAATCGCTTCAAAGCACCATCCGTTTTGGTAACAACATTCGGACCTAGCATCTGGTCAAACTACCTCACAGCAAATCCAACCATATATTCATACATGCCGCATCCATTCTCGGGTTACGGACAGAGAATGACCTTCTGGGAAAGGACCGGCAATCTTTTACTCGCGACGTTCGAAAACTTATTCAAAGCAGTATATTATTTTCCGCAGCAGGAGAAAATTCTTCATAAATACCTTCCGGATGCTCCTAGCCTTCAAGAATTGATCCGAAATACATCCTTACACATCTTTAATTCGGATCCTAGCATCAATGGACCCTTTCCGATATCGCCGAACATCATAGAAATCGGTGGCATCCACCTAACACCTCCGAAGAAGCTACCGGAGGATTTGCAAAAATATCTCGACGGAAGTAAAGATGGCGTGATCTATTTTAGTTTGGGTGGTAACTTGAAAAGTAAAGACCTCCCTCAAGAAAAACGTGAAGCAATTTTGAGAGTGCTTTCCAAGCAAAAGGAAAGAGTCTTATGGAAATTCGAAGCTGATCTTCCTGGAAAACCAAGAAATGTTGAAATAAGGAAGTGGTTACCCCAACAGGATATTTTGGGTAAGACCAATTAAGTTTTTGTCAAAAAAATACTAAACCGCTAAAACGATATATCCCGCAGCCCACCCTAACGTGAAACTGTTTATCACTCATGGTGGATTGTTGAGTACAACAGAAAGCCTTTATCACGGCGTTCCTATTATTGGCATTTCGGTTTATGGAGACCAAGATTTGAATATGAGAAACGCTGAGAATCGAGGATTCGGTATTTCGCTACCTTATAAGAAATTTACCGAAGAGAAATTTGCAACAGCTTTAGATAAAATCCTGAATAATCCTATGTAATGATAATGTTATCCTTCTCTAAGCGTTACAAGTTTTATTACGAATTAATTTTCTTTTAAGGTATTCTAAAAAAGCTAGAGAGATATCCAGTCTAATAAGGGATAAACAAGTTACGCCATTGGACAAGGCTACGTATTCGATCGAATACGTTATTCGTCATAAAGGAACCCCGCATTTCAGATCCGCTGCTCATGACCTCAACTGCCTCCAGTATTATAGTTTAGACGTGATACTATTTTTAGTTGTAATTATAGTAATTGTATTTAAAATTATCTTTATTGTGATTAGGAAGCTATTTTGCAATGAAAAGAGGCAAAAACTAAAGCAAAACTAAATATAGATCAAGAATTTAATAGTGTTAATTCTAGATGTAAATAAAGATTTTTGGGCATATTATAATATTCTGACAATAATATTACTCCCGATAAGAATTGTAAGAAATTATTTTTTAGGTTGCGTATCTATGTAAATTCTTTACTACGACCCAACGCAGATAAGATGATTTAGAGTTAATTTGGAATCTGTTTGAAACCTATTCAAAAGCACATTTTTACCATAGTCAATCAGATACTGTAAAAATGATAACACAAATATAAGTGAGTAGAAGACTATGATGGTACCTGAATATCAATCGAAGAAATCAGTAAAACCTCTATCTCAGCAAACAAATTCATTTCAAAGGTAGTTTTGGGAGCCACTATAAATTTCTAATTAAAGCTTGAAACTTGTAATGAAACATTTTTTCTAATAGATACATTCCCATTCGAAACGTAATTTATTATTTTTGCTTCAAATATACCCAGTAAAGTTCTAGCAATGACGGACTATATACCATAAAAATGATGTAAAAACAAGACACGTTTTCCAGAAAGCATTATGGAATTAAGATAAGATAAGACGAATTGACTTAAATAATAATAATAAATGAGTTTTGATTTAGTGCAACTTCGTCAAAGCAAAAGAGGAATTGAAAAAACTTTCAAATTTTTTTCTCTAAGCGTTTAGAACTGTCGTAAACATAAATCACATGTTACATGAAATTAAAGCATGTCAAAAATCAAGATACTTTTTCAATTTTATCAATTATGCAGTTGTAGTTTATTTATTTTACTTAAGTGTATTATTTCTTTGAATAATGTTAAAAAAACAAAGGAAGCTACTTATAATAATTAATTGTAATATATGACCTACTAAAATGGTATCCTATACCAAGAATACTTATAACAATGTTTATTATCCAATAGTACCAGCACAAAATTAACGACAATCTTACAATATATTTTTAAGTATACATAGAAATACAACATGATATCGATTGTATGTTCAGCAAACTGAGAAAAGACAACGCGAAGAAGAAGTTATGGAGGCAATGAAAACTATGAAAAATAAGAAAGCGGCGGGTCGAGGAGGTATGCCCATGGAACCTCTTAAGAACTCCCCAATCGTAACATCAGAAGCAATTGTCAGGTTGTTTATATCCAATACAGGGTATTGAAGTCCTGGAAAGGAAAACCGCATATGCTAGATCTATACCCAAGAAAAGCAACAAAATGAAATGCGAAAACTATAGGGGAATTAGTGTTACTTCTTCTATGTGCAGACTGTATCGACGAATAGTAAAATCTAGAATGGAGGAACAAAAAAAGACAGACTGGTTTCAGGCCTGGAAGATCTTGTATTGATAGTATTTTCCGTCTTTTGAAAATCCGAAGGTTATCTACATTAACGACAGCCCTCTTCTTATTTTCGTCAGGTTAGTCTTTCATTGCTTTCTGCGGGGTATGTTTTTAAAATCCGAGGTCAACCTAAAATGTTTCCGGAATCGGCAAGAGATGGCACACGAAGGTTGAAGTGGATTTATTGGTCGGCAAGGACAACTGTTAAAATTTCAAACGTCTTCAGTCAATAGTTGTTATTTCAGAGTGTGTTTTGTGTAGCAAGTCAGGCGGTTTTGCAAAAATGGATAAAATCGAATTTTGTGCAGTGATAAAACACTTCTGGATGGCTGGGAAAACGGCCATGGAAATTCGAATTATTTTGCTAGAGGTTCATGGCGGATGTACTCCATCATTTTCGACCATCAGCTTTTGAGTAAGCGAGTTCAAACAGCACAAATGACGAACCATGCAGTGGACGTCCAAAAACCGCTACCAACGATAAAATGGTCGACAGGATTTATAATGCCGTGTTAGCCGAGCGCCTATGAAGCTGAAAGAGATAGCAGAGACAACATGGATCGCGAGAAGAACGCGTTTGCCATATGCTACACTACGTTTGCTCACACCGGAGCAAAAACGAAATCTGGTGACCGTTTCGTGCTTCATGCGTTTCGTAACCGTAGGTGAGGCTTGCATCCACCACTACATACCGGAGACCAAGGAACAGTCGAAGCAGTGGACTTTTCCGGGCGAATCGGCTCCGAAGAAAGGAAAGACCATTCCATCAGCCAGAAAGGTCAAGGCGACCATTTTTTGGGATACAGCGATTTATTGATCCGATTCGATGCAGTATTGAAGGAGAAACGGCCTCGATTGCAGTGGCAAAAGTGTTTTTCCACCACGACAATGCACCGGCTCATTCATCCCGTATCGATGTGTCCAAATTGAATGAGTTGCGCTACGAATTAGTCCCTCATCCTCCATATTCACCAGACCTAGCCTCCAGCGACTTTGTCCTATTCCCAAACCTGAAAAAATCACTGGGAGGAAAGAGATTTGTCTCAAATAAGGAGGTCATCGCCGCTACAGATGGCTATTTTGAAGACCTCGAAACATCCTACTTTTCCGATGGCTTGAAGAGAGTGGAGCATCGTTTAAAATAGTGTATTGTTCTTCAAGGAGATTATATCGAAAAATAAAAATAAGGAGTCACACCAATATCGTGTCTTTTTTGTCCATTCTAGAAATATTTCAAGTCGGCCTAGTAAACTACTGATTTATACGAAAAGTTAATTATTTTATGTCCATGCTTGCCTAATTGCAGAACAAACTAATTTCTGCTTGTACAAAATCTATCATTAAGTATCTAACGACGTATTAATATATAACATAAGGGTAAAGAAATAAAGTAGCTGAAGATAAATGTATTTTTACTCCTGTACAAAAAAATATGATAGCAGGAAATATACCACGGGTTAAAAAGAAATCTTACCTGAAATAGTTTGATTGAACTTTGAGTTAAGGAAGTGCAATATTCATCCAATCGGGAATTGAAAACTGTTTAAGAAGATCAGTTATTTGTATTACTATTGTCAATAGTATTGCAGGAATTTTAAAGTTAGAAAAAGAAAACGTCTAATTATGGAATACGTTTGATTGGAAAAGGTTTTCCCCTATTGCTGCAATAAGTGTGTTGAGCGATCATAAAGCCATATTTAAAAATAAAAGATCTCTTTGGTCAAAAATCTGGCATTAACTCTTTTAGTACACGTTATTATCGGACGATCCTCGTATTAGCAGTATTGTCGTAAGAAAATTCTCCTCATTAGAAATCATTACATGGAGTCCACTTACTGACAACTTTCTGGTAGTCAAAATTATGAGCAATGGGTTAACAATCCGACTTTTCAATTTAGGAATACAATTGCTACTTCAATTTCCCTCATATATTTTTAAACGAATGAACCAATACGTCGTACCTCCGCAAATAGCGCAGTCCCATCTCCGAAAGCAACAACATCACGACGGAATTTTTTTCGTTGCGTGTCGTAGTAACAACATTTTAAGGCCAAATCACTTTAACATCACGCTGACTAGCACTTATATATTACGAATCTATCGCTTAGAATCAAAACGATATCTATGTAATCTCGTTATTGAAGTACATATCGATTTAGTTCTGTATCGTGGAATATATACAGTAATGAATCGGTTGTTGTGAACGATGAAGTCGGTAATAATCGTATTTCTGACATTATTCGCTGTAATAAACTCTGCTAAGATATTGTGCATATTTCCTACAACAGCACATAGCCATTGGACCATCGGTCATGCCTTAGTAAAAAGTTTAGCCGCTAAGGGGCATGAGGTCACGTACGTAACACCTCTCGAGGAAAAGGAAGCGATTCAGAATGTAAAATCGGTGGTTTTGAAACAAGTGCGTCAAAAAGCAGAAGGTAAATTGAATTTAAAACATGTAGTTAATGTAAAACCTCGCCAATTACAACAAACTGGGAACATTCTAATTAATATTAACGTTGTACTAAATGTATGGATATTATAGACCACAATGATCTAATTAGATAACTTACGAAGCAACTCAGATAACATTCCGATTAAGATTATAGTGATTGAAGACTTTATCTGAAATTGTAGTGGTTATCAAAACCCAATAATCGGAGTAGCGTAGTATTTGCCGTAATAAATGATAAAAGACAGCAGTCAATAAACTCCAGTTTCCACTTTAAAACTTATTTAAAAGAGTATATGACGAAATTTGGTTGCGTACAATTAAGATATTGGAAACTCGTGATTTCAAAATGTCAAATGTTTTGGCAATATTCGAGTTTGCGTTGGTAATTACAAAGGAATACAGAAGACCGAGTTTATTGCTTCTGAAACTCTATCGCAATTTTCCATCCTTGCGTTGAGATTTAAAGATATGTTAATCCCAAAAGTAGGAACTCAATTCAATAGGTTTTCTATGATTCAATAAATACTTGATTTTGCAGCTTTATCATTTATTATTATTATTATGCGATTTGTAAGCAACTAATTTCCTTTTACCTTCTATTAGCAAGATTCCATTCCCAAACCGTTTGTGGTAGTCTGTCCTGGTCCATTCTCCTCATATGGCCATACCATAGTAGTTGTTTCCATTCTATTTCATGTATTAATGATGTGTCAACTTGCATTACTTCCCTTATGTCTTTTTACAGCAGCGACTCCGTTGATATTATTTTGTTTACCATCTTCTTATTCAGCGACCACACTTCACTTCCATAGGTAAGAGCTTTCAACAAAAGAGTGGAACATCCAGATTTTTGTTTTCTTCGAAATATAGTCATTCCACACCATAGAATGTAGTTGTTTAATTATAGTTTTTCCCTTTATTATTTAATTCTGCATGCCCATTTCATCTCTACCATCGGAAGTTAACATAACTTTCAGATGTTTGTACGCATTTGTTGTTTTTATCACTTCATTTTCCACCACTAATTGTTTTCCTTGTAAACCGATTACCATGTGATCTGTTTTATCCACATTGGTCTTCAAACCCTCATCACTTCTTCCCTCAGTTTCCTGGGCATGTAATCGATGTCATCTCCATCCTCGGCTAATATAACCTGATCGACAGCGAACTCCAAACTATATATATATGCTGGTCATTGAAAAGCACCCCCCATTGGCGTACATTTCTTTCTTCAATCCTTCAGTACCGGTTTCACATATATTTTAAATAATCTTAGTGATAAACAGCATCCCTGTCGCAATCCTCTATTTACAATAAATTCATATGAGTAATTGTTTCCGACTTTCACTCTGCTTTTGTTACTTTTATATAGTTGTTTAATCACGTTTACATAGTTTGCTTGTACTGCATTGTCCTTCATTGCTTGCCATAATTGATTTCTGGGAACACTGCCATAAGCTTTTCTCAAATTTATAAATACAAGATGTAATTCACGTTCATGTGCTATTGCTTTTGCAGTTAGTTGTTTTAAACAGAAAATATTATCAATACAACATCTTCAGGTTTGAAGCCACTCTGTTCTTCTGAGTCTTTTACTTGTTCCTCTATTCTGGATTTTACTATTCGTCCATATAGTCTGCACATAAAAGATGTAACACTAATTCCCCTATAGTTTTTAATTCTTGGAATATCATTGTCCATTCTCCTTTAAAGACAATTCGTGATTCTCGGAGCGTTCTTATATTTCGTATAACAACACGTCTTTTCAAAATATCCCAAGCATGTTCCATTGGATTATCATCTGAAGAATTTGATAGTCATTCCACATAGAGCAATTCTTCACCATTAGCAAATTTTGTTATTTTGGATAGGGTCAGTTTTACTTTGATTCCATGTTTATGCACTTCAAGGACTTGCTAGATATAACATTTCTATTTTATATGACCAGTAGCCAAGTTAATCGTTTTATTGATTCAATGGAAATAACAGTCTTTCTTTAAGCAAACATTATTTGGAGCAGCTGAATTTTGATTCTAACTCTTCTTCCATTCTTTCTTCTTCATTAGCCTCAACAGTGTCATTGTATTGAATTGAAGTGCATTTCTATTCTTCTTCGCAAGTGCTTTCAATCTCAATTCCTCTAACGCCTTTCCCGCCACCAAGACGCATTGATGTAGTTCACTACCAATTCATTTAGGAGGTTCTCATGTACATTGTGAAGTTCCTGTAGATCTTCAAGTCTTCCATGGCTATTAAGAAATATTATATTTTTCCTCGTTTGTTGAAGCCAAGTTTTATATTTTTAGCATAATTTTCTCTAAAAGGTTTGATAAGAGATCTTTTTTTGAACTTTTTAACACCTACAAGTTTTCTTTTAAAACTTAATTTTTGTTATCATATTAGGTCGTTTGTAGAAAGAAAGACATGTTACTTTCCTTATTTCATTCATTGTTGACAGCAATGTTTCGTTAGAATGGTTGCCACCATATACCAGTATCCAATTTTGTTCTATTCAAATTTCCTCTGGGTTATTGACCAAACTGTACCATTTTCTAAAACTTCTCCTGTGCCATTCTTAACGGTTTTCTCTTTCCTTATATTCTTTTAGCCTTGTCATCAATTATTATTATATTTAATAAACCAACCACTAATATAAAACAAAATCCTTTTATTTGTACAGGCAACGTAACACCCAAGCTTTAAGATAAGAGAGATAGTAGGGAAGGAAATATGTTCTTTAGAGTAGTTAAAATTCTACTGTTTTCTTCCACTGCGTTAAAGTATGACGTCAAACGATGTTTATTAGTCTAAAATACGCAACCTCTAAAGGCAAAAGACACATCTTCAACAAATTGTCATCGACCATTCGAGTGAAAGGGAATACTGCAAGGCCGAGCCGATATTCACAATGAAGGGGTACAATGACGCAAATTTGTCGCATCAGAAGACATTGTTCAACGGGTTGTCAAAATGCTTCGAGGAAAATGGAGGTTTACCATATCTTTCATGAATTGTCTAGAAGGGCAGAACTTCCAGAGTACAAAGGAACTTCAAACCAACGTCATGAACCATTTCAACTCATTGATGGCAACATTCTATGCAGAGGAGATTAAAATGCTCGTCCCTAGATATGACAAATGCATCAATCTGCACGGTGATTATATAGAAAAGTAACCATGTTTGTATGTAGCTTTTGGTAAAAAATTCATTCTTTTATTTACACTTGTTCTTATCAGCTGTTGGAGATTGAAAGAAATAGCCCTCATATTCTATTATGGGCCTGTTATACATCAAAATTCCAGTTGCCTGTGATCCGCAGTTCATGCAGCCTTATAATCCATCCATACATTTAACTATGAATGAATCCAACACTTGTACTGTCCCACACGATTACACTGCCAATCCTCCTGTTAAGACCTCCCTTACAAATTGTGAGTTATTACATATACTAAGTTCACGTCAAATCGAAGTACATCTATTATCCAGCTGCAGAGTAAATCTAGAAATGTGGATTTTCTTGCCAATTTTATATTAAAATCTATTGTTAATTGATATTTCTTTAGTTCGTTTTCTAGAACTGTATTTTCTCCTAATGACCTCTCCGGAGCCAATACATTTCTTCTTTTTAAATGACTCTGTTTAAAATTCTGACAAGCAGCAAGTTTAACCATTAATTTTTTCTAGGTAGAAATGCTCAAGGAACCATAGAACTACTTTCCCCAGAAATTAAAATGTTTTCAGTGTATAAATATACAGAACCATTTCAAAATTTGGTTCACATGGAACTTGAATAAAAATCATAATATCTGCTATTTCCTTTCAGAGATGGAGGCCGAAACAAACATTTTCCAGATGTTTGAACTTAAACCGCTTCTAATGATTCTCTTCATGGGACATATGAGCTTATTGTTCATGGATTTGGCACTATCCGATCCGGCAATGCAAGCTATCTTAAACGGCAACGAAACGTATGATGCAGTTATTACCGAATGGTTTCTGACAGATGCCTTACAAGGTGTGGCTTACCGCTTTCAAGCACCTTCGATTGTAGCCACCACCTTCGGACCTAGCATCATGACCAATCATATAGCAGCAAATCCAAGCGTTTATTCGCATATGCCGCATCCTTTCGCCGGTTACAGTCAAAGGATGAGCTTTCTGGAAAGAGTGAACAATTTATTTTTGTCTACGGTTCAATATCTATTCAACAATCTGTATTATCTACCTCGGCAAAATAAGATACTTCATAAGTATATACCTGAAGCTCCAAGTATTTACGAACTGAACGCTAACGTTGCTCTGCAACTTTTTAATTCCGATCCTGTCATTAATGGACCCGTACCGAAGATGCCTAATTTGATAGAAATCGGTGGCATTCACATAAAGCCTCCAAACAAGTTACCGTCTGATTTACAAAAATATTTAGACGACAGCAAGGATGGCGTCATCTATTTTAGCATGGGAGGCAATTTAAAAAGCAAGGATCTACCGCAGGAAACGCGTGAAGCGATTTTAAGAGTGTTTTCCAAGCAAAAGGAAAGAATCTTATGGAAATTCGAACAAGCTTTAGCTGGGAAACCAAAAAATGTTCTGATAAGGAAGTGGTTGCCACAACAGGATATTTTAGGTAAGCAGTTGAAATTAAATATTTCCTAAAGATGGTAAGTTATTGATGTATTGCGCAGCTCACCCTAATGTGAAACTGTTCATCACCCATGGAGGGTTACTAAGCACTATGGAAAGTCTTTACCATGGCATTCCTCTTGTTGGGATCCCCGTTTTCGGAGACCAAGCTTTAAATATGAGAAATGCTGTGAATAAAGGGTATGGTATCTCACTTCCCTACAAAGAATTTACAGAAGATAAGTTCTCCGAAGCTTTAAATACGATTCTTAGGAATTCATCGTAAGTATACAACATCTCTCGTAAATTCTCTTTCTTGTTTAATTCTATGTTTTCTGTATTCTCTCAATTTTGTCTTCCGTAGTTTCCTATTCTGAGCCCGTTGTTTAGCTTCAATCCATCCCATACTTATTTTTTCGAATGTTCTATATATTTTTCCTTTCCAGGTGTTCCGGTATCTACCTATTCTGTTTCTGCCCTCTGTTTGGCATATCTTCACGATTTGCTGTAATGTCTTTTCTGAATCTACTATAATACCATGTCATCTGTAAACATTAGTTCCTGTAGATTAATTGCATTCATTTTCCGGTTTCCTGCTTTCATATTTTTAATAGCGTCATCTATTAGTACGGAAAATAACAATGGACTTAATACGCATCTCTACTTTAATCCAATTTGTATTTCGAATTCAGCTGATCCTTTGTTGGAGGTTCTGTCTTTATTCTTGTTATTTTTCTGCAATGCCCTAATTATCTCTATCATTCATCTCTCTAGCCCTCTTCTTTTCAAGCCCTGCTATACATCTTCTCTACTTACCCCTATCAAAAGCTATTTTGAGATCTATAAACAATATATGTATTTCCTTTCCTTTTCCTGTTAGTTTTTCTCCTACTTGTCTGATTATAAACATTTGGGCGTTTCTTTCTTTTCTAAATCCATGTTGAGTATTTTCCAATGTTGTTTCCAGTTTCTCCGAGAATCTTTTTTCTTCTTAATATTTTTTCTAGGATGTTTGTTAGCGTTATTCTTCTGTAATTTGAGCATTCTTTTGTCTCCTTTTTTGTATATGGGCATAATCATTCCTATATTCAATTTCTTTGGTATTTCTTTTTTTAATGATGTTGTTTAGGAGGTCAAGTGGTTCTTGGTTACCTTTGTCTCCCATATGTTTTATCATTTCAACCATGATTCCATGCTCCCCGGACGCTTTTCCTAGCTTTAGTTTGCTAACTGCCTCTCTGATTTCTTCATCGCTTATTGGTGTAATACGTACTTCGTCGTTTTTTACTGTTTAGCCTTTTTCTCTTATAAGTCTATTTTGTTTTATTTTTGTGAGTTTTACGAAGTATCCTCTGCCTCAATTGTTTTATTGTTCCGTAGAATAATGTTTGGTTTCCTCTATAGTTGTTTCTCTGTTTTAGCCTAAAGTCTAAGAACTCTAAGAATGTTGTTTGGCACTCTTGATACTCTCTTTGGCTTCTTTGCTAGCCATTTTGTACATCTTATAATCATACTCTTTTCTGCTATGTATGTATCTGTTCCATTTATTTTTCCTATCTTTAACTTTGAGTTGTATTTCTGCTGTCAATTATCTGCTTTCTTTTCTGTATGTACTTGCTGCTTTTTGTTATTCCACAGCGTTCTTGTGCTGCCTTTAGTATGTTGTTTTTGAATCTTTACCATTTGTTCTCTATCCCTATTTCGTTTTTGATCTCTTATTCAAACAGTTCATTGGTCTTTTATTGGTATATCTCTTGAATTTCTTCATCTTTTAGTTTATAACATTTTATTTTTCTTTTACTATATATAATGGCTAGTCACCCGAATGGGGTATCGCCGTTTCTGAAGGTTTTTAGGTCTAGAAAAATATGCGGGGTAGATCAATTCCCATTTCCTTCTGTTTATATCTTCTCGCATATGTCTCTCCACTTGTTTCTGTCTTTGGTCTTCTCCTGCCATCTGTAGACGTCAGCTCTACCAATTTCCGCCTTCACCTCCTGCAGCCAAATAGTTCCTATTTCTATTTCTGCATTTGTTTGAACTTTAACATCTTTTATCTTTTTCCAGTTTTCCGAGTTCATTAAAAAATAATCAATTATTGATTTTTCGTTCCCACTAGGCACTTCTTTTGTGCACTTGAGGACATCTTTATGCTTAAATTTTGTATTTATTATAATCGTGTCGTTTTCAATACACATATCTATTATTCATTTCTTCCATTACTATAATGTTTCTTTCGGCAACGTCTATTTCAGATCGAATTATTTCGAAGAGTTCGTATTTGTCTTCTTTTTTGCCTTGTCATTTGGGGCATATACCACAATTATGCTCCATATTTCGTTTCTTTCCAGTTTTGTATCAATTCTTAATAGTTTTGCATTTATGTACTTTTATTTTCGTATGTTCTTCACTACCTTACGTTTGATAATAATTATTATTATTATTTATCCAGTCTCGACCAGTACAGACAATATCCATCCTTCATTTCCTTTATTCCTTGACCCTTCTTTTTTACTTCGGTTACTCCCATATAGTCGACGGTTTGTGCTTTCACTTCAATTATTTCGTCTTCCTTTCCAATTATACTTCGTATATTCCATGTGCCCATTATTATAACTTCTCTATTCTTTTTGCTTCTAACTCACATCTGTTCTCTAATCTGTTTTTGTTATTTAACTCCGTACCTCTGATATCACCCGTAGCCTTATTCCTTGCTATCGTCGTCTTTGTTATTCCTCCCTCCTCTCTTCTCCTCAGTTTTTTGCACTTCGGTTAGAGTAGATTTTCTCCCACTCTATAAGTTCTTCTTTTTGGTGTTTCATTTTCACTGCTTTTCTTTATCTCTTTCTCTCCTATGTGTTTCAATTTCTTTCGTATCTCTCGGTCGATTTGGATCATCTCATTGTTTATAAATATTTCATCTTTTAATTGTCTCAATTCATTTTTATTTTGCATTAGATTATCTTTTTCTTCTGTTGTATTTAATTCTATCTTATACGTTGCCTCTCCTATTTTTTTTTCAGTCTGTTTTATTACTACTTCAACACCCAACTTTTATTATACTTATTTTTTAATTTTTTTTATTCTCATTTTTAAATCAGTTTTTCTTCCGATATCATCTTCAAACCTGATGTTACAATATTTTGCTTTGTATTTCTCTTTTCTCTGGTGTTTATTTTTAACGTAAATTGTTTAATTGACAATTTCGTAACAGGTATGCCGAATCTGCGAAACAAATATCCGTTTTATTGAAAGATAAACAGGCAGCACCCGTTGATACAGCCGTGTATTGGGTTGAACATATCATTCGGCACAAAGGAGCACCGCATTTGAAGAATGCAGCTCACGATCTCAATTGGTGTCAGTATTCTAGTATAGACGTCATTCTGTTTTTAACGACAATTACTGTAGTCTTAATTATCGTTCCTTATGTTCTAATTAAGAAATTATTATTGCGTAGGAAAAAACGAAAACAAAAGATGTATTAGGGATATAATTTTTGTTATTGTAAGATTATATTTTTGCAAAATCGAAATAAAGATATTTTTTTTGTGCATTGACTTTAATATGATGATGATCGTTTGAGTTATATGGTACAGATGGAGCACATTACATTCCTATACATAAACAAAATGAACCACCTTTTTAAGGAATTTATTCAGCCAAACAATTTTTTTAATAGAATTTGGCTTATACTAGATTAATCTTGGTTGTCTTGAAACGTTACTTACATCAGCTATTTTTCTTTGACATGACCAAGTTTATCCTAAATGAAGAATAATAACCAGAACTATTATCTTAGTTTCTTTAACGAACGTTAATTATTTCGCTTGACGTAGCTAAAAATAAAAAAAGACAAATGCGGAAATTGTTGTCAACTCTACCGCAAATGATTCATTCGTACAATTTAGTAATCACTTTGTAAAATATAAAGAAATCGTTTTGTGCATGGTCCTGTTAAAAGAAAGAATCCACGAGGTATGTCCAAAAAGTAAGTTCCGAAAGGCAATAAAGAAACTCGTAACGTTTAAGCCGGCTGCTTCGACTGTTCCGTATGTCTCCTGTGTGCGGTATGTAGTGGTGGATCCAAGTCTCATCTACGATTACGAAACGCATGAAGAAATCCTTTGGATTGTGTTGGATCCTGGCCAAACATTCCTCCGAAACGGTCACCCGATTTCGTTTTTGCTCTGGTGTGAGCAAACGCGGTACCCCTCGCGCCGAAAGCTTTTTGATATCCAAAATTTCGTGTAGGATATGGCCAACGCGTTCTTCTGACGCATGTTGTCTCTACTATCTCTTTCAACTTCAATCGGTGATCGGCTAACACGACATGAATCTTGTCGACCATTTCATTGTTGGTAGCGATTTTTCGGCATCCACTGCGTGATTCGTCAGTTATGCTTATGCAGCCACGTTTGAACTAGCTCATCTAGAAGCTAATTGTCGAAAATGATGCAGTACATTCGCCATAAACCTCTAGCAAAATATTTCGAATTTCTGTGGCCGTTTTCGTGGATGGCTGAGAAAACAGCCATCCAAAAGTGTTTTATCACTACACGAAATTTGATTTTCTCTATTTTTGCGAAACCGTCTGATTTGCTACACAAAAACACACTGTTAAACAACAACTATTGACAATAGGTGTCTGCAATTTTGATAGTTGCCATAAAAAAGGTTGCCCTTGCCCACCAATGAATCCACTTCAACCTTCGTGTGTTATCTCTTGCCAATTCCGGAAACATTTCAGGTCGCCCTCGTAATGTTTTGTAAAATTTTTACTATAGAACATTTTGGAAACGCATCAACCACGATGAGAAGGGATTATCTAGGCATGGTCCAGCGAAGTCGACATGTAGGCGTTGGAAAGGAAAACTTCTTTGGGGTTATTTTTCACTGCACTATAGTTCAAACATTTAGCTACCATATCTTCTATAGAGAAAATCGGAAAGATAACTTACTTCCTGAACACACCTCGTATTATCACAAAGAAATAGTGTTTATATATACTTTTGGCAATGAAAATAGATTAGCATACGGATTAATAGGCGTTTAGTTGTTTACGCATTTTATAGTCGATACACATGTTTATTTATGAACTTCTTTTGTTACATTTTTTCATGCGGTAATAATTATTTTTGAAAGTAATTATTTCTGAACTCCATCGGTAATTCTAATGGCAACCTACACCGCCGTTTATTTAGCAACAGTGTAAAAAAAGAAATAAAATATAATTTTTTCAACTGCGTTAACATACCATATTCCCACTCACTAAAAAATATACGTTTGTTTCTCAATTGCTTTATTAATTCTGCACTGAAACGATTAGTACGCCCATGAAAGGTTCATTTGTTACAATTTTGTATTAAAGTAAGTAACGTTTCAATGTTAAGAAACAGTTTGTCGCTCAAGGAAATTAAAAAAAACAAGTATTTCCTTCTTTCTACATTTTAATAATATGTAAATATGGAATGTGTTTACGCTTGCGTATATATTTTCCTATTCTTTTACGAAGTTAATAAATACGAAGGTAGACATGTCTTCAGATTTTTAGGTATTATTGTAATTCAGTATTTTATATTGAATAATTTGAACAATTAATAATTCACTTTTGTAAATCTATAAGATAAATATTCTTGCTATTTTTGGAAAGCCATTCAGCTATAAACATCTATCTTACAGTCCCCGTCCATTTTATTAGGGCCACCTTATAAATTTAAGCTTTTGCGTGTTTCCAACGCGATAATTTACAAATGCAAATATAAAATTGATGAATACGGTTTACAATACCTATCTAAATACGTTCTCTAAATATCTTTCTAAGAAAAAGTGCCACTTAATGACCTTTTGCCTATTATTATCCCCCTCATGAATCATACTGTACTGTATAGAAGATAAGTAGAAACAGGATTGAAAGACACAGATATTCCTACAATATTATTTGGAGCGGTTTCTATTGTAGAAAGAATATTTATCTGTTTGTGTAACAATGTTTTTCCGTATTTACGTCCATTACGACATACCAAATGAGAGAAAACTGCATATTGAGGCATTGTTGAGTAGAGGAGTGTATTCTCAACGAACAATTACAAAAGAAAAAGTATCCCGACAGACAGTGCAGAGAATCACCGTTTTAGTGAAAGAAAAGATACTCACTACAAGTACCGGAAGAACATATTGCGGCAAGAAGAGGAAGAAATAGTGGGGATTGTTAATCGAGATGACCAACGTATGCTGCTAGCGACTGAAAACCGAAACTTTTCATTCATGTTATTCATAATATGTAAATCAATCAAAATTTTTTTGTTTAAACAATGTCTTTTCGTTAAAGATGAGTCAAAACTAGAAGCCATGATCGAAAGAGCTCAATTTGTTAGACGACGCCCATATGAACGACTTGGTGAAGCTAATGTACTAAACACGTCAGTTATGGTACGGTCCTGTATATAAGTAGAAGGTTCTGAACCACTGTATTTTTGTCAAGGCACCATGAATCAACATCAGTATAAACGTGTATTGGAAGATGTCTTGATGCCATATATCAATGATTTAGATCCGAATGAAGGTTCTTACACATTCATGCACGATAAGGCATCGTGCCACATGGCCAAACCCATCCAAAGTTTTTTGGAAACGCACGCTATGCTAGTGTTACCTTGACCGGAAGATTCTTTCGACCTCAATGCAATTGAGAACGTGTAGGGTGTTCTAAAATCACATATGTATTCGGGAAGAAACACTACAAAAGAGAAAATAGTAAGATATATTGAGGATGTGTGGCAAAATGACGCTACAATTAGACGTACTATTAACGCTTGCGCAGACAGTATGCTAAAAGGAATGAGAGCAAATATAAAAGCCAACAGAAGCATTATAAAATATTAGTTATATAGTTGTGATGATGTCTATAAACTGTTTTGGATAAACATATACTTGTACAATACGTTTTTCATTATATATTTGAACAAAATCACTATTTTAGCAAGTGGTCCTAATATATTGGATAGGGACTGTAGTACTAATACTCTACAAGTGTTCTGGGTCGCTCGCAACTGTTATAGATTTGAATAACAAGATTTGCTGCGCCCTTGAGGAATTTAAATATTTTATAGAAGGAACGGCATTGAAAATAAATGAGAGGAGAATTGCTTTGTTTTTTATAATTAATGTATTTTTCTTTAACGCAAAACAGTCATTTGAAGGATACGGGGGATGGTGGAAATATGTTTGAAATCCAGTAGTTAAAATGGAGCTTACGGGCGAGACATGATCTTTTTTTTATTTCAAATGTGGTTCAACGCCAAAATAATGTATCGATCAACCTTATTTGACTTTTAGGAATAACGCACCAATCACTCTAAGTGATTCTGCAAATTTCGGCAATACCTCTACTCAACAAAATCGCGCTGTCACTCACTCTTTATTTCCTTAACTTCAGATAATTGACATTAAATGCTCCAGCTATATATAGTCCCTATCCATTTTATTAGTGCCACCTTATAAATTTAAGCTTCTCTGTGTTTCCAACGCGATAATTTACAAATGCAAGTATAAAATTCATGAATAGGGTTTGCAATACCTATGTAAACACGTTCCTTAAATATCTTCCTAAATAATTGGGAAGGTGACACTTAGTGACCCCTTGTCTATTATTATCTCGCTCATGAATCATTCTGTACTGTATAGAAAATGGATAGAAACAAGATTGAAAGGCATAGTAATTCGTAGAATATTATTTGAATCGGTTACTATTGTAGAAAGAATATTTATCTGTTTATGGAACAACGCTTTTCCGTGTTTATCTGTTAGTGTTGCACTTGAAGTTATTGCTTGTACGCGCTTTATATTTTTTCGTTATCGTTAAAAAAAGGACATACCAAGTAAGAAAAAGACGATGTATTGAGGCATTGTTCGGTAGAGGAGTGTATTCTCAACGCACAACTGCAAAGAAAGAATAAGTATCCCGAAAAACAGTGCAGCGAATCGCCATCTTAATGAATGAAGAGGTATCTCTTCTTTCATCTACACTTAACTACAACTTCACTACAAGTACCGGAAGAGCGTTTTGCGGCACGAAAGATCGTATTCAGGGATGAATTAAAACTAGAAGCTATGCTCGAAAGAGCTCAATCTGTTAGACGACGTCCATCTATACCGTTTGGTGAAACTAGTGTACTAAAAACGATGAAACACTCTCCATCAGTTATGCTATGGTCCTGTACATCAGTTGAATAAGCGTGTATCTAGAGGACGTCTTGATGCCATATATCAATGATTTGGATCCGAATGAAGGCCCTTATACATTCGTGCACGATAAGGCACCATGCCACACGGCCAAATCCATCTAAAGTTTTTTGAAAAGGCACGCTCTGCCAGTGTTACCTTGGCCGGGCATCTCAGAGAAAATCTGCATCCTTTTCAATAACACTTTCAAATTTTCGTATTACACTTCCATTTTTTCGTCTTCTGCCATATATATGTATGTGTGAGTGAACACCATCCACAATTTGAACAGGATCCACAAACGACATCGTATCATTTTGTAATTTTTCAATTCCCTCCGCTAGTCCATAGTAGTTCTTGCGAATACTTTTTGAATCACATCTTACCTGACTATCTTGAAATATTTTCTGAGTTTTCTCGATAACTTTGGCGTGTGGCGGATAGAATAGTAAAACTGATTTCTTTACATCATCAAAATGTTGGCAGTAGTAAAACGCAGCCTTTAACCATGTTCCCCAACGCGTACTAATCGGCTGTGGTAGTTCAGGCACTTTGGAACACAGTTCGTGTAATATTTTTGTACGTTTTGGGGACTTAGAAATACTGCCCTCGTATGAGCTATTAAAGCATTTACTCGTGGATAACATTTAGGGATCAATTGCTTCACAAGGTTTAAAGCATGGATTTTACATGTTACATGTAACAGATTGCACTCTCTTCTTTAAGACGTCGGCCTATGGAAAGCATGTTAACGGCATCGTCACTCATAAACATCAAGAGTTGGGTTGTTGAAACTTGAAATTTGTTCAATGCCCTCAACACCACTTTAAAGATTTCATCGCCGACGGTTCAAGCTCTTCCATTGTACGTACCATCACATTCACCACAAAATGCTTTTGTCGATCGGTTGTTTCGTCCACACACAACCACACTTTGTTATCTTTCAATTCTGCTTTAATTCTCCTTTCAATATAGTCACAAACAGATGGTATATAGTCTCTTAACGGCGTCCGACTTGGTAATGTATAATCCGAATATTTACTCCAGAAGGAGACAAATGCTTGTTGGTCTAGTAAAGTAACATTACATAGAATCAAACAAACGCCTATATTAAGTATTAATTGTTCG
Organism: Trypoxylus dichotomus; assembly: GCA_023509865.1. Taxonomy (NCBI): domain Eukaryota; kingdom Metazoa; phylum Arthropoda; class Insecta; order Coleoptera; family Scarabaeidae; genus Trypoxylus; species Trypoxylus dichotomus. The sequence continues at coordinate 12,785,200 of CM042078.1, forward strand.
CTGTATAGTTTGTCATGGATTGCAGAATAGCGTTTACTTTACTTACACACTTCAACCTGCCGGTACATGTAAAATACTTGTCGCACTTTACATATTTAATTCTATCGCCTTCCTATTCTAAATCTAGCATACTCGCTATTACGTTTTCTAGTTTATTCGAAACGTACCTGAATACTAGATTTTCTAAGTATGTGTGTACTGACAAGCACTCGCAACGACCAGTCGAATAATACTGAACAAGCGTACTTTGATACGGGTACTAGATTATCCGTACCGTGCGCTTCACTCCTCCACGTTGTTTTCCGCACGGCACTGAAACTTGCTCCTCTTTGCCGAGACTTGTTATTAAAATTTCAGGTTTTTAATGCTTTTAGTCTACCTTTTTAAGATTGCTTTTGCTCCTAATGTCTATCGGTGACGGACTTTTCGTTTGATTCCATCCTTCTTTTATTATTATTTCATTTATTCAAAAACTTTCCTGGATTTAATTAATTCAAAAAAAACATTTTTCCACCGTGCTATGTTGTGAATTTAATTTTATTTTATCATAAGGAAGATTGGCCACACTTGTCATCTCGCCAGGTCCGTAGTAAGTACGTACCGTCACCCGCAATGCGGATCGATAGCGCCTCAACCATATTTCAGTAGTAATTTCTATCCACAAATTTCTTACTCTGTATTTTAATATCCAACGTCTAACATTAAGTAATCGATACAGGAAGCGTGTTCCTTTTTATTTATCCGGAAAGAACCAGTATCTTACAATTAGCATGAAAGCGATAAAAGAAATTATCAAAATCGAACGTAACATGCTAGTTGCCGTTCTAATCCAATAAATTTCTATATTTCTTTTGTCTAATTGAATAAAATACGAACGGCGTAAAATTTCCGATCCTTTGCGAAATATTTAAGGTAAATTATTATCTAAGGTCAGTCAAAAAATTCGGCGTATAGTACGTCAGAGCCTGATGACGCGGTTTTAAACGTGGTATATCGGATATGTAAACTTTATTTTGTGATTTTCGACGTTTGACGAAAAAATGTACAAATAAGGAAAGTAACATAGTACAATAGGAATTTAATATTGCTAATCTAATTTCTCTTCTATGAAGGTTAAATTCAAACAACCACAATTATGCTGTACAAAATTTCCAATTACTAAAGGATTTGTAAATAGTGCAAGATACCCGCACATATATACATTAAGGCTTTAATTATATATATTTTGAATGAACTTTAATCGAAAGCAGATGTCAAAAATGAAACTTGAGACAAGATACGATGACTAATGAATATTCTTAGATACTTTACTCGAGGATGGAAATACTATTCAGAAGCAAACGTGTTTAACGGCTTTCTAAAACAGTATAATTTAAAGAAGAAATTCTCCTTCCTAGTTCTAACGGTGTTGGCGATTTTAACATTTAAAATTGAGTTCTTTTTTTGCTTCTGGACGTACCGGTTTCCTTAAATCTTTGAAACCTTATTAAATTTCCAAACGATAGAAAAATCTAATTCTTTGAATACATACTATGGTTCATAAGTTTCATCGCAAGTAATATATTGCGTTACATTTTCTTTGTTAAAACTACTTTAAAAATATTTAAGGAAATATTATACTAGCCTTCTTACAATGACATTTATCATTTAATGTTAATAGTATATATTCATAACAATGAGACTTATTTACAAAATCATATTCAAACAGAAAAACAAAGTATTTCCGTATTAAATTTTATGATGGCAATAAAGCAATAATCCGTTAGTAGTAGGAAATTGGGGTTGAATGCGTTATGAAATAGAATTTGGGAAGGGTAGTGAATCATAAACTTACCTTATAATAAACTACACTTTCGTATGCATCCAGCATATTGCTCAAACACTGGGGACGTGCGGGATTGCGTTAGCAAAACCGTATTTCATATTGACCATTTATTTCATCAAAGATATGCCAAAAAGAAGGGAATTTTATATTGAAACGAGCTCCAGAATATCCGCTCTCACGAAGCAAATGTTTCAAATAGAGAAATTTCTCGACAATTAAATATTTTTGAGTGTTGTGTGCGTAGGACAATTAATAGAAAGAAAGGAACCGGTAAGCTTCAGAGCAGAAAGTGAAGTGGAAGGCCCAGATCAACGATGGAACGAGACGACCAATACATCTGAGTGATTTCCTTAAGAAATCGTGGAGACGGAAGAATTGGAAAATCAAAACACCACAGGGATTTACAGAACAAGTACCAGTACCAACAGGAATTCGTCAGGACGACAGCCAGTTTTGCTCAACCTCATTATAGATAAAATAATTAAGAGTGTCAAAGAAGTTGCCGGAGGCTATTGGATGGGATAAGAATCGGTTAAGACATTATGCTATGCTGACGATGTAATGTCGATGGTAGTTAAGTTCGCATATATAAAACTGCTGTAAGACCTGTACTCACATATGCAGCGTAAACTCGAGTATATACAACAAAAGCGAAATGGGAAAGAAGAAGAATGAATGACTCCTAGGAAACGATGTACTACCAACTGGATGTGAATTATTTGGGTAGCAGTTCATATATTAACAAGATACCGACCCCAAACACATCGCAAAGGTGGTTAAAGCTTATTTTCAAGACAAATCTTCTGAAGGGGTTCCATTCTTAATAGAATGGCCCCCAGAGAGCCCTGATTGCAACCCTATCTAGTTCTTGTGGGATATCTTTGCTTCCCCTCTTTGCTACTTGTTCAGTCTTACTCTCAAAACATCCACCTTCCCATCTGTGCGGAAGATTGCCAAATTGGTGCCTGTTTTTAAAAATGGTGCAAAGTGTGTTATTTCCAATTATCGTCCCGTAGCGTTATTAAATAATTTTGCTAAAGTTTTTGAGAAATGTTTGTACAAGTATATTTATGCTCAAGTTAGACCCTGGATTTCAAATAACCAACACGGTTTCGTTGCACAACGATCTACAGTAACTAATCTTGTTACAATTACTCAATACCTATCTGATAGTATTGATACTGGGAGGCAGGTAGATGTTGTGCATACTGACCTAACAAAAGCTTTTGATCGAATCGACCACACTCTGCTTATTAATAAATTGAATAATATTAGATTTTTGTCTTTATTCCAATCGTATCTTCTTGATATTAAGCAATTTGTGACATACATGGGATTTGAGTCTAATTACTCTTCACGCCGACCTCTGGAGTTCCCCAGGGGAGTAACTTGGGTCCACTTTTGTTCCTCATATATATAAACTATTTGTGTTATCAACTGAACTGACCAAAGTTGTTATACGCAGATGACTTAAAATTATATACAACAATTAATAATTCTCAGGATTGCAATCATTTGCAAAGCCAACTTAGTATATTTCACACGTGGTGTATCAACAACAAACTAACTTAATGTAAATAAATGCAAAATTGTCACCTACACTCGTAAGACGACTCCAATTATCTATACCTATCACTTGGCTGGATCTCCTTTACCTAAAGAGACCTCTATGAGAGACTTGGCCGTCGTCTTCGACTCAAGACTGACCTTTGTGGAGCATATATCCAGTATTTGTTCATCAGCGTTGAGTATGTTAGGATTCATTATACGTGTTACACGACCGTTCTCTTCTACAACAGCCATTCTTCCTCTTTATTTCGCTTTTGTTCGGTTCCGGCTGGAATGTGCGTCCTTGGTCTGGTCACCTATATATAGATCTATCAGATACATCTTCTAGAGCAGATTCAGAGAAGGTGTTTGAAGTTCTTATACTTTAAAAAATGTTATACTTACCCGATACAAGGATTTAGTTGATTCCTTGGAACTACGTCGAAAACAAGCTGAGTGCAAATTCCTATTTACGTTACTTAATAATGGTCTTGATGTCCCTGAGTTGTTGAGTAAAATCAATTTCATTGTACCACGTTCAGATCTAGGCAAATAAATACACTTTTCTGTTTCGCACCTAGAACGAATATCACCGTCAAGTCCCCAATACATAGAATGTGTAGTAACTTCAACTCTGAACTCTTTATCCGTTTATTCGTTCATAGCTGAATTCTTTGTCCGTTCTCCTTTTTTCTTAACCACTGGTGAACTATTTCTTTTTTTAAGTTAAATTAAAGCAACTGTAGTATTGTAATTTGATCTACCTTAATTTTATGTTTACTTATAGCTTGTTTTTACATGTGTACATTAATTAATTATTTAATTTTTACCTTGTAATTGGATATTTGTATCTGTTGGGCAATAAAGTATGATTATTATTATCACTTAGATCATGAGGTCCGGAAAAGAGAAGGTATTTTGGAATGTTTTGTAGGAAGTGTGGAATACTATAGAGAAATCATATTTGGAGCGATTAGTTCTATGAATACCGCGTATCCGTCAGGCAGTTATTAAAGCAAAAGAAGAGTATTTTACCAAAATATCCTATTTGTAAACCATTTTAAGTCATTATCTGCCTAGTTCATTCTGTTATTTTATATAATGCGATCAAACTTATGAACGGTAGTGTATATAGTCGTTTTCATTTAGCCCATTTACCCCATATTACGATATTTACATTCCCTTTCACTAATTTCAGGGTGACTGGCTTTTTTACTATTCAGTATATTTTTTCAACTGCCTACAATAAGTGTGGTTATGCAATGATTTCTAAGACATAAATGATATCTTCAAAGAAATCCCAATCTCTTTTAATAATCAATATATTTTTTACGACTTCTGGGCAAAATAAATACTTATCCAAACCACAATTAATATTACATTCTGACCAGTTCAAATTAATTTTTGTGTGGTTTCCAACCTAGGTTATAGGTTATATATATATATCATCAAACCAGACACTTAAAGAACCGCAAAAATTTCTCATAATTACGTTTTAGTGGAGAGATTTTCCACTTACTGGGTACCTAATTACAGCTAAACTAACAAGTCATCATTTACAATAACCTTTGGGTAGCTACATCGATACAAGCATAAATATTAATGAAGTATCTACGATGAAAAAATATTAATTAGTTTCTTGGGAAAGCTTCTGGGAAAAGCGCAAACCACATAGGAATATACATCTATCATGTAATTCGCTTCTGATTTCGTAAACGGTAGACCAGTGGCGATGATAATAACTGATTCATCATTGCGGAATTCGATGCAATCAAACCGAAAAGTATAAGTAATAGGTGAGTACTACGTAAGTGCTGAAATAATCAAAAAAGAAAACAACCGTTACGATTTTGTAGTACAAAGGTGAGTGACGCAAATATGGATTTTTTTCTGGTCGTTTTGTACTGTCCACGCTCTGACTAATTGTAACTCTGATTATTGATCGAATGAATGAAGCAGCGTCTACTGTAACGCAATAACAAATGGGATTACCGCATCTATAACTACTATACTTTTTATTGTTACGGTTAAATGACTTATATAGAAATGCTACCGCATAATATACAGGTGACTCCCAACATTAATATATATGTATACATATAGTCTCTGTCCAATTTATTAGGGCCACTTGGTGTAAATAGTGATTTTGGTAAACGTATTGTACAAGCATAAGTTTATTCAGAACTGTTTATAGACATCGTCACAACTATATAACTAATATTTTGTAATGCCTCCTTCGGCTTTTATAATTGCTCTTATTCCTTTTGGCATACTGTCAATGCAAGCGTTAATAGTATGTCTAATTGTAGCATTATTTTGCCACACATCCTCAATATTTCTTACCAATTGGTCTTTGGTGGTGTTTCTTCTGGAATACACGTATGATTTTAGAACACTCCACACGTTCTCAATTGCGCTGAGGTATGGAGAATTTCCCGGCTAAGGTAACACTAACAGAGCGTGTGTTTCCAAAAAATTTTGGATGGATTTGGCCATGTGGCATGGCGTCTTATCCTGCATGAATGTGTAAGAGACTTCATTCTAATTTAAATCATTGATATATGGCATCAAAACATCCTTCAATACACGCTTATATTGGTGCCTTGGCAAAAATATAGTGGTCCATGACCATCGATTGATATACAGGACCATACCATAACTGACGGGAGGGTGTTTCATCGTTTCTAGCGCACTGACTTCACTAAACCGCTCGTATGGACGTCGTCTAACAAGTTGAGCTCTTTCGGTCATGGCTTCCAGTTTTGACTCATCGCTGACTACGATCTTTAACGAAAAGACATTGTTCAAACAAAAAAATATTTGCTTAATTTATTAAGTTATTTTGTCTTACCTTTCGCCAATCTCCAATTGTGTAATGTTGATCACGTTTTGCCCATTCATAACGTACTCGCTTCGTCATCGGTGCTAACCTTGCCTTTTTCAGGGGGCGTTTTGTTCAAATAAATAAAATTACACCAAAGATAAGAACGCTGTCAATACAGCTTTTCTCATGGTATTGATGAAATCATATACAAGAAAGACAATGTGAAGAGACAAAAAACGCTAACATACGGACATGTTTCTGCCTACCCGGCGTCATCAGCGTCGTTTCTAGCGGTTATTTTCTCGACATATTGCAATTTCCTCTCTGCTACTATCGCCATATCTAATCCTATAATTCCAGTGATTATTCTTGGCGCTAACTAGTGCCAGACGAATGAACCACTTGTGTGCAAAAATCAGACACAGCGACAAGAAGCGGGTACAGGTTTCTACCCTTCTCTCGAGCAACACATGTATTGATAGTCCCGAGAAGGCGTTCGAACAAAAGGCAGTGCATAGAGTAACTGCACGAAATTTCTAAATTATCTTGTTGGAAACACAAAAAAGCTTAAATTTATAAGGTGGCCCTACTACAATGGACATGGACTGTATATATAATCCAATAACCCATGTACCGTATAAATGGTGTAGGGAGATGCGTTTCTGTTAGATCTGTACAAACTTCGTCCACTACTTCCTATCCTTTGCCAACTTCGCTGCTTCGGTCGATACCTTACGTCCCTGTGCATATCCAGAGGAAGGAGAAAATTTATCAAATGCATGACCAAGTTATAACATTACACCTTTCGATGTTCATCTTAAGATTATAATTGACATGCCGAGATTCTAGTTTAGTCAGATTCTGCTACGTGAAATGGTAATCCGAAATGTTATTTATCCTGGCATAAAGGTTAAGATCATCAGTAAACAATAATTTTTTTCAATCCAATTGACAGTATAGATTGCAAACAAATACAAAAAAAAAGAAGAGGGCAAGATTACTTCACTGTGCGAATAATAATATAACCCATGACTAAGCTATGTGACATATTGTGCTCTTTCCAGCAAATAACGGGTGTTTCAATAAGACCGCAAGATTTTAAGGTTCAATAAAACATGGTTTTCTGTAGAAAAGTATTGAAATATTTATTGATTTATAATGTACACATTTGGGCATTGTGTATGAAACAAAATATCTTGTAAATGACCGCCATGGCTTTGCTGGTGCATACGTTTCCTTTTGACAAAATTTGCAATAACACTATTGTATACATGTAGTAGTATTTCATTGATAGAGCCTCTAATTTCGGCCTTCAATGCTACGGTAGTCGCGGGCTTGCCAATCCGCGAAATAACATGACCAGGAGCAAACTCGTGGAAGATAGTCAACGTCTTACGGGTGATACGACGTGTGGCACCGTTTTGATGAAACCACATGTAGTCAAAAGCAATATTTTCCAATTGAGGCACAATTATCATAGCACGATAACGTTCACCATTCACCGTTACTGTATTACCTTCCTCATCTTCAAAGAAATACGGTCCAGTTATTCCTCCACACCACAAGGCACACCAGACAGTGACACGTTTTGGATGCATTGCTGTCTAATGAACCATTCGCGGATTTTTTGAACTCCAGATGCGGCAGTTTTGCCGATTAACGAAACCATCGAGGTGAAAATAGACCTTATCACTGAAAATGATTTTGTCTGCAAAGCCGGCGTTCACTTCTGTTTATTCAAGTATCCAATTGGTGAACTTTCTTCGATGTGCATGGTCTGTTGGCAGAAATTGTTGAGTCAATTGGAGTTTGTAGGCGTGGATATGCATATCTTTAATTAGAATATGCTGAAGAGTTATAATGTCCAATTCTTGTGCATGATGACGAATCGACGTCTCTAGGACATCTACGACCACTTGTCGTGTGTTTAACATCACTAACCGAACTAGTACTTGCGAATTTTTCGATTGTTCTTTTCACAGCAGATGAATTAGGAACATTCTGTCAACCGAATATTGGACACACTTTACGAATGCTGGCAATTAAACTTTCACCATTTTGATAATAATGTTTAACAATCAGATCGCGTTCCTCTATGGTGTAATACTTTATATCTACTAACTCTCATCTATCACATCATCATGTATCATTGACTGCCAAACATGGCGGGCAATCTAAATCTTCCGCTCTTATTGAAACCCTCTATATATTCGAAATAGTGACATAAGTGTGGGTGAACAGCCACTCCGTGCAAGTTCCAGTAGTAGTAGCTATTTGAAAGATTTGTTTCGTGTAAAATGCATATTCTGGCGCGAGTTTTAAGATCCAATCCCCTTCTTTTTGGCAAATCTTCGACCAACAATATGAAATAGGGCTCTTCTAACACAATCGCACACGTCCTCAGTACCTCGGAATATAGTGGATGCATATTGAAGATACAGTTTATTATTAGGCAGGTGTATGATGCAGTGCGCTTTCAAATTCTATTTCATATAACGCATTATTGCTTTATTAGTATCATAAAATTTAATACAGAAATACATTGTTTTTCTTTTTGTTTGAGTGGATTTTGTAAATAAGACTTATTGTTATGAATATATATTATCAATATTAGATTGTAAATATCATTTTAAGAAGGCTAGTATAAATTTCCCTAAATAGTTTTAAAATAATTCTAAGGTTAACATAATATATTAGGTGCGATCAAAACTTATGAATGGTAGCATATGTCATGAAAATCATCTAAAATTTAAATTACAATGTATTGCCAGTATACGACTGTATATTTGCTATTAATTTAATCTTAACGTATACTGGCAATCCTGTGTATCATATTGCTGACGTCATCTGCAATGTATCTAATTAAAAAAAAACGTAAATATTAGAAAAGAAATCAACTAATAAGTAGTAACCACCGGCGGACAGGATTCAATAGCATAGCTCATTAGAAACGATACACTTCAAACATGTTGGGATTTAACGCGAAACACGCTTTCACAATGAACGTTGCGTATCCGAACGAACTACGAAGCGTATTCCTAGAATTGGTCGCTAGTAATAGGCGCTGATTTGCATGTTGGCCATAATTAAAGCAGATTTCCCGATAAAAAAGGAGCGCACCTGTTTCATTAACGTAACCGAAGCCTAGCATTCCGTGGTAGCAATCTAGCCGTTTTTATAGAGAAAACGTAAAATATATCGTGTAAGCATATGAAATGTTTAGATATACCTATACGTATATGCAAATTTAATTAATTATAAATAGATATTGCGGCACTTATATGTTGAAATTTTTAGGGGATTTCCCACTTTTGATGTTATGACGTTAGTGCAGCCAGTGGAAATGCTGGTAACATACGAAGAAATCAAATTCCAAATCTCGTGCGTACACAAGTATTTTACTCAAGATTTCTCGCATACCTAATTGAGATATGAATGTACGTACAAGGATAGTTCACAATTCATTGTAAGTGAAATTGAGAACAATGACAATTCGTTTTATGGCAATTCCTCCACTTAGCAGTTCCACTTGTTTAATATATTACTTGTAAAGTTAATTATACAATGAAAATATTTGCTTTCCAATACATTCAAACGTGTGATCGTAAGAGGTGTTACTTTTGACAGGAATTAACGCATATATGTTATTCTATTAAATTGCTGTATACAAGATAGTTTAATACGACTAGGTCCTGAGACGAAGATGAAAGAATTTACGTCATATCATTCTTCAAAATATATAGACGAATGTATGATGATTTATAGTGAAGTAGAAAGAGAAATAAAGCAAGTAAGGGCATAGCGCTATATATATATATATAATAGATGGGAAAAGAACATAAAGAATTACTAATATACCATCGAACGCATTATCACAGTAAGGCCCGGTTCATTCACATTTTGATAAAGTCACAGATAACCGCCAGGAAGACAAATTTATCAGGTAGCAGATGTCTAATTTTGGTATATTCATCAAATTTTATCTCAGAGGTAACAAACCAGGACTGTCCAATGTTCTTAGACGGTTAGTATAGCAATGGATAAAAGTGAAAGATAGACTTATGTCCGTTGTAATGAAAAAGACAAACGCATAATTACAGTTTCGATTTGAACATAACCTAACCTTGTACTGTACGTCAAATGGAAAATGGCATTAGAAAATGTCATAATAAAAGAAAAAGATCGACCGACTAATTTTCTGAATTATGAAATAGAATAATTGGATATCGAAAAGTTTAAGTTTCCAAAAAAGTACCGATAAAAAACCTAAAGAAAAAATTAATATTAAATTTGTGATGCTTGCTGATGCATCTATCAGATCTTTTAAAAAAGCAAATTGCTAAAAAAGAACCTCAAGTCAAACATTTAGAAATTAGAATTAAGGGGTGACAGTTGGAATATTTGGAGAAAGGACATGAACTAAAAATAAAAATATTGAAAAGGAATACAAGAAATTATAATTTTGTTTTAATGCTTATTTGTTTTATATATACTTCTAATGCGAATTTCATTTTGAGTTGAGAATAAAATAATTAATTAATAAAATAAAATTTAGTAAATTTAAAATAAAACCAACAAAATTGTTAACAGTAAGTCAAGAACAAAATTAAATTAACAGCGACTATCGATATTTGAACTTCCTCTGCGATAAAAACATCTCCAAAATTTTTAAGAAGTTCCATATTCATTCAGAATATTTCTATATGAAAACAAACGCACGAAATAAAGTGAAGTTATAATATTCGATAGATATACATTTATCGGGATGATTTAACAACGGGTAAATTTATCTCACTGATAAGCAATTTACCAACTGCTGTTTATCTGTGAAGAGACGAATAAACACATGTTTGTGTTTATCCGTTACATTGCGCTACCTATAACTTTATCAGAATGTGAATAAACCGGCGCTAAGAACAAGGTATGAAAGACAACATGTGACACTGATACCCATCTATGCACCTGAAGAAGAAACAAGTGACGAATCCAAAACCTTTTATGAACAACTACAGACTATAATGGAGAAATTCAATAAAACTGACCAAGTAATTCTGATGGGAGATTTTAACGCCCGTATAGGAAATATGGAAAAGAGACATGTAACGAAAACGGAAAACTACTTCGAGTCTTTGTTGCCTTTAAACAAAAAATAAAACAGTTTCTTCAGAAAGAAGGATATACATAAATACACTTGGTCGACAAGAGGACAGAGATCGATAGTAGACTACATAATTACATATAACAAATTAACTGGACAAGTAAAAGGTGCAAGGGTATATAAAGGAACCAGACATAGAATCATATCATTTCTTAGTAGTAGCAATGATAGAAACATTTAAAAAGTGGAAAAAATCAAAGATACAACGAATTCAACTGAAGATGTCTTTAAAGTATATCTACTTGACGAGGAAAGTATGAGAGGGCTCCACCAAGATACATTAAACAAAAGATTAGAATGTAGCGAAACAGAAGAAGATATGAACGAAGAATTGCAAAATATAAAACAAGCAGTAAAAAAAACGGCGTCTGATGTCTTGCGTAAAAAGAAGAAGCTCAGAAAGAAGAAAAGATTATAAATATGATCAGGTGAGATGGAAGAAGCAGTGAAAGAAAAAGAAAAGACATGCAATATATTAACAACCCTATCGAAGCTAATCCTTGAGTAACATCAGATATCCTGCGAAGAATTATTGCTGCCATTTTCAAATATCCATGTTTCATCAAAGTAAGCAGGATCCTGTGGGCTATTGCTTCCCATGTTCTTTACGTATCATTGTAAAAACTCAACACGAAGTAATGCAATACGATGTTGCTTCATTAGTCCTCGTCGAAGATCATCTTTTTTCCACGTAAACCTAATGCTTTTTAAAACTTTTCCTGGCGAAGAAACGCCTCTACTAAACAAATTTCTTTCTTTCAATTTACATAAAAGTGATGAACGTGTAATTTGTTCTCCTAAAATAAATCGGCACTAACACATGTAATTACGTAGAATGCACAACTGGATGAACAAATATTAATTTACAGACGGATGTTCTAAATTTACTATTAAAGAGATTTAAATTTATTAAATCGTAAATAAGGCACGTGTCGTAAAGTGCAAAGTAGTTTTAAGGTATATTAATTCAGGATATGGTTTGTGTAAATTGCGCTATAAATCTATCAAAATATAATTGAAATGTATGATATGGGATGTAAAGATATTAGTATTAATATTTCTATGTATTTGTATACTTTTATAATTGCCCCCATATATATGGACGTTAGTGTACGTCATCAAAGAAAATGACACTCCGCTCACTGCCAATTTACAATGGCATGTTGGCTGTTACTACGATTGCCCTTCTTAAACACTGGTGCTGATATGCGAAGCGCCAAATTCAAGAGAACAACAAGTTGTTTCCAAAAAGATATAGGTTATCAAAGAAACCATCAAGAACGTTGAGACGTTTTTGTAAAAAGAGGTAAGGTGAAATGAGGTATGGAAGTATTGTACATATAGTTGATCATACTTGGGGTTAGTGAGATATTGGTTGGTTTTGTAACAGATTTGTAGTGTTGAAACTGGTTTGAGTTCGGGATCATCCTTTGTTAGTTCATACTGGTAAATGAGGGGGTTCCAGGACGAATCAAATATGAACCGGAGTTTGATTTTAAAACATTTATTGGTATACCAAAAAAATTGAAGAGACCTTTTTTTTCTATATAACTTTCTCCCAAACATATGGTAGTCACACGATGACAGATCGAGACTGCAGGGTGGATGTTCCAGTGTTTCCCAATGAATTTTGTCCAAGTTATTTTGGGTCAATATAGCTCTATGTGTCATGGAGAAGAATCGCACTTCGAATAGGTATGTCTCGCTTTTCTTGTCAATAGGCCAGTTTCACTTCATCAAGCATTAACTGTACGCCATTCGTGGAGAAAATTAATGAGCAGCATGCCTCTAGAATCTCGAAAAACCGTTGCAAGAACTTTTCCAACAGAAAGACGCATATCGGCTTTCCGCGGTGCTGCTTCTCCAGGTTTTCGCCACTCCATGCTTGCCTGCTTAAACTCCGGGGTGTAATGGTGCACCCACGTTTCATGATAGATGACAATGTGCCTCGACAAATCATCCTGCTCGGTTCGATATCGTACCAAAAGTTTTTCACACATGGCAAGACGATTTGCCAACAATTTTCGGTAACCCAATCATCTAAAATGATGGATTGAGCACTCCCATGCGATATTCCTCTGACTCTTGGGCGTCGAAAAATTTTTTTGTTCCAGTCATAGACTTGGGCCCTTGAAAATATTGTTTCAGCGAATTGTGTAGTTTGTCAACGAAAAATTTCAACAGATAGTTACACCCTCCCGCGCCAAAAATGTAATAATAGTATTTTGCTCAACAGACGTGAGCACCTCTTGCTCAGACATGTTGCTACTAACAGCTCATCTGCTCTGGCGAACGGAACCGACTCCCCCTCCCCCTCTCACATATATCAAAACGTCACGCCACTCACTTCACCTAGAGGGCGTTAAAAAGAAAAATTCGGCTCATATTTAAATCGCCCTCGTATCAGTTTTAGGATGACACGGTACTTTCGGTAGTATGAGTTTAAAATCATTGGAGAATGATTAAGAATGCGACACTCTAATAGACAATTTCGTCTTTTGTATTTCCTCTCCGTATATTTAGAACAAATAGCAAGATTAAGGCAGTAACAATAATAAAGCAAAATTCACGTACTTCATTTCCAAACAATCAAATTTTTCATTAAATTTTAAACCTAATATTATCCGCATTTTTTAGCTAACATGTAAAGATCTCATCACTTATCATTGATTATTTATTAGTTTTGTGTTAATGGACCTGTACAAATGTTATTACTTTAAATTGCAGATAGATTATTGTAGATATTTTCTGTAAAGAATAAAATAAATTTTCTATTTTCTCATTGATTTGCCTTTCTTTGTAGCGTAGTATTAACTTTAATACATAAATTGCCGACAATATTAAAAAAGAAAAAAATTGTGCAGAAATGTACGAGGGATATCATTAAAATTTTGCATATTGGGACATGAAGGGACCCATTATTCAAATACTTCATCTTTAGTTAACCTAAATCCAAGATTTCAGTGCGATGCTATGTGGTGTTGTTGCTACAACGAACTGAAAACGTTAATAAGTAAGTTGAAATTGTAAACCGAAGACATTTTCGCGCAATAATTTGTTATAATTTCCGAAGATAATTATCTCGACAAGAATGCCTCGCCGAGTTGGCCTCTGTTTTCAGCAATGAACCACCACACACTCAATAATTTCTCGTTTGTATGGAGAATTCCAATGTGGACGGATTAGTTTTGCGGCAATCCTGGAGCAGGTGCACCAAGAACGTGCAAGATCATTGAGGCAAGAGATTGAGGTATCATTGGAGAGTTCACAAACCCCAATTTCCAAAATTGTAGATGAAGAATTGTGTATAAGAAAATTAGTTTCCCGTTGAATAATCTGTTGGCCGAAGAATAGAAAGCAGCTTGGGTGAATTGCTGTCAAAAATCTCTAGGTCGCTTCAACGCTAGAAACTCCAAAAACAACCTCGTCAGTGGTAATGAATCTTTTGGGTGTTCCAAGGTGAAGAATCCGACAAAAGTCATCCGTTCTCGAAATGTTTCCAAAGAGATGGTCGCGACATTTGAGAACAGTCCATGTAGCAACACACAGGTATACCGTGTTACCGACGGTCGGTAACACGGTTGACAATGAGAGCCCACGTGCTCTCGAAACGCTGCGTTCAGCATAATTAATAAATTTGTGTGAGTGGAGTTTACTGCTATACCTGCGTGTTGCTACATGGAATTGTACATCCACACAGTCCTTGCAATCGTCATTTCATGTGGCAACAATTCTTCTACAAAATCAAAGAACTGTTGCTGCTGATTGGTATACAACAATTTGTTTGTTGCAAGTCATCGCTGAGCTTCGAGAAACTAACCGCAAATGACGAATCATCCTCCACCAAAACAATGTAAGTTCGCACACAGTACGCAAGACAATTGGATTTTTAACGCGATAAAACGTCGAATTGTTAAATTATCCTCCGTACAGTCCGGACCAACTCCCAGCAAATTCTTTGCCTTTCCGAAAATCAAGAACGGATTGCGTAGTCAAACGATCCAATCGCCAGAAGGAGCACTGGACGCCTTCAAAACCGCAATTTTGGCTGTACCTACAAACGATTGAAATAACTGCTTTCACAGTTGGTTTGAGCATATGCAAAAAGCACTAACCTTCGTGGGGAATACTTTGAAAAACAATAAAGTCTTTAAAAACTATCTACTGTTTTATTCCTGCTCTGTATATGTAGAAAACTTAAAAGGCAACTCTCGTATATAGAAATTACACTGGGTATACATATGCAAAGGATTTTATTTATATTCCAAGTATATATTTTTATTCTCCTTCCTAGTTTACATATTATGTTTTTCCATTTCATATTTGCATAATGACATGCAATTTAAAACAGTTACCTACATTACTACGTTACGTTTGCTTTTAATAACGTCAGCATGCCACCAAAAACTAATAAAGTGGAACAGTACCGAGTCACTTATAATCACATTTGTTCTAATGACCGTACTAATCTTAAAATTTTCGGCACGTTAATTTGACAAACACACGTTATTTACCCGCTAGATATGTAAAAAAAGGTTGAAATACAAAATAATTACACGCACAATTAATGGGAAACTCGTTCTTTTAGAAATTCGATTTTTATGTATGTGTATGCGTACCTATGACCTCCTAAACCTGATATACGCATGTAGGAAACGTACACATTCATATGTAACATGTATGCATGCATCTTTAAAAAGACAGGTACTTTACTTTTTCTGTAATAAAATATTATCTTAATATACAAGCATATGCGTAATAGGAAATGGGTCTTTATTGTATAAATGTATAATAATTGTAGATAAACCGAATTAAACCTATTGAATTGCAAATTAGAAATAATTGCATTAACCATTATCTTGAAACCGTCTCTTTACAGACAATTTCTGCATATTGACAGTAAACAACGAGTCTTATTGCATAGTATTTGATTATCTTTAATTACATTGCAATAAAGTCATGACGTAGACTTTAAATATCAGATGCAATTAGTATACTGCATGACATCAAAATTATAACACCAAGATGTCGCAAAGATTATTTACAATTTCGTAGAAAAAAACGAAAAGATAATTTAATGTTATTTTTATCAATAATGTGTTGAGTCGCCCTATTAGTTTCACACTCCCTCACTCTTAGCGCCATTAATTCCAATAGGTTCTCGATGTTCTCTTGGGGATTTGGTGCTCCAAGCAACTTGAAATGCCACAGAACTTACAGTGTTAGCACATGATTCGGTAAATTCCTCAATTTTCTTCCCTTAATATCCCATACGTGTTCAACTGACAAGAGCCCCGCAGATCTCGTGATCATTGCAAGGTATTGATATGGGCTTCTTCGAATAGGTTTAAAGAAGTTACAAGGGGAAGGGCGTTATCCTATTGGAAAAGTGGGTCTTCGAACAGCTGAAGATATGGAAGATTATGAGGTTCCATCACATCATCAATGTAACGCTAAGCATTTGTGGTGCCTATGACTAACACTAACTGAAACCTACTCCCGTTAGCTATTGCACCCCATGCCTTAATTCTCACATTGATAAATTAGATTGTGTTTAGTATGATCATGTTGGTTTTGTACGTGATCTCCAGCTGTGTCAAGTTTGTCAAGTTCTGGATGACCAGTAACACCATCGATCATGCGGCCTCATTTATAAAACTTACTTCCTTTGGAGTTAGCTCAGATTTACTTCAACTGCTGCATTCCTATTTAATGAATAGAGTCAGCTATGTATTCTACAATACATCTGGTGTACCCCGAGGCTCGAATTCGTACTTTTCCTTAACGATTTATTTTTTTCGTTGACATGTTCTGTACTGGCACATGCAGGTGACTTGAAGATTTACTCATGCATCAAGAACTGGAATGATGTGTTACATATGCAGCAGAATTTGATCATTATAAGTAATTGGTGTAACGAATTTTAAAGTTCAATATTAGAAAATGTTGCTAGATTTCATACAATTGTAATTAGCAATGTACAGTCTACCTATTCCATAGGAAGTGAAGTCTTAACGAAGGTTGAGAGTATACACTTCAATTCCCGTTTGACCCTCTCTATCCATGTAAGTTAGATTTGTACTATGAGAGTTATTATGCTGCTTTAGTGTTATGATCAGCAAACTGGAATATGCTTCGCAAGTTTGATCTTCACACCATGCCAACTCGATATTGAAAAATTCAGCGAGGGTTTCTAAAATACATCTCCTTCAAAGAAAGTGGAATCTGCCACCAGCGTGGTGTGGATAATAACCCATTACTGAATCAACATGGCATTCAATCTTCAAGCGAAATACATGGTGTAAAGTTTACAGGGAAGCTGTGCCATTCCTACGTTTCTACGTTCGTTCTCTAGAACTAATATGCTACAAGGATCACTTGTTGTAACCATGTGCCTAGCAGATGGTTACAACAAATGATAGCAAACTTACATTCTGATGATATATTTTACAGTTTTTGTGCTGGATTAATGTTAATTTAATGCATGATTTATAATTTATAAATTTGTATGTTCTGTATGTATATCTATGTAATTGGCTAACTGTTGGACAAATATATATTCATTAACTTTTCATTACATTTCCCCAAGGATACCACGTTCCTTAAAACATTCAATACACCGTTTGTTAGATTTAAGTCCGGGTAATTTCCGAACCAATCCAGCAAAGGGCATCTTTTTTCTTAATTTGGATAATTTTTAATTGATTCTCCTCTCTATCACGGAACATCGTCATGCATAAATACGTAAGGGGTGTTAATTTCATCTAACTCTGAATATACTCAATATAAGATGTGGTAACAATAAATTTTTAAAGGGTTTTTTGTATTGTTTTTAATTCATTATAAACACTTGAGGTAGCCGACATGTTATCAATGGTATTACAGAAATATAAAGAAGTGTCCCTAAAAATACTAGCTAACGTCTACAATTTTTTTTACTTAAAAGGATAGAGAAGGTATAAAATCAGTGGATTAATACTTCATCTTAACCAACATCGCTATCAAAAGGCAAAATCCACAATAATCGTCCTTCATATTATGACGAGTTAACTGTACTTGATACTTTGTATGTACATACGAGTATATACATTAGCATGGGTATATATATGCATTCACCTGTTTTTTGCTATATGAAGTACCGCCGCTGCATATACGTAGCCAATCCTGTATTTAAGGTCTTGTAATGCTTCTGCAGAAGCTTTGTTAAAGGCGTGTATCCACAACCTTTTTGTAGGGGACCCTACCCTATTTAATTGTAGTTTTGATAACCGCTCATAAGTGCTGTGCTTTGTAGGAACCAAATCTTATTTCTTTGACTTGATTTTGTGTAAGGAACTTTACCCTTTTTCATTGGTTCGTGTTTGTAGAGGAGCCAAATACTTTCGTTATTTGTGTATTTGTAGGGGAACACAACCCTATCTCTTTGACCCTGAACGCCAGATTGAAAGCGACAGTAGCAAAACAGTCAAAATAAGAGCATATAATGTCAGAGCTACCCAGGCGTTCTCATAACGCCATCAACCAATAATTGTGCGAAGTGTGCGCCGACAAAGAAAATGGTAGCGTTGATGGTCGACAGCAACTACATGCACTTGACTTGTAAAATTCGTACATATTGACGGACTCAACACTTCTACCATCAGACCATGCACAGCGAAGAGAGTTCACCAATTTAATCCTCGAGCAAACATAAGTGAAAGCCAATCTGGCAGACAAAATCATTTTCAACGATGATGAGGCCCATTTTCACCTCGATGGCTTCATTAATCGTCAAAACTGCCGCATTTGGAGTTCAGAAAATCCACGAATGATCATCAGAAAGCAATGCAACCGAAACGTGTCATTGTGTGATACACATTGTGGTCTGGAGGAATAATTGGACTGTATTTCTTTGAAAATCAGGAAGTTAATGCAGTAACGGTGAATGGCGAAGGTTATCTGCTGTGACAACGCAGTTTTTGAGTCTCAATTGGAAAATATTACTCTTGACGATATAACGATTGACGAAACATTGACTGTCTTGCACGAATTTCCTTCTGGTCATGTCATTTCCCGATTTAGTGACCAGAATTGGCCGCCACATTCTTGCGATTTAAGACCTTTGGACTGCTGGCTGTGGGGTTATCTGAAGTCACAGGTTTATGCCAATAAGCCCGCTACCACCGAAGCATTGAAGGTCGAAACTAGACGCTCTATCAACGAAATATCGCCACATGTATACAATAGTGTTATTGCAAATTCTGTCTAAGGAGTACTCATGTGCCAACAAACCCATGGTGGTCATTTACAAGATATTTTGCTTCGTACATAATACCCAATTGTATACATTATGAATGAACAAATATTTCAATACTTTGCTACAGAAAACCATATTTTACAGAACCTTAAAATCTTGCGCTCTTATTAAAATATCCTTTATAATACCCATTGTATACACATGTTATAAATCAAAGTATATCTGCTAAATGCAGAAGCGAAAATAAATGACAAAAACAAAGTGATATTGTCAATACTAACACATACAGGTGAAAACATAAAGAAATATAAAATATATAAATTCGTGAAAAATACATAAAATGAAATAAATTTCCTGACAAATAAAGTTTGAAAATAAAATGTTAAGTGCTTAACAGTGATTATTACTTGTCGATTACAAAATGTGTATCTCACATAACGTAACTTGCAACTAAGTAAAATCCGTAATAATACTATAAAAGTTTTATCTTTACGAAATTGCAGTAATTCTGCATAGTTGTATTTTTCGTTACGTAAATTCCGTATAGCAAAATAACACAATTACGCAGAATTACGGTAGGTAGAATAGAAGAAAATATCGAAAAACCGTTTCGAGAAAAGCTTCTCAGGGACGTTGTAGCTATTCATAAAATACAGGTAGCTTTCATGGAAGACTGTAAAAGCCAGGTAGTTTCAAAAATCCAACGATATTGTATCGGCGTGCGTTTACAGAAACGAGAATCAATAGTCAAGGTCACAGAATCTCGTCATGTTCCAATAACTACTGATGTATCGACTGCGATTAAAGCACGATTGTGTGAAATAATTACAGATAAACTCCACTCGTGATTATATAATTGTTAAAACCATAGGTCGATATCGGTGTTATTAATTTAAGACACGCAGAGAAAGATGAGAGGAATGTTTTCATTCTCATATAAGGTTATGAAATATTAGGGAGACTGTTAAAGATATAATTCAGTATATGAGGGCGACCTGAAATGTTTCCGGAATCGACAAGAACCGTGCTTTTCTTGTATTGGTGTGGTTTTTTATTTTTATTTTTCGATGTGGTCCCTTCGAAAAGTAGGATGTTTCGAGATCTGCAAAATAGCCATCTGTAGCAGCGATGACCCCCTCATTTAAGGCAAATCTCTTTCCTCCCAGTGATTTTTCTTTAGGTTTGGGAATAGGAAAAAGTCACTGGAGGCTAGGTCCGGTGTGGATGAGAGACTAATTTATAGTGCAACTCATTCAATTTGCACATTATGATGATAAATGAGCCGGTGCATTGTCGTGGTGGAAAAGCACTTTTTACGCTGCAAACGAGGCCGTTTCTCCCTCAATACTGCATCGAATCGGGTCAGTACGTCGCTGTAGTATTGCCCCGTGATCGTCCTGCAGATAATCGATGAGGATCACACCTTGAGAATCCCAAAGAAATAGTCGCCATGACCTATCCGGCCGATGGAACAGTCTTTGGTTTCTTCGGAGGCGATTCGCCCGGAAAAGTCCACTACTTCGACTGTTCCTTGGTCTCCGGTATGTAGTGTTATATCCAAGTCTCATCCACGATTACGAAACGCATGATGAAATCCCTTGAATTGCGTATAGACACTCCTCCAAAACGGTCACCCGATTTCGTTTTTGCTCCGATGTAAGCAAATGCGGTATCCATCGCGCCGAAAACTTTTTCATACCCAAAATTCCGTGTAGGACATGGCCAACGCATTCTTTTGAGATGCCTGTTGTCCCTGCTATCTCTTTCTGCTTCAATTGACACCATGAATCTTGTCGACCATTTCATCGTTGGTAGCGATTTTTGGGCGTCCACTGCGTGGTTCGGCACTTGTGCTTATGCAGCCACGTTTGAACTCGCAAAATATTTCGAATTTCCGTGGCTGTTTTCCCAGCCACTCAGAAGTGCTTTATCACTGCACAAAATTCGATTTTATTTATTTTTGCGAAACTTGCTACACAAAACACATCCTTCAAGATATGCTGCACTGAGATGCAAACAAACTTTATAATGATTTTGCAAATCATTGACACAGTTCCTGAAAATATTCGATGGAAAATCTGAATGAAGTACTCCTTCATCATACCCCAAACGTATACTTCAGCTGACGTGAAATTATGCGAATGAGATGATTAATTGTATGACTTCATCATGTTCATCTCTAATTGCGTCCCCGACAAAAAATCTTAAATCTCTCGGCGTAATGAGTTCATCGCCTAACACAGTATTTGCTAATTTCTATGTGAAACTTGTTTTTTGCTAATTTGATTGTGCTGAATCCGAAAATCATATTAGCTTTTGCGTATCAAGTCAAAATTTAACTCTATGCCATATTATGCTAACTAATGTGGCCAAGTTGTTACTTAAGAACTAATAAGATATAAATAAATAAGTATAAACTTTTAATAATTCATTTATTTATTTAAATACTATATTAATCACAAGTATAGTGCATGTATCTATATACAATAACCATTAAAAAATTACAATAATATTTGTAACAGAAGAAAAGGTGATATGATAAAGCAAATTTCCCAAGTACAAGACAACTTTATTGAGTGCAACATATAACACATACGAGGGCGGCCTGAAATATTTCCGGAATCGGGTCGGCAAGGGCAACCTTTTTTATAGCAACTGTCAAAATTTCGTCTACTGTCAATAGTTGTTGTTTAAGAGTGTGTCTTGCGAGCAAGTCAGGAGGTTTGGCAAAAATTGATAAAATCGAATTTCGTGCAGTACTAAAACACTTTTGGATAGCTGGAAAAAACAGCCACACATATTCGAAATATTTTGCTAGAGGTTCATGGCGGATGTTCTCTATCATTTTCGATCATCAGCTTCTGCGTGAGCGAGTTCAAACGTGGCTGCACAAGTACAAGTGACGAACCAAGCAGTGGACGCCTAAAAACCGCTACCACCAAGATTCATTATGTAAATTGAAGCTGATCGAGATAGCAAAGACAACAGGCATCTCAGAAGAATGCGTTAGCAATATCCTACATGAAATTTTGGGTATGAAAAAGATTTCGACGCGACGGGTACCGCGTTTACTCACACCGGAACAAAAACAAAGGAGTGTCTGGCCAGGATCCAACGCAATCCAGGAGATTTCTTTATGCGTTCTGTAACCGTGGATGAGATTTGGATCCACCACTACATACCGGAGACCAAGGAACAGTCACAGCAGTGAACTCTTTCGGGCGAATCATTTTCTAACAAAGCAAAAACCGTTCCATCTGCACACCTCGAAACATCCTATTTTTCCGACGGCTTGAAGAGACTGGAGCACCGTTTGCAAAGTGTATTGGTCTTCGAGGAGACTTTGAAAAATAAAAATAAAAAACCACACCAATACCGTGTTTTTCTTGTCGATTCCGGAAACATTTCGGGTCATCCCCGCATCAACATCTTACAAGATATTGTGATTGTAGGAATATCAAAACCGACAGTATATCGGGCTATCAGCGAATATAAAAAACAGGGAAAACTTCGGTGCCAAAAAAAGATAATTGGTAGACCATCTGTATCGCAATCTCTTGATGATCAACATTAGATAAAGTCTTGGCTCAAATAAGCAATGGTAATGAACTGCGAAATATGGGTCCCTCAACATTATATCGCTTAATGAAGCAACTTAAGTAAGAATATTTTTAGTATATTTATATAATTAAATATAATTCTGCTATATGTTGCGGATACCTTAAACATGGCAGGAACAGTGTTCTTACTGAGAGAGATTATATCCTCAAATGGAGGCGACAATATCTGAAGGATGTATTGTTATATAGATCTCAAGATCTAGTATAGACTAATTTTCTAATTACATGAAACCTGATTGAGTAAAGGCCATATAATACAGAAGGTATGGAGTTAAGCAGCGCTTACATAATGCCATCGATTAAGTAACTGCAACAACTTGGCATAAGTGCATAAATCACATTATTAGAAAAGAAGCAAGTGTTAAGGTTCTTGATGGAATTATGGATGGCGTTATAGAACCATTTATAATTTCTGTTGGAGACGATAGTGGCAGTGATGACACACCTCACAAACAACAGATTAAATTCAGGAATAGTTTAAAAAATTGTCATGCATTGTTATAGTTGTAAAGTTTAAGCTATTTTCAACTTCATTGTTTATTATATATTACCGCATATACAATGCTATCTATATAATGATATATACTATTTAAATGTCTTTCAACAAATAAATTTGTTTTCCAGACAAATTTATTTACTTTCATGTGTTGTAATTACTGCATTAACCATTCTCTTGTCTTAATTGTGGAATGATCTTTACTACATGCGACCCAATTTCACTAAGACAAATGTCGAAAGATATTTGATGATGCAAACTTTTCATGATTCTCAGATTTAGTCAACCGTATCTATAGCTTTCTATACCATTATGGTGAAGATCTACGTTTTAAATAAATTTATTCTAAGAAAAGATTACTGCCGATTGTAGAGTTAATACACTTATTTTATTTTAATTGCACCTTTTCTGAATTACTAGAGAAAATAATAATGATAGATGGTTTACTGATTTCCTTCAAAGTCAAGAACACATTGAAGATTCCGACATAGCCATCGAGGAGGGTTATTATGATGTACTCTTGACATCTATTTTAGCGTCACATAGGTGTCATTTTTAATATATTCAAATATACACCATTAAAATGTTGAGCACTATTGTAGCATCGGGTCCCATGAGATCAATATGATAGTGTGAACTACCTTCAAATCTTTAAACTTTAAGCAACACACGTTTTGATGCCTCGGATGTTTTAAGTGTAATTAAGCAATTTTTAGGTGCCTAATCCAAAAATGCCGTCAGATTTGTTCTATCTAGTTATCGAAATTCACTCTTTCTATCCTATTTAGGAAAAAAACGCCCAAAATTAGATATAATGTTTAATTAATAAAACCACAAAACATGGATAGGTGGTATTTATTTAACAGAAAAATATGGATATACAACTTTCAATCATCAGTTAAAAATTTCCTTTTATAAGATTTCCTTGCATGAGGTTTACCGGAACAATCTCGCTGAAGATTCCAGTAGTAATCAGCCATCATATGGGTATCCCATCTTGCTTGGTACCTTTGCTCCACAATGGAGATGTCGTTATGAAATCTTTCCCCCTGTTCCTCACTAGCATCACGTAAGTTTTCTGGAAAACGATCTACGTGACTGTGAAGGTAATGAATCTTGATGCTCACGTTACATCCGAGCGTGTGAAAGTAAGAAACCATCTGTCCTGCTAATTCGACGTAATTTGATTTCCAAGAAAATTTTTAACCATTTCAACAAAAGAGCACCGGACATTAGACTTACGCTCGTGCATTGATTCCGTGAACTGCGGGTTATTTAAAAGTTGCCTTATCTGAGGATAATAAAAAATTCCAGCCTTCAATTTTTCTGTGCTAAGTCTTGCAAAGTTTTGCTTCAAACAAAGGTAAAGCCTTAAGTTGCTTCATAAGCTCCAACTTGATATGCAGTGCTGGAAAGATGATTTTGTTTCTGTCAACCAACGGTTCGTTAAAAACTAAAATATTTCTTAAAGGCCAACTAGAACTGCTAGGAAGAAATTCCAGTCATTTTTGGAACCAGCCACATCAGAAATGCTCTAAATCAGTTCATATTTTACCGGCAGAATGACAAATAATTAATTTTGTTGGGCGTCCAAACATAAGAATAATTTTTCTGTTGCACCGACAAGCTTCAATAAATTTAACGTTTGCGCAAAGCGAAGGGAAATATTCGTATTCTGCTAGCGTAATATACATTAATAATATGCACTTAAGTAATTGTGTAATATTGACATTGATCAGGATAAGCGTGCATACATATTTATTGTTTAAACATATATACTACGAAATATTACTCATAATCAATGAAATGTTTCCGTTTTATTGTAGAAGAAACCGATAGCAAAATTATTAATAATCGTTTCTCACCTTGATCTTTATTTTTTTATTTTTCTGCGGGATACACATATCTAATTGTAAGTATTTTTAGCTGAAAACACGTTAAATCATTTTTATATCTAACCGTAAGTATTCTATTAGTTCCTGAAAAGCATTACTTTAACTGTTATATGTTCTTTGCTTCTTTTGCAAAGCGTTTCGTAACTTATCTGCGTTAAAGGTGTAAAATTGAGTAATTGCAATCGATTAAGCACCAAAGTATACTCTCGTACTATGGGCAATTCTATAAACTACTTGCCTCTTAATTCATTTGTTTTATTTTTTTCTATTTAATTCAAATCGAGTTGATATATTTGCTATACAAATCAAGGCCCACTATGAATCACAACTTATTCGTATGTTAGTATTAGTATAATAGTGCGTCGTATGTATATAAAAAACAACATCATAAAAACAAATTACAATCCCTGTCAAATTAATTAGAGCCACTATATAATTTTGCGATTCGATTGGAACGGAGAATTCTTATTTTGTATGGTGAAGGATAAGTGCATTTGTCACATTTGCCGAGCATTAATTGCAATACCTAAGCATAGGAACATAGAAAGGCATCATAAAACCATTCATAAAAACTATGAAAACGATTTCCCACCAAAAAGTGAATTAAGAAAACGAAAAGTGCGTGAGTTGATAACTTATTTGAAAAAAGAACAAAGCATGTTCACATGACCAACCAAATAATCAAAAGCTGGAACGATCCGTGGTTGTGAAAAAAACATTTTTTGAGGTTGGTGAGGTTTTATTTGGAGAATTTAAAAATGAATCGGAGATCATGTCTGCTATTCAGTTATCTCGTTCGACAGTCACAAGGCGTGATGAAATCATGAACCAGGGACATGGCAGATAAACTAAAATATGATATCATGGAATGCATATACTTTGCTTTGCAGTCCGACGAATCCATCGATTTGACAGATAGTGCTCAGCTTCGCATTTTTATTCGAATGGTATTTAATAACGTGCCTGCTAAAGAAGAATTTTTAACAATGATTCCCCTCAAAAGAAAATCCTGTGGCGAAGATATACAACACATGGGCTGAAAAGTCCCGGGCCTAACACATAGATGACGCTGGTTTTATTGCAGTCACCTTTCTCTCAGTTAGTACTAACCTTCAAAAGACAGCTGTTAAAATTTCATGATATTCTATTCATTAGTTTGTGAGTTATTGTGCTAGGAGTCACGCTACTTTTCTTATTTTCAAAACAATGGATCAAAAACAATTTCGTGTTTTAGTTTTACACTGCTTCTTGATGGGAAAAAATACCATTCAAGCAAAGCAAAAGTGTTATGTGGACTCCGCTCTATCAGAAACAACAATAAAACGTTGGTTTGCTGACTTCAAACATGGTCGTAGAGACGCCTATGATGCAGAACGCAGTATACGTCCAAATGAGGCGGCAACACCAGAAAATATCAAGAAAATCCACAAAATCGTTTTGAATGATCAAAAAGTGAAGTTGCGTAAGTTAGCTGACATCGTAAAGATATCAAAAGGACGTATTGGCTTTATATTGCATGAGCATTTGACTATGAGAAAGCTCTGTTCAAAGCGGGTGCCGCGTTTGCTCACTGTTGTCCAAAAACAAGAACGTGTTGATGATTCTGAGCAGTGTTTGGCCATGTTTAAACGTAACAAACCGGAATTTTTGCGTCGATATGTGACAATGGATGAAACATGGATCCATCACTTCACTCCGGAATCAAAACGATCGTCATCTGAGTGGACAGCAACTGGTGAACCTCGTCCAAAGCGCCAGAAAGCACAACAATCGGCTGGAAAGGTTATGATCTCGGTATTTTGGGATGTGCGTGGTGTAATATTCATCCACTATCTTGAAAAAGGAAATACCATCAACGGTGAATATTATATAGCGTTATTGGAGCGTTTGAAGGCCGAAATTGCAAAGAAACGTCCGCATATGGCAAAGAAAAAAATTTTGTTTCATCGAGACAACGCACCGTGTCACAAGTCAATCAAAACAATGGCAAAACTACATGAATTGAACTTCGAATTGCTCCCACATCCACCGTATTCGCCAGATTTGGCTCCCAGCGACTATTGGTTGTTCGCAGACCTCAAAAAAATGCTCCCCGGTAAGAAATTTCGCACGAATAAAGAGGTTATCGCTGAAACTGAGGCTTATTTTGAGGCAAAAGATAAATCGTTCTACAAAAGTGGTATTGAAATGTTAGAGCGGCGCTGGAATGAAATTGCGTTGCACTTGATGGAGATTACGTTGATGAATAAAGCTAATTTTAAACCAAAAAACACGTGTTTTCTTTGTTAGGCCCGGGACTTTTCAGCCCATGTGTTATGATGCTTTCATAAATTTTGTGAAAGCTACAAGCTACTAATCTATAAACTAGTGTGCATTACAACAGGTGGAGCACCAGCCATGACTGGAGACAAAAATGGTTTTGTTGCACTGTGTCGAGCTCCCTTCATTTTTTTTTCCTTCCATTGCATTATTCACCAACACGTTTTGTGTTCAGAAGTTCTAAACACGGAGAAGGTTATGAAAAAGACAATAAAAATTGTGAATTCCATCCGCCCCGAAGTTTGCAAACGACGGCTTTTCAAATTGCAGTTGGAAGATAGTGAGAGTCTGTTGAACATACTGATTTAATTTTTCACAAAGACGTAAGATGGTTGAGTCGCGGAAAATTCCTAGAAAGATTTCAAGAATTATTGCCCGAAATAATTGCTTTTCTAGACGAAAGAGGTGATAATACACAAATGCTTAAAAGCGAAAAATGGCTGATTTAGCATTTTCAACAGACGTCACAATGCATTTAAACACCATTAATTTGGAGCTGCAAGGTAAAGGGAAAACTATTACCGAGATGACATAGCGCAATAAACGCATTCAAAAGTACATTGCAATTAATGATACATGAACTGAAAAGAGAAGATCTGAAACATTTTCCGTCTTTGAAAGCAAGGATTCTTTAGTTGAATTTTAATATTTATGAGAGAGTATTAACAAATATGATTTTAGTAAATTGACAACTTTTATGAGTTATCTTTTTTCCTCTAAAAACGTTGAGAAATCTTTCAGTAGCAGATTTCTCAACGTTTTTAGCAAGTTAGTTTAATATAGGGCTCATCTTCTATTAGAAATGAGGTAGTGCAGATTACCTCAGATATAGATCTGAAAGCCACAGTATCTGATACAAAATTCTGGTCTTTTGTATCTGAGGATAAATATCCGGATCCAAAGCAAACTGCCCTTCAGTTTCAAGTTTTCTGAAATGACAATAATTAAATCAAAATACCGCAATTGACTAACTGACGAACATAGGTCGTTATGCATGCGATTAGCACTTAGTAATTACGTACCATCTTACGAAAAGTATGCCGAAAACATGCAATGCCATGTACCGATTTCCAAAGATTTGTAAATCTTTAGTTTAGTAACTAAAACATCGTTTTGTAAAAAACAATAAAGACGCATTTTTGGATATCGGTTTTTTCATTAACTTTTTTAGAGCAGTAACCTACACCTAGGACCTACCTACACCGTGACACACTGTATCACACATACTTGCAGTATCTACAGAGTCGATCGCTTGCAGCCTAGCAATATTGAAGTAGATCGCCAGCAGTTTAAATCTGAGCAGCCCTGAATGTATAACTCCTTGGAATCAAATTCCAAAAATCCTAAAGCGGGGTGAATGCTATCTTCGGTTATTAGTGGAAACACTTAACTGTCAATAGCAATGGTGCAAATGTTGATGACAACTAAATCTAATAATCTTTCCCTAGCATTAGTTATTAAACTAATTTGTGTTAGATTAACAATCCAAGACAACTACGCTCTAAAGAAGCCTCTACTGTTCAGGTTATAAATTGCATACACGGACAATAGTTTAACTATATAAATATCAACACTTGATAAATATAGGATATCATCTATTGTAATAGATGTGAGCATTCAATGACTTGTATTAAAACCAAATCTCTTGGTGTTACAATTTTTTTCTTACATGAGCTGACGTAATAACTAGTCTCGGCAAAGAGTGACAACTTTCAGTGGCGTGTGGAGAACAACGTGGAGGGGTGAGAACACTTTAATCCGCTGCATGGCCATAATGCTTTGGGAAAGGACTGCTTGTTTTCACAAACCCATCTTTTACAATCTATTTTTAAAATCTTTCACGTTTCTACGAACATAATAAATTACCCCTCGAATGGAAATGGCTTTAATAAAAAGAATGGTTTTATTATAAGTTTCAAAATTATTACCAATTTATACAGTCTCCTGAAATTACCCAAGAAGAAATGAATTTGTTTGTGGGAGTTGACGTTTTAGTGATTTCTCAGGTACGATGTAAGTTTTCTCCTCACTTACATGTTGGTACATATGTTATTAGTATCGGCAAAGAGGGGCAAGTAGCAACGTGGAGGGGTGAAGCGCGCGGCACCGAGAATCGAGTATCCGTATCAAAGTACAATTTTCAGTATTATTCGACTGGCCGTCGTGAGTGCTTGTCAGTATACACATACTTAAAAAATGTCGCATTTAGGTACGTTTCGGAAACGGCGTATTTCGATTGAATAAATTTCAAATTTCGACAGCTCAACTTTTAATGTTTGTGGGTGAAAGAGTGGCAATCTCTTACATGTAGCATGTAAAATCCATGCTTTAAACTTTGTGACGCAATTGATCCCTAAATGTTATCCACGAGTAAATGCTTTAATAGCTCACACGAAGGCAGTATGTTTAAAGTCTCCAAAACGTATAAAAAGAAGAAAGCTATCCAGTTTGTGATTTCGTGGATACTACTTAAAACACTAAGTGTTTCAGCACGTTATGTACTATATTTTATATTATTACTTTAGCTGTAAATATTCCTGCGTCCGTCTTGATACAACCGCTTGGCCCCTCCACGTTGTTCTCCGTACCGCACTGCAACTTATCCCACTTTTCCGAGACTGGATATGAGTATTCGATGACTCGTCTTAAAAAGAAAATTGTTGCTGTTATAATTTTTTTCTCACATAAACTGACGTAATAACAGCAGTTTTACTAACAAACAACTTGGTCATTAGCATTATAATCAGTTACAACCTTCAACTACTAACTAAAATAAAAAGAAATTAAATGGAAGAGTATATATATTAATACAGAGGTTAAACTATTTAAATTTGAATAGGACCATATTGATCGTAAATGAGATTATTTCTATTAACATCTTGCGAATCTTGCAAGGTTGTCCGAAAAAGAAGAATCGACAAAAACTGAATCGCTACTGCATAGTTACAAACATCGTGGTATATAATTTAAATATTTAAATTTGCGATTTAAATACCTTACTCCATTGTGTAATAAGCATATCTAACAGCGAGATATCGTCATCGTTCTCATAGTAAGAGATATTCCAATTAATAAAAGTAAATATTCAATTAGGAGAACCGCGTCGACAAACCTAAAAAATACCGATTCTTTTTCGGTGAAAAAAAACTATTCTTCACTGCAGATACGAACGAATAACAGAAGCTCTTCGACTCGATATATAAACGTTAGCTATCCGGCTACAGCTTTCAGTGACTACGATCAGATCCAACTACTCGTGGCTACCGACAAACATGTAAACGTATGCGACCGCATGGCCTGTAATACATCTGTCGATTCTTAAACGCCTTCCGCCGTCTATTTACTAGTTTAGAAACAAAAAATACCATCAGCGAATACGTATATTTGTCGAAGAAGCGATTTCTAAGTGAACCTCTTTCGATTGATGAATTAGTGTTTTGGTTTTTAACGTTCTTATTGGAATTCCACGTTCTTCGAGCCTGTTTTACTTCAACTGTTCTGTTTGTGTAGTTCATTCGCCATAGGCCTTTTTGCCTCTTCACATATAGAAAATGCTTCTCGGTTATGGTAAGAAGATCTTCGGAAATAGGTTCCCTCAAGTCGTGGCTGTTATAACCGGTAAGTTATCTTCTTCTTTATCATCGATAAAGGAGTTAATTTGATCATTTTACAACCCATTTAATCTCTAACTCAATCTCAAACCTTTTTTTTTGTAATATTCATACGTATTCGCTATAAACACATTTTACGTTAAAGCGTGTGGTAATAAGTCAATTTGCGCTTTCTCATTTCAAAAAAAAAAAAGAAGCAACAAAACTGGAATTAAGTATTGGATAAAAATATCGTGCAAGTTAGTTTTACTTTGGGAAATTCTTGTATTTAGTTTAGTTCCCATTTCATACAAGTTTTGAATCAATATTTAACAATATAAAAGGTATCTATTAAAACAAAATAATTTGTAAATTTTTCAAATCTTTTAGCATAAGTGGAACATTTAAAATACTTTCTTAATAATGTTGTTAACATGTCTATCGCATTCTTAAAGAAAACTGCGATAAAGATATGGAAAATTAGTTTACATCCACGTTACATACTTTTTCAGTGCATTCAGTTTTCCTTAGTATGTATTCTACACGTAAAAAATATAATTACTTAGTATTAGTATGACCTTATTTTTTTGCAAATCCTTTTTAAATATTTAAACAATTCTTTAAAGAATTAAAATAAATTTATACAGCGTGATCTGAAATTATTTATTACATTGGCGTGATTAAAAATTGGTAATTAATTCTTGTAAGACCATCACATCTAGGAGTAGCAAATTTATTGCATACAAAGGTAAATGTACAAAGAAAGCTTTGGTAGCTATTTGATAGTTCAGTTATACGATCAATGCTTTTATTAGAATCAAAGGATGTTGAAAATAAGAGATTTACCCTTTTCCAAATTCTTATTCACTTTTTATTTATTCTTAAAATAATTCCTTCTATGTTAATGCCATCTGTATTACTTTCGTCTGGACTATTGCTGTCACCCCCTTATAAAACTACGTTATCTTCGGAACCTATCAATCGTATTACTTATACACAGCTCATAATAGAATGAACACTTTAAATTTTAACAAAATATTCTAAATTGAATTACTTTTATTCATATAATAATTCTATAATCATGTGCACAAATTACTAATTAAAGAATTAAGTTGATAAATAACTAAACTAGAATATTACTTTTCAAAATTTTAAGTAATATACGGGTAGAAGTTTTGTGACGCTATAAATGATACCCGAATTCTAAGAATTGACTGACTACATAAACAGTGAATTTAGTTTATCATCAGATACCGTTACATGCTGCTCGATATTGTTATTTTTTTGTTTAAGTAAATAATTTAATTCCTGTGTAAAAATGTCTGGCGAAAAATCGTTTAGTGTTGAAACAAGATCAGCAATATTAACACTACATCGAGAAGGATATCCTGTACGGAATATTTCCGAGCGACTTACTGTAAAAATCCATAATAAATTTAACGGTTAGCCGCTTCGAAGGCACTGGTACACTTATTAGCAAAAATCGTCCAGGAGATACCCGAACTACATCCAGGGGCGACGATGTACGCATAAAGTTGCTTAGTAAGAGAAATAAACGATTAACGGCTCCTAAAATTACGGCGAAAATGAATCGGGCTAGAAACAGGAAACAAAACCGTATCCAGTGGGCTAACACCCACAAAGACTAGACAATAGAACAATGAGGAAACGTACTATGGACTGATGAGTACAAACATGAAGTGTTTGGTCAAAACCGCAGAACCTTTGTCAGGCGCTCAAAAGACGAGAAAATGCTTCCTGAGCGCATTATACCAACAATAAAGAAAGGTGGTGGGTTTTCATTAAGTGGATGAAGGAGAATTATTCCTCTATTATGCAAAAACTACTTCGCTGATGTAGAGAATGAAGGAATATTAAAAATAATGACTTTGGCCTACCCAGAGTTCAAATCTTAATCCGTTAAATCTTCTGTGGGACGAACTGGACAGACGAATTAGAAGATATTATCCAACGTACAAAATGCATCTCTGGGCGGTATTGTAGGAGGTGTGGAACAATATGCCTCAAGATACACTGAGGAAATTGGTAGAAAGAATGCCACGAATTATGCGACCAATTATTAAATCAAGTGGTGAATTTTTTGATGAGAAGAAAGTATAACTTACTTTATGTTTTCTAATAATTATTATTGCTCTCTCTTTTGTGTACACATGAGCAATAAGTCGTAGATAAATAAATATTTTTCTTATAATTGTTTAAGTTTTGAAGCAAGCGTCAAATGTTGCATGAAATAGGAAGTGTGCATACTATTATGAGCGGTAGTGTATCTTACATTTCTTAAATGACTTTATAATCTTCTCTTCTTTCATAGCTTCCCATGGATTTTCATCCAGATACGAACTTCTAAAATTACTGGGGGTTTCTGTCCTGTTTCTATAACGGCATAAAATATTCAAATGCTTTATTGATAGAGATATCCAACAAGTTACTTCTGTGTTCATTTCTTTTAAAAACTTATTGGTTGATTCCACACTAACATCGTAGATTCTTCAATTAACCTTTTGTATCCATAATTTCATTCCTGTTTCAACCATCCATCTTAAACGTAGATAAAACTGCCACAAGGAATTTTATCTCTCAGTAACATATTTCCTTTGAAGTTTGCCATTTTTCGTGACCTGTTCTTTTGCCTTTTAAATCTACAATACGATTTAAAGAAACATCAAAAGTTGGAGACACTTCAACCAGTTAACTTTCCTTCTCGTCAAGATTACGAATCTATGAAATTCTAGTTTTATAGTCAGCCGACATTTTTTTTATTTAGAGTAGTTTTTATACACATCAAAAACCATGTACTTTCATAAACCTAAAGCATCAATACAGTGATCCAATAATATCTAAAATTCTATCAACAGTTGCTCCTTTTTTTACTTCAAAAATTCCCATTTTCCTAGAAGAAGATATTTCCATGTTTCGACGGGTTATCATTTTTATGAAAGAGAATTGCACTCCATTTTCGCTGTAAATGGTGAACCATCTCTCTGCTTTGCATAATTTATCATGTTTATTGTAATATCATGTTGTATGAGTTTTTCTAATTTTACGATGAAAAATCCAAGCATTTATATTTTATTCAAATGAACCGTATAAAAGAGCGTATGTAAATGTTAGCTATTGACGCTCACAGAAAATAAGTCGGGGATTGCTCCATTTACGCTGAGATAATTCGGGTATATATCTACTTCGTTGGAGTATTGCACAAATTTTTCTTTAACGTATAATGTAGTAATTTAACTTCCCTCATTGCTTCGATATAGTGTAGGGATTCATACATTAATGTTACAGTCGGACAATAAGACACACCCCAATTCTAGAATGATTTTACTTATGATTCGAAAAGTATGAAGAATTTTGCATTATATTTATCTCCATTAACCATTAAATAAATGTTAGCTATTGGATTAAATCATTTTAATTACAATTACTTGTAAATTATCAAATATATTCTACAATGTCTAAGCATAAATGGCACAGTTTCATTGTAATTATTACAGTATTACCTACGGTATAGTTTGCTTCAAGTTTCAAGTACATACATAAAAATCTAATGGAGCAAGTTCTAGACATGTGGTTGTGCATCTTCCGTTATTTATTACTCTATATAGGAAAGTCCTCTTTATCTAAGTAACTTTAGCAAAGAGTTAAAATTAGTTTTCTATGTCTTTAGGCGATAATTTCATAAAAAGAAACAATTTTTGTTGACTGCAAAACTAAAGATTTATAAAAGAGCAAGTTTTGGCTGTAAAAAATTAAAATGTTAAGGAAGTTACTACAGAAGAAGTAGAATTAGTTTATAATTAAAAAAATGAAAATTCTACATCATGAACCTTATTACATACTACATAAAAAAAGCGAATAACTCTTTGTTCAGAAAATTTTCTTTTGGTTCTTTTCTATTTATTGGTGGATGTAATCGTCAACTTCTATGATCAAAATCAAAACTTCTCAATGACAAACACTTCCGTTATCTAAATAGCAACGTAGTTTATGCTGTATAAAAATGATAACTATCATACGGAGCGAGTATTCCGAAGATCCCATTTCATTCTGGATACTACACAAAAAATAAGTTATCGCTTCTAAGGCGTCTTTTCTTTCAGTGTTATGTTATTCCGCTGCACTAGCTACTGTAACAATTTATAAATACGTTGATAATAATGCAGGAAACAATACGAAAATGCGATAATAAATACCACAAAACACCGGCACATCTTTGATAACAACACGATTAAATAAGTTAAATTTAATAAGATCAAAATATCCAAAAGGAAATCATCTCAATTGCAATTATATGATCATAAACTTTGTTTTTTTTTCTATTGAATTTGTTAATTTATTCCTAATAATATATTTTTCAACTAAAATGTGAATTACTCAAATGCAATATGATGAAGAAATACTCACCAGTTATTATCAAAACACGTCGGGACTCCTTTAATAAGAGCCATACAGAGTTTATATACTGACACCAGAATTATGGTAGATATAGGTGGAAGATTAACTAGGGAAATTCCAACAAACAGAGAAGTTAGATAAGGCTGTTGCTTATACATTGATGCTATTATTAAGGAAAGGAAAAAGAAATGCCCTAAAGTAATACGTTTACACCAGAACACCACCCTAAATTCTTATTTGCTGACGACTTAGTATTCGTAAAACAACGAAAAAACAAAAAAGCAGGATAGAGACACAAGAGATGAAATTTTTAAGAAGTGTGAAAGGTTGCACTAGATCTAAAAAGAACTAAACATCTTCGACATAAATGGGAGAATTAAGGAAACCAAGCTTTATCAATAAAGGATATCTTGTCTAAAATATCATTCAAAAAGCATTGGCATTTGTCCATTAAATCTTGTCATAGTAATTGCTGTGCCGCAGTCGCTTCATACAGATGAAAATGTAATTGGTCCTGTGCTGGTTATAAGCTTACAGAAAAAAGTGTTTATTTTGCTACGTGAATAGGAAGATATGAGATCTGCTTGCTGAAAAATGGATACAAAGAAATTTATTGGAACTAAAAACATGTAGTACAAACAACATTGACCTTTACAGAGGAAACCCAAATATCACTAGATCTTACATAACCTTAAATTGCCTACTTAAATTAATCGACGTCATTGGATGATAAAGATTTAATTTTTAAATTACAAACAGCAAACTTATACGAAGCGCAAATTAATTATAAATATCACAATTGAATCCATTTTATTACCATCGCTAACGTTAACATTGAAAAGTAAAAAAATTTCCATCGTACACATCGCATGCACCAGTTTATTAATATAGCACTATGCTGTAGCAACCTAATCGTCATTGAAGCACATACTAATAGAGACTTTAGACTAAGGACCTTTGCAAATAAGCGCTATCAATCAAATAATTGAGGCAATTTGTAAAGGAATCGCCTATATCCTAGATCGAAGTTATCGGACGTATTGATGATAATTGAAAAGTTTGTTTTGATTGGTTCGAAACGCAATATCACACCGCATGTTGCGGTCGTTTCCACGCGAAGCAACGTCGGATATTTCCAGTTTTCGTCATTGCACACACGCTTCACGGTTTATTGCGACGTCTTTTTCAAGGGATAAGTATGATTTCATTCGCAAATACTAAGTCTCGGACCAATTTAAGTCAATTTCGCCCGTTAATTCCGCGTTTAATTTGAAGAAAACCGCTCAAAAAAGACGATACCGACACGGAATCTTGTCATGTGATATAATGTTAGAGAATTCGGTTTAATGGACGGTGACAGAAACTAGATATAACTTGACATCCTGCAAGATTAATTAATAAAAGCGAATGGATGAAGGCAATCGAAATCGTTCGCAATGAATTGAAGAAATGTAAATTGAAATGATACGATTAACATTGAATGTTTATTCAAATTAAAGTTTAATCTTTTTAACGTTTACGAGTTTGGCCCTTGGTCACGTCAATGAAGTAAATTAGTTTGACAACTACGAGGGTTGCTGTTTATTTATCCGGAATTAGCAACAATGGTATTGCTAAATGTCATCTGACAGCTAGCAATCTACAACGTAAAGTTTGACATCATTTGAGTGTATACATACTCAGAACGATTTGTCATACGGATGCTACGAGGGCGACCTGAAATGTTTCCGGAATCGGCAAGAGATGGCGCACGAAGCGGATTCATTAGTCGGCAAGAGAAACATTTTTTTATGGCAACAATTTCAGACGTCTACTGTCAATTGTTGTTTAAGAGTGCGTTTTGTGTAGCAAGTCAGATAGTTTCGCAAAAACAGATAAACGAATTTCGTGCAGTGACAAAATACTTCTGAATGGCTGGGAAAACGACCACAGAAATGCGAAATATTTTGCTAGAGGTTCATGGCGGATGTCCTTCATCATTTTCGACCATCAACTTCGAGGTGAGCGAGTTCAAACGTGGCGCCACAAGTTCAAGTGACGAACCACGCAGTGAACACTTAAAAACCGCTACCAACGATGAAATGGTCGACAAGATTCATGATGTCGTCTTAGTCGATCACCGATTGAAGCTGAAAGAGATAGCAGAGACAACAACCATCTCAGAAGAACGCGTTTTCCATATCCCACTCGAAATTTTGGGTATGAAAAAGCTTTCGGCGCGATGGGTACCGCGTTTGCTCACAACGGAGCAAAAACGAAATCGAGTGAGTTTCGGAGGAGTATCTGACCCCGATACAACGCAATCCAAGGGCTTTCTTCATGCGTTTCGTAATCGCGAATGAGACTTGGATCCACCACTACATACTAGAGACCCAGGAACAGGCGCTTTCCGGGCGAATCGGCTTCGAAGAAATCAAGGACCGTTTCATCGGTCGAAAAGGTCATGGCGACCATTTCTTTTGGGATTCCCAAGGTGATACTCATCGACTATCTACATAAGGGAAGGACGATCACCGGGCAATACTACAGCGATTTATTGACCCGATTGGATGCAGCATTGAAGGAGAAACGGCCTTGTTTTTAGCGGAAAAAATGTTTTTGCACCACGACAATACATTGAAAGATCTTCAGTCTTCAAACACAGTAGCAAGATCGAATGATCAACACAATATAGTTGTAGTTGTAGCTTGCGGAATGGGTTCTAATAATGAAATGGGAGTGAAAGCAATAATTGCAAATGCTTCTACATGAATACTATTTTAGTCTTGTTCATTTTCGACTTTTACCAAGTTATATAAAGATACGTTACTGGTTAAATAAAGCCAATAAACTTCTTATCTGGATTTTAGCAAACACTTTACTGTACGAATATAGATACCAAATACTTTTTCTCTTATTCATATTTTCCAAACTTTTTCTTTAGATGGTTCAGCTACGTGATTACTTAACCTAGCAATCAAAATACCATGCATTAATTGGTTACCGCTTGGTTCTTTTAGGAAATAAATTAAAATGAATTATACAAATCTGAATCTGTAACATACAAACAAAACCAAACAAAAGAAATACATACGTGTTCTACATACATTGTTATTCCTGTCCTACAAACTTTTCAAAAATAAAATAACATCTGTATTCAAAAAAATATTAATGTATGATTAGGCTTAGATAGATATACACGTGTTTTATATTTGACCGAGATAACAGTCATGGCCTTATTTGCCGAAATATAAGGTGTCAAGTTCAACGAACGTGTTTTTCGTGCAATACTTTTTGCAAACTAATAGTTGCGCAATGTGTGTAAATACTATACAAAAAATATGTGTTATTGATTTAAATGATGTAATTTGATTTCCAATTTACGATTGGAGAGTGTTCTTGACATTAAGGAAGTTATCTTCAGTATAACACGCGAGATACGAAAATGCAATTATGTGACCTTCACTATCGACGTTTGAGATAGTGTTAATATTTTATATAATTTTCAAAAGTAAATGTGCATTATAATTTCATTTACAATTAAATATTGTTTTAATCTAACAAACTGAAAATATAATGCAAATACAACGAGCATACAATGAGATTATTGCAGAACATTACGATTCCAAAATGGGGACAGCTCGAGTAACTACGAGGAACAGCTAAAATGTTTCCGGAATCGACAAGAAAAACACGGTCTTGGTGTGGTTTTTTATGTTTATTTTTCGATGTAGTCTCCTCGAATATCAATACCCTAATTCAAACAGTGCTTCTGTATACTGTATCATTTCTGCGACTCCCTATCGACGAATTTGGGAGCCCGCCTTGTTTCTCTTTCTGATAGCGATAACTTATCTTACTCGCAAAAAGTACAGATCTTAGTCGTAAAATGTTTCGTCATAATGGGAATGTTATCTTAAACTTACAGAACCTTATGAAGAAACAGATTTATCACAGGATTTTTTTTGCAAATACGAGAGAAGGTCATTAAATAAGCTGTGGGAAAATAGTAGTGTTCTTGGAATAACCAAAATTTATCAATTTTGTCTTGTTGATGCTCAATGCCATATCGTGTGCACTTCGTTTTCCAGATCGTCATTTCTTGTTCTAAGAATACGAGGGCGATCTGAAACGTTTCCGGAATCTACAAGAAAAACACACGGTATTGGTGTGGTTTCTTATTTTTATTTTTCGATGTGGTCTCGTCGAAGATCGATACACTATTTCAAAGAGTGCTCCAGTCTCTTCAAGCCGTCAGAAAAGTAGAATATTTCGAGGTCTACAATACAGCCATCTGTGGCGGCGATGACTTCTCATTTAAGGCAAATCTCTTTCCACCCAGTGATTTTTTCAGGTTTGTGAATAGGACAAAGTCGCTGGGGGCTAGATCCAATGAGTATTGAGGATGAGAGGCTAGTTCGTAGCGCAACTCATTCAATTTGGACGATGCGGAATGAATGAACCGGTGCATTGTCGTGGTGGAAAAACACTTTTTCCGCTGCAAACGAGGTCGTTTCTCCTTCACTACTGCATCGAATCGGGTCAATAAATCGCTATAGTATTGCCCCATAATCGTTCTTTCCTGATGCAGATAGTCGATAGGGATCACACCTTGAGAATCCCAAATAAATAGTCACCATGACCTTTCCGGTCGATGGAACGGTCTTTGCTTTCTTCGGAACCGATGCGACCGCAAAAGTCCACTGCTTCGACTGATCCTTGTCTCCGGTATGTAGTGGTGGTTTCAGGTCTCATCTACGGTTACGAAACGCATGAAGAAATGCCTTGGATTGCATTGGATCCTGGCCAGACACTCCTCCGAAACGGTCACACGATTTCGTTTTTGCTCCGGTGTGAGCAAACGCGGTACCCATCGCACCGAAAACTTTTTCATACACAAAATTTCGTGTAGGATATGGCCAACGCTTTCTACTGAGATGCCTGTTGTTTCTGCTATCTCTTTCAGCTTCAATCGGCGATCGGCTATCTTGACATCATGAATCTTGTCGATCGTTTCATCGTTGGTAGCGGTTTTTGGACGTCACTGCGTGGTTCGTCACTTGTGCTTGCACGGCCACGTTTGAACTCGCTCACCCAGAGGCTGATGGTCGAAAATAAGGGAGTGCAATGAACCTCCGGCCATCCAGATATCATTGCACGAAATTCGATTTTATCCGTTTTTGCGAAACCGTCTGAATTGCTACACAAAACACACTCTTAGGCAACAATTATTGACAGTAGACGTCTGAAATTTTGACAGTTGTCATAAAAGAAGTTGCCTTTGCCGACCAATGAGTCAACTTCAACCTTCGTGCGCTTTCTCTTGCCGATTCAGAAAACATTTCAGGTCGCCCTCGTATATGTGTTCAGAGATACTCGGACGAAATTAATGAATTTTCTGTACCAATAAAAAACTATTATATTATTCCCATTAAATTTTTATTTTGCTTAGATCTGTCTATGTTTTAGTACACCTTAATTTATGCAAGACTACTAAATTTAACTACATTTTCGAAAAAAAAAGGGGTATTAGCATATTACTACCTTCATAAAACGTCAAAAACTTATGAAACAAGCATAAAGAAAAGGTTATATCCTTGATCTCGAAGTGCGTAAAAACTTTATCGCGTAATAACATACCAAAATCTATCTTTGTCGCTTTTCTACCAAGTCAAAAAAAGACTGCGATATGTGAAATCAATTTGGCTTAGTATTACTTTCTAAATTGAATTAGTGTAGAAACTTAGTTCCGTTAAATTTGTAAGCGGTGTAATATACATTTTGTTTTGGCTATTATATATCCAATTATATATTCTTATATATATTCTTTTTCTTTGAGATTGGATAACATACTAAGTAACTTTTTCATTGGTCAAATGGAATTCTTATTTTGTATGGTGAAGGATAAGAGCATTTATGTAATTTGCCGAACATCAGTTGCAATACCTCAGCATGGGAACATAGAGAGGCATCATAAAACCATTTATAAAAACTATAAAAAGGATTTCTCACCAAAGAGTGAATTAAGAAAATGAAAAGTGCATGATTTGATAACTTACTTGAAAAAAAACAAGGCATGTTCACAAGATCACCTCAACAATCAAAAGCTGCAACGATCGCGTCATTTAAAAGCTTCTCATATTGGCGAAGCATAAGAAACCCGTTGAAGAGGAAATGGTTTTATAGAAAACATATTTTGAAGCGGGTGAGGCTTCATTTAGAGATTTTAAAAATAAAGCAGATCGTGTCTGCTATTAAAGAACTTCAGTTATCCCGTCCAATAAGGCATGCTGAAGTCATGAACCAGGACATGGCTGATAAACTAAAACATGATATCGTGGAATGTACATACTTTTCTTTGCAATTCGACGAATCCACCGATTTGACAGATACTGCTCGGCTAAAGAAGAATTTTTAACAATGATTTCTCTGAAAGAAAAATCCCGCGGCAAAGATATATATGATGCTTTCTTAAATTTTGTGACAAGCTACGAGGTACCAATCTATAAACTAGTGTGCATTACAGCAGATGGAACACCAACCATAACTGGAGACAAAAAATGGTTTTGCTGCATTGTATGGAGCTAATGACGATTTCCCTTCGTTTTTCTTATTCCATTTTGTTTTTGTGTTCAAAAGTTCTAAATATAGAGGAAGTTATGAACATCGCAATAAAAATGGTGAATTCTATCCGTGCCCGTAGCTTGCAACGACGGTTCTTCAAATTGTAGTCGGAAAATAATGAATCTGCTGAATACATTGATTTAGTTTTTCACACGGACGTAAATGGTTGAGTCGCGGAAAATTCCTAGGAAAGTTTTAAGAATTATTGACCGAAATAATTGCTTTTCTATGCGAAAGAGGTGATAACACTCTAATGCTTAAAAGCGACGAACTGATTTAACATTTTTAATGGAAGTCACAATGCATTTAAACACCATTAATTTTTCTAAATAAACGCATTCAAAAGTAAATTGCAAGCAGTTATAGATCAACTAAAAAGAAAGTATCTGAAACATTTTCCGTCTTTGAAAGCAAAGATTCCTCACTTGTATTTTGATATTTATGAAAGAGAATTAAAAAAAATTGCATGGGAATGTTTGCACCCGTAGATACTTTTCAAAACTGATGTTTTTTGTTAACATTCGTCACGCAACCGAAGAAATAATATCCTGACATCATATGGTTTTGTGCCAGAATCACTAGGTTAAGTTAAGTGGCAACAGCATAAATTTCGTATTCAAAGAGAACCGATAAATATTCTAATAGAAGATTTAATCACTTCTTAGCAGAAAGACTTGCCCAAAATGAACTTGAATATTGTCCAGAAACCGCTGAAGTGTATACTAGTATAACTAAAAGTCACTGAAGGCTGTTGTATCTCACCAAGTTTTTGATTAAAAATATTAATATCTCTTAATTTATCTTTTTTGCGTATTCTTTCATGTGTCTATCTTCTAATAAATACATCTATAATCCCGAACAGGTTTTGTCTTAGTTAATTTTGTTGTAATACTTTTTTTGCGTGAAAATATGTTAAGGTCAAGCAGCCAAATGTTGAATATTTTATTCGCACATGCACAAACGCAAAAGTACACTCTCCAACAAAATGAAAGTATGAATAAATTGTACGATTATATACTTCAAAAGATCAATTGCAAAAATTCTTATGTTATCTTAAATCTAAATAATTTCAGAAATCATTATTTTTTTTTAATTCTTTAAATATTTTGACCTAGTAATTGGATTTAGTAGCGGCCTCTGGGCTTCTGTATTTTTCCGTGAAGAACTCTGATGCTTTCCCTAACTTTCGCTTAAACTACAACGTCGACATGTTCTCAACCATAGGTTTGCAAAATTCCAATTTAAACTTGTCTTTTTTTAATAATTCATCTGTTATTTTCCTTCTTTGTTGTTATTTGTACTTGGCAGGAGATGTTGTTTACACAAAGTATCGCACGAGTTAATTGCATGATTTTCAATAGGTAACCAGATAAATAGAAATACACTCTAACGCAAACTCATTGAAATAGCGTGTGTTCATTTTAACACAAAGTTTTAGGGCCACCAATTGCTATAACAATGCGTTGTTTCGAAGATTTCAGGTGTCCCTACAA
This sequence comes from Trypoxylus dichotomus, assembly GCA_023509865.1. Classification (NCBI taxonomy): domain Eukaryota; kingdom Metazoa; phylum Arthropoda; class Insecta; order Coleoptera; family Scarabaeidae; genus Trypoxylus; species Trypoxylus dichotomus. Next base: position 12,829,223 of record CM042078.1, read on the forward strand.
CTAAAAATAAACCGAATTTAAAGCAGAAGACAATAGAATGCTAAAAAAGCAACGAGTAACAGCGATAAAGTGCTAAAATCGTAAAAATAGAAATCGAGGTCGTGACTTACTTGTGAAACGATTAAAAGATTAATGTAGCGACATTAAACATCATGCAAATTATTATTTAGGTAAATTAAAGATTGTAGTAAATAATATTGTGACTCTTCCGTGTTATCCTCGCCGCCATAAAGTAGACACGTGTTTCCACAAATCAACTGATAATATACAAAGCAAAGAAAGACTTAAAAAAAAAATAGAAGGAATAATTATCGTTATTCCTACGGATTGTTATTCATGCCTTCGCAACCCCTAACAACTTTCGCCAATTACAAAGGGCATCGGCGGCCACGAGTTAATATTGCGCTGTAGGACGTCTTAAGATGATATTTGTTCTCAAACATTCGCCATGGACCGAGGAAAATCACAGAAACCTGAACCCTGGGAAACAACCCCGAAGTTCGAATCCGGAACCAGCCACGGTAATCCAACACAAACAAAAATGAAAGAAACAAGTCTAGAACAGTAAAAAGAGACAAATGTGAATATTTACAGTTCCCCTAAATGAAATACATATATACAGAGCGGAGAATAAAAGTCTCCCCCATGATAAAAAAAAAGAATATATTTTTTAAAAGAATATAAAATATAGCTCTTTTTAAATTTCTTTTAAAAATTATAACACCCAAGTACCAATACCAAATAACTAAAATGGTGGCCGTCATTATCAACGCAGTGCTGGAGACGTTCCCGGAAGCTTACCATCACTCTCCACGTTAGTTGAGACGGCGTAGCGTCTATTTACTGTCGAATGCTTTTCTTCAATTCCTTCAGAGATGAAGGTCGATGTTGAAAAACCTTTACCTTCAGGTATCCCCAAAGGAAAAAAAAAACAGAGACTTAAATCGGCCACTCCAGATCTTCTCTTAAACTGATCACACACCCAAGAAACAATTCTTTCACCACTCCGAGTGAACGAAGCGCTGTACGAGCTGTAGCTGTGTTCCTGTTGAAACTACACATTTTCTGCATCCATATTGTCCAATTTAATACTTTTCAAGAGTATGGACATACTAAATTTACTTACTCCTAATTGTCTTGCCAATTGCTTGGTAGAAAGTCACATTGTAATTAATGACGCTTTAGGCTTCTGTAACCCAATAGTTCAGTTCCAGGGTTAAATGTGGTTTAACGTGTTTACCTAGTGATTTCTTTTAATTCACAAACTTTAAAAATAAAATTGAAAATTTCCAAACGCTGGTTTCCACGAATTAGCCTGAGCATACATAGATATGTGAACGTATACTGATACTAAAGGTAAATACGTTAGAAAGGCCTGTAACATCGTTTACTAAATTTTATATATGTTTTATATGCTTAACATCGTTTCTAGAAATATTCTAGGAGTCATCGTGTTTCTAAATTTTAAAACGGCTTTTACGTCAATAATATTTAGTTGGTAAAATTTTTCCACAGACTGTACATGAAAGTTCGACTGTACGACAAAAAAAGACTCAAATGCATCCATGTGAATAAACTTTTAACGTCCTAGATAGTCATAAATCTACATAACTGCAGACGAAATTCGGACCACAGCGTATACTGGAAATTCCATAAGGTCGTTTGACTGCCTCTGAATCACACCTGTTTCTTTTCCTCGATCAAGCGATTCCGCTTATTTACCAACATACATATATTCAAACATGAATAGCGTAGCACAGGTAAACCGCAAGGCAGCGGGTAAACCCCCCATAGGCGCGAACACGCCAAGAACCAAATTGTTTCGTACAGCGCGACTAATACGATTTAAAGCGTATCGTAGACGCATTCGCTTACTAAATTAGAAATAGGTGGGAGTTATACATTCAACACCGTATCGAATCTTGAATTAATAGACGTCAATTAGTGCGATAAATAGGAAATAAATGGAGTAGAATATGAGTAATTTGTAATATTAACAATAAGACATAACAATTGCTTGATTACGCAGGTATTTTGGTGATTTACTAGGTGAGGGAATGTTAAAACAAGTTCTGAAAACCAGTAAATCAATGGTCATCCAGACTTTTTAATATGAGGAAAAGTCAATAAGTAGGCCACAAAAAGTTATTATAAAAATAATTAAAGAAATAGTTAGTCAAAAACAAGTTTTATTTGTCTTTCTATGTAATTTGATATTAAAGTTATCTATTTTAGCTGCTCATTATTGACATTTAATTGGTAATTTTAAAGTTAATCGCTTAAACTACATGTGCAGTGGAAACGCAAACTCCGCCATTGTAAACTATATCTTTCATTTGTCTTAAAAATACATTTGTGATTAAATATAATTTATTCCAAATTATCTTAAAGACACGTAACGTACTGTACTATCAAATTATAAAAATAAATATCGTCTCGGATTAACACACAAACTATCTTCGAAATTCTCTTACGTCGAATGGACGGTACGCCTGGCAGCCTTTATTTGTAAATAATTTCATTCCATCAAGAGTGTTTATTGTGTGGCCTATCATTTAGGTAAACAAGCTGAGTATAGACTGGTGGAAATCAAGGCCCAGAAAATCTGAAATACGATATAGTACACGTGAGTGTGAGTACTATTTCGACATTAAAGACTTAAAATTGTAATAAACTATCAAAATTCACTATTCTCTTGTTCTAGTTTTATATTTCGCATATATACTTTGAAAATTTGGCTAGACAGGAATTGTAATAGGTAAATGTTTAAAGAGTTGTGTTGAAAAGCGATATATATATACATTTTGTTTCAATTATTTACATATACATATATACATTTTAATTTAAATAAAAGGACCCGTTCGGTAAGAGCCTGAGATTTTCCACCACATTCGTTTATCTAGTATATTTTCCTAAACATGCCTTTCTTTTTGTTACAGCAACGTTTGGTGCGATATCAGACGGCGTTCAATACGGCTGGGCATCCCCCGTAATTCCCATTCTCAAAAGAGAAGACAGTCCCGTAGGACCAATCGATAATACAGTAATAACATGGCTGGAGATACTATACATGCTTGGCGGGATCGCCGGTCTACCGATCACCATCTACATGGTCGACAGATACGGCAGGAAGAAGTCAATTCTCATAGCGGCAGCCGGAAACTTCCTTTCATGGGTTTTGACAGCTACTGCCTACAATACTCCAATGTTATACGCTTCACGATTCATAGCTGGTATGGCAGGTGATATGGCGTTCGTTGCCGGCCCTATGTACATAGCGGAAATAGCGGATAAAAACATAAGAGGATTGCTATCGGGATTCATATATATCGCGTTGCTCTTAGGCATAGTCATAGTATACTGCGTCGCTCCCTTCGTGTCGATAGTAGTCTCGTCGATGGTAGGCGCTTCTTTCGTAGTCCTCCAGTTCCTAACGTTCATCTTCATGCCGGAATCGCCATACTTCCTATTGATGGACAAGAAAACGGAAAAATGCAAGAAGACTTTACAATTCCTAAGAGGCACTAAAGAAATCGAAGAAGAATATCAAGAAATCGCAGCTGCCGTTACAAGACAGGAACAGGAGAAAGGACGGCCAATAGATTTAATTGTCGACAAAGGAAACCGTAAAGGAGTCATAATTATGACTGTTTTGAACGGCTCGCAACATTTCAGCAGTATTAGCGTCATGCTAATGAACCTTCATTTGATTCTAACTGATGCCGAAGGCATCATATCTACGGAAATGTCAGGCATACTATTTTCGGTTGTCATGCTCTTTGCCGCCATGTTTGGCGTAACTGTCGTCGATAAATATGGCAGAAAAAAATTGTTGGCGATCTCCTCATTTCTCACAGGCATCTCCTTAGCATTACTAGCCACTTACTTTTTAATAAAAGATGAATATAAGGTAGATGTAACGGAATATAACTGGATTCCATTATTTTCAGTAATATTATACGCTATAGCTTTCAAATGTGGACTTGGAATAGTCCCTATCGTAATGACAGGCGAACTATTTCCAACCAGCGTGAAAGCCATGGGTATGGCTACAGCAGATGCCATGTACGTTATTTTCGGCGCCATATCGATATTCATGTACCAGGAATTGGTACAGATATTCGGTATTTACTGCCCGTTCTATATCTTCGCTGCCAGCTGTATTTTAACAGCAATGTTTGCCATATTCTACATCCCAGAAACGAATGGGAAAACGCTAGAAGAAATCCAGTTCATACTGAAAGGATTAACGCCGGAAGAAATAAAGAAACAACAAGAACAAGACATAGCTACAACGAAACTGTAGGCTGTATAGGAATTTATGTTTAGTATTTAGAGAAAGAAATTATATTGAAGACGAATTAATAGAGTACCGGGTTACACCTAATTAGCTTCGATAAAAAAGTGATAAGAAGTAGCATTGTAAAAATTAAGTTAGATGTTTATTACTTCTCGATGTTGCCAACTCACTCGCAAATATAAAAAAGTATTACTCTAGAATCTAGAATAAAAAGTGATGTTTAAGACTAAATAAAAGCCGTACAGTAACGTTAACTAACATTTAAGCATAATCTTGTCACACTAAACACGAAAAACAACGACCAAAGATTTCAAAACGACGTGAATTTATGTGTGTTTATTCAAAGATTGTATACAAAAATTTAGATAGGATCATCATGATTTCAAAATACATTTCTCAGTATTACTTGCCTTGTGGAATTAATTAAGCATGATACAGCACCACTTAAGAACATGATGATTCTATCTACGATACTTTGCTTTTAATGCTCGGGATCATTTATTCTCCCTTGTACAACGAGAGAACTGTTATAGAGATATTACATTCTAAAAATGTATTCTCTTCGTAATTTAGTACTTAGTGTACGACTTTAGAGTTAAGTTCTATTTATTATAAATAAAGTAAAGATCGTATATTTTAAGGCAAAGTGTAAGATTTTGACTGCAATACGTAAAAATGTGAATGTGTGTAAGCCGTTTTATAAGTTTTAATTTTAATTACAAAAAAAACTGAAATTTTAAAAGTTGTTTTCTTCCACCTTTTCTCTATTCTTTGTGACTAATTAACAGATATAAGGTTGGTAACCATGGAAATTATTGTTGGAAAACATTGTCTTTCAGGAAAAATGAAATTATGTAAAAAGAAACTACTTTAAAAAAATTAAATTTGTACTTTTCATTTTAAAACCGCTTCTCCTAAAAGCTATTAAAAATTGAAAATAATTTTTCAACCTCTTAGAAAATTCACTATCTCAGAGGGTGGTAGACATGCATGCAACCTACAAATTTAGTTAACCTAACCTGAACTAACCCTAATTTTGAATTAAACTGTGCAAACATACAAAACAATGAACTTTTTCAGACCACTTTCCTGTAAGTACTCAAAAACTATTCATTACATAAATTAACTGATTAATTTACAGCATCTTTCAAACGATCTCCAACTATTGTTCCAATACAATTTAGTACATCATTTAAAGGTACCAATAATGATCCAGTTGTTGACATAGAAAATCCTTTTAGTAAAGAAAAAGCGCAGTGTATTTTGTGCAAAGCTAAAATCGTACCGGATTATAAAAATGTACAATTACTCTCCCAATTCCAATCTCCATACACTGGCAGAATATATGGTAGACATATAACGGGACTATGTAAATATCAGCAAGAAAAAGTTGAAAAAGAAATACTTAAGGCTCAAAGTGCAGGTTTGATGCCATCGTATTTGAAAGACCCTCAATTCTTTAAAGACCCTAAGCTATTCGATCCTGAGAAACCTTTACGTCCACATCGTTTTGAATAATTAGTATTAACTATAATGTTGTTGTGTAAGATAGTTGGAATTGTAATAAAACAAGTTTCATAAATAAATATCTAGTTTTATTGCTTAATACACATGCACCATGCCATACAAGAACGTCCAACACAAAATATATGTAAATAGTTGTCCGAAAAATCCATTTGTTAGTAAAGCACTTCTTGATACAAAATATCTATTAAATGATGATCCAGCCTTGAATAAGATCATTAGCCATAAAATAATAACTGTACACATGTAAAAGGCAGCCCCTGCAAGTCCGGTGAGGCCCAGTAATCCAGCTACGCAACCAGACAGTGCAGCCATTGAGGTACGACAGTATTCCACGACTGAAGAATTATTTCGTAATGCAGGTTCACTGTATGCTACACCGTTACCAGCAGCACGATCTTTCCTTATTTTCGAAGACATTATTGTATATTAATCTCAACCTCAATTACTTGTAATGGCTAAGGATAAAAATCAATATTTAGCGAAACTGATAATGCTAATGTTGGCTGATCTTGAATTTGTAGTGGCAGTTCTGAATCGCTTCGAGAAGGATAATCATAATGAAAATTTATTAAAACTGACAAAGATAGGAATGTAACAAGTCATGGAGAACAGTGAATTTATTTAATTAAGAGGAATCACGGTGATTTTGTCAAGTATTTGAAAATTTAAATAGTAATTCTAACCTATATTCGAGGCAGTTCTTGAAAGTTTATTCGTTATTATTTTAATACGCTGAATCTAATAAATATTAACATTATAACAATTTAAATATGTTAAATCTTTAGTGCTTAAATGCAAAAAATGCTAAAAGCATATAGTTAATCTAGCATGTCTACACCTCAGTCAAATAAAGTAATTGCAAGCGCAGTCCATGCTAATGGAGGTATCAGAAAAAGCTTATTAACACCATGTCGAAGAATCGGTCTATCAAGAAATCGAAAAACACCCCACAATACTCCTTTTGTGTCACCTTTAGAAACCAAAGAAATAACGTTAGTAAACGATTTATCACTGAATGCCATTAAAATTAATGAAGTACAAAGTAGCGAAAACATATCTACAACTCCTATAGTGCGTGAGAAAAAGAAGCAACAATTAAAGGATGTGTGCGACAAATACAAGAATGAAATTTATACGGAGAATGGTGAACAAACAAAACTTCTGGATAACATGAAGGAACCTGAAGACATTAAAATAAAAACTCCAAAGAAAAATGATAGGAAAACAATTAAAAATAAAAGAAAGAATGATTTAAATGGTAGTAATCAAAAGGAAACCAGTGAATCATCAAAGCAATTAAAAACAAATATCGAAATTAAAAGCAGTAGCAAGGAAGACTCCGAATATAGTAGTGATAGTGATATAGTAAGGATTTCTAGAATAAAACGTAAGATTACAAAGAAAAATAGAGGAAAATGTTACATTTTGGATAGCGATGAAGAGGAAGATAGTCCTTTTAATGGGTTTCCTAGCAGTGGCAGTTCATATGAAGGTTTAATTCAAGAAAATTCAGTTGATAACCATTTTGAAATTAAAAAGCGGAAGAAAAACAATAGTTCACAAGAAAACAACAGAGTTACTAGTAACAAGTCAGTTAAAGAAAAATCTCTTGTGGTAAGTAATTTGCTTCAAGAGGATGGCCACAGTGTATTAGAAAGAAATAAGGAAAATGATAGGGATAATAAAACAAGAGTAAATGACGACAATATATTGGATAGAAAGTCGATTAGTGGTAACAATAATAGTCCTCTTAATATAACACCTAAACATATCAAAATTATTGAAGACGAAGCAAGTCACATTCAAAAATCTAGGCCTAAATTAAAGTCTAACAAGGAAGTCAAGCGCAAACTTTCTTTGAAAAAGAGCATTTCTAGTGCCAGTTCGCTAAACGATGATGAGATATTATCATCTACACCCAAGGAAGATGCTACTACAGAACCATTTATAGATATTGAAGTGATCGAAGAAATTATCAAATTAGAAAAGACTATACAGGATAAAGAATCACAATTGCAAAAATTACAACAAGCAGAAATATATAGAAAGTTACACAAATTAGATGATATAAAATCGGAGACTAATACTTGGAAAATTGGTTGTCAAGAAGCTTTACAGGATCTCTTAAAGAAATTAAACGAACACAGTAGTATAGATATGGTAACGATGTTGAACAATTTAAAGGTCCCTCAAGATATGTTTAAGTATGACCCAGAGAATGATTGCTTTTTGTGATTAGGGTAGTTTTAGTTTTATTTATAAAACATGTGTACCATAATTTCTAAAATATATTTATTTAAAACATTTTTTGTTTGAACAACATATTGTAAAAACGCAGTATGATAAATCTGTTTAGAATATGTATAAATTATAGGTTTTATTATTACTTGTTCATATATAATTACTGTTATAAACTTAGTTAAAAGATAGACAAAACGGTTTGCGTAAACTAATTATAAAAACAGTCAATATGCATTTATCGATCGTAAGTCAACAAATATACATTCAGGCAACTTATTTTGTACATACAACTACAAACGAAAAGTACATATTTTAGTTATACCCAACATTCTTTTTGGGAAATATTAAATATATTAACGTATTTTCATTGTAAGGCTACCGAAACAAGTGCTGTTAGAGATGCCTGCGGCTCGGTAACTATCAATATTAAAAATAATTAATGTCATTATTTACTATTTTAATTTGATTGTCTTGTTTTGTTGATATAGAGTCTACATAAACAACACAATCAAATTAAAATAATAAGTAATTACGAATACGTAGGCTTCTACGGTCACAGTCAGTAATAAGCGAACTACTTTCGGAATTGGACCGTATCATAAAGACAGATATAGAAATGAAATAAGAGTAAAAGGAATAGGAATAAAAGAAAGGAAAAATTAAAAAAGGAGTGAAAAAGAAAAATAAGGAGAAAAGAGTAAGAGAAGGAAAGGGAGAAAGGAGACAGAAAGAAAAAGGGGGAAAGAAACAAGAAAGGGAAGGTAAACGAAAAAGAGAAAGGTGGGATTTCGACGTTGCACCTCCGTCTTAGGAGGCTTCTTAAGGAGAAAACAGGGAAACCAAAGTGGCACGGTAACTCGACGTGTAAACCATGCTAGAGGCGAAAACCTTCAGGCGTGCATCGCTGACTACCGGGTTTATATAGGACGTCTGAAAATATTATCAGGATGTTTTTGGATCTCCATTGCCTCCTTGATTTTTCTGCCATAGAAATGAGGATTTTTCGCGATGACCGATAGGAGACCTTTCTGTCTCCCTTCTTTCATTCTTTCTCTTACCCTTTTCACCCCCTTTTTTCATTTTTCCTTTCTTTTTATTTCTGTTTCTCTTACTCTGATTTCCTTTCTGTATACCTCATCATGGCACTACTTCCAATTCCGGAAGTAGTTCGCTTATTAATATGTAATTACATTCATTATTTTTAATGAATAGCAACCGAGCCGTACGCATCTCTAACAACCCTGGTTTTTGCAGCCTTACATCATTGTTAATGCAAGTTTAGATTTATGATTTGTGTAGTTTTCAGTTACATTACAACTGATATACCAAGTGCGTTCAAAAATGGTACTTTTAGATAATAGAAAATTAGGAGAAAAATTAATAACATTAAGATAACAATATGGATAAAATCGTTTAGTTTACTTTTAACAAGTCGTAAACTTTTATTGGTAAAACCCTATAAAACATTTTGATGTATGTAGGACTATTAGATACACTGAAATATATAAACATGCAAATCTATATGTTTATGTATTCGTCTGATCAAAATCTAATAGATAGATTGTACCGGAATATATTTTATCAACCAATTCAGTCCACTTCATACAAATCAACAGAAACCGAATAAGTTACTTTCGACTGGCATTTTCCAAGTATTAGATGAAACTATACCAATCTTGTTAAAACGGTAAATAATTAAGTACAATACGTTGCCAATAATCAACAAAAATTTCTATAATACACAAACATAATTCTTTCTATTTAATATTTAAACGGTTAATTTTGATATTTATCAAAACTCAATATACATAAAGAAGGAAAATTGTTTACAACTTAATACCCGATCATAAAAACCCTGAATTTACCTAAGCAAATATATACATATACCTCAACGAATGCAACGACTGTATTTACGTATCGGCCGTTCGCACATTAAAATTCAGTATTGGGTCTTATGGAATGTTATCCTCTCCTTCTATTGACAGAGTTTATGTATATACATCTCTCTCCAACCTGAGCAGAGTTGGGGGATTTTATCTAGTGACTTTTTTTGACAGTTGCATTACTCACGATTCCCATGACATTCACATTTTCAGTTAATTTTAATACTAAAAGAACAAAAATGTCACATTCGTAAATTATATTCTAATAAAAATCGTTTCGTATAAATTTGGAAAATATAGAAATATATAATGTAACATAATACTGTAATAAACGTATATGCGAAATACTGGATCCACTTGTCATTTCTTCATATATAATTTTAACACAATCTGGCAACCGCGTTCGCATTTCCCATAAGAGCTATATTGAATTTTTAGGTGCGAATGAACTATAATTCCTTTATCTATAACTGTATGGTTGTATAATCCACAGGTATAACAGTTACCATGAGTGATGGCGAGGTCTAGGGACGCGCTGCAAACGTTTTCAAAAGCGTGCACGCCCACTAAACTGGTGTAATAAATACCGAGTACTTTCCAGTGGTATCTCAAAACGTCTTTGTTGGAGGGCATAAAGTGATACATACTTAAACGCGCGAAGTAGTGTATAATTATTTTCAGACATGAATGCAGAAAACTTATTCCAAACTTGCTTACAAATTCTGTTATTCTGATAGATAATGTGTCTGATCACAGCGTACAGAAAGCTGAAATTATGGATTGATTAACATAAAAGGAAATATTCCCTGTGCTACTATAATGTTAAAGCCACAGCTATATCAAATAATTAAACAAAATAAATATCGATATGTAAGTTACAAGTTCGATCAAATTTTAGCGCGCAAAGGACGCAGTTTTGAGGCTTCCGCCATATCATCTGGACCTAGACTCTATAGAAATGATATGGGCTGCGGTGATAATACTTTAAGATGGAAGATAAATGTAAATTAACAGAATTTCAAAAAATACCACACAAGGTTGGAAAGAACGCTGTAAAAATATCGTCAATATCGGAAATAAATACAGTAGAACCCGATTATAGCGACATCATCGGGACCGACAGTTTTTTGGCGCTATAACCGAATGAGGCTATTCACGAGATAGGCGAATTTCGAAAACAGTAATTTAACAAACTTTCACGGAACTTATACGATACCTAACATGCTTTATTACCTATTTTACATTATTGTACACTAAATATTATGACAAATACATACATAAGTGCAGCATACCTATTATCAGATATATATTTATATTTTAAAGTCTGTAATTTTGGTGTGTTAGATGGTTTATGAATTCTAAGAAATAAGGTCATTGTTCCTACAAAATACTTCTGTAAAATACCGGTAATAGGGAAATTCTCAGTAGCTTTGCCTACATATGTATTTCAATTGACGTTAATCCTGAGATTTTGCCGTTATATGCAATGTTTTTTAGGTTGCCTACTATAGGTAATTCCAGGAACCAAGTCGACTATGACGCTATATCCGAATTTCCGCTGTAACCGATGTTATAAACGGGTTCTACTGCATATACAATTAGAAACATTAGTTAATGAAACGACCAATAACTTAATTATTAATGTAAATAATTATAGGACAGAGACAGCAAAAATTATACTGATACGAGGACGAACCAAATATGAACCGGACTTTTCTTTTTAACGCTCTCTAGGTGAAGTGAGTGGCGTGACGTTTTGATGTGTTGTGGCGACGGATGTAAGGAGGAGGAGAGTAAAGTGGTTCGGTTCGCCAGAGCACAGGTTAAGCAACACATTATTAAACTAGTCTTGGCGCGGGAGGGCATAAAACCTATCGAAATTTTACGTCTACTAATTGCACAATTCGATGAAAAAACGCTTTCAGGAACCAAAATCTACGACTGGCACAAAAGTGAAAAACGAGAGCTATGCACACCGACCGTAGACAAGCAATAGTGAGGCGAATACTCGTGCGATCTGTGAGCTGATTGAAGGTGACCGACGCCTTACAATATGGGAAATTGCTGCACATGTCGAGATATCACATGGGAGATATTTTTGGCTTCAATAGTACGACGTTTTCGCCACGTCTCGCGCATATCAAGTATCATCAGGTTTGGATCGGACTCTGTTACGCCACTGCTCACTACTGAGCCAACTCAATCCTCGTTATCATTCGTGGTAAACTCGCAGTAAACTCCACACCACACTAATTAATAATTTATTCGGAACGCTATATCAGTCGGTAACTTGATTGACAATGAGAGTCGAAACGTTGCAGTTCCGAATAAATTACTAGTTTGTATGGTGTTAAGTTTACTACGATACTTGTGAATTATACATAGACCGTACGACCTCATTCTTAACTTACCTTCGCAGAAGTAAAATAGCAAAAAAAAAATCTATTTTCATCGTTTAAAATAGTTCACATAAAAAAAAAAGAATAAAAATAGCAACATGATTATACGTAAAAATACATATCAACAATTTAACTTATTCAATATCATGATTCTTTTTACGTTTCTTCTTTTTACTCTGACTCGTTTCATCAGAAGAAGTAACGTCTTTAACCAAGTCATTAATGAAATTGTCAAGACTATCTTTATGTTTCTTCGTCCTCACTTTCGGAATAGAGCTTTCGTCTAAATGTAGAATACTATCACTTGCTGTAGAAGTACTCATTGTGCTATTAACAACCACATCCTTTCTGTGCTTCTTCTTGAGTTTCTGTTCGTTTCGTTCCTCATCTTTCCTTTTTTCCCTTTTAGATAGTTTATGAGCAACATCGGGTGTACTGAAGACAAATGCCTTATTGCCACTATCGACAGTTTCGAAAGGGTGCTTTTTGCTTTTCTTAACTTTTTTCGGAAGGTCCTCAAACTGACTTGGAAAAATATTAGGAGTTGAGGTTATCTTATCAATTAAATCCATAGAATCTTTATGTTTCTTCTTCTTCTTTTTCTTCGACTGCGAACAATCTTCAATATTATCTATTGAGTCATGTATGCTGTGATTGAATATTCGATTTTGTTCCACATTTGAGGGTTTCTCAAAACTTTTCATGACAACATCTAGACTTTGACTTAATCGATCTTTACGTTTCTTTTTTGGTATTTCAAAGTCGGAGATCATTTGCGAAAGTATAGAATCTGCTTCTTTTTCCATTTGGCTAGTGACGTCGTCACTATTTTGTACTTTATGTTTAGATTTCTTCTTCTTTTTCCGATCTTCCTAAAAATCACAACAAAGGACAGTAATTATTACATATTTGTTTAAATGCATTGACAGGGATAATAATAATAAATAATATTTATTGGTTTCACAAAAGGGTATAAATCGAGGTCTTAGTGCCTGTAATTTGTATACAGTATACACTATACACTATCGTCCATATGTATGTATATGGACGATTATAAAAAGTGTAGAAATACTAGAAAACATTAATACTAACATCTTAGCATTCTGTAGTATACATTTTAATTGTATTTAATAAATTTATAACGCAATTTACACAAATAATATCTGACTTATTTTACGTTTTACGATAGCTGGAATTATATTTGTCTCCACAACAATCAGATTCGCATAAATTTTATAATGTATTCCAAAACGAGAGACAAATTTCTAAACAGAGCCAAGTGACAGTTATTTCGTATTAGTTGCTAACAACGAATTAACACCGTACAACATTTCCTTTTTGCTATAAATTGTCACAGATTTTGACATTCTTAACATTGTTTTTACTACGTTTGCGTTTCGGCAGTTTTGTTCATAATAATTATATTACTTTAGCTATTTTACGGTATAGATTAGTTCTTCTCAGAGCTTTGATTTGAAAATTAATATATTATGTAAGTACCATGCAAATATAGAGCGTTTAATTGTAACGAAATCACAATTCTGTAGCTATTCCTTTCAATTATGGATATAGAACACCAGTACTGCTAAAAGTACATAGGTGTATTCTCCTCCAAAGAAACGAGAGAAAGCAAATCATTTGAGCAACGCTGAAAAACAAACAATTATATAATGTCATGTATAAATGAAACATGTGTTTTCTAGACAAATTTATTTACTTTCATTTGCTATTCTGTTGTTTTAATTGTAGAATTATCTCTGAAGAATCCATATAGAATTTTATTTGGTACAGATTTTATATTTCAGACAGATCTTCAAATTTAAAATTGATTTCACAAATTTATGGGTTGTAATTTGCGCTGGGGGTCTGTTCAGAATGTTGTCTCTCTCTTTTTGGATTAAAGTATAGGATACAAAAATAGAAAGGATATCCGAGAATTTTACAGGAAAATGCTAAGTGGAGAAAGATTATGTAGCCAAATCTTTATTTTGCAAGAAGATAACGATGCCAAATGTTTTTGTTTATGTAGAATTTATTTGATATCACTCGAGGATGAAGACAAGTTGATACGGATGATTTGGCAACCCCCAATCTCCAGATTCCTCACCAATAGAACTAATGTGCAATGAATTGGATCAAAGGATTCGAAAAAGTGGAATTAACAGTGCACGAGATCTTTGGCAGAAGAGCCAGGCAACGTATGCTGAAATTACAGACGATCATATGGAATCTCTGATTTGAAGAATTCCAAGCATATGTGCCGCCGTAATACAATTTACAAGTGGGCATATTGACGAGGAATTAGTTGGAATTAAAATTTTGTAATATTTTCTGTTTCTTTGATCTATTTTTGATTTTGATCTATTAATATATATTACTACAAACCAACTCTATATTTCAATTCAAATCAAAGAAAACAGCAGTTCCCTATTAGTCCCTATTATGCATGGACGATAGTGCATATACGAGGGTGGACCTCTATGCTGTACCCTGTAGTAGAACTACAGTGGCATTATATTTTCTTTTTCGACACAGTCTCCCTGCACACTAATGCACTTGGTCCATTGATGCTCCAACATCTCAAAAACCTCCTGGAAAACCACCTCTCTACAGCTTGTATCACTTCATAATTATTGGAAAATTTTGCCCCAGATATGGTTCTTTTAATTTGGGGAATAGCCTGTAATCACTAGGGGCCAGATCCGAGGAATATGGCGGGTATTCCACTAGTTCAAAGCCTGCTTGGTGTATAGCAGCCATAGTAATACCAGATGTATAGCTGGGAGCATTATCCAGATGCAACAGCACACCGTGCCTTAACTTTCCTCGCCGTTTCTCTTTAATAGCGTCTCCCAATTTAGAAATCAATTGTGTAGTAGGCCCCTATAATGCTCTGCCCTTTTGCAAATAATCAGGCAGTATGGTTCCGTAAGCATCCCAGAACATAGACGGCAAGACCTCTCTAGTAGTCGGTACGACCTTAAATTTGCGTGGTGGAGCAGAACCGTGATGTTTCCACTCTTGCACTTTGGTCTCGGGATCATAGTGGTGCACTCATAACTCATCCATTGTCACATGACGACTAAGAAAGTTGTCTTTGTTTGCTTGGTACCTCTCCAAAAGACGCTTACAAATCAACAACCGATTTCTTTTTCGATCAATGGTTTACTTTAGGGGCACCCATCTTGCACTCATCTTTTTCATCTAATTCTTTAGTCACTATGTTGTGCACCACATGATGATAAGCCAGTATCTTTCACAATGTCTCTGATGCGTACTCATCGGTCTTGCAATACGATATAGTGTACCTTTTTAATGTTTATATCTGTTGTTACCGTTATGGGAGGAGCACCGGCATGTTGGTTTTCACAGAATGTTCTTCCGCATTCAAAATCTCGACACCAACGTTTGACTATATCATAAGAAACTGCAGACTCACGAGTAGCTGTAGCTGTCATAATGTCTTTATGAATTTGAGTTGGCGTCATGCCCTTTTTCTGGAGGTATTTCATTACGGCTTTTTGTTCTACAAGATCCATTTTTATCAACAATCACAACAGACAATTCAAGAATTAGCCACAGCACAACCACACTTTGAGACTCAAACTTTATATTATGTAGATATGATCTACAAATGTCAGTTAACGGAATGTCAAAAGCATTAATCAAACAACCAATTAGAAGTGAGGGGTAGGGCATGAGGATCTGCCCTCGTATAGAGGAGATTTTGTACTCAAGAATGTATGGATTTAATATCCCTAAGTTATAGTTGTTGATGGCAAAAGAAGTAGATAGTTTATGTATTCTAGATATAAGAAGTTGAATAATTGTTCTTTGCTAAAGTAGGGCATATGATGCCCGAAAAATACGTTATTTTCTAGTCCAAGGGCATTATGTCTCCTCCATAGTGTATGAAGATACCACACATATTTCACTATGCAATAGTAGAAATAAATATTTATCACCAAATTTAAATACAGCAAAAATGCGCAGTGTATACCTTCAAAAATATGAGTTCAAACAATATGGTTTCTTACAAGTACATGGAACAGCAATTCCTATTGTGAAAGACTTTAGACTTTTCCTTTCGACAAATTGAAATCAGACAACCTACTATAACACCAAGGTAGGTGTACATAGGTACTTAGGTATAACACCACCAACTGAGCTACTGTGCACCAGCAAAAAAATCCATCTCTACTTATAAATAGTTACGAACGAAAGATTTAATTGTTAAGAATTATTGAGTTATCTCTGATATTCGCTTAAAGGAGTTTGATAAATGGCAGAACTATACATATTAAGTTTATAAGATTTTAAAAAAACTAACTCTACGGTAATTTACCCGATCTTTAGGGGCCTGTCCTATGTGTTCATTTAATAATCGAATAACGTCAAGAATATCATCATTTTCATTTTCCCTATCTTCATATCCAATACCATCCTCCAGAATTTGAGTATCGCGTCGTTTCTTCTTAGATTTCTTTTTATGTTTCTTACCAATATCGACAACTATTTCATTCAATTTTCTCTCTATATCCTCTTCCAAAGTAATCTTTTCTTCGTAGTCTGTTCCAAACAGAGGATGCCTTAGTTTCAAATCATTTGGTGCTTCGACAATATCATCAACAGGTTTGACATCAAGACTGGAATTGACAGACTTAATTCTGGGTTGTATGGTTATAAGTCCCTTAGGTTGCAAGTGCACCAGATCAGTAAAATTCAATATGTTGATGCCATTTTGATTAGTGGTATTTATATCTGATATATAGGGGCTCTTTCCAATTTTTAGTTTAGAAGGACCATCGAAGGAAATTGTTTTACCAATTAGTAAATTTGGGTCGACGCTTTTACATATTTGTAGTAAATAAATTTCTTCATCTTTGCCCAAAGAACCTAAGTAATTCTGTTGTTTCGATTCGACTAATTCATATTGATTTTCATTCGAGAAAGTTTCCAATAATTTATCAGCTGCAGACATTTTCTTCTGCTTCAATTTTTTTATCGTCCTCTTATCGTTGTCTGAATTATCATCACTTGACATCATATCGCTATACTTTCTTTTTAAACTAGTAGAATTAGATTGAATTCGCTTAGCCTTTTTGTCATTTTCTGAATCAGAATTTGAAGTGCTTCGGCTACTGGAACTCCCCTTTTTATTTCTTTTGATATTCTTCGAACTATCACTATCTGAATCTGAACTAAAACCAGAACTAGGGCTTCTACTTCGACTGCTACTACTTGGCTTTGATATAGTTTCCTTATTTTTTTCACTATAAGATTTAGTTTTGACATCCGAATCACTATCCGATGATGAAATTACTTCTTGCTTTGAAATATTGCGCATTTTACTTGGTGTTACTTTATTCTTTAGTGCTGGTTTTCTATCTGCAATATCACTATCAGAATCGTTTTCAGAAGAAGAGCCTCTGCATCTATCTTTTGAAACCTTACGCTTGTCATTCTCTTGGTTTGCTGTACGTGTAGTTTTAGACAATTTTGCTGGTTTAGGGGTTGCACTTATAGTTGTGTTACGATGGTCTTTTTCAACATCCGAATTACTATCCGATGATGAAATTACTTCTTGCTTTGAAGTATTGTGCATCTTTTCATTAGATTTTCTAATTTTACTAGGTGGTACTTTATTCTTTAGTGCTGATTTCCTTCCTTCACTGTCTTTATTAGATTCACTTTCAGAAGAAGAGCTTTTACATTTATCTTTTGAAACCTTGCGCTTGTCATTCTCTTGGTTTGCAGTGCATTTAGTATTAGATAATTTTGCTGTTCTAGGGGTTGTGCTTATACTTGTGTTATCTTGGTCTTTTTCAACATCCGAATCACTATCCGATGATGAAATTACTTCTCGCTTCGAAGTATTGTGCATTTTTTCATTAGATTTTCTAATTTTCATTTTACTAGGTGGTACTTTATTCTTTAGTGCTGGTTTGCTATCTGCACTGTCTCTATCAGATTCGCTGTCACAAGAGGAGCCTCTACGTTTATCTTTTGCAAGCTTACGCTTGCCATTCTCTTGGTTTGCAATGTGTTTAGTATTAGATAATTTTGCTGTTTTAGGGGTTGTGCTTACTCTTTTGTTACCTTGGTCTTTTTCAACATCGGAATCACTATCCGATGATGAAATTACTTCTTGCTTCGAAGTATTGTGCATTTTTTCATTAGATTTTCTAATATTCATTTTACTAGGCGGTACTTTCTTCTTTAGTGCCGGTTTTTTATCTGCATTGTATTTATCAGATTCCCTTCTAGAAGATGCTGCCTTAGAATTTTGTTGTTGTCGATTTCCTTCGACATCCTTGGGACTTGTTCCTTTGCTTATGTTGCGTTTATTTTCTTCAACATTCGTATCATGATTAGATTTACTATTAGAAGAAGATACTTTATGTTTCTCTTTCGAAACATTATGTTTATCTTTTACTTGATTTGTTATACTCTCATTAGACAAGTTTGCTTTCTTGGAGCTTGATGGTTGGTTCACATTACGTTGATATTCTTTAACATCCATATCATTGCTCAAACATGAGATGCGACCTGCCATCTTTATTACAGAACCCATTTTTGTACTTCCACTAGAAATATTATGCATTTCTTCAATTGATTTTGAAATTTTCTTTTTATCAAGTAAAATTCTATCCTTTAATGTTGATTCCTTGTCCACACATTCTCCGTTAGATTCACTATCAGAAGAAGAGACACTATATTCTTCTTTTAAAATATCACGCTTATCCTTCCTTCGTTTTGTTACATTTTTTGTTCGACGCACTTCAGTATTGTTAGTATTTCTTTCTTTGCTATTTTGCAAATTCCTATTGACATCCATATCGCTGTCAGAAGACAAGGATTCCCTTCCCGATTTTAACTTTTTTTTCTCACTCGCACTATTTAATTTTGCCATTTTTAAAACAGTTCCTTTGCCTATATCTTCCGATCCTCCTGTCTTATCTAAACTGCTCTCATTAGGACAATGACCACTTTCACTAGGTGACATTGCCTGCCTAACGATTCTCCTCTGATTCCCCTTCATTTTATCACTTTTTGACCTGCTACTTGATGGTATTTCTTCCATTTTCTTTTCCCTACTGTTTCTAGTATACAGCTGATTACTGCTAAACTCCCCCTCATATTCAGACGAGTCCGATATAACTTCTTTCTTTTTCTCCTTTATTTTCTTTTTCATACTAGCTTGTTTTGCATTCCTACTATTATTCAATTTATCAGATCCAGATATATCTAATAAGCTAACTTGAGTTTTCCTAATCGTTCTTTCAAATTCAGCGCTAGTGTTTGAATCTGGTGCTGTCTCTCGTATATTACTTTGACTAAGATTATCATTTAATTCCTCTCCTAAAATCATAAAGTTGTATCACAAATATAAGAAAGATGCTGAATAAATTACCATCACTTGAATCCGAAATAGCTTCTATCGGTCTATTTAGTTTTTTTGATTTAACATCTTTGGTAGCCCTATCCTGATCATTGCCAAAAGTATTACGCTTGTCTTTATTAACTGCTTCATCACTCTTAAATAACTGTAACCACGCCGTTAAGTAACAATTAAAAATATTTAGCGAAGGCTACATACCTGCTTCGAAATAATTGTTGATTTAGGATCAACCTCACTGAATTTATTTAAATCGGGATTCTTCAAAGCCTGATTTAATAACTCCTTTCTCGATGTTAAACTCGCAGCCTTCAAAAATGTCTGGCTTATAATCTTTATTTTGTCTGAAGCAGTTTTGGAAGGTTTGGAAGTGGTTGACTCGTCGTTGTAAGTAGACAACATGTTTATAAATAAGCCCTGTATAATTCACAGGTATAGCACACTTGCACCAAATATTTACGATCAAACACAGTTTAACTTTAGATGTAAAATTTTTCGAAATTATGTTTAAGACGTAAATAAACTATACATTAAATTGCTCCTACAGGTTATCCACAGTTATCTAACTATAGGAAAGGTTATACCTACGGTTGGCTATCTTCACGACAGTTTTTGATTCGTTAAGAGCGCTATCTAAAAAGCTTTTACCCAACTAACATGAAAAGGCCGGGTTGATTAAACTTTAGTAGCATCTTTATTTTGACATCCATTTACACTAAAATCCCATTTGCATTTAATGCAACACTTTACAACTATATGTTTTTAAAACTTACTACATTAAGGTAGTTCTACTTTTACCTTCTAGGTAACTCTCTTTTGGTCTTAATTTATAGAAAAATAAAGTTTCTTCTAATAAATACAGTAACCTAACACTCTAAATCACTATATCTAGGACAACCACTGAACTAGTGAAAAAAAAAATAAAACTTAAGTCTATAATAGGCATTGAATCATAGGCTGTAGCAAAAATGAACACACTTTCAAATTTAACTTGTTCATAAAGTATTCAACAGACTAATTGACAACAAAGACGTTGGGCAAATGATGAATGGAATAATATTAAATGACGATTGCAAGGACTGTGTGGATGTACAATTCACTTGTCAGTCGGTAACACGGTTGACAATGGGAGCCCACGTGCTCCCGAAACGCTGCGTTCCGCATAATTAATTAATTTGTGTGAGTGGAGTTTACTGCTATACCTGGGAATAATATTAGTTAATTAATTAATAAAATTAGAAAAAAAAGGTGATGCGGTCGATAAGATCGTCTTGCCAACATATCAATTTGTTCATTTGCGCACTCTATAGAGATTGTACCCTAGTATTTCTAATGGAAACTGTTGCTTATAGTAAAATAACAAGGTCCTATATCTGCGCAGAATGGATCAAAACCAAAACGTTGCAAAGCATAGTAGATTACATTATAAAATCAATTAGTTAAACTTTCCAATGTTTATTGAAGATGTCGCTAGAAGTATCAATAGAATTAATTATATTTTTGTCGCCTAATAAAATGGTTGCATTAAGCAGTATATTAAAAATAGAACAATTTTGTAGCAGATGCTATCGTTACCGTTTCCATGTATTTCCAATTAATTTAGAATTATCTTATATTAATTCGAATGCGCAATTTCGGCGCGCAGTTTGTTGTGGCAAGATGGCGGGCTTGAACGAGTTGTCTGAATCGGTAAGTAGATATTTTAAGATTTAACTGTTACGGCATGCTTTATATAGAAACAGGACCGGGTTTTTGCAGTTAAAAATCGGCCGAAAATCCGTAAATACTTTGATAACATCTAATTAATTCGTATTAAAAGCGTAACAAGGGTTATAATCTCGTTTGAAAACGAAAGTTAATATTATGCGGTGGACCCTCTGTTCGTTGAACGGCGGAATGTTTTGGAATGCCGGCATTTGTTTATTTGGCCAGTTGTAAGGCCTTGAGATAATGCGTATTCATCGGGCATACAATCCTAGAAACACTCGATTTTTATATCTCAAATTCGAATTATTACTTTGCAATCTCAATAAAAATAAATAATGCGGATTAATGTACATATATATATACTTTTATTGTTATAACATAACACATCGATCTTATCTGTAATTTCTTTCAGGTAAATTTAATCTTTGCGTATATGTAAACGATGTATACAGGAGATTCTAATAGTTATGAAAATATTTGAATAGTTTAAAGCGCTTATCACGCGCGTTAAGAAGTATTACAATGCGCACTTGTGTATCGCCATCCAATAAAATTAAAGTTTCCTAACTTTTCCAAACACACAATTTATTCTTTTGTGAATTATGCTTGTCTTAAACTAACCTTCCTTACATTAAATGAGAATTTCTTAATCTTTTTTATGGTTAATTAATCAAGAACTACGCGATATGTACATAATGTTGGTAATTAAAAAAGCTCTCACGTGTTTTTGGTACAATTACAAGCGAATAATTAAAGCGATTATAAATTTACACATTTGATATCTACGTAGGCGTGATATTTTTCTCGTTTACATTCTTTTCTTTTGCGCAATTTATATTGTAGATGTAAGTGAATTTTGTTGTGGAAAATATTTAAATGATAATGACAAACACAATATGTAAGTTCTTGTTTTACTAATCACGTTTTATCGAATTGATTATTTTTTTTACCTTTGGACAAATCTAGAATTTTCTATTAACATGTCTACGAGGGCGACCTCAAATGTTTCCGGAATCGACAAGAAAAACACGGTATTGGTGTGGTTTTTTATTTTTATTTTTCGATGTAGTCTCCTCGAAGATTAATACACTTTTTCAAACTGTGCCCCAGTCTCTTTAAGCCGTCGGAGAAGTAAGATATTTCGAGGTCTGCAAAATAGCCATCTGTAGCGGCGACGATCTCCTCATTTGAGCCAAATCTCTTTCCTCCCAGTGATTTTTTCAGGTTTGGGAATAGGAAAAAGTCGCTGCGGTCTAGGACCGGTGAATATGAAAGATGAGAGACTAATTAGTAGCGCGACTCTTTCAATTTGGACACGACGATGCGGGATGAATGAGCCAATGCATTGTTGTGGTGGAAAAGCACTTTTTCTACTGCAAGCAAGGCCGTTTCTTCTTCAGTACTGCATCAAATCGGGTCAATAAATCGCTGTAGTATTGTCCCGTGATCGTCCTTCCCTTCTGCAGATAGTCGATGAGTATCACACCTTGGGAATCCCAAAAAATGGTTGCTATGACCTTTCCGGCCGATGGAACGGTCTTTGCTTTCTTCGGTGCCCATTCGCCCGGAAAAGTCCACTGCTTCGACTTTTTTTTGGTCTCCGGTATGTAGTGGTGGACCTAAGTCTTATGCACGGTTACAATACGCATAAAGAAATCCCTTGAATTGCGTTGGATCCTGGCCAGACACTCCTCCGAAACGGTTACTCGATTTCATTTTTGCTCCGTTGTGAGCAAACGCGGTACCCATCGCGCCGAAAGCTTATTCATACCTAACATTTTGTCTAAGATATGTCCAACACGTTCTTCTGAGATGCCTGTTGTCTCTGCTAGCTTTTTCAGTTTCAATCGGCGATCAGCTAACACGACACCATGAATCTTGTCGACCAATTCATCCTTGGTAGCGATTTTTGGGCGTCCACTGCGTGGTTCGTCACCTGTGCTTGTGCGCCCACGTTTAAACTCGCTCACCCAGAAGTCGATGGTCGAAAATGATAGAGTGCTTCCGGCATGAACCTCTAGCAAAATACAGAATTTCCGTGACCATTTTCCCAGCCATCCAGAAGTGTTTTCTCACTGCACGAAATTCGATTTTATCCATTTTTACGAAACTGCCTGACTTGCTATCCAAAACACAGTCTTAAACAACAAATATTGACAGTACACGTCTGAAATTTTGACAGTCGCCGTAAAAAAGGATTCCGGAAACATTTCAGGTCGCTCTCGTAAAGCCGTTAAAGGCAAATCGACAAATTCAACTGTTAATACTTATTTTCACCAGCAGGAATCATAAGATTGCAATTGTTTATAAATACAACTTTTTAAATTTATGTTCAAAGATGTGAAAACATCGTTTTTTGGGGTTCCGCTATCATTATCAAGAGGTAATGTTACTGGTCCCCCTAAAAAATGTTTAATTTAATTTTCGAACGTCGTAAGTACGTTATCTTTATGTGCCATCTCTTGCCGATTCCGGAACCATTTCAGGTTACCCTGGTACTCCAAAGATGTTTCTTATCAAACTTTAGCAAAAAAAAATAAAATAAAACAACAATCTGATTAGAAACACTTTTCGTAGAGGCAAATGTAAATTGTGACTGCTATTTCCAGGTCTAATCAGACCTAGTTATCCAAATGAAAATATTGATTCCAACAGAATTAAGCTTCCTCATATCTAATACAGAATTCAGTGAGACATTTTATTGAGGGATTACATTAATAAGTGTTTCTTTTTGAAATATCATACGGTTTAAAAATATTTAGACATTCCATTGCATTTGAATAACTCTCTATATTTTATATATTGTATACACAAGATATATACACAAATGTATAACAGTTAAATAAATATAGTTTGTTTCGAAGATGAAAGATCTAAAATCCAACATAAGTTGTACGGCGATTTCTTAATACGCCGCTATTATTACGTGTATTATTTTCAATTTCCTGGACAATAAAGAACGTTAGTATACGGGAGCGTACGGGATATTTCTGGATATTGAGAACCTCGTCCTACTTTCTAAATTATATTGTAATTTTAGTTTTAGCTGTAGGTACCCTGAAATATAGTTAACAATATACTAAAATTAGACGTTATAAAATACCTAGTTTCTTGGGGTTTGGTCAGGATCCTGTGGAGCTCGTTTCAGTTCTGAAAACACGTTATATTGGCATTGTTGAAAAATGTTAAATACGTTATGGATATAGCATTGTTGCAAGTGCCTTTTATTTGATTCATAGAAGAAGTAGACCTTTCAAAAGTTTACATTAAAGAAAGTTAATATTTTCTTAATATCTTCAGCAACTTATGCATCGAAGTCCATGTTTTATTACATGGTCCATTACAAAGAAACATAAGTGCAAGAGAAGATAACATTAAAAAATTTATTACATTTTATACAAAGAATATTTACAATAATGGTAATTCACACACAAAATTAATTACTAAAATAGATATATAAAAAACGTATAATCCATTTATTAGATCCTCTATTCAAAATAACTTCAAAGATCCGGGTCTTTATACTGTCTATTAATTTGGTCAGTGTTGAAATAAGAGTATCATTCCAACACCTCGTTATCGCAGACGCTTTAACGCTATCGTATTGTTCATTATTGGCATACACCCCTCTTGGTAATATTCCCCAAAGATTTTCGATGGGATTCGGACCGGGTGAGCGAGTAGGCCACTATAATAAATTGATTTCCTTTTGATGACGCCACTCCTTTGTTTGTCTGGAATTATGGTTAGCTGCATTATGTTGCCGAAAACTGGTAACTCAAAACAGCGAAATTTCTATAGATCCACAGAGTTAGATAGACATTTTACAAAATCAAGTATTACCTTTCAGTGTAAAAAGGCCTCTAAACATCATATCAGTTTCATATCACGTTGTGTTGGCTATGTTCTCTGATAGGCGTACTGCGGATGATGGAGTTCCGAGCTTCCTAATTCGTGATACAAGATTTGTTCTGAAAATCATCAATCTTTCCTTGTCTACATCTATCTTCCCTGATCTGTGAAAACGTGCCCGTTTAGTGCCAGTGCATAAAAAGGGTGATTCTTGTGTAATTGATAATTACAGGCCGATAGCGATTTTATGTAATTTTGCGAAAGTCTATGAACATGTTATTTATTCCAGTATACCTAATAGTGTCACATTGACACTTTCTGAACGTCAGCATAGTTTCTTACCTGGAAGATCTACAGTAACTAACTTGGCACTTGTTACTCAATATATTGATGAGACACTTCATAATCATGGTCAAGTTGATGTACTATATACAGACTTTTCGTGTGCTTTTGATACAATCCACCATGGAATTCTGCTTAATAAGCTGGATTGTTTTGGATTTATTTTCTGAAGCTTATGAGTTCCCTTATCGCAGCGTATTTTATAATAGCTATCGGTCGCAAGAATTTGTATCTACCTGTTGTGTGCCGCAGCGTTCCAACTTAAAACCACTATTGTTTTTATTATTTATTAATGATCTGTTGGTTAGCTTTTTCTGCCCGACTTTGGCTTATACTGATGACGTTAAGATCTATTCAACTATTTCTAACCATGAAGATGTTACACTCCTTCACAAAAATGTTGACTCCATAATCGCCTGGTGCACAACCAATAGATTCAAGATCAATGTCAACAAATGCCTGCACATCACTTTCACGCGCAAAATGAATCCCTTAAATTCGTTCTATAATTAAAGGGGAGATTCTACCTACGGTTGAATCATTTAAAGATCTTGGAGTTATTTTTGATAGCCGTTTAAGCTTTGTTCAGCATATTGAAGAGCTTTCCTTAACTTGTTCTAAAAGATCTGGTTTCGTGGCGCGGAGCACCCGGCAATTTAGTGACATCAATATGTTAAAGTCCTTGTATTTTGCCTTTGTAGTGAGTTGTCTGGAATATGCTTCTATTATTTGGTCCCCTTATTACACCTGCCATCATTGGAACGAGTTCAACGTCGTTTTCTTAAATTTCTTTCTTACAAACTTGATAGTCAATATCCTTCTATAGGAACTGATTACCATTATTTGCTGGAGCATCATGACATGCGTTTCCTTAAAGAACACAGAGGGACTTATTGCTCTCAATTTGACAGGAAATTAATAAATTGATTTGTTGATTGCGGCGATTTATTATCTAAGTTGCACTTTTATGTACCTCGTTTTTCGTTTAGATTCTGTTCTACGTTGGCAGTACCTATTCCGAAAACTAATATTCGACTTCGGGTCTGTCCAATTTCGAAATATATCATCACTGTCAGTGAGTGCACACTCCTTTCTGGAGGCTTAGTAATGTGTAATGTTCGGGCAACGTGAGTAAACCGACGGAATAATACGCATAAACAGTGAGTCTCTCACCGCCAAAAAGAGAAACATATTACGATAAAACGGTTACTAAAAAATAACAACTGTGCTTAGAATTTTCAGCTGAGTAACAATTAAATGCTGCTATTTTTTGCACATCCGAAATAAATTGATTCCTTCTGCAAGTGCTTTCACGATTGCTTAATTCTTTTTTTTTTCTTGAATTACTTGAATGTGTTCCTTATTCTGTTTATTTATTATCCCCAAAGGAACGATTCTCGAAGAACTACGTTCTTTGTCCAACCTAGTATAAAGTTCAATAAGTTTCTAGAATGTTTCCATTCCATGACCCTGTAAATAAAGCGGATCGCTAAACTCCGGAGCGAGTGTGAATCAATAAGGAAGTGCATATTCATCGTTCTGGGTGCCTCCGCGTACACAAAAGTTTCTGGTCGCACAATGAACGTTAGTTCACGTATATAAATGCCGCATTTCGTGATTATTGTTCTTGCCACGACTAAGATAGGCTTGCCTTTCCGTTCATGGTCAATTATATATATCACAGAAATGTCATTACGGTTTCGTGGCGCTCAGGCAGCCTCTAAAAGTCCAGCCCGCAACGATCGGAAAAGGCAAGCGAAAGTCACCGGTTCTGTTAGCTCTCTCAATAATGGGGGAAGATCGTGAGTCATACTTTAGGCACCTGCAGCCGCTTGTTGCTATTTTCAATTAAATAGCGGTGTCGGATTCGTGATATGCTATTTCGCGTTGGTAATCGAAGAAGTTCAACTTACGGACGGATCTATATCGTTTAAATGAACCATGACAAAGTCTAAACATTTTCTGAAACTAAATCGGTTTTCTTTTTTAGCTTTTAGTTAATAAATTTACAAATGCAAAAAAAATTCTTCCAACGTTGCAATTTATATATTTATTTAAGTCCGGCAGTATGGAGGATGGCATAAAGCTAATGTAATATTAGGTACACTCTTGTTCATAGCAGATTAGACACTTGATAAAACTTTGTAGTAAGTACACAATTTGTGATGCAAGCAATAAGAAGAAATCATCTTGTGAAAGAAACGTCTAACGAGAAGTTTATCGTAGTACCAGTAGTGTCCCAAAGGTCCTTTATCAAATAAAAAGAGTACAATACAATAATAGTCAGGTTTAAAGAATTAATGTTTATTTTTTTATTAAAATGTAGGCTTTGGGAATTTATTTCTTAAAAATTATGTCTTCTAAATGTATTATTTTGCTGGCATTCTTCTATATGTGAAGCAAAATTTTCGAGAACTGCTCTGTACATATTCTCTGTGATAACTGCTATTTCTATTCGAATATTCGCTTTTAGTTCATTCAGACAGTGAGGGGTGTTGCTGCATACCTTTGATTTAAGGCAGCCCCGTAAAAAAAAATCCATTGGTGTCAAGTCGGGGCTATTTACTGGCGAGTTTGTGTCACCGCGTCTTGATATCAATTTTCCGGGAAAAAATCCATCAACAAACGTGTGGAATATCGCTCTATCCTGTTGGAACCAAATATTCCGATTAAAACTCTGTAAGGTTGGCGTAAAAAGTTGTCAATCATCTCTACAGTTAGCCCGGAATTTACGGTTACTATAGGATCTCTGTTATTTTCAAAAAAGTTCGACCCAATAATTCCTTGTGCCGATATTGAAGCCCAAAACAGTTGAGACCAAAGTAAAGATATACAAAACTATGGTAAGACCGACAATGGAGAAAACCCGAGCTGACACAAGTAGAATGAAACAGCAGACGCAAGCAATCAAAATCAACACCCTAAGAGCGATAGCGGGAAAGACAAAGAGAGGCTGAATCAGAAATGAGACTATAAGACAAGAATGCGGAATTGGGGACGTCGTTAAATTTCTTAGCCGAAGAAGAAAGGAATGGAATGAACATGTTTAGAGAGCAGACGAAGAGAGATTAATAAAAATATCAAAGGACCAAAAGCCAGCAGGAAAAAAGAAACCAGGAAGATCGTTGAAGTGGTGGAGGAAAAGCTCCTCGAACGAAACTCCATAAATAGTGTATGCGTGGAGGAAAACAGGTTACAACCTAAATAAAAGAAGAGGGAGAGTTATTTGACTTTCTTCTTAAAAATAATCCGTGTGTCCAAAATTGTACTGCAATCATCTGGAAAGATAAAGCCGGCTATGAAATAATGTTGGAAATAGTACCAAGATCTTTTTCTTCTTCTTATATCCTTATACCTTATCAGGTGTCGGATGAGAATTCCGGTTCTTTTTGTACCATTTTTTCCACTCTCTTCTATTTCTTGTCATTGCTTTCATTTCTTCTAAGATTTTTCGCTTTCTTCTACCCATTTCTCTTATCTGGTCCATACATTTCCTCCTAGGTCCTCCTCTTCTTTTCTTTCTTAGGTGTCCTATCTACATTATTTTTCTTGTAATTCTATCTGTCTTCATCCTTACTATATGTCCGTACCAATTTAATTGCTTCCTCCTTATTCTTTTTATTGTTGGTTCTTGTTTCGTTTTCTAATATCTTCATTCTTGATCCTATCCCATTTTCTTTTCCCCGCTATTCTTCGTAAGTGTTTCATTTCCATTGCATTTATCTTTGCTTCATCTTTCTTCCACAATGTCCAGTTTTGCATGCATACGTTATTACTGGGATTGTTACAGTATTATATATTTTTATTTCTGTCTCCATATCAACATATCAGTTTCGTAGTATTGTCTTATTTAAAGAGTAATATATTCTTGTTGATTTATTCCCTCTGTTCGTTAACTCTACCTATTTTTCCGTCGTCTGTCAGTATGCTTCCCAAATAGTCATATGCATGCGGATACCTTCTCCAATGTATTGCCTCTACACTTACTTTCTTTGTTGACTCTACTGTCTCGGTTTTCGTCTAGAATCATTACCTTAGTTTTATTCAAGTTTACCTCCATCTTCAAATTTTCTATCTCCTTCGTCCAGATGTTCGATAACTTTTGCATTTTATTTTTAGAGTTTGGAATCAGGGCCACATCATCTGCATATAGTAAGGTACTCACTCCTACAAGTTCTAGATTTCTATACCCTATTATTGCGCTACACTGTTCGATTTGTACTTTACTTCGTTTGACTACTCTCTTCATCATTAATACGAATAAGAGAGGACTTAGACTGTTACCTTGTTTCATTCCTTTTTTCATTTGAAATTCTTCTGATTTTCGCCTAGCATAATTAACCTTTCACAACCTTTCTGTTTTTCCTTCATAGCAAACAATCTTTATTTGACACATCTTCTAATTTGTGCTTCGTGTGCAAGGTATACAGGTATATTTCGTATGCGACTTCATTTTTTGAACCAAATTAATTGATTTGGGAAGGATGCTTAAGCAGTAAGTAATATAATTACTTTTAAAGCATTTGGCAGTAGTTCCTCTTTGAAAAGGGAAACTATACCCAATACAGTTTTTAAAGTATCCATCCTAATCAGCAATATTTTATAATAACTTAACCTTAAAATAAGCCCAGTAATTTTTATTGTGAATTGATGAAAAAAGTCTAATAAACTATCTAATAATCTATCTAATTACGGCATTCCCATGGCAGCAAAATTAGTGTGAAGAAAACTCATTATATCCATCATCTTATTACAACGTAAAAACCAGTTTTTGGACGCTTAAATAACACCGAAAACAATAGCATCCATTACACCACTACCTTCGATTGGCCTATTCAACATTACGTAATCACGTTATTGTTTTTGTGCACGACTAACTGACTACTTCTGTCGACTCGCTCATGTTCATTATTCAGTAAATTATTTTAGGATGAGGCGACGCACCAAGTCAATTTTATCGCTCGGTAATATTAGTCGATAGGAAAAAAAAAAACATATACGTAAAAGTTTCAATAACAAGAGATATGTTTCGATCAAATTTAATAGTAAACAAGCTCCTATATATCTCTTACATAATTACGACAAACTAATCGAGTTGTTTTTATAACTCGTAAATGGAACCGGCGTAAATTATGTATTTGTATGCGCTATTTTATAAGTAAATTGGGATGTAAAATTCTAAGAAGAGGACAATATTTATAGATATGGACGACGATAATAGGAAGATCTTTAATATATATCGGTATAGAAGATTTTTTTATTGCCCAAGAATTGTTTATTGAAATCGAGGACCGATAGTCCCAAATATGACTCACAAGTTCATGGGTTTCGAATTTCGTGAAGATGTTCAGCGGTTTAATAGCATATCAAAGCTAAAAACTTCTTCGAAAGAACTATAACAGACTTAAATCAAATTTTAATGGATGTGATGTAACCATAAAAGGTAGACAAAACAAACGAGATAACTTCATGCATTTATATAAGTGGTATAGATTCACTTTTTTTAATTTGTAAAAGTTAAAGGAAAATCTACTGGATTTCTTTCCAGGAAAAAGTAGTGGATATGATCTTTGGAATGGAAAAATCACAATGAAATCAATGCAAATGGAACCAAAATTGATCTTTTTTACAAACAAATTTGTTTATCAGAACATACACTACCGGCAATAAGTGTTTATGCGTCCGTAAAATATTACAAAAATAAGTCAAAAGCCATTTATAAAATAAACCGTTATTCTGTACTTATACAAAGAACTGTAGCAGTTATAAAAACAATGTGCTCAATCAATTTGGTAACAACGATAATTATAAATTAAATTTTCGATTCGTCAGTGTGTTCACCTTTCACTTTTATTACTGCCGCATCCAATCTTGGCATTGTTACAACTTGGCAGCTTTGCCAGTGTTAGCAACTCTATTTTCCTCTACGTATCCTGTAGTTGAGCCTAAACTACTGTTGTCGAATTTGGAACAGATTTTCGAACCTGTCGGTGGAGTTCCTTCCACAAAAGCTCGGCTGGATTGAGATCTGGACATTGGAGCGGTTGTTCCAAATAGTCACGCCATATCTTCGCAGGGTGCTTTGGATCATTATCATGCTAGGACACAAAATTATCACCGGTTAATCGTATTCCAGATGAGGTGGCATTCTTCTTCAAAATCTCCATATAACCTTCTTTTCTAAGGATACCGCCAAAACAAGCTCAAATCATGACTGATCCTCCTCCACGTTATATTGTTCTTGCTGTAATACAGGATTCAAGTGCTCGTTCCACTTTTGAACTACGGATACATGCTCTTCTATTTGAACCAATGGTGAGATATTTAGATTTGTCGGTTCAGAGGACTTTCTTCTAATCTTCCAACGTCCAGTCTTTGTGTTCTCTCGTCCGTGATAACCGTTTAGCTTGTTTACTTGCTACGTAAAGAAAGAGACGAAGAACAAGTAAATAAAAAGAAAACTAGAAAACTAACGTGTTCTAACACGAAACATTAAATTAAAATTTATGTCACAAATACTTAACTTTGGTGAGGACACCTTTAGTACCTTGCTTGAGGTTGACCAGCTAGTTCAGGAAGGTATGTAAAAAAGACACAATATTTAAATTAATAAGCGCCACCTCGCATAATGATCAAGGAGGTAAGAACTCCCAAGGGTATTCAATTAATACTTACTAAATGCTGCAACCAAAGTGTAACAAGACTTACAAAAAAAGAGGAAAATTTAAAGAAAAAACTTTAATAATAAATTGTTCTAAAATAAATAATTACGACAAAGAAAAATAGTAAATATTCAATAACAGATTTTATCTTTCCCCAATGATATGCATAAGTATTTAAAATTACTGAACGGTGAAATTTCTTTAACTTTCTGTTTTCAATAAATTAAAATAATAATAATAATAATAATTAATAATAATAATCTTTATTTGTCCAACGATTACTATCACTTACAGGACAACATACAAACAATTGGTGGAATTACATTGATTATGTATATACGTCATGCGTAATACTGTTACAAATCAACACACATGTGAGTATATTCTGTTGAAATTGGTGACCATATGGAATATAGGCGATTTGGCCAAGATATTTGTATTGTGCCTACACGCCACGAGAAAATCAAGGGATCGTGTGTAACGTGATGGTACTCGGAAATCGACATAAGCTAATAATGATGGTGAATCTATTTCATTAGATAACAGGTTAAATAAAAATCTTGCGCTGTTTTTATGGCGACGATCTTCTAATGAATCAAAATTATGTTGCTGCAGCGTTATAGCTAAGGTATTTGAGGAACCGCTTTTGTTCACGTTCAATTG
Organism: Trypoxylus dichotomus; assembly: GCA_023509865.1. Lineage (NCBI taxonomy): Eukaryota > Metazoa > Arthropoda > Insecta > Coleoptera > Scarabaeidae > Trypoxylus > Trypoxylus dichotomus. The sequence goes on from CM042078.1 coordinate 12,862,198, forward strand.
AAATCACCTGATACGTGTAGTAAGGATACCAAATTAAGTTGGCATATTCCAATTTAGTTCGAACAAGAGTATAGTACAGAGTCCTTACCACTGAGATGTCACGAAAGGCGCGACAAGTTCTTATTAGAAAACCCAAAGATTTAGATGCAGAAATGCAGATATGTGATCAGAAAAGCTTAGTTTCGTGACAAAAAGTACTCCCAAATCCCTCACTTTTTCAGTTCTTGCAATAAATGTAGAATCAACAGAGTAATTAAAAATGATCGGATTAGAGCGTCTGGTATAAGATATCACTAAACATTTGCCAATATTTAGAGATATGCCATTCAGAGTACACCAATCATTAATAAGGGTAAGGTAAGTCTGCAACTTAACGCAATCAACTAGCGAATCGATAACATTGTAGATTTTAAGATCATCAGCGTAAGCTAAAGCCTCACATCGCAATTTATCTAGCAAATCATTCAGAAAAATGTTAAATAAGAGGGGTCCGAGATTAGAACCCTGCGGAACTTCCGATAGTATTCTGAAGCGAGTGGACGAATAGCCATTATAAAAAACGTAACCACTCCTTCCAGAGAGGTAAGATGAAATTAATTTCACCAACGCAGGGCAGAAGCCAATAGCTTCCAATTTAGCAAAAAGTAACTTGTGATTAATACGGTCAAATGCTTTAGCAAAGTCAGTATAGACGACATCGACCTGTCCTCGCTAGTCCAACACTCCGGATATATACTGGGTGATATTTGCCAAGTTCGTTACTGTGGATTTACCTGACATAAATCCATGTTGATGGATTGACAGAAATGGTTTAACATTAAAAAAAATATTATTATAGAAAATATGTTCAAATACTTTTGCAAAGTTAGCTAAAATGTTTATAGGTCTGTAATTCGCAATGTTAGCCCGGTCACCTCCCTTAAATACTGGCACTATTTTACTAGTTTTCCAAATTGTCGGAAATGTGGAACTTTTAATAATTAAATTGTATAGTATACACAGTGGATACGCAAAGATAGAGGCACATTTACGAACTAGAAAACTAGGTATGTTATCATCACCCGATGTCATATCATTAGAAAGCCTTGAAGCACTGTTCAGCACCTCATCCTTGGTAATAAAGGATACACCAAAAGAGGGACAGTTACTATTTACAGTTTGTAGAACCAATGTGCCGGCACTAAATGCATTAGAAAAATGACATGCAAAACTATTAACGATGGCCTCAGGTTCAGTTAGTTGCTCCTCGTTGTGGAACATGCGCCCAGAGATCTTTGAAGTTGTCCTTCGACCACCAACAAATGATCAAAAGGCCTTGGGATTAACCTTGATATTCGCTTCCACCTGCCCTTGATAATTATGGTATGCGTTATCTGCCTCTACTTTAAGTAATTGACGAAGTCTTCGGAACTCATTGAGATAATAATCCAACCCTGTATTTTTCAATTTATTAAAGTGATACTCTTTCATATTTACAAGTCTTTTAACATTTGCCGTGAACCAAGCCGGATAGTGTCGATTTGATTTTAGATACGCAGTGATCTAGGACAGTGTACAATCTGTTGTAAAATATCTGCACTGCGCAGTCAACATTGCCATGATCCAACAAAGTATCCCAATCAACCGCGCCAAATTTCGAACATAGTGCTGGAACATCCACCTTCCGGAAATTGTAACGCAAATTAGTATTAGATAGAAAATCTAGTGGATCTGAAATAGAGAAAAAAGAATATTCTGTGTTACAGCGGGAACAGTAACGTAAATTAAGCGGTAGGAAAAAAAGAGTTCATAGAAATTACTTGGTTTAGGTCAGCTATCCCTCATAAATAATACAAATTCCACCACGCTAATTGACTCCAACATGGTGGCTGTTAGCTAGAATGTTACTTTTTAAGGAAAGTCGGGACTTTCCGGGACAAATCGTCTCTAGTAACTTCTGACATAAAATTTTCTATTCTCAGAAATTTAGAGTGAGAATGTCTCATCCAAGTACATAATAAAAATCCTGCTTAGCTTCAGGGTTAAAAAAAGATGTTTAAAATTATAAATGTGTTGGCTGCTTAACTAAAATTATTTGTGAGCTTAATAACTTATTCAAATCAAACAATAAACCCAAATTTACAAAGATGTACGTGGTCAGGTCCCCAAATCAACGAGTAGAATTTACTAGAATTTTAATCATCTCGAGACTTCTATCTCGTATCACAACCAAGCAACGGGAGAGCGTGCAACACATGTGCTCGACCCTAATAGAATTTGAAAAGGCAAAAAAACTTATACGATTCGCATCGCTTAAAGTCGTCGAGTATACAGGGTTGTGAAAAAGAAAAGTAACAAGTTAATGTGTGCACGTAACATGCTTTGTGTATTAACGGTTTTGGCATAGTAGTTCTTCGGTACAAACCAGCTTAGCGCAAATGTCTTTTCACCGTTGTGACGCTAACTGGTTTGACTTGGTTGTGACTCCTTTGATGAACATAGCTCTTGAAATGCTGGGTCAACATCAAGAGCTCATTCATCACCTTCAATATCTTCTCCATATTCGTCACGGATTCACACAGATTCATCTTGATTCAGTATCATTCTTAGAAGGCTTTGGTACCGGGAATTCTGAATTGTCACACACAAATCTCATAGCAGATGGTACATTTACTGTATACTGTGTTTGGATTTCGTTCATTTTTGTCGTACAAAAATAACAGTATTCAAAATCATGGAAACGTCACACGGCATATGACGTAATTCGTTTAACCAGTCTCAGAAGTCTAACACATGTCAAACAATAGATATGGGAGGCCCATGTTTTATCATGATGGCCAACTTCGAAATGAAGTTCGTAGTACTTCTTTCTAAGGGGAGTAAATCGCTGTTTTTGCGATTTTACAGTAAGTTCTCCACAAATATAACTAAAGCAATCAGGGCTATTTACACAAACACGAGACAAATTGAGAGAAATAAGAACAACCACTTCGCATGCCGTCAGAACTTACAATAGTCACAATGCTGCAACAAAACTGACTACAATCGTCAACACGATGCTACGTGTTGGAGTCTGATTCATCACAAATGTTTCCATATCTCTGTCGTTCACCACATACATATTCCGTCACTCTTTTCAACCACTACATCTTCCGGGCACGTAAATCAAATACTGTAGAAGAAACAACATTCAGTATTTTCAAGGAATGTTAGAAAAATAGAGTAACATCTCACAACAAAACAGAGCCCGAGGGAATTTTTCATCATCTCATTTTCGAAATCAGCATCATTAACTTAATTGTGATAAATGTATTGTTAACCAGTGTAGTCAATGTCTTCTTGTGGTACTGTATCCTAGGCTAGATGCATTTAATATCGGAGAGACGTCAAGGTTTGCGGTAAGCATAGCCTTTGTACTAATAATGTCTCATCGGTATTTTGTTGAAATTACTTTGCGAATCCACGGCAAAAAATTGACATGAGCTTCTTCAAGAAGTTTACGGCAATGAACATTGATTTGATGAAAAATCGGATCTTCCAGTATCTGAGGATAAGGAAGAAGATGAAGTTCAACAACCCCTTCTGAGTGGTAGTAGGATGTCAGAGCACTTCTGATGAACATCAGAAAATATCTATTATCTATATACTTGGCTGTTTTAACTTTGCTGCTGTTCGGAATCAGTCAGTCGTATTCATCCCGAACCAGGTTCTGAGATTTTTTAACCAAGAAATTCGTCTTCTACCAATACCCGTCTTTCCCATTACTTTTCCCTGTAGAATATTCTGCAATAGATGAAATCTATTCTCATTTCTCATACCATGATCTTTCTCATATTTTCATTTTGTTATGAATTCCATCCACAGTATTTTTAGTATCCTACGATATAACCACATCTCAAATACTTCCAATTTCCTTGTTGTAGCTTCAATGAGCGTCCATGCTTCTACCCCGTAGAATGAAACAAAGAACACATAACAGCGCAAGAGTCTTATCTTGGTGTTTAGTGTTATGGCTTAGCGAACTGAAAATTGATCAATTATTAATTTTTAATTAAAATGAATAAAATTAAACTAGCAGATTATATCAAATGGGCAAGCAAATTAACACAAAAGTTGCATTTGCAACATTACAGAGACGTAATTTTGAAACATTATGCCACACATTAAGCAGTTCCAATTTAAAATAATTTGCGTGTTCTATTTTTATTCAGAAATATTTGTCGGCACGTCACGGATTTTCCCATGATTTTCAACGGTCAGAAAAGCGAATCGACTTATTAACTATCGCAAAAGAGAACTTTCTAAACTCATCACTAACACCTGTTCCCAAAACTACATTACGATAATATCGTCGAGCTGTGAAATTCGTTAAGAACTCCCACCCTACTCGCCTAATAATAGATCCGGACGTCTATGTCTAATTTGAGTACTACGTTTATGCATTTTATATAAATATGTGATAATAAATTCTGAGCTCGACTTGGCGACCAACTAATATATCGAAGGATTAACGCATTAACACTTCCGCATGCCTGATGCTATTTGGTGAATTTTTAGAACAGGCGAAATGTTTCTCCATCTTTTTATATTCACGTTTGAGTGTATATGTCCGTAGTTTGGCGGGAAAACCATTGACCTCCGACCACTGAAATAGCACTTCGGGTTGAACCATTGCCAAGTTTAAACAACGCAGAAGGAGATGACTTTGGTTGGAAGAAAAAAATTCGAAAGAATAACAATTTATATTTGGACAAATTATCGCATACCTAACTCTATCTTGGTAGCGCTTACAAAATACTTCGTCTAAATGAAACCAAATTGATCCAATAGTTTTTGTTAGATGTGTCATTATCAATACACATATATTTTCTCGAACTGATTAATTAAAATTGTTTACATATAGATATAGAGGAACACGTTAATGATAAAATTTTAGAATTCGGAATCAAATCACTTAACTCTATCGAATCGCTTACATTTTATATGTTCCCATTGAGATTTAAGTAGATTCACAAGTGTTTAAATCAATATTTTAAGAGATTTTGTAATTTTTCAGTTCTGTGTTCGTTAAAATGTGTAGATATCCATTACAGACTACCGTTCATATTAGTTCGGACACCCAGTAAAATGTTGTAAACTCTTTTCATATGATTTCAAATCTTTAGAAACGAATACCGTCTAGAGTAGCTCTCTTGTGCCAATTTTGGTTTTAGAATCGTATTCTGTATGATTAGAGATAGCATTCGATGAACCTAGACCCAAATCCAAGATGGACGAAACTTCGACGAAATTTCAAAGTATGCCCTACCTCCGTAGGCCACATGTGGGACATTTTACAGCCAAATAGAGTTCTTGAAAAACTACTGCAGCGGATGCCTCGGATTTTGAAGGCTGTTCTTCGCGCAAAAGGGAGTTTCTTTGATGAACGGAATGCTTAAGAACTTTATGTTTATTTTTCGTTAGAAATACTTTTTTACTTTTATACTTTAATTTTAAACGCTATTAATAAAATGCAAGCTTTGGAAAAATGAGTTTGAATATTTTCTCATTTTCTTGTGTTCTATTTTGCAAAATGTTCGAAACTTCAGAAAAAAAGGAAACAATTCGAATTCCATTTTGTTTCTATTCGGAAAATTCTATTTCATGTTTTCTTCTAAACTTTATTGACATTAGTAGAAGTTCGTTGCTTATTCATGTTGGTAATTAGCAACTTTTCCGAGTCTTTACGATGCGCGATTTTGGCATCACTTCTGACACACATATGAATTTCATCGGTCACATCGAACAATTGTATTCAACAGCTCACAAAACCCTCGGCTTCATTTCTAGAGTTACGAACATCTATGCAATCAAAGTGTTACATAACGCCTTCACTCTTAGTAAATTGGTGTATGGCTGTGTTATACGAAATCCCATTTATATGACTCGTGCTTTATATCTGGATCGTATACACCGAAGATTTCTAAAATTTATATCAATCCAACTGGATGGAGCGTATCCACCGAGGGTATTTGCCACGATGCATTATTACAACGTAATGGAAATCAACGACATGAACGTAGTGCTAAATGTTTACCCATCTCCCACAACAAAATAGACTGTGAATTTCTGTTATCTCGAGTGCCATTTAATGTTTCAAATTTTCTAATTCCTACAGCTCGTACAAATTACTATTGCAAGCACCAGTTTTTACTACGGATAGATGTGCTAACAAAGTAATTCACAAGTTTCGCAGTACACTTCACACAAATTAATAATTTATTCGGAACGCAGCATTTCAGTAGCATTAAACTAAATTATTAATTTGTATGGAGTGGAGTTTACTTCGATGCTTGTGAATTATACAACCACACAATCCTTGCAATCGTTGTGATTTTAAAGATATCTATATAATATGCAACGTTACTATTCATTTTTTTATTACTTTGGTTTTAATATGGCTTATGTATACACTTCCGTTAATAAGATTAATCACACAACGACAACATTAACTATACAGATAATGTTTGTAAGAAATTTATTAAAGAAACAAACTTTACTCATTAACTTAAAAAATGTTTTATTGACAAAATAGTACATTCTAATAAAATACATATTGTTATAATGCTTCATCAAACTAACCCCATTTTGCTTTAATAATTACCTGACAGAACTATGTGACGTTTACTTCCGAATAATTTGAATTTCGATTCGTCCATCTATGACACATTTGCGTGAGCTTTTGCCCAGTTTAGTTTTTTCCCTTTGTGTATAGAACTTATATGTAGAACCATGGCTTTGTTGCTGCTATACTACCCCTTACACTGGCTTTTATTAGTCTTAAGTTCAACTATTGACACACTTGCTGGCTGACAGCGTTGTAAACTGAACTCTGCCGTAATTACCACTGATTTTTGGAAGTTGAACTCCTAGCTGAAGTTAGTTTAATTTTTATTACAAGTGCAATGTTCTGTTATTGGATTTTTCCTGTTGGAGTAATAAACGTGTATTATTATTGTTATAATTTCTTTTGTTATCCTTTATACTTTGCTGTATGAAATTTATTGCTGTGTTCGCGTATTTGTTAGCGAATTTGTTTACTATTTTGTTGCCTGTTCTATTTTTAACCTAGTCTTTTTCTTGATTTTAGCGAAGTTTCTGTTGTTCCATATGACATTCCAGTTGTCCTATAAACATTTATTAACAGCAAAAGTTGAAAATTACTTAGAATTGTATTTGTAAACTTAATGTTTGTCTTGTTTCTTGTCTCCGATTTGACTGCTTGTCTTATGTTTTCTTTAGTAATCTGCTCAGTGTTCTGTTCTGTTTGTTGTACCTTTTTATTCTGCTTACTATTCTCTTGTAGCTTCTCTTTTCTGTCCTACTTTCTGTTTTGTTTCTTATTTTATCTTCATTTTAGTCTGTATCTTTCTGCAATCTTCTTCGGTCTTCCGTCTTACTTTCAATTCTCTATTTTGTTAGCTGTTGTATTTATTTCGTCTTATTGTTTTGTTTTCTGTTTTATTCAGTACCCTATTGTATATTGGGTGTAATTTTCTAATCTATCTGTTGCATAGTTTATTAGATAATTTACTACTGTATACAGTCTGTTATATGTTATCTATCAATTGTTTTTTTAATTTATCCTGTTTATTATTCTGTTTTGCAATTCAGTTTTTTTCTCTTCCATCGTATTTTGTATCCTAGTTGCTATTTTTTATTTATTATTTTGGTTGTGATTTTATTTTCTGTCTATTATTCTAGTTTATGTTCTGCGTTTTTAAATAGTGTACTATTCTACGTGTGATACTGTTTTCCTTTTACTTTCTATAGAACACTTTTTAGTATTTTTTACTCTGTCTTGTTCTATGTTTTTTTTAAATCTATCTTTATTCAGTTTGCTATTCTGTTCTTTGGTCCATATCCTTTTGTTTTCTACTCTGGATATTATTTTGTTTGTTATTTCGATTATTAGTTTGGTTTTTGTTTGATCTATTCTGTGTTCTATTTTGAGTTTTAAATAGCATTCTGCTAAATATTTTGCGCTTCAAAGTGATGCATAGCGTATTACGTAAACTTTTCCCTATGTTTTTATATTATGCACTACTGGGCAAAAGAAAGATATTTCAAAACTCCTTTAAATTCTCTGTCCGGATACCACTCTTGTTTAATATGTTCCATAACTCATTTAAAGTGTTTGGTGCCATTTCAATCTTTTTAGGGTCAAGATAAACATGTTCGATACTATTTAAGTCCGGGCTTTGTGGCGGCTAGACCATAGTGCGAACTACCCCGTCCTCCGTAGCTGACTTAAATAGTTCTTGAGCAATCGAGAAGTGCGTTTGAGATCGTTATCTTGCTGTAGTAGGAAATTATTACCAATTAGACGATGCCCAGAAGGTATAGCATGTTGCTCCAATATTGTTCGATATTTCTCCGCTATAAGCTTCCCTTTCAATTTTAATAATATCATCACCTTCTTACATACACATCTCCAAAACTAAACTGCTAAACATAGTTCTGTAAGAGCTACTCCAACACTTCGTCGAACATACTGACCCATATTCGATCCAACTAATTGAAATTTAGACTCTTCGGTCCACAATGCTTGTCTCCACTCAGCATCCATCCAATTTTGATGGTCTTTGGCATGTTTGAGCCTTTTCTACTTTATTGCTTTGTCGAAAGAGAGGTTTCCTGACAGCTACACACCCACGTAATCCCGATTTCTTCAAAGACCGCCTTACAGTCGAAGCATGTCGTGACGTGCCTGTAACTTCTTGTAACTCTGGCGCTAATTCCTTTTTTGTTTCTTGGAGCTGCTACTTTCAACAAGTATGCATCCGCTCTGGAAAGTTTTTTCGCTCGTTTAGGCTTTAGTTTATCCACCACATCGCCTGTTTACACTGCAACGAGAACGCTTCATACGCCTTACGATTTCTGGTTAGCTGTAGCCTTCTTGACGTAATACAACAACTTTATTTCTGTTTAATATCGATATTTTCACTATTTTGTCCATATATACTGTATCACAACTTGCAGCACCAGCTTTCATAGTATACTCGCTTCTACACTATTTTGTGTTAAGACAGAATAAAATTTATAATTTACACGTAAACTCTTGGCACTCAGGAACTACAATGGACAATAAACACAGACAAACAGACCCAACCATAAAATTTATTGTCTCTCGATACAAATACCGAAAATTACTCCGCCTGCTACATTCCTGCTTATCTGTTTATTGATAGCATTCTTGAATACTGCAAAAGGATTACGATTTCTAAGTATTCTTTTGTATTTTTGTGTTGGTATACCATTTACCAGATTCACGTAAATAGTAAATATCCTTACAATTAAAAATATATTAAGAAATATTTCCGGAACCTTGACCATTAAATAGACCTTTAGAAAATAAACCTATGTGCCTCCTTCTTTTTCGCAGTAGTGTATATCGTTATTTTTAATGTACTGCTCTTGCTTTTAATTTATTTGTTTTATTTTCCATTTCAAACAGGATTTAGGAAATGTTCTAGTTTATTTTCTATGTTTAGTGTTGTTTTGTTGGTATCCATCGTGTTGTTTGTCGTATAGTTTGTTTTCTGTTCTAGGTTATACATAGCTTTTCTTATTTATTCTTTCTGCTATTCTTTTTATTTGTTATTCTATTTTGTACTCTTATGTTCTTCTTATTTTCTGCTTTATATGGTTGTTGATTCTAAGATGTACTGTAGGTTAGTGGTTTCATGCCGGAGCCTGTTATATTCTATTTCATTTTTGTTCTATTTTCTATACTCTTTTAAATTCGTCTGTTCCCCTCTACTCTATTTCTAAAAAAAGAGTAGAATCTGCAAAAAAAAACTATATGTTAAAAATAACAAGGATAAAGCTACACAATGACTCATACAACAGATACGTAAAATATTAAAATATGTTTCTACGACATAAAAATTTTCCACACGATTATTATACCAATTTATCAATTCGACACGAACCAATCTCTCCGCCTCTCCATCAATTCGAATCTCGTTCTCGATTACCGATTGAGCCAATAATACAAGCGCAAAATCAAGGACCGCATTAGCTAACCAAACAACGCGAAGGACCCTCTTAATTAGCGTCTAATTGTTTATCTACCCCCTCTGTCTACGCGGCTAAACGCTATTTGTCTAGTAATTCGATTCGACGACGCGAATTTTTGCGCATATTTCCGCTAATTTGCGCGCAACACGAATCCGCTGACATTGAACTGACCCGATTGCGCTCTAGCGAGCAGAGACGTAACCGTTTCGCCAGTTTCTGACTCAACACCGTCGGCACTTACGTATAGGTGAACAAACTCTTACATAATCCATCTCTGGTAAGGTGTTTACGTATACATACTGACGTAAGAGACAGAAGTATCGCCTAATTGAACCGTGGTAAATATTGCGATGGTGAAGGGATGTAAAGAATCACCGGAGATGTAACTGGGTGATGATAATGAAGCACATTTTTGGTATCAGTTACTATTAAAAAGAAAATATGTTTGAGTTTAAAGGGAGATATCTCCTTAAGAACTATATTGCTTAATATGGAAATCAGTCTTTTTTTAAATTTTGCAGAATATCATTCAAAGTTATGTTTATATCATCAAAGCTCTACGACTTCGTATAGGAGCAAGTCTACCTCATGTGTTCTTGTTTTTGCTGAATCCCTTGAGCTTAAATCCAGAACAAATACAGTCGGGTCCATTTACAGCGAGTACAAATTATAACGAACGTTCGGTAATTTTGTGTTATGAACAATTTTCATTAAGCTTGATACAATTTGAGTTCGGATACAACGAGCCTGGATATAACCAGCACTTCTTTTAGTACGAGTAAATTTTTTATTTGCAGCTGCGATTATAACGAGGACTGGCTCTCAGTTTGCGAGAAAAGGCAGCACTGATGTAAACAAACTTGTTATAACTCGTTTACTTTCTGGTATGTACAGTGCCGTACATAGTCAGAATTTAATCATTTGTTGTTAGTTATAATCAAGCTAACCAGTAGAAAATCTCTGACGCTAGAACAAAAAATTAAAATTATTGAAGAAATCGACAGTGGAACATCTAATGCTGACATTTGTAGAAAGTATAGCTTGTCAGCTTCGACTGTTTTCACAATATGGAAAAACAAGTTTAAAATTAAAGGGACATTAAATTCGAACATTTCTAAGTTAGAACGATTTTGAAAACCAGCTAACACGGATATTGATTAAGCATTACTTTTGTGGTTTAAGCAAAAAAGGACTCACAATAAGCGGATCAATACTACAGCAAAAAGCAGAAGAATTTTCCAAGACATTGTCCCACAATAATGAAACATCATCTTGTTCAAAGAGCTGGCTAGATTCTAGAGTAATAGTAGTAAAATTCATGGAAAAGGCGTGAGTGTTTCTGCTGCAACAACAAAGAACTGGCTTGACAACGTTTGGCCAACAATAAGAAGAGATTATGCCGACAGCAATATTTTTAATGGGAATGAAACCGGCCTCTTTTATAAGATTGTCCCAAACCAAACACTTTTTGAAAAGAAAAGCGTTAAAGGAGTAAAAAAAAAAAACAAAGAAAGGATTACTGTTTTTATCTGTGCCAATATGACGGGTACCGAAAAGAGAAGGTTGGTTGTCATTGGAAAATCACAAATACCTCAATGTTTTAAGTCTTGCAAAGTGCTACCGGTTAAGTACACCGCAATTTTTATTTAAAGAAATAAGAAATTAGGATCGTGATCTACGAAAACAAAAGAGAAACGTAGTGTTAATGATCGACAATTGTCCAGCCCACCCAGCGATTGAAAACCTACGTGCCATAAAGTTAATTTTCCGTCCACCGAATACAACACCAGCCCTACAACCCATGGATCAAGGAATAATTGCCTATCTCCAACAATATTATAAAATAAAAAAAATTGTTTTATGTAAAATGATTTCTTGTTTGGATGGAGATAAGGATTGTAAGCTATACACACCGCATGGAATCGTGTTTCACAAAAAAACTATTCTTAATTGTTATCAGCGCGCTTATTTAGAATTTAATGATTTTCAAAGCATTGTAAGGCAAAAATATCATTTTGTTCAAAAGCAAATTGAAGATTCTTTGTTAAAGAAAAGTGTAACTCAAAGAAGCTTCACCGATTACTTACTAAATGAACATCACATGTGTATGTTTAAAGTTTATTAACAAATAGAATTATATATATATTTCATACTAAAAAATGTATGTTATACATATTATTGTATACCATAACACATGGGCTGAAGGGTCCCGGGCCTAACAAAGAAAACACGTTTTTTTGGTTCAAAATTAGCTTTATTCATCAACGTAATCTCCATCAAGAGCAACGCGATCATTCCAGCGCCGCTCTAACATTTCAATACCACTTTTGTAGAACGATTTATCTTTTGCCTCAAAATAGGCCTCAGTTTCAGCGATAACCTCTTCATTCGTGCGAAATTTCTTACCGGCGAGCATTTTTTTGAGGTCTGCGAACAGCCAGTAGTCGCTGGGAGCCAAATCTGGCTGGTGGATGTGGGAGCAATTCGAAGTTCAATTCATGTACTTTCGCCATTGTTTTGATTGACTTGTGACACGGTGCGTTGTCTTGATGAAACAAATTTTTTTTCTTTGCCATATGCGGTCGTTTCTTTGCAATTTCGGCCTTCCAACGCTCCAATAACGCTATATAATATTCACTGTTGATGGTATTTCCTTTCTCAAGATAGTCGATGAATATTACACCACGCACATCCCAAAATACCGAGGCCATAACCTTTCCAGCCGATTGTAGTGCTTTCGGGCGCTTTGGACGAGGTTCACCAGTTGCTGTCCACTCAGATGACGATCGTTTTGATTCCGGAGTGAAGTGATGGATCCATGTTTCATCCATTCTCACATATCGACGCAAAAATTCCGGTTTGTTACGTTTAAACATGGCCAAACACTGTTCAGCCATTGCTTCGCTTGAACGGTATTTCTTCCCATCAAGAAGCAGTGTAAAATTAAAACACGAAATTGTTTTTGATCCATTGTTTTGAAAATAACAAAAGTAGCGTGACTCTTAGCACAATAACTCACAAACTAATAAATAGAATAACATGAAATTTTAACAGCTGTCTTTTGAAGGTTAGTACTAACTGAGAAAAAGATGACTGCAATAAAACTAGCGTCATCTATGTGTTAGACCCGGGACTTTTCAGCCCATGTGTTAAATATACTATTCATATATACGTATTATGTTAATTAAAAATATAGCTATGGCTCTGGTCAAAACCTTTATAACGAGTGTTCGCATATAATGAACAATTCTCTTTGGCACCAGCGTCATTGTTATATGCATACATGACTACACTTACACCTTTATACAACAACGCCATATCCGATTTAACCAACAGCTTTTGGAAGATTAAAAATTAGTCGTCTTGAATGTTCACATCAAATCAATCTTCTGGCTTCTACTGGTGTGCCAGATTACCCTACTACTCTTATAAAACCTACAATTTTATATCCAAATTAGAAAGCGATATAAGGTCTAACAGTATTATACTTCGTCCTACGCAGAAAATTGAAGAGTTGATTCGCCTGACCACACGATATTTGCCAATCTTGTCCGATGAAACATTGGTATTTTTCAGCCCACTCATACTATGACTCTTTATTCTTATTGGAGAATCATGGCTTCTTCCACAGCCCTTTAGACCAGCTTCTTGAAGCCGCAGCGAGGTCTGATGAAGCTTTTCCCCTATTTTTAAACGACTCTCAATATCTTTCGGTCGGCACGGTCTGTCGTCATCCGTTTTCATCCAGTTCTGGGCCTGCACCGTTCATGGCGAATTTCTCCATAGCATATTATACAGATGCGTGCGAACGTTTTACAGTTTTCGAAATCTTTATCTGCGATATCCCACGCTCGTGCAAAAATTGTATCTGCACACGTTTTTCTAAACTAAGTTCGTTTCTTTTAGGTATATGTAGGGTGCTCAATACTTTTGGCTAAACCTGTATACTAATCATATATCTTTTTAGAGTTTCTAAATGATTTATTTTAAAAGTAATTGTAATGACAATGGCCACTCTCAACATATGAAATGGCCTAAAATCCACGACGGGAAATTTAAATTATTGTCAGTTTTTTAAAATCACTGTGGATTTTATTTAATGAAAATTAAAAAATACAAAAAGATCATCTCGGGCCATTATTAGTCAGTATTTGTTATTTAAACAGCTCGTTATTTAAACAATTTTAACTCTTTTTTTTAGTAAGTACAACGAAGGCTTTAAGACTGTTAAGGATTTATTCTATAATTATAATCCCCATCAGCACTTGATGTTTTCTTCTTCAGAAACAACATAAGTCACTATAAACACATTACCTACATCATTTCCTTAATTATACGTTCGATCAAAGGCTTCTCCTTTATTAAAGGAAATTAACTATTACTGGATACGAAAGGCATGGAAATCGCCTTAATAAATTACTACAGAAAGCGCTGGTTACAAAGTTATTGGTAATATTTATTAAATTAAAATAAATTCTACGCGATCGAACAACTAATAAATAAATAAACAAGGATAAAAAACAGAATTATGCAATTAATATGGTTAAACGGAACCGGTCTTGCTTTACCTTTTAACGCATTCCGTTAAGATAATCGCCCGGCATAATATATCATGCGCTGAGTTCGTTATGATTATTTAATATTCAATATCTTGCATAACATTTCGTTTTTAAGCAGTGAAACTTGTAAGCTCAATGTGAATATGCCGTTACGCATTAATGGGCAGGTATACCAACCTCGCGTACTGGCTTATCTTATATATTAACTTAAAAACGTCCTAGTAGAAGAAGTAAATGAAATGCATCTGAGTTTCTTTTTGTTGGACATCGAGTCGAACATCCGTTAGAACGGTTCATACATGTTTATTTATTACTGATTGATTTCTTAAATGTCAGGTAAATTACACGCTTCAAATGCGATGGGAGTATAATGCAATATTATAATCGTTAGCCATCAAATCAAGTCAAATAATTTAGAAAATTCGATTTAAGGAATCTTATTCTAGATAAATACGAGGTGCGTTCAATAATTAACGAAACAATGGACAAAACGACAGTGAAGTTTACATCAAAACATTTAGACCCCCATCCCGTTGCTTTGGAAGTTTTCTCATAGTAAAAGAATTCTTAGCATTCTTGATTGACTCTCTTTTATTCAGTTTTCTTGACCGTTTCGTTGTGTCCAATTTAAGTGCTGGGTAAAAACATTTTAATTGCAACAGACAAATAAAACTCCAAGTGTGCAAGGTCGACACTATAAGATGGATGTAGCAACACCTCCCAACCCAAATTTTCGATAATCGCTCACGTGTTCTAAACGGTACTGGTATAGATATTATCGTGCAGCAGAATCACTCCTTTGGACAGAACACCCTGGCGTTCCCTACATGTCCCAGGTTTCACTTTATGTTCTTGAAGCATATTACTATAGTACTCACGCTCACAGTACGTTGATCTTGTAAAAAGTTACAAAATATTGGACTTTAGGTCTCCCGGAAAACCGATAGCTTTACCGATAGATGTTGGAATTTTGAATCTATATTATATTACACCAATAAGCATGGTACCAATAGTTTTGTCTATTTATGTGATTTTACAGTATCTCATTCGAGACAGTCGGTCCCTTTATATACGTTTTCGTGCCTTAAATACTTCATACCATACTGTTTCAATATTCTCCTATGTACCCGTTAACAAAAACCTAATCATTAGTGTTACGTTCTCCTGGTTTGAAGAACAACGCCGCTGTAGCCTGCTCGTAATTTCCTAAATTACTTGACCAATACTTACTTGTAGAGTATGTTCGCTTATTTACTAGAGGAGAGGTTGTACAGTGAAACTCAATGCGCATGCGCAAAAAAATATATTTAAAAATGAAATGGTTACACGGTTTCCACTCTTGCCTATGTACATGTACGATGTACGTAAGATATATAGATTTGCAATAATTGCAGTTATTCGAGCTCTCTTATACATGTAATGTACATTAGCATTTGTATATGTATTTTCATTGGTAGCAACATAAAGTAATGCCTCAGCATGTACGTTGCAACGCTATGTCTTAATTCTGTTTAAAAGGTTAAACTCTTATATGCTTCCGCTGAAGCTTTGTCAGAGGCATGTACTAATGCCTCTATCTGTTTGCATGCACCACTACCTTTTATAGGAGCCAACCCTATTTATTTCTTAAATTTATAAGCGCACCTCGGTGCTATGCTTATTTATATGTCCCTTTCCGGGAGCCTAATATACTTTCCTTGTTTTAAATTTGCCTAAGGGACTTGGCCCTGTATTATTGGCATGTATTTGTACTTGACCAAATACGTTTGTTATATTCACATTTATAGGGGAACCCACCCTATCTCTTAGAGCTTGAACGCCTGGTCGAGGGCGACAGTAGCGATAATAGCCGATCTCAATACAAAAGTAATGTCACAGCTACCCAGGCGTTCTCGTTTGAAATATTACGCTATGTGCAATCTTTAGCTCTATACTACTGCGCCCCAAAGAAGGGAAAACTCCAGTAACCAGTAAATGTGCGAACTGCGCACCGACAAGTAAAACGGAGCGATGATGCCGACATTACATAAGAAAACTGGTCCGTGACACTCGTCCGCTACGACGAGCAACTAAATGAAAAATTTCTAAGTCCCGATACGACAAGGACCGAACAAACGTACAAAAGACAACGGGCGCTGCGGCCGCAACGACCGTCAGCAAGAAGCGGAGTGATCGTACTTGTAGAGGAGGTCTATACATGCGCGCCGACAATCTCACCAAAATAATTTCCGACACAAACTTAACTGAAGACTAAAAATATGTATAGACGACAATGGACACAGTAGCCTCGACGTACGATGATAGAAAATCGAGAATTTATACTTATTAAAAAAATCTATACATACGGGCCGACGACGTTACCAAATGACTCCCGCCAGAAATAAATCTATAGACAACGTCCTCGACGATTCCCGCCAAAACTAGAAAATCTTAGAAATCTCTAATAATGTTACGACGACGTTACTGTACACGTTACGACGAGGCACGAAAGGTGACCGAGAGTGCACGATCGCTAATACCTCGACTGTCGCGCGGGAGACGACTGCCTATGCTTGTGTACCTTAAATTTCAAGAAAACTCCCATTACATATCCGACGACGTTGCAGTGAATGATTTCTTATTAGGCAGTTTTAGCTAGCGTAATGCGAATGGCTGACTTGCATACATATACAATGCGTAATGTACATACATATTAAAATAAAATTGGATATAAGAGAGCAAAATAAATAAATATAAGAATGAAAATAAATAAATATAAAAATGAAAATAAAATAATATTCTAAATGAAAATAATAATGCAAAGAAGATAAAATACATAATAGTAAAAAACTTACAAAACACAAAAAGCAATGTTAAGTCCTTAACAATTAGTTTCGACAAAATGGGGCACGTTACAGTGCAGTGCGGAGAACAACGTCGAAGGGCCGAGTGACCATATCAAGGCGAGTGTTCAGTAACGTTAACGTTCTGGCATCATTTATGATCGTGACCTTTATGAGTGAGCAATGACGATGAGGACGCAGGAAAGTTTACACATAAAAAATATATTATGTAACATGCTAAAACATGTACTGTTTTAATAAGTTTATACGAACTCACAAACTGGACACTTTGGGACGCAGTTCGTGAAATATTTTGATACGTTTTGGGGACACTGTTTGACCTTTCGCTCTTCTTACAAAAAAAACGCGCCTCGATTGTCCGAAAACCTCGAACTTCGACTCATCAGCCCATAGGACCCTTACTACCTTTTTTACAGCATCAACATGTTTGCAGTAGTAAAACGCAGCCTTTAACCATGTTCTCCAATGCGTAGTAATCGGCTGTGGTGGTTCAGGTTCTTTGAGACACAGTTCGTGAGATCCTTTTACGTTTTGGGGACTTTAGAAATACTACCTTCGTATGAGCTATAAAGACATTTACTCGTGGGTAATACTAAGGCATCAATTGCGTCACAAGGTTTGAAGCATGGATTTTATATGTTACATGTAACAGATTGTCACTCTCTTCTTTAAAAGATCGGCCTAAGGAAAGCATGTTAGCGACACTCACAAACACTAAAAGTTGCATTGTTGAAACATGAAATTTGTTCAATGCCCTCAACACCACTTTTAAAATTTCATCGCTAGTACATTTTGCAGGTCTTTTGGAAGCAAGTAAGATCGGGGATGACGGTTGAAACTCTTCCATTCTACGTACCATCGCATTCACCACAGAATGTGTTTGCCGATTGGTTGTTTCGCCCATACATAACCACAATTCTTTATCTTTCAGTTCTGCTTTAATTCTCCTTTTAACATAATCACGAACAGATGGCATAGAGTTTCATAACGATGTCCAACTTGTTAGTGTATAATCCGAATACTTCCTCCAGAAGGAGACAAATACTATTTGGTCTAGTAAAGTGAACGGTACATTACATAGAATAAAACAAACACCTATATCAAATGTTAATTGTTCTCTGTATCATTTGTCACGGATTGCAGAAGAGTGTTTTATTCTTTTTGGGTAGCGTTCACACTTTCACCTGCTGGTATTTGCCAAATAGTTGTCTCACTTTACAAATTCAATTTTATCACCTTCGTATTCTAAATCCGGCATATTCGCTATTATATTTTCTAGTTTATTCGAAATACCCCGTTTCCGAAACGTACCTAAATGCGACATTTTCTAAGTATGTGTGTACTGACAAGCATTCAGAACGACCAATCGAATAACACTGAACAAGTGTGCTTTGATACGGGTACTCGATTCTCCGTGCCACGCGCTTCAGCCCTCTAAGTTTTTCTCCGGACGGCACTGAAACTTGCCCCTCTTTGCCGAGACTACTTATCATTGAACGTTGGTCTTTTGCCGAACATGCTTCAAGAGGGTCTCACATTTTGAAATGGACAAAAGAAGTTATGACTATTTTTATATATTTTTATCTTTCAAACAGCTGATTGAATTTGTCAACAAGGTTGCTAATTTGACTCTCAGAATGTTTCAGTTAAATTAAATTAAATGTCCCTCATAAATATATAATGCTTCCCATTCTTTTGTAAGGAGCGTTATTCACTATTCTGTACTATAACTTCTGAGAAAAGAGAGGGGTAGGAAGACTGGGGCGAAATTTGTAAGTTTTCCGGTGATCTCTAAATTTATAAGCTGATTTATCTTCAACTATCGTACAGTGAAGATAACGACTTTAGTGTGTTTCACAATTAAAATAAACATGGACCTATCTCTTCCCCATTGCCTACTTTACCATTTCTGAGCCAGGAAGTGGAGTTTTTTTTTGGATATTTTTATAAATACATATCTCAAAAAGTCTCATTTGTTTTCTATTTTATTACAAAGAATATTCCTCCAATTATCTAACTTAATAGTTTCTTACACTTCACCGTGCACCATAATAAGTATAGTATTATATGGTTTGCTACATACTTGTAAAAAAAGAAAATAAAACCTTGAACAGCCTCCATACACATATAGTGTTTGTTACGTTCGTTGCATTAAAGTCAGGGTGACTATATATCGTTATTACGATTATATTACAAGTTATGGAGTAGATTATACATAGATAATATGAAATTCCTTTCATTAATTAGCCGCAAAACATTCTTTATTTTCGTTAATTAATGTTTTATCTTTATCAGTAAGCTAATCGAATCTCCTATTTTATAGAGAAATAGATTTAGAGTTTACTAATAAAGCTTAGTGGCGAAACCTCTGAGGATTAACTATAGTAAACATAGAAGATTACATCTACATTTATTTATTCATTACTCTCGCTAGGCAAAATATGGCACAAAGAGCAACTTTTAATTTTCAATTCCATATTTAGCCTAGAGATAATATATTTTTGGCTTTGGTGAAGTATCAAACAATGTAATGGTGGGGGAGTGAATTATATACCTATTTAAAGTAGTCCGGCTTACGTGTTTATGTACACAAATGCGGGTGCTAAATATATACGACAAACGATTGTAGATATATCGTCATAAACAGCGCAACCTTTTGTTTAATATATTATCTCGGTCGACAAGTAAAATGAATCACCTGACAAATATATAGATTATACCACCGTGTCGAGAAATATTTGTGACTCTGTTGATGCTTAACTATCGGAGACTCTTGCAATCTTTAGCATTTTGTGCATAAAATTTTTATTTCTTCAAATTTCATTTCAAAAAGCATTAGACTGTTCTACTTACAATGGTTACGATGTAAATTTTAATCTTAAAAGGTTGTGTGTGGTGTCTGTAAATTTGGTCACAAAATATACACTAAATCAAATAGAACATACTGATTCTTGACATAAGAAGGGTTCTCAAATTGTCAAATTGTAATGCGGTATGCATATCATTTCTTAGGACGTTGATGACACATGTAAAGTACCGATATTAGCTTAACGTCTAATACAAACTCTGGTGTGGCAAGTAATTCTAGCAGCAAAATTCCTTACATACACATGCATATAGTACCATAATCACTACTCATATCGTATAATATGAATATTCAAAACTACGAAACTTTGTAGTCACAGTTTGTTATGACGTAGGCAGCGTTTGAAGCAAGTTCAGGTGCACCACCCGTGTTTGCAATGAATTGTATGGAAATAACAATTGTCAAATTTTAGGAGGTTATTATCATCTTTAATACATTTTCTTGGTTATATAACATTTTAGTCAACGATACATTTACAACACAAATCATGGGTGATTGCAACCAATAGGATTATAAACAGTGAGCTCTTTTATTGTCAACGCTTTTATATTAGTATATTAACGTATTTGTACTTACGGAAAGGAACTGAATAGGCTAAACTAATTATCAAATGTTTTCTTAACAAAATTCTTTATCACTTTAATAATATAGTTCTCATATGCAAAAACCTATTTTTATATGAAAATGTAGAAAATATTCAAACAAGAAATATAAAAGTGTTTAGTCTAATGTACGTTACCAATGATTCATTAAAGAAAATATATCTTTATTTTATTTATGTAGCAAACATATTTCTCTTTAATATGATATGCAAACCATAACATAAAGAAAATTAAAATATATCAATATCGAAAGAAATAAGCAGATAGGACAATTAAAAGTCCTTCCCGTCTGTGTGGAAGATTGCCAAATTGGTGCCTGTTTTTAAAAATGGTGAGAAGTGTGTTATTTCCAACTATCGTCCCATATCGTTATTAAATAATTTTGCTAAAGTTTTTGAGAAATGTTTGTACAAGTATATTTATGCTCAAGTTAGACCCTGGATTTCAAATGACCAACACGGTTTCGTTGCTCAACGATCTACGGTAACTAATCTTGTTACAATTACACAATACCTATCTGATAGTATTGATGCCGGTGGACAGGTAGATGTTGTGTATACTGACCTAGCAAAAGCTTTTGATCGAATCGACCACACCGTGCTTATTAATAAATTGGACAATATTGGATTTTCGTCTTCTCTTTTGTCTTTATTCCAATCGTATCTTCTTGATAGAAAGCAATTTGTGACATGCATGGGATTTGAGTCTGATTACTTCGCGCCGAGCTCTGGAGTTCCTCAGGGGAGTAACTTGGGTCCACTTCTGTTCCTCATATATGTAAATGATTTGTGCTATCAACTGAACTGTCCAAAGTTGTTATACGCAGATGACTTGAAGTTGTACTCAACAATTAATAATTCTCAGGATTGCAATCATTTGCAAAGCCAACTCGATATATTCCACACGTGGTGTGTCAACAACAGACTAACAGTTAATGTAAACAAATGCAAAATCGTCACCTACACTCGTAAGACGACTCCAATTATATATACCTACCACTTGGCTGGATCTTCTTTACCTAGAGAGACCTCTATGAGAGATTTGGGCGTCGCCTTTGACTCAAGACTGACCTTTATGGAGCACATATCCAGTATTTGTACATCAGCGTTGGGTATGTTAGGATTCATTATACGTGTTACACGACCATTTGCTTCTATAACAGCAATTCTTCCTCTTTATTTCGCTTTTGTTCGGTCTCGACTAGAGTATGCGTCCTTGGTCTGGTCACCTATGTACATCTATCAGATACATCTTCTAGAGCAGATTCAGAGAAGGTGTTTGAAGTTCTTGTACTTTAAAAAATTTAATACTTACCCGATACAAGGATTTAGCCACAGTGCTCTGCTAGAGGCATTTAATATTGATTCATTAGAACTACGTCGAAGACAGGCTGAGTGTAAATTCCTATTTACTTTACTTCATAATGGTCTTGATGTCCCTGAGTTGTTGAGTAAAATCAACTTCATTGTACCACGTTCAGGATCTAGGCAAACAAATACATTTTACTGTTTCGCACCTAGAACAAACATCGCCATCAGGTCCCCAATACACAGATTGTGTAGCAATTTCAACTCTATGGAGTTTGCCGAGTTGGATATACATACCTGCACTTTACCGTCCCTTTTGACGGTATGTAGACCGCGGGTGCATTACACTTAGTTGAATACTTTTTCCGTTCTCTCTTTTTTGCTAACCACTGGTAAACTACTTTTTTTTTTAATTTAAATTAAAGCAACTAGTTACTAAGTTTTTCTAATTTGACATACTTTAATTTTATGTTATTTATATTTGCATGTGTACATTATTTAACATTGCCTTGTAATTGGATATTTGTATCTGTTGGGCATTAAATATTATTAAATATTATTATTATTAAAAGTATATTTAATCTGCGTGTGCAGTCTCGTCTTCTGATATGCAATCAACTGTCAGAACAAAGTCTTCTACATTTCTTCACGTTCCTACTACTCTTTAATTTTTTTGTCTGTATGGTTTATGCCATTTTGCCAGGTACTTATTTCTAAAAGTTCAGTCTTATTCATTGTATTTTCATAGGTAATGTTATTATTATTTAGCCACGCAATAGTGTTTTCTTTGGACCAACTTAGATTTGGCAACTTCTCAGGTAAAATACTATGATACGGAGCCTTATCCATTAAAATTAGTTTTAACCCACTTTGTAAATAAATCATTATTCATATCACCATAGTAATCACCTATATTTGATTTTTAGGCAAATACCAAGTTTGCATTTCGTATAAAACCACTTCTGATACCCGCATGCGACCCAATACATCGTTTACCATCATAACCTTCGGGTTTTTTAGCACTTTTATATTGTGATCCTGCCATGATTTCTTTTCATTTCTCTTTGAAAATATCCAGGTTTTCTCTAAGTATACTATATCTATTTTTAAAGGTGATCAACATTTCATAATGCTCAAACATCATTCTTCTTCATAAGAGCTCTGCGATTATCATCTTTTTTAAACTTAAATCCCTAAAGATGGAGTAAACATCGCAATGAGAAAATAGTAGTATGTAAAATATTTCTATGTTCAAACACTTTTACTGTTACATGTTTTTCTATAAAGATATATTAAATTAGAATTGAAATTTTATTGTGTAAATGAACTTACTATCGTTGTACATCTCATAAATTACCTTACGAGCATCCATTTTAATCCTCTCTGACACATCAAGTGTTTTGGGTATCAATTTTGACTTGTACAGAGCTGTTGATGTACTGGATGAAGGAATGGCAGCTGTAGTTTTTGTCATCTATTTTATGCTGTGGAAAGTACCCATCGAAATTGCAACTCTCTACAATATAAACTTTGATTTAATACTAACCAATTATAATTTACCTCATGGACCGCGTCAGCAGATAGAGGAATTCATTTTCGTTTTTCCTTCTCGATATACGCTAGTAAACGGCAAACTAACTCTGAACTGTAACCTTTAAGAAAATGTTCGCATGCTTCTGTAACATCTCTAAACTTACCACCGACTAAGCGGTTTACTTCACTATAGCTCTAAAAATTTTTTTTTGCAAAGGAAATAGTGATATTAAATAAATATAAGCGTTGAAAACTAAGGAAGCCCGAACAAATGGTAAAAAAACAGATGTCAAATGTCAACGGAGCGGTATTCTCTGTTATAATTATTAGGGTTGCATGCACTGTAGGAAACATTTTCAAAGCTCTTCTCTACGCATTACTCGACCGTATTCTATTTCACTTCTACTAGTTCATTGATACTGGATGAAATATGGACGTACATCTTAAGACGTATATACAACTTAACTTAACTTTAATCTCGCTTGTGTATATGTATGCTTCTGACTTTTAGATATAACGCTTGTCTTCACTTTATCTATGAAACAGTGATGTAACTACAAACTTTTGCGATTTCATCTGTATATTACGTACATAATGTTCAACTTGTTACGTATTATTGTATTACTGCATCTATTTTCGAATTACATTATTCACCTAAGGAATGTACCCCTGAACGCCGATCGGTATTACATTTTTCCCAATAGAATCGATTGCTGTACGCCCCAATCAATTACCTCCTTCACTTTTTAAGTTAATTATATGAACTAAATGAACGTTCACTTATGCTGAAGATAATTGCTACGCACATTTCAGACTTCCTGGGACACTCCCAGACAATTTCGATTTTAAAATTATAAATCGAGGAAACCTTATGCCAAACCAAAATTTAAATTTCCATCATTAGCTTTAGGATTATTTAACAGCTTCTTCGTGAATATATATATATAATATATAAGCATTTGTTTTATTTTTCTTGATAGAAACGTATCAGTAGAATCGATTGCCGCAAGCTTCAATCAATGATTTTCTTCAATTTTTTAAATTGATCTTATGCTTGATCAATTTGTTGCGATAAGAATAATTTATTCATTGCTTTTACATCTGTGTAATAAGTCTATAATTTATTCCAAGGAAAGAGAGACAAAATTCTGAACAGACTCCCAGTCTAAATTACAACCTATAAATTTATTAAATCACTTTTACGCGGTAATCTTAAATTTGAATGACTTTGTCTGATATATAAAATCTGTACCAAATAAAATTATATATGGATTCTTCAGGGATAATTCTACACTTAAGATAACGGAATGGTAAATGTAGTAGTTGCAACATATGAAAAGTAAATAAATTTGTCTAGAAAACACATATTTCATTTATTTGTTGAAAAAACTTCAAATAGTATGTGATTATATAGATAACAGTGTACGTATGGTAATACATAATAAACAACGGAGTTGAAAATAGCTTAAATTTTACAACTATAACAATCCATGACAATTATTTAAGATTAAAACTGATCAAGTTAATAACAACATTTAATTTTATAAACTACAATCATAATATTTTGTAATGCGTTGACATGTTGTATATGTTGTGCTGAATAAAGTTATTTAGTACTTGGGAAATCTGCTTTATCATGTCACCTTTTCTTGTGTTGGGGGTATCCGGTACAGTTTCTTTGTAAGCATTCAAAATTGTCTGCTTTTTAGAGTTACTGAAGTGATTTGCTTTCTCTCGTTCCTTTGGGGGAGAATGCGCACCTGTATTTTTAGCGTTACCGGTGCTATGTTTTGCATCTATAACACCGCCCAACAAAATATTTTTTTGTGATGGTGCCTGTAAAATACGAAGTAATTTAGGATATTTAATTAATGTGCTGGTTCCAAAAATAACTGGCATTTCTCATACTTAATAAATTTCACCGTTATCTATTAGTAAAACAGATGCTTTCTAACTTTCACACGCTCGGATGTAACATGAGCATCAAGATTCATTACCTTTACAGCCACCTAGATAGTTTTCCAGAAAACTAAGGTGACGTTAGTAAGGAACAGGGGGAAAGATTTCACAAAGACATCAGCATTATAGAGGAAAGGTACCAAGGAAGATGGGATACCCATATGAAGGTCGATTACTGCTGGAATCTTCAGCGACACTGTTCCGATAAATCTCACGCAAGGAAATCTTATAAAATGAAGCTGATGATTGAAAGTTGTATATACACATTTTTCTGTTAAATAAATACCTCCTACCCATTTTTGGTGTTCCAGTTAACAGTTATCAAATAGTAATATTTAAAAAGTTACGTACATAACAAAACGTTATATCTAATTTTGGCGATTTTTTTCTAAATAGGGCAGAAAGAGTGTATGTTGAAAACTAGATCTGATAGATCAAATCTGACAGTATTTTTAAATTAGGCACCCCAAAATTGCTTAATTATAGTTAAAAAATCCGAGGCACCAAAACGTGCGTTGGCCAATGTAGTCTATTTACTTTCAAATCAAAGCTCTAAGAAGAACTAATCTTTAGCGCAAAATAGATGAGGTAATATAATAATTATGAACACAACTGTCGAAACGCAAGTGTGATATAAATGATGCTAAGGATGTCAAGATCTTTGATAATTTGTAGCAAAGAGGGAATGTAGGGAATGTATGAATAAGAAATAACTTGGGTCTGTTCAGAAATTTGTCTCTCTCCTTTTGGTATATACTATAGAAACGAAAACAAAAAGGAAAAACTGGCATACATTTAGAGAAACAATTACTTTAATCACAGACCCCACAATGTCTTTAAAAATAACGGTGTCCTTGGAAGGTTAAAATCATACAGAGATGATGTAGTATAGTTGAATTGTACGTAGATCTTTTATAACTAATTAAATAAGAAAATATCCTGTTAGATATTAGAAATAGAAACATTTTGTTTACATGAAAGTAAATAAAATCCTGCGTATCTCCGAAAGTTACAGCATAGATTTATTAATACCGTGCTTTCTAAACATCGTAAAACCGGTCTGAAAGCATAATCATATTATTGGGTACCGGTACGACTTTGTAGTTGAAACAATTATGCAAAATATCACGCGCAACTACAACACACACGTACGTGCAAAATATACGACTATATGCGCGGTAACAACAGACTTCATAGCCTCCGAAATTCGTTCGCATCATACGAAAAGAAATATCCCGAGTAATCGGCGGCCGTTTTTGCGTCGTACGGTTCGAAATTGCGCAGCAATCGCTTTTGACGTTTTTAAGATTTCTTGTTCTCGCTTTGAGTCAACACGCGGCCAAACTTATAGCCGGTACGAGGCGTATGTTTATGCCAAATCGACCGGGTCTCCTATTAAACGTAGCCGAGATCGCGATGTGTTTACCAGGCGGTCGTTTGTTTTGTCTCGTACAGAAAAAATGTTAAAAAAGCAAAGAAAAAAACGAAAACAAAAAAAGTCATGTTAACACGCCCTTTTTCGCGAATTCGACAACACGATCGTCAAGGTTATCGGGAATGATAATACTGCGGTTTGTTTATGAGTTAGAGATGCTGCAGGGATGCTTGAAGATCGAGGATTCAAACAGCTGATAATCTTAATTGGATGTTGCTAACTCCAACTATGTTTCTAAATATAAATCGCTTATATCTGTGAAAACACGCGACGAGAAAAGCATTCATAACTAGAATAGAACGCAATAATAATTTTGAAAATTTAGACTAATTATACAGTTTCCTTCTTCGGAAGTTCTCACCTGTTCTCAAGGTATTACTTTAAGTCATTTACGATAATAGTAGTAGTTGCTAATACTGGTTACTTGAGTACTAGTGCCACGTCTGTCAAAAATATTTGATGTTTCGTTCTTTCTAAATGTTCTGATTATGAAAAATGGTATCTGCATCAGCAAGTCGATCTTGGTAAGGGAAAATGCAGTAAGAGTAAGCGAACAAGAAAAAGGAAATGAAAAGGGAGGTGAAAAAAGGTGAAATAAAGAATAAGAAAAGGAAAGAGTGAACGGAGACAGAAAAGGAAAAAGAAAGAAAGAAAAAAGGAAAGAAAAGAAAAAGAGAAAGATGGAATCTCGACGTTGCGCCTCCGTCGTAGGAGGCTTGCTCAGGAGGAACAATTTTCTTTTTTCTTTTTATTTCTTATTTCTCTTACTCTTATTTCATGTTTTATATCTCATCGTACCACGGCCCAATTCCGGAAATAGTTTGCTTATTACTGATTTTGGCCGTGGAAGCCTACGTATCCATTTCAACCATGAACTTATGAAAATTTATACAAGAACACAAATCTTAAGGAAAATAAGAATTATATTGAAAAATTCGAGCAGGCAACCCGTGTTGGAAACCTATAATGTTGGTACGGGCATTGTGAAGGTGCGTATAAGCAAAAATATTTGGGAAAAAACCACACATCTAAATCACATCCAGTGCGACAAAAGTATGGGCCATGTCATCAGTTTCAGTTTTGTTCTCAACGGGTACAGCGCAAATAACGAAGATATTTTATAATAAAGTCTTTACATTGTGTATTAAATGTTAGTGTATTAGTCTGCTTTCTACGTATCAAGATACCATGTGAAAAACAAATGACTAACACTGAATTAAGTTCAATTCGTACTTGGCGTAACAAAAATTGATCAGTTGCAAAGATTGCAGCAAATCTGGGCAGAAGCCGACTTTCACAGTTTGTTGAATAAAGGCGAAAATTGCGGAAAAGCACGCAAATCTGGACCCAAAACGATAATAGAACGTGACCGTCGCGCGATTTTAGGGTCTGAATCAAACTCAGCAATGACTGCTAGACAAATAGCACAAACAGCAGGTGCAAACACCAATCTGCGAAATATTCAACATCTGTTGAAAGCAACAGCTCACTCAAAACGAAAACGACTGCAAAGAAAACCTACTTTAACGCGTCAGCATAAAGAAGCCCGATTAGCATTTGCAACCGCGCGTTTTCATTGGCCTAAACGCTGGCAAAAAATCACTTTTACTGATGGGAAAAAGTTTAATTTAAATGGTCCTGATGGCTATCAGCCTTATTACCATGATCTAACAAAGGAGGAAGTAGTTCTGAGTCGTAGTCAGATGGGTGGTGGTAGTGTAATGATATGGGCAGGTATAGGGTATAATGGAAAAACTGGCATCATGTTCTGTAATGACAAAATGAGTAGCGCTAATCATATAAATCTTATCGTCGATCAAACATCACGACATGCTGGAACTTTGTGTTCCAGCAAGATAACGCTGTTGTCCACCGTATTCAAATTGCAAAAGACGAAAGGAAATATCAGTTCTTCTTCAACTTGTCTAGGATTTTTACACACATTTTCTCGTCCAGAAATAATCCGCAAGTGTATAAACTTGCCCAATTCCAAGCAGCTCTCAAAACAACACTAATCTATGAATCCCTTCGAAATTTGAGTAATGCAGATCTCCAGGTACAATCCTCATACAAGCTCTCATATAATAGTTATTCCGCGATGCCGTATCTTCACACTTATAAATTCCTCTATATGATTATCAGGTCTAACTAAAGTTAAAATTGTAAAACAATGTAGGTGTCGAATATTATCTATGTTGGAGCATCATGATGTTATGGGGGTATAACATCATGATGACTGTAAAATAACAGCATATTCGAAAAATGTAAGAAACAATGTGTTATGCAGAATATCCCACCGAGAGCCTAAACTTTAAGTCTGTATATTATCGTAACTGTCATTATAGAAGAAATTATCACGTGGAACAGACCAGATTTAGATTTTTAATGCGCTTTTTGAAGAAAGTACAAAAGCAAGAAATTTTAAATAGAAATTATGTGTTATATATTTTTCTGATGTTACCTTGACCTTGGATAGATTTTTTGTCTGTAATTTTCGGTTTTCAGTTTATCACCTTTTTTACTACGTATTGAGACGATTATAGATTCTTTTAGGTATTCTGGGTGTTCATAAGTCACAATAGGAGTCCATGTGCTTTTGAAACATAAGTTATTAATTTGTGTGGTATGGAGTTTACTGCGATACGTGTGAATCTGATTACATTATTTTAAGTTTTGTTAGTAGTGGTAAAAGTGGTTTCTTTCTTGAAGATTAGATAAACAAGAAACTGTATCACCATATTAGAATCTTCATTAATTTACGGTTTGCCAAATAACAACCCTAGTACTGTATAAGAACAATTGCAAATACTTAAAAAAATTCGTTAGTACAATAAGTCATTAAATATACAGGAAGTTTGCTAAGACCTATAAAGAATTCTATGCATAAATATTTGCTAGAAACCATTTCGAATTCTTGAATAATTCCATTGAAATAAGATTTCGTATAATGGAATTTAGGCTCTTAAATTAATCTGTTTGTAGACGATAACAAAGAGTAGGTTTAGAGCAGTTATTTTTACGAGAACAGTTTCCAAGATTACTACTCCATTTATTGTCCTATATACCCAAATAAATCGCACTTGTCTCTAAATCTTTTTGCTGAAGTTATCCTCAAAGCAATGCGCATTATATACACAATCTTCTTAAGCATTCGAAAATTATTCCATGACTAACGCGTAAGTAAAATATGTTGGTGTGTGTGTATACTATTCTAGAGATTCTGCAAAATTTATGTGCATGTTTGGCATTACATTTTATCAGACAAAAACAAATAAAGTACGAAGCGTGTAGAAAAACAATTATGTAGAACGTAGTATGATTGAAAAATACCACGGACACATATTGTATAATTGCAATTAAAAATATTGCATAATTCCGATTTTAGCGATAAAATCCGGTACTTGTAACTGCGTCTTAATCGATTGTTATTGTTTTATGATTGGAATTTTTTTCCGACAAATTAATTATATTCCCGATTGCATTCTTTAAATGGCAAAACAATGAATTGTAAGGTGATAATGTAGTGTTTTGTTTTGATTCTGAAAATGTATTGGGTAAATGTAGGAAATGGAACTAGAAATTTTAGAAAAAGAGAGGAAATCATGTAAGATCCCGAAATTGGTGAATATTTAGCATTAATTAGTGTCCAAGTGTATGAATAAATTTCTAAATGACTATTACGAACTTGAATTTTTCATGATTCTACTAGAAAACTTCGAATCATTTTCCTGCTACAGCATGAAACACACCATATACTTTCAAGATGCCTTCAGCCGATAATTTTTTAGTGATTCTAATTGAATTACTAACACCAGGTGCGACAATGCCTACCCCAAATAAAAATAGAAGCACCTACATGATTAGTTATGATTTAAACATACTGAAGATGGTATCTTTCCTCTATATGTTTGACATATATGCAACAGGGACCACTACATGATTTGGTTTCAATTGAAATTTTTCTAGCAAACGAGGGATATCTTTTGCGTACTGGGATATAGAGTGATTCACTAATCGAATGTCAGCACTAAAAATTAACGGTAACGTTAGTTACACGATCCAAAAGAACTAAAAATTATTAAAGCCCTACAATTCAAAATTAATTAATTTGATAACTTGCTAGTATGTTACAAGACAAATAAAACATTTACAGCCTTATTCATAGTCAGAAAGTTAGTAGGGTGTTAGAAAGCTATTAGTTAGTAGCCACTAAGACCCTGCTAAGACGGCGTTGTCTTATCATATTCATAAACGTATTGTATTGCATAGCTAAGAACACCTGGGATCATTTGCTATTTATATATAATTTAATGTTTACATTAACTTTTAACTTCATGTTTTTTTTTGCAATTTTTGGTGCAGGCTGTATCACATCCAATTGAAATTTGGTCCGAAATATGAATATAAAACTAAAGGTAATTGTTTTAATTCAGTTTTGACTGTGTACTGCATTGCTATCCAAGCTAGAAGTATCCTCGACAAATTCTTGTAAGGTCAAATTCCTTATTAATAAATCAATATCTGAAGATTCATATATTGCTGGGCCTCGACCAGCTCCATTAAAAAATCTTCTATCTTCGCTCACTGCCATTCTTCACTTACACGTTTGATGTGCGAGCATAAGTCAGTACAAAATTAAAGTTACGAGTATTTATAATTTCTGAAACCAAAAACCACGACATGTATATTCTGTTTAACAAAATTAAAAACTGATTTTACAAAAACCAATCAGCATTTTTTAAGCATTTCAAGTCAGTACCAGAATACCTATTTGTTATTGATGTGCTACAATATAACCGTTTGAAGAATATTCATATCAGATACAGAACATTTTGTATACATTGTACCTCGTATCATGTTCTTATAAATGTCCTTCCATGCTCTAATTTTACCTTTATTTCATACAATAATCTTCTTTTTGTTTTCAATTATCCGGATTCTAAAGAATCTCTAATTAACGTGCCCTTCTCTGAATCATCCGTTTTGGGAGCGCGGTCTTTTCGTCTAAAAATGGTCTATAGCTTAATATTTCCACTTGTTTTAGTCATTTATTGTCACTTACATCAACTATTTTCATGTTGCTCGCTGCAAAGTAACTCTTTAAAAGATATCTTTTGAAAAACAATCTTCGCATTCTAATTTTGCGCGCTTTTTATTTCGTAGGTTAGCTATAAATGGCTTATAAACATACCCTACAGCGCTACTGAGATTTTAGTAGCCAACTAAAGTTAATAGCATCTTAGTAGCTATTAAATGCCTCTATGAATACGAATTTTCTTGGTAGGATCTTAATAGAATCTTAGTAGCCACTAAGTCTGACTATGAATAAGGCTGTTAGTATTTAATATTGAAAATTGATAAATGTCAATTTTTTATCATAATTGCAGACACGCCTTAGGGTCTTTCAAAAGTCTATCAAATGAGTTTGATAATTACAACAAAAACAAAATAAGAATACATCGAGTTGGAGACATAAATAGAATTAAAACAAGGATATTAATTAACTCCACTACTGCTCTCCATAGTCGTAGATGATATCATAAAAACTTGCAAAGGAAAATGCTAAGTTTGAGAATAAGCGAATAGAAGATAAAGAATGTGACATTGAAATAATTACTATTTGCTGATGCCTTTTTTTTTTGGTAACCGAAACAAAAGAAGAATTGCAACAACATGTAGAAATACACTAAAAGCAAGTGAGAAGTATAAACATTGAAATGAAAGGAAACATAGAAGATATAAAGGAACAAGCACAGGAACAGGTCTCAAACTTCAACTGCTACTAAAAACGTGTACAACATCGTTAGTAGTGATGAATCTTGGAGTTACTTTTACGAGCCAGAAAAGAAACGCCAGTCGTTTGTTTGGGTGTTCCAATGTGAAAAAGAAGCCGACAAAAGTCATCCGTTCTCGAAGTGTCTCCAAAAGCATGGTGACGACATTGTCTCGAAAGTAGGTCATGTAGCAACAAGTCATCGCTGAGCTTCGAAAAACCAACCCCAAACGATGAAGCATCCTCCATCAAGACAATGCGAGTTCTCACACACCACCCAAGGTAATTGAATTTTTAACGCATCGGTGAATTGTTAAACCATCCTCCGTAAAGTCCGGACCTAAGTCCTAACAATTTCTTTAACTTTTTGAAAATGAAGAATCGAGTGCATGGTCAAAGTTTCTAATCACCAAAAAGGAACAGTCGATGCCTTCGAAAACGCAATTTTGACTGTACCAACAAATGAGTGGAGTAACTATTTCTAAAGTTGATTCGAGCGCATCCAAAATTTCATTAATCTTGTGGCAAATACTTCGAAAAACAATGAAGTCTTTAAAAGCTATCTACTGCTTTATTCCAACTGTATATGCAAAACTTAAAAGACAACCCTCGTACTTCGTATCACGCTTCTAAATCTCTACCCATTACAAAATCCTGTAAAATTTCATTTTAAAGTGTTTCTAGAAACCGTCTAATAAACAATTTTAAATGTCGTAATATTGTTCACTTCCAGGATGTAAACAAGCACATAGCAATTAGCTAGTTACTAATTTTGCATTATGTAACGTGTTTAATCTACTGATATTCTAAATAACAGTTTCAAATTGATGTCGTGTCCTTAATTAATTTATCACTAATGAAATTCCATCTTTTATTTCACTCTTTTTGCCACCAGATATGTACACATGTAGCTAAAAAAATAGTGATAAAGTTATACTTAGCAGCGGGTCTATGTGGTTGTTTATTTATCGGGCAAGTTTGGTATTACAGTAAAAAGGAGGAATAGAATGAGTATTTTTGCTGATAAGGACGACCGAAAGTAGGTTAAAAATAGGTGCGGAAAAGTACAAGTGCGTCTTAATATTTTGTGTAATTATTCCACTTGAAATTTGACGAAGAGACGCGATCTTTCATAGATAATGTTATCTAAAAAAATAATTAAGTATACTTACGCAGGAAATAAATTAAAGTTAGACACGAGACTTTTAAAAGTTCTCATTACTTGCTTGTTGGAGGAGATTGTAAGTACGGGATCGCTATTCTTCTCAAATATGTATTTAATGTAAAAATAAACAAATAAGTTTTCTTCGTTTATACACTGCTGCTCATAAATTCAAGACGACTTCCAGAAATCTGGATTAAGTTTAGTTAGTCCTAGAACGGTAGAATAACTGTATTGTTTAAGAAGAAACTTTTCTAAAAATTTGGTATAGATACATAGTTAAAATTAATGAATTTATTATAATATTTTTCGCTTCCGCTTTGACAGGAGGTGCTTCTTACGTATTTTTTAATAGGACACCTAATATAATATTACATACAATAGCGGTCATACGAATACCATATGCAAAAGGTGTTTTTTGAATTATGTGTTTCAATTTTTCTCGGTTAAAGTATAATTAAGTCTATACAGGGTGTTTCAATAAGAATGCAAGATTTGAATTATGCCTCATGTTTGAAAGACATAATAACACGTGATTATGACGTGACAAATCGCAAGTTGACAGATGGGAGTTAGTCATCATGGAGTATTACACGGCAGAACAACGAGTCCTGATTGTTAAACATTAGTATCAAAATGATGAGGCACCATTCGTAAAGTGTGTCCAATACTCGGTCGATAGAATTGGACATTACAACAGCCCCTCTTTAGCGTATTTTAACTAAAGATTTGCATCTCCACGCCTGCAAAGTCCAATTGACTTAACAACTTCTGCTAACAGATCATGCACAGCGAAGAGAATCAGCAAATGGATCCTCGAGCAAACAGAACTAAATATGGACAAAATCATTTTCAGTGATGAGGCTTATTCTCACGTCGATGGCTTCGTTAATCACTAAAACTGCCGCATTTGGGACTCAGAAAATCTATGAATGATTCATCAAAAAGCAATCCATCCATTATCTGGTCTGTATTGTGGTCTGGAGGAATAATTACACCTCATTTCTTGGAAGATGAGGAAGGTAATACCGTAACGGTGGATGACGAACGTTATCGTGCTATGATAATGCCGTTTTTTGTGCCTTAATTGGAAAATATTCCTCTTGACAACATGTGGTTTGCGCAAGACGATGCCACATGTCATACCGCCCGTGAAACAAACTGTCTTGCACGAGTTTGCTGCTGATCGTGTCATTTTCCGGTTTGATGACCAGAATCAGATTTGATAGCATTTATTTATTAGATCCGGAATTTTAGAAATTTTTTGTACTTATTCTATAAATAATCTATTATTAGGACATCAACACAATCTTTGAAATTGTTCAAGATTATCTGGTCGTCTTTTATTCACTTAACAATTTCATTTGGCTCCAAAAGAAAAAATCTAGTATCGATAGATATAGAAAACTGCGGAGGAGCCTCATCCTGTTGGAATCAAATATTTTCGCTTGAACGATTAGGGCCGTTTGGAGTTGGAAAAAGAGCTGTAGGTCCTGGCACAATCCCGCCAATCGACAAATTTAAATTTCTTCTTTTGAAAGATGGTCCCATTACGTTGTTTTCAACTAAACCAAACTGACACATTCGCTTTTTGAGGAGGCTGTATATGAGACTCCCTCGATCCAATGAGGGTTCTCAGTTGACCAGTCACGAGAATTGTGCCTGTTAACAGGACCATTAAGAAAAAAACGTTACTTCATCAGAAAAAGACTATTTGGCCAACAAATTAAGCTGTTATTTGGAAAGTTTTGTCATTAATTCGCAGATGTGTATTTTGTGATTTGGATCGTCCTCAAACCACTCATGAACAATATACTCTATAATAATATTTTGAAAGA
The DNA here is from genome assembly GCA_023509865.1 of Trypoxylus dichotomus. Classification (NCBI taxonomy): domain Eukaryota; kingdom Metazoa; phylum Arthropoda; class Insecta; order Coleoptera; family Scarabaeidae; genus Trypoxylus; species Trypoxylus dichotomus. The sequence goes on from CM042078.1 coordinate 12,898,116, forward strand.
TTTCAGTTTTACAGATTTTAGAATTTTGTAAGTAGATTTTTGTGACATCTCATGAATTTGCCCCAGTTCCACTAGACCAAGTATGGGCAACCTTTGACATGTTGCGGGCCAAACTTTTAGTTGCAAATACGTTCGCGGGCGGCATTTAAACCCCATATCACTCAATCTTCCTCATTTGGAGTGAGTAAGTAGTGTAATGTTTTTATTTTAATTAGGTTTTTCAGAATGTCTCGCGGGCCAAATCAAATCTTACAGAGGGCCGGTTGTTGCCCACATATGCATTAGACACATGATTATTTTCTTAAACCGTTGGTAAAACATTCGGTCTTCTTCGGCTGCTGTTCTTGGACGTCCACAGCTGTTACATTGCACATGATGCTATCTTTGAAATGTAGAAAACTATAAAAGACAAGAGAAAACAATAAAAATTCAATTGGTTGGTTCTTTGAATTTTGCTTCTCGTACACTCCATTGAAAAACAAACTCTTTTTAACGAAGTTAATCTCTCATTAGTAAGCTTAAAGGTTAAGAATGTCGATATTTTCTTAATCTTTAAAAACTATCACGAAATACAAGTAATTAAACAGACACGAGCCTATTACGAATATTTTTTTCTTTTTTATTACTGTTTAGAGATACTGCTAACAGTAAAATGATATGCACGTGTAACATAAACGATTTACGCCTGCAAAAAATAAAAATGTTTTGTTTTATCTCGTCCAGACGTAAAAAAGTGCATCACCAAGACCGAGTCAATAATAATTCGTGTCATGAACGAGAGAAACTTGATACTCTTTATGTGCGAATGTAATCAACAACTTATTTCTCGAAATCTCCTGCAAGATCTGCAGAAATATTTAGATTTAATTATGAAATAATTATCCGGATTTTCTTGATTTTGACCTATTTATTTCCTTAACTTTTTACTTAATTAGAATGATCTTTCTAATTGTAATTGCAGTGTAAGTGTACAATAGTGTGAATATATTGAACACCACAAAGAGCTTAATCTAAATGTTGCGGTACCACCGCTTACCTAAGACCACCTTCATTTTTTCTTCTCGTTATAAGGGCATCTGCGTCTTTAAGAAAAATTGTATATGCTCAAGCCTGTAAAAGAAAAGAGAAAGACCAATCTCACAGTATCCCAAATAATTTAATTAATCAATGGCTACCTGATTCGTGCACATTTGCACATCATCAAGCCAAGACTGGAATAGCGAGTGAAATCGACAATCAAAAGTTGTAATAAAAAACTCCCAAAATCGTACACTTACCATTCCAGAAAAGGACTACAGAATCAAAATAGATGCAACAAAAATGTTGGATCTCATTTCCTGTAAAATAGGTAATCTACTTAAAAACCACGTTCAATTGTGCTTTAAAACCTTTCACTCTGTTAAGCACTTTCTAACTAAATAATAAAGATCAGTGGGATAAAATGTGGATAAGCAGTGTTTAGATGCTTAGCTGTCGGGATTGTGAAGCGAAATAGGTTGGTAAGACATTTAGATCTTTTGAGGTTAGAAGAGCACATACGACAGGGACGACCTGAAATATTTCCGGAATCGGCGAAAGATGGCGCAGAGGCTGAAGTGGATTCAATTTCTTTTATGGCAACTTTTAAAATTTCAGACATTTACTGTCAATGGTTGTTATTTACGAGTGTTCTTTGTGTAACAAGTCAGGCGTTGGATAAGATCGAATTTTATGCAGTGAAATAACAATTGTGGATGGCTGAGAAAACGGCCACGGAAAATTCGAAATATTTTGCTAGAGGTTCATGTATGTATTTTATCATTTTCGACCATCAGCTTCTGGGTGAGCGACTTCAAACGTGCCCGTACAAGCGCAAGTGACAAATGATGCAGTGAACGCCCAAAAACCGCTACCAACGATGAAATGGTCGACAAGATTCGTGATATCGCGTTAGCCGATCGCCGATTGAAGCTCAGAGACAGCATGTATGAAAAAGCTTTCGGTGCGATGGCTTCCGCGTTTGCTCACACCGGAGCAAAAACGAAATCGGGTGACGGATATCCAAGGGATTTCTTCATGCGTTTCGTAACCGTAGATGAGACTTGGATCCACTACTACACACCAAAGACCAAGGAACAGTCGAAGCAGTGGACTTTTCCAGGCGAATCGGCTTCGAAGAAACCCAAGACCGTTCCATCGCCTGGAAACGTCATGGCGACCATTTTTTGGGATTCCCAAGGTGTGATCCTCATCGACTATCTGCAGAAGGGAAGAACGATTACGGCGCAATACTACAGCGATTTATTGACCCGATTCGATGCAGTATTGAAGCAGAAACAGCCTCTTTTGCAGAGGGAAAAAGTGCTTTTCCATAACGACAATGCACCGGCTCATTCATCCCGCATCGTCGTGTCCATATTGAATGAGTTGCGCTACTCCTCCATTCCCTGAAAAAATCACTGCGAGGAAAGAGATTTGCCTCAAATGAGGAGGGCATCGCCGCTACGGATAGCTATTTTTCAGACCTCGAAACTTCCTACTTTTCCGACCGCGTGAAGAGACTGGAGCACCGTTTGAAAAGTGTACTGATCTGATCGCCTGATAATATGAACTCTTCGATTATACACAGTGTACACCATAAATCATATTAACAAATTATTTATGGAATTTCCGTGAAAATAATAAACTTCTCATTAACAATACTGTTATTTATTACGTTTTCTACGGTTTATTTTTTTTCATACGAAACATTTCCTTGAATTCACGCAAAAACCTTCAATAGCAAAATAAATTGGACGCGATAAATTACAGGGAAGAGAAAAAAAAGAAAAAAACGCAACAAAAGATAATTTTGCGGCCGATTAAGAGTTAATTAAACCTCAGCTTCCGGTGTACGCATAACATAAATAAAACATAGGAAGAGGCAAAACTGAACGGATCGTTCTTGAACGCGAAAAGTACTTCTCGGTTTATAAATAAACAACAGCGGACGGCCGCTATTTCCGGATGCTTTACGCATGCAACAGCGAATACACGCCCGACAGAAGACCATTTTCAGCGGCCAAATCGACAACAACAATAACAATAACAACCGGACCGGTTGCTATGAACTGTGGATGCGTCGCGAGTTGCGACTGAGGTCGACGCTGTAGAATGATGGCCGTCGACGAAGGCCTGTTGTTGTCTACACGGAATATTGCGGAAGATATACGGTCTCGATAAACTTAATTATATATATAGGTTGCGGATGTATTTATCGCACGTCAAAAAAGTGTTAAATGTAAATGTACATACAATGCGTTGTAAAAATAGGAAAGTTTAGCTCGGTTTAAGTAACGTATTTGAGATAGTACATTCTAACTATACAGACTGATTCAAATTAAGTGTGTACCATTGCTATCTGTATTATTGTTTCTAGAAAATACATTAAACTAGCAAAGTAATAGTTTCATTCTTACATTTTACCTAGCTTCGTTCTTTGTAAAATTATGAGCCTAGCGAGTTTACAGATCAGAAATTGTAATCTCCTGAAATATGATCATTTAAGGTCAGGAGTAAAAAGTATGTTGAAATGCTAATTAAGCCACCAAGAATGTTTTAGAGAAATGAAGAAGATATTTTAGAAACGACTCATCTACACTAGGGTGACAGAATAAAATAGACACCAGGTAAAGCGGTATAAATATGTAAACAGCTAAATTCTAAGAACGAATTAAGAACTTTCTCTTGTCATTAGGGTAGCGGTAGATGTATCGGAAGGAATTCGTCATAGTTTAGTATCGTTACAACTATGCCTCGCTTACAAGGTTCGAGTGATATTAGCGACTTCACCCGGGGTCGCCAGTGGTTGGACTTAATGAACGCGGCGCTTCGCAACGTGAAATAAGTAAATTTTTAAATATTCCGTTGTCCACAGTTAAGCGTGTGACTACACAATTTAAACGCAAGGAAAAAACAACAGTGGAGCCGAGACCAGGTCGTGCCGGACCTTCTGAAAGAAGTAAAAGGGTGCTTGTGCGCGAAGTGTTAAGAGAACCGCGAAAAAGTACAGCTGAGCTTGCGGCAACTTGACAGAAAAGTCAGCGCACCGTTCTGCGATACCTCCACAGTGTGGGGATGTATAAAAGCGTGGCAAAGAAAAAACCTCTCCTTACGGCGTTTCAAAAACGGCGCCGAATAGCTTGGGGAATCGAAATGCGAACGAAGCCCGAAGAGTTTTGACGGTCTGTCGTTTTTTCAGACGAAAGCAGATACCGCCAATTCAGTGATAGTGGTCGTACGTGGGTATGGAGACTTTCGTCATAGCAACTGGACGACAAATTTTTGCATCAGACGGTGAAATACGGCGGTGTGAACATCATGGTGTGGGGCGCGATATGGTGTGCTGGAAGATCGCAATTAGTAATCTGCGACGGAAATATAAATGCGGCAAAATATATCCGGATATTAACAGAAGGACTACTACCGATATTCGACAACGCCATTTTATCTAAAGAAGACGCCACTTTTATGGAGGATGGAGCAGCCTGCCACAAAGCAAGAACAACAACCATATGGAAAGAGGAACAGGGGATTCGGATTTTACCATGGCCAGGCCAATCACCGGACATGAATCCGATATAGAATCCTTGGCACATAATCCAGACAAATATGGCGAAACGATCCCGAAAACCCAGCAATAAGGAAGAACTCGTGGCAGCTGTTACAGAAGAGTGGTTAAATATTCCAGAAGACACCATTAATCATTTAATAGATTCTATGCCACAACGACTCGCAGCACTTCACGCAAGTAAAGGTGGATCGACAAAATATTAGTCCAATTTAAAAGTTTAAAAATATTTTGTATATATAACGAGAATAGAAACTTTTTTTTTAATTAGCAGGTGTCTATTTTATTCTGTCACCCTAGTGTAGATTAGCAACAATAACACGTTATACCTATAAAAATTGTAAAAGAAATACCTAAAGATGAAGACAACGAGTTATCTATTATATATTTTGCTTATTAATAATTATACAGTAAATGCACATACGCTCACAATATACGAAATATGTGTTTCCCAAACGTTCTTTTCAAAATATAAAGAATATAGTAAAATAATGGCCAAGTTTAATGAATAAATTCTTATTTTTTATTAAAATACACACTTCAGGAATTTATTTCTTAAAAATTATGTCTTTTAAATGTGTTCCGTTATTTTGCTGGCATTCTTCTAAATGTGAGACAAAATTTTGGAGAACTGCTAGGTACGACTTAACTACAATACCGTGGCATCGCATTTATAATTTGTGTAATATTAATGATAAACTCTATGTTTCTAATGAATTTATTATTAATCTGTTTAATATCCATGTTCCGATCGAAACAATTACTTTTAAGAAAGAAACGTACTGATAATATCAAATTATTGATGAAACTCAGAAATAACGCTCTAACTAACAAGGGCAAAAAGAGATAAAACTAGTGCATACTTCAACTATTATAAGCAACTACGGACTTTTAGAACTTCTGCTATTCATCGTGAAAAACGCACATACTTGGATCATATTTTTAAAAGATGCTAAACTTCTATGGAGGAACCTAATATCATTAAATATTTATAACAATACCAAGAATTCCAAATTAGCAGCTCATTTGTCGGACGTGAATGAAATTAACGATAATTTCTTTCGTTTTATGCCTGATGTTTGTCCGGACACCGATTTGCTAAATTATTGCGCTAGTAATGTACGTAGTGATACTATGTTCAGCTTCATATTATTATCAGTTAATGACATTAATTCTTTACTGAATTCAATTAAATCTCAATCAACTGGTATTGATGCCATCTCTATTAAAATGTTAACTTTGTGCTACCCACACCTACTGCCAACAATTACACATATAATTAACACATGCTTATTGCAATGTGTTTTTCTTGATCACTGGAAAAGGAAGGAGCATTGTTACACCTATTCCGAAATCTAAAACACCTGGAGATTTGTCTGATTTACGGCCAATTTTTATCCTTCCCGTATTGTCTAAACTGCTAGAGAAAGCAGTTAGTTTGAAAATTCGATATTTTCTTGATAGTCATATTTTACCTGATCAGCAGTCAGGGTTCTCTCGGGCTATAGCTGCGAATCTGCATTGGCACATATTGTAGATGGTTTGCTACGTAGCATTGATGACAACCAAGTTACTGCTTTGATTTTATTAGATTACTCAAGGCCTATTGGATTCCATATCATTCTTCGCTTCATACTTGTTAAACAGAACTCAAATGGTACGATGGTAAGTTATCTTCCCCACTTTCTATAGTATCTGGCGTGCTTCAGGGTAGTATTCTTGGTCCTTTATTGTACCTTATTTACATATCTAATATTGTAAAATGCTTAAGATACTGTAAATATCTTTATGCCGATGATACGCAAATTTATTATTCTTTTAACGAGAGAGAAACGTGTGATGCTGTTTCTAATATAACTAATTATCTTCAAATGCTGGCTGACATATCGCTAAAGCATTATCTTCAAGTTAATACGAGAAAAACTTCAGTTTTACTCTTTGGTCGCACTAAAGCTCGTAATGCTGCTATGTCCCATATTTGGATCACAGTTAATGATGACATTATTTCAGTATCAGATCATGCCCATAATTTAGGACCCTATTTAGATACGAAATTCCGGTTCAAAGAACATATATCTCGTATACTGAGACTTGGCTACTGTAGTCCAAAAATGTTATACGGTAGCAAAGAATGTTTAGATGTAAACTTAAGAAAAATCTCCTGTTTTGTCAAGATTTAATTTTTGCGTGGGTGCTTACTACAATTGCTCGGAGAGTATTGATAGAGCTAGAATGGAGCGATTGTAAAACTCTTGCTTAAGATTTATTTACAACATTCGTAAACTTCAAAGAATGTCTCATACTCTGGGATGAGCAAGATGGATGACCATGTCACTTAGAGCTGAGTTCTCTTCTACTGTTTTTTGTCATAAAGAACCTAGCTATCTCTACAGTTTTTATTATCTTTAGAAGTTCATAATGTTATTTTGAGATCTAAAGGCCTATTTATTCCTCCAATTCACAGCCTAGAGATGTTTGAAAGGTTCATTCTCTTATAATGTTGTTAATGCAATTCCTTTGGACATTCGTAACTTAAAGTCAACACTGGTTGCTCGTCAGTTGCGTAAACATGTTAAATTTATTAGCTAATAGTTCGAGATTGTCAGCAATGGCCAATAACCCCGTCCTGGAACTTTTTCCGAGGTAGTTATTAATTATTTTCCATGTGCATTTAGATCTATTAGAAGAATTCATAAGTGTTGCATCGTTAATACAAAATTTCGAGAACAAAGTGTTTCTGGAGAACAACTAGTGCTTCTGAATGCTTTTACTGGCTTAGAATAGAAATCTGGTATTGAAACGTAAAGAGTAATATAAATATAAAAAGTTCACCTTCCCCTTTACTGCCCAGAAATGTAATACGTTAATCGAAGCTACCCAACGCAGATCAACTCGTTAGTATTATTATTGTTATGATTAAAATGCCGTTCCTTGCTTGTTTTCTGTTATTGTGCAATGAAATGGAACACAATTTGCATGATGGCATAAGTAACAGCAACGTACGGAATTAGAACACAATAAAAATAAGATACGAGCGTTCGTACGCAAGTTACTATACGTACATACATAATAATATAATACATATAGAGACGATAACCTCTGCTGTCCTTCGAAACGTATTATGTATACTATTACTTAACACTCTTTCCTACTACGATGCGCCTAGCAACATTTAGATATAGAGACGGTTTAGATCGTGCAGCATCGAGTTGGATTATACAGAAGCAACGTTTTCGCAGATATTCGCATGAACCTGACGTAAACGTAACAGAACTTAAAATAATTATATCATTCCACCGATGAAACGCATTGACATTAAACGTAAATATTATTGGTCTCTGACGTTTGCTAAGAATAAATTTACTTTCCGCTTATCAATTAGAATAAATTGAAAATGTAAAAAGCGTATCTCTATTGAATAATGATATGCACACATGTGATTTAGCACGTTTTGCTCGGTGCACGAAAGTTTGATGCGTTTTAATTGTATTTATCTATTGTTCAATTATTGATCTGATTTAGAGATTGAATAATACAAGTCAAAAGAATTAGATATCACTTGCTTTGAAGATCACATTTTTTCTGCAAAATAACTTTAGAAATTGTGTGCTTTTATCCTTGTAAAGTACGACTCTAAAATTGACGTTTTCTTTGAATAAAATTGAAATACAGTAGACGCTCGATTATGTGAACGATATCAGCCAAGCACTCACATTACTGAAAGTTTACATTAGCAAGCCTTATTTTATTTATAAAGAAATTGCACAAACGAAAATATGTATGTTTATTAAAAAATAAATTTTACATTATTTTCAAAAATAATGTCTTATTTTTCTTTGCGTAAATTTACGCTTGGTATTTTCTAATGCCATTGCCCGTAGTTTACGGAGCACTAAAATATCGGAATATAATATGTCTTTTTCTTCGGCCCAATCTAAAGCCTGATTAAAAATTCCTACAGCTTGCGCGGCACTCCCTATATTTTTTATTTCAACCGGAGAGTCATCATCTTCACTCACCCCATCTTCCTCTTCATGTGCATCATCCATCTCCTTTCGTCATTTCATAAACTAACATCGGTAATTGTGCCAACAATATCGGGATTTACTACTTTTAATAATCTGAGAACATCCGATGATGCACTGTCAATATCTTCAGCATCAGATAGTAACGGTTTTCTAATAATGGTTAGCCGTAAGTTATGCGTTGTCTTTCCGCCTTTCTACCCGAAGCAGATTTTTCATGTTATGCAACATGGGTTTTCGTAGACAATAATTTCCAATAAAGACTGGTTTCACCTGCATTGTATATTTGCTACTCATTTAAATGTAGTTCTTTGATTTTGTTCATTAACTTTTCCTTAAACTGTTGCACTAGTTGTGATGCTGTCGATAATTTTTCACCAGATATCCACAGCAGTCGAATTCAATACCTCCTTTTAACTTTTTTTAGCCAGCCATCACTGGCTACAAAATTTTCGGTCTATTTTAGGTTTTCATTCAATAATTTTCCCCTTTCTTTAATTAGTTCACCGCTAATTGGAACATGGTTATCCCTTTGTTTTAAAAACCATATATACAGACGATTGTGGTCATTCTAGGTGCTTGGGCATTTTTTAAAGTTCTGCGATTGTAAAATTTATGACTTGAATCGCTTAATTTTACAGATTGTGGCTTTAGATACTCCATATTTTTTTACCAGTTGAGTCATCCCCGCATCTTTTTTAATCTCGTCGATGATTTTCACTTTGTCACTTAATTTTAAAAATGTTCTTTTATTGGACGTAGATACCATGTCTGTTCTGGCGTAATTTTAGCTGCACACTACTTTATTTTACGAGAGACAAGGAAGCCAGAGAGCTGCGATTACAGATAATCGCTTGTCATTTCAGTCCTTGTTAACTGGAGCTTCTGCTAAGATCTCGTACGCAGCTAACTTCTTCTTTCATCCAATTCAAAAAATCTGGACATTGGAGTAGCTAAGTTATCTGTATCAAAAAAGTGTTGATTTATGCAACACTGATACACGAGATCTTCTTTTCAACCATTGTTCATGCTTGTAAACAGTTACGCGAACGGTGGGAGACGGGGATGCTCAGAAGGTGACTGCGCATCTCCCTCACAATAATATCTGCCAGTTGCAACGTCAGTACACCATTTTCAGCTTAGTTGCAGGCACGTAAACATGGCTGTTACAATTGATTCTGCCGCCAAGTGTGAGTCGCGTAGTGCACTTCGATTCCTTCAAGCAAAAGGGAATAGGGCAGCTGAAGAAAGCGCCGAAGAATGAGCCTAGTATACAGTAAACATTTTATGGCAGATGGTATTGTGCATGAATGGTGTAGAAAGCTTAAAGAAGCCCGAGTGGATGTTCACGATGAAGGAGGACAAGGACATATGTCTGTCGCACCAAAAGACATTACCCAACGAGTTACATAATGATTCGAGAAAAATGGAGGTTTACCATCAATGAGTTGAATGTGGAAAGTGGCTGGAGGACAGAGTTTCCAGAGTATAGAGGAACTTGAATATAACGTCACGAACCATCTCAACTCATTGGCGGCGACATTCTTCTTTCATTTTATGCAAGGGGGATTTCAAGATTCGTCCATAGAAATGACAAATGCATCAATCTTCACCGTGGTTATGTAGAATAGTAACCATATTTTTACATGACTTTTGGTAATAAATTCCACTGTTTTACGAGCTATGGGAGCTTAAAAAAAATAGCCCTTGTAGCAATTTTTAAACCAGTCATGCTGTTACACAAATTCATGCCAAATTTTTCATATACAGTTTGTCTGTAACCTTTGTGTCCCAGAAATTTACAACGAGCACGAATATGTCTATATAATCCAATGTCCAACTTGATCAAGGCGAATATCATTTGGAGGAACATTTTGGGCATGATCACTTCTTATCAGTTAACATTTCTTCCACGATGCAATTGTTTGGGCGCCCCCTTTCTATTGTACTACGTTGTCTAATTTTGATTAGATACAATGCTGCTTGTTTTTCGAAGTTCTAATTGGTCACTTTCTTGTGTTCATATTTTTTTTAATAAATTCCATGAGTTGGCTAATGCCATACCTACAAAATGGTAAAAGAGGTAAATATACCATTTTTTTTGCTTTTGCGGTTATACTCTTTCACTACAAACGGGCAGCTAGCATAGGTAATAGGTTTACTTTGTTTGTCGTTTTCTTGTAGGTAGCTGCAATTTTCCTGCAAAGATTAATGGAAGAGTAACAACTTTGTTATCTTTCCAAACTAATGAGGAGATCTGTATACCATTAAGCTCTCCTAGAAACTCGTAAGAAATACCTCGTAGATCCTTCTTCATTTCTTTTATAGTTTGTAACTTGCATTTAGTGATTCTATTACAAGCTGTATATTCAATTGTGTACTAAATATGCTAATAAATCTGGAGTTGTACAGTGTACGGCATTAGGTTTTGACTGATTTTAATCTGACCTTGTGCTCTTAGTATCGGAGAAATAGAAAGCGACAAAGTATATTTCGCTTGCTAAAAGAATAATATTTAATAGCTATACAAGCAACATTACATTTTTTAAAAATTATATGGTTAAATGACCCTCTGTAGTATATTCATATCAATAGCTCTAATTTCCTGTACAGTATTATTTTTTAACTCATGTAATGTTCGCGGTCTATTAGTGAAAATTTTAAATTTTAAATACCCCCACAAGAAGAAATTATGTGCGGGAATTTAACAATGGCCAAGCAACGCAATTGCGCGAAATCAGGGAGCCTGCTGTTACATGCATCCGACGTAATACTTGTAGTCTTAGAGAGGACGACCTGTCACCGGTCTTTGTGTGTATCCTCCCATTTCTCTATATCTGACTACTGCCGTAGAAACACTTGACTGATTAATATTCATCAAATTAGCTACGTATATTTGAAATTGCTCATTTTCGATTAAAGCAACTGTTCGAGCCTCTTCTTCTGATGTTAAATTACTCATTTTTCTTGTAACAGCGTTAATACCATTTTAAAGCACTCTGGCAGCGCACTATAAAGTTTGTCTGTATAAGAACACTTTCAATAACCAACTAAATAAACCATGTGTATATGCACTTCACTAAAATGTTTTTGTAATAACAAAAAAGAACTTGAAACTGGTTATATTCAATACGATTACAAAATATGTTTAAGCTATGTTTAAATTGTAAATTTCTGTAACTGTATGCATTTAAGGGTCGAGTATTATATCTGTAAATATTGCAAGAAAAATCTATAGAATGTTCTAATAATGCTAATTGTTGCTGTAGTATACGTAGAAATCTACTTTTTATGCCCTCTTGATGAAAAAACTATCGAACAATAACCATAAACATGCTTAAAAATAAGGTTTAGACTTCAGCAAGCAGGAACGCATGTTGTTTACCGCGTCTACTGTCATTCTCTACACATACATACATATGTACATAATCGTTTGAGGTCGTCGAGAAATTCTGGAATAAGGCATTTAACGATACTCTTGAAAATAACTGCAACACGACTAGAGTCACGTATGTTATGCCGGAAACCAATGGCGCGAAAACAAAACGCATTTACAAGTCGCGTGATGTCGAGTTTGTAATACATTTGGAAGAAACTTGGAGAAAAAAACCTAGTATAAGAAAATGTATGCTCTGATGTACGCAGCTGTTTGATCAAGAAAATGTTTTTAGGAGGATCTATATCGAATACAGAAAAAATATATGAAAAAATGTGCAATTACAGTGGTTCTCAAACAAGTAATTTACAAATCACCAACATATTGATTTTGGGAAGAAAAGTTACGAGTTAGTTAGTTAGTTTTACGAGAGGATCTCTATGAATGAGAAGATACAAAATAGGTATCCCTGCACTACAGGAAACAAAGTAAAAACAAGATAGGACCGGATAGTTTGGAGCTGGTTTCGTTACAAGTGGGGAACTAAAGGATACTATAATTTATTTAAAATTAAACAACAATGAAAGTGTCGGAAGATGACTATAGTCAATACACTCACCCACAGAGGATAGGGATTCATACCTTGGTAACAACCGGCCCGCGAGAAAAAAACACAATTAAAACAAAAATTGACAGTTTAATTATAATGTTTTACTACTTTTAAATGCGGCACCCGAACGTATTTGCGCACTAAAGTTTGGCCCACATCATGTCAAAGATTGTTCATACTTGATTTAAGTGATAAGATAGCATTTTATGAAGAAGTAGGAGCTACGAGGGTGGATCTCTATGCTGTACCGTCGACCCCATTACAGTAAAACTGCATTGCTTGAAATTGAGATTGAGTGGATTAATTTTCCTCGTAGCAATAATGTTAGATACAACTTTAGCTAAGCGAATTTCCTCTCTTTATGTAGTAATACGCTTGCAGTCGACTGGAGTTTCTTGAATAAATACAGTGATGTGAATATCGCTGTTGAAGCATTTTATACTACATTATATTCCGTTATAGATCATTCAGTTGAGAAAACTAAACAACCTACCTCTACGTTTCCTCCATGGTTTAGTACTAAAATAAAACAACATATTAAAAGAATTTTACTTCAAGGAGTGGAAAAGAACAAAAGCAATATGCTATTTTAATGAATTCAAACGAATGAGATCTCTCATAAAGAATGAAATTAGAGATGCATACAATGCTTATTTGCGAGATGCTGAAATTAATATCAACAGAGACGCTAAGTTGTTCTGGCGTTTCATTAACAACAAGAAAACTTCTTCCAGGATTCCGGGAAGTATGCAGTATGCCTTCTCCAGTGTCTTTGCGAGTGTGTATAAACCTAGAGTTCAACGTGTATCTGTCAACTCTTTTCTCAATTATAATAACTTTGGTGTTCATGCTTTCTCTGAATTAGATGTGGGGAATAGTATCAAAAAACTTTAATCTAACATAACAACTGGAGATGATGGATTACCGAGCTTCTTTGTACGTGATTGTGCTCCTGTTCTGTTCTATATTTCAACTATATTTCACCTAGCGATAACCACGTCAACCTTTTGAAGGGTTTGGAAGATTAGCAGAATTACCCCCGTATTTAAGAAAGGAGACTGTTCTAACATTGCTAATTATAGGCCTATAAGTATACTGCGCAATTTCACTAAGGTATTTGCTTTACAAACAGATATACACTTGCATAACTCCTTTCATATCTGAGCATCAGCATGGTTTTGTTGCAGGCAGATCGACGATCACTAACTTAGCATGCATATCTTAGTGAAACACTTGATAACCGAAAGCAGGTGCACGTTATTTACGTAGATTTTTCTAAAGCGTTCGACTGAGTTAACCACGCCATGCTACTACAAAAAATGGATAGATTTGGTTTTGGTGTGGGTTTCCTGACGTCGATTGAATCTTACCTTACTGGACGGGAGTGTTATGTCTACTACAACGCTTATTCCTCTAGGCCATTTTCTCCAACATCAGGTGTTCCTCAAGGTTAAAATCTTGGACAGCTTCTCTTCAATTTTTATATAAACGATTTACTATCTCTGTTTACATGTTGCGTCTTAGTATACGCAGATGACGTAAAGATATTTAACACTGTTGTAAGCATTTACAAGACAGTCTTCTTCTTAATACTTGGAGCAACGTCAATTATCTCTCTCTGAACATCAACAAGTGTGCTGTGGTTTCCTACAATAACATTCACACTACTTTATGTGTTCATTTGCTTCCAAAACTCTCGGTTATGTCATGCGCTCCTGCAAGCATTTCTCAAATTTAGGTGTAATGAAACGTTTATATTATCCCTACCTTCGTGCTAAGCTTGAATACGCGTCCATTATTTGGTATCCTCACTATTTATACCAAGAGCTCATGATCGAACGTGTTCAAAAGAAGTTTCTAAAGTATCTCTCCTTTCGACTGCACAACGTGTACCCTCCAAGAGGAATACAGTATTATAGCTTACTTGTTGAGCATAATATTCTATCCCTTGTTGACCGCCGTGAACGACTCACCAATTCTTCTAGCGCTAATAAACTTCACAGTGCCTACTCGTCATACTCGTTTCTATAATATATTTCTAGTACCTAGGGCTAATATCAACATTTTGCTTAGAGCGCCTATTAGCCACATGATGCGGAACGCAAATAAACAGGATCTGGAACCATTTTTGTGAGTCTCCCTTTTTTTCTTGTTTCATTATTATATACATTTTCAGCATATTATTATTGTAAGCAACACAATTTGAATTATTTTTTTTTTAATTTTAAATAAGAATTATATTGTAATTTGTCCTGCAATTGGCCCTTGGGCAATAAAGGGTTATTATTATTATTAAAGGCTTGGTGTTTAGAACCTCTTTATATTTAAGCTGTTTCCATATTTCGTCCTTGGAAAATGTACATATGTACAGTTAAATCTCACCAATATTAATTACCAGAAAATTATGTACAAATCCCCTATTCATTGCTATAAATATACTTTAAGGTTCAGGATCCTTTGAACATCACTTAAAATAAATATACAGATCGAAATGGAGGTTAAACGTTAACAACTTTATACTTCTTTTTCCTGAAATATTTTTCGCTACTACTCAATCGTAAAATATCAAAAGATTCGAAAACTTCATCTTCAAAGCAATAATCTCCCAACACAAAGCGAAATTATTAATTACCAGTCCGTAAAGTTAGCGTATAGTCTCTCCATCAGTTCATCGCATTCATCACATACTTCTTGTTTGTTTTTCCAATGGCACGCATTACGACATACGCAAACACCAATCAAATCCGAAGACTCAACATTGTTTACGTTCGTCGTAACGTTTTTCTATGCATCCCACGATCCTTTGCTTTAAAATTCAGCGGTTGTACGGTGATGGTATCATTCCACGATGGGGTCGTGCGAATCTCTTGTAGGATATGTCTGCGTAACAACGTAAGGTATTTTTTCCTTTATTTCTCATCTAACTAGATGCTTCCTTAAGGCGAATTGAAGAATTTCGTTTCGAAACTTCACGCGCTTGACATGAATGGAAATTTGAAGAAGGTTTACCTATTTTCTTGAATTGGGTGGATGTGTTTTGAATGTCAAATACAACGAGGGCAATATACTACGAAAGTTTACCGAAAGTTCTAGGTGTTTTGTTGTTGAAATATTGATGTAAACAATTTTACATGGCTAAGAGTCCAATTTAAAATGCATTTAAATATACAGCCCCTGTCCAATCTATTAGGGACATTTGCTAAAATAGCAATTTTGTTAAAATATATAATGAAAAATGTATTGTACAACCATAAGTTTATTCAGAACTGTTTATTGACATCGACATAACTACACTAGGGTGACAGAATGAAATAGACACCAGGTAAAGCAGTATAAATATGTAAATAGCTAAATTCTAAGAACGAATTAAGAACTTTCTCTTGTCATTAGGGTAGGGGTAGATGGATCGGAAGGAATTCGTCATACTTTAGTATCGTTACAACTATGCCTCGCTTACAAGGCTCGAGTGATATTAGCGACTTCACCTGGGGTCGCATCGTTGGCCAGAGTAAACGCAGCGCTTCGCAACGTGAAATAAGTAAATTTTTAAATATTCCGTTGTCCACAGTTAACCGTGTGATTACACAATTTAAACGCAAGGAAAAAACAACAGTGGAGCCGAGACCAGGTCGTGCCGGACCTTCTGAAAGAAGTACAAGGGTGTTTGTGCGCGAAGTGTTAAGAGAACCGCGAAAAAGTACAGCTGAGCTTGCGGCAACTTCACAGAAAAGTCGGCGCACCGTTCTGCGATACCTCCACAGTGTAGGGATGTATAAAAGGGTGGCAAAGAAAAAACCTCTCCTTGCGGCGTTTCAAAAACGGCGCCGAATGGCTTGGGCAATCGAAATGCGAACGAAGCCCGAAGAGTTTGGGCGGTCTGTCATTTTTTCAGACGAAAGCAGATTACTGCCAATTTAGTGATAGTGGTCGTACGTGGGTATGGAGACGTTCGTCACAGCAACTGGACGACAAATTTTTGCATCAGACGGTGAAATACGGCGGTGTGAACATCAGGGTGTGGTGCGCGATATGGTATGGTGAAAGATCGCAATTAGTAATCTGCGACGGAAATATAAATGCGGCAAAATATATCCAAATATTAACAGAAGGACTACTACCGATATTCGACAACGCCATTTTATCTAAAGAAGACGCCACTTTTATGGAGGATGGAGCACCCTGCCACAAAGCAAGAACAACAACCACATGGAAAAAGGAACAGGGGATTCAGATTTTACCATGGCCAGGCCAATCACCAGACATGAATCCAATAGAGAATGTTTGGCACATAATCCAGACAAATATGACGAAACGACACCGAAAACCCAGCAATAAGGAAGAACTCGTGGCAGGTGTTACAGAAGAGTGGTTAAATATTCCAGAAGACACCATTAATCATTTAATAGATTCTATGCCACGTCGACTCACAGCACTTCACGCAAGTAAAGGTGGATCGACAAAATATTAGTCTAATTTAAAAATTTTAAAATATTTTGTATATATAACGGGAATAGAATCTTTTTTTTAATTAGTTATAATTGCTCTCATTCTTTTCGGCGCACTGTCAACTTTATAAGGTGGCCCTGGTGAAATGGACAGGGACTGTACTTTGGAAGGAATTGGAGAAATTAGAACACGATAGAAATATCACCTTGCGACTTTCAATTGTTTTTATTGTTAACTAGTTAAATATTGATTTAGAATATACAGTATTTTTTTCTTTGTATTTCTGAACCACGTGCATACTCTTTGGGACCGCATATCTTGCGAATGAGATGGATGAAGCACAATGGAATATCTTAATTATCCATTTTTTGCGAACAACTTGAGTCGTTTTTCAGAAATTGTTTTCTCGAATTCGTGTTGTAAAACGGTATAATTTCCGTTAATAATTTAGCCCATTGCAAGGTATGAAACGTAATCCTGGCCAGTTCCAAAGAGAATCATCACCAACATCTTACTCGACTATGAAAATGGCATAACTAATACAAATGAGAGCTACCACGACATGTCCACTGTTGAGCTTGCTGGCTTGAATTCAAACACATACTGGTGGAGCCAGTTCTCATTGTTGTTAATCTTAACAAAACTTCGTAAACAATTAACCTAGTCCTTCTTAAGCAGCTTTATATTATTGGCTAATACTCATATTCAAGTTTTTCCTCATAATCCAAAATTTGCAACACCCAATTTGCAGATACCTTAGAACATCAGTTCTCAACCGGTATGTCGCTAAAGGATGCGTATGCAATATTTTAACGTTGTTGCTAGATTGAACAGTTATTTTTAATGAATTTTTCATTTGAATTGAAATAGAAGTAAGTTGACCTCCGGCAAACTTGAAAATCGTAACAGTGACTATATATACATTCGTATTTACAAAATGTAGAAAAGGCGGTAATACAACATACAAAGCAGTGTCAAACGGCTGTTATCGTTTTTGTTCCAGAACTAGCTGCGTCACTAAAATCTCTTGTAAACAAACCTATAAAGGCGTAACGACGTATATTTCAGCTTTGGTTTTACTTGAATTGAAGGGAAAAATTGCCCACAGTCAAAATTTGTAATATGTGGTACAACTTTGATACATCAGTCAATGATAACTAGCAAACTTAAAATGCATTTGGTACAAAATCACGAGCATGTTGCCCAAAACTCAGTCGAATATTTTCGACACCTTTTATCCGGCTAAAAAAGAGTGCACAAAATAGAGAAGCATGTAAGAATGTCCAACAAAGATCTTATTGCTTCCTAGTGACAGAATTGATCGCGGTCAATAAAAAGGGACACAACGTTGGGAAAAAACTCACTTTACCTTCATGCAAGGAAATTTGTAGTTATGTTTGTTGTAGAGGCTAAGCAAATTGATATACAGTAAGTCAAAGAATTAACGATATGTCTGTCGATATTGAACTCATAACAAAAAGATAAAAGAATTGTGAAACCCAACTCCTGACTGTTATTGAAATGTTATGTTTGCACTGATCTAACATACTATCAAGAAAAGCAATTGAGATGGGGAAATTGTTGCTTAATAAATACAGAGGAAGCAGCAGTTATGACCGATCGCATCAGAGACTCGAAAAAGGAAAAAAAAACGAAAGAAAAGGAAAATTAAAAAAAGTGAATTTTTTCTCTTATTCTTTTTTCACCTTCTCTTTTGTTCACCTTTTTCACTTTTCTCAATTTTTCTTTTCCTTTCCTCTTTCTTTATTTTTTTCCATCTTACTTGTAGTTAATTTTCTCCTCTTATCATCCTCATCATGACACGGTCCAAGTCAGGAAACGGTTTCTTTATTACTGACTCCGGCCGTGGAAGCCTGCGTATTCATTTCAGGGAATTGCAATCACTCAAAACTACGCTGATAACGCCGGGTAGGCAGAAAAATGTCCGTGTGTTACCGTTTCTTGTCTCTTCACATTGTCTTTCCCGTTAATGACTTCCCCAATACCAAGCATCTGTATTTAGCAACATCATTATGTTAGCTAGGGTCACTGTCTGTGAAGTTCTCGAATTCGTTTAGGAGATTTAAGAAGCACGGTTTTTATTTCAGCAATTAATTCATTTACCTCTGTATACTTTCTAATAGATTCTGTTACAAGATATGAAGCAAGAAGTTTACACGTTACCCGATATATTTCAGCGAACAACCCGCACAAAACGTGGTTGCGGCACGAGCTTTAAAATCCTCCACCTATTAAAAAAGAATCGCAATTAACATTAGCACTTGATCTGGCAGGTGCTGAAGATTTCTTGATGTAAAAATTAAATTGTTTCGTTAGTGCGCTTTTCTAATGCTTTGGTATGCAATAACAATGAAAATGACATACATCACAAAACTAGAACACAGTGGCACTGGTACACTGAAAAACTTCACTATCTCCACGACTATAACTCTTGAAGTTCAATATTACTGCTGAAAATGATAGCTTAGTTATCAAATTTCAGCTATTGCAGAATATTCTGTAGTAATGAGAAAGAAGGGTATTGGTAGAAGACGAATTTCTTGGTTGACAAATCTCTGAACCTTGTTTGGCACAAATACAACTGACTGAATTATTCAGAGCAGCAGCAAACAAAGTTAAAATAGCATGCGGGGTAGCCAACATCCGATACGGATAGAAACTATGAGAAGAAGAAAAAGTGTGTTCAGTTTTTTTAATGAAGAGTTGTGGTTAAGGAGATGGTGAAATGTTTCAATAAAAATAACGATTTTGGAGCCTTTTCACAAAAGAATCCTTTTTAGAGTTTGCTAGACAGTACTAGTGTGCCTACATGATTTGGCAATTCTGCTTATAAGTGATATAAAACCCAAAGAGTGTGTACTACAGAAATTATTAAAATTTATAACAAATTAGTACTTCCTATATCAATTCTATTTCCTGAAACACTAAATCAAAAACTCTTGCACCTTTATTAACTGTACTAGTTTCCATGAATCGCAGTGTATGATGGAGCACTTTCTTAAAAAAAATGCACAATAACAAACAAATTGATGTAAATGGACCATCCAGCGTTTACAATTGTTATCTTGTTAAAGCTAATCATTTAATCTCGGCTAATTGTCAATTGTATTCAAAACATACTGATATTTCAAAATAATACGTTGTGACTTTCAACTTGTTCGATGCACAAAGCTGATTAGCATTGACATTTAATATCTCTAAAAATAAAAAAAAACATACTTATCAAAATAATAAAATGTGCAACTTGTACCGAAATTCAATACAAATTCTGTCTACTTTCCTGAAAAATTGACATCACTACTACCTCGGGAGAAAACCATACATTACAAAATCTATAATGCCTAAAAAGAAACAGAACCAAAGATCCTACTTTAAAACGTAAAATAATAAGATTGTTGTAAATTTTTTATGCCTTATTCAGATACCTTTATATTTACAATCTTATTCAGTACAATCGTCTTTCTTCTAGACGTCGTAACTCGAGACAATCGCTTACATACATACGTTAAGATTCATGACCACAATTCACCAATTCACGTTTTTTTTTTGGACAATTAACTTTAATAGTGCTATTAATCTGTAGAAGTATACAATTCGGTTATTTAAGAATGGCTTACGATGTTCTATATCTGCACGAAACCTATAAAATTGCTCCGATTATGGTTATGGGAAAATAAACCCAACATCTTAGTAATCCAGAGTAAAGAGATTTTTATAACGATTTGGTTACACGCATAAAAATCATTTCTTAATTTAAAAAAAATACTTTTTGTAGCGAACATAAAAAGCTTGCATATTCACGAACAATTAATCATTTTAAAATAAAGATGTTTATTCCAAAAACTCTTAATTTTCCGCGAAACAATACTGTTGTTCATACACTCACAGAAGTGTTCTCTTGCATCAAGAAATTATATTTCTCGCAAAAATCTGTCTCTATTCAAGTAAATAGTTTTTCTTCAAGACTAAAAAAATATTTATTATAGGAAAATAATATTCTTGAAATTATACTTGCATCAAATAAATATTTTCTTGGGATTAGAAAATGAAATAAATGCAAGACAGAAAAATGCTTTTTCGAGGTAAATCATTTAGTCTTAAGTTAAGAAAATGTTAATGAAATTATAGTTTAAATATAATTTTAATACAGTAGTTATTGTTTCCCCTATTGGCTTAGTGGTTAAGTCAGGTGGAATACGAAAATCGAGAACAAGAATAAATCGAGTTTGATCCTCGATACGACAGATTGCCACAAATAAACAAAATATAGGCAATACGTCCAGCACAAATCTTCGAACATATGGATTAATCTGGCAAATATGGCATACGCTCAGTCCTTCGCGGGCTATAAACCGAAGACTGCCGAAACGTTGGACATAAGTGGATTGATTCACAAACGAAAGAAGGAAAATACCCCAAACAAAAACAATTTCTCTAATTAATAAATATTTTCAAATTTTCTGCAAGATTTTCTTGAATCAAGTTAACGAATTTGTTAAGCAAAGAAATACTAGTGTTTCATTAGAAATATATAATTCTCATTAGCGGAGAAAGAAAATGCTGAGAAAATATTTCTATTGATTTGAAACAGTAATTCTATTGTGGATAACTGAGATGATTATTTTCTTGAATGAAGGCGGACAACAATCTTGATACAAGCAAACGTTTCTCTGCTTGTGGTTTATAATTTTATATTGAAACAATCACAATTCTGAAGACCCCAAATATTAATCAACAGCTCATATCGATAATTAGTATAGTGCAACAGATAGGTGGAAAATAATTTTACGGATATTGACATAAAAAGAAACTAAATTTTTACATACATGTAGAGCATCGAGTGTTAACAACAAGGAATTAGAAGATGTAAAAGCTTCTTCAGAAGAAAGTGATGATGAGGATAAAAGTCGACAAGGATCGCCACCATGAATGGTTAAAAAATTTATGCAATATTTCGAACGAAGTATTAAAGAAACAGATAATAGATTACAAAACATTGCAAAGAAATTACTCGCACCTTAACAGAAACTTTAACACCGCTGCAAGATCTTTTTACTGAAATGAAAAGACAACTTCCTATAATAATAATGTTCTTTCAAAAAGTCGGCAAAACTTCAGTATACTTGTATCATCGTTTGAAATCTTTTCCAATAATTTCTCATTATATTTCCACCATTCTTCTCTTTCTTTCTTGAAGAACTACGTATTTTTTTTTGTTTGCTTTCTCTCGTGATATTCTAAACACTTACACTACCGGCCACTACCAGTGTTTACCCACACTTAAAATATAACATCCCATATACGAGTACGGATCTTCATGCCCCACCCCTCACCTACTTCTAAGTGGCTGTTTGATTTATGTTTTTGACATTTGGGTAACTGACATTTGTAGATCATATCGACATAATATCAAGTAATTCTTGAATTGTGTGTCGTGATTGTTCATACAAATGTATCCTGTAGAACAAAGAGTCGTAATAAAATACCTCCAGAAAAAGGGCATGATGCCAACTCAAATTCATAAAGACTTTATGGCAACTATTGGTGAGTCTGCAGTTTCTTATGATATAGTCGAACGCAGATGTCGAAATTTTAAATGCCGAAGAACATCCTGTGAAGACCAACATGCCACTGGGCTTCCCATAACGGTAACAACAAACAAACCATTAAAAAGGTACACGATATCATACTGCGAAACCGACGGGTACGCATCATGGACATTGTGGAAGGTACTGGCTTATCATATCATGTGGAGTACAATATACTGACTAAAGAATTAGTTATGAAAAAGATAAGTGCAAGATGTGTGCCCTGAATGTTAACTATTGATCATAAAAGAAATCGGGTGTTGATTTGTAAGCGTCTTTCGGAAAGGTACCAAGCAAGTCGGTATGTGGCCATGGTTGAGTCATAGGTGCACCAATGTGATCCCGAGACCAAAGTGCAAAGTAGAAAGTGGATACATCACGGTTCTTCCCCTCCACGCAAATTTAATGTTGTGTCGTCTGTTGGAAAGGTTTGCTACCTGTATTCTGGGATGCTCAAGGAATCATCTTGACTTACTATTTGCAAAAGGAATGGAGCATTACAGGGGGCTACGCACAATTGATTTCTAAATTGCGAGACGCTGTTAAAGAGAAACGCCAAGAAAAGTTAAAACACGGTGTGCTATTCCATCAGAATAATGCTCCCAGCCATACATCTGGTATTGTTATGTCTGCTATACACCAAGCAGCCCTAGTGAAGCATTCGCCATATTCGCCGGATCTGACCCCTAGTGATTACAGGCTGTTCCCTAAATTAAAAAGAATCTTCCAGTAACTATGAAGTGATGCAAGCTGCAGAGTGGTGGTTTGCAGAAGTCGGAGAAAAATTTTTCTCCAGGAAGCTGTTGAGATGTTGGAGCACTGATGGACCAAGTGCGTTATTGTAGAGGGAGACTATGTGAAAAAATAAAAAATATAATACCACTGTAGCTTTATTGTAAGGCGGTCAAGGGTGCAGCATAGAAATCCATCCTCGTAGCTCCTGCTTCTTCAAAATGAAATCTTACTACTTAGATCCTACTTATCCTCTGTGAGTGAGTGTATGTTGACTAGAGTCATCACCTACACTTTCCTTGTAGTCTAATTTTACATATTCTATCTAGAATCGCCTTAAAGTGAATTATAGAATCCTTTAGTTCCTCACTTACAATGAAACCAACTCCGAAATGTGTCTCTTTTCCACCGGTATTGAAGAAATTGTAACCCTCTGTTGTATTTATACCTACGTCTTTCTACTTCGGTTCCTACGATGCAAGGTTATCTATTTTGTATCTCCTCATTATTATCACCAATTGTTTAATTGCTCCTTCCTCATTCGTCCATCTTACGTTCCACGTTCCTACCTTGATCATCTCTTTTTTAATAGGTAACTAGGAAGGAACATATTATATAAAAATATTGGGACCAACCTTAGATATAAAAATATACTAATATATGCGTTCAATAACGGTAACCCAAACCAAATAATCAGTTCTATTGATACCAAGAAAATACCTTAGTCCAGTATAGGATTTTCGTATTTTTAAAAACTAGAGGAAGTATTGATGTCATTTACTATCACAGAAATAATAACATAACTGAAACAATCCTCATAAGTATTTAAAATAAATTACAAAATCAAGTAAAAATACATTATCAAGTAATTACATTGAGTTAATTTTATTACTCAAAAGTTAGTCGGGATAACATATAAAAACTGTATATTTCTTAATTAGCTTTGTCCCGAATGGATTTAAATAAAACTAAACAGCGAAATCATTGCTATATTTAAGCCTTACGCTAAAGTCCTCTTATTTACATAGCATAGGTATAAATCTTTAACAGTTTGTACACCCCCATATACAAATTAATCAGAGAAAAGCGTGGTACCACGCTAAAATATATTAGCGAAATTATGCACTCAAACACGTCTGGGAATGAGACGACATTCGTAAGCGTTTACGTGGAACCACATACAAAAAAAAAACATATTTTTAGGATCAACTATCATTTGACGATAGCAAAAATACTTTTTAGCGATGCCGGCCTCTCTATTAAAGTTTGAACTGTGTCAAGTTCATTGGACAACTCTATCTTAGAACCGTTTGTCCGAAAAAGAACGCCTACGAAGATGAGCTTGCGGAATTTCTGTGTTAGATTTAAATAAGAGGAAAAAATAAATAGCAACTGGCAATTACATTTATCACGTGTAGCCGGTGTTATGAGGTGTTTTTTTTCTATCTACTGTTGACCAGGTTCTCCTTTTAAATAAATTAGAATTTATCACTTGGAGCTATTCATAGTTTTTCTTTGCTGATGAATATGTGTGGTTCCCTCTTTGCTAATTGCTCGAAACAGTGTTAAAATTCTAGGTTAACTTTTAAAATTCAAAGGTATTTGTTCAAATTTATCATATGCCTAACTTACGGAGATAAATTGTTACTTCTGACATAAGTAGATGTCACTACAACGTAATCTCCTTTGAAAATGCAAACCACAATTGTTTGCGAAACGTTAAGGACTACAATCATAGTGACACGGCAGAAGGTGACGCACAGCCGTGAAAGCCTACTATACTACTTAGTAAATTACACTCAAGCGTAAATTAAATTGAATTTGACATGTATTCTCCTAAATTGGATAGCTACGAACCTGACCCTTATTTTACACTAAAGATAATTTGAGTTCGCTCACACCGGGGCAAAAACGAAATCGGGTTTCGGAGGAGTGCCTGGCCAGGATCTAACGCACTCCAAGGGATTTCTTCATGCATTTCGTAACCGTGGATGAGACGTGGATCCACCACTATATACTGGAGATCAAGAAACAATCGAAGCAGTGAACTTTTCCAGGCGAATCGGCTCCGAAGAAAGCAAAGATCGTTCCGTCGGCCGGAATGATCATGGCGACTATTTTTTGGCATTCCCAAGATGTGATCCTCTTCGACTATCTATAGAAGGGAAGGACCATTACGGGGCAATAGAACAGCGATTTATTGACCGGATTCGATGCAGTATAAAACAGCGGAAGAAAGTGTTTTCTATTACGACAACGCACCAGCTCATTCATCCCTTATCGTCGTGTCGAAATTGAATAAGGTACACTGCGAATTAGTCTCTCATCGTTCATACTCACCGGACCTAGCCCTCGGCGATTTTTTCCTATTTCCAAACCTGAAAAAAACACTGGGAGGAAAGAGATTTTCCTCAAAATGAGGAGGTCATCGCCGCTACTGGTGACTATTTTGCAGACCTCGAAACATCTTATTTTTCCGACGGCTTGAAGAAACTAGAGGACCGTTTGAAAAAGGGTATTGATCTTTGAGGAGACTACATCGAAAAATAAAAATAAAAAACCATACCAATACCGTGTTTTTCTTGTCGAATCCGGAAACATTTCAGCTCGGCCTCGTATATACCATAAGCAGTAGGTTGTAAATGCCATTATAAAAACAATGGTATCAATTTTCCTAAATATTTTCAAAATAGTTCTAAATGTAACACAATATATTAGCTACAATAGGGTGTCCCATAAAAGTATTATACGGTTATTTTTATAAATATCATTACTTCCACATTCAATAAATTTACATACTTTATTCCAACTGAGTATTTAGTCATTGTATTTATCCTTCCATTTTCCTTGCCAAAATACGAGATTAGACCACGTATATGCTATTTCAAGAGTTGGTTGGCTCTAAAGCGTTAATTATTATAATCATTTCCACTTTATTGCATTCAATGTGCGTCCACGTCACACGATCCTCGTAGTTTATGAAATAAAAATGTTATACAAGACTAACAAGCAGTAATCGTGCTCAAAGCGTCTTATGCAATCGTCCGCACGTTCAAGAGCTACACTTCTGTGTGCCTGCGTCCGCTGTTCCTATTGCTACACACAAGCACACCTAATGGTGCGAGACATAGACGGGTCATAGACCTCCAACTATCACATCGAAGCAACGGACGATCAGCGTTTAACAGCGGCCAAACTGCAACAGCAAACGTATTATAACTATTCGAACATGTAACGATTTAAAATTGATTTTCACGTGGACACTGTGCGACGTGTATACGCAGTAGGAGCAGCGTAGGCAATTGAGGTTATCAGCCTTCGTATTTTTTGGCGAGTAGGTGTCAAACCGGGCGAAAAAAAGAATAACTAACCTAGTTTCGAAGATGCAAATAGAACCGAAAATTGTTTTCTCGGTGTCGAAGTGACGCTTGTTGCAAATTATAGCTCGGCAATTTCTAATAAGAGATGCCCAAGCTTGGTATACCATCTCTTTGCTTCTGGCATTGATTAACATGGTTCGTAGCTTTTAATCTTTGACTTGATCATTAGCAACTGATTCCTAAACGTTGACGACTGTTTTCACTTCTTAGAGCAATATAATTGCATTATAACATAAACTTGGATACAGTAAGGATTAAAAACTAGTTTTGGTTTTGTTTGAATCAACCGTTTGTCGTTTAGAGAATTCGATGTTTTTAAAAATAATGCCATCATCGGAAAAACAGTGAGTCAGTATCTAGCAACTAAAAAGTTTCACCGCCTGCTCACAGTAGTCACAATCGTAAATTTTGATGGAGAAAAATCAAACCTACTGAGCACCAATTTATTGTACTAGCGTATTAAATAGTTGTTATGCAACATATAGAAACATAAAACATTGTTATAATATGCAGTAACTGCCATAAAGATGGAAACGTGTAGCTAAGAAAAGAAAATAAGCAAATACTATTGTACGTAGTAAATATGTTGGAACTTGTTCAAGCTTGTTGAACATGTTAAGGAGCACAATATTTTCTATAATATTTTGTGTTTAAGTTGTTAAAATCAAATACAACTTTAAATATATTAAGTTTTAGATAAAACCAATTAAAAAAAATATCTCAAAATTCAGCCGTGATGGAGAAACTTGGAAAGTAGTTTCAGAATCAATGTACAGACACGCAAATATGCACGATGCACATGTTAATGTGTTAGAAAAAAGGTCGTGTATAGACATAATATGAGGGTTGCTATTTATGTATTCGGAATAATAAAATTTGTCATTGAAAATGGTTTTACTTTCAAAATATTCTCCGCGATGATCGATACAGTTTTGCATTCGTTTGAACCAATTTTCTTAGCACTTTTTCCATTCCAATTGAATTATCTCCGAAGCATGCACTTTGAATGCATCAACCGCTTCTGCTGGCGTCGAAAATCTTTGACCACGTAGTTTATTCTTCATGCACGGAAATAAAAAGAAATCATTGGGTACCAAATCAGGGCTGTATGGCAGA
The DNA here is from genome assembly GCA_023509865.1 of Trypoxylus dichotomus. Taxonomy (NCBI): domain Eukaryota; kingdom Metazoa; phylum Arthropoda; class Insecta; order Coleoptera; family Scarabaeidae; genus Trypoxylus; species Trypoxylus dichotomus. The sequence goes on from CM042078.1 coordinate 12,925,998, forward strand.
TAACCCATCAATTCGATGTTTTGACCGGTTAAATATTGAGTTGTTTGGGTCGATGTGTGAAAGATCGCGTTGTCATGGTGAAGAATGATCCTACGTCGCTAGTTGGTTTTTGTTATTTCTCCAAAGACTTCTGACAAAAAAAATCTTTGTATACCATTCAAAATTGACCGTTCTACGATTCTCTAGTGGCACTGTAGTCACATGCCTATTTTTCGTAAAAAAATAAGCGACCATTTGCTTCGAGGTGCTTCTGGGGCGAACAATTGTTATTGGGTTTGGCTCATCTTGGAAGACCCACGCAGTCGATTGCTGGAGACCATATTTTGTACGCCGATAACAACCTCCTGTATCCGTTTTGTTAGTGACTGGTATGATTATTGATCTCAAAGATCGCAATCTTGCCAACTTTTTTAACCCTGGAAATATGCTGCAGTTGCTTAAAATGAATTATTTTGAGAACTAGACTCAATAAAAGCAGACCTGCGCAACACCATAAAATCATCTTCGTCCTTCTTTTAACATTGAATGTCCCAAAAATTTTCTTCAATTTGCTTTGTTCACTGCGCGAAGACAATCATTGAGTGGAGAATATGTCAATCATTAATCTCGTTCTTAGGAATTTAGTTGCTATGGAGCGTGCGTGCTGTGTGCGCCCGAGTTATACAAAAATTTTTCAGATGAGGCGCATCTGTACCTTAATGGCCATGGAAACAGACAGGACTGCAGTTATTGGAGTTCAATAAAACCCAAATAGATGCATGAGAGGCTGCTTCACTCATCAAAAGTTACTGTTTGGGCTGCAATGTCGGCGCAAGAAATTATCGGTCCGTATTTTTTTGAACTTGACAAAGGTCGTACAGTAATCGTATATTCCCAACGATATGTGAAGATGATTAATAACTTTTTACGCCAGCCTTGCAAGATTTTAATGATTTCAATCGGAATACTTGGTTCCAACATCGTGGAGCTACATATCATACTTCTAACGTGTCCTCACTAGTTTGTGAAAAATTTGCTGGAAAATTGATATCCAGACGCGGTAACATAAACTGGTGCGCACATAGCCCCGACTTGGCTGTTTCCTTCCTATGGGGCTACCTTAAATCAAGTATACAGCAGCACTCCTCTCTGAATGAGTTAAAGAATAATATTTGAAGAGAAATGGTAGCTATGACGAAGAATATGTACCGAAAAGTTTTCGAAAATTTTGCCTCACGTTCAGAAAGGTGCCAGCAAAATAACGAAACACAATTAGAAGACATAATTTTTCAAAAATAAATGTCCAATGCCTATATTTTAATGAGAAATAAATATTTATTCAATAAACCTGACCATTATTTTATTATATTATTTTTATTTTGAAAAGGACTTTCGGGTATCACATTGTATACACTTCCAGTTAAAAATGCAGTTTTCTAATACTTAATAGTGACTTTGCTGTTCTACATGCGTTTCCATATTGTTCCTTCTCCATAATTTTTCCTTATTTCTTCATGAAAACCTTCCCTTGCTGTTATTTCTTCCCTTGGCTGTTTGTGCACTAGTTGAAATTTCTTACATTACTTCGGATGTCATCCTGGTCTTCTAGTTTTTTTATTTGGGAAATTTAGGTCGACATATGTGGAAGGAAAGGAAAAAGACCATGAGGAAATAACAGAAGTGCAGTTAATTTAACAATAAAAAAATACCAACTCAATCAAATATGCAGCATGTGGTTTAAATTTTACATCGTTCTATTTAAAAAAATTATAAACGTATTATAATAATCACACCCACTATCTTTAAACAATCAAGTATTAACAATTTTCACTCGTGCTGAAAATAATGCGCAGCAAATCTTACAAAATTTTAACGAAGTAAGACAATGAAACATTTCGTTTTAATTCCTTTTGCTCGATCTCAATGGTTTACGATACTTTGTCCTCGCAAGTGATAAGACAGTCGTGATTTAGTTTCTAAAGCATTTCTATGAGACTGAAACATACTGTAATAAAAAATGTATGTTTGGCGAATAGTCAGTCGTCTCACTGAAAAAACAAGAAAGTGAAAACAATGAAAAAAATTATCGAACATATTAATAAACGTATTTAGAGGGCTGATAAGGTGTTCTTGGGATGTCAAACTTCATTTTTCATTCTTTCGACAAAACACAAAAAAATTCCTATAATCCATAAACGTTCTGCAAATTCACATAAGAAAATGTCAACCAAAGTAGTCTTCAAGCTTGAATTTCATTCAGGTTGAATATCGATTAACTTCTTTGATTTTTTGTAGAAATACAGTCCCTGTCCATTTTATTAGCGCCATCTTATAAATTTAAGCTTTTGTGTGTTTCCAGCATAGTTGTAATTTACAAATACAAGTATAAAATTCATGAATAGGGTTTACAATACCTATCGAAATATGTTCCCTAAAGATTTTTCTAAGAAATTAAGAAAGTGCCACTTAATGACCTCTTGTCTTTTATTATCCCTCTCATGAATTATTCTGTACTGTATAGTGTGTTTGCGTTAATGTTGCACTTTAAGTTATTGCTTGCGTGCGCTTTATATTTTTTCCTTATGGGTGAGGAATTGTTGAGTACAGGTGTGTATTCTCAACGCACAATTGCAAATAAAGACAAACAGTGCGCCGATTCGCCATTTTAATGAGAGAAAATATATCCGCTACCGGAAGAGCGTTTTGCGACCAGAAATGGATCACTGCTAATCAAGATAATCGACGTATCCTGCAACTAGCAACTGAAAACCGAGGTTCATTCGTCAAAGAAATAGGAAATGTAATGTCTGAACAAGGAGTGCAAATATCTATGCGTACGATTGTACAAAGACGGATTAAAATACAGACGCATCCTAAAAGAGCCAAGATTAACGCAGATGATGAAGCGAGCGCGTTATGAATGGGCAAAACGTCATCAACATTACACAATTAAAAATTAGCAAAATAACTTAAATGGATATGTAAATCAAGCAAAACATTTTTGTTTGAACAATGTCTTTTCGTTAAAGATCGTATTCAGCGATGAATCAAAACTAGAAGCCATGACCGAACGAACTCAATTTGTTAGACGACGTCCATCTGAACTATTTGGTGGTGGTTTAGTGTACTAAAAACGGTGAAACACCCTCCATTAGTTATGTTATGGTCCTGTATACCACTGTATTTACGCCAAGTCACCATGAATCAACAGCAATATAAGCGTATATTGGAGGATGTCTTGATACCATATATCAATGATTTAGAGCCGAATGAAGGCCCTTACACATTCATGCACGATAAGGCACCATGCTACATGGCCGTATCCATCTAAAGTTTTTTGAAAACATACGCTCTGCCAGTGTTACCCTGACCGGGAAATTCTCCCGACTTCAATGCAATTAAGAACGTGTGAAGTATTCTAAAATCACGCGTGTATTCAAGAAGAAACACTACAAAAGAGCAATTTGTAGGAAATATTGAGGATGTGTGGTAAAATCTGTGGCAAGATGGCGCTACAATTAGACATACCATTAACGCTTGCATAGACAGTATGTCAAAAAGAATAAGAGCAATTATAAAAGCCAAAGGAGACATTATAAAATATTAGTTATATACTTGTGACGATGTCTGTAAACAGTTCTGAATAAACATATGCTTGCGCAATACGTTTTTCATTATGTATTTGAACAAAATTGCTATTTTAGCAACTGGCCCTAATAAATTGGACAGGGACTGTATAGCCTGAACTAAACCTATTTTGATATACTCTATCGTTTATAAGTTTGATGCTACTATACAAAATAAAATTAACACACTTCTTGCAGAGCATTCCATAATATTGCTTTGCCAGTCGGAAATTTTTTCCAGACGTCACGATCCAAGTTAACCCACAGTAGCTTAATGAGGTTGCAATCAGAGCTCTGTGGCGGCCACTCCAATAAAAATAAGACTCCTTCAGAAGACTTGTCTTAAAAATAAACTTTAAACCACTTTTGCAGTGTGTTTGGAGTCCTTATCTTGCTGATAAATGAACCCCACTCCAATTAACTCACATCCAGTTGGTACCGCATCGTTTTCTAAGATTCTCAAATACACTTTCTTTTATCTAATTTTACTCGTTTCCCAATTCTTCTGTTTCCAAAACAGCCTCATTCCATGATGTTTCCTCCTCCATATTTCGAAATATGAAATACACTCACCTAACATTCTTTCTTCAGAATAGTATAAATTTCAATTCGTGCATCCATAACATATTTTTTCCAATTATTTATACTCCAGCTTACGTGAGTTTTTTGCCCAATTTAGTCTTTTCCGTTTGTGTATAGAACTTAACCGTGATTGTCTTAGTGCTATGCGACCCGTCAGACTGGCTTTTATCAGTCTCCATTATACTGTCGACGCAGTTACTGGCAAACAACATTGTAACTTGAATTCGTCACCATTTTAGCTGCGTGTGTATAACTTACGTATTTTTTATAATATAAATTTCCTCGTTCTAATATTAAAATTTCTAACAAATATATCTACTTACATATTCTTCCTCAATACGAATGTATTGTTTTTGACTTAATTAAATCTAAATATAAATTTCTCAAGGTTGTTTTAAACTAATTGATTATAAGTAACTGCAGAAGTAAGTGCAATAACTTGCAGTGATGTGTGTAGAGTTATAATTAACATTTTTTTGTTTCATTTTTTTTTCTAAGGTGCAGCATAACTAACGGTTTACCATTGAAGAAACCATTTATGCATGTTTTTAATTGTCAGTATCTTTACCGGTACAGGAAATAATTAAGACAGTTAATAGAACACTCTTCAAGGATGAGGCACTTTCTAATTGTTAAGCATGTCAATTTTGTCCATTTATATACATCCTTACATCCACAAGAAAATAACCATGTTGTTGTGTATGCTACGTCACTCGTACAACCTTGACCGCGTAAACAATCTGAAAGAAGCTACAATTCAGTGACTTCTGACCTTGAATCTCGATCAGACCGATTCCGCTTGGACAAATATACGGTTTTCGATTATTTTAAAATGCCTTTTCTCCCAGAAGTTATTTCGAAACCTTTATTTTAATTATCGAAAAGGAAAAAAACCTCTAACATATTTATTTTTAAATTCCCACTCGAGTACATGTTTTTTCCGCCGGGCATTTCATCATTTCCAATTACATTTCTGAGACTAGCATTCTTTTCATATCGTTAAATGCTTTTTAAAAACGTTGTATTTACGCAGATAGCCGGCAAAGTAACAGTTATAAATATTCGATAAGGGAATTCATGTTTTGACATCTTCGAGTGTCCCTATCATTTCGTTTCGCTATTAATGAGATGTGTATTTATAACTTTTTGGCGCGCAACTTTCCATTGTTCGAGAACCTAAAATTTAAACGTGTGTATAAAGCATTTGCCAAAGTAAAAATCGTATTTCGTATTTTTATTTTCCAAAGTATCCGTTCTGATTTTATTTTGGGGCGATCCAAATTTAACCTTTTACACACGATGATGAGAGACACGTGGTAGATACATTTTCAATTCTCACGCCGTGTAGTGTAATAAAATTATGTATTTGCATAGTTTTTCTTTAAATACATTGGTGTTGGAGAAATTTAACTTATAACATAGTGCCACTAAATTTTATATTTTCCACTTAATCTAATTCCATGATGCTATAAAAGTGATCCCTGAGGTGTGACAAATTACAGAATGAAACGAGACTAGAAAGTTTGCCAGAAACACCGATTTTTGTACTAGGAAAAGTGTACTGCCCTATATATTATTTCTAGACATAACATACAAAATATAAGTTTGTTACCTACAGTAAAGATTTGTTAAACGAAAAAATCAAATTTGCAATTAGAAATTAAAAAAAATCATTACAATGTTCTTAAACGTGTATGAAGAGATATTTGCCTTTTTGACTGCTTCCTATTTTACTTAATTTTTGGTCGCTATGGCGTGTTAGCCAATGATAATTGAAAGACAAATGAATGAAGGCTTTATGTAGAGACCATGCTTGTTCTCATACGGATGTGTTTGAATGGTGCTACAGATTTTGACGATCTTGCTGCCTGATGTATTCTGCGTCCGCTTGCTCTCTACCAAAAGCAGTATGAACAACAAATTAGTGTTTTTCCTACCTCAAATTATAGACCATAAAGGAATCTCTTTATTACGACCTCAAACCCAAATCAAATCAAGTGCGCATTGCTGCAGAATCATCTTTTGGGAAAACTTAACACTGCTCTAATTTTGACATCCTTTTTTATGATGACGGGTGAAGTTCGCACATCATATAAACTCACGATTAGTGATGCAATAAAATATATATTTTCAAAGGACTAAACGTGTCTGAAATAGTGACTGATATGCCACATACTTTGTGTTGCTGGTTGCGCACTTCAAGTACTCATATAAACTTCAAAGGTGAAATGCGACCAAGACCAACAACATAACTCAATGATGATAAAATTAACATTGTTTTGATAAACCGAAGAACTAACATGGCGAGCATATCGACTGAATAAGTGTAGAATACTTTATGTGTGGTATTGGCCATGCCAAAGCACTAGTCACGAATTATGATCAAAGCCGTAGAAGCGTAAAAGTGTCCTGGTTTCCTTACTACGAGGAAAAGTCATTAAATAAGTCACAAACTGCTGTCGGAAAGCTGAAAATAGCAGTGAGCTATATATCCTATCATATCTGTGACTAGGTGTCAGCACAATCCAGCTTTAGGATACTCAAGCGGCCTAGGCGAAAATTACAGAATTACGGTGGGAACTTCTTCATCATTCGGCTTGCAGACCCGACCTAACCCCAAGCGACTTATCATATGTTTGGTCCACTCAAAAAGCATCTTGGCGGCAAACATTTCGAAGACGATAACGATGTTCAACAAGAGGTACGCACTTGGTTCAAACGACAACCCAAAGACTTTTATTCAGGAGGCATTGGGGCATTGATAAAGCTATGAGATAAGTGTATTAATGTATATGGAGACTTTGTTGAAAAATAAAACTTGTTTTTGGCTAACTATTTCTCTAATTATTTCTATAATAGCTTTTTATGACCTACTTAGTAACTTTCCGTCGTATATTCCTGAATCCAACGAATACATCATGGTGGCACTTCCCAAAGGAAACCAGAATATTTCCATGGCTCGGTAAAGTAAAGGCTATTTGAAATTCAAATGAGATACCATTTATGGACTTTCTTGCAAAGCGCCAAATCACTATTACCCTACTGGACAAATTGAAGAGGGCAATATCTGTAAAGCGATCTGAAATGCACCATATGAGAACACTGAAGTTGTTCACGAAACATTAGATCAATTGAGATTTCACCCACCCCGTTCACTAGATTTTGTGATTTTCACTCATTCGCCAAACGTCCTTGTGAGAAAGAAGTTTTATTTGCAGCACCAAGCTTTAAAGGTCTCGAAAATGGTAATTACAAAAATGACAGTGATTCAAACAGGGTTGAAATCATTTCGAAAATTTCAAAATTTAAATCATGTTTTTTCTTCTTATAATAATGTTCATATAATTAACGTTATTTTTTTATTCAAATTTTTAAAACTTCACTCTCTAGTAGCATATTTTTCCTAATTCTTTAAATATTTTCTTCGTCGATAGATTTTCTTTCTTTCGGCTTTGGAATTATTACAACAACTTTAATTTCAAATTAATATCATACTTTTCCCATTAACTCTACCACTTAGGATTCTTATCTGCAATTTAGACCTATAATACGTTTCATTACAAGGTAACGCGAGAGCCTGTACAGTTGTACTACTGTATCGAGATGTTCAAACCGTGGAGTACGATTCGTTGTTTAAAAATAAAGTTCCTTTCTTCAAGTGGTGCTCGTATATCTTCCTGAATGTATTACCTTCGCAATTTGTGTATAGCGCCGGTTTTCAAACGTACCCACGATACTCTGGCGCATCTAAATTTAGCCTGACGATTGTATGGATTCTCTCCTTGCTTCTTCCGACCTCCCCGATTTCGTCAGACACAGTGGTAAAGGTCTGTACCGACGAAACTTTACATCGGACACCTAGCTTCACGTGTACACGACAAGTTTCAGCTTTTTTTATTATTATTATTTTAATTTTTAAAGTGCCTCTTACAGGTTTTGGCTGTTAAATTAATTCCGTATATAAAACAAACAGAAAATGGTTTTTCTTTGCTAGTTTATTAAAAAGTATTAAAATAAATCGTGCACACGTAATACAGCATTTACAGCACAAAAAAAATTATAACAAGTACGGAACTTCATTTCATTACAATCGATTTAGGGAACTGAGAACGTTAACTAAGAAGATAATTGAGGACGTATATAAAAGCTATGTTCGTAATTCTAAAAATAAAGACCTGAGACATCTATAGCAATTAATAAGCAGCAAGCGTAATCACACCAGAATATGGAAGCATCCCAAGAGATTATGGATGCCTTTGCAAACTACTTTAATAGTGTGTACTTGCATTCCGACGATAACTGTTGTAATATGCTAAATTCCGCTACAATTGTGTCTACCAATGTGAATATGTCCTCTATAGCAAAAGAAGGTGTTCTACGATACCTAAAAACTTCAAAGGTAGTTGTTTGACTGGCATTAATGGCATTCTAAGTTTCATTGTCCGTGATTGTGCACAAGTACCTGTTGATCCTATATATCACCTCCTTAACCTAATTTTAAAGACGTCTACAATACCAATGGTATGGAAGAGATTAGGAACTATAGATCAATTTCTAGTTTATGCAATTTTGGCCAAGATTTACAAGCATGCTTTAGATGTTGTTTTTTGCATCTGTTTTAACGTTGTAATCTGTTTCTGGGGTATCCTGTCCATTGACTGATTAAATTGTCTTAGATACTGTAAGATTGGTCCCATTTTCTTTCCTTTTTCCTGTATTTTGGTATGAACTCACACCGAGTCAACAACGTTTTCTTAATCTGTCATATTTAGCGCTTCATGTAATGACAGCTTTGTGTTCTCTAACTTGGAAATAGTATCTAAAAGAATTGAATGATTTTCAGAAATTTGCTCTATTTAAGTATGGATTTAGGTATTTCAAACCAGCCGCTGGCTTACTGAAATTACGTAGGCTTATAAATTTAAGATACAATGTTTAATAATCTGTTAAAATTTCTCATAATATAAAACAGCTTTAAGTCGCGATCCCCATCTCGTCAATACCGGCTGTGGTAACCGAGGAGTACCTGGACAAGCCAGTTTGGGGATTTAACAAAAACTTCTTTGGTAGAAACTGTAAATCGATCTAATTTTGGATAACTGTTTCTAATAAATTCAGCTACTAGATGACGTGCACGGAACATGTTTCATAAAGCAATTGAGAATAACATTGTTTTAGTAACTTTCCAGCTTTAACCATGTTCGAATTCTTATCTCTAACCAACATTCCAAGCTGGGTTACCTACATGCTGTGATGGAAAATCTCAGGCTCTTAGTTTTTCAAAATGAGTTCCTTTTTTTCTCGTTTTTAAAATGTGATATAATAAGAATAAATAGTGATTGAAATAACCAAATATAAGATTGTAAAAATAAATATATTAACAAATCAAAAATGTATATATATCGCTTCTTGACAAAACTTCTTTTTTTTTTACAAAAATAAACCTAAATCCATTCCTGCCTAGCTAATTTTATAAATTCTAAATGAAGTACAAAATGAAACGAGAGCAAAAGCAAAGTAAATTTTCAAAATTAATTATAATTTGAAGTCTTTAAATTGTTATAATAATATCATCTGGTACACTTTTTAACTTTAAATATATTCGAAGAATTTGAAATATTATAATTAATTTGAGAAAATAAGAAATTTTTCTGAGGAGAGACGATTTGAATGTGTATGACTTTGACACGATTCTTGTTAATATCCCTCGTTATCGGAGTTACACATTTGTTTGCCTATATGTTAGGCCACACAGTAAATACACTCTTGATGGACTGAAATTATTTGCAAGTAATGCTGCCAGGCGTGCCATCCATTCGACGTACGAGAAATTTTGAAGATAGTGTTATATAATTTCGGGATGATATATATTTTAATAATATGATACAAATATGCGAGTGCAGTACATTAAATATCTCTAGAAATAAATTTAGAAGAACTTATTATTACATAGAAAAAATATAATGACGAAAAGCGTAATATGTATATATAGTAAACGATTGTGGATTTACGTCTCCACTACACATGTTGTTGAAGGGACTCTTTTTTTAAACATTAACATTGTAGAATATATGTAAGTAATGAACAACCGAAGTAGATATCTGTAAAGTTTAAGATACAGAAAGAAAGGTGTACGGAATAAATATTTGAAATACATTCAATAAAGAGGGAGTCCTAACAGTACTTTGCCTCCAACAACATCATCAACAACAGAAATAAGGGCGTGAACTATACAGTGGCGAGAAAATATCCAAAATAAATAAGCAAGAAAAATTTAGGAAATCATTTATATTATAAAGAGACAATAATTCATATCATTACAACACTGAACTTCCCAAAGGTATTTTCTATAGTTCTTACTATCCTTTCCGCGTTTATCTTCTGCAATATTCTACCACGCAAATGAAGAGGCAAGTATGCCTCGCCACTTTTTAAAGTGCGCACTAACACATTTAAAATACAATTCTTTCTTGCATCCGTTATTTCACCTACCGTCAACCATATTTTTTGATCTTTTAATTCTGCTTTTATTTGATCCGTAATTGTATTTTTCACACAATGAAAATTATACTGTAATTGACCTCTTGTTGGGAATCTCTATCTCGAAACGTATTTTCCCAAAAGCATTCGAAATTCTTCATTGTCTACAATATTTTGTGGAATGTTAAACACGCTTAACATATAAATAAAGTCATATAGAAATTTATAATATGGTACATCACGTTGCGCATTTAACCGGTATTATCTGCTATTAACATGTCTTTGACGCACAAAAATGCTGTACGACAAAATGTTGATATTACAAACAATAGATTTAATAATAGTGCCAGTGTATTCTAATGTCGAAAAGCGGTCAAGAAATCTATTAACACTCGTTGAACATAGCAAAGAACGCCGTCGATTCGCCATCATCGATCTAATCCAATCATTCATACACATACTAACTATACGCGCATGAATCCCGACTTCGGGTATGTCGGATCGCTTTCAGAATATATACACTACCGCTCAAAAGTGTTTAGGCGCCCCTGTTTTCATGGATTATTCATATAGTATTATGTTTACCAAAAGAAACATTATAATTAAATGAAATACGTATTTAAAATGTAGCTCAGTAAGATAAACACCCATTATATCGCATAAGGTTTACTATCATTTACCTGCAATTGGTCGGATTGCCATAAATTGTTTATTGCGGTGCAATTACAATAACAATCCCTCTGAATTTACTGGGTAAATTTAGTCATCTGTTAGATTGTAGGTAATAATGTTTAAATTACTTTCCTAGATGATTATAGTGAAATCTGTAACCTATGGTCAGTTGCAGCGTGGTATTTATTCTATTCACGTCGTGAGCGAAATATCGTGTGACAATTTTTTAAAATGCTTCCGCGAAGAGAAATTAGTACGGAAACACGTGCGCTTATAATAGCTTACCATAAAAGTGGCATAAGTAATCGACAAATTGCCAAAAGAATGAAAATACACCACGCTACGGTTGACTATAATGTAAAAAAATATCGGGAAACTGGCAGTTTTCTTAATGAAAGACGGAGTGGAAGGCCAAAAGCGACAATATCTGCAGATATGTCGCAGAATTGTGGTTACAAGCAAGTTAAATAGACGCAAAACAGCCCCGGAAATCACCGCAGAATTAAATGTTGGTCGCCAAAAACTAGTCAGTGTTTCTACAGCTTTCTATAGGCGACGTTTGCGCCTATAGAAAGCCGGGCTCCATGGACGTATTGCGATGAAAAAGCCAAACAAAACAAGCAAAAGCAACTTAAATGGGCTCGTGAACACCAACACTGGACCATAGAAGAGTGGGATAACGTCCTATGGACGGATGAGTCCAAATTTGAGCTGTTCGGAACCCGAAAACTCATATTCGTAAGAAGATCTGTGGGTGAACGTGCCAGAGAAGAGTGTATTTGCTGCTACCGTGAAGCATGGTGGAGGTTCTATAATCATTTGGGGTTGTTTTGTTGGCACTAGTGTAGGGGACATTGTGAAAATTTACGGTATATTAAAAAAAGAAGGCTACCGCGAAATTTTGGAGAACCACGCAATACCTTCTGGAATACGACTTTTAGGTCAAAATTTTATCTTCCAGCAGGATAATGACCCAAAACATTCCTCTAAATTATGTAAAGACTATTTACGCCATTTAGAAGAGGAAGGAACTCTCAAAATTATGGAATGGCCTCCCCAGAGCCACGACTTGAATCCAATCGAGTTACTATAGGAAGAACTAGATCGGGAAGTACGGAAATCGGCTCTGACATCAGCTACTGACGTGTAGAACAAATTGCAATCGAGTTGGACCTCAATACACAAGAAACTCTAGCAAAACTTATTGCGAGAATGCCTCGATTGTGTGCTGCAATTATTAAATCAAGAGGAGGTCACATAGATGAAAGCAAAATTTAAATTAGACGTTTTAATTTTCACATTTATTTAATATATTTTTATTCATGTACGTGTATGTGTACATAAAAAATAAATGTTATTAACATTTTTGCTGAGTTTTTATACATTTTTGCTGTCAGTGAGGGTGCCTAAACACTTTTGAGCGGTAGTGTATATATATATATCATCGCGGATGAATGCGCACTCGTTCGTGCAGGCTTAATTATTTATATAAAATTTATTATTCCCATGTTACATCATACAACAACTCCCTGTGTTATAGTCATAAAAATAATAATAACAGTTCAACAAATTAGTTTATTATTACCATAGAATTTATTATTCATATGACATATTGCAAACTTGAAAGTGAAACTGAACAAGGAAATTGTTAGAATTTAATAGAGGACCGTGGCTTATACGAATATATTTTCGATGAATTCCAAAATTATTTATTATTCATATTTTAAGTTCTCCACATAAAATGTTTATATAAATCTTTTTATTCCCATTGGCAATCTCATTAAAGAGAAATCTCTCTTAAGGAAGACATAAAGCAAGCGAAAAGATCTTATCTGCATATGCTCTAAGAGAAAGGCTCTAGCAAAATGCAGAAAAAAATTACTTAAACTATCTATATATAGACCTTGCATACCTCAATAAATTGTACGAAACGTATTCTTTCGTATTCGATTTTTAAAATTGGAAACGTAATATTTTTAAAAAGGAGGCTGTAATTACTCTATTTTTGAAAGGTTGTCGAAATACATGTCCTGGAATTCTAGAAAACGATGTTTGAACTAGAGCCTATCGTACACGAAAAAAAAACGAAGAGAAATAGGACAGATACTAATTATAAACATTTTTTATTGCTATAGTGTTGGTTTTAAGTAGCTGTTAATAATTGTTGTTACGTCCCGGCCCGTTTATTTTTTCCCATAAAATTTAGAATATGACCCTATATTAGTATGAAAATAGAAAAAGAAACGCTGACGTGTGATAATGAAAGCAATTGCAAAATTCCTAAAAATACTCTTTTTACTACTTAAACATTATACTTGCAAGTGTATAGCGGGAAGTTATAAATATGATATCGTTATAGTTAAAACGTGTGATAGACAATGCTAATGACACGCTTAAAACTCTAACAATTTGGCGCGAGCTTTCGTGACTGTTACCTACTTTTGGAACATGTCAAAATTAGTCTAGACTTACAATGTATTTGAATCAATAAAAAAAATATGTAGATGCACACTATTGGTTATACGTTTAGGGAAACCTATTAAAAAATAGTTAAATATTAAAAAAAACAATCAGCCCTATATAAGTTTTAACTATATAAATTGAGATATAATTGGTAATATAAACAAGCAAAGCGTTTTTGGGAGTGGCTTCATTCTGAGTGAATTAAAATTAACGCAGAAATTATAGATGAATTACGAGGGATGTGTTTTAAGTTTTGCATAGTGAAGCATAGAGGGCGCCACTATTCAAATGTCAGTATTAAAAATTAAGTTCCACCTTTGGTTAATTTAAATACAGAGTTTCAGTGCGATACGTATAGTGTTATAGCTACCAGAGATAATATAGGGAGAAGGAGAACTCAATGATAACACTTTGTTACCATTTTAGTACCCCCTAGAGATATAATAAGGAACTAAATATTGCATCATCAAAAATAGGTCTTATGATGGTTATAAAAAATAATCATCAGTAAATAAATACTTTGTTAGTTTATTTATAAAACTATGCATAGTACAACTGAGATTGTTACATATAAAATTTTGTAAAAATATATCTTATAAGTAACTTGTAGTAATAAAGCTATGCGAGTGCCACAAATTAATTTTAAATTTCCGAAAAACTTTTTATTAATGTAGTGTAGACGTTTCTTGCTGTTGTATTTCCAAACACTTGTGAGGGCATGGAATGGTTTTTCAGATGTTGATAGGATAATATTCCGGCAATTTCCATTACCACCTAGAAAGCATAATGCCGCCTTGCTTACAACTTTCACTGGTGTGACATCCATTGGCTTAATAGTCTCTTTGCCACTTATATTGGGCTGGTGGCTCAGTGTTTAGCGCGCTTGGCTATCAGTTCGGAGGTCCCGAATTCGAACCCCTGGGGTTGTTTCTCAGGATTGAGGTTTTTCTGTGGTTTTCCTCACTCCATGGCGAATGCTGAGAATGAATATCATCTTAAGACGCTTCACAAGCGCAGGCGTAATAATTCATTGCCGGCCGATGCCCCCTGTAATTGGCCAAAAACTATTAGGGGATGCTAAGGCAAGAACAGAAAGCTACTAAGGTGAATTGGTGTCGAAAAACTCTAGACCGTTTCAACGCCGGAAACTCTAAAAACGTATACAACATCGTCACTGGTGATGAATCTTGGATTTACTCATACCAGAACTGACAGAAGTTATCCGTTCTCGAACTGTCTCCAGAAACTGTTATTGCCGATTGGTATACAACCATTTATTTGCTTCAAGTCATCGCTGACCTTCGAAAAACCAATCCTGAACGACAAGACAATGCAATGCGTATAGTTCGGACCCAAATTCCAACGATTTCTTTACGTTGCCCAAAATTAAGAACAGACTTCGCGGTCAAAGGTTCCAGTCATCGGAAGGATCAGTCGATGCCTTTAAGAAACGAGTGGAATAACTGCTTTCAGAGTTTGTTCGGGCGCATGCAAAAGTGTACTCATCTTCGTGGAGAATAGTTCAACAATAAAATCTTTAAAAGCTAATAAGCGAACTGCTTCTGGAATTGTCATGATGAGATATAAGAGGGGAAAATGAAATAAATGTAAGAGGAAAAACAAAGAAATAAGAGGAAACAAAAAAGAAAGAAAGAAATTGATCTCTAAATGTTATTCACGAGTAAATGCTTTAATAGCTCATATGAAGGCAAAAGAAAAAGAAAAAGAAAAAAGAAGGAACGAAGAAGAAAAATTGAGAAAAGTGAAAAAGGTAAAAAATGGATAAGACAAAAACAGAGAAGGGAGGCAGAAACAAAGGAAAGAAAAAGGAAAAATAAAGAGAAGAGAAAGGCGAAATCTCGACGTTTCACCTTCGTCGTAGAAGGCTTCTTCAGCAAAAAAGCAGGCAGAACCAAAGTGATACGGTAACCCTTTCCTTTTTAGCACTTTTTAGTTTTTCAATTTTTCTTTCTTTTTTCTTTACGTTTATTTCTTTGTTTTTCCTCTTACTCTTTTTTCATTTACATCATGACATGGTCCAATCCCAGAAACAGCATTTTTATTACTGACTTTGGCCATAGAAGCCTACGTATTAATAAACGAACTACTTCCGGAATTGGACCGTGTCATGGCAATTCCGGAAGTAGTTCATTTATTACTGACTCTGGCCGTGGAAGCCTGCGTATTCATTTCAAGCCTCCGTATTCATTTCTTTAAAAGCTATCTACTGTTGTACTCCAACTCTATATGCAAACCCTCGTATAGTAATTATGTGAAACAATTCACATTTCATATTTTGCTGAACTTCCTTTTCATTTAAAGACTTCTTGTTTCAGTTATTGGATTCGGAGATATAAACGCGATGTTTTTTAGGAGCGCTCCATTCATTTTTAGATCCGAGCAAGTCTATTTTACTATACTAAACGATGCCTCGTGTTGTGTAAAGTTATGTGGCCCTCCTTTTGTTCAGGTGTGACTTCAGATAAGACAAAAATATTATTTAAATTACTTTTATAATGCACTTGCTTCATTGAACATAACACTGAATGCTTAATTTATTTCTGTACATCTTCGTCAATGTAAAACCCTTTCGTTGCACATGAAAACTTATCGCAAGGAGAACGAAACTATTAAATAACAAATGATTAATGACAAAATTTCTGTGTAATTACTTTTTTCCATTTTCCCGAAGTGTGGATGCACTTCCTCAATTGTTTGTGATTAGTTTGGTTTTCTTGACTTCATCTTCTCTTTAAACAACCGATAAATTTACAAATTTAAGATCTAAAATGTACTCAAGTATAAAGCTTTTCTATTACAAATTTCTTTGAACACGAAGAGGGTTCTTATTTATTTAACAAGGACTGTACATTTTCGAAAAAGAAAAACAAATCATTAGTCATCTATAATTGAAAAAAAGACTTAAATTCCTGTAATGGAGAAGCCACAATTAAACCAAACATAACGAGTTCATTATTACTTAATAATACCTCGTTAGACTAAATAGACTACTGCAAATACACAACATTGCATATCCTTGGTATTTTCTAATTATTATGCGATAAATATTACAGAAATGCTAACCAATCAAGCTTGAGCTGTATCGCATTGAATTAGAAAATAAAAATACGCTAAACAAGGAAAAGCGCCATTTCAAGGATTTCACGAAGATTAAACTGCGCTCAAACCGCCTGTAGTAATCTATAATTTCATTTTATTTCTTATTAAAACGGAACGTTTTTATCTATGAATGCGTTTCATGATTACTATGCGAGGTGACAGTTTTATTATGTTTGAATATCATATACAGTACCGTAAATATCTTTTTGACCATCGGTTATATTCACGATAGAACGTTAAATAAAATAAAAAAATAGGCATCATTTTAGGACTAGGGATAAATGCAATTAAGTTTGAGTCAAAGTACAGAAATGAAGATTAAGCAGTTTTTCGGCTAAATATCACAAATATGAAGTATGTTAGAGTTAATGAGAATGAAGTGTTTAATTGGATATATCTATAATTTAGTATTGCCCCTTCAGTATACTTCATTGGAGTGCAGTTGAGTTTTCCATTCCTAGTAACCTAGTAACAGAAGTCTTGTTCCGCTAAACTGCGGACTCCTTGGATGTTCCAAGTCCGTTCTTATCGTCTTTTCTGATTCTCGTGGATTTGTCACAAAGAATTCGTACTACAGGACCAAACCTTTTATCGCAAGGTCCTTGAACGTTTGCGGAAAATAATTTTGCTTGTACATTGCCAGCTAATGGATATTGCATCACGATAATGCCCCAAGTCATAGCTCATTGTTGGTTATAGGATTTTTGCTAGAGAAAAACATTCCAGTACTCCCACCACCGCCGTATAGTACTGACATGGTTCCACGTGATTATATTCTTTTCCCAACGTTTAAGTGAAAATTCAAAGGTTCCCTTTACGGAATAACAACCAAAGACTCATGACGCAGGTTCTAAACAGCCTAACAGAACAAGACTTCCAGAATTACTACCAGGAATGGAAAGCTCGCTACAAACGCTCTGTGCACTCCAAAGAAGCATACTTTGAAGGGGACAATATTAAATTGTACATTCAATTAAATACTTTAAAACTAAACATTGTCATTAATTCTGAGACATACCTCCTTCTTTCTTCACATATCCTCACAGAAAAAATCCCCATTTCGTGAAATAATTCCACGTAGTAGCTCAATTGTTTCACCAGATGTATGGCATATAATGCCGTCTTATTAAAAATAAAGATCCTCCAAGATTTGGCAATAGTTATTACACTTTTGACATTTTTTCAAATGTTTAGAAACGAATACCGTCTAGATTAGTCCTCTTGTGCCAATTATGGCTTTAGAATCGTATTCTGTATGATTGGAGATAGCATTCGGTAACTCTTGTACCAAACCCAAGATGAGCGAAATTTTTACGAATTTTCAAAGGGGTATATATATATTATATTTTTTTGCGAAAAATCGAAATCATCTAAAATGAATTTTAATTTATTTGCGCGTCCGAACTAATACGGACGGTAGAGTACATATACCTACAACAAACCTCGGCTAAACTTCTTCAATTTCATTTAAAATAAATAAATTTGCTAATCCGTCCATTTTTGAGTTTTAAAATCGTATTCAGCGAATTATTCGAAGCATCCGATAATTCATTAGAAGTAAAATCTAATCAGCTGATAACTTTACGCTATATTTTACTCTTAATATATTTGCGAAAAATCGAAGTCATTTAAAATATGTCAAGATTCATATGCGACTGAAGATTGTTCGAACATTTATGTTGAACTTAATTTTAACATGCAAATCATAACTGGTCTGTTAAATCAACATGGTATGTAAGCGATACATACTTGTAAAATATGTTGGTACATAACCTAACATCTTAACATAACAATTTTATAACAACACATGTTAAGGATACATACTTGGCCTGAGCATTTAGAACTGCGACTAAGGAATAACATGTTTAGAAGAATGAGATTGTCCCCTCGAAGCTCAAATCAGTTTCTCAGCACTCTTACAGGGGTGACCTCCACAGACAAATAAGTAAAAAACTTCTCACTTCCAACATTCACGAGACATTCTACAAAGAAAATCAAAAACATTTGTCACGGAACAATTACGAAATTAATTGTTAGAATGCAATTGCATGAGGGCTATGAAATGTCCATAATGATTATCTAGACAATATGAAAGGTTAGTTTTTATTTTATTGTAATATCATTTTTATATATTTTCATGTCTGCCATTTTGGCTTGCTAACTGAATAATTTAAAGTTAATTTGTGTAAATAATCCAAGCAAACTAACTTTCTGGAACGGCAGTGTAGGCGTATGTTATATTTTATGCTTCAGATAAGAAATTTTCCTTTATTCTTTGTTTCGGGGTAATCGTAGAATGTTATAGTTGTAAGTATCCTTTGGACTGGGGATGGAAAAATGTATATTAGGTCATGATAGCGGATTTGTATATGTTTATTATTTTAATGGCTGCCAGTAATATTTGCACAATACTGTACGAACTAATAAATTAAATTGGACAACAACAAAACGTTTCCAGCTTTTACAAAATATCCTACGACGCATTTAGGTTCCACGCTGTTTGACTTGTTTATCGTTATTTAATTTTTAATGTCAACAATATATCGTACGATCCCCAATCGCATGTATCAGTATGAGTAACGAATTTTTTTAAACTAATTCATTTTTGCCACTTTCCCGTAAATTAATGAAACAGCTCTTACCCGGCGTTACAAGTACTACATATCGCGAAATATTCGCGATACAATAACCTACCGTATAAAAACGTATGATGACATTCTAGCCGAGTTTTCGAAATATGAACGAGGACGCCAGTTTATCGATCACGCGACAATATACCGCGTACATACGTAAATGCGAACTCTCCCGTATTATTCATTGCAGCATCGGCAAGTGGTATTTTTAAGCAGGGGAACCCGATTTGATGATAACTTTTAGACCATAAATTGTGTAATGTTATGGCTTGACTTAGCAAGAAGTCTGCTTTTTAAATTTCGTATAATAGAAATAGAATAGAATTAGAATGATTTTCTACTAAGTTGAAGTAAATAAATTATCTCTGCAATTGTAAAATTTTGAAAACTGCTTTACTGTATTTATAAAATTAATAATTCTGTGGTGGGAAATCTCAGGCTCTTTATTTTTTAAATGGGTTCTTTAATTTAAATTTTGTTCTTTTTGTTTTTACATTCAAATTTAAGGTTGTAAAAATAAATATATTAACAAATCAAATATATATATACATACCGCTTTTTTGACAAAATATCTTTTTGTAACAGTTTTAAATATTCTAAATAAGATACGAAATAAAATAAGATCGGAAAATGCAATTAATTTTGGGAATTGATGATGATTCGAAGTCTTCAATTTTGGTAATCGTACTCACTCACAATACATTAATGAAAATTTTATACATTTAAACACAATTCAGCTATTTCAATGGCAGTTTCATTGCACACAATAGAAACAGGTAAAGTTTTTCTTTATTCATGTTCTCAATTTTATAGTTGCTGCCTCCTGAGGCCATCATGCTTGACTTCATGCACTTTTGTAGTGTCAAGAATACGTTATCTAATTTTTCTTTAATTAATGCGTCGAGGGAACTTTCAAGGCAATCTATTAGTTGATCCATAGTTTTTGGCAATGTTTGACGCTTCAAATACTGAATAACATTGAAGAAGCCAATGTCTAAAACATTCAAATCAGGACTATTCGGTGGTTGTGATTTAAATTTAATACACCATCCATCTCTTGATCCTTCGGCCAGCAATTCTGCATTATTTTCACAAGAATGCGGTTTACATGGTCTTGTTAAACATAAATTGTCTTGGCTTTATGCTCTCTTGGAAATTTGGATCTAATGGCTGGTAAAACGTTATCGATAATCATCTTCTTGTATTCTGCTGCGTTAATAGAGTCGATGGTTTTGGTCACCACTGTCCCTCTTACCCGGTTCTTACTGTTTCTTTTTTTGTAAGTGCTTTATAAACAAAAGGCCAGAGTCCTATTTTCTCGTTGTGGTATTATTTTCTGACACTGTCATAGCATGGTCTGACCACTGCAGTTACAAACATAACTTTAGTTGTAAACCGTTTGCTTTTACAGTGCCTTTTTGGTTCTGCTTCGTTCAGCGTGATGTAGTATGACCTTTTAACTTGCGATAAGTGAAGCCACTTTTCGTCTATATGTACGTAGTCGTACATATCCTCAAAACATCGATTTGATTTAACCTTCGACAAACAGAACTCTAGTCTCGTTCTTTTGTTATAGTCCATTGGTATTGCCTTCACTGTTGAGGGTATTCTTTTAAAGTGTGGTCCTTCTTTGAAAATGCGAAAAACCGGTCGATTTTGGAATATTAATTGCGAACGAAGAACGCCGAATTGTGCCATGGCGATTAAGTGGAATTTCTTTGTTTTTATCTAAATTCTCCGCGTAATTCTTGCGCTTTCGGCCACAATTCCTTTTTCTGGAAGCTACATTGGCACAAATATTTCCTTCGCTGTACTGTTCCTTCGCCCTATTCCAAATAAGCGTAACAGTTAGTCGGGAAACATCAAACTTCCTTGCAGCTTGACCAATAACACCCCGCTTCAATTTGCTGTCGGTTTTGTGTTGTAACAAGAACTGTAAAATTCCAGTACGCTGTCCATACGTTAGTTGCTTCGTGTTTACCTCTCTTTTGTACATCTCGTGAAAAATATCTCTCACAGCTTTGACACAACGGGTATCTTGTGATTGTCGGACAAATTGGCATTTCTCAACTGATGCATACGTAACAACTGAACTGTTTTAAAACATAACTGCTTAACACTTTATCAGAAACATGTAGAAATCATAAATTTCAGAGAAATGTGTACCATAATTTAGAACAGAGGGAGTATTTGCTTTTATTAATACTCTAATTTCCAAGTTTTTTGATTGGAAAAATGTTAGGACATTGTATTAAACAAGAACATTTTTCTTATTTATTGTGTTTTAAAATGCATGTTATTTACTATTTTATATGTATTTTAATCAACTTGTGATATTTTTAAGGATAGGTTAGACAAAACAGATTTTCTGTATTAATTTTAATGACAAATTTTAACGAAAGATAAGTAAAGCCAAAACGATAAATAATAATACATTGCCATTAATTTCCATTAGTTCGTCCTATAAATCGCCCCATTGTTATTTATCTTTTATTTATTTATGGTTTATTATAATGGTAAAGAAAGTAATAATGGCTAAGCAGATTATCCGTTGATTTATTAATGATAATATTGACAATAAAGTTACAAATTTTAAAAGGGAAGAAAGCCAGAATTAAAGAAAAATGTAATAAAAATCGAATAGAGTAATATATATTTTTTTAACTGCATGTATTTGGTATATTTCCTCGCAGTATATGTAGTTCGGAATTTAACGCCTTACGGTGGCAATTCAAAATGGGTAACACCTTCGAAATTCCGCTAAATAGACAGCATCGCCTTCGTTTCAAAAATCTTTTGTACTTAAGCAGGGGTTAACCAGCGAGTTGTTTTGTTTGAAAATAGAAATGGAGATGTTATGCACTAACACATTTGCACTGTGCTTGATCTGTAGTTAATTCACCCATCATCTGTGTTCCCCAGTTTTTGAAGATGGCGTCGGATTCTGTAATAACGTGTCCTTACCGTAGAATTTTTCCTGGAAAATTGATATCCAGACGCCGTGACATAAACTCACAAGCATCTAGTCCCGATTTGACACATGAATGTTTTTCTATGGGGTTACCTTAAATAGAGACATACATCAACACTTCACTGTCTGAATGAATTAAAAGAGTAGCCCTTAAAAATTTTGCTTCACATTTAGAAGGGTAACAGCAAAATAACGAAACACGATTAGAAAACATAATTTCTAAGGAATAAATTCCCAAAGCCTGTATTTTAATAAAAAATAAACATTTATTCCTTAAAGTTAGCCATTATTTTATTATATTCTGTTTATTTCGCCAATTATCAAACTCTGCTGTCCTAATCTAGTACATTCGGTAATTAATAAACACAATTATCGTTCAATCCATGGTGATGCTCATTCCACTATTGCGTAGCGAAAGAGTTAATAGCAGAAACATAGATAACTTTATTATACAGGAGCAAAGACATGCTTATATCGAACGATTTTTTCTCATTCAATACAGTCTTTCTTTTTTTCTCATGTACATGCACAAGGTATAAAAATAACCAATAATAATTTATTGCTGACGTCTTTGAAACCATTCCAGATTGCTGCGGTGTGAACTGTAAAAGAAAGAATTAAATTTTATTTAAATTACTATTTAAATCTTTATGTGTACTGCTACAACTATAATCTTGCAAAAAGCAAGTGTTTGGATCAAATTAATATTTATACCGATGACATTAAAAAGAAAAAAATAAATAATCTACATCTCATAAAATAACTGCCAATTTAGAACAAATTCAAAATATTACAAGCTAGCAGAAACTAGTAGAATGAAACATACAGTATGTTTGCATATGTATATTTCAACTATAGGACCTCACAAACGAATTTAACACAATTGCCCTTGAAAGCTATTTACCGACACTTAAAAGTCGATCGTCGATTCATTAACGTGACATATAAATTGCGATAAATGGGACCTTTCACTGTTTATTTCAATCCGTCCTTTTCTTTAAACAATATAAACATAAATGTACGCAGTATTACAAAAGATTATGCTTTTACCTATTTAGTAATGGGCACACTTATGCTTATCACGTAGTTAGAAATCAATTGAATAATATGTTGGGGGAAGGTATAGTTCTTCGAAGTGTCGATTTAGGTTGATTGTGGAAAATTTTATATCTACGTGACATTTAAAACTCGAAACTGAAAGTGCAATACGATTAAATTGCCATAAATGCAGCCGATACATTAAAAAATTATCTGATTTCTTTTTTTATTATTTTGCAGGAGGCAGATAACCAAAAGCAAGATATACAGAAGCAAGATGAGGATCGTTCGGTTCCTGGTAAGTAGCCCCAATGCAGTGGACTAGTATTATTCGCACTACATACCTATTTTTGGCCATGTCACGGGCAGACCAAGGTCAATGTTATATAATACATTAACATGAAGAAACAAACAAACTTGTTCTCCGAAGCGTTGCATAACAATGTCGATACAAATACAACCTATTATCCAAAAATTAATTCGTACGAGGTCCCTATATTAAGTCAGGAAATCATTGTTTTCTATTGAAATCGGTATAAATAGTTTCATTCTGCGTGTTGGCTTTTTAAGCGATAACTATATCTAATGTATAGTATAAGCTATCTTTATTATGAGCAAATCAATCTAAATCATACTAAAAATACTTCAAATGTTTGGAATGAGTTTCGAAAAAGAAGTTCTATTAGTAAAATGCAAAATACCGTCAGTCCTACAAGTATTCGTCACTACCGATTATTACAGAAAATTATTAATTCTTATTAGAAACAAAACAAAATGATATTGTAGTATTCTTAGAATTAATGTACAACATACACTACCGCTCAAAAGTGTTTAGGCACCCCTGTTTTCATGGATTATTCATATAGTATTATGTTTACAAAAAATACATTATAATTAAATGAAATACGTATTTAAAATGTAGTTCAGTGAGATAAACCCATTATATCGCATACGGTTTACTATCATTTACCTGCACTTGGTCGGATTACCATAAACTGTTTATTGCGGTGCAATTACAATAACAATCCCTCTGAATTGACTGGGTAAATTTAATCATTTGTTAGATTGTAGGTAATAATGTTTA
The DNA here is from genome assembly GCA_023509865.1 of Trypoxylus dichotomus. Classification (NCBI taxonomy): domain Eukaryota; kingdom Metazoa; phylum Arthropoda; class Insecta; order Coleoptera; family Scarabaeidae; genus Trypoxylus; species Trypoxylus dichotomus. The sequence continues at coordinate 12,950,646 of CM042078.1, forward strand.
AATTACCTTCCTAGAAGATTATAGCGAAATCTGTAACCTATGGTCAGTTGCAGTGTGGTACTGGTTACTCTATTCACGTCGTGAGCGAAATATCGTGCGACAATTTTTTAAAATGCCTTCGCGAAGAGAAATTAGTACGGAAACACGTGCGCTTATAATAGCTTATCATAAAAGTGGTATAAGTAATCGACAAATTGCCAAAACAATGAAAATACACCACGCTACGGTTGACTATAACGTAAAAAAATATCGGGAAACTGGCAGTTTTCTTAATAAAAGACGGAGTGGAAGGCCAAAAGCGACAACATCTGCAGATATATCGCAGAATAGTGGTTACCAGCAAGTTAAATGGACGCAAACCAGCTCCGGAAATCACCGCGGAATTAAATGTTGGTCGCCAAAAGCTAGTCAGTGTTTCTACAGTCTAACGTCGCCTACAGAAAGCCCGGCTCCACGGACGTATTGCGATGAAAAGCCATTACTACGCAAACAAAACAAGCAAAAGCGACTTAAATGGGCTCGTGAACACCAACACTGAACCATAGAAGAGTGGGACAACGTCCTATGGACGGATGAGTCCAAATTTGAGCTGTTCGGAACCCGAAGATGCATATTTGTAAGAAGATCTGTGGGTGAACGTGCCAGAGAAGAGTGTATTGCTGCTACCGTGAAGCATTTTGGAGGTTCTATCATCATTTGGGACTGTTTTGCTGGCACTAGTGTAGGGGACAAATGAAATGTGAAAATTGACGGTATATTAAAAAAAGAAGGCTACTGCGAAATTTTGGAGAACCACGCAATACCGGAATTCGACTTTTGGGTCAAAATTTTATCTTCCAGCAAGATAATGACCCAAAACATTCCTCTAAATTATGTAAAGTCTATTTACGCCATTTAGAAGAGGAAGGAGCCCTCAAAATTATGGAATGGCCTCCCCAGAGCCCCGACTTGAATCCAATCGAGTTACTATAGGAAGAACTAGATCGGGAAGTACGGAAATCGGCTTCGACTTCAGCTACTGACGTGTGGAACAAATTTCAATCGAGTTGGACCTCAATAACACAAGAAACTCTGGCAAAACTTATTGCGATAATGCCTCGATTGTGTGCTGCAATTATTAAATCAAGAGGAGGTCACATAGATCTTTATCGTCATTCCCATAAACTAACATTGGGAATTGTGCAAACAATATTGAGATTTATTGGTTTTAATAATTTGGGAACGTCCGATGATGCACTGTCAATAACTTCAGCATCAGATAGTAACTGTTTTCTAACGATGTTCAGAGGTACATTGTCTTCATCGTCATAATAATCCCTGGAGTAAAGCAAATTTTTCCAGCACTTTCTGATTGTTTATTGGTTAAGAGCATTCCATACCATATCTAAATTTAAAATTGCTTCACGTAAAGTTACTTGCTTTAAGGATTCAGAAATGATTTCAGGATTTTTTGATAACGCAGACGAAAGTAGAAATTTTCGGTAATACAATTTAGTAATATTTATTACATTTTGAGCAATCGTTTTGGATAAGTGGAGTTACGTTGAGCGACATGAACATAACAAAAATTGAGCCATCGTTGCTTCTTAATTGTTACTCTGGAAGATGACTTGGTGCGTTATCCAAGATTAACACCGCCTTTATTAGAAGATCTTGCTTTCTTAAGAAATATCACCTACAAATTGAATATATATCATTAAATTACATTACTTATTATTACAGTTTTATTGCTATACCTGAGGGACAAAGTGCTTGTGGAACCATTCCAGAAATATGCCTTTGGTCATCCAAGCGGATTTTGAACAGTTGTAATCAACGGGACTCTTAAAATTTCTAAATGAACGTGGATTTTTTACCTTTCCTGTAACTAATGGCCTTATTTTGTGTGTACCACTAGCATTAGTGCATGCTAGAAAAATTATGCGTTTTCTTTCCGTCTTTCTACCCGGAGCAAATTTTTCATGTGGTGCAACATAGATTTTCGTAAGTAATAATTTCCAATAAAGACTGGTTTCACCTGCGTTGTATATTTGCTCCTCATTTAAATGTAGCTCTTCGATTTTGTTCATTAACTTTTCCTTAAATGATTGCACTAGTTGTGATGGTGCCGATAATTTTTCATGAGATATCGACAGCAGTTGAATTCCATACCTCCTTTTAAACCTTTTTAGCCAGCCGTCACTGGCTACAAAATGTTCGATCTCTTTTAGGTTTTCATTCAATAATTTTGCTCTCTCTTTAATTAGTTCACCGCTAATTGGAACACGATTATCCCTTTGTTTTAAAAACCATTTATACAGACAATTCTGGTCATTCTAGGTGTTTGGGTATTTTTTTAAAGTTCTGCGATTTCCCGGGCCTCGGTATGTATCTGATACACGTTGTAATATTTGTGATACTTGAATCGCTTAATTTTACAGATTGTGGCTTTAGATACTCCATATTTTTTTTGCCAATTGAGTCACCCCCGCACTCTTTTTAATCTCGTCGATGATTTTCACTTTGTCACTTAATTTTAAAATTGTTCTTTTATTCGATGTGGATGCCATGTCTGTTCTGGCGTGATTTTAGCTACACACTACTTTATTTCACGAGACGCAAGAGAGCCAACGCTTACAGGAATCTCGTACATAAATCGGGGAACAACCGGTGCCGGCGCTGAAAACGTTTGCGGAAACATTCTCTTGACCGATTCAATTACGCACGTAAATCGGGAAATAACCGGTACCGTAAACTGTTTACATTATCGAATTGTACGTCGTGCAAGCGTATTTATATTACCGAACGTTCCATTTGATCCTATGGTAACAACCGCGACATTTTCAGTACCGGGTATTTACATAAGCGAGCGTTTACTGTAGTTCAAAAATATGTAAAAAATCAAGTCAGATTCGTATTCGTGCAGTATTATGACTTAACATTAATGCTAATGTAGGATAAATTTTAATATTTTATGTGATTGCCTTTCTTTTTAATAACCTCATTTAGTCTATTGGGTGTTGATTTCACTAATTTCGTAGTGACACCCTATGCAATATGGTGTAATTCCTGCTCTATCTTATTTTCAAAGGTTAACTTTGTTGGTTATGTTGTATGTGCGAATCCGATTCTTTAAATCTGCCCTCAAATTCTTGATTAGATTATTATCCGGAGATTATGGGGTGTATGCATGACCTTAGAGCAATTGTAGAGAAGCCAAGTCCTGGTTAACTCAGCCTTAAACTTTGGACTGTTGTCTCAACAGAAAATGAAACTATCCGCTATGCCCAAACGCGTCGCACTTTCCTTCAAATTCCATTTTAAGATATCGATATACATCAGTTTGTCCATAATTCCATCATTAAAACGGAGATTCCCAAGCCCGGTGGCAGGAAATCATCCTCACAACATTATCGATTCACTATCGTATTTTACAGGTGCTTGTAGCTGTTTTTTTTTCTCCAGGCTTGGGTTTCCGCCATACCATTTGCCTGCTATCTGACTGAAATATGTATATTAATTTTGGTTTCATTGGTGAATACGACGCGTTCCTAAAAGTCATGGGATTTCTTTACATACTCTCGGACGAATTTTAATCGTTTGCATCAACTAACTTCACCAATAAAGAGTCTCAGGCTATACATCCTTTGTATCCACAGTTACTTATTGTCCTCCGAATTGTTTAGGGAATAACTATTTATATTCCTGTTTTAAGAAGGTAGCTCCCACACCAACGAAACATTGTATTTTAAAATAAAAAAAACAATAACATAATTAAAATAAATAGGAAAACTTTTATCGTTTTTTAACACAATCAAAAATCGTTTTTTGTTTTATGCATGAATGATTATTTTTTCTTGTGATCTTCCTAATTTAGCAGTCAACGGTTGTAGTTATTGATAATTGTGGAATATACAAAACTACAAGGCATGGTAAATTCTAAAGAAAAATGTTTAACAAGCAAATAAAGTTAAACTTTTGGACCCCTCTATACGGCTCTCATGAACAAAATGAAGGACAAGTATATACATTCCGCGAAATTTCTATAGTTCCATATAATTTGTTAGTAACCCTATAAATATTTAGTAACGGTATGAGTTGCGAATTACCTAGAATTATATTTCTAAAGGTAAAGAAGTAGCGGAGACATTTTGTTAATTCTGTTTATTTAATAACTGATAAATTTAACACATGGGCTGAAAAGTCCCGGGCCTAACACATAGATGACCCTAGTTTTATTGCAGTCACCTTTCTCTCAGTTAGTACTAACCTTCAAAAGACAGCTGTTAAAATTTCATGATATTCTATTCATTAGTTTGTGAGTTATTGTGCTAAGACTCACGCTACGTTTGTTATTTTCAAAACAATGGATCAAAAACAATTTCGTGTTTTAATTTTACACTGCTTCTTGGTGGGAAAAAAAATGCCGTTCAAGCGAAGCAATGGCTTGAAAAGTGTTATGAGGACTCCGCTCCATCAGAAACAACAATAAAACGTTGGTTTGCTGACTTCAAACGTGGTCGTAGAGACACCGATGATGCAGAACGCAGTGGACTTCCAAATGAGGCGGTAACACCAGAAAACATCAAAAAAATCCACAAAATCGTTTTGAATGATCGAAACGTGAAGTTGCGTGAGTTAGCTGACATCGTAAAGATATCAAAAGAACGTATTGGCTTTATATTGCATGAGGATATGACAATGCGAAAGCTCTGTTCAGAGTGGGTGCCGCGTTTGCTCACTGTTGACCAAAAACAAGAACGTGTTGATGATTCTGAGCAGTGTTTGGCCATGTTTAAACGTAACAAACCGAACAAATTTTGCGTCGATATGTGACAATGGATGAAACATGGATCCATCACTTCACTCCGGAATCGAAACGATCGTCATCTGAGTGGACAGCAACTGGTGAACCTCGTCCAAAGCGCCCGAAAGCACAACAATCGGCTGAAAAGGTTATAGCCTCGGTATTTTGGGATGTGCGTGGTGTAATATTCATCGACTATCTTGAGAAAGGAAATACCATCAACAGTGAATATTATATAGCGTAATTGGAGCGTTTGAATGCCGAAATTGCAAAGAAACGATCGCATATGGCAAAGAAAAAAAAATTGTTTCATCAAGACAACGCACCGTGTCACAAGTCAATCAAAACAATGGCAAAACTACACGAATTGAACTTAGAATTGTTCCCACATCCACCGTATTCGCCAGATTTGGCTCCCAGCGACTACTGGCTGTTCGCAGACCTCAAAAAAATGCTCGCCGGTAAGAAATTTAGCACGAATGAAGAGGTTATCGCTGAAACTGAGGCCTATTTTGAGGCAAAAGATAAATCGTTCTACAAAAGTGGTATGAAATGTTAGAGCGGCGCTGGAATGATTGCGTTGCTCTTGATGGAGATTACGTTGATGAATAAAGCTAATTTTGAATCAAAAAAACCGTGTTTTCTTTGTTAGGCCCGGGACTTTTGAGCCCATGTGTTAAATAGGTAAAAAAAGATAATTGATATAATTAATTCAGTTTTATTTCTATAAAATTTACCAATTTCCATCATTTTTGTTTCTGTCTTTTGGAGCCGGGAACAAGCTTGACTATATTTATTGTAAATATCAACCTCCTCTCGTGCTGCAGTTTCAGGATTCCAGGTGCATTAACTCATTGCAAAAACATGTACAGATTTTTCTTTGATTTGGATACCAGAAAAATGAAGTGTTTTTCTTGGTTGTTTGGCAGTATCAAACTGCGCATTTTCAATGTGAATGAGGCATTACTGAGACAACGCACTGTGTCACAAGTCAATCAAAACAATGGCAAAACTACATGAATTGAACTTCGAATTGCTCCCACATCCACCGTATTCGCCAGATTTGGCTCCCAGCGACTACTGGCTGTTCGCAGACCTCAAAAAAATGCTCGCCGGTAAGAAATTTAGCACGAATGAAGAGGTTATCGCTGAAACTGAGGCCTATTTTGAGGCAAAAGATAAATCGTTCTACAAAAGTGGTATGAAATGTTAGAGCGGCGCTGGAATGATTGCGTTGCTCTTGATGGAGATTACGTTGATGAATAAAGCTAATTTTGAATCAAAAAAACCGTGTTTTCTTTGTTAGGCCCGGGACTTTTCAGCCCATGTGTGTTAAGTAGGTAAAAAAAGATAATTGATATAATTAATTCAGATTTATTTCTATAAAATTTACCAATTTCCATCATTTTTGTTTCTGTCTTTTGGAGCCGGGAACAAGCTTGACTATATTTATTGTAAATATCAACCTCCTCTCGTGCTGCAGTTTCAGGATTCCAGGTGCATTAACTCATTGCAAAAACATGTACAGATTTTTCTTTGGATTTGGATACCAGAAAAATGAAGTGTTTTTCTTGGTTGTTTGGCAGTATCAAACTGCGCATTTTCAATGTGAATGAGGCATTACTGAGACAACGCACTGTGTCACAAGTCAATCAAAACAATGGCAAAACTACATGAATTGAACTTCGAATTGCTCCCACATCCACCGTATTCGCCAGATTTGGCTCCCAGCGACTACTGGCTGTTCGCAGACCTCAAAAAAATGCTCGCCGGTAAGAAATTTCGCACGAATGAAGAGGTTATCGCTGAAACTGATGCCTATTTTGAGGCAAAAGATAAATCGTTCTACAAAAGTGGTATTAATATGTTAGAGCGGCGCTGGAATGATTGCGTTGATGAATAAAGCTAATTTTGAACCAAAAAAAAACGTATTTTCTTTGTTAGGCCCGGGACTTTTCAGCCCATGTGTTAAATATAATTTAAATTTATCAGTAACAAACATGTACAATAAGTTTTATCCGGCAGTAAACGTTTTCGGTGACTAAAAAAGACTTCAAAACCACCTCTAAAAGAGACACATAAACAGGCAAAATTGAAATTTGTCAACGTCATATTTACTGAGGAAAAAAAACTTGGACCTGCTTGATGGTTTCAAATATAAAGTTGCTGATAAGGCGAAATTTTGGTGGCGGTAGTGTAATAGTTTGGGCGGCTTTTACCCATAACAATAAAGCCCATCTATGTTTTATTTCTATGCGAATGAATTCTAATTCTTATATACAACTTCCTGGAATGGTTCTGATAGACTTTGGTGAACAATTGCCGACGCAAAGCTTTATATTTCAGCAAGACAATGCAGCTATCGATAATTCCAGTGGAGAGTGAGTAATTTCATCAAAAGAAAATCGATTTATTACAATGGCTTGCTCGCTCGCCCGATCTGAACCCGTTTCTCTGTTCACAGTTGTCATTATTGTAAATATTCTTTGTATAGCATCCAATAATTTTTTTAATATTATTTTCTCTTGCATTTATGATTGTTTGAAAAGAAAACCGTATATTCTGTTCAAAAATTCGCATGAAACTATAGCCATTTCGCTGAGTGTATACTAAAATTCTGAATGAATTGATAACATCCCAATAAATTAGAAAGCCTTAATTTTTACAAGGTCAATATCTTCGCCGCGGAAATAGTTTTGTTATCTGTATGTGAACTTCGAATGAATCATTGGAATACCCAAGCAAAACCAAATAAATTGGATCTTTGCTAAACTCCCAAAAATGCGACAAAAAAGGAGAACGTTTCTGACTAACTGAAATGGAGCGGAATAATTTATGGCTACGGTTTGCGAGTACCAAACGCGATTAAATGTATGAAATGAAATTCCAAAGTAAATGTTATCATGAAAAGCGTTAGTTGAATTCGTATCCAGATCAAAAAAAAACACAATAATAAAGGTCATCCTAATCTCCAAAACTACTACACAATGTGCCACATACTTGCATCAGGATTTAAATATTTAAATGCTAATGCAAACCTCTGCGTGACACATAGAACAAACGGGAACAACTTCAAATGTACACAGCGTGTATCTGCTAAAATTGCGTCGACGTGGTTGCGCCTATTATCATATTGGATCGGTTTTATACAACACGCGACGCGGTCGTTCCATGTTATTCTATTCATCTCCTCTCTCTTTTTTGTAGCGCGTTACCGCTGACGTGGAGCTTGCCGGAGAAGCCGAACAATAAGCCTGTCTAAATTTCAAACCTTCGAAGCGACGCCTTCGCAGAGAAACCGAAAGAGACCGGCCGAATATAAACATTACGTTGGATTTGATAAAGGCACTCTCACGTGAAGTGACGAACGTGGTTCGTTTCGATTTGCCGGTTTGTTGACGCACCGTTTTTGTTTTTTATTGCTATTTATTCTCTAATTAATGAACGGCATGTTTGGTTCAATTTACGTTCACGGTTTCGCTGCCAAATATATAAATCGGATGGTTATGGTGTTACGAATTTGTAAATAGCAATCGTGTGATCTGATAGTTCACATTTTTTATCTAATTAACACCAGTTTGAGGAATTAACTGGTTTAATTTTCGCGATCTTGTGTTTGTATATCAACTTGGCAAACGTTTTGGTGTTTAATGCTTTTTTGCCATTAGGGTCCTATTTAAAATGTAAGAAAATTTGAAAATGGTTTTGATTTCACCGACTGATGAGAGCTAAATTTTATTTGTTCTTTGGACTCGAAGAATATTTTGTTACTGCATTTTGAAAAGTGGCACTTCTCTTGAACTCGTTGCTACGAAATGATTTTCCTTCAGACATTTCCGGAGTGTTAAAGCAGTAACATACAAATTTAAGTCCTATTTTAATTTCTCTCATTTCTCGATGTCACAGTGCGTTTCCGCTCAACAATTTAAAAGTTCTTGAATAAATTGATAGGTTTTTTTCTTCTTTTCTTAGGTTTAAAACCAGCTGCAGCATCGGGGTATACTGTTTCTTTCAACCCATCCCGGTTATTCAAAGTTACTGCAATTAATCACTATTAAAGGACGTATAGTAAAGTATAACAACACATAGTATCTTCTAATTCATATAAGACGACAATTAGATGAGTATTACTACCATTTCATCCAAGCTAAAAGCATACTACTAGTATGAAATGCGGGACTCCCCCGAAACATCCGCTTGTTGAAAGTTTTTATGAATTTCTCTCTAGTTAGGGTAACTCGTATCAAGGCCCTCTGTTCTCGCTTTCAATAGATTAACACGATTTTCCTTTGTATCTCACTGCTATTATTTTCTTCGCTGCAGCAGATGATGGAATATCTCGTACAGTTTTTCATATAAATCAATCTTCTGTAAAAAGAAAATTGGAAAGCTATTTTCAATTGTAGTCCTACTGGAAGTCAGAAAAATGAAAGTAATTTACATTTTCGCTCTGTTTTGTATAGTGTTGGTGAAAGTTTTGATATACAAGATCTACCATGGCCTTTAGCAAAACCTTCAATGAACCACACTTCAAACTGGCGTCTTTCAAATAAAAATCCTCAAAAGCTGTTGTGGTCAAACAAACAAGTCATTTAAAATAACGTCTAGAAAATAGACGAAAACATTAAAATCTGTGTATCTCTAGATTTATGTCTTAGTAAAGAATATAGGGGGCGGTATGCAAAAGTTTCCAAAATGTAGCACCAAATAAAATCGCAAAATACCAGAATTTCATTGACCCTCGTTACCTTTAACATTTTCTCCTTGGAACAAGAGAAATGTGTTGTGGAAGTTTTATTTTGTTAACACTTTCTGATTCAGCTTTAATTTTAGCCACTGTAGAAGAACTTCAACCCGTCAATTTGATTTTCAGCTTTGGGAAGACGAATAAGTTGTAAAAGACAAAGTTTGGCAAATATGTTGGATGAGGAACAACGACCATGTTATTTTCCCCAAAAAATTGCTGAAGAATATATTTCAGACAGAGATCTATGCTGTGGATAATTAATATTTAATAATAATATAATATAATATAATTATTTTAATATCTGTAAATAGTTAGGAAAAAAATTGAAGACTTGACAAGAATACACATTTGAATGTTATCTGGTACGCATTTGCTTATAAAACTTAAAGCAATTGGGATATCAAAATGACAGCACACCTTCATAGTTTCCGTAACCGCCAAACGATGTAGGTAAATGAGCAACAAACATGCCTTTCATTGCTAGGCAAATAGGAACACCTAGAAACGGCAAAACACGTACATGGTATGTCTCAGAATTAATGAGAATGATTAGTTTTAATGTGTTTCATTGAATACATCTACAATTTAATATTGTTTCTTTCAAAGTATGCTCCTTCGGAATCCAGACAGCGTTTCCAGAAAGTTTTCCATTGACAGTAACAATTCCAGAAGTCTTGTTCCGTTAGGCTCTTTAGAATCTGCATCGTGACTCTTTAGATGTTGTTTATTAAATATTATATTATATTTAATCGCATGGGCCATGTCTGAACTGCAGGGCAGGTGTGGGAGTACTGGAATGTTTTTCTCTGCCAAAAATTCTCTAACAGACAATGAGCTATGACTAGGGGCATTATCATGATGCAAAATCCACGAATTGGAAATGTCAGATCGCACACGCAAAACTGTTTTCTGCAAACATTCAAGGAATTCGCAATAAAAGGTTTGATTCACTGTTTGGCCTTGCGTTATGAATTCTTTGTGGACAATTCCACGAGAATGCATCATGCTTGTGCTCCCAGTCACATCCCACTGTTGGTTAGAGCATTTTTGGCAGAAAAAAACCATTCCAGTGCACTTCCGACACCATAGTTCAGATATCGCTTCATGAAATTATTTTCTTTTTCCAACGCTTAAGCAGAAATTCAAAGGTCCCCATTACAAAACAACAAACAATATTCAAAGAATCACGATGTTGGTACTAAACAGCCTAACAGTAGAAGACTTCCAGAATTGTTGCCGCGAATGGAAAATTTTCTAAATAAATTGCACTGAAACATGCCTCATATTATGTACACATGTATGCTTTCATCAATAGTTCATGACACAAAATTTTCAAATGGAAATGCTTAACATCTTCTGAACTAAAGAAAAAAGATCCTATCTTATTTAAGACGTTGTTACAACAGATTTTGTGGATCGCAGCGACAACAGTCACTATTCTTATAATAGAAATGCCATGTTCTGATGTAATGCGCCGATGGATTGATCGGGTGTTTGAAACTTTAATCATCAACTAATGTTAGACCATTTTTGAAATGCTTAATTAAACCTGTTGTGAGTTTGTGTTTCACCCAAAGTGTCCTCCGCGAGTATCTACTTTAACATCTTATGAGCTTAAAGCAGAACTATCAATTAATCATTTTTTGTTGTTCCAACCTCAATAATGAACAATAAAATTTGGGATCAAATATCGATGATATTGAATCCCATTGCCAATTGCATCATTCCATTACCTTGCCTGACTGCATTTTTCGATTTCTTAAAGCATAAACAGATTAACTAAGTTTTCATTCAGAATTATTAAAGATATATCTACATCCCCCACCCATTCGATGGCATTTATTCCGTTTACAAATCGAGATCCAGAATACTGTAGAAAAACATCTAATTAACAGCACAATATAGTACAGCGTCGTCCATGGCCTTCTTTAATAATAATATATATATAAAAAAATAAAATTCCGCTTGGTTGCGCTGGAAGGGGAACGTCGAAAACAAACGCATAGCGCAGGCGCACGTCTCCAGTCTACGTGACGGTGCTAGCATAGAATGAGGCGATCGCGATCAAGTTGCGGCTAGTCGGTTTGAGGTGACGATCAGAGTGAGTACAATGGGAAGATAGCTGCGGATTCGTAAAGTTCCTCGTTTGTTTTTTGTTTTTTCGTCGAAACTTCCCTCTGGAAAAAATTGAGAAGCGGAGATACAGGCGACCGAGAGTGTTAGAGAGATTCCAGTGCGATTTTCGAGAGTACTCGAAAATATAGATTTTTTTTCTTTTTGGAAAAAAGGAAGAGTCGGGAATTTACCGTTGGTAAAAAATGGTTGAGAAGATTATCGAGGATAAAGAGTGCTGTGGAGGAAGCGGTATGTACAATAAGAATTTTGATTTAAAAAGCTTGGTGGAATCGAATAACGATATTAAAAACATCGATTCAAACGTTTGTAAAACATCTGGGCCTCACTATGTAACAGCCTCCACATAGTAAAAACCGGTTCCTCGTATATTTATTAATTAAATCAACTCCTGAATGTTGATTATGTTTACTAATACTCTCTCGTACTAAGATTTCCTATCCTGTTGAATATATTTACATTTCGTTTGGGTATATGTTTATTTTCAAGACAGGTTTGCCTATTCCGCCTTCACAGAAAAAGAAAACTAAAATCAAACAACAAAAAAACTTAAGTCAATGATGATTTAAGCTTAGCGCTTTATTATGAAATGCGTCAATTCGCTTGTTAATAACTGCGCTGACCGCATATGTATTTATCTAAATTTATTTGCCAATCTTTTAAAAGATAATGCAATTACTAAATTTGTTTAATCAGCCATGAATTTGTTTCTTTTTTAATTCCTGTTCGTTGTTTTATTTTCATCGGGAGAAGTTAAATATTTGTTCAACTTGAACCATCTCCTCAATGCAGATTGTTATAGTATGTATCCTTCGATATACACAGTAAATTAACGAGATATCAATCCTTCTATTTATATATTCAGACATACCACGTTTCTTTAAAGCAGATGCTTTTTATCTTTGTATGAAAACGTAGCATGGAACGGTACTTCGTTTGAAGAGGCCTTGCTGCGTTGATATAAACAGTAAATATTTAACTTTCGTTTGGGAGATAATCCTTATCTTGATGTTTATTTTTCTGATTGTTAGTGGTTGCCAAGCACCTACGAAAAAAATACTGCAATAGCTAATAAGAATGATTATTACGCAATCGCAGTTTTGGAAACGCGAATTCTCTAGAACCTTTCTATATACCAAAGAATAGCTTTAAAATGAATTTTGTAATTGTTTGAAAAATCTTTTCAGTTATTAGACTGGTTTCAAATAAGATGCAAATATCTCCATGTATATTTTCTTTAATTACAATAATAATTATAATATCAACGGTTTTTTAAGTTTAATTTGCTAAAAGGTTCGACACCAGCGACTTAAAAAGATGCGCAGTTGTTTTTCCCTTGAACACAGTGGAAAGTAATTTTGTTAACACCTTTTGAAAGATTATTAATGATATTCCTCCAAATTGTCTCACACCAAAATGGGATCGAATAATTACATTTATTGATCAAAGAGCAAGTAACTTTTACCCATTTACAGTTATGGTCAAAATAATAGAAGCATAATCTTTTATAAAAACTGTACATTGTTCTTGAACTACTTATTTACAGGTAGAACTGATAGGTTTTAAGCAGTAATGTAGATATGCTGTAGTTTATTTTATAATTTTATTTGGCTATTGTTGCTAACGTAATTGGTTTGGGCAATATAATAGGAATAATATGCATGTATAATAAAATTTTGAAAAATATCGGAATATAATATTTACAGAAGCTTAATATACTGTCGCCTAGCCCTTATTCTTCAGTACAGCAGCCCATCGTCGAGGCATACTGTCATCCAACTGTTGACGACGTTCTGTTGGAATGGACCGCCAAGATAATACTACAATTTCCCACAATTCTTCTTGTGTTCTAGGGTTGGCATTAAATGTGCCTTCTTTAACATCAGCCCATAAATTTTCAATAGGATTGAGATCGAGTTGGTCACTCCAGAACCTCAATCCTATTGTGAATAAACCCTCTGACTAGTATGTTCTTCTTCATCTTTCTTCTTCTCCATTTTTTGTTTGGTCTGCTTACACTTCTTCCCCCTGAACATCTATAAAATCTCGTTATGTCTGACAACCTCTTCTGTTGGATCCGTTCTCCGTATTCCTTCCACTTATTTTTGTTTTCCTTTATTTTCTCATTTATATCGAAGATGTTTAGTGCTGTTTTTATATCTACATTTATTATTCTATCAGATCTTTTGCAACTTTTGATTCCTCTTAAAAAATTCTCTTGTGGGTGTTCTGCTTTCTTGTTTTTTTCGTTGTTCATGTTTCACTACCGTATAAGAGGGTTGGCACTGCTATCGTATGTACTCTTTCTTGTTTTGTAGTGTATTCCAAAGCTTTATGTTGATGCCATCCATACCAGTCGCTTTTCTGCTTTTAGCAGCCCTCAAGGCTCCTATGAATTCTGTTAAATCTATATCATCCAAACGTTTTATGTCTACGTCTTATATTGTTGTTTCGTCAATATTTTCCTTGGCTCCTTCACAAGTATGTATCATTATCTTGCATTAGCACCCATTTCAAAGACATTTCCAATTTGACATAGGATGACATGACATTTTGTAGGATATCGACATATCCATGTTGATTGAAACACACTCCGAAACCATGATTTTAGCACCGCCGTGTTTGAATGTCTTCAGAGTGTATTGAGGTTACTAAGCTGTATTTGCAGGTCTTCTCACGTATGATTTACGACCACTCTGGCCCGATAATACAATTTTACTTTCTTGTAACACGAAAATATTGTGCCATTTTTCCGCTGACCAATTCATATGCTGCTTACGGAACTTCAAACGACATTGAACATGTACTTACTTTAAAAGTGGCACTTTCTTCAGGCTGCTCCGTATCGTTCTTGCACTAATGTTTAATGTTAAATTTTGTTTTAATTTAACAGCTTTTTCGTGCCATCGTACTGCATTCATTTTCGCTGAATAGTCTAGCTTGCTTCGGATGAGTTTATAACTTTTACCTTTATTTCTTAATTTTACGATTAACTCGCGCCTTTCCACATTGCAATGTTTGTTTCATCCCATTATATTTACTACAAATCAAGAAATTTTTTCCAAATTGCATGTTGGTAAATACAAGCGAGGCGATACTTTATACTTGCTGAACCTTTTCAGTACTTTTCGCTAATATGATGTTTCAATGTATTATATTGACCAGATAGAAAACATAGTGTAGCGATTGAATGCAGAGCTTTCCCGACGCTGCTATAGTCGACTTTTATACGTGCTTACGAATCTCTATCAATATCTACAGTTCATGCATAGATAGTACTTTTAATAATGAAAGTAAGGAGAAAATTATTTATAAGGAATTCCAATTTCGTACTGCTATTATTTTGACCATAACTGTACATTTTTAAAGTCAGCTCCTCACTAGTCGAAAAATCTATATTAAACAAGATAACCTTTAATTAAGCTCACATCCAAAACTATATCAAATTAAGTAACTAATTTATATTCAATAAATAAACCTTGGTAGCCCAATTCAATCAAAAAGAACCTACTTTCTTTTCGTGAACTTCTTAACGTGAAATAAACATATTTAATCCGATCAACTGTCTTTAATTAATTAATTAAATTACAGATCGATCTAATTTAAAAAGAACATTACAGAAGCTTTAAATTATATTGAATAAATATATGTACAATCTTCATTAAACGTTTCCCATTCAAGTTCCAATGTAGAAGCGGTTCGGATCGTTAACGTAACTTCTCCGTCCACATGTATGGCGTTTTTGCTCCTATCTGTCCTCCCCTCTCTTTCTCCCTTTGTCAGTCTCTTTCTCTCGAAACACCGGTAGCCTACGAGAACGTTCTAGACTTTAAAGAGCGCGTCAATAGCCGCAAAAAAGTGGCGTAATCTTCTAAACCGTTCTGGAAGGTTAAATCGAAGCTTGACGAGAATACCACTTAAGTTTAAACCTGCATCGTTTTATGTGTTCGTTACAATGTTATATATTGATAGAAATTGAAATTATCTGTAGGTAATAGATATCGATTAATGGAAAATTACATTAATTCCAGTTTGTTTCTTTTTAATAGATCAGTAGGAATATGATGAGGTAATTGATACATTTGACAGAGCTTTTGATATATTAAAGCTTTAATCAGTTGCGTGATTGAAATCAAGTTAACGTTGTTGGTATTCAAAAAAAGAAAAACAAAAACAACTACATGGTCATGGGCGTATCATTTATAAATGTCGAGATGTAATTTGATGTAAACAAATTCAATGAAATTAAAACCTGATTTACTTCTATAATTTACTGAAATAAGTTGCTTTTCAACAAATAGTATTACGAAATGTTGATATACGGATAATAGCATTATAAGTGTTATATAAATTCTAAATGTTATTTTCTTGAGAGGCAGTTAATTATAAACTTCGAACAGAAATTGTTATAACCAAGATTGTGTTCCGAAGAAGTTGTTCGATAAGAAAGCTATACAGAATTTTATTGATTTTTCTTTCCAGTATTGCAGTATTTCTTCATTTTAGTATTTCTTTGAGTTTTCATATAATTTTACCGTGGTTGTGGCTGTTTTATAAAGTTTTAAATAAGTTATGCAGTTCTCGTCAGAAGTACGATATATAAGTTTTAATGACGTTTCGTTTACCATTATTACAGTGAAGAAGAAATAACAAACTCCCAGACGTGTCGCAAGTAAAATAGAATTATACAGGGTGTCCACGAAATAAAATAAAAAAGTATGAAAAATTGAAAGATCTAACTTTATTAGACTTAAATGCAAAATATTTTGTCCAGTCGCGAGAAAAAAGTGATAAAGGTATTTAAAATATTTATTTTTCTTATTCACAGCTGAAATATTCATATACGTAAACAAGTTATTGAACTCTTAGCATGCCGTTTGAAACGTAGACAGTGTTATCTAATAATTTTTATAACATCGACAGCTTTGTTATTGCAGTGTATGCAATCTGCATGTTTGTATGCGACTGTTGTTGGATGGATGTATTATGTATACACATTTTGCACTCATAGGCGACACATATTACAATTTGATAGGATTTTTTTTTAATTATAACGTTCGCATCATAATTGACTCAACATTTTTTTTTTTTGGATTTATGTTGTATATAATTCTCATTTTTCCTATTTTTTTTATTTTATTTCAAAGACACCCTGTATAAATTCCTGATACAAAACAGAACAAAAGTATACACAGGATGAAAACCGAAAGTAGAGATAGAAGAAGGTTTACTTAGAAAAGTATGTTTTATCTATTTAATTATGAGCAATTATGAGAAAAAGGTAAATACCGTTTAAATTTACTAGAATTATCCTAACTGCGGAGAATACACAAAAAATAGTGGTTTTACTGATAACACAATCAAAACAAATGTGGTTTATGTTAAAGTCAGGTCGACTTCAGAAGTGATTACTAGGCATCAGTTTGATGCAGCGGTTAAGTTGAAACGGAAATTATAATACTTAAAAAGAAAGATTTAAATTAGTTTAATTATTTATTATTATATTAACTTTTAACAACTGCTGTGAGCATTTTATGGTTTAAAAGACTGCACAAACACGATAAGCAAAATTATCCTTTTTGGACAGAAAAAGTTTGTGTTGTTCTGGAATATTAAAAAAATCTGAATTTTAACCATTTTTTATGCAGGAAATTCACTACTTCACAAAAACAAATTTATATAAGTTTCTGCAAAGAATCTATAGATCTATGCAGAAAGAAGTGGTTTAATACAAATCATCTTGGTTCATTTTAACGAATGATATTTGATAAAATTGACTTATTATTTTTTTTATTTTATTCAAAAAAGGGTAATGACAAAATATTAGCAAAAAAGAACTTACAATATGTTTGTTTCTGGAAGTCCGTAATTCCGTTAGCGTTTTGAAACATGTCCACACTTGTGAATCGTGTTGTACCGTATTTATTGCTTTATTGTCTAGCGCTGTCTCGTAGTTAACCTTTTGATCAGTGAAGGTATACGTTCAAAGGATTAAAATAACAAGTAAACTCAGCGAAATTTCTAGATTATGCATCGAAGTTAATACTGAACTACAAAGTAACACAAATACAAGACAAAATAAAATTAAAAAAATTATTATATTTTATACAGAGAATATTTACAATAATGTAACTTGAAACAGCGAAATTTCTCTAGGTCAGTTAACACAAAATTAATAAATGAAATAAATACATAAAGAATTACCAATAACTCTTTCTAAACTTAGTGATGAGTGTTAGATCCTCAATTCAAAATAAATTGGCATACACCACTCTTGCCAATATTCCGCGAAAATTTTTAATCGGATTCAGATCGAACGAGCGAATAGGCCATTATAATAAATTGAGTTCTTTTTGATGAAACCACTCCCTTGTTGGTGTGGAATTATGGATAGCTGCGCTGCATTGTCTTGTTGAAATATAAAGTCTTGCTCCGGCAATTGTTCACCAAAGTCTATCAGAACCATTCCGGGAAGTTGTATATAAGAATTAGAATTCATTCGCATAGGAATGAAACATATAGAGGTTTTATTATTATGGGTAAAAGCCGCACAAACCGTTACATTATCGCCACCAAAATTTCGTCTCATCGCAACTTCAGTACTCTTGTGCAAATCGTGCCAATAATATTTGAAACCATTAGACCCGTCCAAGTTAAATTTCTTCTCATCAGAAAATATGACATTGTTCCATTCATGATCCCGTCTTGAAAATCGAAATTCTCAGTATTATGCCAGATTGTTCCAGGTTGTTCTAAATATTGTTCCAGAATTTCAAACCCACATCCTGTATGGATCAAAATATATTGCCGAAAAAGGAAATCCGCATAGTTTCCTTTTTACAGAAAACCAAAACATTTATAGTGATTTTAGAAACGTTATTTCAAAACTTTAGACCCGTATCTCTTATAGATCAAAACTTATGGCCAAAGAACGATATCCTCATATCTTCCCTTTCTATCGAAAATCAAAATTCTAGCGATTATTCTAAACATTGTTCAAGAATTTCAGATCCGTATCTCATAGGTTAAAAGCTATGGTAAAAAGCGAAATAGGAAAGTGCTAGGCACCCTTTTTTTCGAAAATCTATATTCCAGAAGTTGTTTTACATTGCTTTAATTGCTTTAAATATTGTAGTAGCACTTCACAACGATATCATTTTCAGATCAAAAAGTTTGACTAAGAAATGACATCCGTTAATGGAAACTTGATCCCCTGTCTTAAAAAAATGTTTTGACGTATTTAGGAACAATATAGAACAAATCTAGAACAACCGTCAGAATGTTAGTACTCAGGAAAAGGGGAACTTGCTTCATACAGAGCTGCAGCTGCTACTTCACAAAGTGTGTGTGAAGAAAGCTTTTGTATATTTACCAAATAAGCAGACCTTTTAATCATCACTTTAGGAAGCTATCTAAATACTGTTTAGGTTCTAGAAGAATTTCCTTTTTTGCTTTCTTACTGGTAGGTTAATTTTATAATTAGCGTAACACATTCTTAAGAACATTTCAACAATTTATGTAAACGATGTTTCTACACAGTCCATTTTGAAAACAATAAAGAGCAATGAAAGCTTTAATAAAAGTTATCGTTGAGTCTACAGTTCCGATAAAAAGAATAAACATTCCTTTTTGAATTTATAAGTACTATTTTTAGCGTTAGCATTGTTTTTAATACCCAAATAATTGGCAACAATACGGGCTTACAAATGCAAATTATATCTGTAAAAGCATCTATTTGAACATCTACATTATAGTTGGTAGAAGAAATTAGCGTATTATAAATAATTTACGGCTTACAAAACTAATATATGAATTTTATTCCTTACATTGTAAGATCTTTACATGACGCAACAAAACCTGTTTATTATGTTGAATGAATGAAAGCACGCTAACACCTGCCCCTAGTTATTTGAATCGCAATAAATTTAACTTAAGAATGGGATACAATTAATAATTAATTTAGACGCATGCACATTATGCAAATACTCGCTACTTTCCCTTCGTAATTTGAATATCCTGCTTGCTCGCAAGAAAACCGCGTACCGTTTGTAATTTATTTTTCGCGTCTAACCGAAGTAACTTCCTTTGTCTGCAAGACCCACCTGTCCCTTTATTTCTTTGTTTTTTTTTTCTTTTGGAGAAGGAGATGCTATCTATAAACCTTGTCCTTCGAATTCGCTGGCGTCATTCGATGCTAATCAAGAGCTTTTCGATTTGTTTACGTTTCATTATCATTATTCTAACAGGTGATTGTTTATACGCGCATTAGATTTTAAAACATATAATAAGCAACTAACGAATGAGTCATCGTTTGAAAAGTAAGCGTTTTATTGTTTGAGAAATCGTGTCTTAACTTATGCGTTAGTAATGTAAAAGTTATTGCATGTTTTGAAAATGTTTTCGGTGAGTAATGCTTATGTGTGTCGGTGGATATTGTTATTTTTATGTACATTTACTTGTTTATGTGTAAAAAATCGACCGTTTTCACTTTCATTTTCTATGAAGTCGCTGATCTACGTATATACATACAGTATTAGTCATAATTATAGCAACAATGCTAAAATTAACATGAATCTACTATACTGGGACACTATCAATAAAAACGCATTGCCTAAATTAAGCAATATATTTGTACTGCGACCGAAAACTTCATTTGAACATGAGATACAGATAGCTGAGAAACACTCGATTATTTCTTTAGAGAAATGGTTTATTTGATAGGACAAAAGTATAGCAACATACACAAAAACACCAAAACAATTTACTTTAGTTAACAATGTAACAAAGAAACCTAATATTTTGGAAATACCCTTTAACTTTAATTACTGCACATCTATGGGGCATTGATTTTAAAAGTTTAGTGATTTCGTCATTATCTATATCTTGCCAACATTCTTGTAGAGGTTTAAACAAATCATTAACGTTGGCATAAGTTTTTTGGTGAATTTTAATCTTCCATAAATTCTCGATTGGGAGATTACGACGGCCATTGCATTATAACTATATTTTCTTTCTGAAGCCACTCTAACCAACTTGGAGAAGTGCTTCGGATCGAAATTAATGTTTTAATAGCATAATTTCTTCGGTATATGGAAGTAAGTTATCATTTAAAATGTTCGTATATACAAAACGGTCCATCATTGTGCCAACAATGCGGTGTAGAGGACCCATTCCATAGCTGGAGAAACACCCCCACATCATAGCGCTGGAACCTCCATGTTTAACAGTAGCACAAACGTATTTTGCATTCAATCATAGAAAACTCACTCTACGCGGAAATGTCCCATACTTTAAACTAAGACCGTACTGGCTCCATCTATCATGGGTGGCGGAAATAACTATGGATAATATTTGGATTTTTTTTTGAAAATAAAAATTACAAATATGTTAATAAAAGCACCTTATATTTATTAAACCGGCATGGCAAAACTTGAATTCAAGGTTAAGTGGTTTTATTGCATATTTGTATCTTTGAAAATTTTAGTGATAACACATGGGCTGAAAAGTCCCGGGCCTAATATATAGATGACGCTAGTTTTATTGCAGTCACCTTTCTCTCAGTTAGTACTAACCTTCAAAAGACAGCTGTTAAAATTTCATGATATTCTATTCATTAGTTTGTGAGTTATTGTGCTAAGAGTCACGCTACTTTTGTTATTTTCAAAATAATGGATCAAAAACAATTTCGTGTTTTAATTTTACACTGCTTCTTGATGGGAAAAAATACCGTTCAAGCGAAGCAATGGCTTGAAAAGTGTTATGGGGACTCCGCTCCATCAGAAACAACAATAAAACGTTGGTTTGCTGACTTCAAACGTGGTCGTAGAGACACCGATGATGCAGAACGCAGTGGACGTCCAAATGAGGCGGTAACACCAGAAAACATCAAAAAAATCCACAAAATCGTTTTGAATGATCGAAAAGTAAAGTTGCGTGAGTTAGCTGACATCGTAAAGATATCAAAAGAACGTATTGGCTTTATATTGCATGAGCATTTGACTATGAGAAAGCTCTATTCAAAGTGGGTGCCGCGTTTGCTCACTGTTGACCAAAAACAAGAACGTGTTGATGATTCTGAGCAGTGTTTGGCCATGTTTAAACGTAACAAACCGAACAAATTTTGCGTCGATATGTGACAATGGATGAAACATGGATCCATCACTTCACTCCGGAATCGAAACGATCGTCATCTGAGTGGACAGCAACTGGTGAACCTCATCCAAAGCGTCCGAAAGCACAACAATCGGCTGGAAATGTTATGGCCTCGGTATTTTGGGATGTGCGTGGTGTAATATTCATCGACTATCTTGAGAAAGGAAATACCATCAACATTTAATTTTTTATAGCTTTATTGGAGCTTTTTAAGGCCTAAATTGCAAATAAACGACCGCATATGGCAAAGAAAAAAAAATTGTTTCATCAAGACAACGCACCGTGTCACAAGTCAATCAAAACAATGGCAAAATTACATGAATTGAACTTCGAATTGTTCCCACATCCACCGTATTCGCCACATTTGGCTCCCAACGACTACTGGCTGTTCGCAGACCTCAAAAAAATGCTCGCCGGTAAGAAATTTAGCACGAATGAAGAGGTTATCGCTGAAACTGAAGCCTATTTTGAGGCAAAAGATAAATCGTTCTACAAAAGTGGTATTGAAATGTTAGAGCGGCGCTGGAATGATTGCGTTGCTCTTGATGGAGATTACGTTGATGAATAAAGCTAATTTTGAATAAAAGAAAAACGTGTTTTCTTTGTTATGCCCGGGACTTTTCAGCCCATGTGTTAAGTAGGTAAAAAAAGATAATTGATATAATTAATTCAGATTTATTTCTATAAAATTTACCAATTTCCATCATTTTTGTTTCTGTCTTTTGGAGCCGGGAACAAGCTTGACTATATTTATTGTAAATATCAACCTCCTCTCGTGCTGCAGTTTCACGATTCCAGGTGCATTAACTCATTGCAAAAACATGTACAGATTTTTCTTTGGATTTGGGTACCAGAAAAATGATGTTTTTCTTGGTTGTTTGGCAGTATCAAACTGCGCATTTTCAATGTGAATGAGGCATTACTGTTTTTAACACAATCTATCACCTACAACAAAAATGTAAACAACGATCGTGCTACTGTTTTCTTGAGATTTTTATCTTCTAATAATTCTCAGTTCATTAATGTGCTAATTTGCTAATGTGAAAATCTGAAATATTATGCAAATGCTTATTTTTAAAAATGTTTTCTGATTATAAACATACCTAATGAATTACTTTTACCTGCCTCAAGTAAACACTTAGAAAACGCAAGTCAGAATTAAAGGGATAAAAGTAACTAAAACTGTGCTCAATTAAGCTATTATGAAGTGAATACACTGAAATTTATTGAACTAATCGAAATCATCTCAACTACACGAAATACAACAGAAATGCAATAGAAGTGAAACAATAAAATGCTGAATAAATCAGAATCAATTACACAAATAAAATGGAAGCAGGTTAACCAACCTTCTTTCCCATTCCAATAACTGAAAAATTCAATTCACTAGTTCAATCAGCGCCATCTAGTTTAGGTGGCGCCAGTCATTTACAAAGCTCAAATGCGTCATATATTCATTTATTCCCTTGCATTCAATCTTTCACCGCGTGGACGTCGCACATAATATACACCTTCACTTCTAAATAAATTGAAATTGGAGTCGTTACTGAAAACTACTCGCTTTCACATGTCAAATGTCTAGTGCAGGTGATCTCTTGCAAACTGTTGTCGGCTTTATCTGTTTTTCTTCGACAATAACGGTTTCCTCAAAGGATGTCTAGCAAACAAACCGGCGTGGACAATTCCAGTTTCTCCATTTTCTTTTAATTGTTCCAATATTCTTCGAGATGAGAGAAAGGGATCGGCTTTTGCTAAATTGCCGATTCTTCTGTCAATGTGTTCTGAAGTTTTCTTAAGTCGTCCTGTATTTTTTAATCGGTCACTGTTAACAGCATCTGGTATTATCTGTTAATAATACCAGACATAATTGAACGATTAATCTGATTAATTTTTTGCAATTTCCGGTTGTGTCATACCGGTAATAAAGGAACGAACAATCCTTCTTCTAACATCATCGGAAATTGATTTGCCGCAACCCATTGCTATCAGAACACTAAATCCTTAATGCATAACAAACAACCGTGACCTCGAAATGTCTTATTTCTTTCCGTCATATAAACTTCTGTGTTGCTATATTTGTGTCCAACGCACGATTACCAAAAATAGAATATAAAATACACTTTGTTTTACCGGTATCCTTTCAATATATATTATTACTTGCAAACTGTAAATATAACCCTGAATACCAGTTTCACGTGAAAATATTTTTATTTTTATAATAGCGTGAATATTTAACCTATTGCTCTAATTATGGCCGCTACTGTATGTATACATTTTTTTCTTTTGTATTTCATTATTATTATTAATTGCAGAGAATTGTTGAAAATCAAAATTTAATGGTATTGACACACACCAAAATATTATAGAGTGTTCGTGGTTGGGATTTTGCTTTGACATTTTACAACAGTTTGCAAAAAGTTGGCATATAATAAAGTCGGTATCCTTCGAACATATCTTTATTTCAACACATTATCTGAACATAGTCAATATTTATGTACCCCGTATTGGGGAATATATTTTCCCATCCCATGGTAATCTTGGTATATACATTACTGCCCAAAAGATTGGAAGCAGCAAGGGATTTTACAAAAAGTTACAGATACAATAAAATTTTGTGATTATTAATTAATTTATATAATATAAGTGACTGTCGTAACTTTATTTTCGTCGAAGCATTGCACAAATTCTAGGCATTATTCGAAGCAATTTCTCGAGACACTCCACGCCAATTTGCTACCATGCGTTCTGTATATGTTCCTATAGGTGTTAAGTATTCTGAAGTTGTTACTGTCTAGCCCTCAATCAAGCTCATCCTATAAGGAATCTATGAAGAATAAATCCGAACTTTGAGGGGGCCAAAAATTTTAGTTAATTTCGTGCTGCTTTCTCTTCTGCAAAGTTTTTATAGATTCAAGTCGTATCTTTGGTGTCATTGTCTTGCTGGAACACAAACGGCACTCCAACAAGACGACTTCCACACGGAATAGCATGATTTAGCAAAATATCAAAATACTCTTCTTTCCACATTGTATCAATTTCCATTAAATAATTTTTATTTAGGGATTAACGATTTCATGATACTCCTATGAGATGTATTATTTTAAAGTAATTTTACATTGCTTCTAAACTAATGCACGGTTGTGTATATACCGACTTATTCATATTATTCGGCGTGAGTCTTACGGTTAAATTACTTGATTTAGATAAAATTTTATTTTTGAAGTGGATATAGGGATATCAAAGGTGCTATCCTATGTTATCCTATATATTAATTCATGTTCAGTTTCTAGGAACGAAATGACAGTGAGTTTCATTAAGATTTACCTCAGTCGATAAAATTTAAAATATTTTGTAAATAAATATAATTTAAAGTACGGTAAAATTTGTTCAAAAAGTAGCATAGGTAACTTGATAAATATTAACATTTGTTATAAAAACAGTTTGCATTTTGAAAATTTGCAGTTTCTCTGAGAACATAAATAGATAATTAAATTCTGTTGCCGAATGTACATGATGTTCCACTTAAATTAATCAAGTTATTGATGTTTAAAGCTTACAATTATTTAGTTTTCATTTTTCAACGCCTTATGTGTTAGTAAATTTTTCGTAGATCCAACATAAAATAATTGGTCAAATACATGATACATTAGAGGAAACGTTAGGTCTGGGTGAAGCAAACGTCAATGAAAGACGCTTTTATTTCGGTCCTAGAAATGAAGAATTAGAATGAATAGAACTCCTATCCATTCCAAAAATAAAACTTTACCAAAATCAAATAATTTAGCAGTAATACTTCGCGTCAAATAACGTGAATAACCCTGTATATAGTATTTGGAGGTGTGAACAGGTTCAAAACGATTTTTGCATATAGTAATGTTTTGACATTTACAAATCAAATTGCTTTTCTTTACTTCCTTTTTTGTGTTGCAATTAGCATCTTCGTTATGTGGCAATTTGCACAGGAAAATAGTTTCCCATATTAGCTAATCGTATTGTATTTGCAATGGTAAGTTGCCCTCAAGCATTCTTTCTCTTTTTTGCATATCCTTTCATGAGGAAATAGCCTGGTCTCTTCGATGCAAAAGTTCCTGTGTGTTCATTTATGAGCGTCGATCGGAATCGTATATGGGTTACCATATTTTCTTTGTAATATAATTGATTAGACAATAGAATAATTTCGAAAATAATAAAATACTTTTACCCACCATTTCCTCCTGGACTTCTAAGATACAAGTACTCTGCACGCACACAGCGTTTCTCTTAACCTTTTTGAATAGGTGGAACCCTTTTCAATGTCAACCTACTTAATTTTCTGCGAAAGAACTCGCAATGTCCTGTAGGCGGTCTAAATACGAAGGTAGATAGACATATTGTCCTGAGCTTTTGGGAACGTGACCATTAAATGTTATCTTTATTTAGTTTAGGAGTTCCAAGAAATGGTCAAGCAATTCGAGATGCTTTTTCTACATCTGTTCGGGTAATTGAGTAGTTCCGTGGCAGGACGAATATGCTTCCGTTTTATTTTAAATATATCGTTAGATTTTGTTATCTGATTCTAATGAACTTGTAATAAAGCAACCGATGATAGTTTTTCTTACATTTCTTGTCAGTGGTTGTTCTTGGTATTTTCTTACACTTATTTTTGTTCATTAAGAACTCGAACGCTTTATACGCAAACTACTTACTTCTATCTACTTCATCTTGCCATACAACTTTTGGTACATAGGAATTTTTATTTATATATAAATATTTGAAAAGGATAAACTGAAAGATGCGATGAATCAATGCAATTTGCAATCATTTAATAAGCTAGGCTAATTTTCTTCAAACTAGTTAAATATAAACCATGGTTTGAAAAAAGCCATTGCCTATCCTCGTCAAATTAGTGTCTGTGACCCTTTCTCTTCTGAATGAAAAGAGAAAATTTAGTTTAGCTTTTATTACATCACCAACGGCCTCCATATCATATCTAATTCCATTCCATTCGTTTCTGCTTTTTAACAAATAAGATCTGAACATACTTTGCCATATTTCAAATTTTGGTTTGAAAAGCTGTATTACCTACAGACATTTCTATTATTCTCAATCCATTTCACTGATTTTGATATCTTTAAATCAGTTCTTCCTTCTATTTTGTGTGGATTTCTTTTTACCAATGTGAATCAAGTATTGTCAAAGTACAATCACGGAAATTGCCGTACCTTTATTTCTGTTGAATTATAGTCCTGCATCTATTTTCTTACGGACGAAAACTAATTGAGGTAAAACGAATTTCAGTAGAAAAGTAGTTAAGTTGAGGTGATGTAAGGTTTGTTTAATATACAGGGTGTCTTTGAAATAAAATAAAAAGTTCGAAAAATGGATATAAATCAAAACGAAAATTGAATTAAATTTGGCGCGAATGCTTTCCGGATTATATCCGATTCCATTCCATTCGTTTCTGCTTTTTGAAAAAATCTATTATCTGCATACATTTCTCATTATTTCTATTCCATTTCACTAATTTTGACATGTTTATATCGGTTATTTCTTACTTTTTTTGATGAGTGGAGCCTGTTATCAACTTTTATCGTGGAACCACTGGTTTTAGTAATATTGTTTTAATGCAACATTCTGAAAATGAATTAATTGCGAACAAAAATGGCAATTACTTTTAGTATTTATTTCTTTCGTAAGTAATTGTGAAAGTAAATAATTGCTAATGTAACTATAAACTAGAAATAATTAAAATATTGATATATACAGTTTTATTCTAGATCAAATGGAAATGTTTCTATAAAAATAATGACTCAAAAATTCTGAAACTAAAGTATTGATTCTAAAAAAATAGAATTTACTAGTCAATAAAGTATTAACTTATAACATTACATATATTCCAGTAGCTACAAAATATATGGTTATATTTACAATTAATATCTTGACCATGAGCATCAATCATGCTTTGTAAACGTTTAAGCATTGGAGCTACCAGTTTTTGAGTAGTTTCTGCTGGTATACTGTCCCAAGCTTGTCGCAAATACTTCTTTAAATCCTTTATTTTTTATTTCGTATCTCATATTTATGCAGGTGTAAAACCAATATGTGCTATAGGTTCTCTATTGGGTTTAAATCGGAACTTTGGGGTAGGCGACGAAGCGCTTTAGGAATGACATCCAGTGTTCATTCCTTAACGATCCGTGAACAGTGTTTCGGATCATTATTCTGTTGGAATATATAATTTTCTTCGAAATGCATGTCAAAATTATTAAAACGAAAAATTTTAACTGATTTGCAACAAACAACTAAGATTTTATAAAAATTGTTGAAGGTGACATCCACCTTGTTCGAGACATTTCTCACATCTTCTTCTAATAGAGGAAAAGTATTTTGTAGGATCAAATCGTCGATTTCTTTAATTCTTTCAACAACTCCGATTTGAAGATCTGTAAGATCGGGTATCTGCACCCACTAAATTGAGTTCTACATTCTTCTAAACCTAAACAATATTCGAGAGAATACTGCCATTGCCCGTTTAGAAAATAAGATTCAACCACGAATGATGTGGATTGTATATTAAAATCTATTTTAAATCAATTTTAAATTATAATACAATTTTAACAAGTTCCTGACAACTGTGTATAATCCATTCGCTTTAAGAATACAGTAGATAGCGCTGCTATCAGCGTCCGTATTACACTGCCAAAACTTAACTCGATTAAATAATAGCGGATGTTTTGAAATTAAAATATCAGTCGTATTATAACAATTGTCAGTTTCTTTGAAAGTAATTCTTGTTTATTGTAATTTATTGAATCGAACTAAAATAAAAGAAGGGAGATAATTTTATTTAAAATATGTCGTATATTTTAGAAGGATCTGCCAATTACTTCAAATATATATATATATATATGTATTGTTTTATGTTGTCTTAATAGCGGTTATAATAAATTCTTCCATCATATCTTCAACGACGTTATCTAGCTTATACATACATCCTACTTTCTTCGGTTATTGAGTGTTCAATGCAGTTTTTCCATTTTCTTCAGAAGTTACAAATTGAAGTTGGAATGGCCTACTAGAGGTAAAATTT
Organism: Trypoxylus dichotomus; assembly: GCA_023509865.1. Classification (NCBI taxonomy): domain Eukaryota; kingdom Metazoa; phylum Arthropoda; class Insecta; order Coleoptera; family Scarabaeidae; genus Trypoxylus; species Trypoxylus dichotomus. The sequence goes on from CM042078.1 coordinate 12,979,533, forward strand.
ATTTGAATGCTTTTTACTTAATGTTCGGCTTTATGGACGAAAGTTGAATTCTCTTATATCAAGTTCAACATCAAGTCGATTACGGTATTTATTTTTACATTACGTCATTTCATCTTTAATTTATTTGTTTATCGCGTCCAGAATGTGTAACATTTATCTGTTGGGATTTTGGGAATCGTCTTCTCCTACTCCTATTCCATCCGCAAACATCCTGACATCACGTTTTTGGCGTCGTATATTCTGACCTAAGCGAGCGTTTCGGGTTTGATAAATATTTACGCGATCACCTGATCGTTCGAATATGACGTTCGTCGTTAGCGTATTATTTCTCCTTGTTCGCAGCCGTAATTTTCAAGGTCAAAAGGCATGGGGAGAGCTCAAAGGATCGCGATACTCGAGTGTAAATCGCACGACGAACAAGCGCGAACTTTATCACTTGGAGGATTTGCGAAACCGTGCATGGAATTTTTCGGTACTTAATCTATATTAGTAACAATACACTTTGAGATAACGCTAGATTATGATATAAAAGGTTCATAATTTGTACTGTGTTGAGTAATAATTTTGGTTACGTTGTGCAAAAAGTTAATCGTGTGATTCAAAAAGAATAAAACAACTCTACATGAGATTATAGATTTCTTTCTACACTGCCGCTCATTGAAGTTTGAGCACTTGGATTGTTTTTGAAAAGAAACTCAAATTAACTTTCATCTAACCGCGTTCTTTTATATTTTACTGTGGATCTAATACTTGGCTATAAATGTTGTTGAACTTAGTAATTTACATGATTGTACGTATATCAGAAAACCCTTTTACGCATAGAGGTGTCGGATGAGTAAATTTCTATTCCTATCTATAAACAAATTTCTTCCATAATTTCTTGTTACTGGCGAAAATTTTAGCTTCTCCCTAGTTTTACCCGTTCTTATGGATGCTGGGTCCAATGATGTGATTCCACACTTTTCATGGTCTTCTTCGTTTTCTTTTATTCTCTACTTCCACTTCATATATTAATTTTACTGGTCTAGTGTTCTCCATTCGTTATAAATGCCCCCACCAATTTAGTTGTCGCTGTTCAATAAAGTCCGTTATAGATGGTATCTCTAGTTTCTCTCGTATTTATGAGTTTCCCATTCCATCATTTCTTGTTACACCCCTCACTCTCTTGAGATATCTCACTTCTGCAGCTTGAATTTTGCTTTGACAGATTTGTAGACTGCGCTTTGTATACTTTTGTCTTGGTGGTTCGTAATGAAGTTCTGGCAGTTTCAGGATATTATTTTAATCGGCATGATGGAGATTTGTTTTAAGCGGTAACCGAATAAACATTTTTTAAACTTCTCGGACTGGTTGATATTTCCTATAGTAAAGAGTATATTTGCATGCGTTGCTCCAAAGTTCGCGAAATGTAAAAAAGTTTACTGGAAATTACATATTGGCTAAGAAACTTCAAAGGGAGAAAAAGTTATGAATACCATTAAAACACAAGTATCTACACAATTTCAACTTATTACCATAACATCTACATGAAATTATTCCTTACGAATTGATCTTGTTCGAAAGAATCGGCGTATTTCCATAGATTTAATAGCATGGGTGGGCGTATTCATCGCTTCTCGGTGTGATCAAAAGTGTAGTATCTGTTCCATTACTGTATTCTTCCCAAAACCCGCGAAATGGGACTTGTTTAATTTTTACAAACATTGTATTACACGCGCTGAAATTAAAGATTAAAACAGGTAGGAAATTGACATACAGTCAAATTTGCATGCTGAATTATGTATTCCAAAGTTTTGTCACAAATTAAACACGTCACTCATGTACCTTTACATTTTCCGAGAAATGCCATAAAATTATTCTCACAATGTTGGGTAAACAGTCGAATTGAGGTGTTTTTATGTACCTTCAACATTTTTAATTCATTTACTTCGAATTATGTATAAGTGTATTCATAAGCAAATTGATAAACATTCGCAGCCAACAACAGCTGTGCATATACTAGGCCCAATGAATCGAGACGTTCGTTGGTCTTAGTTTATCGAATCTACCTCCTGGAACGTTAATGTTAAGCAAACAAAAATAGGTAACTCTAGTAATAGTACAAATTCACTTCGGTTAGACCATTAATTCTTAGTTCATTTGTATTGTAGTGCTATAAGTTTGTGTTTTATAAAATTTTATGGAGTGCTGCCAATACCTTTAAATTTTTGTATTCTAAAGTAATAGTAAATTCAAAAGGCGGACCCTTACTTTCAATTGCTTTCAATTGTGTTGACACATCGTTCATTCGTTTGTGGAGTAACTGTTCCTTATTTCGAACTTACCAACCATTCTCACAGACTTTCCTGCTGAGAAGTAATCAAAATTATTCCATTGGTTGTGCCTGAAGAACATTTTGTGGATTGTTCTTTTGAGATATTAAATTTATGCAGTCATTCAGCCACTGCCTTTTTCTTCTAATATAATAATATGATGTCAGATCAAGCCAAAATATTTATTTACAACATTGATTTTTAGCTTGAATTAAATGTTACAAGATATTTCACATCGATTTTCAATAACATTTTTGTCAAATTCTAAGTTTTTGACCCAGTTTTCGTAATGGAGCTCCAACTTTTGCGTTTAAGACCAATTTTTGGCGTCGTTCAATTTTGTAGCAAATTAAAGCAAGATATTCCTTTTTGACAATTTCTTATTGTGCGATTAACGATTCAAAGTGTAATAATTTAATCAAGAAAAATGTTTGCAATTTCGTATTTCGCTATCGGCCTTATATAACTCTTACATTACTGGATTTTATATAATAATTTCCCAGAGATCAATAGTCTCCAAATTACAATAAACTTGGTAATAGCACTTTTCGGTTGAAATTTTAATTTCGTACATTATTTAGTTATTAGTGAAGGCATTTAATTACGGATAACGTAACTTACATTTACCTAATTATTTTATTTGCATTCATAAATAAAACTACTGCAACAAGAACAAAAGTAACAACTCGTGAAATTTCATTATTCTCTCAGAAATTATAATTCTCCTTTACTCGCCACCAGATGTCACAATACCAGACTAACCCATATCCAATTCCACAGTCTCCCATTGTTTTATTTTAGTTTAGTTCATTCTGTTTGTTTTATTATCAGATTATAGTGTTTCCAAGTTGACGCTATACAATTGTTTCGTTTTTGGTTATAAAATCTATGCGAGTCATTGTGTGACAATACAAGATTATAGTTAATTTGCAATTGAAACGGCTGCTTATTCTAGAGTAGTAATTATTCTTTTAATTAGTTATTTACATTACCGATTTGTTAAGTAGTACATTTTTAACGTGGAAATAAATAAAAATTATAAAATGTATGTATTTTTTATTGTTCGAACGTGATATCGTGTTTCTGTTGGATAATTTACAAAGAAAAATATTTAGATTTGATTTATTTATCCAAAATTATACTGGATAACCACACAAGATGTTGAAGTATAGAGTGGATACTTTTAAATATCGTATAATAAGCAACAGTAATAGCGTTTATTTTCTTCTACAACAAAGATTACAAACGGTAGTAGTTATAAACTAAAACATGTTCAGAGAAAAGCAAAAGGCTGAATTCTTAAACCACACTACTGCTTTTGATCTTCCATACAACTTTACAATAAAGCAAAAATAAAGATTATAATGAGAACTGAATATTTCCAACTCCTAAAATAAAATTTATTCTGAACAGAAATACAAAATATTAAATTCCAAATTCTTAGGAAAATTACAGTTATCCCATAATTATCCACATTAGTGTACAAAATACAACATTTTGAACTATAATCTCCCAAACATCCCGTGCCAAACTTTCCTAGAAATTCGTTTAAAGATGAGCGTCTACGAATCGATGAAGTTATTATAGTTTTCGGGAAAAAAGAACACACATCGGTCTAAATCTACCTTTCCTAGAGTAATCTACGCGTTTTCAATACGGCCGAGGTGAATATACGTCTTTGAATTGCTTCCAAAAAAACATCTCCATACGTTCGCACCTACGGGATCGAAAATACGCTAGGGGGAACTATTTTCGTCGCCGAACTACCTACTGAAACCTATCCAAGGCGGATATTAATAAAATTTATGTACGTTTTAGCCTGATTAGTTTGTTTTCAAAAGATGACCGGGAAAATTTTAAATATTGAAATTGACAGAATATATTGGTAATCTTATGTTGGACAATTGTTGATTGAAATGGCTTTGAAATTTTATTTGTTTGCTTCATTATTTTTCTCTTTCCTATGTGAATTAGTATTGATAAAGTATAATCACGGAAATTGTTGTAGCTTTATTGCTGTTGAATTCCCGTATCTAATTTTTTACGGACTTACTCGAAAGCTAATGGAGGTAAAAGGAACTGCAGTAGAAAGCAGATCAAATTGAGCTGATGTAAGGTTTATTTATTATACAGGGTGTCTCTGAAATAAAATAAAAAGTAAAAAAATTTTAAATCAATTACTACACGAACGTCAAAATTAAAAAAAGAAAGGTATGAAATTATATCATGTGCCGCCTATGGATGCAGAATGTGTATATAGAATACATCCATCTAACCATACTTGCATACATACACTCAGACTGCATTTTTGTCCTAATTGGATACTTACCCAGAGACGCCATGGTTTTGGTTTTATTTGCTTGGTTCTATTAGGAGAACTAAGTCGTCAGTACATAAGTTAGAATTTAGGATGGTGTTCTGGTCTAAATATATTCCTTTAGGGCATTTCTTTTTCCATTCCTTTATAATAGCATCAATACATGTTTATTAAATAATGTTGGCGACACAGAACAGCCTTATCTAACTCCTTTGTTTGTTGGTATTTGCCTCGGTAATCTTCCTCCTAGATCTGCCATAATTCTGGTGTCAGTGTATAAATCCCTATAGCTCTTATTAAATGGTGTGGATATTCCCGTTCTTGCATAGAATCCCATAATTTACATATGTTTAAAGATTTCATTACTTTATAAGCCAAGGTTTGTCTTCCATGTATGTCTTTCTGAATATTTTTTCGCAACATTTCTACTATGCTTGTAAATTTGATGATTAACTTCGGTTGTTAATATATCACATGTGTATTTTTTAACACTAAAGATAAAGACGCTGTTAAATACAGCTTTTTTCATGGTATTGGTGAAATCATTCACGAGAAACACAATGTGAAGAGACAAAAAACGCTAACACACGGACATGTTTCTGCTTACCCGGCGTCATCAGCGTGGTTTCGAGCGGTTTTATGCTCGACACATTGTAATTCCCTCTTTGCTACTATCGCCAGCCTATCTAACCCTACAATTCAAGTGATTATTCTTGGCTAGTGCCAAAAGAACGAAACATCTGTCTGCAAAGTCAGACACAGCAAAAAGAAGCGCGTACAGCTATTTATCAGCGTCTTTATTTTTGGTGTTATTTTCTAGGCATTCTTTTAGATATGTGTTTTTTGTTTTTCTTTTACTGTTTCTTCCATTTGACAATATTTTTAATCCTTTCATTTTTCTGAATTTCTTTTTACGCAAGAATTCAGATGCCGTTTTTTTACCGCTTGTTTTATATTTTGCCATTCTTCATTTGTTTTGTACATTCTAATCTTTTGTTCAATCTATCTTGGTAGAGCCTTCCTATCCTTTTCTCTTCAAGCAGATATACTCTAAAGATATCTTCATTTGAGTTCATTGTATTTTTGATTCTTTAACACGAATCTGTACAATTAAATTCTTCCGTGTTTTTCAAGCATACAATATTAAGAACTAAATTTGCAACAAAAACTATAATCCGAAAATGTAATACGAAGTCACCTCACCTTTCGCCTTAACCGCTTTAATTTGAACTGGCATGTTTCCAATGCGTAAATGTTATCTAGTCCGCTAGTTTTATCTACAATACATTTGTTGTTCTTTGCGGATTATTTTTCTTTCCTTCTTCGCTGTTGTGTCCTCCTTCTTACTCATTACAACAGCGATAAAAAATCTGTTTTCACAATATGAATGAAATTCATGACGCAGTGCAGCAGAAGTGTTTATTTTAATTTTCGAACATTCTAAGTACGTTACCTACACTGTATTAACTTAAAATAAATGAAATTTTATGTTAAATTAATTTCCAAATTTTCCACAATTTCCGGATCCATACTTTTCGCTTAAGCAACAAAATAAAAAACTAGTGTAACTCCATTTGTACACAATCAATCTTATTTCGAAGTTCGCCAGCGTTTGCTCTATTTTTAGCGATTCATACTTGTCAAAACCGTTACTTTTCTGAAAATCATTCAATATGAAGTAATAGTGGTTTCTACCATGCTTACATACTTTAGAAATGCGACAAATGCATGGTATTTTAAGAAATAGTGCCATAACAAATGAGTTGTTGATAAATTTATAATGTGTTCTTGTTTTTGACCGTTTATGCAAGCGTTATCGGAAAAAAAAAACTAATCTAATGCAGTTAGAAACTCGAACGAGCATCATTTGAATTCCCTTTTCTCGTTAATTTCCAGGAGATGGGAGAAATTGTAACGGCGGCGGCGGTAGCGGTTCGGACAGCGGTGACCAAATGGACGCGGCGACGCGCGAACGGGAATTGGCGCGTCGCAAGGAGGAAGCGAAGAGGAAGCGCCGCAAGAAGAAGCGCACAGGTTCATCGCTCGTATCCAGCTGCTTCCAAGACCTATACAAGCTGACCGGCGAGATCCTCGGCGAGGGAGCGTACGCCAGCGTGCAGACGTGCGTCAACATGTACACAGATCAGGAGTTCGCCGTCAAGATCATCGATAAGGTACCGGGGCACGCTCGGGCCCGGGTCTTCCGCGAAGTCGAAACGTTCTATCACTGCCAAGGTCATCCCAATATCATACAGCTGACCGAGTACTTCGAGGACGAGGAGAAATTCTATTTGGTTTTTGAAAAGGTGAGATTCTTTGCTAAATATTATGTTGTCCATAGTTGCCCCCTACACAAATTAAACTTCGATTCGTCACTAAATAATACGGTTTTCCACTATTGCATATACCATAACACCTGCTCCTTCACAAAACGTATTCTCGTTGCCCTTTTCTTATCTGAAAACAAAAGTTTTCGCGGTGGTCTCGGTCTATGAAGTCCGCCTTCCACTAAACGTCTTTGTCTGGTGCGTGTGCTCAGATCGCTACCTAGCGAAGATTTTATTTCTTGAGCTGTTATCCAGGGATTTATTAACTTGTTCTTGATGGTCATCCAGAGCGAAATTTAGTGGCAACCGTGCCCGCAGCTTTATATTTTTGTATCATTCCCTATACTGTGGATTTGTTCGCATCAAAATTTTTCCTTATATACGCTTGTGATATACCTTTTTGATATTGCTCAATGATTTTCATCTTGATATCCATTGAAATACACCTTTCGCGGCATGATTGGTAGAAATGTCTCGTCAAGTACGTCTTCAATCTTATCGCATACAAGGAAATGAGTCATCGTGCAAGCATAAAATATACAAATAGGGGGTTCTCAGAAGTGCAACATATCAGGTTGCTTAACTTTTGTATGTTTTCGACTTTTTGTAAGATAATCTCTTTGTATTTATAAAAAGTAAGTCTTCATATGACAATAATAATGTTTGAAATGCACAGAATGATGTTTCTCAATTTGATTTTGATATCTTTGTTAATTCCCTAAAAAGTTACATTACGCGTTAAACTTCATGTCGATCTATCAATAGTTTATGTACACTCGTTCAAAGCAGAGCACTTTTCATGGCTTTCATTTTCTAAGATGCGACATACTATGTACTTTAACAGCTTGTCCGATTCACTATGAATATAACCAATGTAACCAGAGATACATAAAGAGAAAACTTGGTGTAATAAAAATTAGTTTATGTAAAGGCCGTTAGTAACGAATCCAACAAATAAAACAAAAGATATTTAGTTTTTTTTTTTCGAAAAATTGTTTAATGCGACCTAAGGCAACCGATTCTACAGGTTGGTTACTATTTGGAAATCGCTCATTATGTTAGAAATCGTAAAGAATATTTTAAAGTGAGGAAAAGATTGATTACGGCTTTAGTGACTAAACCACCACATAGGTATCACAATATTGTCATCAGATTAAATTTGTTCAATAATTGAAAAAGGGGCCCCTATCAATAACTAAAAGCCAATTCGTCGAGCCTTATCTACAAACCACAAAGTTATAATGAACTTATCTAAAAAATATATAGAAAAATAGGTTATATATAATCATATTCTAATATTATCACTCGCTGATAACTGTTTAGTAACAATAACAAACACCCATGAAAATAATTATTTTCTCGTAATCAAAAAATTAGATTCAATATGCTTTACAATAGCAGTAATAAATATTAATACAAGCAAAAGAGGAATGGAAATGCTAAAAAAAATAACAAGAAAAATAGGTAAATAACATTAATAACCTTGAAACAAGGTTTTTGCTTTTCAAAAATAGACGAAGGCTGCAAGTTTGGCAACATGGCGTTAACACCTCTGCATGTAAACAAAATGCATACGTAACAACGTGGTACCTCAATATTTACCATGAGAACTTTTTTAAGCTCAAAAATGAGGTCATTCCACCTATGTTATATTAGTTTTTTTTTATTTCGAAATATGTAGGACACGATTGAATTTATATGATCAACAAATGATGTAATCATACCTTATAACAAATGATGTAAGCGTACCTTTTGGATTAGGAATAACCGAACTTGGTTATTATGAGATATATTCAATTCCCCAATTATTTTTGTGGCAAAGAAAATATTGAAGGTGAGACATTTCAGTTCTTTTTGTCAAATAAATTCACGATTAAGCATTTGTTGGACTAAGCATTTTCTGTTGTACCAATTGATAGTCTTTGGCATTTAATAATTAATGTTAACATTTTTAAATAATACTGCTTTTCAATAGTAGACTCTATAAGAAAACCAATAGCATTAGTTCTTGACAAAGATAATGATCTTTCCGGCCTATAACGGAATTTCCAATAACAGTTGTCATACCTTTATACTCGATTAAAAGAAGTTTTGCTTATAAATTGAATTTTATAAATAACATATCAAGTTAATACGTGCCATTGCAGGTCAATAGTTTTGTATTCAAACGACTGTCACGTTGCTCGTTACTAAACTTATTTCTTATTAGCTTATAGCTGATGTTTACCGAATTGACTGTAACAGCTTTATAATAGTTATGAAGGCATCCCAATAGTAAGCGTCATTGTAGAATTAGGGAAAAAGTGTTGATGTTTTTACTTCAATTGGAAGTGTTAAATATTAAATATTAAATATGATACCGTTTAAATGTTCGCTTTGGCCCCTCTGGAAAATAATCATCCCTCCAACCAAGTTTTTCATGATTGTTGTGTAAATTTTCTCAGCTTAAATGTTATCTTTCAGTTCCTAAGTCGCCATGGAATCATTGGCATAAGCTATCTTCTTCACGTATCCCCGCAGAAAAAAGTCCGATTGCGTCAAATCGCACGATTTAGACAGCCAATTATTTCTATTTCGTAAATTAATACGATCTGGAAATTTCTGACGTAGTAGCCCAATTGCATTTTATATGCTTGAATGTAAAAACCTACAAAGATGTAGCTACTCTTTCTAACACTGCTTGCTAATTTTGTACTATCTTTCTAGTCCCTAAATCGTCATGAAACAACTGGTAGGAACTATCCTCTTCATCTATTCCCACAGAAAAAAGTCCAATGGCGTCAAATCGCATGATCTAGGTCTCCAATTAATCTCTCTATTTCGCGAAATAACACCATCTGTAATAATAAGATAAAGATCACGACGTAACGACATTTTCTACAACTGCGCACAAATTCTGAGCTGTCCTTGCAGCATGAGGACATCCAGACTTCCTTTGGTTTGCAACAGAACCGATAAATTTCTTGTTTATTATCACAATTGCACTATGACTTGGTGTTTCATAGTGGCCCAAATGGATACAAGCTTTCGAAACTTTCATCCTTTTTATGGCAAATTTTGACGACCTCTATGCATGGCACACTTATTTCCATAAACCTCCTTACTTTTAATAACACCTACTTTTGGGAAACCACATGACGTAATGTCCAATAGTTAATTCTAACGTATGTTGTAAGAGGAAAATGATGCACACTGCATGATCTTAGCACCCACCAGTTAACATTAAGGTCTCATAAAGACTCCATACTTCTTTCATGAAATGCAATAAAACAGAATTCAACTTGTTTTATACAAGATTGCCATGGAAATTGTCTTGAAATATACTAAATTGTATTGTTATGGTTTTTAACGTTTAGTTGAATTTTGTCAACTCTCTTTCTCTCGCCCTATATATATATATATATATATATAGTATATAATAAAATGCGTTAATTTAAAAGCTTCTTAGAAACCTGGCGTAATGGAACGTGATTCAGATTGATGATGGCACCAAAAATGCGCGAAATGCAACGTAAACTTTAGAGTACTAGTCGTGTTAAAAGTAGTGACGTAACTAATTTAGTGGAATCACAATAATATTCAAAGTGAACTGTTGTGAGTTTGGTAAACATAGCTTGTTGAATTAAAGTATTATAAAACTTTCTCCCTTGGCCAAACTTCTATGGACGGTAGTGTATGTTATTACATCAGGTTATTGAAAATGACTCGTTCCAGCGGTCTCCGTGGCGCTTGTCTAATTAACAGGAGCTGTGGCTTCGAATCCTATCGGAAACTATCAAAAATTTTTCGTCAAATTTTAACGTTGGAAATTGCAAGCAAAATCAAAATTTATCAAAATATTGATATTAAAACTATTCTTTACTAATATTTCTTTCTTCTAAATTTACAGATAAATGGTGGCCAATTACTACGTCGTATCCAAGAATATAAATACTTCAGCGAAGCGGCAGCCGCCGAGATAGTACGCGAGGTCGCATCTGCCTTGAGTTTCATGCACGCGAAGGGCATAGCTCATCGCGACCTGAAGCCGGAGAACATCCTGTGCGTCAAGCGCGAGAGCCTATGTCCGATCAAGATCTGCGACCTGGATCTAGGCTCGGGCATACGGTTCCAGACGAGTGTCTGCAGCCCGCTGGCGACGCCTCAACTACTCACCCCCGTCGGAAGCGCCGAATTCATGGCGCCGGAGGTCGTCGAAGCCTTCATCGGCGACTCGGATTCTGTCGCGTACGACAAACGCTGCGACCTATGGTCGCTAGGTGTCATCACCTACATCCTACTGTGCGGATATCCGCCGTTTTACGGAAAATGCGGCGCCGATTGCGGTTGGGAGCGCGGCGACAATTGCGAGGCGTGCCAGAAACTGCTCTTCCAAAGTATCCAGGAGGGTCGGTACGATTTTCCCGAAGCGGAATGGGGACACATCTCCAATCAGGCGAAGGATCTAATCTCCAAGCTTCTCGTGAAGAGCGCCAGTGATCGCTTGAGTGCTGCCGACGTCCTCAACCATCCATGGTTGAGATGTGCGAGTGATACGATGCCTCTTCCGACGCCGGCCGTCATTAAAAAGAACAATTCGGCTCGTGAATTGTCGCAATTCGCCGAGAGCGCGATGGCGGTAAATCGGGTCGTCCAGCAGCATTTCAGCATGTGCTTAGATTATTTGGAAAGGCCAAACGTGTACCCGCAGGAACCGCCTCCGCCGCACGGCCTTAGCCCGCCCAGTGAGAGTCTTCTCTTGCAGAGACGCTTGAAGACGCGTCAGATGCTTGTACCGCCTAACTCGGCGCCAGCTATCCCGAGCCCAAGCGGTTGAAGACGGTCGAAAACGAAGTTATTTCGTCGAGAAGAAAGTTGCTTTTTGACTGTTTTTTTTTATTATTATTATTTCTTTTAATGACCCCCCGATGATAAAGAGGGTATCACTGTACGAAGGTGAACGGAGTGTGAGGTACTATTTTTTCTTGCGTTCAATCGAGGAAGAACGAAGGGAGAAGAAGAATGGTTGCAATTACTCTATGCAACATTTTTCATCCTTCTTCGCTGATTAAAATTGTGATTGATACGTATTATTCATTTGCTTTCACTTCTGTATTTTCTCGAATTTTACTAAAATCTATATCGCCATACTATAAAAATCGTGTACTATTTATTATATTTGCTTTCTATTGATGGGATATGTATTTTTGCATCAAATAGATATGTAGGATAATTTTGAAGATTTCTGAATAGCTTCTAGTGGGAAGAGTTTCCATTTCAGTTGCTTTTATCCAAAATGGAAACTTTATTTTCTCTAAAATTTTTGTTGCAGACAAAAATATTTCTACACAACGCATGGATTGGGCTGTATACAACTGGGATGTTCTTCTGTAAGGGAAAACAAAAGAATCCCCTATTTTTTTTTATTTGACAGATTGACAGCTGTCAAATTAAAAATTCTCAATATTTTCACTTTTATCTAGCTCCTCTAACTAAATTTAGAAATTTAATAAATTTAGTAAATGGAAAAGTAATTATATTGATATTTAACAGATATCTAAAACTTCCAAACTCAAACCCTACGTAATAAATATTGAAACAAAATTTGACGAAGGGCTATTGACGTAAAACTATTGCATACCTGTACATTACAAAAATATAAAAATGACAAAAAAATACCAAATAATTGATTTCAAAATGAAATTTTTGAGGAAGTTTACTTTTAATAAAAATATTAAATTGATAATGGTTGCCATGCTACCATAGCAACCATGGAAAAAACCTACACTGCAATCTCGTATGAAAATACCTTTGCTTCCCTTACTTCAAGACCCAGATAGCATGATGTTAGGTGTAAACCGTTAAAGTATTTATTTAACGCGGATGAGGGTGTTGTGGCTTAATTTAGGAAATTTTTTTAAGTTAATCCGCCGGAAGAATTTATTTTGCATGCTAATTTTCTTTATTCCGCATGCAATTTTGATTCCTCCATAACCCTATTTGATTTATCGTGTTTCGTTTAAATTATTTATAGTGTGATACTGTACTTGATTTATTTGCTACGTTTAAAGTGAAGCAAAAGAAAATTGTACCTTACACAAGCTATTCAACAACACCTTCTGTATCGGATGCGACCTTTTGAGAGCATAGGTGGTTCGTTGCAATATTGTGATAACTACTCTAAGAGCTAGGATAAGAGCGTACCTGCAGGTTCAGTCCATATGTGATGAAGGATATTTTTTATATGATTTTGATATGCTCAAATGGTGAGTGTGTTATGTGAGACTGTTTAGCATTTACCAAGCAGTACAAACACTGTTATAATAAAAATAATAATAACGATGAAAAAGATAAAAATAAGAAACTGATTACTATAAAATTCAATAAAATAAGAGACAAAAAAAATTAAAAAAAAAAAAGAACGAACGCAAATGAAGAAGAAGAAAGTAATAAGAACAATGATAATTACTATGATTACTATTATTATCATTATTATTCAATTTATCATTACATTACAATTTGTAATAATTAAAAACTATGATTCATTCATTGATTATAATGTACGATACGCTGATGACTAAATGAGAAAAAATGTATTACTTTTTTTTTGATTTTCAACAAAAAACTTCATAATGTAATATGTATTTACTATATTTACTACTATACACAGGATACCAAATTCTCGAGCCACAGCTTGAATAGCTGTGCGTGTGCCATCTATTGTACCAATTTCTTATTTCTTTCGTTACTACATACATCTTGTACTATTACTGTAACAAACTGCTATTTCCATACAGTCCGTCTAAGGACGAATTTCTTATTATAATTTCTTTTTCTGTTGATTACGTATTTTTTTTCTTTTTTCGTTATTAATATGTACTTTCTTTCGTCACTACTGGAATACGGATTATTTCTGACTTGTTTATTTTTTTTTTTACTGAATACAACCTACGAGTTGTTAAGTATTTAGTGATTATGTACCAAGTGTGCTTATTTCTTATGAATAAAGACCGATTTTTATATAAACTTTGCTTTTCTTTGTATTTCATTCCTAAAACAAAATACATTTCAAACAATAAAACATCAGGAATTGCTCACCATACTCTTACCTTGACCATAGTTTCCTTTTATATATAGAAAAAATGTATTGGTTTTTTGCAAATTAACTACGTTATTTAACAAAATCCAGATCTTAATAAACCAGAAGAAATTAATCGTAAAGTATCTATTAGACATCAGGAAAATAACGAGAAATTCCATCGTTTACTATACAAATTTAAAACATATTTATATGATTTCAATGTTAACAAGCATAGAAATTCAAATACACTTTTGTATTCATTGCATTAAAATTCCACTTTTGCAGTGACATCTTTTAAAAATAGTCAATATTATTACTCCTTGCAGTTACAAATTACAAATTTCTGCATGCGCTGGGAGTGGTAGTAGTTTAATGAAATAAATTTAAAAAAATAAATTTTATTCAATTGCTTTACAATTTGAATTTAACGCACAGTTTAGACCAATTGTGCTGCGGTCCAAAAGATAAGGACGTGAGGGTGAAATTCCCATTATACGATGCTCCTCTTATACCTTTTAGTTTCTTCCAGGATAATAGATGGCAGCATAGGTTAAATTTAAAGAGTTCACTAAAAATGTTTCATCAAAAGCTGAACAGAGTGCGCGCATCGTCAGTGCAAAAATGTAAAATATAACTATTTTGTTAGGTCTTTTGTGCCTTATTACTTGAAAAAAACATTTTGTACGTTGTTATAGTTCTCTTAACTATAGTAAGAAGTGTATTTGCTTTATCGATATAGAGAGGCATAAGCGAGACGTAAGTAGTAGATATTCTACCAAATATATGGCATTTTGTTGACACCCCATTAATGACAATAATAAGGAACTATATGGAAATAGGAATTTTTAAATAATGGAGAAGGCGCTGTATCTATTTTATTTTTACATACGGATGAAAGAGGAGAAGTTAAATTTTCTATATACTTTTTAAGAATATACAAGTCTTTTAATTCTCTTTCACATTTTTTTGGATAAACCAAATATTAATCATTTATTGGTAGGTGTAAGTATGGTAGAAGCCTATTGCATTATGCTGGCATAACTTTTCAAATTCCACCAAAAATATAGAATGAACTAAGAAAGTATTATGTTATGCATGAAGAAATATACAACAATTGTAGAGTTTGTGGAAAGCACTTTGCAGCAGAAGATAGGGAAAGAAATAACGAAGTAGTACCACTAGTTTCCAGAAGTATATTAACCTGGTATAATCAACAAATTCACATTTTATTATGTTCTAAATTAACAGGGCGCAGATGTACAAAATATCAGAAACCAAGAGAGAATTATATTAATTGAATTGCACGTATTTGAGCCTAGAACTTCTACTTGTAAGTATCTTGTAACTTTGATTATAAATATATATTTCTCTGGTTAACTTCATTTTATTATCCTTCCTAAATATTTTATATAAATATGTTGTGAGACGATTTTGATTGCAAACATAGTTGATTTTCTTTTAAAATTTTGTTATATTACGTATAGTTTGCTCTTTAAGCATTATTCCATTTAAATTTAATATATATATATATATCAAAATGTTAGTTTCTTTCAAGCCGCCCAGGTGGCGTTAAAAGTGGTACCATTAATAGCCGGGAATTATTTCTCTCATTCCTCGAGTCCAAAAGATAAGGAGGAACTCTGATTAAAAATTATTATTATCAAGATCCCTGTAATACCGATAGCAAGTGATTACCCGCTAAATTCATTCTCTTGGAGGGAAATTTCATTACAGAAGGAGCATGGGAATGTGTGTAAATCCACAACTTATGAATTAAAATTTAATCCATATCAACTGGGAATGATCATCAATGACGTCTTACAACCGTTAAATATGAATTCCAGTAATATGGATAATTCACCATCACGGTAAGTACCCAAAATTTATAACAAATATTTCTCCCAGTTTCCCATAAAAAATTTTCTTCACAAAAGATTTATACAATTCAATTTCATGTAAAATGCAATTATTGACGATTCAAACTTCTAGCAAACGGGCGCGGTACGATTCCCCGGTCAAGGAACGTTGGAGCTTGGCACGAAATTCATTGTCACTACACGATGTTTTAGATTATGGTGTCAGTTTGTTAGCGGATAGTGAGTCAGAGTATGGTTCGGATGATGAAAAGGATTGCAACAATGGTAGTAGAACTAATGGTACACAGGTATATGCACTTTGTTTTTGTTCTCCGAGTTTTGTCTGATGGATTTTGTTGAAGATGGCTGTTTTGCAGTCTATGCTGCCAAAGGAGACATTAAGGAAGATTACCCATGAAGAGTGGGAAGTGGAGATGAGGAAAACTACACTTAATAATGATATAACTCCAATAAGTAAGTACAAAGAATATTATAATCAACTTTATGTTACTGACCTAATTACTCCAAAAACTGTGTCATAAACTTTCAGTATTCGTTGCTACATAGACTATTTTCTAATGTAATTTGAATTTAGTTAAAAAGGAAGATATACTTGTGACAATTTAAGCACTCATAATTTTAATGCAAAATTAATAAAATTAGATTACTTTTTTTTACAATTGTTTACTGCTATGTAAGCTGTGTGAGGTACCACATTTCAAAATAATTAATTTAATTACAAATCTCTCCTAAATGTTTGTTGCTTTAAGTATGATCATTCTATCCAGAGCACCTTATACTTTTCAGTAACGAATCATAATATTAATGTACCTCTGCTTGCTCTGACAATGTCAGAAATTCACATCCACTCGGAAAATGCAGTGAAAAAGTATTGGATCTATATGCGAATTTACTGTGCCAATTTTTTGTACAATAGACTTTAACGAGTATAATGGCATTAATTTTCAGTTAAAGGGCGTTAGTCTTAGTAGCTAGAAGGTAAACATTCTGTGTGTATAATTTTGTCTTATCGTTTATATTGCTGTTACTAGTACTGTCCGTTCGTTTTACTTAGGCTAATTGCGGCGCATGTCGATGTCTGCTCCGGTTATGCGAACGACACACAAAGTCAATAGAGAGGTGTTAGTATCTTGCAATAAAAATAAAGTCGAACGCAGATAAATACTTTACTACGAAAATGTAGTTAATAGGAGAATTATATTGACAATATATTTCTTTTTGCTTATTCAATATATAGCACGCACCAATATTTAGGTAGTACTGACGTCACTGTCAAGTCAAAGTTTTTCGCGTGTATTTATTCCATTTAAATTTTATATATTTTTTATTGATTTACAGATAACCTTTTTAAACTTTCTAAGCATATTTATAATATTGTTTGAGATCGAATTTTAGATTAAAAATAATTTTAAAAAATAGTCGTGTTTTCGGTAGCTAATCTGACAAATCCAGCCATACGGTATAATTTCGACTACATACTCTCAAAAATTAGCACAGAAAAATGTATATTATTCAAGATATCGACCCAACCTCTAGGTTAAAGTTTTAGAAGTTCCACCACTACAGCTATCGCATTTTATTAGTCTACATCCTATTTCTGACTAACCCTGTACAGGGCTAGCTCGTGTAAACCACACTAAATGAAATTACCGCAGTTATTGTCAGAGCAATTCAATCCAATCTTAGAACAACAATATTGAATTACCACCATACTTCCCATTCATATTGCGATTCAATGCATAAAAAAATTGATCCTTACTATTTTCTAGATCATTTCGAAGATCTCAGCGATGAAATGGTGTTGCACATATTCCACTTCCTTCCAAAACGGATGTTGAGCACCGCGGCTTTGGTATGCAAGCGTTGGCATCGTTTAACTCAAGATGAAAGTCTCTGGTCTCGAATGGATTTAGGTGGTCACCAGCTTCAACCAGGCGCGTTGGGACAAATTATAAGCCGCCAGGTCATGATATTGCGCCTTGCTCAAGCTGAAATCGCATATCCAGCGATAATCCCCGGATGCCGAGCTTTCCAGGAAGATTTTAAATCACGTTTATTACTGCTGGACCTGAGCATGGTGAGTACGACCTGCAAGGTGTTGACGGATCTGTTCAGACGCTGCAGGCGATTAAAAAAGATAAGTCTAGAGCATGCTACAGTAAATGCGGAAGTATTCGAAGCCTTATCATTGAGTAAGGAGTTAGAAATTGTCAATTTAGCGATGGTGGAAGGTATTAATCAAGAGGGACTCCAGCATCTGTTAGGGAATTGTACGAACATTCGCGAATTGAATTTAGCGTGGACTTATTTAAATGCGCCTTCTATCCAGTACGTCAGCGCGAATTTACCAGAGTGCCTGGACCGATTAAATATCTCCGGTTGTCGGAAACTCCTAAACAACGATCACATCTTGAAGTTAGTATCGTGTTGTCCGAGTCTTCGCGAATTGGACTTATCTGATAGCACTAGTCTAACGAACGAGGCTGTACACCATATCACGTCGCTGCAGGAACTGAATTTCCTCGCCTTGTCTCGTTGTTACCAGATATCCTACCATTCTCTATTGCAGCTAAAACAAATCCGCACTTTAATGTACCTCGACGTACACGGCGGGTACGTTGACACTTCCGAATTGCGCCATCTTCAGGAGAATTTGGGAACGAAAGTGCAGATTAATAAGTTCAAGTTTAGTTCCGTAGCCCGTCCGACTGTAGGCACTAGGAGATCGTCGATATGGAACATGCGCGTTAGAGATTGATTTCTACGCAGTCTCTTATGTAAAGGTACGCGTTTAATAGCGACATCTGTCCGAAGTCTTGAGAACATGAGACTGCTGAATAACAAATTCGGATTTAGTTTCGTTTTCGTTCGGTAGGAAGCGACAACGATTATTCATATGAAATGTGCACATCAGGGAGTAAACAATTAAAGAAGAAAACAGACGAGATGTGATTTTCTATGTCTTACAATTAGACGATAGATGTACTTTATTAAGTTTATTTTTTAAGGAAAGAGGAAAGCTTATACGTCCGTCGAATATTTAAATTTTAGTTTTATCGTTGTATAATAAATGTAGATTGGTTTTTAAATGCTAAACTAATCGATATTCGTAATGTTAATATTGTCATAAAAGATCTCTAGAGCTGGATTTGCACAAATACAGCTGTAATATGCGGCAAATAATTGTTCGATTTTAATCTTGTCATTTCGTTTATGTAAACGTTGCGGCGTCCACCTTTAGAAAGATTTGCTGTGATATTTATGTAAAATAGAGAAAATTATACAATTAGATAGACATCGGCAATTTTTTTTGTGTATAAATCACTAACTTAATTATTAATTTTTCTTTAGACGAAAAGGGTAAATTTACGCTAGGTCCTTACTCAGGCAAAAGTAAGGAACTCTGTTGTCTGTTGTAACACAGGTTCACTGAAGTAACATATTCTGTCAAACACTACCTTTGTGTTTCTATATTTTACGCTACATTTTTTCAGTAAGAAACTGTCTAATTTTCTAGAACATTTTTTTTTGGTTCCCAGTAAAACTACATTCAAATTTTTAGTTTTCCTCCTTATCTGTAACATCTAATACCAAAACTTTGCTACTTATCCTTCGAGCATTTTGGTTTGCATTTCTGCATTTGTAGTTTCTGTGCGAAGGGGCATTTAATAATTTCATCATTATCCCACTTCACTTTCGTTTTATAAAAACGTTTTTGCAACCAAAATCCGCGCAATTAACGCTACACAGTGAAGGATTACGATTTGTTACTGTATTTTTTTCACCTTTTTTTGATGTTGTGAGTGTAAACAAGGAAGAAGCGGCAACTCTTATTACTGGCAACTAAGGCTGGAGAAGCAGGTACTTTCGGAGATGGATGCAAACTAAAGTAGTAAGTAATTACATTCATTATTTTTAATATTGACAGCAACCGAGCCGTACGCCACTACGAAAACAACAAAAAGGGGCAACTTTTTTAGAGAAAGATGTAACATGACCTGTAGCACATCTCTAATCCAAGAAAAAGGAGTTTTTTCTACTCTAACTAGCTCAACCTTACTCTTACAACTTTTAAGAAAGACTGAAGAAATATACAGAAATTACAATTTTACGTCTATTTTCTAATTTACTCAGAATGGCCTACAATAAACCATTAAACCCTCATTACCAGGTACCTAGTTAAGTCCGTCATCGACCCTGCTTCTTAGAAATACAATAATATTCGTGTAACACGTTCAAAACGAGAGTGGCGAATACATATGGCCACAGCTCTATATTTAAAAATGTCTTGAAGGTCGCCGATTTCGATTGAAAAACCCAGAGACACTTCTCTATATTGTAATAAAATACCAATTTTTGTTACGCCATGAGTTTAAACACTTGATTTAACTTAAAAGCGTAGAAGTACATAAATGTTAAAGACTTCCATGCCTTTAAATTGGGTTTAAATAGCAAACTTTAAGTTGAACTGGCAAATGATTGGATCCAAAAGGTTTATAGCAGTTGTTACAGAACAAATATTTCTGCTGAATGCGTCTATCAATACGCTGCATAGTCACCACAGCTAGATTTTGGTATACATCCAGCTCAAAAAAAAAGAGTAACTATGTGATTTATATAATTTTATAATATACCAATGGTGCCTTTCTAATAAACCAAAACAGACTTTATTTTTATCATTAGCAGTAAAGACTTGTATTCCGAATGATTTGTATTTTCCAGCAAATTAATTTTAAGTGAAAAATCGGAGACGCCATAGTATTTTTACATCCCCTAAGGATATTTAAAGTATTTTTTATGTAGAAACAATTTTAATGTAGGTTCCACTGATAATTGTTCCTAATGTAAATAGTAATAATAAGACTTGGAGGTAAAATTATTAATAAAAAACGTAAATTTACTTAATACAATTCTCTTTATTCAATATTAATTTCTTTTGGTTTAGAAATCATTTATCGAATGCTGTTATGTTTTTTTTATAACAATAAACACTTATTTAAAAAAAAAAAGGTGGTTGTTTTTTTTTTAAATGCAGATTTTCCGTAGTTTTTCATAACGAAGGCTTCCACGACCAAAGTTACCTAAGTGATCAGTGCAGGCAGTTTAATCCCACCATTCAATTTGACATTTAAAACTGTCACCTAACATGAAACATTAGTTTTCGATAAAATTGAACCAAAATTTCAGTTTATACAGTGCAATAAGTATGAAATTTAATTGAGGACCTCTACTCATTCAAAATTCCTCCGTCACTGATTTCGAAGGTATCATCGTCAATCGTCATGAATTTCATCGTACCCAAACAGAAGAAAAAAGTAACTTTTAATGAAATCGCTGTAGAATATCGAGGCAAATATTGGGCTTTAGGACCGTATTATGTAAGTTTGAAAAATGTAGAAGAAGAAGACGAAGAAATCAACCAAATACCCTATTATTATGACCCTACATTTAGAACATAGCAAATAGATTGTATTAGAATAGGCATGAATAAACGCGATTAAATGTAATAAATTCGGCTTCGATTTGAGTGAACTTATAGAGGATAGGGCGCTTTTTATGGGTATCATGTTTAGCAATTCATTTTATAGAGTATGACATTAAATACATGTGCACGGAGACTTTTTTGTAGTTTTCCCAATATCGTATAGTTTGCTAGCCAATTACTACGTCTTAACCTTTTGTTATTAATTTAACTCGCTTTTTACGATCTATAATAATTAAACCTGTAGTTCCTTTCAACAAATATTCATAACATTTGGTCAAATATTTTGGCACTCTTTGTACATTATAATCTTCCGTCGAAAGAGGGCACAACAAAGTAACGAAATGGCGCTAGACGAAAGAAACTTTCGTTCGGCATATTACGAAAAAGTAGGGTTTAGAAGCGTCGAAGAGAAGAAAACTTTAGATATACTGCTTAAGGACAAATCACTGGATATGGGTAAATTAAAACAATTTTGTTTACGCTTTTCCGTACCACCGACGCACCGTAAACTGTTATGGAAATTGTTACTAGGTAATCGGTTCAGGTTACCCAACCTGTTTCAGCGGTAAATTTAAATATATTTTAAATGTTATACAACTTTTTTGTAGGTGTTTTACCAATGTACGTTGACTGTCACACGTTCGTAATTAAGCAACGTCAACAGGAGTACGAAGATCTCTTGAGAGCCTTGAAAGTTATGAGAGTCGTAGATGCTAATACACCTAAAGCGCAACAGTTCTTAGCAATGTGGTTATTACAATCGGGGAAATTACACTTCGAATCAAATTTAAAAATGGATTCCAGTTTCATTCCTATAACACAATCAGTAATGCAATTTTTCGATGAGGATATAGATATATACTGGGTGTCTAAGTGTTTCTACGATAATATTTTAAAGCTTGAGAATGATATACCCAAACTAATAGAATCTGTTTGGGTCTTATTAGAAAAAGAAGACCTCCCTCTATATAAACACCTATGGTCTACACACATGGTATACATTTTTCCGTTAAAGCAATGGTTTAATTGTTGCTTTGCTGGAATTTTAAACGAAAATGCACTTGGAAAGTAATACATCAGTAATCTCATTGAGTTTTCTTGACGAAGTAATATTTATTGAATGATTTACAGAATATGGGATAAAGTATGTGGAGGATCCCATAAAATATTGGTTTTTGTTGTAATTGTATTGTTTATGAACCAAAGGCATAAATTAATGAAGGTGCACAGTGTTGAAAAAGCTGTAGAATGTTTAAGTCAGGTAAATTCAGATCTCGAAATCAGTTTAATCTGCATTTATTTTATTTAGAAACAGTTGTTGCTTAAACTTACATAAATCATTAAGCAATAGCCTTTCATCTTTATCAAATACTTATTTACTTACATTTTTTAAATATAATTTCTATCACTACAACATTTTCAGATATCAGAAGAAACAGCTGAAATCATAGCAAACAAATCGATCGAAATGTTACAACAACATACGCAACACATTGTATATGACAAATTAAAACCCACATCAACTTAAACATACCCATTCTTTGTGTGTACCTGAACTAATTTGCGTAATTTACTGAGCTATTTAAGCTATTACCAAGCCTATTGTAATTTAAAGTATTCCATATAAAGTATTTTTTCTTTGTACCAAATAAAAGTTTTGTTTAGTGCCACGTCTTTTATTTAAAATCGCCCAGTTTCAACAAGTGCCATGTAAACAGAAAAAATCGCAGTAAAAATTTAGAAAAAATGAACGAAGACAAGGAAAGTCTATTTCAAAAATATATAACGATATTTTTGGTCGTTAGCGGATATTGGTTAGTACAATTATTTTTATTTAAGTTAAATTCGAAAAGCTAATTGTTTGAAAATTTGGTTGAGGTTATGTAATGCTATCGGCTTAGTTTAATTTTTTACATGATGGCAGGATTTGATGTTAAATTAGGCCGGGTTTTTAGAAAATTAATGCTTCACAATTTAATTAATTTACTTCATTTAAACTAAATTAATTTTCATTAATTGAGGAATAACCCAAGAAAGCGTAATTTTTAGAATGTTTTGTTATAGAATGACAAGCTTAATCTATTGAAAAGAATTCTATGTATACAGGGGTTGTCAAAACTTTCACACAACCGAATAACGTAAAAGTATATGCAATTACACTTATTACTTCCGTTTTTCTTTTGCTTTTAGGATCGTCTCAATAGCAACAGTATTCGTTAATAAACAATTACTAAGCGAACTCAATTTAGATGCTCCCATGTTCATAGCATTTTATCAGACTGTGATATCGGCTTTAATATGTTATATTATGAAAATCTTAAGTAAATTATATCCAGACAAAATAAGATTCCCAGAATCGAAGCCATTTCACTTGGAAACCATCAAAAACGTATGAAACCAAATTACTTTTTCCAGTGCCAACGTAAGGTGCTTTTGATGTTTTTTTATAGGTACTTCCCCTATCCGTTATGTTTTTATCGATGATAGTTACGAATAATTTATGTCTCAAGTACGTATCGGTGGCTTTCTATTATATTGGTCGATCTTTGACGACAATTTTCAACGTTATTTTCACGTTTTTAATTTTGGGCGAAAAAACCTCAGGAAAATGTATATTTTGTTGTGGTCTAATTATATTTGGATTTTATTTAGGGGTAGATCAAGAGAACATTGCAGGTAATCTGCATTTTGAAATATAAAATTGCATTCTCTTTAAATCTTTCATTTTAATTTTATAGGTAGTTTGTCAATAAGTGGGACAATATTTGGCGTGCTAGGTTCACTTTCCCTGTCTCTATATTCCATCTTCACTAAACGAGTATTACCAAAAATTAATCAAGAAGTCTGGTTACTTTCATATTATAATAATATATATTCTAGTATTATGTTGGTACCAATTATAATACTAGCAGGGGAAGTACATGAAATTACACATTATGGTGACCTATTTACTTCGCCCTTTTGGACGATGATGACTATAGGCGGAATTTGCGGATTTACAATTGGATTTTTCACGTCTCTACAAATTAAGGTAAGGTAATTTGCATTTCAATGAATTTGTTATGCAAAGGAGACAGCATGAATGCACTGTCTTTACTTTATCTATAAAATTTCTTATTTCTTTTATTATTAAAAATATATGTAAGGATATCTGCACATTCCATCACGTCATGTCTTTGAAATAGCATATAGCAACATTTTTGACATACCACATCACAGTAATATGCAGTAAATGCGTACAAAAGCATTAAAAAGCGCGCGAGAATACGCAAAATCAAGTAGATTTGTGTGATTCAGTATTTCGGTATTTAACAATCTTCAAGTTTTCTAAAATTTCCTAAAGTGCAATAGTCTGTTCGTAAATGTGTGTATCCTTCCAAGAACTTTTGTTGTATGTGTGGACTCCACATTGCAAAGTCTCGAAATAAAGCCTCCAGGAATCCACAATTTTTTATGTAATTTCGTCTTGAGGCAAGAAGCAAGCCCAACTGTTAAAGTCACGCTTGCAAGAGTAATGAAAACCCTTAAATACTGATATATGAAAGACTTAATGAAAACCAAACTATCTTTGAGAACCAACGATGTTTTTTGTTTTTGTGATAACGTAGGTAATCTAATGCACGAACTGGGCTTTTCAAGAATTTATGAAAATTTTCTTGGAAATTAAAAGATTCAAATTGTTGATAGAAGATCTTTTGGTGAATTGCAAAAATTTAAGGTATAGAATGTCGCAGAAAATGTATTTAATAGATTCTTAACTGGAATTCTTTACTTGGAATTTAAAAAAGAAAATGTCTACCAGAACATTAGTTCATGGAAAAACTGTATCAAGGTAGACTATATCCAAATGTGATGGATGATTTTTATTAGCTTCTCCAAAAGAAAAATGACAGTTCGAATATGAGAAAGAAAACATAATTTTGTTTTGTATAGGATTGTACTATTATCTAAACTTTATTTGTGTCTTCAGGTTTGAATTGTAACACAATTTTAGTTAAAACTGTTTTTTACTGTTAACTTAACTCAAAACCTAGACATGCTAAAATAAAACAGTTACAGTTTATATATTCAGTAGTACTTCTGAATTACCTCAAATTAGGTGATTTCATTGCAATTATTGTAGATATCCTTTAATTTTACGTTATTTATATTAAAAATTTTGTAATACTAGTTGCATAACTTAATAAGTTACCTACGTATAATAGTACAATAACTTGTATTACCACCTTTTACATCTAAAAGTGCCAGTATATCTTTATTTATTACGTTTACAAACAAAAAACAAATGAACTTCAACGAATAACAATGAAAATTGAATACCCTTGGGTGCGGAATAAAAAACGGCAAGAATACCACATTTCATGATACATCTATATAAAAATAACAATGCTTTCGACGTTATAATGAAACATTATGAACCTTATTTAGAAAACGTTGCTCTCTCGTATACCATTTTTTATCGACAATTTAATTAATAAAAGGTCGTTCGCA
Source organism: Trypoxylus dichotomus (assembly GCA_023509865.1). Lineage (NCBI taxonomy): Eukaryota > Metazoa > Arthropoda > Insecta > Coleoptera > Scarabaeidae > Trypoxylus > Trypoxylus dichotomus. Next base: position 13,005,402 of record CM042078.1, read on the forward strand.
CCACGTAAGAAACCATATAACGGTAGACACGTGACAAATTGTTAATTAATCTAGGAAAGTTCGAAACTTTTCTTTTGTCTTTAAGTTTTTACGCTTGCTTCGTCAGGAATTTTCCGGAACAAAAACTATCCAACTAGTTCGAATAGGAATACAGGAAGTTTGTCAAATTTCTCGGTGCAGAATTTAATTACAATCGCCAAAATTATAGTCGTTGGTCAATAAATTAGATTCGTTAAGAAATTATTTTGTAATATTACATTTAATGCAAGAAAAAAATAAGTTTTCGGTACCGCTTTATTCATAACTATTGTATTCAAATAAATAAATGCATATGTAGATTATAAAAAGAACTTCTGTTGGTATTTCAGCGATAATTCGATTTGCTTGGTATTACCAACGTTGAATTTAATTGGATTAGATTTTTGTGAAATATTGAATGAATAGAAATTTTACGGTTCCTGGTAGGATTTGAACCTACAACTCCAGTTCACTAGACAGGTGTGTATTCATATGATCGAGTATATTTAAGGGCAATTTTAATAGCCATCTTGCATAAAGCTGGTTGAATTTTGTATTGTAATATTTCATCTGTGAAAAAAGTTTGGAGTTCTTGTAAGAGTATCACAATTATTATGTACACTACAGAGAGTTGTAATTTAGTACTCTATTTTCATAAGTTCTGACGTAAGTTCAAAGTTTATCCTGGACAATACGCCGTGTCCGAGTGTATTTCGTGTCTGTTTTAAAGAGATTTGTAAGAAAATTCACGTATGTGTTTATTATACTAGGGCGACCTGAAATGTTTCCGGACTCGGCAAGAAAAACACGGTATTGGTGTGGTTTTTTATTTTTAGTTGTCAATGTAGTCTGCTCGAAGATCAATTGAATTGAATTTGAAACAGCGCTCCAGTCTCTTCAAGCCGTCGGAAAAGTAGGATGTTTCGAGGTCTGCAAAATAGCCATCTGTAACGGCGATGACCTCCTGATTTAAGGCAAATCTCTTTTCTCCCAGTGATTTTTTCAGGTTTGGGAATAGGAAAAAGTCGCTGGACGCTAGGTCCGCTAAATATGGAGGATGGGAAACTAATTCGTAGCGCAACTCATTCAACTTGGACACCACAAATGAGGGATAAATGAGCCGGTGCATTGTCGTGGTGGAAAAGCACTCTTTTTCTACTGCAAACGAGGCCGTTTCTCCTTCAATACTGCTTCGAATCGAGTCAATAAATCGCTGTAGTGTTGCCTTGTGATCATCCTTATCTTCTGCAGATAGTCGATGAGGATCACACCTTGGGAATCCCAAAAAATTGTCGCCATTGCCTTTCCGACCGATGGAACGGTGTTTGCTTTCTTCGGAGGCGATTCGCTCGGAAAAATCCACTGCTTCGACTGTTCTTTGGTCTCCGGTAAGTAGTGGTGGATCCAAGTCTCTTCCACGGTTACGAAACGCATGAAAGAAATCCCTTAATTGCGTTGGATCCTAGCCAGACACTCCTCCGAAACGGTCACCCGATTTCGATTTTGTTCCGGTGGGAGCTATACCGATCACAGTGAAAACTTTTTCATACATAAACTTTCATGTGGGATACGGGCAACGCGTTCTTCTGAGATTTCTATTGTCTCTGCTATCCCTTTCAGCTTCAATCGGCGATTGGCTAACACGACATCATGAATCTTGTCGATCATTTCATCGTTGGTAGCGCCTTTTGGGCGTCCACTGCGTAGTTCGACACTTGTGCTTGTGCGGCCATGTTTGAACTCGTTCACCCAGAAGCTGATGGTCGAAAATGATGGAGTACATCCGCCATGAACCTCTAGCAAAATATTTCGAATTTCCGTGCCCCTTTTTCCCAGCCATCCAGAAGTGTTTTATCACTGCATGAAATTCGATTTTATGCATTTGCGGGAAACCGCCTGACTTGCTACGCAAAACACACTCTTAAACAACAACTATTTACAGTAGACGTTTGAAATGTTGACAGTTGCCACAAAAAAATTGTCCTTGCCAACCAATGAATCCACTTCAACCTTCTTGTGCCATTTCCTGCCCATTCCGGAAACATTTAAGGTCGCCCTCGTAAAGCCATTAAAGGCAAATCGATAAATTCAGCTGTTTTTAATACTTATTTTCACCACACACAAGATTGCAATTGTTTTTCAATCCAACTTTTTTTACAAAGATATGAAAACATCGGTTTTGGAAGTTCCGCTATCATTATCAGATAATGTTTATTTTACTTTTCGAGCACCCTAAGTATATTATCTTTACTGTACGCGTCCCGGATGTATATATAAATCGGCTTAATTATCGTCTAGAATAGTAAGTAATAATCCATACAAAAGAATTAAAGGCATTATACATTTATTGATGTAGAACAAAATTGCTTAAATCAGATTTTCTAAATTATTTAAAATGGTACTAATTTAATAACAAATGATTGTGTATATAAAACAAAACGGAAATACGAAACTTTTCTATATGCGATGTGAACTTTATGACAGCTGCTGTATGTAACGCTAATGGAACATATAATTCAAAGAAGTCCAAAGTGCTTCTAAATATAGACGATAGTATAATCGCATGTTGTGTTCCGTTGTGATAACAAGTATATTGTTAAAACATAATTTAATTTTAGCAGTAGTCACGTTTTATCTGGTGTTAATTAGATTTTACATTATGAAAGATTAGCGTCTAATCGACCTAAATTTTTATCGAAACATTTTAAACAAATATTGGTTATTTATATGCACATTTAGAATTATTCTGATATATAGGCGGTGTATATAGGATGTCCCACCGGAAACATTCATGGATATCTGGAAAAGATTCAATAGACAGATTTTAAAAATCGTGCAAATGTTAAAAATTTAGCAGTAATTAGAGCATCAAGGCGTAGCTTTAAAGTGACTTTACGTCGAGAATAATGTTATAGCAAGACATTTTGGATAACACGTATAAGAAATTATGCAGAACATTTTTAATCCAAATAATTTTGACAATCAGATCGGATCCTATATTGTTGCTTAACTCTGCATCATAATTACCACGCAACCATTCAAAGATTTTCAAATAGTTCGAATAGTAACCTTTATAGAAAAATGGCGCAACGTCCTTAAAATTTTCCTATCACCTTCAAATACCATTGATATTTTATCTAGAAGCGACAAAACAATTCATTTACAACAGAAAATGAATAGAAACATATCGAACAAAACTTCTTATCGACTTCGAATGTTTATCGAACTAATTGTGCTAGTTCTTATGTTTGACATGTTCGTTAGAGCGTTTATTATCGACGGCAAAATCCAGTTTCAAGAACAGAATGCGCTAATCGAGTTAACTGCAAAATCTAGAAATGGTCCAAAGAAATAAGAAAGGCAAAATGTATTTTCTGACCGTTAGCGCATAACATTTCAATTGCAAATAGCTTTAATTAGAATAAATCAAATATGTTTCCTCCCAATTGAGATTAATTTAAACGTCAAATTTGTAAAACGTTTAGAAACCAGATTTCGAATTATATTCGAATTATATTATATTCGAGTTATATATTTGAGGGATACGTAGTGTTTTATACGCCAACAAAATTATTCGCCTTAAAGTCTTTAAATTGGTTGAAGGTTATGGCTGGCTTTTCGCATATATTGTCTTCCTCACCATTACATTACATTTTCTTTTGGATGCTCTCGTTCGATTAGCGATCGGAGATGAATTGATATATACAGGATGCGGCAAAATAAACAGTACTGAAATTATGAAACGTATATTATTTATTATTCATGTATTTACTTTACAGTATATAGCGATACTTTAACATTATGTAGCGGTGCAAATATTATTCACAACGACGTTCCCGATAAAACATGTTCGAGATGCTCCCCGTTCGGTTTCAAGCTGTATTCGTAGTGTTCGCGAAGGTTCACAAACATGTCTGTGAACACAGTTTGTTGCATGGCACGAAAAAAACCTTGAATTTCCATCCGCAATTCCGGAATGTCAGACGGTGGATCGGTACGAAAAACAGCTTCCTTTAGCATTTCCCATATGTACGCATCATGTGGTGTTAGGTCTGGTGAGTGCGATGAGTATGGGAGATCAGTGCCACGCGAAATAAAAATGATTGTGCAGCATTCGAAGAGACTCCCTAGCCGTGTGATAGATTGCCCCATCCTGCTAAAACCGTTTTTGATTACGTGGTAGGTTCCTGACACGACAAAATCCCTGAAGATCATGCAGAAATGGTGTGATAACCTGTTCTCTGTAGCGCTCCTGGTTCATGGTTAACGGCGTTCCATCGTCTGCTTCAATGAAATACGGGCTTAATATGCCGTGTGCGAATACAACACACCAAATGATAACACGGTTACTATGAAGGGGTTGCTCGACAATTATGTCGGGGCGTTCGAATCCAAGAAACCGTGTTGTGTGCTTGTCAATGTATCCATTTAAATGAATATGGTTTTCATCAGGAAACCACACAGTCGATAAGATCGACGCGTCCTCATAAAACACACGTGCGTAGTATTTGGCTCTTACTCGTTTATCAGCTGCAGTCAGACGCTGTCCGGTCTGTATTTTGTATGCAAACCCACCAATATTCTTGAACCGGATTCAAAACACACCTTTGATTCGTATTGGTTGTGACTGACATTGGGAGACCCGCCTGACCTTTACGTTGGCAAAGCACACTTCCCGTACAACGAAACTTATAAACAACTGCAGAACGGGGAGCATTTTCACCTAACACATTTACCATATCAGCATGAATTTCTTTGTGAGAAAAATACACAGGTATTTAAACACTGCGCGAATTTCAATATTGTCCATTTTATAAAAGCGCCAAAACTGCTTTGCTTTGGACGAGTGTACACAACAAACACGACATAAAGTTTAACACGTACAGATAAAATTACGAAAGCTTGCAGTTATATCATTGTTTCATCGATAAAGTGAAGACAACCGCTATATCTAAGTCAGAAGCATACGTATATAACATACGTAAGTCGTAGCTACTTAACCATACGTCATAAGCAACATCAAGCTATACAATAGCGTCAAAGATTATTCTTACACAGCGCCATCTCATAGTTAGTTACCGAATTTTGCAGTTTATCCTCGTATATATATATTTACATACAAGAATCCTTGACTCGAAGAATAGCAAGCATACTTGGTTATTACAAATTAACCATCAGTTTGAGTATTTCTGTGCAGCCAAATTTTGCATATATACTTTGTTGACGTAGACCAAATATGGGCAACATTTGACATGTTGCGGGCTAAACTTTAGTGTGCAAATACGTTTGCGGGCCGCGTTTAAACCCCTATTACTCGATATTCCTCATTTGGAGTTATTATGAGTAAGTAAATGACGATTGCAAGGACTGTGTGGATGTACAATTCACTGGTATAGCAGTAAACTCCACTCACACAAATTAATTAATTATGCGGAACGTAGCGTTTCGAGAGCACGTGGGCTCCCATTGTCAACCGTGTTACCGACTGAAAGTAAAAACTGTATCACACATGCAAATTATTTTCTACGCAGGCTCTAAAATATATGACTATTTACAATCTACTAGGTGGTCTCATGCCTTTTGTGGGAAAGGATGGACCGAAAGCGAACCGTATCTTTAACAGGGCCTATGGTAATAAATCCATCAAACTCGAGTGTGCAATTGGGGGTTGTTCTCTGTTCAATAAGTTTCCGTTCTTTTTCATATATACCGTTTCGTACGCGTCTAATTCTCTATACAAGTTCACGTTTTTAAGTAGTGTCAGATTTTTTAAATCAATCTTATGTCCGGATTTTACCATATGCTCTGCTACGCTTGATAGTTCAGGTTTGTCGAAACGATACTGTCTAATATGTTCTTTGAACCTCGTTTCGATACTCCTTTTTCTTTGTCCAATATAAACTTTCTCACAATCATTGCATGCGATTTGGTATATTCCAGACCTTTTTATCATCTCCGGTTTATCTTTGGAATTCCCTAAGAGATTCTTTAAGTTGTTTTTTGACACAAAAGACACATTCATATTTAGTTGTCGGAAAATTTTACTTAACCCTTTTACTGTTGGGTGAAAAGGAAGAGTTATAAATTTCTTATTACCGGTGTTTGTTGATGTCAAGGTCGTGGAATTTCTGATGTGTTGTTTGTATTGGACCTTCCTTAAAATACGGTCGACATCCATAGAAGAGAAACCATTGTACCTCGCTACATCTTTGATATACTTTAATTCTTTGTCATACCTGCTCTTGTTTAGCGGAAATCTGACGAGTCTATTGACCAGAAAACTAATCGCGGACATTTTTTGTTGTTCGCAATGGTGCGAATCAAACGTGATGAATCTGTTGGAATTAGTTTCTTTCTAAAAAAAAAAAACTAATGATTTAATAAAATTATATAACATATCGGAAATGATGTTGATCTTCTTAAAGCATTTTTTAACTTTTAATAACACATAAAAAAGTAGTGCCCCAATAAAATGTAGCTTCAGATACGAAACCCAACACAATAACGTTTTCCTTGGAAAAATAGAATCTGAATTAGAATTTCCTTTTGAATAGGTAACATCAGCTTTAACCCATAACATTTCCGGAACGGCCAAGGCTTGCGCACAGACCGTGTTAGCGACTTATTGGTACAACGAGGCGAAATCCTTTTTATGGTGGTTCTCGAACGGAATCGTCCTGTTTGGTAGTGCTGCATACGCAAGGATAAAGCAGTTAGACATGGAACGCAAGTACAAAGATTCACCGAGCTACAATAAAGTCTAATCGTATAAATCAATAAATACTTAGACTAGATGAACTTATTTATACGTCTATGTGTTTATTATACGGTAATACAATAAATTATTATTTTTCATTTCTGTAGAATTCTCTTCTGTCTAATGCCTTTGCCTTCATTATCTATGTGATGGATCCATATTATTGTTTTAACATAAAGTTGAGGGTATCAATCTAAAAAGTTAATGTGGAAAATTGTTAAAGCCAATACATCATTTAATTTCTTGTTGGTAGCGAAATATTTTCAAAAAGAAATATAGAAAACTTTTGTATCCATATATAGTATCGTTGTCTTATCTTCATTTTTATTTAAAATATTTCAATGAAAATATCTATAACGTTATCACATTCAATTCGACTCAACTACAATGGGTTCACCATATAATAATCCAAAGTTCTCAAAAAATATATTTACATGAATTCTAGATTTAATCTGTTAAATATTGCAACTGTTCAAGATGAAGTTTAGGATATTAAATTCTTCCAAACCCAACCATTAATTGTGAGCCAGTATATTTATATTACTTCCTAAAAAGTGTACGTACTTCTTTTTATTTTTACTTACTACTAAGTCAACTTATTTAAGCTTTAATGAAACAAATTGTATAATATTTGTAGCCATAAGAAACTTATTGAATAAAACAAGTAACTATATACGTAAGAAAATTCCGTTTGATTTAATCCTTTTCCTATTAAATGATCCTAAAATAAAATCGATAAATGCATATTTATATATAGTATACAAACAAACAATATATATTATACAAACTTAAAAATTGTTGCGAACTTCAAAGAAGTTGATAAAACAAAATCGCAGAAGGTTTGATAAGTAAAAATATGTAAACTTCACATTACAAATAAAATGGAAAATCCAAAACGCTAAAATTCCTGAAATATTGCATGTCCTTTTGGTAAATAACTTTAATGCGTTTTTATCGGCCTCCTTACTGCATATCAAATTGATTATTTTTTTCCTATTTCTTCTTGGATAAGCGGTTTCTATCGTGTCGCCCTCTAGTGTAGTCGCACTGGCTTTATATAAATGGTATATACACATAAACGCGAATTATTGCAATTTTATATGGATACGACGATTTCTATCTACGTATACAGATTATTCAGGTAACCGTAGAACTGCAAAAGAAAGTAAATTGCCCACTGCACTGTCTTCTATCTATTGTTTTTTATAATCTTATTCCGGTTAGTAATATAAAATGATGTAATTGTAATGTAATTTTATTTTGCAAGTAAATTGACGTAATTGTTCCAACTTTGTTCCAAGAATTGATAAGAGGTTCATGTCTCAAACCTTTTGATTGATGTTTTATTTCTGTATCGTAACAATTAATCCATGTCTCACCCATACACACAATCCAAATTTAATAAATCCTCTTCAAAGTGACAGACAATCATTTAAAGCTTGTAACTCTATGTTACTTTTGTGGTTTTTATATTATATAATTTTGCTGTCGTACTTTTACGTGGGGTTGGCCAAATCTTCGGTGCGCTAGGTCTGGACTCGTTCGCACGCACGACCGATACAAAAATTTGTTTGCGTTTTTCTGTATGCACGCATGGTACATCGTATTACGCGTTATAATGTATTTCTACTTCATTATATTGAAGGATATTTAAACAGTTTATCTGTATATATTTCATGAAGAATAGCAATATTTTAAAATAGGATTAGCCAAATGTTTCGGCTCGTTAAAATCTAGTTAAGCTGGAGGATGCGAGAACCCCTTTTTATATGTAAAGATGTTCAATTGTTTCCCTGTTTGTTAAAAACTTAATTGTGGAAGGTATCATACATAAAACAGAAATTTGTTCCTTTTGTTTTGCAAATTACTTTGTCTATTGATTTTATCGGAATATTAATACATGTCCTTTGTGCTTTAGCACGTACGCCGAAAACATAAAGACCTGCCTTCTTCAAAGTTGTTGGTGAGTTCAGCAAATTAGTGGCGTTAAAGAGAGTCATGGAAAGTTTACAGCATCGACGTCGACATGCTTCGACATTTGACTTGGTGCAATTGATTCGCAGGTGGGAAAATCTTTTTGTACCTTGAGGCAGATAGTTCAGCATCGACCGATGTAACACAGGCATGGTAGCTTCCACTTGGGGTTGTATGCATACCAGAAGTGTTGAAAATGTTGTTTATTAAGAAAGTTAAGGATCAAAGCACAAGTGATAAACATAGAGTTATATTACGTACATGTTTCTCGCAATCGCTTTTGTACCAGCACATCAAAGGCATTTCTCGAACATTACACCATATTTTAGAACCATCGAACTTTAAATCAGGATATTCGGTTATAAACTTGTTTATTTGGGCAGCCAGTGGTCGCTTCCTCCCCTTACGTGTATTCGACATGCTTAATTAACTATTATTACGCGTAATACGACGTACGACTTCTATCGTTGTCAAATAGAGACTGCGAGACGGTCGGATCACGTAGGGAACGCGTTAGATTTCAGCATCGAGCTGGGTGGGGATCTGGCGCGCCGAAGATTTGGATCACTAGTCTTCATGAAATATATACTGATAAACTGTTAAAATGTTATTTCATATAATGAAATATAAATATATTATACAGTGTAATAGGAGACAGATACAGATCAACGAACTGGGCGAGTCCGGACCTGGCGCGCAGAAGATTTGGCCAATCCTACTTATATATCTTAAGAATACGCGTATCGTTATATTTTTCAAATTGGTGCATGCTTAAAAAATGCAGAATTCGTTGCACTTAGTTAAATCATTTTGAAGAAAACAAGATTAGATTTTCAGTACAATCGAGTTTCTTTGTTTATATTATTTGATACCTGATTTTTAAAGTAAGTCACCAAATACAATTGAGTTCCTAGAAATTCTTGAAGTGTCTAAGTACCTAATGAATTTGAAGAAATTAAAATTATGTAAGTAGCATTATCAAGTGCTTGATGGAAGAAGGTTTAGCAGATACTGGCGATGGTAAATCTCTCAATGCTCCAAAGAATTTCCAGCTTGGTTATACTGAAATATTTCGCGCCATACCGGATCTTACTCTCTTTCAAATACTATTGGAAAAGAATAAATGGCACCATAGCTAGAGCATTAGAAAACAAAGTAAGGAAGGATGCGTAGGTGAACTTTCGTAAAACAATGGTAATCCCATGCGGTATATATGGGAATGAAACCTGAACCATAAAGGAAGCAAATTAATGAAGAATCCAAACATTGGAAATGAAATTTTTAAAAGCAGCAGGATATACAAAAATGTAAAGGAAGAAAAAGACGGGCAAAAGAGAAAAACTTGGAGTTAGAAGTGTTAACGAAATAATAAGGGAATACAGACAGAATTGAAGAGAACACATGGAAAGGATGGAAGCCTACGGGATGCCCCAAAAGAGTCTGGAATTACAAGGCGAGAGGAGGAAGATTTTTAGGATGTCCAAGACATGGATGGGCAGACCAAAATTAAAGATCGAAACAAACTCAGACCCCCATACATGCAGCAAGAAGAAAAAGATAAAAATATGTAACTTATTATACACAGACGACTAAATGGCACTTTCATCAAAATATCTCTAAGAAAACTAAAAAGAAACATCACACATTTACAGTTTTTGTAATCTTAAAAACATATTGCCATGATAGTAATCTTTTTAATATTTGTCGATAGGTGATTTAAAATTTATGGACGATGGTGTAATTTCGCCAATGAGCTGAAAGTTGCTAATGGTCACTGAAAAAAAAAATGGCAGTGCAACAAAATATTGCAGATTACGATTATGTTTGAAATGAATACGTAGGGTTCGACGGCCAGAGTCAGTAATAAACGGACTGTTTCCGGAATTGGACCATGTCATAAAAACAAAGAAACCAGAAGGAAAGAAAGGAAAATGGGTGAAAAAAAGAAGTAAGAGAAGGAAAGAGAGAATGGGGACAGAAAAAGAAAAAAAAAGCAAGAAAAGAAAAGAGAAAGGGATCCCAACGACACAAGGTTTTCGCCTCTAACGTGGTTAACACGTCGAGTTACCATGACCTTCTGCCCAAGTGCCAAAGTACACGTCAAGGTACCGTACCACTTTGGTTTCCCTGTTTTTCTCCTGAAGGAGCCTCCTACGACGACGGTGAAACGTCGAGATTCCACCTTCCGCTTTTCTTCTTTTTCTGTTCCCCTTCTCTCCTTCCGTCTCTTACTCCTTTTTTACCTTTTTCTTTTTTCACCCTTTTTCACTTTCCTTTCCTTCCTTTTTATTTCTTTGTTTTTCGTATCATAACACGGGTCATTTGTTTCTTTCAAATTAAACTTTTGCCATTACGATCTCTTTTACGCTTTATTGGAGTAGTGTTTTGTGTGTACCTCTAATAAATTTTATTGTTTCGAAATTCTTTCATAGCACACTTTAATATGATCGCTCTTATATGTTCAATGGTATCAACGTAAGCTATAATTGCATTCCCAACCCCTACATCTGCAGATAATCCATATTCTATTTTATACAGATTACGTATGTACCCACGTACATAAATTCGACGGTTTTTTAAATAATCTGTATAACGCCTAGTTTGTATTATCGCATATTCTGTATTGTCCCTGCTTCTATTCCTGCTGCAGAAAATTACCGCGGCGGCATTGGCAGCAGCAATGGTCGTCGCCGTTGGCCTTGTTGTTGAAGATAGCGAAATCCGCGTGTAACAGCAGCTAATGACTGATTTCAATTGATTTTTCCCGTATGACGTCAGACGGACGGCGAACGGCTGGCAGCGGTCGGGTCGCGTTATGTGCGCGTCTAGAGTTCAAGCGGGGTCTTACACCTCTTGCGCGCACACCATACATTATATATTTCAGTGTGTGGTTATACATAGCCATGGATAACTAGATACGGGGTGTTTTGCGATTATCGAACAATTAAGGAATTATATCGGAATTAAAGCAATGTTCATTGATGGAATTTTGATGGGGATGGGTTGATCCTCTGCTAGGATTGGCGGAAGAAATTTTCGTATAGACGTATTTCCGGTTATGTAGGGAAACTATGTTACGTCTCCTGTTTTGGATTGTAAAATGGTCTTTTTGAAATGAAAACAAATGAGAAATGTATTTCCTTTTCTTTACAAAATCTTCGAAAATACACATACCGGCAAATTTAAAGGAATAGATTGCAAATTTAGTTTATTTTCAAAATTTTATTAGTTTATGGCAGCTTTGAATGTTTCTTTAAGCAACTGAAACTGTTAGTATCAAAACATCAAACATATGTATTTGCATTTGAAACACATATTGTGTGTAGATAAAAATTAAGTTGATAATTCAACTTCCCTGTTATTACCAACGTTAAATTTAATTGGATTAGCTTTCTGTGAAATTTTGAATAAATAAAAATTTCACCGTTCCCGGTAAGATTTGAACCTACTAAACCGGTGTGTATCCATTTCCACCACGGAGACCGTCTGAACAGATCGCCGTATAAGTTACTAAATTTCAAATGGCAAATTTAATACATAGGAATTGATATTCGACTAGCATGTCTGTCTAGATATCATTGGTACAGGTACAGCCACTAGTACATCTAGGTATTAAATTTGCCTTTTAAAATATGGCGATTTGTTCAGACGGTCTCTGTGATGTAAATGGCTACACACCGGTCTAGCGAATTCGAGCTCTAGGTTCAAATCCTACCAGGAACCGTGAAATTTTTATTAATTAAAAATTTCATACAAAACATCCAATTAAATTTAACGTTGATAATAACACGGACATTGAATTGTTATTGAAACATCAGCGGAAGTTATTCTAAATAATTAAAAAAAATTAAGTTATTAAATAATCAGTTAAATTTATTCGGGTTTTTTGGAATTTGTTTTTCTTTTGATTTATTGTCGTCAGTTTGCTTATATTGTAAAAATCAGGTAATAATAGGTGACGTAGTACCGACTGAAATTGCTAGCCATAGTCAATCAAAGCTAGTCTCAAACATGATCCAATGAAAGACCCCAAAGACGTCATCATACAGACTGACGAGAATTTGGTTGAGAACATCGAATGGTGATCGAGGTGGTCAAACTTTGTTCGTGAACGAGAGCTGTTCCTGTATAAATTTGATTACAGGTACGGGAAGATCGTATTAACACCCAGGAGAATAAAATATACCACTTAATTTTGCTGCTACTGTATCTTTGGTGGAGGTTCAATCATGGTCTGGGTGGGCATATGTTAGAGGACACGCACAAAGTTACTGATCACTAATGACAAAGAGTTAATTGTAGATATCAGGCGGTACCTTTCAACTCATACATCAGAGAAAATTTCAGCTTAATACAAAATAATGCGCTGCCATAAATCGCCTAGTATGTAACGGACTTTTTAAACGAGGTGGGTATAACAACAATGAATTAATCAGCATGTTTCCCAATCAAACATGCATGGAACATCCCAGACAGAAGACATAGGTCAAGAATTTCTACTGTTTAAGAGAGAGAGGTAATAAAACTTGATTGAGGAATGGGACAGATTGTCTCAAGAACTAAGTGATGACATCACCAGAAGTGTAGGAAGACAAATAACTGTAGTTGTAAGGGCTTGTGGAGAAAGCACTCACCACTGAAGCAAAGTCTGTTTAAAAACAGGATTTTGTTCATGCCTAACATCTTCGAATTGCAAAACAAATTCCAGTTACTCCATTTAACCTTGAATTAAGAGATAATAATTACATTTTAAGTCTATTCCTTTAAATTTGTCGGTGTACGTAATAACAAAAATAAATTTATTGATTTCCTTTATGCATCCAACGCACAAAAATAAAACAAAGAAAATTATATATGGTTTCCCAAAAACAGGTGTCATTTTAAATGTCAAGGCATTTCTGAAAGATAAAAAATTGAACGTCTGTATTTGATAGATGACAGTTAAAATAAAGAGGCTTGTGAGAATGGAACGATACACAATCGTCGATTGAATATTCCAAGCAGCAGTCTGCGTCGAACTTTAGATTTCTACCTGTACAAAGTGTAGTTGATGCAATGGATTAATATCGGCAGATTACTCAAGTAGGGTGTTGCAAATGCAAGCAAATGATGATAGGCCGGATCTTAGAACATCCAAGATCATTATATCCGTTACATATGACAGTTTGGTCCGATTATGGACTGGTGGTGCAACAATTTCGGTCAATGGCCTGCATTATCGTGCGATATTAATCGATATTTTATAATAACAATAATTTATTTCCTACAGGTACATATTTATCCAATTACAGAAAATAGTAAATTAACATTGCATGACAACAAAATACAAAAAGAAATGTATATATATATATATACACACATACATATGTATGTATATCATGCCTGCAGTCAAAATCACGACCTGAAGAAGAAGATGTATGCGATTACATCGAAACATCAGAACGTACCTGGGTCTTCTAAGAACCAACGTCGACTGCGGGACAAAACCCGAGGGAATAACAAGACATCCTTTACCCGCGAAAACATACGTATATATATATATATATATATAAAGTAATTGCTAAGGCATACATATTCAATGTTTTACAAATACAAAATATTACTACTACCAAATAGGATAAAAGGATAGAAAAAGATTATTCAAGTAATGCTAAAATGGCTGATGAAAAATTGACAAATGTTAGGAAAAAGACAGACGAAGAAAGACTGCATCAATAATAGATTTAAATGGGTCAAAAAGATCAAAGATTCTGTTGAAGTTAGTGTATGTACATCAGGTATACTGGGGATCTTATAAGGACGTTTGCTTGAGTGGGACCGCAATAGAAGGCCAGCTGGAGCTAATTCTGGGAATAAGAAAATTACACTTATTTAAGAGCCTAGCATAATCAATTTTGTTATGTACTAAACAAAATGAAAATTTTAACAAAGAAATCGTTCTCCTTGTAGAATCGAAATTAAATTTCTGCAGCAGTATACCATATTCAAAGCCTCTATATGAATAAGATCGCTCCAGGAATCTTCTCTGCACCGCCTCAATAGAGTTTATGCGTGTTTCATAAATAAGAAACCAGACCAAGGCGGTTTTTATGGTCTAAATCGAAAAGTATGGACTTGGAGCACCTTTATTTCTAACAAGACGGTACAACATGCTACACATCTGATAAAATCGTCAACCTATTACGTGTGGAATTTCTAAATCGTATTACTTCACTGTTGGCTGCATAGATCGGGAGATTTAACATCTTTGGATTTTTTTCTCTGAAGATAGGTGAAAGGGATAGTCTACGCTAAGGGTACCATGGCGACTCGAGAATTGAGAGACCATATTCGTGCTGCTACTCGTGATGTGCAACTGAAAATACGCATATAGTCATGAAAAACTTCATCGGGAGGGTGTTCAATTGCAATTTTGAAAAATTAATTGCCTCCCCCTTAATCTTAAAGTGACACCTACTTTCGGAAAATCCTTTATAAGTTTGGCTAAATTATAAATTAAAGCTACTCCTGCTAACCAGCTACAAATACCTTAAACTAAGTGTAAATATATTAAATACTAAAATAATAATTAAGAAAATTAAAACTAAAATACATGAGAGGAGAAAGGATACTGAAATGAAAAGCTGGCTAAAAGGTGGTAACTAAGTGCATAACATTATTTGCTATTACGTCATTTTCTATTAACGTGCATGTGCGACAGCATGCCAACACGTATCAGGAAGAAGATCGTATCCATTCACATATGCTCTTAATTGAACATCAATGCCTTTCTTGAACGCCCTCAGCAACACAAGCAGAATACTTATCAAGCTAAAATCCTCTGGTTTATTAGTCTTAAGCACTTAGTACTAACGTTAATAACCCACCATGAACACGGAAGCACTCTATTTGCTAAACCAGCTGTAATATGTGTCAAATATATGTAGTAGCAAAAACGGAGAACACAAGTTAAACGTCTTAATAGCAATATCGTTCTAGCTAGGAGTATTAGGGGTAATGTTAGAAAGAATTCCAGCAATATAATTGTCATTAACGGTATTGGGCAATTTAATATTATTATTGTTAAGAAACAAAATTTTAGGATGGGACAGAAATTTCTAGTCAAAAATGCTGAAAAAATAGTTAGCAATTAAGTTAATATTTGGAAGAAAAGTAGGAATGTAGTGTGAATATTTAAATTACTTAATTCTTTATAAATAACCCCAACATTCAAGTTATTAAATTAAAAATTTAAGGACACTTTCCCTTTCGATCTAACAATTGATGATATGCGATTTTCGAAGAGTCCAATGTTCAACTCTTGATCGATCCATATTATGAGAATCCGTCGTCAACAATACCACGTCAAGAGTTAGAAATGCGGTATGGGCCCGAATTAAACAGGTCTTTCAGACAATACGAAAATACCGTGATCAAACTTGCCAAGGAATCAAACCACCTTACATTCCTGTATAAAGCAAGACAAGTTAAGATCGTCCCGAAAGGCTTAAAAATCACACGAAGCATTGGTCACGGAAAGGATTAACCACCACAGACTCGCCAAAATTCGAATAACACGAGAATGCGAGGAGATCAAGCAGAAGATCGGAGAAATTGTTAATGAAGAGGACTTTACGAACATCTGTGCGGCAGTACAAAGGAGCTACACCACAATAAATGGACAACTGAAAGATAAACACCGAAAAAAGCTGAAATCACTAGTACGTCAAAAAGAAAGCAACTCAGTTTATCCTAGGAAGACAGACTCTAGTTCCAATGTTCAAGCAACTTAGGAAGTTTAAATTTTGAAAGGGCCTTATCGTGAGGCACATTATGAACCTAACATTGTCAGTTAACCACAGGATTTTTGCTTTATAGAATGTTGAAGTTCTCCATAGAGTTTCCATAGAGAGAGAAATTAACAAGTAATAATATATCATTGTTTAGAAAAGAAGGTTTGTCATCTATATTCTGTAAGTGAAAAATAGCATACCATGGAATAGGTATTCTTTCTGTTCTGACGTTTTTTTTTATTAAAAAAGCAGCACTGCCAAAGCTTTTTTCTTCTGCTTCATCATTACTTTGAGAAACAAAAAAATATATTAAAACTTTTATTACGCCAAATGCATTAAACTTTTTACAATAGTAGAATGGTTTAGACTAATTAACTACTTAGAAAACGCTTGATACGATAAGGAAATAATGTGAAAATGTATTGTTTAAAGGAAAAATCATTGTTACATTTCCACCAGTCTTGACCTAGTTTTGTGAATTCTGTTTAATGACTCAATACCACGACACATAGTACTCCATTTGAACTATCCAAACAGATTGTTACGATTTATACAGTAATCATTTCTTCATATTTGTTACAAGAAGGAAACTGGCACATACAGAAACTTTATAATCATTATTGTTTAACGGAAATTATACCAATTGCATTAAGGTTTCAACAAGATTAGGCAAGACATTCCCATTAAACACCCATTAAATACCTTTAAGAAAATCTTTACAGTCGTCTTTTAAGATGCACATAATAATAATAATTAGGGAAGGACCTGATATCGTACTGAGGCACCACAAAATTAACTTTGGTGAGAAGGGATGGAGCGTCAATAGCGTGATTCATCAGTTTAAATAGAAATTGGCTGCTAAATTCCTTTCTTCGATCCGATAACGATACAAAGCCGTGTCTCGTCAGCAAACCCGCATAATCAACATCGCGTTCAGGGTAAGTGCCATCAATTTCGAAGGACAGGTATTTCAAAAATCGTTTTTGCACTCTTTCAAGTAGTACTTGCAGATGGAGATAGTGAGGATACCAAATTATGGAGGCATACTCCAACCCAGTACGGACAAGCGAATACTATAATGCTTTTAGCGAGGCAGGATTATTGAATGATCTGCAGGATCGTATGAGAAATCCTAAGGATTTCATCGCAGAATTTCGTACGGATAGTATGTGGTCTGCAAACGACAAATTTGCATCAAACAGCACGTCCAGGTCCATCACAGACGAGTGCCTAGGAACAATAGCCTGACTCACAGCATAATGAAAATTGTAGAGTCTATGACATCTAGAGTAGCTTACAACAGCACACTTATCCAGATTCAAATGAATTCCATTCTGTGTACACCATCTAACAATAGTATCCAGACCGTTCTAGAGAAACAAATCTGCCGGGGAGGTTATGGTACTGTAGATCTTAAGATCGTATGCCAGTACATTACAGTCCAGCCCCTGTAGGAGATCATCCAGATAAATATTAAACAAAAGAGGACCCAAATTGGATTCCTGGCGCACACCAGAGGAAGCGGAAAATGTTAAGGATGTACATCCATTGTAGTGAACATAGTATGAACGATCAGTTAAATACGAGCGGATCAATTGTGCTACACTTGGAGGAAAACCAAAACTACTCAGCTTAGATACCATAAGGGAATGATTGACAGTGTCAAATGCTTTACTAAAATCGGTGTATAATACATCTACTTGTTGACGTCGTTCTATGGATTCGGCAATATGCTGCACATGACAATATGTATGTACACTACCATCCATAAGTTTGGAAGCAAGGTGGAATTCCTTTAAAAAATACAACTGATAGGCATATCGTGAAATCGTTAATCGGATTATATAAATTATTGTATGCAAATATAATACTGTTATATATAATCCGTAAAGTCCAAACATTTAGGTACAAATTTTGTCGACCACTAGGGAAAAGAGCTAGTAGGCCTGTTTAGTGTCGTCCGATAATAACGGAGGTGGTAGTGTTATGGTATGGGATTGTTTTGCTGAAATAACCACGGGTGATTTAGTAAAAATTAGTGATACAATGCAGTAAGAAGAGGCCGTCTTATTGGTAAGTTGTTTGTGTTCCAGCAAGACAATGACCCCAAACATACGGCTCGAATCTGTAAAAACTTTGTAGAGGAAAAAGCAGCAAGAAATGAACTAACACTAATTGTTTGGTCTCCTCAAAGTCCGAATTTAGCCCCTGTAGAGATCTTATAGGGTGAACTTGATGGAAAGGCTAGCGACGATCTTAGAACACTCAACACCTATGGGAATATTTATATAACGCATGGCAACAAATTGACGCGGACTATCTCTCAAAATTGTTTCAAAGAATGCCTAAAATTTGTGCAGCGGTTATGAAAGCCAAAGACAGTTATATCGACGAAAATAAACTTAGGAGCTAAATAATGCATAAATATTGTTATGTTTGAATTAATTTACTTTTATTTGACGACAGTGACTTATATTGTATAAATTCATTAATAACCACAATAAAATTTTACTGTATTTTTGACATTTTGTAAAATCCATTGCTGCTTCCAAACTTTTGCACACTAGTGTACATATGTGAAAAAGCTAAAACAACGTCAGACAAACTGTTGGACTTTTTAGGAGTCTCATTTAAAAAGAACAACCACATTCAGCAAAGAACAGTATTTTAATGGATTATAGAAGAAAAATTAAATCTGTTGGAACACTGCTTACAAATAAGATTAAAAACTTTTAGAAAAATCATGAACGAAAAATCGTGGAAAGATGTTTGTATAACATTAATAACTTTTTAAAACAGAAACTTAAATTACTCAAAAATGTTGTATAAATTATCTATGTTTTGCTGTTGTCTGTTGACATATTTCATACTGTCGCAATAATGAAATAAACATGTATTTAGTACATTAACTATAACTCTTTATTTGTAAAATTTCAGTTGATAAAATGCTGCTAATGCATTTTTTAACGCAATCAAAACGTTCTACATTTTAAAACCTTTTCGTTGTAATCACATCAACAAATCAAAATTCCCCATTTGGCTTCTAAATTAACTCACATATCATTTCAAAATACATATGAACCACCCTGTAAATGCAGGACTACGTGTTTTGCTGATAGCAATCCTTACATTGTCTAGAGTTCAATTTAATAATTAAACATGCTTGGAGTCGCAGACGTCTGAAAAAAAAACAATGGAAAAGCTAAATGAAAAAGTGACTTACTAATGGTCAAGGTCGGTTGTAAATTTGTAGATGCAAATGGGTGTTTTTAAACCTCCTAGGTATAAACTTAAATTAATTTAGGCGTGATTTAATTGGGTTTTCATTTACTTAGAAGAATATTTAGTTTAAGTAAAAAGTAGAAATAACATCAATATTGGACCAGAAAGGGAATTGTATAAGCCAAGAGTTTTTTAATCGAAACGTAATTTCTGTATGATAACAAATTGATAAAGAAACTTCCAAAGAATGTAACATAAATGAAACAATAAGAGGAATTAAAAGTAAAAAATAGATAGAAAAAAGTGGCAGTGCCAAAATTAACTACAGATTCAGAATTTTATCATAAAACCATTTTACGCAATGCATTATAGAATTACAAAATTGACACAAAATAAAACCAAACCCAAGTTTATAAACAATAAAGTAAATATTAAAACAAAGCAAAACCCTTGAAAAAAGATTCTAGTATTAAAACAACAATTGCTTTTTGTAAGAATTATTATGCGCTAGTAACATTTAAGGAATGCAGATAAAATATCTGCAAGAACTTATGAAAGATTTTTCTTTCTTATAGGTAATGCATTCTTAGGAATATCAGATATTTTGTCTCTTACAACGAAGGAATTGATTGACCAAATGATGGAACTTGATCCTGAAAATTCTAGGCCTAGCAAATAATCAAATATCAAATACAAGTTTCAAGTGATCTCTGAAGAATTAACTTCTTCAAATAGCATCAGAATTTCACGCTTTTGATTTTGCTAGAAGCGAAAGGATTTTGATTTAGCACTACAAATTTTTGGAGTTTTCAATGGCAAGTTATTGAAAAAGCTCAGGTAATATTTAATTTTCCAAGGGAAGCTCTGACAAAATGAAATTTGATTGTCAAAGTTTAAGGAGCTAAGATACTTACAAGAATATAACATATTTTCAATTTTTCAAGCTTAAAGCTTATGTCGAAAGTTGAAATGCACAAAAAAATATAGTTTTATAATAAATATTTTCTTTTCACAGACAATAGAATAAATTTATTGGTATTGATTTCTATGGATTAAGATTTTAACAAGCATCTTTCTGGAATTTGTACGCTACTGTACGAGCTGCTGTAAGAAGGTTAGACGAGCTAATGAAGAGGTGTCTACTTAAATCTCGGGTGTTGCCTGCAATAACTAAATTAAAATTTGGGTAAGGGTAGTATCTAGTTCATTTGCATAAAATTGACATTCTTCAACCATATACCTACGCATCCAGAAATGAATATAAAGACCTGAATCATATTTTACTAGCTTGCGACTAAAGAAGTAACGTGTATTTCAGCAATTTATCAACGATTTACTCTTCCTTTCTTGTACCTATATGGCATACGTATTTTCGGTTGGTCGAATTTTGTTTTTTTTTTAATTTGAACAAACTCCGAAATATCCGGAGGATAGAGCAAGATCTCATACCAAGTTAATTGACTGGATTAACTTTTCTAGAACTGTATGGTGTTCAGCAAATATATTTTATGAATCTATTCGCTATAGTGTAAGGTAACAGTTACCATTGGAGGTAACTGTTACCTTACACTCACCATTGGATGTAATTGGTAACTTTCATCTTGGAGGACAAAGAAAGGATTAACTGTTTTACGACGGCGTGGTATTCAATAAACGTATTTTCTGAACCTTTTTATTGTAGTATAAGATAATAATTGTTATTAAAAATGCCAGAGTCCATCAATACGCTAATAAATGTGTAATGTGAGACAACTATTTGACGTGTACCCGCAGGTGGAAGTGTGAACGCCATCTAAAATGTATAAAACACTGTTCTGCAAGCCGTGGCAAACGATACAGCGAACAATTAATATTTGATGTAGGTGTTTGTTTTATTCTAGGTAATATACCTTTCACCTTACTAGACCAACAAGCATTTGTTTAGTTCTGGAGCAAGTTTTCGGATTATATATTACTAAGTCGCACATGGTTAAAAACTTTATGCTATCTGTTCGAGGAGTTGCAAAGTGTTCTACAAATTTCCAGTTTCAACAATCCCACTTTTCATGTTTGTGGGTGAAAGAGTGGCAACTTGTTACATGTAACATGTAAGATCCATGCCTTAAAGCTTGTAGCGCAATTGATCCCTAAATGTTATCTACGAGTACATACTTTAATAGCTTAGTCAGTATTTCTAAAGTCCCTCAAACATATAAAAAGATTTCACGAACTGTGTCCCAAAGTGCCTGAACCACACCACAGCCGATTAGTACGCGTTGGGGAACATGGTTAAAGTCTGCGTTTTACTACTAGTTTTACAATTCGATCCGAGACACGCCAAAGCTATCAAGAAATCCCAGAAAATGTTTCAAGATAGTCAGGTAAAATGTGAATTAGTATTCGCAAGAACTGTTATGGACTAGCGGAGGGAATTAAAAAATTACAAAATGATTCGATGTTGTTTGTGGATTCTGTTCAAATTATGAATGATGTTCACTCACTCCTATGTACGGCGAAAGGCGAAAAAAGTGAAAGTGTAATACGAAAATTTGATAGTGTTATTGACAAGGATTCAAATTTTCTCATACTAAGACAAATTTGTGAAGGTGCGTCGAAAAATCCATTAAGTTGTCACAAGGATTATTTCAAATTTGTGAATATAACATCACTCGATGTGGAATGGTTGTTTTCATCATTTAAAAATATTTATTTCGCACGCTGTATTGATTTGATATTCATTCAATAAAAATTTTATATGATTAACTTATATTTGGCGTTTTTTACAAAATGGTTATTTTTAGTTGAAGAAACTTAATGTACTGTTTTTATATAAAAAACAATATAGCCAACCTACACAATATAAAAGTTCGGTTAATCGGTGTTTCCATAATTGATTCTTTATTATAGATTAGTTTACCAATAACAATAATTGCATATCAGAATTAATGATGAATTCACAAATATATTTGACCCGAAAAAAAAACTGCAATGTAATCATAAACAAATACAAAATAACCTAGACAACCGATTCCGTTTGCCCGACAGTGTAGATACAAAATACGACCTGCCCCGCGATACACCGGTATAGCGCATCGGAGAATTTTGTTGAATCGAGTCTGGCGACTCCGTTGCGGATCGAACGTTCAGCAGGAGGAGGTCGGTTCAGTCACACAGTTCTCCACGACGAGCCTTCGGAATCTGACGTACTATACGGGTCCAGTGTTATATCGCATACATGCACGAGTTGTAATCGTTGTAACGGCGATAGCAGCAATACTTATAAGCGCTAATCTAGTGACGGGCGAAACGTCAATGTTCGGGTTAATGTGTCCGATTAAAACGTGAGAAAAATCGGCGTTTTTTCGGCCGTCCCCGAAGACAGAAACCTTCTATATATATATATGTATATGAGGAAACATCGTGATCGACGTCCAAACCCATGAATGTAAGTAGCAGGTTCCTTTTGCGCTAGGCAACGTGAAATCGAGCAATCCACGATATTTTCGCAACCAATAATCTAGTAGGCTAGGTATATCGTACACAATTGACTTGGATAAGCTATATATATAGACACGATATACGTCCACCCACTTAGATTAAGTGTATATGTATGTTGTATATCTACGCGACGCTGTTAGACCTACCAGTATTTTCATGACGTTCTATTGACGATATTTTTTTCTTGTTTTGACATTAAAACCAATTAATTTGAGGAAAGTGCGTAATAAAACAACGAAGCTCCGGCGACGAATTTAAATAATGAAACCTAAAAAAAAACAGTGGGTCTAATTGCGCAAAATATAACCTTAACGAGTATAAGCGTCATGTTTTTGTTTATGAAAGAAAAAAAATACGTTCTGACAACATTCCTTCCACTTCTCTATCTTCACATATACACAATTTAATAATTAATAATCCAGTTCCGCTTCTACAAAGCGAAAAAAATCCGTTTTATTGCAACCGTACTCTTATTTCGTACTTCATCAACGTCTCTATGGCTAGGCTTTTTGTTCTGTCGTTTGCAATATTTTTAATCATCATTATCCAATTGAAAAATTCGTCGTAACCAGGCTACTTTATTTTATTAGTGTAACGTGCGATCATCTGTGTGAGTTCATATGTATTATAGATGCGTCTTTGTGCGTTGTTTTTTATTTTCGTTTTGTCCCGTTTATCGATGGAATCGTAGCTTCGCTGTTTGGGTTTTGCGAGAAAGGAAAGACTTGGAGTGGAAAATTGTTTCTGGTTAGAAAATTTTCTATTTTTCCCTAAAGGCGAATTGAACAATTCAG
Organism: Trypoxylus dichotomus; assembly: GCA_023509865.1. Taxonomy (NCBI): domain Eukaryota; kingdom Metazoa; phylum Arthropoda; class Insecta; order Coleoptera; family Scarabaeidae; genus Trypoxylus; species Trypoxylus dichotomus. Next base: position 13,029,416 of record CM042078.1, read on the forward strand.
GTAATATTTAGTTTAAAAGCGAATATATCTTGCGATTTTGATTATTTTCTTAAATTTATTGAAGAAATTAGTTTAAATATTATAAACTTCTTAGAATAGTCAAACAACCAGACGTAAACTAAATGTTCCTTTAATGATCTACGCTATGGCGCGTTGTTATATACTTGTTATCTATTGTTATGGAAACTGCTATGTAAATGTCTCTATATTTTGTTGTACATAACACCGGAGATACAGATGAATGTATCTATACTGGATGTATCATGAGTTTTAGTTAGAAAAATAGTGAGTTGCATTTTGAGTTAGGTTCTTTCGATAAAAGATAATTCTTCTACTTCTCATTAAGCCAGAAGCAGATATCGGCTTTTTTTATTTCAAATGGACCCCTTAATTTTTATACTGGGTTGTGTAATTTTATAATTACTTTATTCAATAATATATTTTCCATAATTTCCAATGACCTTCTGCCATCTTTCCATCAACTTCATTATCCTACGCTTATAAAATTTCTAGTCTTTATCAGCAAGAAATTGAACTAGATGTAATTTCACAGCGTTATTATCATTGAAGGTTTTGCCATTTAATGAATGTTGTAAAGCTCTGAATAAATGGTAATTCGATGGTACTAAGTCAATGCTATACGGAGGATGTGACGTCACTTCCAATAATTTTTGGCGAGTGGCCGTTGATTAATGTACCCTAGCGTTGTCATGGTGAAATACAACACCTCTTTTCCAGCAGTTTTGTCTAACTTCTCTGTTTGTTGTATGAAAACCATAAAACACTATATTATCCCGACAAATTTAAATATTTCAAATCCAAACTAAAAAAGACTTGTTTCGGTTGCTTGGAAGAATTATCTTGATCACATTGAAAATACTATTTACAACGATTCCAGACAATTCAGGTCATTTGTTCATCGCAGACGGAAATGTAGCAGAATACTTCCACTTATGGGACTTAATGGTACAGAATATTAGGAATATTGTTAATGCTTCAGTAATGTTTACACTGAATCCCAAAATACTAACTAGCCTACGTTAAAAGATGTACCATGATATTTAGTTCTATAACATTAGAGAAAATTGAACATGCGCCCAAACGATCTAAAAATACTTTTATATCAGGTTCAGCTGGTATTCCAAGCTCTATTGTAAGAAACAGCGTTTATTGCAAAACCTTTGTGGAATGATATCCGCTAATCAACATGAGTTTGTCAAGCAGCGATCTACAATTACTAACCTTGCCTGTTTTACGCGGTATGCGTCCGAAGCTTTAGATGCTCAAGGTCAAGTGGATACAATCTATTTGGATTTTCAAAAGGCTTTTGATCAGATTGATCATTACACACTCCCCTAAAAATTGCAACCATTGAACTTTTTCAATTTCTGTGCTATTTGCTTGAATCTTACATTTCCAGCAGGAAAACTTCAAGTGTGCTACAAAAATGTTAGATCCTCCAAACATGAAGTATACACTAGGGTGACAGAATAAAATAGACACCTACTAATTAAAAAAAGATTCTATTCTCGTTATATATACAAAATATTTTAAAATTTTTAAATTAGACTAATATTTTGTCGATCCACCTTTACTTGCGTGAAGTGCTGCGAGTCGTCGTAGCATAGAATCTACTAAATGATTAATGGTGTCTTCTGGAATATTTAACCACTCTTTCGTAACTGCTGCCACGAGTTCTTCCTTATTGCTGGGTTTTCGGGATCGTTTCGCCATATTTGTCTGGATTATGTGCCAAACATTCTCTATCGGATTCATGTCTGGTGATTGGCCTGGCCATGGTAAAATCCGAATCCCCTGTTCCTCTTTCCATGTGGTTGTTGTTCTTGCTGTGTGGCAGGGTGCTCCATCCTCCATAAAAGTGGCATCTTTTTTAGATAAAATGGCGTCGTCGAATATCGGTAGTAGTCCTTCTGTTAATATTTGGATATATTTTGCCCCATTTATATTTCCGTCGCAGATTACTAATTGCGATCTTCCACCATACCATATCGCGCCCCACATCATGATGTTCACACCGCCGTATTTCACCGTCTGATGCAAAAAATTTGTCATCCAGTTGCTGTGACGAACGTCTCCATACCCACGTACGACCACTATCACTGAATTGGCAGTATCTGCTTTCGTCTGAAAAAATTACAGACAAAACTCTTGGGGCTTCGTTCGCATTTCGATTGTCCAAGCCATTCGGCACCGTTTTTGAAACGCCGTAAGGAGAGGTTTATCTCTTTTTGTCTCTTTCTGACCATGTTTTGGAAATTGTATGCAAAAGTTGTAAAACTTACGGATTCATTTACCGTAATTAAAGGGATTTCCCTAATACGGAAAGGTTATCTACTTTATTTTTTTCTGACTCGATAACGATTGGGGTACGATGTCTTGATCTGGTTCACATAACCCATGTGAATTCTGTAAAGTCTGTCCAAAGGAGAAATTTTTTTATTTCCTGTTTCGCCGGATAGAAAGTTCGAGTACTATGCTTTGCTAAACAAATTTAATTTCACAGCACTTAACGTAAGAGGAACTATATCTCTACTTCAGTTCTTGTTTTCTCTGTTGCACAATCGATTAGATTATCCATGGCTGTTATATAAATGTAATTTTGTGGTGCCTAGAACTACCACCATATTATCTTTTACTACAACCCCAATAAATATGTTGATAAAGTCTCCTATCTCCATGATGTGTTGCAATTTTAATCATATCACGAATCTGTGATATAAATGCCAGTACCTTGGGTTCATTCTTTCTAATATTTCTGGTCGGTTTACCAGGTAATTTTTTTGCTTTGTTGCCACTATAATGATATTATAATGTTCTTATTTTGTGTTCTTTACATTGCGTTATTGAAAATCTAAAAATTCTGAATTCAATAGTGAGGGCTTTTTGAGTCTAATATTGATAGTCAACAAAATATGTAAAGTTTATGCTGAAAAGTATTCAAACTGCCCATAGCCTAGTAGAAGTATGTTAGAGGCTTTGTTAAAAGATATGGAAAAATTGACATTTTCTGTATAAACATTTTGAGTAGTTTAATAAAGTTTAACTGTATTTGATGCAGCGTGGCTCCCGAAATAATTATGTAAAAACTTAAATCTCCATACGGTTGCATTTTTTAGATATGCAATAATTTGTAATGCCCGGTACATGTATTTCTTTTTAATTAAATAACTCAAAGCAATTCACTTAAGGGGCAAAGTTTATTACACAAATTAGCTTTAAAATCAGTTCAGAAATTCATATTAGTTATAAATTATAAGGTGCTTCATTTAAAATGGAAAAAATAATATCTATTTCCGGTATAATCACAAGTAGAATTCCGAGAATATTTTAAATGAAAAGAGCCTAATCTAAAACCACTATGTACGGAATTTCAAAACGGAACTCATTAATTTTCTATATTCCTCTAACCAACAATCGTCGTGATACACCCTGTATAAAATAATTTCATAGTCTTCATTTTTAAATTTAGTATCATACGATGACAACACTATTATAGCGGTAATCCAGTTTTATGTAGAACCTCGTCTCTTTTGTTTGTCTACATGTATATGTTTAAAACACTGAAAGAAAAATATATGTATATCAAAACTTTTATTATAAAATCTTTTGACCCATGTCATATTTATTTTTGAACACAGTCTCGTTTAAGCTAAATATATTCCACAAAAAAAGCAAAACTGGTTAAAACTAGTTATAAATCTTTTTAAAATCCATACTTTACAATCTTTGAAATGCGTGTTCTGAATTAATGCTTTATTTTAGTTATATTAAACCAGTTTATTCTCGAAATGAAATTTGTAATCTTTACAAACAATTCTTTTTTGTAAAAAACGTATCGAAACTGCCATACAACTATCCTGTAATGTACTATTTTTCTTAGTCCTTTGGAGCTTTAAAATTTATTCCTTACTTAAAACCTATTTAAAGTTTAAGCATAACAATTCGAAATTTTTTGAACATATTGCTTTGGTAATGTCTTTATGTAAGCTTTTCGATATGAAGTTATAGAAAAATGAATTAAAAGAAAATTTACATTTCGAAGTGCAATGCAATGCTTTGTAATCCAAAGAAGCTTGAGTTAGGGTTATTATTTTATTGCTTACTTATTTCAAATGAGAATAGAAACAAACATGAAACGGGAACAAGTGTTGCAGGAATTGCTAAATTGTATGGTGTCTGATATTAAAAGCAAAAACAGTACAATTATAGCCGAAATTTTATTAACAGTGGATTACGATTTGAGGCAAAGAAAAAATCTTAAATCGTGTCAAAATCCAGATACCGAAATCTCACAGTACATTCTAATATCTGATAAAATATCACACTAAAAAGTGGCTTGATCAATAGATAACTGAAAATTCTGAAAGTTCTAGATGGCTGGATAGTGGATAAGTTCAAAAAACGTGTTCATCAATTGTTATCATTGGGGAAAAAATATCTACCGAAACAGATTTAATAAAAGTTGGAAAAATTGTTTTAACATGTCATCATGAGAGTGGATCACTTTTAAAGAGTGCTTCCAAAAGAAAATTTTCGCACATCAAAGAGGAAAGACATACTTATTTTGCATGCAGCTGCGATAGCCTTCAGAATATCATTAACATCGTGGTTGGTGAAAAATTGCGATGGCTACCCTTGAAACTGTAGATAAATTCGATTTGCCAACACTCCATGCAGTACAATTTGAAAAATGAGATGCTTACAAGGTAGCAGCAATATATCTCCAATTTCTACACTATTTACTCTGCTTGTGTTGGAAGTAGTCGTGTCAAAACAAGATGATTTGGGTCTCTCCACTAAGTTTTAATTTTGCAGAGCTTTGTAGACTACGATACTTTGTTTCTACATGATAATAATACTTTCGCTACTTCTAATTGTTGTTTCATTTAGTTTGTAAGTGGCGACAATTGAGTGTATCAGAATGAGAAGTAGGAAAAGGCTATTTTTTAGTGAAAATGAGTTTTATACGTACATCGGTCCCCTAGTTGCTCTGCATCGTTCAGCTTGATATATAGGTAAAATAAGTAATTTTCATGAAATTAGTGATAGCGATGTCTGGGTGAAATATTTTGATTCCTTTTATTTTACATTATTGTAATATAGTTCTCAATAATACATCAAACAACGTGCATGGAATAAACATTACTACTTATGTGACTACAATATATGTGTCTATACAGGGTGTCTTTTAAATAAAGTGAAAAAGTACGGAAAATTAAAAGGTGTAATTATATAGAACATAAATTCAAACAATTTTGGGTCAATTATGACGCGAACGTCAAAATTAAAAAAAAAAACAGGAAATTATGATACAACTCTACATACGTGGACCTATGGACAAATTCGCAGACATACACGCAGACTACATACACTGCTGCCGATGTTATAAAAACTACTAGATGATGTGAATAACTGAACTGAAATTTTTATTTTAAATATCTTTATCATTATTTTTCTCGCGACTGCGAAGCAATTTTTGCAAAATATTTTGGATTTAAGTCTAATAAAATTAGACCTTTCCATTCTTTATACTTTTTTATTTTATTTCATGGACATCCTCTATAGGCACATATAACATGTAATGTTTCCAAGTCCTTGACCACCGCTGCGCTCTCTTGGGGTATGAATCGGTACTGGTCCCAGTCATACATCATAAATAAGGACCCTGAAGGACAGTGAAGAAGACACATCACAAGATGTTGCTTATTTTCAAGTTCTGTGTCAATATATTCGCGTTAATGTGATTTGATTGATGTAAAATGTTACACTTTAATTTTTTCTTAAGAATGAACAAAGCATCCTTACATCCAGGTGTCGTACACATGCGTATTATATCTTTGATCAAAAGCAGCAGTATTTAAAACAAAAAAACTGTTTGCTATTTGTAATATAAGATAAAAAATTCATGTATGCTATGCATTTGAAATACAACATATATCTGAGCCGTGTATTTGGAAAAAGTAATTCCAATTGTGTGTTTAATACGTACTTCCAATATTGCCGAGCCCTGATGCATATATCTTTCTTCCCCCATTTCCTTCCCCCAGTTAGTTTGGGTTAGCAAAGCTGTACTGTATCTCCAATCTAAAGTGAGAAAAGTATCATTACCCAAAAAAATTCAGACTTGGGCATCATAAAATAATTGGATCTAGCTTAAGAACCGAATTATAGCATTTTCATTCATTAACCAGATGAAACTAGTGTGGAGTAGTTAGAATATTGAAGGATCAAATCGTATATTCAGTTATCAACAAAAAAACGATGCTGAAATGACGTTGGAATATAATTACGTATAGATACCAACATTCCCACCAGATATTTTAGTGAAAGTCACATTGTAGCTAATTTATTAAAGCCTGTAAGCTATTAGACCGTTTTAAAACACTCAAAAGAGATAATTATAAAATAGGAATCGCGAGTTAAACGCAAACAAACATGAAGGTAAGGCTAATATTTGAGAAGGCAAAACATAAAAGCGAAAATAAATAGTGTAATATACATATTAAAACAAAAGGTAGTATACGTATGTATATAACAGAAATATTAATAACACAAAAGAATCTTACAGATAACTTAACCATAGGAAGGTTATTACTAAAATGAAGGTGACGTATACATCCGGAAGAACAAGATTAACAATGAAAAAGTGATAAGACAATACAGAGTGATTTTAAAAGCTTGATGATAGCTTAAATTTTCCGCTGTGGATTTTTAGGTATTTCACATATGTTGAGTGTCGAGTGGCCAATATTATCATCTATCAGTGTTCTGTTCGATACATTATTTATTTGTTATTATTCGCTTTGGTTTTATTTGAAATCAATTGTTTTTAGAGCTCCTCTTTATCAGTGTAATCGTTCAGGTGCGTTTTTATGAATTTATATTAAATTGGTTGAAGGCTTTTTATATATAATCAATAAGACCCTTATACCCATTAGGTGTCGGGTTAGATTAAATTTTCACCAGTCCTCCATGTTCTTTTCAATTTTCTGAGCTTCATCCCAAGTTTTTCCTTTCTTATCTAAAACTTTGCTTATTTCTTTATTCCAGCTTCTTTCTGGCTTCCTTCTTGTTCTTTTCTTCTGTATCTTTGCTTTCCCGACCTGCTTAAGAGGAATAATATTGTCCATCTTTTGGAGATGTCCCCACCATGCTAATTGTCTTTATTCGACATAACTTTCTATCGATTCTGTTTGTAGCTCTCTTCTGATTTGTTCGTTTCTTTATCCTGTCTCTTCTAGTTACATTTTTCACTTTTCTTAAATATTTCATCTCTCGGGCTTGGATCTTACTTTTTTCTTGACGATTGAATACCGTCACTTTTGTTTGTTTTATTATTTTTTTTCTGTTTATAAATCCTAAGTCCATAGCATAGTATACCTTGTTGGCTTTCTGTATTCTGTTATTAAGTTCTTTTTCTTGTCTTCCCTTCTCGTGTATTGTAATTCCTAAGTACTGGAAATCTCTAACTTGTTGAAGTTCTGTTTCTCCAAGTTGAATGTGTATTTATTTTTCCTCTTTTGATATAGCTATTACTTTTGTTTTGTTTGTATTAATTTTCAGTCCATAATCAGTGAGTGTGTTGTTCCAAACGTTTATGTTGTGTTCTAGAGGTTTTTCATTTCTGGCTATCAATGCCACATCATCTGCAAATACACATTCTGGAATTTCTACCTTTTCTAAGTTATCCTACATAAAAAGCTCTTATTCTCCTCCTTATTTCTCTGATAATTTCATCCATAAATATTATAAATACTAGAGGGTTAAGTCCACACCCTTCTCCAACACCTTCCTTTGTATAGAATACATCTGATTTGATATTTTTGCTAATTATAGTTTGCTGTTTCTTCATATAAACTTTCATTGATTTAGTGAACTGCGGGTTATTTAAAAGTTGCCTTATCTGAGGACCATAAAAAAATTCCAACCTTAGAAAGCCTTGTTTCAAATACCCAAAACACGATCCATTTCGGGGTAACGCCTTCATATGTCCCAGCTTGATACGCAGTGGTGGAAAGATGATTTTGTTGCTGTCAATCAACGGTTCGTTAAGAACGTTGTGTCCTCCTTGAATTAAAACATTTCTTAAAGGCTAGTTGCTGGTAATCCAGTGCTGGGCCTTATTTCTGCTGTCCCATAGGCATAAAAAACGACGATATTTTGTGTAATCACTTTGTTATCCGAGGAGAAAGTTTACCATTTTTAGGTCGACATGCATCACCCACTCATGCTTTTGATATTTGATATTTTTCAGGACCATTGATATTGTCTCGTATTCCTCTTTTATAGTGGTGCAATAATCTGCGAATACATATTCTGCAATTTCTACCTTTTCTAAGTTATCCTCTTGTCCTCCTCCTTATTTCTCAGAGAATTTCATCTATAAATAGTAGAAGTCCAAATTCGCCTTCTTTTCTAACACCTCCCTTTCTACGGAGTACCTCTGATTTCATGTTTTTTGCTAATTACACAGCTTGCTGTTTCTTCATATAAACTTTTGCCAGCTGCTACTAATTTGCAAGTTTTCCTCTGTTGTGTAGACATTGCCATACTTTATTTCTGTGTACCCCGCCAAATACTTTTTCCAATTTTTTCAAAAAATTCCAAATATACGCTTTCTCCAGCAGCCATTTTCTTGTACATCATTTCTTTAAAGTATCGTCTGTGTATGCTTCTGTTTTTTCTAAATCCACTTTGGATTTCTAATAATGTCAGTTCCACTACTTCTTTTCTAATAATTGTTCATAAATCTTCATTACTGTGTTCAGCAGCATAGTTCCTCGGTAGTTGTTGCAGTCTCTGTTGTCACTCTTTTTGTATATTGGTACTATTAGGCTCAGACCCCAATTTTTTGGGATTCTCCCTTCCACCATACGTTATTAGAAATATTCAACAATAGCTGCCTTGCGTGGTACCCCATATTTTTGAACATCTCGTTTGATAATTTATCGTCCTCTGGAGCTTTCCCGTTTTTTAACCTTTTTATTACTTCGTCCAGTTGTTCTTCCCTGATTTTCTCCTCTTCGTACACTCTGCTTGCATTATCCCGACTGTCGCTTGGGTTATGTATTTCTTGTGTTGTTATTTCGCTTAAGCTATTCAACAAATCTTGGAAGTATTTTTTCCAGCGAGTTATAATCATTTCTCCATCTCTGAGTATTTGTCCTTCTTTGTCTTTTAATGCTACTGAATCCTCTTTTCTGTCATTTCTCATATTTTTGAGTACTTTAAAAAACAGCTTTTTATTTCCATTGCTATCTCTTTCTAATTTTAGTCCAAATTTTATCCATGATTTTTGTTTCGCTTCCATTACTGCGATCTTGACTTTTCTTCGTTGTTCTTTGTATATTTCATTCCTTTCTTCGTTTTTTACTATTTAAATAACCCTGCCATGCCTTCTCCTTTATTTTCACTAGGTTCTTAATTTCGTCAGACCACTATAAAGTTTGTCTTTTATAGTTATTTATCTTAGTTGTGCCACATATGGTCTTAGGTGTGTCTATAAGAGTTGTTTTAAACAGTATCTATAATTCATCTGTACTAAGTTCTTTGTATTTAGCTTTTTATCTTCTGATGTTTGTCATTTATAACTTTTTCGTATTCTTTTACTATTTTCCCATCTTTTAATTTATAGGAACGCATTGACCATGAAAGTATTTCATACCTAACCTGACGAAAATTTAGCGAGGTGGGGAATTCAAACTGTTATACTTCCGTACAGCACTTGCCTGGTAAATTCCAGAATTTTGGAAACTGATTTGCTGCTTCTACAGAATTATTCACTACTTCTTAATTTCACTCAACTATTACTAAAAGATAGGCAAGATACCGGAATTAACTAATTAATTTCTTTTATTGCTAAATACTTCGCAAAGAACATTCCAAAAACGAAATAAACAAGCCAATATCCTTCCTTCATTTCAATTATCATTTCGCCAAAGTAGAACGCCAAGATTATCGAAATTGCTTATGACATCTCGATGGTACCTCGACTACGAACCTATCGCCTTTCAATTTCTGACTTCGCGTAATTAATTCAGCCTCGCCCGCTTTACCGATATCGCAACCGAAGTGAGTGAAAACGAACTACCGCCAGCTTATCACCGCACTCGTCGATTCCACGCAGGCAATTTACCGCATAAATACCGTTTGCTTCGAAATTAAAATAAACGAACATAAATTGTTGCTATGCACACCGCGTAAATACTAAGAAGGAGGATGTTTCTGGATACAAGCGGAACTATTTTATCCCTTGTTATAATGATGAATTTGTTATTGACTCGTGATTTAACGTAAGTGGAATTCGATTGGAGCAATTGGCAAGCATTAAGTGTTGTTATTTTAGATAAATTTGCTTTTAACTATCGCCGGGGTAGTTTAAATAAAGAAAGCTTTTCATAAATCGTGTTCTATATGTTCAAAATGGGAAAATTAATTTTCAACATAACAATTGCTAGAGAAAATTGAAAAATACCCTTGAAAATCCGTTTTACTATTACTTATCATTACAGACCGGATTATATGCAAAGAAAAACTGGAATATATGCGCATATATATGCATCGATTTTTGAGAAAATATGCATAAACCTGGGGCATATATGCAAAAAATTGCGACAATATGCAAAATTTTGACATAAAATAAATAAGAGCAGAAATTTAAACATTAACTTTATTGCACAATATTTTTTTACAACATATTTCTAAACCAATTTATAATTAAATGTTGTTCAAAATTGTGTAAAAGAAAGTTTTGTGTTCTATCAGAATACATATGTTTCGAAATAGAAAAGCTTCTTTCAACTTCCACAGATGTAATTGGTACATGTTTTAACTTTGCAGTACATTCTACATTAACATTAAAGTCGGAAACGTTTACTGTTACACCTTCCAAAATGTTCTTTCTTCAATTTCAAATACCCCGAATTTTTGTTTATCACTTTTTTAAATTTATCGTATATAGAATTACCTATTGTACCCTTAATCTTCTTACATAGCATATCAAATTCGTCTACTATTTCGACTGATTCCGAGAGCGATATCCCTTATGTTTCTAATTTATGAATAGAACTTGAAACAGAGCTATAATTTGACTTAATATACAAAAGGTTTTGTAGCAATTCTGTTGATGTTATCTTTTTACAGTTTTCTAGAGTAATGCAGTCAGCAGTGATTTCAAGAATTACATTTTTTATTCCTTCAAAATTAACGGCGTAAAAAATTGCAGCGCCTAACCATGTACCCCGTGTCGTAATAATCGGTTCAGGAGGCACCTTAACACCGGGAAGTCGCTCCTTATAAAATTCAATTCGTAAAGGTGCTTTTAAAAATACTTTTTTCACATTGCTAATTAAATTATTAATCAAAGGAAGTTGATTTCTAATGTCTTCAGCTACACGATTAAACCCATGAGCTAAACAAGTGGTATGAATAATGTTACTATAAAAAATGTTTCAATTTTGCGCGGCTTTTATTATGTATGGTGCAGCCTCGGACAACTTAGTAAAATTTTTTCACAAGGTATACTTCCAGGTAAAAAGAAATTTGATAAACCTTCTTGAACGAATTGGGCAATTATCACATTATTTGTTTTTTGAAGTTTTTTACAATAAATTAAATATGATTTACCTACAATATCTTCATGAATAATTCCTATTAATAAATGGGCAATATAACGGCCACACTTATCCGTACTTTCATCTACCATGATATAAATAAAATTATGCCCTACCAATTGTTGAAGTTCTGCCATTGTTTGCTGGTAACAAGATGCGACATAATTTTGTCGTAAGGTACTTTCGTCAGGTATATTATGTTTACAATATTTTTACAGAAATGATTTCAAATTAACATTGTTTAATCTTGCTAATGGTATATTAGAACGAAATGAATGCGTTACACAGATCCGTATTATATTCTTCTTGTTCTGAGTTTCGTGAAGTTGATGCTACACATTGATATATAGATTGCTGCGCACATGCGGGTCGCTTTAGTTTTTCACATTTTCCAATATGTGATGGAGTTTTAGCGTATTGATCAATCAGGTATTTCTCTCTTCAACAACAATTATCATTTTATATCCAAAATTAAAGAAAAAACGTGAGAGGGCATTTTTGCACCAAAGGCAGTGCATAGGGAAACTACACATTTAAAGCACATCTAAAAGAATGCCTTCTTATCTTGGTGTTATTTTCTAGGTATTCGTTTAGATGTGTTTTACATACGTTATGGTAAGCTTTCAGAAATCATTCACATGTGTAGTTTCCCTTTGGTGCAAAAACGCCCTCTCGGGAGAGCAATCCCCGAGTTGCACGAGAGAAGGGTGGGAAACTGTATCCGCTTCTTTTCGCTGTCTGACTTTGCAGACAAATGTTTCTTTCTTTTAGCACTAGCGCCAGGACTATTCATTTGTATCGTAGAGTTAAGTATGGTGACGAGAGAATTACATGTTAGCATAAAACTACTCGAAACCACGCTGGTGACCCCGGGAAGGCATGTTCGTGTGTTAGCGGTTTATGTCTCACATGTCCTTCTCGTGAATTGATTTCAGTAATACCATGCGAAAGCTGTATTTACAGCGCTCTCTTATCTTCTAAAGCTGATTCATGAAGGCATTTATAGTACATTCTGAAGAACTGCGAATGTTAATTAGTTAACGCTATTGCTAGAAGTTCAAAAAAAATCCAGTTCAGTAACCTCCGCACTTTAAACAATTGAACCTTTCTAAGTGAGAACGTAGAAAATTGCAAGCTAAATTTATGCTAACTTGTATAGACTTGTAATTACTCTGGAAGCCGTTATAGAGTAACAAACTTTTTCACAAGTGCCTTGCTAGCACCTTAACTGTGTATATCTGTTAGCAAAAGTTATTATCTGCTTAGTTTACACTTCTTATTTGAGGAATAATGCTAACATACATATAGTGTTTTGGTAGTCTTACTCACGTTTTATTTATGTTGCGTGTAGAGATTTGTTCTTTTTATTCGAATTAAGAGTTACGCTAAAATCAGTATTATTCACATGTTACAATAAACAATTGTTATTAATAGTATGAGACTGCAAATGAAAGTAATTCTGTTGTAAGCGTGCCAACTTAATAAAAGATCATTTTTTTTGTATCCGCGACTTTTTAAATATCTTTATTGGGCTGGTAAGCAAGTCTTTAATTTTTCTCTCTAGTTAACACGTAGACAATGTGCGTTTATTGAATAACAGCAGGTTGGATAAGTAGTATCTAGTGCAGGAAATTTTAATTAAACACATTTGAACCGCGTGACAATAACAATAACAAATCATAAATAATTCTGCCAATTATTTTAGCTTTTGGGACAATTTACAACATCAGTTAGTCTGGCTTAATTCTTCAATCTGGTTTATAAACAGGTAATGAAATCGAGCCATTTTGTTCTTGAAAAAAGCTTTTTATAATCTTAGGAAAGATCAACCGTTACTGTTATTCCTTTACTGTAACATGCTTCCAATCCAAAATATGCACATATTCTCCTATTTCGACTATCAAAACATTAAAACTTTGATTCCTCGTTTCTGCATTTTTTTTTAATCAGAGTCTAACTGTTTTTTAACAATTCTTTTACATTATCTCCAGTTCATAACATTCACTTAAGTTTCTCTGAATAGCTGGAAAGGTTCTATTCGTACAGTGGAACTTGTATAGTGACTATTTTAGATGGACCAATACTATTCTAATGCTTTCTAATAAATTTTGTATATGACTCTCTATAGTGAATATTTTCTTGGGCAAAAACACGGTAACTATATACAGGTCCCATTCTTTTATGTTTCTAAGGTTACATATTTAGATTCACGAAGGTCGAAATGTATTCTGGGTTTGGGCTAGCTGCATTACAACTTTTAGTAATAATTAGGGAGCTGAGGATCACATGGCATCGTACCTACCACTTATATTCTTTATTATTTATTTCAACACTAGATTCAGAAGATTCAATACTTACAAATTTAGCTCTATTGACAAAGGCAACCCAGAAAGAGCATCTACGTAGCTGTGAAATAAATGACGAACGATGAAATTTTTTTTTGTCAGATAGGCGCAACTTTTGTAAATTCACAAAATTTTGTGAAGAAATGGAAAATTGGCGACTACAAATTAAGAAACTATCTCTAGCTGATGTAAAGGTTTGGAAAATCTAAAAGAAAAGATAACTTCGGTTTGAGAAAATGATTGCCAGATTAATGACTTCTTTTAACTAAATTTAACTGCTTCCCAAGCTGATAGCAGTTTTTTAAAATTCTTGCAGGAGATGCGACTTGAGTATGTAATGGGAATCCATTTAAGAGAAGAGAGTCCATGTAATGATTTGATAAAGGTTTTCCTCTAACCAAAAATGCCAAAACTAAGTCATTAAGGAAGAAATGACTGGCAACTATATATTTTTAGAGATTTTAAAGAAATATTGATGATGAATTTTTTTACCAAAAGGATTTACAATTCATGCTTGAAACCAAAACTTAAGGCAATGAAGGCATTGACTATCATCTCACCCCAAGTACTCCATCTACACCTTATAGCTCCAAAATATAAAGAAATATGTTAGGAAAAAATGTTAATCAAATGAGCAGCTAAAATATGCTATCGATAACTGTTTTGCGAACCTTTCAAAGTCCTCTCTTTACTAAATACCGCAGTCGAAGAAATGTTAGAAAAAGTGCATCAGTTTTGAAAGTTGAATACTACTCAAAATTTACAAATTTTCATTCATAGCTAGATACATATTCCCTTAAATTCTCCTTGTATATTACGAAAAGGAACATAACGTGAATTTCTGAATCTTCGATAACACTAACACATGGAATCTATTTTTGTTTTTGTCATAAGCAAGCTCTGATTTGATTTACATATTAAGTTATTGTGCAGACAACCAAACTTAACTTGTTTTTCCCTTTTTTTTAAATGTTCTTTAGGATTACAAACAAAATGTTGAGTATTGTTTGTAATTTCACTAACACGCGATTGAATTAAGAAGTTGTCTTTCTTTTCATAGATTTTTGACTTTAGAAGCCTCCTCAAATAAAATTTAACTGAGCAAATCGAATCTTCTAATTAAATTCTTCCCCTGCAGGAACCCTGCTCTCCTTCGTGTGATGGGGGATGGACAATGAACAGCCCCACCAGGAGCTCGTTAAGTGCGTGGTGGTGGGAGACACGGCAGTCGGCAAGACCAGGCTGATATGCGCACGCGCCTGCAATAAGCAGGTTAGCCTGGCCCAGCTGTTGGCAACGCACGTCCCAACCGTATGGGCCATCGACCAATATCGCATATACAAGGACGTCCTCGAGCGATCATGGGAGGTGGTGGACAGCGTCAACGTTTCGTTGCGACTCTGGGACACCTTCGGCGACCACGAGAAGGATCGAAGGTTCGCCTACGGACGTTCAGACGTCGTCTTACTGTGCTTCAGCGTCAACAATCCGGTGTCGTTGAGGAACTGCAGGCTGATGTGGTATCCGGAGATCAGAAGGTAAATGAGTATGGTATTTTTTCTTGAAAATAACAATGAACATATACAGGATGTGATCTATAAAACGATTCTAAAACACTTCATTTATATTGTTTTTTCAATTATTGTTGAAGACGTGCGACTTACTATGAAAACCGTTGGGTAAAGACGAATACTGAGGAATGTTTTTTACTTCAAAGGAAAAGCATTTTAAGAAATCCAATCTAGAAAATGTACAACACATATATTGCCAGTGGTTTTCAAAAAGAGTGAGCATCTTTTGGATAAATTTATTTGATTCTTTCAGCAAACACCGAATACACATAACGTCACAATATTGTGCATGATTATATTTCGAAAAAGAAACACTCTCAATGAAAATTGAAACTCAATTTAGTATTGTTTACTTTAATAATTCCTGATGAATTTTCCATGATCTATGAAAATCTTTATGGTTTTTAAATTACGGACTGTGTCACGTGCAGTTAAACTAGGTGAATTAAATTTACGATTACACAACTTCCGAAGTATATTAAATTACAAAATTCGATATGCTTTACAAGTTAGGAAAGCTGCCGGGAACCTTCAACGTAGTTTCAACTCGAAAACCGACAACTTTCAGGGAGCAACTGTGGAAGTCTACACCAATAAGTGTTACTGGTATTAACTCACTCTGTAATATCCAAACGGTGGATTGTTGTTTACTTCCGAGCAAGTATGAATAAAGTCAAGTTCCTTCGCCAGTAAAGATGTCTAACTTCGGTTGAATTTCTTGAGCATTTCCTTCCATCATTTAACATGACTTTGTTTTTTGAGATTCTTTGTGTAGCATCCAACGACTGCAAAACTTGCGAACGTTAATATAAAATTGCTTGTATTTTGTTCGTCACGTTATGCAAGTATGCAATCTCATGCCGATCTCATTCAATCATTGTACACAAAGCGTCATTATTAATGTCAACAACAGATGTCGATAGATGATCTTGCGTATACGTTGAAATTTAGCAATCGATTCTAACCATTGCTTTTCTGTGGTGTTTTACCCCCAAAACCTAAATAAATTTGATGAATACATTGTTTCCAAATCGTAAATAATGTCGAAAATCTTTACGCAGAAGTAAACTAAGTTAAAGGTTAGAAATATTAAATTTTACAAATATGACGATTAAAAAGTGAAAAATTATTTCTTCCTTTAGTAACAATTTTATCGTAATCAATACACAGTTTTTACAGTCGCACTTTCTCGAAACAAATTTGCATACAGAATTTGAATTACTATTCAGTTTTTTCTTTCGCCTTCCTTTTTTGAATTTCAATACCTTAATCCAGCCGTTCTCAACCTTTGTTTTGCTAAAGGACGCTAGTCATCCAATTGATTTTTGCCACAGATAACTATTACTTCGAATGGGAAATTCCACTTGAGTCTAAAATGTTCAATTCCCATTCAACACGAATTTTCTAGATTTAGAAGATGTCGAGATTTTCAACCCCTTTCTTGCCGTTGTACCGCAGTGTGTATATATGTAAGCAGGCCGACCTCGTCTCGAACAGCATAGTTCTGAGATAGTGAATGAGCGTAAGCAAAATGCAGCGATGATAACTGTTCGCGTGTGTAATATTTTAATGAGTCCATTTTTTATCTCAAATGGTTCTATTTTGTAACTTCTTCTTCTTTGGTCAATATATAGAGTGCCGCAGGGGAACGAGAAATTTTGAAATAACGTCATTTCCACGAATAAATTCATAAAACTAGTAATTTATTAACGAAAGTGCATGTATGCAGCATGCCATTTATGTTTTCACAATCGAAATGTCCAAAAGTGTCTCTTTACTTTTTAAAGATGACATCGGAAAGATGTCCTCCCGTTCGGCGTTCACACTCTAACAGCCTGTTATGAAAACTCTGGAATGCGCGGTGTAGCAAATCTTGGGGAATGGCAGTGCTTTCTTGTTGAATGTTCTCCTTCAGTTCATGGATTGTTGCAGGTCGTGTACGGTACACCTTGCCTTTAAGATACCCCCACAGGAAGAAGTCGCACACACTAAGATCAGGGGATCTTGCAGGGCATTCAATGTCACCGTTACGTGAAATAATGTGTCTTCCAAACAATTGACGAACTGCTGTCATCGAATGTGGAGCAGTGTGTGACGTGGCTCCGTCCTGCTGAAACCACATGTTTTCCATGTTAAGATTAAGCTCGTACAGTCTCGGTGTAAAGAATGTTTGAAGCATTTCAACATATCGAGCGGATGTTACTGTCGCTGCACTACCATCCTCACGTGCAAAAAAATAAGGGCCGATAACACCATGACATGATACAGCATATTGTGACTTTGTCGCTATGTAGTGGTCGCTGGTGTAACTCACAAGGATTGTCCTAGGCCCAATAAGGAAAATTCTGTGTGTTTACGAAATCGTTCAGATGGAAATGGGCTTCGTCTGATATCCATATGTTACCAACGAAATTCGCGTCCTCGTTAATTTTAGCCAATATCTGCCTACTAAACTCCATACGTGACGCTGGGTCTCGTTCATGTAATTGTTGCACAATCTGCAACTTATAGGGATGGAAATGTAATTCGTGCAGTATTCTTTGTAAGCTTCGTCGCTTAATCCCTAGCGTAGATGCATGCTGTCGAACGGAGCGGCGAGGACTTCTCTCGATTGCAGCTCTAACAGCCTCAATGTTCTCTGGGGTACGTACCGTTCGAATGCCACCTGGAGCTTTCTTTTTCAAGACAGATCCTGTTTCTTCAAAATTACACACCCACGTTGTAATCGCATGCGCAGATGGGACACGTCCATGACGTCCAAGCTGGTAATGCTGTCGAAATATTCTCTGCGCGGCAGTCGCACCATCACCATTTTTTATAAAACGCTCTCACAGCTACTGCACGTTCCGCACCAGTCCAACGATCCATGATTACTAAATGGCAATGCGTTCACAACAATTGTGCGACGTTACGAACAACTGCCGGATCTACAGTGCTGACAACTGTAACGTTCAAAATTTACCGCTCCACTGCGCCACCCTGTATATTTCTAAGGAAAACAATCGAGATGGGAATATTATTGGTTAATACATAGATGGCGCAACAGCTATGATCAGTAGCAACAAAGATTTGGAAGACACTGGCGACGATAGCTCATTAAGCGAAGTACTCAAAAATGTTATTACCGTGATTAGTAATATAAAAACACATCTAATAAAGTTCCACATATTTGCAAAACTTTGCCAATGGTTGAGCTCATATCATAAGCTGCACGCTGAAATTCGTTGGTTCTCAAGAGGCAAAATCTTAAATAGGGTTTTGGAGCTTATTTTTTAAAACCGAGAATCCTGTATTCTCAAAAGCACTAACATTTTTCAAAAGCTGAATATAATTTCGTCTAATGAAAAAATCAATAGTTTTCCAAGAAAACTGAAACTTTAGATGGTAGATGTAACGACCTAAAGTTGCACTAAAACAAGGGAACAGACTAAAAAAGATAGCTAAAATCGTTTGAAAGACCTTAAAGAGCGAGCCCTATAATTGAAATCCAGAGTTACGTCTCTCTTTGGTCAGGTAGGAGAACTTCGTTCTCATACTATTACCAGATCAACAATTAAGGCGAAAAATGAATTAACCGAAATCCAATTCAACACATTTTTAAAGACGAGATCCATTGAAACGCATACAATTTCGTTTTGCATATCTCGAAACTTAAAAAGGGATTATCCTTCCATTACAAACAAGGCCTTGCATATTTTACCTCCATTTGTGACGCCTTATTCAAGCAAATCTGCATTTTCTACAATGAAAATAATGAGGTCCAAGTGCAAGACAACACTTAAGGACGTTTTAAATTTTAAATTATTTTCAGTTATCATTTGGCTTCATTTGTACTTCTTAATTTATTCGTTTTGTTGAAATGGGCTACTGTTTTGAAATTACACCTTTATGTTCTCATTCAAGTAATAAATTTTCGGTACTTATTTTTGCATTTATTTACATTTCCAGGTATAAATGTGTAAATGGCCTTAAGGATAACATTTAATCTACTATGAAATATCTAACACCTAAGTAAAGTATATACTTAAAGACCAGAAGAAATTTGCTGCTGTCTTAATCTAATTTGTCGTATGGAACACATAGTGAACTTTAGACCATTTGGTTTTTCTTGTTTTTATAATGACGTAGCATATGTAATATTTATATTTCTTAGCGTTTTATAAAAAAATGCATTATGACATTCAAGCTCAAGAATAGGAAAAAACAAGAACAAACAAATTCTATATGAAACAATACATCAGGAAAGTATGATTGGCAATAATGCATCAATTACCGTAAAAGATTTTTTAGCATAACTCCTGAAATACATGAAATTTTAAAAATTCAGGAGAATAACAAATGGTAACCATTCATTTAACTTAACCGAGTCCTTATATAGGCAGGGACATAATTATTAGGCACCCCTATTTTCTTCAATTATTTTTAAGATAAACAATGAACAAATAAAACAAATGAACGGCCAGAGTTAGTAATAAACGAACTACTTCCGGAATTGGATCGTGTAATGATGAGATATATATAAAAAGAAATAAGAGTAAGAGGAGAAAGAAAAGAAAAATAAGAGAAAAAGAGATAAAAAGAAAAAAATTATAAATGGTGGGGGCACCTAAAATAGAAAGAAAGGTGAAAAGAATAACAGAAGGAAAAAGAAAGAGACCAAAAGAGATCCCACCTTTCTCTTTTGGTCTCTTTCTTATTATTATTACTAACATATGGCAGGTTGAAGTTGGAATGTCCTCCCATACTCTTTCAAGTATTGCTTTTAATTCTTGTTTGGATTTGCATTTGTGTTCGTATACTTTTCGCTTAAATGCTCGATCGGATCTAGATCCGGGCTTTGGGGTGGCTATTCCAATGTCAATGTTCGCTTCCCGGAACCACGCTAAACTTGCAGCCGCAGTATGACATGGTGCATGCTTGTTGAAACAGAACTTTGTCAGTATTCATTCCGAATAATTTTTCCATTGAGGGCAGTAAAACTTCATTTAACATGCTGGCGTAAGTCCTCGAGTTCATTCTATCAGTGCACACGAACATCTCTCCAACCTCTGTCGACGTCATACACCGCCATATCATGACACTACTGCCACATTGTTTGATAGTAGACACCGCACAATCGCCATGGTATTCTTCACCAGGCCTCCGACGCACTAGCACGGTGTACCAAAAGTCTATAATAAACCTATCCAGTTAATTCTTTCAACTCTCGATTTTTTTTAACACGATTCGTTTAAATTTCTATAAAATAGTTACCTTATACTGAATATAAAGCCATTAATTATATTTACCTCTATATTACACTCATCTGTCCAAATCACATTCGTCCAGTCCTTCTCTGTCCACGATTTATGTTTATGAGCCCATGCTAATCGTTTATTTTTATTTACGTCCGACAGCCACGGTTTCTTTCTAGCTTTTCTCGATGATAGGCCGATTTCTCTAATACGTCTACTTACTGTTTTAGGCGATAAATTAACGTTGAGTTGTTGATTTAACGCGCCAGCCAAATCTGTTGCCGTTGGTCGTCGATTTTGTAGAGAGTGTCGTTGGAACCAACGGTCCTCCCTTTCTGTCGTTTTACGTTTTGGACCTCTTCCCGGTCCGAATTAAGTATCCCCTGTTTCTTGGTAACGCATTAGAGTTGTTTGTACGGCGCAACGCGAACATTTTACTTTCTTACTAATCATCACTTGGGATAATCCCTCGGCATGTAGTGTAATAATTTGCGCGCGTTGAAACTCAGAAAGTTCTTTAGATTTCGGCATTTTCAGTTACATATACATAAACTAATCACGAATAAATATTTTTATTTGCCAATAACAAAGGCACATATAATTTAAAATAAAAATACTGATGTTCACCGGTCACTTTACCGAACTATACTAAGTGTAAAATACAATTAGTTAAGCAAATACAGCAATAAGTGGATTAACAACGGTACTTCTCCCACCAACCTTTCTACTTATACTACGGGTATATCTAAGAAGCGGTAGGTAAAGACTATTTGTCTGTTAATACCGCTATATTAAAACATCTTAAGGGTGCCTCATATTCATGTCCCTGGGTGTATGTTTATAACAAACAGCAAATGGTATAGTTTTAATCACTCCATCCAATATATGTATATTATGGATTCAATGAATATAACATCATTTAAAGACAGCTCTAACAATTTAATTGATTCTAATTCTGCCTAGATTATTACTTCTCATTGCATTGTGGTGCTCACTATTCAAAACAACATTTAATTTCACTACCACATAAAATTAACTATTAAATACATCTTGGGAAATTTTGTTTAGTACCTCATAAAGACCTAAGTAAATAAAGCTTAAACTATTGGCAAGTAGATAAAAATAAATTAGATACTATAAAAAATAACTACCTACATTGATCTTGGAGGTGTTGACAGTTCGTCTGGTTTTATTCTTGCCTTTTTTGCAGACTGTATATTATTTTTGCTCATTCGACTATGATTATCAATGAATATAAAGAAATAAAACTGAAAACTAAATATAATTGATGCAGATTTTGTCCAAACACTCCCGTCATCCTAGTGGGTTGCAAGAACGACCTACGCTACATGTACAGGGATGAAGCGTACCTCAGCTACTTCCGTGATAGAAGCCCGTTTGTACGTGCCACGCGTAAAAGTGATCTCGTCATGCCCGACGAAGCACGTGACGTAGCCAGAGAATTAGGACTTTACTACTACGAAACCTCAGTCCTTACCTATTACGGTGTCAACGAGGTTTTCGAAAATGCCATACGTGCTGCCCTCATGGCGAGGCGGCAGCAACGTTTCTGGATGACCAACCTCAAGAAAGTCCAGAGACCCCTTCTACAAGCACCTTTTAAACCTCCGCCGCCGCCCAAACCGGAAGTGATGGTCCCACCGAGTACCTTCCAGGACAACGCCTGCCAACTTTGGTTGGACAGGTCGCACGTGGACGTTCTTCTGGTTGCTGGTCCCGTCGCTTTTCCAGCACATCGCTTCCTACTTTCAGCAGCCAGTCCTGTCCTGTACAGATTGCTTAACGCCGATTTGATGGCTAGAAGTACAAGCGATTCGAGCATGGTGAGTTCTCTGGGAGATTTCGCCGACGAGACCGAATGTTTAGTGAAAGCTGAGCAAAAGATGTGCAAGAGAAGGGCCAGTTGTCAAGGATTGCCGTCCGGAAAGGAGTTGGACCATCCTGCTTTCCAATCGATTAGATGTGTTGATGGACAGACTGTTATTACGGTTAGTAGGATAGTGACACCGTCGGCGTTGCAACAGTGTCTTCATTTCGCTTATACCGGATCCTTGGAACATCGAAATGTAGATATTCAAGTAAGTAAAATTCTATTAAACAAATACTTTTATGTATTACGAATCTTCCTAGGACCTACTACGAGTTGCTGAACTATTAGAACTGCCACATCTACAACTAATGCTGACGAGTGACTACAGATCTGATACTAACAATTATGAAACATTCTTGAAGAATCGTATAGGTGACATTTGCTTGGGGCAAGGACTTTTTGCCGATGTCATCTTCGAGTTAGACGATGGAGCCTGCGCTGCACACAAACCGATGTTGGCTGCCAGATGTGACGTGATGAAAGCTATGTTTGGTGGTGATTTTCGAGAGGGACAAGCTAAGGTAATGGAAATATTCTAAATATCCCATTTGCACTGATCCTAAAGGATTTGTAATAAATTACAAAAATGATTTTTATATCAAAACAAAAGGATTTACCATTAGCGATGACGCATTTGTAAGTTGAGATTTCTTTCAGGTGGCATTATTTCTTCACATTTGTACTTTTCTATATGTAATTTATGTGCATTAACTTCAATTATCGGTTGTTGTAATTATCTTAGATCGAAAAAAAAGTTGACGTTTTTACTCCATAACGTTTCCGTGCCACTGAGACAAAGAGAATATTGCAGCTGTACGCTGGAGAATTAGAATATGCTCAATGCTCAGCACTAGTTTGTGGCCAATTTTGTGAAAAGATCTTATCCTACGTGCCTACAAGATTAATTATTAATGAATTAAATGATTAATTAATTAATCGGGGAGCCAATTTCTTTACCAAATTATTTTGATACCAATGAGTATCTGAATGTATTAGAAGAGGTTATTGACGAGTTGCTGTATATGCCGTAACATATTTTGCATACATGAAGATCCTCCTGCTCACTTTGCTTGTAATCTAAAAGAGTGATTGGATGAATACTTCCCAAACAGCTGGATTGGTTACAGCAGTCCTGTGTTATGGCCTGCAACATCTTATAGTCCCGATCCTTTGGATTTTTTTTGTTTGGGGTTCATTCAAGAGAAAGTTTATGCAACGACTCCTCAATACGCCGACAAAGCCAGATACAGCATTAACATGGTAGTATTATATATCATACCAAGAGTAGTGCAGACAGTACCTCGTAGACTACAGCTGTGCTTAGAAACAGACAGATTTCAATTCGAATAACTGTTTCAGTATTAGTGTAACTGTTTTACAGCCAAACAAATATCCAAAAATGAATTAATCCTGTTATAAAATACGTTGTGGAATGTGTATTGTTGTAACAATAAATAATTTCATGAGCAAATTTTATCTTGCCTAATGTGTAGAATTTAAAACCTAAAATTCGCCCATTTGTTACTAGTAGTTTGACTAGTAGATGAATAAAATGTTTTCGAGGATTAAAATTCAGAAAATATTACGATATCTGCTATTACAATAATATGCGAGTACAGTATTGCCAAATGTTTGTTCCTAAAAACGAAGTATGATATATTTTAACACTAAGACTTTCGATTCAGAATCAGAATTTGTGCACACCTTGTAATTATGCCAGGTTCTTCTTTTATCATTACACATACATGTTTCTTTTATGTAACTTTAAAAAGATAATTATCAATGCATTAGAGGCATGGTACGTAACCAATTATACACCGTGAAGAATTTACCCGTAACTTAATGATTAAATCAGGTTGCATTGAAGAGAGAAAAACCATTTTTTGATAATTATTTTTGATTTTTTATTTATACATGAATTTTGAAATAAATACATTTTGTCTTCATCAAATTTGGCGATTAGTTATTTTATTTGCATTAAGAGAGATTTGTGGTAGCACTGATAACTGATTTTGCTAGGAACTCAGGGTTCTCGCTCGTTTAATATGAGTGTATGACTGGTTGCTTACCATCCTGCTCTCATTGACAACTATCTTTTTAAAGTTACTGAAAAATGGATGAATGTATGCAATGATAAAAAAAGAACCCGATATATCATCGTAAACCACCGCCACCAATGGTGACGTAGTCTTTTTTATTTTCACGAAGTACTTTCAAAATCATGCACCGAAAATACAAATCTGATTGGTTTAAATCGAATCGGTTTTCCTATACCCTGCCACAGCTTCAGTGACAATATAATTGACAGTTAACCTTTAGTGTTTTGTGTATTTGGTCCTCTTCGTTTGCTATTGTGCAATGAGAGAAAGAATGCAGGGAGTTTGGCAAGAGAATAACTAATGTTTATAAAATAATTTTTATTACTAAAAAAAGAAATTAACTCATAACGTTTATATTTTCTCATAGTTCGTAATATCTGTAAATTCCCTTCATCGTCCTATAATAAATACCAACTGTCCTAAAATCTGTCCTAACTAAATCAAAATTAGTAAATCATTCAAGAAATTATACAATCAATATTCTTTAAAAATTCTGTTTTATACATTTTGTCATAATATTTTCGCAGGTATCAGTGCAATATTAAAAGAAAAAGATGGATCGCAGTTCGCCCACATAGGATACCCAGCCTAATTATCTTTGTATTTGTTTTGTAAAAATTTTCATCGCATTTCGTAATGTTCCTTCTTTTTTCAAAACAGTAACTTCATTTTCAGCTAAGGGAAATTGCATTAAAAGCAATATTCTAACATATAATCAAGTAAGACGTCCGTATTTTATCGTCATGTCGCTACAATTATTGTAAACTGTACAGTATTTATTCCTACACAAACGCAAATCTTTGCAAAAATATTGAACCAGATGTAGCAGATGTTTGTATCTTTATCTAAACATATTACCGTCACGTTTTCTGTTAAAAATGCGTTTACGCACTGGTCTTATAAGACTCTGCCCTGAAATCTATTTCCAGCTTTCGTGAATACGCTTTACCAGGTGTACAAGTATGAAATGCGGAGTTCAGCCAACAGATGGCGCACAATGCAGTTTGTGCTATACAGATTCGACACTGCGCTATTTTGTTACGCCATCAACAAGTATCAGACGCGCATGAGTGATGTATTGGAAAGGTGTGTGCATAGTGTTGTATTCAGTATGTCCAAATTTATACCAAAGAAATAGCATTTGCCGACAGCATTAAGTTTTTGTTTTCATTTGAGGAAAACCGCCGCTGAATCATACCGATTACTTCGAGAAGCGTACGATGAACATGTTCCATCGTAAGATACATGTGAACGATGGTTTTGGCTATTCAAAAGTGGTTACTTCGGCGCTGCAGACATGGAACGTGGAAAACCGCCAAGAAAATATGAAGATGTGGAATTCCAGGCATTGTTGGACGAAGATGATTCGCAAACACAAGAACAGCTCGCCACGCAATTGTGCGTTAGTCAACTAGCTGTTTCCAATCGGCTATGAGAGATGGGAAAGATTCAGAAGACCGATAGATGGATACCACATGAGTTGAATGAAAGGCAAATGGAAAAGGGCAAAAACACATGTGACATTTCCTTCGCTCGATGCAAAAGGAAATCGTTTTGTATCGTATAGTTACAGGAGATGAAAAGTGGATTTACTTTGAAAATCCCAAGCGCAAAAATCATGGGTAGATCCAGTTGCACATCTACATCGACCGGAGGTCTGAATCGCTTTGGTAGAAAGACAATGCTCTGTGTTTGGTGAGACCAGAGAGGCGTGGTCTATTATGAGCTGTTAAAACGTGGGGGAATGGTTAATACTAAACGTCACAGACAACAATTGATCGATTTGAACCGTTCGCTGCTTGAAAAAAAGGGCAGACTATCAAAACAGCCAATGCTCCATCACATACGCCAAAATCCGTTCACACCTTGGAAGCACTCAGTTGGGACTTGGCTCCTTCCGACTCCACTTCTTTGCATCGATGGGTCACGCACTTACTGAGCAGCATTTTGGTTCGTACGAAGATGTGAAAAAATGTCTCGATGAGTGATTTGCAGCAAAAGGGGAAGATTTTCATGGTGGCATGGTGCTCACGAATGGCCCGAAAGATGGGGAAATTGTATAAAAAGCCACGTAGCACGCTTTGAATAAAGCACTTTTTATCATTCTACCGAATTTAACATGTTTTTAGTAAAAAAACTGCATTTCATACTTATACACCTGGTATATGTAGAACCTCAATCGAAACGCTTATTCATTTTTTTTATTTCCCAAAAGGTAATTGAATTTCCCGGAGTTCGCGAGTACACTTTCCACAAGCTGCTGTGCTTCCTCTACACCGACGAGATACCCGCAGTCGCCGCCAGCAGATGCGTAAATCTTTTGGAGCTGGCGAACCGCCTCTGCTTACCTCGTCTGGTCGCCCTGGTCGAGCAAAGGGTCATCGAGGATCTTGATCGGCTACCGTCGTCCGAAGCCATCGAGCAGTGCTTGCGACTGCTGGAACCGGTCAAACTGCATAACGCTCACCAATTGGCCGACTGGTGTATGAACCACTTGTGCATAAATTACAACAAGCTGTGTCGGATGTCGCCGAGAAGCTTGCGTCTGCTGCATCCGGACAACCAGGCGTACCTCGTCGAACACAGGTGGCCGCCGGTGTGGTATCTCAAAGACTACGATTACTATCAGAAGTGTTTAGCGGAAAGGGATCGCGAACAAAAGCCGCAGATCAAGAGCAGCTCCGGTTGCCTTTGTTTTACGCGTAAATCCGAATCGGATCCGGCCCTATCGAGTACCGATAAACTATGACGAACGTCTTTAAGTCGCCGCCTCCTCAGCCAACGCCATCGTCACGTTATGTTGTTTAATTCCGACTTTTTCCTATTCTTCGTGTAATAGTCGTACAAACGCAAGGGAAAAGTAAAGGAATCTGGCTTTTATCGAATTAAAAAATGAAATTTAAATGAAAACTAACCTCACACTTCCTAATAATACCGTCTTCATTCCTAAGATCCACAAATTCTTCATAATTTTCCTTTTAAAAACCAAGACATCGTTTATTCCACCTTTTATAATATATTGAAGAAGGGTTTAGTATGAACTGAAAAATTATAAAGGGTAATTAAATAAGAGCGCAAGATTTTAAGGTTCAATAAAACATGATTTTCTGTAGCAAAGTATTGAAATATTTATTGATTTATAATGTATGCATTTGAGCATTATGTATGAAACAAAATATCGTAGATTTGTTCTAACTCCCTGGTAAAACCGTAAATTTATCGTCCGGTACCTGCGCAATGCAAAAAAGCCGTTCCAACTCCATAATGCATCGTACGTGGAACGATAGCTGCAGCGTTCCAACTATACTATATATAGTGTATGTACCAGTTATTGAACGGTCGAACCGATACATCATAAAGAGTAGAAACCGTCTGTACTGACGTGTGTCAAGCTGAATACTAGTCTAGTCATATTTGTAAAAACATAACTGCAATCAGCAGCGATACACAAAATGGTTCCGAAAGTATTCCAACTATCTTAAAATTGCTGACCGATTCAGAAACGCTGCATTTCTAACGCATGCGTATTGATCCGTGTATGAACTGATACGCGTACCGTACAAAAATTGGTTTTTGGAACAAACCTCTTGTAAATAATCACCATAGCTTTCCTGGTGCATGCATACTCTTTCGACAAAATTTGCAATAACACTATTGTATACATATGCGGTATTTCACTGATAGAACGTTTAATTTCGCCCTTCAATGCTTCGGTAGTAGTGGGCTTGTTGGCAAAAGCCTGTCACTTCAGATAACCCCACAGCCAGAATTCAAAAGGAGTTAAATCGCAAAAACGATCAAAAGCAAACTCGAGCAAGACAGTCAATGTTTCACGGGTGGTATTACATGTGGCACCATCCTGCTGAAACCACATATCGTCAAGAGCAACATTTTCCAAATGAGACGCAAAAAACTGCGTTATCATAGTACGATAACGTTCGCCATTCACTATTACTGCATTACCTTCCTCATCTTCAAAGAAATACGGTCCAATTATTCCTCCAGACCACAATGCACGCTAGACAGTGACACGTTTTGAATGCATTGCTTTCTGATGAATCATTCGTGAAACCATCGAGGTGAAAATGGGCCTCGTCACTGAAAATGATTTTGTCCATAAAATCGGCATTCATATTGCTCAAGGATCCAATTCGTGAACTCTCTTCGCTGTATATGGATTGTTGACAGAAGTTGTTGTCAAAACAACTTTGTAGGCGTGCAAATGCAAATCATTAATTAGAAAACGCTGTGTGTGTGAATGTCCAATTCTCGTGCGCGATGACGAATCAACGTGTCTGAACTTTCGGCCACACTCTCACGAACAGTCGTAATGTTTTGTTCTGAGCGATCTCTACGAGCTCGTGACCTGTGTTTCACATCACTAACCGAACCAGTACTTTCGATTTTTTTTATTATTCTTTTCACAGTAGATGAATTAGGAACATTCTGTCGATCGAACATTGGACGCACTGATAATAATACAATCAGGACGCGTTGTTCTATCGTGTAGTACTCCATGTTTACTAACTCTCCTTTATCAACTTTCGATCTGTCACGTCATAATCACGTGCCATTATGATTGTCAAACATGGCGGACAATTCAAATCTTGCGCTCTTATTGAAACTCCCTACAGAAACAAGTGAAGTCCCAAAAAGAAAACAATCAAGTGGACAGAGATTAAACAATGTTACTAGCCATTTCCAGATTTTTGAAATAACTACATCTAGAGATGTTTTTCAAAAATTATTCGTTTCTATGATAGTAAACCCGAACATGTACCTACAGGACACGCCAGCTTTATCCAATAAGAAGATTGAAGCCAAACCGCTGTGTCTCTGTAACCATTAAGAATTGGACACATGTTTACATGAACTTTCTTCTTTAAAATAGTCGATACTGTCACCACCTACAATATTTACTATTTATTCTGAAACATCCTGTATATTAGTTCTTACAATTATACATTCAGAATTCAATGATGGTGAAAAGAGAAATGTCAAGAGCATTTTCTTTTTTCACTGCAACTGTCGTAATAACCAATTAAAAATGAAAGGAAATTTATAGAAGATAAAGAAGAGAATAGTGATAAAAGCCATATTTCAATCAGTTTCCTCAAATTATATCTTCCTCCCCACAAAAAATACAACCTATACCTTTAAGCCTAGAATTTTATTGTTTAGTTTTGGACCAAAGACATCTCATACCATATAGTAAAATCAAGTGTATAGAGGCTGTCCGTATTTTTACACACGTTATTATTAAACTGTATTTCACTTACACATGCGTTAATTACTGCATGTTCTTAAAATGGATAACTCCGCCCCGTTTGTTCCAGCAAATTTAGATGAATTGGCAAAATTTGAAAGTCTTAAAAGTTCATTAATAGAATTCATTTTATCAAAATTGTAACTCGCTTTCCACCAAACCGAGAAATCTGACTCAAATCCAGCGAGTTTAATTACACAAACCGACTTGAGTTGGCTTTTATTGATTTAAGCAATAACAAACCTAGCCCTTTGGGAATTCATTTTAAGAACAACGCATCTAATTACCTTATTATATAATCTTCATAAAACACAAAAGAAAAGAAATTAAACATGTCAATTCTATTAAATTTAATAATTATTCCCAACAAAGTAAATTTAAATATCGACATAATATGTTATTAACCCACGTAAATTCTCGAAGGAAAAATATAAACTATACGAGTAATATTTAAAAAGAAAACACAATTACGAGGCAATTTTCTTCATTCTTATTAACTCGAAATAGAAGAAAAATGCAAAATGCACCGAAGATATCTATATACCTTTCGTTCTGTAAGCACCATAAGATTAAAGTATGCTTCTAACAAGTAGTCAGGGATGCTTTACTTTAGCCGATAGACTGCATTATCAGAGCATGTGCTAGTGATTTGTTTCTGATTACTTGTTCGAACAGGATTATAATTTCCAAGTTCCGAAATGTTACGTTTTGTATTATAATTAATACCCTTATTGTAACGTTCTGTGTTCTAACGTAATATTATGGAATATTACGGTTAATATGTAAGGACATTGTTAAGAATTTTGGAGAAGTTAGCAAAGGAGAAAGTGCTATGTTCAGTCAGTTTAGAATGTCTTTCAGAAGTAAATAGGTTTCGCATAGACTTAAGTAAACCGTTTTTTGGAAGAATCGTACCATAAACATTTCAAATGGATAAAATACGATGAAAATACTAATTATCTATTTAACAATCATATAATCGTGCAATAATTTGCTATTCTATTAAACATTTTTATGAAACGTTATGTGTTTTATTTCTTCCTTAGATACAATTCCTTATTACTATTTTAGATTTAAATGCGTATAACAAAATAACTTATATGATATAATCCTTATCTATCTCACAATGCTAATGCTAACAAATTAATTTCTTCCTTGCATTCATCAAAAGCATCTTTATAATCTTCATGTTCTCGTATCAATACCATAAGACTTCCACGTTTTACACCTAATGCAGCACCAAGGTCTACTCTACTAGGTGTATAACAATACGGTATAGATTTATCTTCACAGACACCAGGTAAGTGGCACATTATCTCTATTGGAGTTACATCCCCAGCAAATAATACAATTCCTGTTTCGCCTTTCCTAATTCTACTTTGAACGTCTTTCAATCCATTTCGAACGTACGATTTATGTTTGATTGCTGCAACACATATAAATTTAAAGTAAAAGTATTTACATAAAAACAATCTGTCGAGAAAACGTACCTTTTTTGATAAGTTTATAGCACTTTTTGGTTAGTTTCTTAGATGCCATTGGTTTGGCTATAACACTAACGTACGATAATTTTTCTTCGTACGATAATTCTTCCTGCTTTATTGATATTTCTTGTGTTGTATCAGGAGTTTCTTGTTTGATTTTACCCATTTTTAATGAAAAACACGCGAAATATGTAAACTTAACCTCTAATAGAGAAAAAGCATTCAAAATGTTGATAATTGTACTGTTGGTAGTATAGGAACTGATACCTTACTGATTTAACAGAAATCTACAAACTAAACCACGTTGGAAAACGTATTTTATCGTAAATATTTTAAAATTTACATTTTCCTAATAAATGCATATATATTTCTTCTTTTATATTTCAAGACTTTTAGTAAGTTATGTTTTAAAAATGTAATTAATAGTTTTAAAGTTATCAGAGGAGGTTAAACAAGGTAACAAGAGAGGGCACTATATAAACGACACATTTCAGTTTAAACATTCCTTTATTGTTTGAAATAAAATACAATTTTTAATTTATGTATTTGATTCTTAATATCACAATATAAGAGTGTAGTAATTCGCAGTTGGTACTCTTGGTTTAAATGAGCAATAACGCAGAAAATAATAACAAAAGCACAATTACTGCAAAAATTTATTCTACTCTACACTGTATTTAACATACATAATCCCAAAGTTTATTAAAAAGTGCAGATAATACTACCCCTGTAAAGTTTGCATATTACATTTGCGAATCAAGGAACAATGTAGTTCTGAGGATTATCAAAATAGAAACATTTGGCAATTTCATATCCAATTTCACATTTATCTGCTAAATCCACACCTACAAAAAGGAAATTGTAATGCTTCTTTTTTAACAACGTTGTTCTGATGATCAATTCTTTTCTCGATCAAGTAAAGAACTTAAATTGAAATACCTGCATTTTTGCATTTAAGAAGGGTAGCTTCCATTGGAGCTTGTCTTTCTGGTACTAAAGACGCAGCTTGTTTCATAGAAGTATCATAATTCATGTGACCATCGCGTGAAATCTAGATAGTAAATTGGAAATTAATGGCGATTTTGAAATATATACAATATTTAAAATAGATATACTATACCACTTTCATCATCGATAAACAGCAATTTAAATAACACTAAAAAGAATAAAAGCATTCACGTGTACTTTGTAAAATTATATGTATTACGTACCATTGTAGATGAATTTATATTTTCCCATTTTCCTTTTAGTAAACCATCTAATTCTTCTAAAATTTTAAAATTTAATATCAAGTTAATTTGATTAAAAAGAACGGTATTTGAATATAATATAATATAATATAATATAATATAATATAATATAATATAATATAATATATATATATATATATATATATATAAATATATATACCGTGTGCGTACGAGGGCTATTACAATTTGAACAACGATCAAAGTTGGCCAGTGCACTCCCTCCGTTAGTAAGAGATAATTTTTACACACGGTATATTGAGAATACAATATAATACAATTTATTACCATCGCTTGTTATTTTGACTTTTGCTTTGCAAGATCTTCTTATCAGTTTTTGCGAGGCTAAAATCTGTGCTTCTGTTAGCTGTAAAACAAGTAATAGTAGTTAAATAAATAATATCTGTAATTTTTTATCTTCCTGACATACTTGTATGTTTAATAAGTCTGTCTTTAAAAATCGATAGTAAGATATATGAAAATTGGATAAGAATGGTTATTCTGTTTATAAGTACTTACCAATCCATGTACAATATGTGTACAAAAAACTAGCAAGATCAAATAACTCCAGCGCAACGTCATCTTGTGATTGTGATATTACAAGAGTAAACAAAATTGGAATCTATCCTTTAAAGCTTCTTTAAATAGCTTTTGGACACAAAAGAACTTCAAGCAAGCATAATGACCATAATGAGAGATAGACCTATTTTTCTAAGCTAATTAAAAAAAATTATACATCCCTGCTATGTTAATAGTATTTTAATTACTTCCTGATCATACGCTGGGCGATCCCGATAAAGATAGTTGCATCAGTTGAGTTTAGGTTTCTATAAGTAAGCCATAACATATAATCTTGATGCTAGAAAATCGCAATTTTCTTTACACATTTTTTATATCGCGTTAATTGATGGCTAAATTATATGTTTGAAGGAGAATTGGATCGTTGTTAAGGCAGTAATTTTTTCAATTAAACAGCGTAAAATATCGTGGTAGGGTAGAAACATGCTGTTATTAAAACCTGATTTGCATATCGTGAAAAGAAAATTAAATTTGATTGTATGGTACAAATAAACATGTTCGTGCATAGATTTCTGATTTATGGAAGAAAATCAGCTACCAAGGCACACATATATATCGTAAACGGAGCTCTAAATACAGAAAGTTTATTGTGAATAGCACAAGGGGTTATAACTCTATCATAGGCTGCTGAAGGCTCTACTTCAATATAAATCTAAAAAAGTAATGGAAAAGCCAAATTTGATCAACCCCTCTAGGTAAGTGATGTATGAATACTTTAGAGTTTAAAATAAAATCTATATGATGTTGGCGTTTTAATGCATATTTATTTTTTATGTATTAATAGTGAAGCGTCAACATCTAACAATACTGCAATAAACAACTAAATATAGATTGAATTTCCAAAAAGTAGCTAAAAATATGTTAAAAATTATAAGTAGTGTTTGAATAATCAATAATGAAATTTTATATCTACGCTAAAAAAGATAGTCTACTTTACAAAGGTGTATTTTATGATACTGCGCATAAACTGATCAAATTTGAATGCTTTCACAATAGCGTCCAATGTTCTCTTCTACTTTTGTTAATTTTGTTGTGCATACAGTTTGTATAATAAGAAACGCAGGCTAATATCTTTTCTAGGAAAAGAGATAGAATGGTTGTAATGATATAGCAAGTAACAATGACGCTTTCCTTAGTTCGGGTAGTAAGTTGCAAGGTAGCTCTTGTTCACTTTTGGAAGAGAAGGTGGTATAGGCAAACATGGGCGCAATGTATGCATAGCGTTTTGAAGCAGTGTTTTTATGTAATTACCCAAAGGGCGCAAGAATGAGTATTGCAGCTGCTGCCAGGTACTTATACAAAACACCAGATTATATATGATGCTAAACAAGGCGATACCAGCAGACAGGAGCAGTAGATAATGCTACAGGACGCGATCGATCTCGTACAATGAGGACCAGGCAAGATAAGGCAGTAATTAATGTATTCAGTAGAAAACCGGATTTAACAATGCGTCAAGAGCAATTTATGTTGGCGAGGAGAAATATAAATATTATTTTAATGCCTCTTAGAAGCGTATTGCTTCCCGCAGCACGCTATAGAAACCATTGCTCTCGGACAAACATCGACAAGCGTGCTTAACATGGGCACGAGAAAATATCGTCAAAGACTGGACGAATGTGGTGTTTACGGACGAATTTTTGGGCCCAAGTACCAAGAAGCAAAGCGTAGTTCGGCCCTACAAATCACACTGTCGAACGAAGTGTAAAACATGCAGTGAAGATCCAAGTTTGGGGATGTTTTAATGTTCATGGTTTTGGGACGTTATGCGTCTTTACTGGTAATTTAAGCGCTCAGCGGATCGTGCAATTATACAAAAAAGGACTACTGACAAGTACAAAGGTTTGGTTTAAGAGTGGTACTGAGTACTGAATTTTATAAGAGGATAACGATCCAAAACATCGAAGCAGACTGTGTACGGGTTTGGATTAGCCCTCGCAGTCCCCGGATGCTAATCCGATCGAAAATATGTAGGCTATCCTGAAGCACAAATTCCGAAGTGAGCGTACATATAAAATAGAAGAGCTATCTCGTAGCATAAAGAATATGGCATTCATTACCTACATCTTATGCTAAAAATTTAGCAGAAAGCACGGAAAAACGTTTTCAAGCTATTCTGAATAGTAAGCGAGATTGCACCTTTTTTTAATTTAGCGCGTATAAAGTTAATGCTTTAAAGTTAGAAGATGTTCACTTTAACAATATAAGTACACATTTTTTCATTAAAATTTATTTGAATTTGGGCACTGCGTTTCTTGTTTTACAGACTGTAACTAGTGTAATAAGGTTAGCAGCAGAAATGTAATAGATATGGCCGGTAACACTTTACAATAATTAAATTACATCTTAGGCTGACAGATCTGTGCCGGCCTGGAGACAGCTGTGCGACTGATTTGCACTACAACAAAACCATTACTGTTAAGGACTTAACATTGTTTTTTGTATTTTCTAAATTTTTTACTATTATGTATTTTATCTTCTTTGCATTATTATTTTCATTTAGAATATTATTTTATTTTCATTTTTATATTTATTTATTTTCATTCTTATATTTATTTATTTTGCTCTCTTATATCCAATTTTATTTTAATATGTATGTACATTACGCATTGTATATGTATGCAAGTCAGCCATTCGCATTACGCTAGCTAAAACTGCCTAATTAGAAATCATTCACTGCAACGTCGTCGGATATGTAATGGGAGTTTTCTTGAAATTTAAGGTACACAAGCAGCAGTCGTCTCCCGCGCGACAGTCGAGATATTAGCGATCGTGCACTCTCGGTCACCTTTCGTGCCTCGTCGTAACGTGTACAGTAACGTCGTCGTAAGTTTATTAGAGATTTCTAAGTTTTTCTAGTTTTGGCGGGAATCGTCGAGGACGTTGTCTATACATTTATTTCTGGCGGGAGTCATTTGGTAACGTCGTCGGACCACATGTATAGATTTTTTTAATAAGTATAAATTCTCGATTTTCTATCATCGTACGTCGAGGCTACTGTGTCCATTGTCGTCTATACATATTTTTAGTCTTCAGTTAAGTTTGTGTCGGAAATTATTTTGGTGAGATTGTCGGCGCGCATGTATAGACCTCCTCTACAAGTACGATCACTCCGCTTCTTGCTGACGGTCGTTGCGGCCGCAGCGCCCGTTGTCTTTTGTACGTTTGTTCGGTCCTTGTCGTATCGGGACTTAGAAATTTTTCATTTAGTTGCTCGTCGTAGCGGACGAGTGTCACGGACCAGTTTTCTTATGTAATGTCGGCATCATCGCTCCGTTTTACTTGTCGGTGCACAGTTCGCACATTTGCTGGTTACTGGATTTTTCCCTTCTTTGGGGCGCAGTAGTATAGAGCTAAAGATTGCACATAGCGTAATATTTCAAACGAGAACGCCTGGGTAGCTGTGACATTACTTTTGTATTGAGATCGGCTATTATCGCTACTGTCGCCCTCGACCAGGCGTTCAAGCTCTAAGAGATAGGGTGGGTTCCCCTATAAATGTGAAAATAATAAACGTATTTGGTCAAGTACAAATACATGCCAATAATACAGGGCCAAGTCCCTTAGGCAAATTTAAAACAAGGAAAGTATATTAGGCTCCCGGAAAGGGACATATAAATAAGCATAGCACCGAGGTGCGCTTATAAATTTAAGAAATAAATAGGGTTGGCTCCTATAAAAGGTAGTGGTGCATGCAAACAGATAGAGGCATTAGTACATGCCTCTGACAAAGCTTCAGCGGAAGCATATAAGAGTTTAAACTTTTAAACAGAATTAAGACATAGCGTTGCAACGTACATGCTGAGGCATTACTTTATGTTGCTACCAATGAAAATACATATACAAATGCAAATGTACATTACATGTATAAGAGAGCTCGAATAACTGCAATTATTGCAAATCTATTAATCTTACGTACATCGTACATGTACATAGGCAAGAGTGGAAACCGTGTAACCATTTCATTTTTAAATATATTTTTTTGCGCATGCGCATTGAGTTTCACTGTACAACCTCTCCTCTAGTAAATAAGCGAACATACTCTACAAGTAAGTATTGGTCAAGTAATTTAGGAAATTACGAGCAGGCTACAGCGGCGTTGTTCTTCAAACCAGGAGAACGTAACAATTACTCTCCAAGAACATCCTAAGCCTGGAGAAATGAATATACAGCAACCATCATCAGTATAACCGCACAAAACCATCATCTCTTTACAGATCAAGTTTGGTCTTATGCAAAACTTGATAAAAATACGGAAGCGATTGCACTAGCATTTAAATAAAAATTTCGTGAAAAATTTCCCCATAACAGTAAAGTCAAAATTAAAGAGGACACTTTTATAAGGGCTCAGATTAAACAGCTCTTCAAAGACTTCAAGTTTAAGAAACTTCTTTCAAACTAAAAATGATAAATGCTGGTTGACTATTATTCGATACTCGTTAGAGATGCTCTCATATTTGCATAATATACACTTGAATCTTATAGTGATGTCAATAAATTAAAATTATCCTTATTCCACTTTAGTTTCAAATGGCGGGTTGCTGATTTATCTTATTTTTGCAATTTTAATATTTGATTTGCATTTATTATTTCTGAAGGCGCCACTTTTTTTTAAACTTGCCCAGGCATTTCGGTGTGTTAATGATAGCAAAATACGGGAAGAACATCGGCACACTTCGCATCACACCAACTGATCAATTAATTTGAAAATTATTAAAAATTATGTAACAAGCCAATAGAAATAATCATCAAGGGGAGACAACTGGAATGACTTGGATATTTACACGGAAAGATCGAATAACAACGAGGATTTTTGAAGCCAAAACAGAATAGGTAAACCCCGAAACACCTGGAAAGGACAAATGTATAGAATATTTGAAAAAAGAAGTAGAGGGTGGATTGAAGCCAAACAAATGTGGAAGACAAAAATGAGAGAATAGTAGTCCGACACGGCAAGGTTCTAAGGACGTAGGATTAACAAAAAAAAAAACTATTGTTTATGCACTAATCAAGATCGAATCTATAAATTCTTAACTTCCATGAGTTAGAGGCAATAAAAAATTAATCATTGAAATTTAGATATATTTACTGCTTTATCTCTCTGCAATTTATGGAGACCTGTCAACAGAAGCAATCATTTATTGGTGTATGAATTGATAAATTCAAATTTGCGATTTCACGCCTACACCTAGTGACACGAAGTTTTAAAAACAGAAACAAATTTGAAAGTTCAAGTAAAAACACATAATAAACGAGCATAATACGATAATAGTTAGGTTTAGGTAGCATGATAGTAGAGGGTAATAATTTGAGAGGAAAATGTAACATTTATAAAGGAATTCAAGATTTTATTTTATAAAAAATGTCAACAAACTGGGTCTAGGTCAACGTTCACAAATTAAAAAATTATTGCGCTTATAAAAAATTCTTAATCAAAGCTACATACCTTGTACCTTGCAAATAATTTCCACGAACAGTTTTGATTTTAAAATTCCCGTTTTTAATTTTTTACCACATGTCTTACATCAAGACTTTCTTTGTTAGATCAAATAAATACTAATTAAAGGAAGAAATAAGTAATATCTTTCGGTATGGTTTCCTTTATAATTAAGGTTTATAATAACATAGTTCGGGAGCAGTCATTTGAGTTTAATTGTTTGTCTTAATCAGTACTCTTGCACGATTCAAATGGTATAAAATAGATTGGAAAAGCATGCGATCAATTTTTATAATAGAGAAACGGTTGCCTTTTCAGAATGCAGATTCGAATAGTATTGTTCTTTATCGTGGCTTTATTCATTGAAAATGTATTTTCGGTAAGCAAAATAATATTTCATTATCGAAATTATATCTATTAAAAAGATACTTACCAACTAATATTGACTAATGTCCACTAGCTAATACATTATTTCAGCATCGTAATTTAATTTAACTACAATAATTGTAAATAACTAAACTAGCATCTACAACAATTTAACCACACTTACCCTTAGCCCTATAATTAATTTTAATGACTGTACGACTGTAGGATACATTCTTAATTTGATTTTTAGGTAAATGAAGCACAGATGAAAGCTGCTGTAAA
Source organism: Trypoxylus dichotomus (assembly GCA_023509865.1). NCBI lineage: Eukaryota > Metazoa > Arthropoda > Insecta > Coleoptera > Scarabaeidae > Trypoxylus > Trypoxylus dichotomus. The sequence goes on from CM042078.1 coordinate 13,068,850, forward strand.
ATTAATTAAAAATACCTGCAAAACAAAGACCAAAATTACGGATGGTAAGTTCTTTTCTTAAGAGTGGTTACTTTACTAATTTTCACTTACTACAATCAATCAAAATAACTGACTGAAGAAGAAAGAGTAGTGATTTGTTGAAATTATTTTGTTATACACTGCCAATCGTAAGTTTAAAACCAGTTAATTTTCAGAACAAATTGATAAAATGCATCAAGGCATTTGGGATGATACCGACGAGGTTTCGAAGGTAAAAAAATTGCTTTTAATATTGGTAAAGTAATTTCTCTACAATATCGTATTATTTCAGTGTTATGTTTACTGCGCACTTGGCATGATGAAATTGGTAATATGAAATATCAGTTGCTATTTTTATGTTTAATACTGACTCAGTTTATTAATAAATAATTTATTTAGCGTGATAAAGGTGGTGCCTATAATCCAGAATTGGCGGAAAAGCAAATACCTCAGATACCAGAGTCAATAAGAGATACTTTAGTGCCTAGTTTGAGAAATTGTGCTAATGCAGGTTTGTGAAAATTAATGTTTTAATTTTGACATACTGAATGTTCCGCAATTTCCATTAAAACATGAAAGCTTTCTGTTTCGCAAGACTTTTCATAAGGTGTTAGTTTTAAGAGGTCCATATAAGAAAATTAAACTTCAAAGATAAATCTTCTACATAAGTTTTTTTGTACAAAAAAAAAAAAACAGAAAAGTACAGTGTTATGCACCTAAAACTTGAATGGAAATTCTGGAACATTCTATATAGGTATATGTTGTGACGGATGTTTTCGCGGTCACCTTATGTGGAATAATTTTCCCGGGTTTCTGGGCGCATGTGCTGTTGGTCCCAAAAGGGTAGGTCGACGTTTCGACGAGATCTCATCTTCTTGTGAACGCTCCCGTGCGGTTAGCAATTGCAGATGTACTCAATCTACTACATCTACGATCACTAGCCGAACAAAAGCGTCCGGAAGAAGTTGAGTGAGATCTCTTCGAAACGTCGACCTAGTCGAAATGGTCACTGTCGGGACCAATAGTACATTCGGCCAGAAACTCGAGAAAATTAATATATATATATATATATATATAAATAAGTCTGTGCCCAATTCGCTTGCCCACAAACACGTTTTATATACAGTATGGTAGAGTAACGAGATTCACTACACTTGGATGGTTAAACAGTCAATTTTAAAACAAATCTTTTATTTATTTTTTTTTATAGGAGAAGGGCTAACCAAGAAGTGTGACTTATCCTTTGCTTTCTTCAAATGTGTCTATTTCGATGACCCTGAGGTATTTCCAAATTTATTATGGAAAAATTATTATATGCCTATTAACTTTTTTCTTATTACAGCATTATATGTTCCCTTGATTGGCCCTATGTAACCGATCATTCGTAATAATTTAATTTTTTTAACAATTATTTAATATCATTGATGTAATGCTTAAAAAAATAATGTGTTATTTAATAGTACAAAAGAAATAAATGGGTTGTTTTCAACGAGAATTTGCAGTTATTATTTTAAAATAACAGTAATTTGTTGGAACCAAAATTGTACATTAGTGCTCAACTTCATTGACCATGACTGCGTGTCTGGTCATAGCGTAATAATAATAATGGGTTATGGTCGGCTGAGTGATTGCGCAACTCATTGAGGAAATGAACAAATAAGAACTGCTTTTAATTAAACGGCTAATTGTAAGCATCGTAGAACAATTTGTGAATGGTTACTTTTTGTCACCTTTGCGATCAAATTTTGAAAAAAAACTGGTTTCAAATGTTTCCGCAGACTATTGTGCTTCGTATTTCATACTAGTACCAATTTTGCCAATAAAAATTAGCCCGGTGATGTGAAACGCTTTTGATTTTATTTATAAATTTAAAATAAATACTAATTCAAAATAAAAACGTATATACAACGTTTATTACACATCATATTACTTATTAAAAACTAAAATAACAATATAAATTAAAAGAATAACTAATATAAATGCTATTTAAACCAGCCTTTCTTATTCAACTTATCATATTTTAACATATTCATTTGAATTGAATCTGCTATTTCATGTGCATTTCTATTTTGTCCATAATAATCGACAAATCCCCCATCAGGATCCACTAAATACACAATTATCGTATGATCAACTATATAATCTTTATCCTTATCTTTCGGACCGGCACTAAAATAAACACGGTAAGCTTTACATGCTTGTGCCACTTGTTCCTCGGTTCCTGTAAGGCCCAATAAACGAGGAGAGAATTCTTTGCAATACTGGCCAACAATTTCTGGTGTATCTCTAAGTGGATCAACGGATATGAAGAGAGGTTGTACCTCTGGGACGCCTTCCGTCTTATCTAAGAGAAAAATAAAATAAGTCTGATTTCTTTCAAGTAAAATTTGATAGTTTACCTAAAATATCAACGACAGTTGACAATTTTTCTAATTCATCAGGACATACATCTGGACAATGAGTAAATCCAAAGTAAATTAACAACCATTTACCAAGAAAATCTTCACTTTTTCTTGGTTGTTTATTAAAGTCAATCAATTCAAAATGCCCTCCTATTGCTGCTTTCCCAAGCATTCGCTTGCGTTCACGCAATTGTGCTATAGAATCAAAATAAATTCCAATCTAATTAAGTTTGATAAAACATTAATTTACCATGCTCTTTTTCTCGTTTGAGATAATACATAAATCCCAGTAATCCAGATCCAATTACAGCCGTTACTGTTAAGCTCTGCCATGATATAGGACCCTTCCCCTTATCAGGGCGCTCCTTTCGAGGTGGTTGCTGTTCGCTGTAGAATCGATAGGGAATTCGAATCTTACTATTTGGAACCTGTTAAAAGGAAAACTTATTACGAAAAATTGCTTTAAAAGGGTATTGTAATTATTTACCGTTTCCTTTAATACTGCATCTGAGCAAAGACGTGAAGAAACTGTCCTTACAGTTTTTATAAAACGAAACATTCTAACCTAAGAAAACAAATCACAAAATTGTTCGAATTGCAATAGCTATCTCTCAATATAATTTAGAAATTCTGCAAATTCAATTTTAAAGCAATCCATACAGTCTTATTAGTTGCAAATTAACACTTTATATCCGTACAACTAATATCGCAGTTTTCCCAAGCATCTTAGGTTACGAAAAGTCGGGAAAAGTGACAATTCGTATTGCTGTCGCCAATCGTATAGTTTAAAAGTTCCTATGAATATTTCTTTCAAAAAGCTAAAAATGTAGTATTCCAGTTTGCTTGGCTACGATAATGATATTCTTATTATTGATATAGCTATAGATTTCTTTTGATAGGAATGGATTTTTCTTTAGAAGAAGCTAATTATTGCACCGAACTTAACAAATTCTAATCAACTTTATTGTAACATTTGTAATTTACTCCAAATGACTCTTTTTAAAACAAGAACCTACAACTCTGGAATCAACTGCTTTTGCTGCTAAATTTATTGTATATTAATTGCACCACACTTTTCCACAGCATTTACCATTTCATTTTTATATTACAAATCATTTTTATACTAACCATAATTCTGCTTTACATTCGTTTTTCTTTGTTATGTTTGATTTCTCAAACTTCATCCATGTGTTTCATCTTATTGTCTATAGAGCATCAAGCTTTGTGAATCCAACAACCAATTTGTGCAAAAGATCCTTCATGAAACAAAGTTTTAAAAAAGTAGTTTTCAATAATCTTCAAACTATAATTTGTAGGAATTCTGCATAATGTTACAAAAAATTATGAAATAGTTCAGTTCAATTTTAATTTACACCCTTAGATGGCGCTACTACTCCGAAAAAATGTCTCCCCTAGCGGTAGAAGGTGGAACTACATAAGTTAGTTCGATAGAACCACCCGGGAATTAAAGAACATAATTCTCTTCTTAGATGGCGCTCTGAATGAAATTTAACGTGGCGCCATCTGCTTTCATGACCACGAACTACTTTAGTCCGTTCTTTTAGCGCATAAATTTTCGCATCGAACAGACTTATGTAGTTCCCTATTTTCCCGCCAGAGGATTTTTGCACGATGGTAGCCATCTGAGAATAAAACCGAGAATCATGTAAGTCTGTTCGATAAATTCTCCGATTCAGTAATGAACAGACTTACCTAGTTCGACGTTTTAATAATAGATGGCGGAGACGACGTAATTTTAATAGTACCATCTGACGGTGAAAACTCAAACTAATTATATACATTAAAAAAAATCGAATCCATTTCAAAATTTTAGTTTATCGAGACATTTACAAATATAAGAATGAAGTTTTGAAGTGTTGATCTAGTTATGGTTGCTACAATTCTTCCAAATAGTAATGTGTGTGCAACATATTACTATAATCGATTAACAGCACTACTACATATAATCATAATTACACTTCTTTTAAAAATAAAACAAACAATCACCATTTTTCTGTTGCTTTATTGATTTAAACAATAACAATAAGAATAATGCCAGATAAAATAAAAATATATTTATACCATTATGATTATTATATTTAGGTAAGAAATGAAAAATGGATAATTATTTTTATTATATAATTAAAATTATACATGGTAGTAATATACACAGGCGTTACATTATATTGAAACACATTAGAATAGGGCGTTTTACTTTTTTAAAAATGTACATTAATCACTTAATTAAAAAAGTAGTTTATCTTCTTGTAACTCCTAAGATTATTTCTTTATCACTGACACTTTACCACCGTACCAAAAAAGTAACCGTGTCACGTCCTCTGTACTCTCACGATAACAAAATATGAACAACTTTTCCCTGACCATCATCACAGCCTTTTATAAGCGTTCCAGTAGTATCAACAAAAAAAAAAGTAGTAGAACGAAACCAACCCCCATGCGACGATTTCGAAAAGGTTATCAGCGATGTTCACGGTGCGCTATGGATAGTTGTAATTGTTGACGCGACTCGCCCCTGTCGGAAAGCTTACATTGATGGTGACCGGGTGCAGCAGTACGCTATGCACTTCCAATAAATCCCAGTCGTGTAAAAAAGGCAGCAGTGTTTGGTAATCTATCGATAGAGGTACGTAGAAGGTTCCTTTAGAGTGTAGCACGAAGACAGGCACGTTGAAGTTGTTCTGATTATCCCGGAGAGTGTTGGCGGTAGCAGCCCCGCCGCCTGCTACGCCTTTCGTAACATCGCTCTGTCCCGAATCGTTATCGGCTGACATTCTTGTGCAGATTTCGCTCGGAGGTGAACTGTGACTCGAACTGCGAAATTTTAGAAAAAAAAAAAAAATAATAAAAACAGCTTAATATTTATGCAATTTTATTACCGCTATTAAATATAAACGTTACTTATAGAATAAACAGTTAACAAATAATAAAAATTCTTAAGGAAATACATTTTAAGATCTTAAGGAAGTTAAAAATATCCTTAATACAAAATCATTTTGTCATAAAAATACAGTTATTTTTTGAACAAGGATTATAAGTGTAAATATATACTCCTTTGTCCAACAATATAAGAGTAGATATATCAGATGTTGCTACTAGTATACAAGGGTGGACTAAATACAAGACCACGGAAAACCTTTCTACATTGAAGCCAAATAAAAGAAAATAGAGATATTAAGGTCTGCTTTCCAAAATAAATTTGGTTTCCTCCCAAGAAAAGTTCAAAATAAAAATTTTTCAACAAAAACTAATAAATTATGAGCTTTTAAATTGAATACTGCTCTAATATTAGGTACAATTTAAAACAAAGATACTGAAATTATTGAATAGCCTTAGTTTTGTTTAAAAAGCAGTTATAGTCAGTTCTAGAATCGATGCATATGCGTATATGTTATTTGAGCTTCACAGGTGCAAATTCTAATTCCAGAACAATCAAGAACTACTGGTTTGAACAAATCTATTTAGAACCTCATAATAATTCTCATTTTCAAATCCTTTTATAAGTGCTAATTTTACAATAGATAAATCTACTTAGCTAGATTGAAGTAAAAACTTTATAATAATGAAAAAAGTTCTCGTATTTACTTCACCCGTATCCAATATTAATTTTTATTTCATTTTCAATACTTTTTACAAAATCGTAGAAGTTAAGTAAATTCAAGAGTTTTTAATGTAGATAAATATTATACACTAAGTGTCTGTAAAAATTACATAAACGCAGATGATTCTAGTAATAATACATAAGGAGCTACCGGTCTCTTCCAAGAAAAGTGAAACACGGTGTTTATAATGTAATTTAAATGTCCAAGTGCTAAGTCCAAATTTAGGCATTTTTAATTAAATATGTCGTGGCATAAATTTTTATGAATTTGTTGTGTATCCCAATTTAACATATTTTTTATATCTACGAAAAGCAGTAACTTATAAACGCTACTAACAAGGAAATGTTTCCAACCCAATTACGAAAGACAAATATATACAATCCTAGTGTTGTATACCAAATATAAATTAATATAAATTTATTTGTTTTAAATAAATTTTGCATGTATTTAGCGCGATTTTAAATTGTATTTCGTATTATGCAATCGGTATCGGTATCATAGACCATCAAAAAAAAAAAAAAATTGCTGTTAAAAAAGTATTGGGATATTCGTGGATTCACATACGACTCTCCTGTCGGGTAGGAATATCGCAGTTTCGTCCTCTATTACTATTTTAGATAGAATACGATGTTCACCATTATTTAACGTTTCTAACGTTTCTCAAGCGATTTATACTCGTTCTTCCTTTTGAAAATCGTTAAGCGTATATGGCAGCCAATGAAGAATCATTTTTTCATCCGAAGATAATCATGTGAATTTACTGTGGCGGATCCGACACCAAGAGTTGTCTCAATCGCTTAATAGGTGCATCTTGGATCTTCATCTATCATACGAAGAACAGGGCCTACCAACACGTGCCTCATCGCCAAGCGATATCCGTCCTCTTTCAAATTCGCTATACCAGCGAAACACAGTTACCTGTGAAGGACTATCTTCACCAAATGCGAGTTGCAATCGTTCAAGACTTTGTTGTCGATTTAAATCGACCTTAAAATCGTAGTAGACCATTGCGCGCACATGTTCTCTTGACAAGTCCATGTTTCCATGACAAATCATATGTACTACGTTTGCTCTATGATAGCAACGACTCACCTAACAGTCAGAGCTTACTATTTAAGAATGGTGGTATTTAGAAATACAGTGTTACCACATCTAACTTCCCTAGTTTCGTGGCATCTTAAAACATATAGCGGGACCCTCGTATCGAGATTAACCTTCAGCTAAGTAAATTGCGTGCATTTGCAATTTAAGCTTAAATTTATTTAAGAAGTTTAAGATTTTTGGTTTGAATTTTCGAGTTGCGTTGCCTTCCAATTTATCTAGAATACTATTAAAAAAGAAGAGCTTTCTAAATGTAGCAAACTATGTAATAACTTTAGATATTATAGATTTTAGTTAACTAACTTTTTTAGTTGTGTAATATATCTTTTTTTTTCAAACAAAATATTCTTCAGATTTAGCCATTTTCATGAAACAGTATCACAGGTATACTGCGCACCAGATATAACGGGGTGAACGACATGATAAATTAGTAAACTTCTGTAACAGAATAGGCATAGTATTAATCTTGGACAAATTTCCCCCAGGACAGAATTTTATTTAGCTAATGGGTCATCTATTAAAATTAGGTGAAATTTTTGTGAAGTAACTAAAAACTAATTAAGTGTGCAGATTAATAAAGAGCACATCGTATGCTAGAGTGCGGTAATTGTTAAAATCCTCATATAAATTCCCACAGTAAACTACGTCTGTGTAATTCTTTACAAACACTTAGCGGACACGCCAATGCAACAACCAGATGTTTCTAGATTCCATTCGATCGATTCTCCTTACTAATTCGTTACAGAACAATCCAGAATCCTTCGAAAAATGACAACAACAATCTAAACAAGAAAAACCTCTCTAAACCTTCCCCGCTACCACAGCACATCTAACTCCTGCATTAACGCGTCCTTATCTCAAATCCAATATTAATTACCTAACACAGGTACAACGTGTGCGGTTTTCTCAAGCTGTCGGAATGTAACGAACGTGATTGTCTCAATTTGACAGTGAGAGAGAACGTACGCAATTGATTCGGACATCCCAATAATCCACATCACAGTTAGTTCGTTAAAAATTCGAAGCTTTTAGAGGGCTAGTAGTGGTAGTAGAAGATTGCTAAGTGTACGAAAACCTGTTTACCTGTGATTCTCTATACTAGCGGCGGAATTCCTCCTAGCGTGTTGTAAATCCTGATTAAATCTCAATTTAATATTAGTTTTGTACTTATACGCCTCAGTATGATGTTTCTCGATCAAAGGCATCGGCTCCTCCATATGATTATTGTTCGGTTCGACCTTGGTCGCTTCCTCCGGGGAGGATTGCTTGGTTAAGGAGTCGCAATGCTGCTGGAGATGGGCTAACAATCGGACGCAAAGCGGTTCCCTCGGAAACCGTCCTTCGACCTCCACGAGGAACCTCATGGTTTCCGACATGCACTCCTGATAGCCCAACCTGTAATGATCGAGATGCTGTAAGTGCTTCATATGCTTGATCGCCATTTCAATGATCTCCGTCTTTTCGACGCGTCCGCGTCCCTTCTTCAGATATTCAGCCGGGATTAGGCGGGACAGGTCGGCTAGGCAGTTGTTCATCCTGTCACGCCTTCGTTTTTCGATGATACGGTGAGATAACGGATCTTGACGAGATACTCTGTTCTTGGTGAGCCTGACGCCGTAAGTTGATTCTGAATCGGAGTATGGTGCCAATACTTCACAACAAGGGACTGAATCCCCACTGCAATGAAAGAAAAACATCTTAGTGTTATCGTCATTCATTTTATTAATTTTAAATTGTTTTCATTTGTGAACTATTATGACTAGCAGTCTGAGACTTTCTACAGCAATCAAAGTCATACAAAAGTGACACAATTTGCTCATATTTATCGAATTTATATTTGTTCAAAAAGTTATAAGTCTGTTATTTGAGTACAAAAAACTGAAAAAACATTGATGAAATCAGTAATTTGTGATCTTCTGATGCAGTCAATATTTTCTATACAGATATAATCTGAGCAAAGTCAACGACGGGGAGGTATCTACAATCCTGTTTCCCCGGTAAAGCTATAACCACGATGTAGTCGGATAACAGCGACGTTATGCTTATGGCGAATGACTGATAGATTGATTGTAGGGGAATACTGCAGCGAGAAAGAATAACGGGAGACGCACATGCGTATTATAACCGTTGATTTTCCTCAGATTATATCTGTATATAGATAGAGATAAATGGAACTGATCAAACCTAAAAACGTTGGTCCTAGTATACTTTGTCTACGTAAATGTTTTTCGGTCAAGTTTATTTCGGTTATTTTGAATAGGTTGGTGCACTGGGATGTCCTAATTCTACTAACCAACAAACCCTTCCAGGCGATAAAGTAAGAAAAGATTGGTGTCTAGCGTAGATATTATGCAAAAGGAAAATAATAATAGTGATTATTCATAAAATAATTTGTTTTAAATGTACTAATTGTACATTTAATTTTTCAGTTGTTAGATTTTGGTCCCGTGAAAATCTGCATATCAATGTTCGAACTGGGGTTTTAAAGAAGGATAAGAAAAACCCACATAAATTCTGGATCTTTCTCCACAAACCCTTACAGGTGTCCTTGTCATATTAACTAATTACTGCGTAAAAAAATTGTAGAGTTACCAAATTGTATTCGTCATATACCGTCAGCATATTCTGTTGTGGAATCATCACAATTTCAAGTGTTATTTCTTACATATAAACGCATTAAACTCCCAGAGCGTTCCCAATCTAGCTTGAACATACTGCCGCAACCGTTTACAGAAACGCGTTTGCTTTAAGAGATGTGCTTTAAAATAAGATACAGTCATGTCCATGAAAATAGCAGGCCTAAATCAATACTTCGCACTTCTAACATACAATTCTGACGCAGCTATATTAAAATTATTTAAAATCTCTGAATACATATGGTTCCGGTAAAGTACCGAATATGAGAGGGAATTACTGAGTTTTCTGGGTATGCGTTGGCTGCACTAAATGCAAATGTATAAAGTTTTGTATGTTGCAGAGGAATACAACCATTTTTTAATTATCCATTTCTGTTGTAATATGGGCCAGAAGAAACATTGTTTATCGTTAAGAGAGCAAGTATACTCGATCTCCTTCATAGAGGCAAAGCTACAAGTTTATACAAGAAAACTTCTCTTGTTCTGCGAAAATTATTATAAACGTTAAAAACTGGAGGAAAGTGAACAAAAATCGTGGCGAAAAGAGGAAAACTAGCCCTAAAGAAGACAGAAACATTATAACTTGTGCAAAGAACACACTGTTCAAAAATTAAACTGCAAAACTTCTATAAGCACCTCTACTATTAGACGAAGATTGAATTAAGCAATGTTGGGTACAAGAAGGCTTAGAAAGGTACCATTATCAAACAAAAGGCAAATACAGAGCAGATTGTCATTTATTCATGAACACGGACAATGAGACGAAAAAAGTGGCGTAATGTACCGGGGTTAGATAAAACTGAAATAGTTTCAATTCTGGTGCATACCAATGAAGACCACCGTCGGCCCCATTTCCATCAAAAAGACGGATAAAATTCGAAGGCTATGAGGGTGTCTTGCATGGTATGGCGTAGGCCCTTTACATAAGATAGAAGACATAATGAATTCTCATCTCTATGTAAACATATTACAAATTGTTCTTCTGCCATATGCAGAGGAAGAAATGCCACTAAGATGGTTGAATAAACAGCATAACGACCCGAAACATGTTTCTCGTAAAGCGAAAACATGGTTTCGAGGTAAATAACTTTCGTGTTTTGGATTGACTGTCGCAATCGCCGGACCTAAACCCAATTGAAAATTTATTGGTGGAATTAGAAAAAGATGTATCTGCTGCTAAGCCGCAGAATTTTGACAATCTGTGGAGAATATGCCAAGCTGAATGGGAAAAAAATTCAGGGAGAGGCAGAGACATCTAGGAAACTGGTAAACTCGCTGCCCCACAGATACTAAGAGGTGATACAAAATAAAGATCAAGTAACAGAATATTAAATTTTTCAATCCAATTACCTAAGTAAAAATGAATTTGGGTAGTATTTTGGAATTGCTACTTTAATGCTCAATTATTTTCTATGTCCTAAAATATAAACAGTTTTATTTTCTTTTAAGAAACCTATTTTTTTATTATTGTATAGAATTTCTTTTATTTAACATTTAACAGCCAACTTAAGACCACTGCTGCTTTCGTGTACATTACTATATATCACTGAATTTCTAATGTTCCCATGGCAAAATCTCGCTTACCCAATTTTGCAAAACAACCTCGTCTCAGCTTTAACGAGTTTGTGCAATACATTTCGCAATAATTACATTTTATCCTCAATTAAAATCGCCCTCGTAACTTATTCTCATTAAATTTCCATATGCTACACAATTTATTGTAAATTATAAAAAGTATTGTTTCGATCATAAGTTCCGTTGTACGGTAATCAAACATTCCCATTCATAGCATATTTGTCGAGCAATATAATATGAGTTATCTCTATTGGAAAATAAATAAAAAAGCAGTAATTCGCGAAAGGTCTTAATTTTCAATACCGTACAAGCAATTACACAGCGATTTAGCACCAATAAAATTCGATACGGTGCTCATAATAGCAATTAAAAAACTCATTATATTTGAGAAAAAAAAATTGCTTAATTATGCAATTTAAATAATAATGTTGCGGTTATTGAAAATAACAATGCGTAACGTATTGTTATTATTATCGATGTGTTAATATTTTGTGTTATCATCGTCTTCTATCCTCCAGACTTTTGACATTCGTTATTTTATCACATTTACCAAGTTATTTTGCCACTCTTTCGAGTTATTTGTTAATGTATGTTGTTTATTGTTTCTACTTCCGTCCTTCCCTCTTTTGTTGCACTTGGAAAAATGGTAACTAAGTATTTAAATGTGTCCTATCTTTATCTGTTAAATTTTCAAATCCATAGAGAATTTATTTCTATTCACTTTATTCACGTGGTTTAATGTAAACGTTGATGGATATGGCCAAATGTAGAAATGTCTTCCTTACAAAATCTAAATCATGTTTCCACGGTTATTTCTTCAAGCAACAGCCCCGAAGAAATGATGAAGAGTGGCTTAAAAAAAGAACCTTCCCTGCGCTTTATAGGGAATAGTCATAGTTTTCATTTTACTTTGAGATTGTACGCCGTGTACAAAAATATTTCTTTCCAAATATCTTTTTTTTATGAAACACGGATCAATACCAGGGTTGCTATTTATGTATCCAGAATAATAATAAAAATAAACATTTATCATTGAAAATGGTTTTATTGTTTTTCAAAATATTCTCCGCGATGATCAATTGCATACGTTTGAACTTATTTTCATAAAACGCATCAACCGCTTCTTCTAGTGTCGAAAATCCTTAACCACGTAGCTTATTCTTCACGGACGGAAATAAAAAGAAATCATTGGGTGCCAAATCAGGACTATATGGCGGATGATCCATCAATTCGATGTTTTGACCGATGTTTGTTTAAATATTGAGTTGTTTGGGTCGATGTGTGAGAGGTCGCGTTGTCATTGTGAAGAATGATCCTACGTCGCTGGTTGTTTTCTCTTATTTCTTCAAAGACTTCTGGCAAACAAATGGTTGTGTACCATTCTTACAATAAGAAAGAGAGTTTCTTATCGTGAGAATCTTAGCTGAGACGTACCATGCTTGGTACGTCACAGCTAATTCTAAACAAAAAATCAAATAAGTGCGATATTTGCATTTTGCCAAGATTTTGGCTAGAAAAATAGATATGAGAGAAAAGTCAAGGACAAAATGTCAATAACAACAAAACAAAGAAAAATAATGAAGAATATTCTAAAACAAATCATAGGAGGAAGAGAACCCAACTATAAATTCCAGGAGGTTGATAAATACAAATATCTAGGAGTGGCAGTGCAAAAAAAACAATCAGAATCTTAAAAAATGCAATCTGCAAATAAAGCCCATTACGTTAAGAGCAAATTATTAAGAAAAAGATTTGTGAGTTTAAAAGTAAAAATTTAAATAATAAGACCAACAATGATTTACGCTACCGAAACTCCTTAAGTCCTTAACCAAAAGGGCTGAAGATAATTTGAGTATTTTTGAAAGAAGACTAATGAGATCGATGAGACTTAAAATGGTTAATGAAAAGAGAATAAGACCAAGGAAAAATAGCGAAATACATAAAATACTGAATGGTGATCATATAACCTGCACAGAAAGGTTAGGTAGGACAAACAAGTGACCCAAGATTGATAATGGAGTAGAAATCAGGAACAAGAACAAAGTAAGGAAGACTAAAACTGTGATGAGAAAATGGGGTCGGAAGATTCAATAAATTGGAAAGCAAAAGAATGGAAAAACATAACGGATATTAAAAACACGCCATAATTTTAAGTTTTGAAAATTATTTTGATACTGTTATCGTGACATCAACAAATATGTCATTTGATTTAAAAGATACAATAAGACAACAAGCTGAGCTGGTATTCAAGATTTAATTTATAAAAGAAGGTGAAATTAAAGTGTTGAAATTGTTGCCTAATATTTTCAGTTCTTCAGCTTATGCGCCTTCTCATAATGTTAAAAGCATTTTGGAGCACTGCGTACGTTATTAACGCACATTCTTCAGTAATTCCTTGCTGCAGATCTTGCAAATTACGAACAGAAGTTTTAAATATTCTATTCGTTAGGTGATGAAACACGAAAAGGTCCGTAATTGTCAAACAAATTGATCATGGTGGAAATTCAACTTCTATAAGTAAGCTTATAATCCGATTGTCAAAAAACTCATGAAGAAAAGCAATATTTTCTTGTGTTGTGTATGCCGTTGCACCATCTTGCTGGAAGTAACCATATTGTAATTGATCTTCGTGCAACTGTTCAATAAATTCATTTAAAATGTTTCTATACTTCTCAGCATTAATTGTAAAATGAAAAAAAAATGAGTTCAACTATTCTGCGGCGAGAAACTGTGAGACAAGCTACAAGGTTCGCAATATGCAGAAACGATTCAACAAAAATACGATTTTCACGACTCCACATCCGAGTATTTTGGGAATTGAGGTACCCCGAAAGATGAATCCGCGCTTCATCAGAGAGAATTGTCAAATTTAGCAGGCCATCATCTTCCATTAAATTATTTGCAAACCACTGGCAGTAAGAAATACATCTAGGGTACTCTACCGGTAAAATAGCCTGATGTGATTGTGATCTTATAGGAATGCACGTGTAAGTTTACAAGTTTCTGGCATGTGCCATAAGAAAGTCCAATCTTTTGAGAAAGTCGTTTCAAAGGTTTTGTGGGTTCATTTTCCATCCGTTGAGAAACACCATTTATAACTTCTTCCGAACGAACAGTTGGTCTACTAATACGTGATTTATGGCCCACACAACCAGTCTCACGAAATACACCAACATAATTGGAAAGACAATTATAAAATTCTCTGCGAATTATAGCTAACTCTTGAAGGTGTTCTCTAAAATCATCAAAATATAGACACTGGTTGTACGTCCAAATTCCATCAATTCGCACTCCAGTTCAAAAATAGGCTTCAATCATGTACGTCTTTTTGTGCTGTATTGTAAACCATATTTGAATTTAATCAAACTCGATGTTCAAACTTGCTTTCACCAGTGCAAACACATTAATTGATGATAACCAATGTCACTGCCAAAATAATTTTCAAAACCGTTAAGTTATAGTATCTGGCTTAAGTTCATATACACATATGTATTTCTATTTCAGTAGTACCTTTAACTTAGAAACTTTATGATATGACGGTATATTGCATACTATTAATTATTTATTATGTTAGTTATGGTACGACTATGGTATATAGCACAGTTTGCGGGCTCTATTTATTATTTAATGACAATGGAAGTATAGCTAGTCACCTATGTGATCATATAAATTAGTAATTGTATTATCCACTATGCCGTTATCCTGGATTCTCGGTATGAAGGATTAAAGCAATAAACAAATCCTTTAAAAATATACCAATATTGTTATTGTTATTCTTAAACCGATGGTGTTAGCAAAAATTTATTATTATTATACTTATAAAATATAATAAAATTGTACTTGTCTAATCAAGAAAAAAAATATAGTTTTATTAACGTCTATGGATACATAAATTTCCCTATAACCTGTCATCCTGCAACATTGCACTCACGTGTTTCATATATTTGCACTCGGAAAATCTGCAAACACAAATTAGCACTACCGATAAATGTGAGAAATGCGTAATTCAAATGCTTTCTTACGTAAATAACGTAATTATCCAGCACCAATTAGCAATTTTTAATGAAGTTATACGAGCTTCGAAATACCGATTGTTATAAGTCAATATTTATCTTATCAACGTGTGAAAATTTTATTTTCCTTCTGAAAATAAACGTGAAATAGCTCGGCAGAAATACTTTTTCTCAAAACATTAGGCTCGATCGTAAATTACGGGAGCGTAGAGAATCTAAAGAAAACTTGGCGGAGCAATCGGATTTGTGCAGTTATTTCTGTGTGGTATACGGCATGTACTGTCTTTCTAATATTCTACATATTCTTCAAATGCACACACGTGAGCTCCAAAAAAAGCGTGCCGACTATTAATTATCTAGAAATATTTCTCCACGTGTTCTCAGACATTTATCGAGTGTAGAAAGTTTTACGATGTAATGCAATCATGGTGTAATCGTTCATCTTCGTTGATGCCCAATATAAGTTAATAAAAAAATGTAAATATATGTGACAGTTATTATGAGGCACGGACAAATATTAATGTTAAAATTGTTATATGATACGTGAGCTATTCATACATTCAGCGCTATGCCTATAGCTTCATATGAAACTTTTGAACAGAATATTGGGTTTTCTTAATATCTTCGGGAAAATTCGGCATCGAAGTTAATGCTGAATTACACAGAAACACAAATGCAAAGGAAAATACAGTAAACGCTCGCTCATGTAAATACGCGGTAGTGGCAACGTCGCGGTCATGTAAACAGAAAATTGTTACTATAGGATCAAATGCAACGCCCGGTAATGTAAACAAGCTTGCACCACGTACAATTCGATAATGTAAACAGTTTAGGATACCGGTTATTTCCCGATTTACGTGCGCAATTGAATCAATCAAAAGAATGTTTACGTAAACGTTTTCAGCGCCGGTACCGGTTGTTCCCCGATTTATGTATGGCATTCCTCTAAGCGTTGGCTCTCTTGCCTCTCGTGAAATAAAGTAGGGTGCAGCTAAAATCGTGCCAGGACAGACATG
This sequence comes from Trypoxylus dichotomus, assembly GCA_023509865.1. NCBI lineage: Eukaryota > Metazoa > Arthropoda > Insecta > Coleoptera > Scarabaeidae > Trypoxylus > Trypoxylus dichotomus. The sequence continues at coordinate 13,085,231 of CM042078.1, forward strand.
GCATCCACGTCCAATAAAAGAACATTTTTAATTAAGTGACAAAATGAAAATCATCGACGAGATTAAAAAAGGTACGGGGGTGGCTCAATTGGCAATAAAATATGGAGTATCTAAAGCCACAATCTGTAAAATTAAGCGATTCAAGTCACAAATTTTACAACGTGTATCAGATACATACGGACGCCCGGGAAATCGCAGAACTTAAAAAAATGTCCAAGGATCTAGAATGGAAAATCGTCTGTATAAATCGGTTTTTAAATAAAGGCATAATCGTGTTCCAATTAGCGGTGCATTAATTAAAGAGAGAACAAAATTATTGAATGAAAACCTAAAAGAGACCGAAAATTTTATAGCCAGTAATGGCTGGCTAAAAAGTTTTAAAAGGAGGTATGTAATTCGACTGCTGTCGATATCTGGTGAAAAATTATCGACACCATCACAACCGTTCAACCAAGAAAAAGTCAATGGAGCTACAAAAAGCTACATTTAAATGAGGAGCAAATATACAATGCAGATGAAACCAGTCTTTATTGGAAATTATTACCTACGAAACCTGTTGCACCACATGAAAAATTTGCTCCGACTAGAAAGGTGGAAAGACAACGCATAACTTTTCTAACGTGCACTAATACTAGTGGTACACACAAAATAAGGCCACTAATAATAAGAAAACCAAAAAATTGACGTTCATTTAGAAATTTTGAGAGCCCCGTTGATTATAATTGTTCAAAATCCGCTTGGATGACCAAAGGCATACTTCTGAAATGGTTCCGGACGTACTTTGTCCCTCAGGTATGGCAATATAACTGTTATAATAAGTAATGTAATTTAATGATACATATTCAATTTGTAGGTGAAAGAGTTCTTAAGAAAGCAAAACCTTCTAATAAAGGCGGTGTTAATCTTGGATAACGCACCAACTCACCCTCCAGAGGACAAATTAAGAAGCAACGATGGCTCAATTTTTGTTATGTCCATGCCGCCCAACGTAACTCTACTTACCCAACCGATGGATCAAGATGTAATAAAAATTACTAAATTGTATCATTGAACATTTCTACTTTCGTCGGCGTTATCAAAAAATCCTACAAACATTCCTAAATCCTTAAAGCAAGCAACTTTACGTGAAGCAATTTTAAATTTGGCCTGGAATGTCCTTAACCAGCAAACAATCAGAAAGTGTTGGAAAAATTTGCTTTACTCCAGTGATGATTATGACGATGAAGATTATGTACCGCTAACCATCATTAAAAGACAGTTACTATCTGATGCTGAAGAAAAGCAATAAATCACAATATTGTTTGCACAATTACCGATGTTAGCTTATGGAATGATGATAAAGAGATGGATGATACACATGAAAAGGAAGACGGAGTGAGTGAAAATGACGACCCCCCGATTGAAATAAAAAATACAGTGAGTGACGTGCAAGCTGTAGAAATTTTTAATCAAGCTTTAGATTTGGCTGAAGAAAAAGACATATTATATTCCGATATTTTAGTGCTTCGTAAACTACGGGCAATGGCATTAGAAAATACCAAGCGTGAATTTACGCAAACAAAAATAGCACATTATTTTTCCAAATAATGTAAAATTTATTTTTTAATAAACATACATATTTTCTTTTATGCAATTTCTTTATAAATAAAATAAGGCTCGTTAATGTAAACTTTCAGTAATGTGAACAGTGCTTGGCTACAGTATTACATTTTATACAGAAAATATTTATAATAATAGTAACTCAAAACAAGAAAGAATTAATAGAGAATGAAAATGTTATTGTATCAGGTGAGTTATAATCGCAGAAAATTTTGCAAAAAGATAAATGTTGCAAAACCAACAATTCAAATATTATTAATAAAATTTAGAGTTGAAGATGGGGATAAAAATAGTAAAAGATCTAAAAATATAACAGATGCTGACAAGATTATTCAAAAAGCAAAGTCTACAAAATCACTCCAGAAGACAACTAACTAATGAATTGCATATTTTTTATCATAATTACAGACGCAACTCAGGGTCCTCCAAAAGTCGACCAAATAAGTTTCATAATTAGATATGTAGAAATGGAAGAATGAATTGAAAAAGATGAACATTGGAGATAAATTCTTAGTTTTTTCTTAATTGAAGATCAAAGTGCACTTAAAGTAACGAACAAAATATTGGAATCTATAGAAAAATTGGAAATTGATATCAGAAAATGCTGAGGTCAAGGATATGATACCGTTAGTGTTATGAATGGTTGTTGCCCAGCTAAACAAAAGAAAGCAGAGTAGATGAAGGATAAAACAGGACATCCACGACCTGGATGGGAAAAAAACATGTTAGAAGCTGAAAAACGAGATCACTGAAGTGATACAAAATGGTTAGCTCATGATAATGAATTACGTGTTTTATCTATCTTAGTCGATATATGGAACTTACTGATTAAATAAGTAATTGTTTCTTATAATTTTTGACATACTTTCAAAACCCAAAAAAAGAAAGAATGTCTATTTGATGGTAACGCTATTCCCCTAAATTATTCACAAATTTGAACTACTGCTACCAAGTTCTTTTAAATAGTAAAACTTTCATTACTCATACCTTCATCTTCGATTGCAGATTACCTTTCGAAAACAATTTACTTCACTATTATATAGGAATCCCCGAAAAGAACCTTCCCTTGGCTTTAACATCGTGTTTTTAATAATTTAAAAAATAACTTATCTATTCCGTCTAATAAAGACGTACTATCTGACATATTTTAACAAAAAATAATAATAGCAGATGTAATTTACAACTACGTACTTATATTTTTTTTTAACAACAAATTGTTACTATATTATTTACTATTGTTGTTATCGTTACTGATGGAAAAAATGTGTGTGCAATAATTTTATCAACTTCAAGGAATCAATCACAAGATTACATTGTGTGATGGGAAAAAATACGTACCGTGCCGATAAGGATCACGTGTTTTCCAATGTATTTAAATTAAGAAAATGTGAGGCAAAACATTCGAAAATTACGTCAAAACAATAATCTACTGAGATAAATCTCCAAACTTTATTTAAATTGTAAACAATGAGTGATAAAATTTCCAGCTGGAACCAGAACCATAGTATTGCACGTGAGCAACATAATCACAGTAATTAAAAACGTAACTTTTCACCAAAATACATCGCTGATAAAGAAATTATTTTTATGATATATATAATGTACAGGTGTTCCTAAATAGAGTATCGTCCTTCTTACACAAATTTATTCCTTCATTTTTTTAGGGTCACCAAAAGCAATGGTTTTCCTTAGAAATATGACATCCATCTCCAATATGTTAAACTGATTTTTAATCAGGAATTTAGAATTTGGAAGAGGAGAAGGAAAAGATAGTCCACTATCTTTTTTAAATACGAAAACTTCAGAAATAGTAAAACTGATGCCATTGTCATAACCATATTGGTTAAACACATACAACACATCTTATATGTTGAGCTAGCCAAATCTAAATTGTTTGCAAGTTGGGTGCCGCGAATTCCGAATTATAATCAAGAATGTGAAAGAATAGCTAATTTATGCGAAGATCTGTTACGTTTAATGAAACTTGATTTCACCACCACGTTCCTAAATCTCAATGTTAATCTCAAAAATGCAAAAATCGCGGTAGTCTTCTTCCAAATGAAATCAAAACGTTTCCATCGGTGATCCAATGGCTACAATCTCTTGGGCTTGAAAGGAGTACCTTCCTTGTACTCCTTAATGGTACTTTGTACAGGGTAAACTATTAATGAAGCGTATCATGCTGCTCCAAAAGACGATTTAAAGTACAGCTTTAATTTAGCTCATAAAAAGTTCTCATTTATTACAATAATGCACCGTTCAATATTAGTCGAGTTGCTCGTAAAAGTTTGATCAATTGAGATTTCATTTTCAGATTTAACTTTTCTCGCTGGAAAGAAGTTTTGGTCGGACGAAAAACTTATTTGCACAGATTACAAAAATTGGTGTAACTGTATTGAGTTGAAAGAGAATTGACAAGGCGAATAATAAGAAAACTTGTTGCCCAAACTCATCTGTTTCATTTAGAGTCTTAATTTCTACCAAATTATCTTTATTGGCAGGTGTCCAAGGGAATGGAATAATTTAAGCAAGTTCCCGGAAGAAACCAAAAATTGATTGTTTTTTTTTGTACTTGCCGTACTAATTGGTCTTTACTTTATTTAAATACTGGTTCCTACTCAAATTAGACAAAATCTTTTTCGCGGATAGGACATGCTTTTATATAAATAGTTATATCAATTCTCAGAACATGAAAATGTGCATATACCTTTTTCATTCGCAGAAAATTGGTGTGTTATTGACAAAAGGAAAATTGTTAATGCAATTTTATTAACTATACTTCAACAAGAGGAAGATATCGACAAGAAATGAAAATATTTTCACCTAAATGACAAATGAATTGCAAAAGGAAGCAGAAATTTACGCAAAATTTTCCCAGTTGTTTGTCTAAAATGGTTACGGAAAATGAATAAATAAAATACAAACTAGAGAAAGAAAAAGAACATCGATACTGATCAATTCTACCACCTATACAAGTATAGGAAAGAAATTTGAACTTAATATTTGTACTTCGGTTAGAAAGAAAATTGACAAAAGCCAAAAAACATAGGTATTACATATAGACTGACTTTCACGAGATAGCACCACCAAATGTCATCTATATGGTACAACATTTTATAATCTTACCAAACAAAGATATCGTTTCTGTAATGAAATCGATATACCGTATATTGAATAACCTACAGGCGCAAAACATCTTCCACAATACACCAAAGAGACAGCCAAACATAATGGCGACAATTCGTTAATGAAATATATAAAGTAAACAAAAGCGCAACAAAAAAAATTAGTATCTTACCGGAATAAAATATGTAATATAATGTAATGAAATATTCGGAGCATGGATCATAGCAAATTATTATTGCAACAGGTACTGATCTGAAGTACCCGATCAAAAGCGTTAAGAATTGATACGAAGGTGTATTACTAACTCAGTATTGTAGCTTATTAAAAGGCCCGATATTAACCATATTGAAAATCTTTGGATCTAAAAGGTGTATATGGTGCGAAAGCGTTCAAAATACTTGAGGATCCATCCCAGTGAAGAAATACTACCACCTAATGGATACTACGTCACACCGGACGAATGCAATTATTAACAACAAAGATCACATTTCTTTTAATATATACGAGGTATATCCAGAGTATAATTTCCAAAGGACAATAAAAAGTCGAGAATACACCTTAACCAATTTCTTTATGCAGTTACTACTAATGGTTCAAGCATTTGTCATAACATGACACCATTTTCTACCATATATCCGCCTCTCACAGAGTTATACTGTAATAGTTTCTTTCACCACGTCGTCATCACAAGAGCGAGTCCGAAAGGAAGAAAAATTAAGGTACAAAAATAGATGCAAATCGTTCGGTGTAAGATCTGGGCTACTTCTTTAATCACTTCCCTCTCCCCTCCACCGCCCCGGGGGATGATCAAATTCATCCCAAACAGAGTCTAGGAGGAATTATTTTATCACATTACCATAATACTGCGGCTGAGCAGGTCTTGTATCTTATTCTGTATTAGTGACGTAGTTTTCTCTCATAATAATAATCAGCACTAAATATCTCTCATTAACCGTATGTTCCAGAAAACGATGCATATATTTTATCGAAAGGGCAACGAAGGTTTGATTTTGGTCTGTGCTGGTAAAGAAGTGAGCTTCGATTCCATGAAATGTCGACTTGACTCGTGAGTTTTATGGGAAACCTAGATATCTTTCCACGTGATTATACAACTGAAAAAGGCATCACCATCCTTGTTGAATTGCGTCAGAAAATCAAGTGAATTTGCATGATGTTCAAATTTGAATTGCTCCAGGTATCCAATGAGAGCACGCAGTTTTCGAAACTTCATTACATGAAGCGAAATGTGAAATTTGTATGGGAGCTGTGAAAATTTTTCTTTAATTTTTTTTTAAGCATCATGTACAGTCCATAAACCTCGTAAATTTGACGGCGAATTTCAGTAGGATTTTTAATATTTTTCGAGTATCGCAAAGGCATATTACGAAGCAAACACAACAGACAATGTTAATTTATTTTCAGAAAGAAAAGGAAACTAACGCGCATGCGTGAAGCTGCGATAGTGGCGATAGCGCGGCGAAAATCGAAAACGTAAATTACTTTCTACACATACCTCGTAATTTGATATAAGAATTTAATTTTATTTTATAATATTGTTGCTACAAAACGGCGTTATTTAAAAAAATAGTATCTTATTAAGTCTTATAAACACCTACAGTAATTATTCTTATTCATTCTTTAATAACAAGGATTTTGTTTTTATTCTTCACTCCTATTGTTTTGGTCACATTAGCATTTTATTTATTTAAACGCTTGTTATGTTACCCTAAAGAATTAAACGCAATTTTATTCGTCCCAAGTATAAAAACACTCGTATAAATCAAACGATCCATGCGTATTGAAATTCTACTTAACTGTAAAACGGGATTGTTTACGAAAATGAAAAAAGAAAACCAGACAGGTTTCACATTAATATTTAAAATTTTATATTCCAAAGTATTCGTCATACATAAATCAATCTGGGGAAGGGAGAAGTTAAGTTGTATTTCGGTAACCTTGACGTCAATTTCGTCATACCAAAAATAATGTATGTATCTATGCGGGCTATTAAAAAAAAAGTATTTTGATTAGATTCGCCAATCTACGTACGTGCACAATGTAGAGGTAACTTTCCTGCAAATAGATTAGATTAGCAAAATGTCGATTCATGTGGAAAAATACTCGAAACAGCGCGATCGTGGCCGCATCGTAGTTTTGAAGAATGATGATTTTATCAGAACGTTTTCGAGTACCAAAATCGCCAAATAAACAAAGGCCACGCGCAAAAAAATCACCTTATCAGTTTGTAACTATTAAAATCATATTAACATATTTTTAGATATGCATTACAATTACGCGATAATAAAAAAAACAGTCGCGAGGTATAGTGGGATGATATGGTTGAAGTCCATCAAACCGTTCGTCAAATCCAAAGCTAAGGTAGATTTTCGAAAATCTCAAACATCTTTCGTAGTTACATTCAATTCTAGGTCACTTGTCAAGTTATTGAAAAGATTTGAAAATGGTTTGACAATTGTTGTTTGAATTTTTTGTTAAACAGAGGTTTCCAAACTATGGCCCGGAAGCTGAATCCGGTCCGCCAGTGTCATGAATCCGGCCCGTGACAGCGAATGACTTATTGTTGCTGTGATAAGTTGGATAAAAAACACACAATCATAGTAACTCGCGTTTATTTACTTGCTAGGTAAAGCTTAATGACAAGTACAATTCGCAGAAAATTTAACTTAACCATGTTAACTAAGAAAGAGTTCTTAAAAAATAAACGAACAAAAAAGGAAAAATATAGAAATGAACAAAAAGTAAACAGCGCAAATATTTAAAAAGAACGTGTACACGGATAAATCACACGTGCTGGCGTATATCTCTATTGCACGTGTAAATTTTACCTTAAATATCCGTGCAGTTCGACTCCGCGCTTTTTTTAGGTGGATTACGAGCGGTTCTAACATGCAATTACCCGTGTTCTTCAAAACACGTCCCAAAACCGGAACTCTAGTTTGGTGAATTACAGCTATTAAACAAATAAACATGTCAAATTTGAACCGCAACATTTGTAATCTAATTTATTATAGTTATTTATGTAACAAGTACCTAAAGCGTTACTTTTTGCACGCGCGTTAAATCTGTAAATCCCAAAAGTATAAAACTGTAAATTTCAGGTCTACTTTGCATCATAATTGAAAAGATTTAAATCGTTCGAACAAAATCAGAATGTAAATCAAAGCAATTGAATTCATTCAAGAGCTGACTTTTTTTTGATTAAGCCAATACGCTAAAAAGTAAAAAAGTGTAGTACAGCCTTGGCCACAAGTATTTGCCAACCCAGGGAAAACCCTATAATATTTCTATTGAATTTCTCGGAACTATAGTTGAGGATTATAGCAATAAAACTTTATTCGTGAGGTTTTATTGCTATTCAGGTACTTTAAGAACGGTATTCAACTATAAAATGGTGTTTCTTAAATTTAGAGCTTAATATATTTTGTGTATTCAATGAATAATGTGCATTTATGATTGATTTTGATTGACTATACTTTGTAAGTATATAATCTCTGACAACATACATTGTAAAAGACATAACAATCCGAAGCAGATTTGATACTGGCTGTGATCATAGACTTGTAAGAGCTAAAATATGGATAAACACTAAGCTAGAAAGGAATAAGCTTTTAAAGTCAAAGGTATATTTTACAGTAGAATTCCTATAGAGGAATATAGACTTTGACATAAATAACTGAATAAAAGGTTGCCAGCGAAAGAGACCATGGCAAAAATGGAAATTAACACACTCGAAGCAAGAATAAAGAACGACATAAACACCGTAGATAAAATGACATGCCACAAGTAAAAGAAACTGCCAAAGGACAACAGGGAAAACAAGAATACACCAATTAAAAGATGACAGAGACAAATTAAAACAAGATGTTAAGGACATCATCGAGATAGTAAAACAATTCTATGGTAACTTATATGCATCTGCTAAACCCCAGCCTCCAAATGTACAGCTCCAAAATGTAATGAACGCCGGATCTGAAAGATCAAAAATTTTAACAGATGAAATCAAACAGACATTGAGTCAAATGAGAGTCGGATGAACTCCAGGGGAAGATGGTCTTACTACAGATATGTTAATAGTAGGAGGAAATAGTATTAGTACAGCTATGAAAATACTCTTAAACAAATGCCTCAGTGAAATTAAAATACCTAATAACTGATAAAATGTACTAGTCATCTTGTTGCACAAAAAGGGTGAAATATTGAAATTAGACAATTAGCGAGCTATAAGCCTCCTTCTTCATCCATACACTACTTCATACGAAAATCATTACGAATACATTGGCAAACAAATTGGATCAACACTAAAGATAAAAGCGCCGTCAAATGCAGCTTTTCTCATGGTATTGGTGAAATAATTCACGAGAAAGACAATGTGAAGAGACAAAAAACGCCAACACACGGACATGTTTCTGCCTACCCAGCGTCCTTAGCGTGGTTTCGAGCGGCTTTTTGCTCAACACATTGTAATTAAATCTCTGCTACTATCACGATATCTACAATACACTACAAGTCGTTGTTCTTGGTGCTAACTAGTACCAAAAGAATGAAACACTTGTCTGCAAAATCAGACACAGCGAAAAGAAGCGGTATCCGCTTCTAGCGCTTTTATCTTGGGTGTTATTTTCAAGGCATTTCTAGATGTGTTTTAAATTGGATTAACATCAACTTCGTGAACAAGCAGGTTTTAGAAAAGTGTTCTGGGATTCTCAAGGAATGTTCCTAACCCATTTCCAGAGTAAACATGAGAACGTGATTGCTGAAACTGTAGCTTTGTTGTTGCTTCGGAATGCAGTTCGATGAAAACGTCTAGGCCCACTACGGGAAGGAATATTGCTGCGTCATGATAATTTCAAGGCGCATTTGGCCCACTTGACTCAGAAGACAATTACAGAGTTAAGAGTGGAAACTTCTTAAACACCCGGCTTACAGTGCCGAACTAGTCCCAAGCGACTATCATCTCTTTGATCAACTAAAAACTCATCTTGGCGGCAAGGGTGACAACGATGTTCAATGAGAAGTGCGCACGTGGTTCAGATAGCAATCCAAACACTCTTATGCAGCAGGCATTGGAACATTGATAAAGCTATGAGATAAGTGTATTAATGTATGTATATGGAGACTGTTGAAAAATAAAATTTGTTTTTGGCTAACTATTTCTCTAATTATTTTGATAGTAGCTTTTTGTGACCTACTTACTGTCTTTCCCTCGTATAAACGTTTTTGGGACATCAGTCACTACTTGTTATTACTAAATTATTAATCGCTTCTTCTGTCTAGACTTTAGGTCGTCCACTGCCCTCTTGTCCTTTCACACTACTAGTTTGTTGAAAAATTGGAACAATTCTATTGAGTATATTCTAGGAAATGTTATAATCAAAAACAATGTTGGAAAATTCACCTCGAAATTCTTTTAAACGATGTTGAATGGAGTACTCCCACTGTCTACCACTCTTTTAACTATTACGAAAATACGATTCGACCAATAACCAATACTTACCTTTTAGCCCCTTCAAATATAGAAACTTAACGATCGCACGATATTCCAAGTTCACAGTGACCCTTTTAACAAACAGCCTAGGCTAACTAGATATAACGCCCCCTCGTAGGAACACAAATCTTAATCTTCGTCCTGCAAGGAATTCACGTTACTTGACAATCATTGGTGTGCACTTAAAACACGAATTAAATCAAAATAATATCCTCAAAATCACCTATTTTGGAAGCAAATCAAATAAAGCCGACCCTGACTACCTTAATGACGCTAGTTTTTACACTCACACGTAAACAATCGTTGCACAAAGAAATTGCGAATTACGTAAAAGCATATGATATTCTATTTTTTGCGCGAAGCCTTTAAATAAATAATTTATGTTATAAATATCAATCTAACACTTGCGTATTAGTTACATACATACATACGCGTAATTCTAAATTTGCATATGATATACCAACTGTGCGATAGATAGCAAGAGCAAACCTTATGTTTCTATGAACATGTTTATCATGTAATGTGCATTAAATATAGAGCTTATGCACTATATGAAAGCAGAATGTTGCCCCCAGGGGGAATTCTATTAAAGCGACAATTCCGCTTTGAATGCGCAAATTCACATGTGCATAATTAATGGTTAGGAATGCATTATATAAAATGTAAAAGAAAAGTTAGCGTTGCTTATATAATAATAGACATAATTTTCCATTTAATTTGAATTAATTAAAAGTGTGCTATAAAAAAGAAACCAGTAATGTAAGACTTTCATTCTCAATAGGAAAATTCTTTGTTAAAGTCGTATTAGGTTTGTTCCTGGATTAATTCCACTAGCCAACGAATTTGACTTTTGGTTTTACTAATGGCGTGCAGTATTTCTTTATAGATGTTTACGCTAATAAAATATAGATGATCTAATTTCTTTTGAATTTTAATGAAAAGGTCCAACGAAATTACATTTGCCTTAGTACCATTTTTCCATTCCTAAAATATCTTGGGGGAAACGTTCACTCTGTTGATCACTAGCGTCGCCTATAAAAATTCAAGTGAGAATGAAATGCTCAACCATTTTAAGACACATTGCAGTTAGAAGCGTGATGTTTTAATTATCTCAATTACTAAAGGTTTGTAATTTCGTATATTTTTTGAGCTTCTTAAGAACTTGATAAAAACTAGTAAAATTGGCACCCATATTGCTTTTTCCTGCTGTTAATTTGGTTTCAGACCTTCGTGATCTAATCCCTTAACAAAGTCTTTCATGAAGCCTAGTTTTCTCTGTAAAGGCGGTATCATAATCTCTTCCTTTTTCCACTAAAGACCGATGTCGTATATTGCCTTTTGCTACGAGGGCGACCTGAAATGTTTCCGGAATTGACAAGAGATGGCGCACGAAGGTTGAAGTGGATTCATTGGCAACTGTCAAAATTTTAGACATCTACTGTCAATAGATGTTGTTTAAGAGTGACCTAAGAAATTTTGTTTGTGGTTTCGATAGGTTTAAATCCCATGTTAAGACCTGCAATTCAAGCAGAATAACTAAATGTTGCTTGTACGATGTAGATGAAATAAAATCTATCAGTTCTAGCTTGACTTTCCTCGCATTTTTGTCAATTTGGGAGTTGAGGAACTAAATGATGTTCGTCATATTTTTGAGCTAACACTGTTTCCATGTCATCATGTTTCCTTTTATTACAACTGTTAGATTCCGCAGTCTTATTATCCACATCTAAGGAAGGGCGAAAAATTACTCTCTAGATCAACGGGTCTCATTCTACCTGAGTTTGAAATGTATAATTCTTATTCAAGGTGAATTTTCTAGATTTAGAACATTTCGAGACTTTCAAGAACTTTCAACCTCTCTCTTGTCGCTTTTCAGCTATGGGCATATAAACAATCTGATCCCATTGTGAACAACATACTTCAGAAATAGCGAGTGAGCTTGATACAGCGACAATAACTGATCGCATGTTCAATATTTTAGTGTTATTGCTAATTTGTGACAATTTTCTTAAATAAAATCTATCAGTTGTAGCCTGACTCTCCTCGCTTTTGTATCAATTGAGGGGTTGAGGAACTAAATGATCGTCATATTTTTGAGCTAACATGATCTCGACATTATGTTTTCATTTTTTACAGCTGTTAAGTCCTGCAGTCATATTAAAACAAAATTATCAAGCGTCGATATGACTTTCTTGCTCTCTCTCTCCAACATAGGAAAGGCAAAAGATTCCTGTCTACATCAGTGGTTCTCAACCGGTGTGTCACAAATTAGAAAATTTCACATGAGTCTGAAATGTTCGATGAATTTTCTAGATTTCAAGAGACCTTCAAAAACTTTCAATCCCTTTTCTGCCGCTTTACCGCACTGGGTGTTTAAGCACTTCCATCTTGTTCCGAATTGCATAGCTCAGAGATTACGAGTAAGCTTAAGACTAATACAGCGATATTAACTGATCGCATATGGAATATTTAATGAGTTCTTCTTTCTTCATCTTTATTGAACTAAAACTAAGTTAACTTTAGACGACCTTGAAGCTCGTGACAGTGGCAAACTTCCTATTAAAAAAAATGTAGAAAAAACAATGATCCACCATACGAAGCAGGGTCAACGGTTATTATGGTTTCTATTCCAAAATCTGCTGCGTCACTCTTCTGCAAACAAATCTACAAAGACGTAACGGAAACACAATGATGAGTATTTCAGTTGTGGTTTCCCTTGGACTGGCGAAAAAAACTGTCCATTGTCGAAATGAGTACTATGTGATACAACTCTGGCAAATTAGTCAATTGCACCAGATAAATTTACAAGGCATTTGGAACAAAATCACTAGCATGTTGTCCAGAAATCAATCCAATATTTTCGGTGTCTTTTGTACAGCCGGGAAAAATTTGCGTACAAAATGGAGAAACGTCGTTTTATTGGATCCTAGAAAGTGAAAGAATTGATCGCGATTAATAAGAAGGACTTACACGTATTACCTCCATTTGTGATGTTGTATTTATGCGCATCTGCACTTTCTACAATGGAAATAATGAAGTCCAAGTGTAGGACAACACTTAAAAACATTGACAATGAGATGGATGTGGCTTTGTACTACATTATGTCACGGTACGAAAAGCTGTGTGCAAAACGACAGTCATATATAGTATAAAAGTTGCGACTTGGTAATGAAAATTAATATCCCATAAGTAAGTCGCAGCTGTCACTAAAATTTTCAATGACATTTTTGCAACTGCAGCTCAATTACACGAATACCACGAATAGTGTACTCCTTAAGATCATCGATTGTTTTTGCACTATTAGCTTTAAATATTCCCAAAGGAAAAAAAACCAAAGGTATTAAATCTATGATCTAACCAGCCAATTGATATTTCTTCAAAATGCCTATTGCTTCTGCGGCTGTATGAAATGTCACGCTATCCTACTAAGACCACATGTTCTTTACATTCACATTTTCTAAGTCAAGCAAAGAATTTGTTGGATGTTTGGATATTAAGTCCCAGTAACAGTATTGCTATCTTCATTTTCAAAGAAATATGGCCCAATCATCCCAACAACCCAGCAACCACATCAAACAAGTTACTTTTTATGAATGCAACGGTTTCTCCAATGTTTTTCATGGATTTTCTTGACTCCAGATTCAGCAATTTTGCTTGTTACAAATCCAACTAATTAAAAATATACCTCGTTGGTTAAAAGTTTTTATTACCTGGACCAATTTATGAATCGATGACATAAACGACAAAACCTGTTGGCTTTAACTTTTTGAGGTACCTGAACCATGTAAGCCTTTCAGTGGAGGTCTTTGTGGAAAATTTTTTAATAAAGTGGTGTTTCAAATGTTTAATTGCTGAAACTAACGACCAATTGATATTGTTGGGTTCCCAATAACACTAGCGCTTAGAACTGCAATATCTTCTTCTAAACGACCACTATCATGATGTGTTTTGCTTTTTTATCCTTTAGTGTACCAGTTTCTTCAAATTTTCGAATTATCACATGTAATTCACAATTTTCTTTTCCATATCCTGTACGAAATTCCCTTGCAACTCCTGCATAAGTTTCACCAAATTTAAAATAATTTTTCTTTCCATTTCTATTAGCGACCAATTTAAAAAAGTAATCCCAAATTACAACACCATTTATATAAAATTCCCGTTTTCAATAAAATAATGCTACTAAAGTTCCCATTTAAAAATAGGAGAATTCCTTAGCTCAATTCAATAAGCAAAGGTCCACTACATAGGTATCTCGATTTCGTTGCTAAGTATACCCAATATTTGGTAGTCATTGACACAATAACGTTATATTTCATGTTAATTTTAATATTATCTCTTTTCCTTACCAAAATAAACTCTACCACACCAAGAATTTTTTTAAGCATGTGAACCCGAAAATCCATATTATTTCGTTTTCTGGACAAAAAAGAAGCTATAAACTCGAATAGAAACGTTCACATATTATGAGAAACATTGTATATTGATAAAAATAAATCAGACAGTACGATCTCTCCATAAAAAATAAATTTCCATTCCAATTTAAATACCCTACATTCTCTATACATATTTTATATATCATCTGACGTGTACTTCAACTTAACAATAACAAACAGCCAACTTAAAATATTTTTCAAACAATAACAAATTACACGAAGCAGATAAAACACGAAATCTTATTTTTTCTCATTGATATTCAATGACAAATCTTACAAACAAAAAAAAACATGTTTTAAAGTATAAACAACCTAATAAGAAAAAGTCCCAACTATATTGGTTTTGATATGCCCGATAAAAGAGTACACTCTCGTACAAAAACCAATCAAGTGTGACGCTATTATGGTTAGAAAACCGGCGGATTAATTCCTAGAACTCGCTTACATTGTCAAGGTTGTTGAAGATACGCACAATATACAACCATGGACTGGAATATATACGTAAACAGACGACATTTAATGAGATATGATAATATCATCTTTAGAGAAAGAGATGGAATAAATACTGCGATTATTATGGCATGTTATAAATATACAGCGCCAGTTGTGGGTAACTGTACAACATTTTAATTGTCTAGGGAAAATCTGCGTTTGGCAATAAATTTAAAAGTTTTTACATTAAATTTATATTATGTTTTGACGCTTTATACTTTCTTAGATGATTACGAGACTTTACGTTCAAAATTCCACTGTATAAATCGCTTATGATTCTAAAACAATTTTGATTAAAGTAAGGTGGTCATATTTGATCAGTTCCTAGTGAATATTTTTTAAATTTCGCGCCCAATTTTAGTCGGTGGTTCCCGCATATTCGCTTTTTGCAACAACACGCATTATTGTAGAAAGTACCAACTTAAATCGTGCAGGAACTTTGAAAAAATATTCACCCTTATCCCTAATTTTGCATTTCATTCATGATGGTCATATTTCTACATCAAACGGTGTACATAAATGTCTTAACGAGGAAGAGAGACGGCGAACGTTAAATGCCAGTTTTGTATGTTATTATGTGTATATTACTCTCACACATGTGCTGCTTTGCATATGATCGCATGACGGACACACGTGACAACACTATAAATAAACTTTCCATTCATTTATCGTTGGGTGATATCGAGACGATAACTCACGTAATGGAAAGGATACAATACACAGGACACTTTTACATCTAGATCTAAAATTGGGCTTAGAAACCGCTTAAAATAAACGATAATTATAGAGTTTGAAACGTGATCGAATTGGTGGCGTACTATTGACAGATTATAATAAAATATCAAACGATAAAAAAACAAGGAGCGATATGATTTATCTCTAAAAAATCCTTGCAGTAAAATTTATATACGCGAATGTAACAGAGAGCAACTCATGCTACTTATTATGTACTTAATTCGATTTCGCACGATAGATCGTCTATCTTTCTCTATTTTAAAAGGACGTCATTCAAGACTTAGATACGGTGTTGTTATCTGTGTGGAACGGTACACTCGAAACTTAAATATTATAATTCGTAATCGCAGTTTCAACGTTATAAATAGACGATAAAACATCTATATTACAATTATAACGATGATTTTCGACTGAATTTCGAGTGTTCCTTCCTTGGTATTAGTTTATTTTATAGGATCCTTACCTTTCGTATTTAACATGCTGCATCGTCGAATTCTCTTCCCAAAACGCGTGGTTCATTTTATCTGTTTTAAGGTCACCACTATTACTACCGAACAATACGATGACTGTATCACGTTCCAAAAAAACGTTGTGCATCTGCTAAAAAATGCGTGTGTAAGGCGTAGATATCTATTTTGTTGTTTTATCGCGTTCACATGGGGGCGACGCCGCTCAAAATCGCGAATTTATCTATCTATGGATTCCCGCGAAATTTCCGTTTTACGCACACACGATTTACCGATTAATAGATATCGTATTGCTAGTATTATTATTAAGATTAAGGTTATCCCCGCAAATCTCGAATAAAAAGAAAACGTCGGGTGTGTTCAGCCAATTCTGACGTTAAAAAAGAAGCGCTTTTGACGTTGACAGCAGTAGCGATTTTTTTTTAATTTTTAAAAATAATTACGGATAAACAGCAGGTGTTTTCGTTACTCGATGTCACACGCGTGGTATATCGTATACGTGTGAACTCAAGCACGTCGTCCCGTGCCCGTCTCGCTTTCGCGAATGCGTGTAGGTCGTTTGGCGTTCGGTGAGCGCACATACGCACGCACACACTTACACAGGTGCGGACACCGATTCGACACGTGAGACGACCGAGGTGAACGCGCGCTCAGATGCGATTACAAAACGCGACTGCGATTGTGGATATCTAAGGTAGAATGTCAGGTATATAGCATATATCGGATACGTAACAAAGGTTGTTTTGTTTGTTGGTCGGAGGATTGCGTTGCTTTAGCGTACGTGTCCGTTCGAGGAGCACGACAAGAAAGTGCGATGTAGTGCGGTCCTAAGCCGCGGACCGCGAGCGACCCGTGCGACCGAAGTTGAAACGCGCTGATGTCACGTTCACGGTAACGTGGACGCGTCACGTGACCGACGCGCCGTTGCTCTCTAGATCTCGTAATATAATGTATGTCGTTACATTGATAATAATTTTTTTGTGGTTCAATAGACAGGACCGGCTTCAGGACCTTTATCCTTTAACTTCTTTGTAAATAAGAAATTATAAAAATGTAATCACTAAACATAGCCCCAAAGTTATTTCTAATTCTCATTCAAAGCAGGCTTAGCAGGTATATGCAAAAGTTTTTCCAGTTTTTTGCAACACGTAATCTTCGTAATTTTCAAGGGAAATTAATTTTTTTACTCAAAATATTGGCCATCAGCTTCTGCACATTTGATCCATCTTTCAGATAATTTATGGATACCAGACCAGAAAAACTGCTTACCTTTTGTGGCAAACCATTCGTCGAGCCATTTTTCAACTTCTTTCAAATTGCTGAAGTGATACTTAGATGGCGCCAGGTTTAGGATGTACGACGGATGCGGGAGGATGTCCCATCCAAGCGATTTCAAGGTGTCTCTCACTGGTTTTGCTATGGGAGACGGCGCATTGTCATGTAACAAAATCCCTTTGCCATGTCTTCTGGCCCATCCCGGTCATATTTCGATTAATGTGTGGTTTAAATTAATCATTTGTTGGCGATAGCGTTGTGTATTAACGGTTTCCCCGGGCTTCAAGATACCGCTCTGGTCCCACCAGACACAGAGTCTTCTTACCGAAGCGATTTGGTTTTGGTGTTGAAGATTTTTTCCACTTCGGGTTTTCAAAACAAATCCATTTTTCGTCACTCGCCACAATGCGATACAAAAATGATTTCCTTTCTTGGCGTTGAAGCAGCATTTCACAGGTGACTACGATTTTCTATTTGACGTTCATTCTAATCGTGTGGGACCCATTTACCGAGTTTATTGATCTTCCCCATTGTTCGTAAACGTCTGCTGATTATTTCTTATGACCCATGTAATGCTTCTGCGAATTGCCGTTGGGTTTGAATTGGGTTATCATCCAATAACTCCTGCAATTGCTCGTCTTCACATTTTTGTGGTTTACCAAAACGTTCACACTGAAATCAGCACTTTTAAATTGTCTAAATCATGTCTCACATATTTTAGTCGATGGAGTATGTTCACCATATGCTTCTACCAGCAAACGATGACTTTCAACAGCCTTTTTCTTTTGATTAAATAAGAGTAATGCGTGCCGCAAATGTTCTTTTTCAGGCAGAAAACTCGATATAATAACTGAACGATAAAGCAAAGACGCTAGTTTTTGGCGGACTCAACAAACACTTATGCGTACACGTGGTAAATAGAAACAATCCGGTAATATTACTTTATTATTTTATTATTGTCAAGCGTATCCACCCCCAACACGAAAATTTCGAGATAAACAGAGTTGCCAGATGTAGTATACCTCCGTAATTGTACCATAATTTCGGATTCTTTTTGGTAATGCTCTTGGTCTTTCAGTACTATAAACCATAATTTACCAAGTATGCAGTATCATAATTTAAAAAGAACTTATTAAGCAATTCACAGGTATAGCACTAAACTCCACTCACACAAATTTATTAATTAGACGGAACGCAGCGTTTCGAGAGCACGTGGGCTCTCATTGTCAACCGTGTTACCGACTGGCAATGAGAGTCCACATGCTCTCGAAACACTGCGTTCCGAATAATTAATTAATGTGTGTGGAGTGGAGTTTACTGCTATACCTGTGAATTATACAACCACACAATCCTTGCTATCGTTATTTATTAATCAATATAAACATTATTTGTGGTTTTAAAGGCCATTGCGAACTTAGTCAAAAATAACTTACCATAATTTATAATTACATGGTTGACGCAATAGTAGACAAATGAAACAAAAAATCGCCCAAACAGGTAAATTAAAAAAGTAGAAAATCAGAAAAATATATAATAATAACACACAATTTTAGTGTAATTCGTTATATGAGGTTGAATATTATTATGTTAGACACCTGCTCTTCTTGAATGAATAAATACCATTTTTTAATGTAGGATTTAGAGAGAGTTTCTAAGCACAAATAGCGTATTCGTAGCGAATTGACTTTCTTACTATGTTATCCCTAGTATCAAAAGTCGTTGGTATAGAACATTTCACCCAGGCTTCGAAGTATTACTCTTATAGAGATAGCACTAAACTCTACCAGATTTCTAATATAAAGGTTATTTCAAGCGAAAGGTTGGTACTTGGGATGATTATTGTGCTATTTTGAAGAAAATGACAAAAGATTTCTGTATAAATTATTGATATGTGTGATCGTATCGTTGCATGAAACTATTATTGAAGTATATTGTAAAATCAAACTTAAATTGCATAAAAAAATATCAGCTTATTCAAATGTATCGAATAAATGATACACATTAATATTTTAATAATCAAATTAATCGCTTAACGATAAGAATACTTTATTTACGCCACTAATTAAATATGTATTTTAAAATTATTACCAAACGTTTTCAATCTTACTCATTACTGCAAGGTTAAAATAGTTGGACTCTAAAATATAATAAAAAAAAATTGATTAAGTGAGCAAATCAGAAGTAGATATTTTTAACTTGTTAAGATTGAAATACTATCTATTAACATAATTTTTCTCTCACTCCATTGGCGTACTAGTGTTTTGGGTTGTAGATTGTCTGTTATATCATGTATTGTTACCTAAACATATAGAAGTACTGTTACTATATATATTTCAACGAATATATGCAATAAATTAAATAACTTGAATAAATTTCTGTTGCATAAATACCCCACTAAAAAGAAAAAAACAAAATAACTACGAAGTTCATCCATTTCAATGCGAATTTTTCAGATGTAGCAATACATAATGAATAATATATTAACAGTACCGTTTTGTGCTTAAATCTCTAATTTTCTGTGCACACAAATCACTAAACGGACTCAATTAAAACACTTTCAATCTGAAGAATTACTACTTAACTAGTTACTACCAGTTAACAGAAAAGTAAGAATAAAACAAATATATTTGGAACCTTTGATATACATAATTTGTTAGTACTGTCCTGACCTGTGCATTAATATTTGGCAAAAATATATAATATGTTTACGTGTAGGAATGAACATTTGTTTGCAACAGTGCCAGACGTGGATTATCTTTTAACTTATAATTAATTTTTTTGTACAAATTTTCTATTTCATACGTTTGATAATTCAAGTAAAAAAGTTGTCTTAATAAAAATTATATTTTTTCTCTGTAACTTAACATTAATCTAATTCCAAATTCCATTTAGTTTTTTTATTACATTTTTTATCAATTTACAGTCCCTGGTAGTTTCATTATCCCTTTGTAAAATTTAGGACATGATTCATTGATAATTTTCTGCAGTGGAAAACGATGGTTAGCTACTCCATTAATACATTCACATAGACATATGTATATATGTGTTTTCAAAAAAGAAAATCATATCAGACATTTTGTAATTGTCTATATATTGAAAGATCTAATGAGAAGTGAAATATGGTGGTATAAAATTCCCTAGTTCAGAAAATTTTAGGTTAAACAGATAACAACAATGAATTATATTTGCTCTTATTTGATTGTTTTGCTTTGATGTAATTTTCTTGTATTTTTCTTTTCATTATACAGGGGGTATATAAACAATTGGAAGGCGTTTAAGTTTCCCGCTTTCTATTTTTTGTGTGTGCTGTAAACACTATATATCATAGGCGCAACATAAAAATATGAGAAGGAACCAATTTTATTATTATTGATTATTATTGTATTATGACTATTTCATTGCTTACCGGTCACAAATATGCGGCTATAAAAAAGTGGCAATAAGAAAAGCTTTTCTAATAATAAATAAGTAAAATAATGAACAAGTAGATAAAATGAAAATGGTGAAAATCAAAGCAACAATAGGATAGACGTTACCAAAGGACGCTACTGATTATTATCACTATGTCTTATAGAGGCGCCAACTTTCCGACACAAAAAAGCGCGGGTGATTCAAACACCTTTCAATCATTGTTCAATACAGTGTACGTTTTTCAGTGTCTGTCCATATAAAGACGTAACTGATGATTATAAATTTAATTTTATTCATTCACTTATTGATAGAGTAACACAAAAATACATGGTACCCAACCATCTCAAAATCTGGCAAAATTACGTGTCGAAATATGAGTTGATTACTGTATAATGCTGTTGGTAATCCAATTGCAATGCACTGTAAGGTTAGCTATAAATAAAACCAGGAAAAAGTAAAATTAGAAACAAAGAAATAACGCAAGCATGGTTAACGAGGCAATAAATAACAACGCGAAGTGTGTTACCTCGTACACGTACCGTCACGTTTTTTTCACTTTCAAAGAATTACGCGCCTGCATCACGTTCTATAGGTCACGTGACCGTTGAACAGCTTACATTTCTGCTGTTCCTTCAAAAAATTTCAACGATTTCGTTATATAAGAATAGTCATTCCGTCATTGTGTAACATATACTTGGTGCGTAATGTGTGGAATATTGAAAGGAGGTGTGGAAAAAGTCAAACAAACAACTTTTCCTCGCTATTTCCTGGCTGTCACCTTTAATTGTTTACTACTACTTTGCTTTTCTAACAGCTTGCTTCGCGTAAAACGCAATTCGCTTCTGTGACCTTCGAAAATTATGCATTCAGTACATAGAATTAAAATATATTCATATAAATATCTTGAAAATTAAAAAAAAAACAGTTTTTGATTAGCAGAACACTTACCTTTAGCTTTTATTGGTAAGATTTCAAGGTGATTCTAAGGTGATTTCATTTTCCGCAGGTTTGGGTTCTGTATGATCAATTCCTTTCCAATCCCTTCCTCCAATTTATCGGTTCTTCACCTGATTAATCAAGCAAACGGAAATCATCATAGCTTAAGATGTATCGCAAGGGTATCGTCAATGGTACTGTCATTACACTCATCACCAAAATGTGCATCTCTTAAAAATCGTTCCGTTCACAATTCACTTAAGATTGTCGGTAATGGCAACGGAGAGACGACAATATCACGGAGCAGAAGTACAGAAGAAAAGTATTGAAATTACACATAGCAAAGAGTTTGTCGTCCATTTGATTTTAAAGAGATCGTCTTGATAAATTTTATCCCTGTAAGAATTTTTAGTGGGAATTATGGACAAACGATAAGAATTGATTGTTAAGTCTCATCCCCTTGTAAATAAAAATCTTGAAAACATCGACGCCAATGTTATTCAAAGAACTTCTTTAGAATGCACCGATGATGTGGTCGTAATGAGAACTATTGAGGAGAAATTTCCTAGGAGTTTCATAATGTTATCTTATTTAGTAAATGTTGGTAAATTAGGCTTTGCTTCAATTTGTTTATACAATTCTGTTGATTCTGTTAATAATAAAGAAAAGCACGTCAACTATTCTTCTTTTTATCAAAAGATTTAAAACCGCTTTTTTTAATTTGCATAGAAAAAATGTCGTACTTCACACAGGTTTTGCAATTTCGTGAATTGTCAGCGAATAACTATGACACGTACGATTTACCTATTCTGTTACATATAACCTTGCAAAAATTATAATAACCATAAAAGTATCTGTGATAATTTTTAAAGATAAGAGTTTAACTATGCCAACAAGAAAGTATTCGGTGAGAAAATATAGATTTTAGCTATAAATTTTCCTTTACGGAATTAACGTTATTTTCGAGTAGATGGATTAGAACAAATAATGTTATTATGTTCAAATTGGAATCATACATAACTCCATTAATTTTAAGCTATGTTGATAAATACATAAAAAATTTTAGGGCTGAGGATTCTCAGGTACAAATAAAATAATTTTACATCCATTCAATAGCATATGTGAAAATTTTTAGCTTTCGTTATGGGGAGGTGCTGCTTCATTTCATAATCTAGATTTACGCCTTGAAGTATTAGAGCAGGAATTACAGTTACCCTTTAGTTTTGTATCAGGACATATACACGAGTTATTAATTCATGTACCATGGACAAAACTAACATCGGAACCTATAACTGTCACAATAAATACAATTGGTAAAACATTGTTGACTCAATTGAGATGTATTTTTAATACTTTTACTTTTTGAAATAGAATGTATACTGAAATTGAAGGATCCTGATACAGCAAAAAATATAGAAACTGTCACGCAACCAAAGAAAGCGGCGCATAAAAGGTATATTTCAAAACTTTAAAATAAGACAAAACAAATATGTTATTTCAGGAACGATGAAGAAGCGCCGCCAAGCTACGTGCAATCTCTAATTAATAAAATCGTTAGCAATATTAGGATATATTTAAAAAATTTAATACTAAAATATGTAGAAGAAGATATAGTGTTATCGATGAATGTGAAACTGTTAACATTCGAATCGTGTAATGAAAAATGGCAGCCTGCATACACAGGTATGATAACAAGGGTATATACAGAAATTCAATTTCAGAAATATTTGAGAATATCATACACATAATTTATTTTGTAATAGTTATCGAGGGATCTAATTAACATTTGCATGCATATACTAACTTATAGACACTTTCCCAGGATTGGTTACAATGAGAAAACTAATAACAATCAACGATTTGACTATTTGCTTGGATAAACGGAATTCTTCAGGGAAAATTGACATATATCAAGAACCGATGTTATACAGATGCTCCTTCGTTATGCATCTGTTGCAAAATTACTTTCCGTCAGCATCTCGAAAAGCTTCTACGACAAGATTAGATGTGCATTGCTCAAAGTGAGTGTACAGAATGTTATCTATAAGTAGTTTTTAAGTTCTACATATGTGCTTTGTTTTTTTATTTAGTATGGAATTTAGTACAACAGAACAACAAATTCCCATGGTAATGCGATTGTTATTACTGTTAAATACATTAACTAACAGTGATTTTAAAAAAGAAAGTGAGAGCTCTACTGCTGAGGAAGTTTTAGTAGAAGAAGGTGCTTTATTTAAGATTTTATTTGGTCAAAACGAACTTATAGTGATGACTTTCTAGATGATTCTGGAAATAGTACATCTTGGGCTGGCTGGGCTTGGTCCTTCATACCTTCCATCTTACCATCTTTAGAAGAAACAGATGAAGACCAATCTGTCATTCCAGCGGGCCATACCTTACATATTGGCCTTTACATTGACAATGCGTCTTTATCTTTTAAAGTATGATGTGAATCAATTTTTAGTGCTATACAATTCTTTCCCTTGTAACTGAACTAATTGAGTATGCATTGCAGGTATCAGAAACAACTGGCGAACGAGTCTACTATTCACAAAAGAAATTTAAATATTGGCCTTTGTTTAGCTTACGATTTCAAGGGCTTTACACAGAATTTATAATGCACGGAGTTCATTGGAAAAATGTAAGAGCTGGGATCAGTCAGGTGGTTTTAGTACCTATGGGGCACTGTACTTGTGGTTATTCTGATGTTCCTGAAAATTCATCTCCATTAGCCTATTTTACAGCAGGTAAATAGTATTAAAAGATATAATTGACTAAGTTTTTAGTTTAATGTAAATTTTCAGGTACCGTAACAACTTCACACAAAGCAGATTCTCTATTCGATGTAGATGCTGTTGAAAATAAAGGTAAAAGAAGGAAATACAACATGTCATGGGATAATCACATGAGTCGTTACACTGAATCAACACTCTTGGATAAATCAGCCGCTGTAGCTTTTGATTTGGTATCGGAACTAACTCTTCCGGAAGATATGACAAGTGAACAGTTATCTGACATGGGAAGTGATTATGAATATAGGTAAAGTAGCATTTCAAGTTGCAAAAATCTTAAATTTTTGTTTCATTCATGCAATATAAAGATTGTCACTAAAATTCATGTCAAAGAAAATTAATTTTTTAAGAAATAATTTATGTAATTGTTACATTAATTTACTCTCTAAAATCTCCTTTTTGAGAATTATAAACATGATTGTAACGAATACGCTGTAAACATAGCTGTGATGTGTCATCATCACATAACATCATTGCGGTTGCTTATAGCTTACTGCTAGTCAGATGGCAGCCGTTGGTACGTTATCGATTATGTTAGACGCACGTAACC
The DNA here is from genome assembly GCA_023509865.1 of Trypoxylus dichotomus. Classification (NCBI taxonomy): domain Eukaryota; kingdom Metazoa; phylum Arthropoda; class Insecta; order Coleoptera; family Scarabaeidae; genus Trypoxylus; species Trypoxylus dichotomus. Next base: position 13,110,553 of record CM042078.1, read on the forward strand.
ACCACTCTATTCTTCTTCTCTTTGTTTATAGTTCTGTATACTATGCCATCCAGCTTTCAAAATATTAGGTCTTAGGCAGTATACAATAAACAAATTAAAATTATGTTTCAGATTATATATTAATAAAAATTTTATTCCAACATAATTTGTATAAGATCGTTTCATTACATGCATAAATAACCTATATAGACACTTTTTCTAATAAAATTTGTCAAAATGACAGTACTCATATAGAGCACTAACTTATTATTTGAAATAGTTTTGCATTAGAAATCTGGCAACACAAATTAATGTAACATACCATGAAAATCGTCAAATGACATTTCAAATCAAAGCAGGTGCTATCTCCATAAGAGCAATACTTCGAAGCTTGGGTGACGGTTTATAGATTTTTGTGCTTAACTATTATAACAGTACGAGTATTCTTCAGATGTTTAATACCCACTTTACGAAATGGTTACATTTGTTGTGCGTGTCATTTCTTTTCTTTCAGTAATTTTGCCATTGTGTTGATTTTTTTATATTTTGGATAATTTAATCTTTTTTCGATCTGAAACTCCTTCTTTATCTTCATGTTCTAGATATTTATGTTTAACTTCTTGGCCAAGAATGCTTCTTAGTTTATTTCCTCAGAAAGTGCTGTGTTCTGTGCAGTTAAGTTAATTCTTGAATACACTCTTTACAGGTCCAGTTTGTAATGTCACCTGTTTCTCTCTGCATATACTTTCACAGTAACGTTACTACATTTAATGTGAAAACTTCTACCACATTTGCCTTTACTAACTATGCAATCATTTAGGACGGGCCGAATTTATATATATACCAGATACTGCACCACCACATCGAGCAGATGGCCAAGATGTTCGTATTTTTTCTATAAATAAGCGATCTAGGTTCTTTTCTGCATATATATGGAATATCATTTACGGTGATGCAGCATCTACATTATACTTAAATTCGACACGTCTGTGGTAATTATCTTTTAATTTTTTTACATAACAACCGTCCTTAGTTATACTCTTCTACACCCTTTTAGTGTAGAAGAATTTTTCTGACAGTCAGTGTATGTTGCTTTCAAGGTTTTTATATAATCAAAAATTTAAATGGTTTAGAAAAATAGACAAGTTCGCTTTATAAATATACGCATTTCTTCCATACATTCTGTTCTATCATTTCAGTAACGTATCCTTAAGAACTCTGTTACGAGTCGTAGTAGGCCCTGTGAAATTTCGTATCTGTGCTGGCTTATTGCATAGACTGAATTGTGTTTTAACAGTAGCTTCATCATACGAATACCCTCCATATTTTACACCTAAACCAAAATTATCGAAACAAGAATTATTGCCTCCATCTGCTGATGATTTCGATGCCTTAAATGAGAACATATCAATAAGTGTGATCCAATTTACCGCAGTTGCTCCTATAATCGAATTTCATTTATTCGACCATCCACATTTCCAATCAACAAAAGAACACTTATTTCGGAAAAGAAAGGTAAATCAAATATTGCAATAATTTCGTTCGTAATGTACTTATTAATTAGTCTTTTAAGAAGATATCGACAGTAGTTCCACCACAACAGCCTATTTCTTACATGCCCAAGTTTACACTGGAGATTCAATGTATTGATGCGAAAATCATAAAACCAATATATACCAAGAGATTGGTGCAAACCGTATGTCAGTTACCAGATCCACCAAACCATATGTTCAATGCATGTTATGTTGATCTATCGGTTAAGTTGATTGGATTTTGTTCGCGTTTAATGCTAGCAAGTGGTAAACAAACGACTATCATACTTCCTTTTAATGCCACATTCAATAGCAAGTCAATTATTGATCCAGAATATTGGACAAATCCTGAAACCACGCATAATGAAATTGAAGTGCAATCAGGTCAGTGCAATGTAAATAGTTGTTATCCAAGACTTTGTAATTATATCTTAATTGGACTTAAGCAAATTTTCTTTGTAGATAGTATTACAATTACAGCAACAAAACCTAAGGCTATACTTATCGGTTTGATATTATCCAAGTTGGCGAAAATGAAAAGTGAAGATGTGATTCAGTACATATCAAACAGCTCAATACTTATCGATGCCACAAAGGATAGTAAGTTCACATTAATCAACTTTGTACTCCTACTAAATTGTTTTTTTTTTTTTTTTGTAGATCAAACATGCTTGGAAATCTTAATTGAAGATATAGCGCTGAAAAGAATCGTTACAAATTCTACATTTGCCATCAATACATCATTGGGTTCAATAAAAGCTTTCATATTCGATCCAACTAATGTCACTCCTTCAGTACCTTCAAGAATAATCAAAAAAGTATCGAAGATGCTGCGTTCCAGTTTCAAAACACCTAAATTAATTAATATGCTAACGTCTGCTGTGGCAAGTGATATACAACAGGTCCTTTTTATATCTGGACCTGAGTATAATGTCGATGTGGGCAAGGAAGGTTCACAAGATCCTGTCGGACCATTGTTGAAGATCATTTTGCAGTTCCCGTTAGATCCATTAAATCAGCATCATCCTTCAATAGCAATGTTCAATTTGCAGGAAATAAGAATTTTCCTGGACCCAATATTGTTTAGATGGTTTTTATATGTGCCAACAGTGCTTCAGCCCAAAACTGATTTTGGTTATGGTAAATATATAATATATATTATAGGCATTATGCGCTTTTCAGATACAGGGTCCGTGTAAAAGTTATATAAATTGTTTTTCCCCTTTGCAGACTCGTTACTTAAAAAAACTAAATCAGTTTCGGAGTCCAGCAGTGCTGTTGAAACGCCAAGAAAAGCTGGGACTCCTCGCGAATCAATTCACAGCAGCTCCGATCGCGAACCTTTATATCCTGCCGCGAAAATGGCGAAACAAACAAAAGAAGAGGAAGCCGCAGATGTGAGTGCTTCCAACTTACAAATGCTCTAAAATATGATTTTTTATTCTATCTTATAGCCGCAAGAAGTTATTTATAATTTCCTAAACAAATGGTTCACTGTCTGGAAAGGACTTCTGTTGTTTGGAGATATATCGCAGTGCATAATATATCTACCCACTGAATCGTTATCAACTGTGGGTTCCCAAGGTATTTTATTCAATAAATTATACAGCAAAACTCGCTTATAACGCTTGTCGGGACCATACAAAACAGTACGTCAAAAACGAATATAACCAAAAATTATGTATACACTATCGAAATGTATTTTTATTTATAAAATAATAAAAAGATACCCAATAATAATAATAATAAATAATAATAGGTAATAAGCAAATACATATAAAAATTTTATTACTAAAATAATCGGTAACAAGAGTCTGTCGTTTTGATTTCTTGAAACAAATAGATTATAAAAAATGTTCAACGCCTAATGCATTATTTAAAAATATATTGGTAGTACGTTCTTTAATTTCTAAATATCGTGTAACTGTCCTTATTCCGGTAAGCGCATCTTCATAACTAGCTATTACAATTTCAGCTGCCCCTTCTTCTTCGCTTACATCACTATCATTGCTGTTATTTTCTTGATTTAAAACTTCCCCAGCAAAATCTGTATCACCGGGGATACACGATGTAGTGAGATTATTATCCACTGACCAAATTTATCTATTGTTTCTAGATTCACGGTACTAGGATCCTGCAAATTATTTTGTAACCACACACTTAAAAGCAAATTATCGTCATCGATGTTATCATTATATTAGTCGTCTTCATCAAAATCAATTTTCCAGACATGCTGAAAGTAATTTTATATAGTTTCTTACGAAATGTGTTCCCAAGCTTTTTTCTAACATTTCCATCGCTTCTAGCAAATTTACTTCATTAAAACTTCCAGTCGTCAAATTCGTAATGTGTTTCATTACTAACAGGTATCGATATTAGGATTTTAAGGTATAAATAATTCCTTGGTCCATCACGGAGGTGGAATTCTGTGATGGAAACTCCAGACGAATATCTTTAAGATCACTTATACGGGGATGAGCTGGACGGTTGTCGACCAATAATAAAATTTTTCCTTTCTGTTTTGTTATGTCTTTATTCCAAGTTCTTATTTCATCTTCAAAAGTTTTAGGTTCCACTCATGCCCGACGATTAGCAGCATGATAGCTTTTTAATGTGTTTGAAACATCTTGGATTTTTGAATTTTCCAATTATAAAAAGTTTACGTTTCTCATTTCCTGCCGTATTGGCACACATCAACACAGTTAATTTCTATGGTGATTGTTTACCCCCAACGCATTTTTTACTCTTAAATTTTAGTATACGATTAAAGATGTCATTTATGTAATAGTCTTTCATAAAATCACTTAGGGTCGACTACAGCCACATTTACATTTGTACTTTCACCATTAATGTAACTAGCATTTATGTTATAAGCTTTTTCAAACGTTGTAACCAACCTTCTGTGCACTTAAATTCACTGTCGTTGAATAATTTAGCAAAAATTCTTCTGCTTTAGTTTCAAAAATAGGACCAGTAATTGGTATATTATTGGCTTGTTGATACTCAAACGATCGTAGTAAAGCTTCAGCAATTCTTCCTCGAACTGGTTTACGTAATCGTTTGACATTTTTGTTTGTCCGTTCTAATGTGAGCATTTTATCTTTATTTTTCATTACGGTAGAAACTGTTGCTTTCTTAAGACGCTGCCGCTCAGTAGAAGTACTCATTTGTAATATGTAAAGTTGCACTGAATGATCTATCGAAGCAAATGTCTGTAACTTTAATATTAACGAACAGTAACCCCAATTCGTACGAAGTAAAATAAGAAAATCTCTTTAGTACATTAGATTATGCGCCCCACTTAACAGTGATTGTGGTGTGTGAGCTTCTACTGCTCCGTCGTAATTCCCCGGTATTTAACACGTGCATGCTGCTTTATACCAGATTTACATAATAAGTGCGTTACTAAAAGAAAAAGTAGTACGTAATAAATATGTATGTAATATCAGAACAAAAATACATTATTTCAAATAAGGCTTTGCCGATACCAAGGAAAGTGTACGCTGTATCTGAAAGTATGTTATATATGAGTCCCTTATAAGCGAGCTCTACTGTATTTTAAAATTACAGATGCTTGTATAAAAAAATATTGTTACAGGAATACAACAAGCTATAGAAATAGCAATGTCCGGAAAAGACTCCCCGGATATTTTAATAATAACTTTACCACATGCTAAAATTCGAAATGCTACAAATAAACAGGCTGTTGTTAAACATTTTAAAACCCTTCCGATTAAATTACCACAATTAATTTGGTCACCAGGTACATACAATCTCTTTGTTCTTTTTTATGAAGATTTTATTTAACTTGATTCCATTTTAAGATAAATCAAATTTTCCCTGGAACATATCAATATCAGACTTAAGTTGTTATTCATGGCAAAGAGGTAGAAAACTAGATCTTTTAAAGCCAGTCTCTTTAAATGCGACCGTTGGTTTATCTACTAAACAGAAATCAGATAGTAGCAGCGCTTCTATGCATACAGCGCTGTCAACTGAGGTTGTTTCGACTCCTTCGAGCCAGTCATTCTTTTCGGCAACTAGTAGTTTAAAAGGATACCTGACAACATTAGGAATTTGTATTCATATAGATACAACGCCTACGAATATTATCTTGTCAGAATTGCAGGTATGTAGGATATTTTGTTCGATTATAAAGAACACAGGACACAAAATCGATCCTTGCAGTACTCCACGTTGAATGTTATACAATTAATGTTTGAATTTTTATGTTATTTTAAGGTTGCTTTATTGGCAAGTATCCTCCATGCTTTTCTTGAAGTCAGTAACAATCTAGCACCAGATACAGCTGATGAGAGTCAAAAATCCGAATCGCTACCGGTAATCAACGCGCAAAGTTCTGCATCACCTTCTACGATACTCAAAGAAAGTACCATCGATTCAATAAGCGAACAAAGTCCCCATTTAGGCATCAGCGTGGATTCAATTGACAACGAAAACATAAAACTAACTGCTTGGATACAGTGGACTGTCACCAAATTTAGTATTGAAATGCTTTCGTATAAGATGGAGGATTTTATCTCTGATAATTTCTCATATGATAAGCCTCCAAATTTAAAATTGGTAATCGAAGCTGAAGACTTAGTTAGTTCGTTAGATTTCCAGAGCGTTTATTTAAAAGTTAAAAGTAAGATGGGTTCCGCAAGCATACAACATTATTTTTGGTTAGTATAGTTTTATTTTGGAACATATATGAGATAGGTTTATAACTAATGCATATTATTAGGGATGATAAAAAAGCAGATTGGGAGCTTGGCCCTTTTCTAGGATTTATTATGAAAACTAGGGAGGAAAGTACATCAGATGAGAAGAGGGAAGACAATACATTTGCTAATATTGTGATAACAAGAGCAAGTTGCCAACATACACATAACTTATGGGGGACTAGTAAAAAGAATAAAACGAAAGATGCTGTTAAGGTAATTGTAACACATGTCAAAATTGTAATCCAATAAAACTCACCCTATCAAAAAAATGGATGTAAACATATTATTTTCAGTCTGAAGATGCAGCATCCACATCCTTCCAAACAAGATTCATAACGGAAATAGTAGTCACATTACAACCTTTGGATTTTCTGCTCTCTATACCAACATTACGAAGCTTCTATATGATTTTTGAACCATTCTCGTACCTACCACTGTCGCATACGCAAACGCCACCTGCAACTCCACAAGCTTCACCACCAATTAACAGCAAGATCTTACCTCTAGCATATGTAGATTGTAAAGGATTTAGATTTATAGTACCATCTGTTGAACTGGGCAAGCTTCAAGTTGGTCCCGATGTGTTTATTTTCCAAGTAGATAGTATCAATTTAACGCCTGATCCTGTAAATCCCATCTGTAGAACTCCGTTGAGGCCTGATATCTATCAACAAGCAGCTAGAGCTAGAATTCTTAACATACCAGGTTAGTATTGCGATTCAATTGATGTTTGTGATTGATTTACTGTTATTGTATAGGCAGCGAAATTGAGGATCGGCAATATGAATTAAACATAAGGGGTATTTCGTTAACTACCAGTACTTGGGACGAATTTGATGCCATTCTAAATCTCAAGTCATCCGCGATTTCTCATCTGAAAACAATGACGGAGAACCCAGCTTTAGAATGGAATCTAGGCAAGGGTCACTTTGGGAAACAACAAAACATATTTTTATCGCCGATTATCAACAAGTTCGATCTGCTAGTAATAGCTGCACCAGCAATGATCCATAAAAATGAAGTAATCTGTGGGCATTCTATTGAAATTAACTTCGTTAGCAATATAGAACTTCAAATGTCGCTCAATCAAATCAAATTAGCCACTGCTTTGCAAGAGGAGTTAAATGTTGCTTTCGATATTATAATGAGTGAACCTAATATGAGTAAAAGACCGAAGTTGAACCTTTCGTACATCACTGGTGTTAACAGGCAACAGAAAGAAGAATTATTAACACAGGATGGAATTGATATCTTTAGAGATTCGGGTTTTGAAACTAGCGATTTGAAAAGCAACACTTCCATGAAAACTAAGGTACATGTTGTTATATATATTTTTAAAGTTACACTACCGTCCATAGAAGTTTGGCCAAGTAATAAAAATTTTAAAAAATCAAAAAATAAAAGGCAATTAATAGTAAAGAAATAAATGTATTACTCTTAAAAATAACAACTATCTATATAAAAGTAAAATTCTTGCCGATTAGTCGTTACCCAGAAGGAATGGCATGAGTCGCCAATACTTTGCAGTACTGTTCTTTCCACATTATTCCTTCGAGTCGATGTAACGTTCCTGTTCCTGAGTAAGAAAAGCAACCTCAAACTGTAACTGAACTTCCACCGTGGTTTATTATCGCTACAATGTATTCGGAAGGTATCCTTTCATTAGCGGAACGTCTAATGAACACTCTCCTGCTTTGAGCAGTCCATAAAACATTTTGCCACTGTTCTACCGCCCAATCCAGATCTTCACGAGCCCACTAGCCTTTTCAGTCGGTTATCCCAGCGCAGCAGTGATTTACAGGCTGCCACACGACCTTGTAAATTTTCTTCGGCCAACCGGCTTTTGACGGTGGTAACTGAAATCGGATGCTGACGTCCGCGGTTGAACTCGCTCGCTATTTCTGATGCTGTTTTTTTACGATTTCGCTTGCTTGATAGTTGTAGTAGACGATCGTCTGCTGGGGTGATTATTCGTGACGCACTTGAACGGTCACGGTCCTCTAAGGTGCCTGTTTCTTGATATTGGCGAATGGTGTATTTTACTGCCGACGCACCTAGATTTAATTTGACACCAATTTGTCTAACAGTAAGACATTCTTTATGCAAAGTTATTATACTGGATCATATAGTAACACCTATTGATTTACCTTGAGGCATTTCGAACACAATAATATTCAAATTGAACTGTTGTGAGTTTGGTAGTCGTAGTAAACTTTCGAGCCGAGCAGGTACGAGCCCTTAGAAAGAGAGGGGATACAGTAAAATCTTTACCTGCTTAGTCCCATTGATAGAACTTATCTAATAAATTGATTAGAATAATCCTTTGTAAATGGGGATGATTGTTCCGGGCCATAAAGTGCTTAATTACATCTTTCCTTCGTAACACTTTCATTGTTTGAGTTATAGAAGTATTTAAGGTATATGTTTATTAAGATTATCATTGTTGAATGCAATAAACCATATTGCGTTAAAAGGTTGTAAAGCTTTCTCTTTTGGCCAAACTTCTATAGACGGTAGTGTAGATCTAATGAAAGCATTTTGTAAGTGGGTGTAGATCCTAAACACATACTCGTATTTTTAGGAGAGTTCACATATCAGAAAGCTTTCAGAAAGCGACAAGTCTACCAACATATTTTCACGGTCAACACCAACTGTTTCAATTGGTCAAGTGTTCATTCCACTCGATATCTTAGTCACAGCTGGTAAAATTTCATTTAATCTCTACGATGAAGAAGATAAGTCACAAGGAACGCAATTGAAATTTGGTAGTAAAAGAATTAGACCCTTGTTAAGAGATGTAAGCGTTTTCTATTAACAAATCATTTATTTTCACTGTAAAACGGAATTTCTATTTCAGATAGACAAAGAAACTGGATATGAAGCTTCAGAGGAGGGTAGCATTGATGAAAAATTCGAAACAAGATCTAAGAAATACCAACCGTTATTATACTTTCATCTCTCTCAACCCAACGCTTTTTTATCACATTTACAGTTGGGGAAAAAAGTGCAATTATCATGTTTCGATGTTTCCTTTAAGGTTTCGAACTGTCACATTACTAAATCATTACCAACTGAAAAAGATTATACGATAAGCCTAATATCAACGAGAACGGGAGTTCCCAATCCAACCACAGGAGTGCTGCCAGCCTTCTTTACTTTAAAGTGGTCTAAAGGTATTGGAAAACCGTATTTGGACATTGATATTGCCAAGCCAACGAAATTTAACTTTTCGGTAAGCGCTTGTAATTATCTGCTGGATGTACATAAGAAAGTAATAAAAATACTTGAAAGTGAAACTGCTGACAGTAGTAGTGAAAAATCAAAAAGCGCTAATGTAGTAATAAGCAAATCTATTGAAACAAAAACTTTGAAAACGCAAAGGAGTGTCGATAACTACTCCAAATTTAAGCAAATCAAGGAAAAATTGTATGGAATCTCCGTTTTTAACGTGAAAATGTCCCAAATCGTATTTTCCGTATCTACTGACAACGGAAACGAATTAACGTTAAGCGTTGCTAAAATAAAGGATCACCTAAACGTATCTAACAGACCGGAAAGGATATCGAACGTGATCTCTATAGAGAGTATAACTCTAGGGATCACCACGAACGGGGTCTCGAGATTACTTCTAAACCCTTGGACGATTTCGACTGAGGTCTGTTTGTTCTGGGAGTCATGGCAAAGTATCGACAGCGATCCTCAAATTCAAATATCGGCCGAAAGCGATTGTATCATGGTCGACATCAGTCCCGAGCATTTAAAGTGCATTGAATTAATACAGAAGGAATTAGTCGAATTTGCCGCTAACTTCTCTAGTGGAGCCAAAACCGAAGAGCTTGTATGTGATTCACCGACTAAGATGCCATCTAGCGACAAAGAACAGCATTACAAAGATGATTTGAGAGCTGGAGCTTTCCATTTCGTCGATTCAACGAGTAATAACATCGATGAACTGCCATTACCTTACCAGGTACAATTTGTAATACAATCTATTAGAAATTATTATACTAAGGCTAATGTTAAAGTAACAAATCAGTGTATTTTTTTAATTAACTTTCTAATACAGTTTGTTCATTGTTCATCTTCATCGATGTGTTCTAACTTTTTCCAATAGGAATCGTTGAGTAAGAATCAACTTGAAGTGTAATCAAGAATACACAGTGTGCTCAGAAAATAACCGAATTTTGCTTTTAAATTATTTTTTATTAAACTTACCAATCTGTACACTTGTTCTGGCGGCGTTTCAACACCGTACGTCACAAAGTCTCTGCGTTGACGCGTTTTATTAAATAAATTTTAGAAAAATAAGTATGTAAGCTAAGGTATTGCACGATTACTCTTCTCAGACGCTTATCCGACCCACATCATACTTGTTCCTAACTTTACATATACGTCATAATGACGTTATGTATCCACATGTCATCTGCGTATTGAACTACTATTGGTACAGCGAACAAATGAGTTTGGCTCCACCAATGCTATTATAAAACAGAGATGAAGATATGTGACGTCATTTCGACGTATAGATGAAATCATGAAGATTTGCAGTTACGTCATTGTTTCATCGATAAAGTAAAGACAAGAGCTATATATAAAAGTCAGAAGCATACAACATAAGTCGTAGCTACTATGACGTAACTACAAGGTTTCGTGGTTTTCAGTGTATATGTACTTCTTAAAGTGTACGACGTCTACTCGCAAAGATGGATGTGCATCCAAGCTGCAGGTATTTTCCCTATATTACAAAATATTTATCCGAACTCAACCTCAATTCATACCTGAACTCGATCCAGTGTAGGACCTTATACTAACTCAGTCAACTTTACTCTAATAAATCCTAATTTGCTTTAGGTAGTCAATTCGCCACTGTTGGTAAAATGGTGAATGTTCATTTCTTTCTAGAACTTGTGTTAGTTACAAAATAAATTAGAATTTGTTGTTTTCGCTTGCACAAAAAAAAAACGTTAACATAACGATAAAGGTAGAATTAAAAAAGTGCGTTTTTCTATTTCATACACTTTTAGGTAATGTTCTGGAACAAAAGCATATCAGCTATGGCTTGGAGGTACCCACAACCGCGAGCTTTAACGAAAATTCGCGTATTTCCGGTTCCCTTTAAAATATCCGAAGATAGCTACGACGAGCAGAAAGTATTGTGCCATCTGGAATATTGGTCAGACTGTCACGGATATTACCAACCCTACACGCAATTTTATTTATCCGAAAGTGAAGTATGTCATCTAGATTTGCCGCAAAATAACAATAAACCGGCTGTAGCTTGCACGTGGAGAATAGTCTTAACCTCACCTAGCGAGCAATTAGAGTCCCAATATTCTTACAAGCGAGTGCTCCTATCTTCGAGAGCGCTAGCCGGGTGCATCAGAGTCGATTCATATTTTAACAAAGTTTTGATTCCCGAATTAACGTTGGCTGTGCAAATTTCAAATGTAAGCGTCTCTTTATGTAATCATATAGATAAGACGCAGCCGGTAGTTCCTCCTGAGTGTTTAAATAGGTTCGTGTCTGATTTAGCTTTTCCGGACAGCCAATGCTTTATGACTTTAACATTGAATAACCTACGAGCTTATCTGGCAACGTGGAATTTTGAAACGATATCTTTCGATGTAACTACCGTCACGAAATGCGAAATCTTGGACTATGCCTTTCTAACTATGCAACCGCTAATAGAACCGTTTACCTTCAAACTGGAGATTTCCTTAAGCAACACGGTCAATGTAAACTTCATTTCAAAGACGATACATTTGAAATTCGGAGCATCAGCAGCGCATACCTTAGCTGTCAGTGAGCAAATGTGGTCGGAGAGCTTCAGAACCAAAATCGAACAACCTAACACAAATCTAACGATCATGACTCACTATGTTATTTGCAACGATACCAACATTAATCTAAGGTTCGGACAAGCAGGCTATGAGGACATATTTTTACCGTCCAAGCATTGCCACCTTTACAGTTGGAGATCGCAGAAGTGCAAGCAAATGATACGCGTTGCTCTCGAAGAATTTCATTGGATGTGGTCGGAAGCATTCAGAATTGACATCGATGGAACCGAAATCTACAAGATCACCGACGAAAATCATGTTATGATCGTTGTAACGGTAACGTCTATATCGGCAACGCAGAAATTGGTAGTATTTTCCGGCCAATTGGTGATTTGTAATACTCTGCTGGAGCATTTTGAAATGAAGGTGGTAGAAGCTGTTGAAGTCGATAAAGATAAGACCTTTAAGAATGCACCAATTCAAATAATCAGTGGGAAAAGTGTACCTCCGTCCATATTAATCAATTACAAAAGGAAATACTTCTTAAGGTTGAGGTTCTATGGACTAGAATCTGCTTGGTCTGGCGATATACCGCTAGTGGAGAATACTAAGTGTGCCCAACCATGGTTGGTTAAAGGTAAGCAGAATATACCATGCTATTTTTGATAGATGATGCTATTTACTAAATAGAAACTAATTTTTAAGAAGAAATTTGCACAAGTTTTTCATAGTAACTGGAAGATTATGTGTGCTCATTTTATTACAAAAATTGGCATAACTAATTAAATACTTTTTGAGGTTTTTGTTTGGTACATAGCATCATATATGTATTAGCCTTATTTTAGAATTGATGAAGATCTGGATGCTAAATTCTTAAATGAGGAGCATTAAATAAAAATGCTGCACTTAAGAGAAGAGTATCTATATTTCTTACCATTTTCTTTTTTTAGTGCCCTTACAAGAACGTGGACAATTTTTAAGCATATGGTGTCGTATCGTTACTCAAACATTTGCAAAAGGAGTTAAAATACTCGCTATTTTGTCCCCGTTATTCATGGTGAAGTCTAACCTGCCTGTAAATTCAAAAGTGCACATCGAAACTCCCACATTGAATGTTCATCTGGAATCTACAGTCAGAGGCAAAGGAGAATATCAACAGTTATACTGTCCTGGCACTATAGATCATTCCCACCAGCTTAGCTTTCAACTAGAGTAAGCATAATTCATCAAATAAACTTTTATTAATTTTTTTTAAGCATAAAACACTATTCTTTTTACATTGAATATTGAAATTTTGGGAAATTATTTTCGGAAGTTCATAGTAGTAGCAAAACATTACACATTATCCGTTATTATTTTTTCCTTTTTTTAATATTTACACACAGTGACACTCCAACATCAAATCCATATGTACCTTTGAACTATAGTCTTGTGGATCAGAAGAAATTCTTTCAAAAGTCCGACCAGCAAGATATTAACGAGATATTAGCTTCATTAAGCAAATGTAACCAATCAGCATGGCCTTATTTTGGAGAGGAATACGAAGGAATGGAGTTTATAGTGGACGATCAACCTTTAACCCATGTTCAAGTTAGTAAAATTATTAAAATTCGTTTCGAACATGAAGGAAATCATACATTTTTTAGGTTCGATACCAAAATGCCAATGAACACTCTAGTGCATTGCTAGTGGAATTACTTCCATGGTGCTTATTATTGAACACTCTCGGCTGTCCTATTGCTATTATTATAAATGAAAAGGAATTGTGTAGGGTTAATCACCATGGAATATGTACTCCACCAAAACTGGAAGTAAATTTCACCTTCCATCGTTACGACGGGGTATGTGATACATATTTTATTTCAGGAGACGTTCTATTTGGGCGTAGGCATCGGTGGAACATGGAACCTTACGCCACCATTACAGCTAGCTAAGTCGGATTGGAGTCAGTCCTTTTATATGCCAAAAATAACGGGCACGATACCTATAAATGGAAGTATTAAGACTTTAGTCAAGTGTGATCCTTATGTAAGTAAAAGAAAAATCTTTTTAGGGATGGTTTAATGTGTTAAACATTTGTCTTGTGTTGTAGATTTGCATGGTTTTCCTAAGCAGTTCTATCGTAAATGAAATAAGGTTATTGAAAGTTTGCTCCACTCACATTCTTACCAACTATACCTCCATGCAGCTGTTTGGTGTCTGCCTTGCTGTACCTGATAATGGTACTTGCTATAATATTCCAACAACCATCAGAAAACATTCGTTTGCAATAATGCCAAATCTCAATAAAAGGTAATTCGCTACGAACATCAACATTTTTTTGTCGAAACTACATACGTGTATTTTTATTTTTAGTAATGCTGGGATTTCAATAATGGAATGGCTCGTTGTAGTAAAGAATGTTGATCCTAACACCGAATATCTATTGTACATTTCGTTTGCGGCTTCTGCATCATCAACATGGTCTTGTCCAATACAAGTTGACAAACGTTTCACTCGTAGAAGTATTGCGATACATCACGATAAAAAGAGTGTAGGTATTTTTAGAGTTTCGTGTGCATTAAAATACCAATATAGCACCTTTACAGATTCCTCTAGTATTAGTTTCGCAAGAACACAAAGGTCAGATCTATCTCTCGTTACATCACGATCTCCACCCGCAGTTACTTATCGAAAATAAGTGTGGAGTAAGGTTATTCTGCGCCCAGTTTTCTGGAGAAGATCCCGCAGTTGTCGCAACCGATTGCAAGCACCTAAAGTGGCTGTGTAGTATTGAAAATGAAGGCAGCAGCTATTATACGATGTCGGATTTATGTGGAAAATTTTTGGAAACATTGCAATGTTCGAATTCTTCTGACAATATAGCATTTGCATCTGATCCTGAAGGTATAGTAGAATGAAGTAAAAAATCATAGCTGACGTGATTTAAATTTTGAATTTTAAATATGTTCACCTACAGGTGATCCGCAAGGATTTCAATGGTCAAATCCTGTTAACGTTACCAATTATAATGACCAGTTTGTTCGAATACCCTACTTTGGAGATGTTAAAATTTCTGTCACAAGCAGTGCCCACACTGTACATGTTCTAGTAGAATCAGTTAGTAAAGTAAGTGGCTTTTGAATTATTGAACTAAACTATCTTTAACAGAATATTAATGTTATTGCGTAACATTGGTAGGTTGAAATAAGTGCTAGGGATATACGAGTAAGGCTGCTTATGCACGAAAATGAATCTGCTGCCAATACAAACATTGCAAGTAAAAATCTAACTGAATATCCGCAAGCTGTCAAATATATTAGAACTGACAAGGTAATACGCAACCAAAATTATATTCCTCGAAAAGAACGACATCAAAAAAAAGGTTATTTTAGGATAATGAAAGTCAGGAATCGAACGAAAGTCAGTATTTCAGCGCACCAGAATCAGTGGACTCATCTACGCCGCATTCACTCAACAAAAATTTAGTACAACGCCCTAACACTTTACCCACGGTGGCAGAAAATTCCCAAGCGGATTTAGACTTTATCAATTCTTTAAGCTCCTCTGATATAGAGATTGCCAAAGAAGCTTTGTTGGAAGCCAACGTTAGAAAAGAATGGTTAGACTTTAAAGTATCTATGTTCCTAAATTCAGTCATAGTAACCCTTACATCGGATCTAGAGAATGGTGGTGCTGAAAGAATTGAAGTCCTTGCTGTGATTTGTGATAATATTACATTAACCATTAATCGATCAGAGGTGACTAGATTCTATTTTGCTAGATGACGACATATTTACAACAATAGTTTATTTTTATAGATAATGGACATAGGTTTCAGTATTAGCGATTTACAAGTTGATAACCAATTACATTTTCGAGGATCTTACGATTTTCCTGTATTAGTTATTGGACAGGAAGTATCTCCAGTGCAATATTTGAATTCCTTAAACATTCCTATTAATAAACTAATAAAGAATGCGAGGACAAATCCTGTAATCATGATTAAATGCAACTTCGAAATTTGGAATGATGGTGTGCAAGAAATGCTAGTTACAGGTAATTATGGTTATTGATATGCAGGATGTCTTAATAGCTTAACGGTCTTAATAGACTTTTAGCTTCACTAGTGACTGGAAAATTTTCCTTCATTAAAACCGTTATAAATAAATAACTAGAGACTTTTTACGGGCATTTTTAAATAAATTTAATTTCAGATATGACAGATATTACCATAAATATAAAGCCGCTCTCTGCTTACATTGAAGACACCTATATTACTAAATTGGTAGATTATGTGACCATACTCGTTCCAACCAAACTTGTAATAATTCCACCACGCAAGCGCAGTGTGACGTTCAGCCTTAGCTCCACCTTAGTTGGCATTCCTGACGCTATCTTATTCGAATCGCCGGGAATGGCGAAACCTCTAGTCTTAAAAAGCTTTATAATAGAAGATTTATCTATTCTATTATCCGTACATTCCTCAATTAAACTGTATATAGCGTTAGACCAATCACCACTCCAGTTTTCAAGATTTGAAAAGAAAAAGTTGATGACTACTCCATTTAGGTGAGCTAGAAATTTTACTTGTCTTGGATATCTGGATGGAGAAAACTGTTTTCCAATTCTAGATTAGGCCATGCCATAACAATGCACTACTTATCGAGCGCCATATTCGGCGCAGGGTGGGTTGTCGGTTCTTTAGAGCTGCTGGGAAGCCCCGGTGGTTTGGCAAGAGCTATGGGCTCGGGTTTGCGAGATTTCATTAGTTTACCATACAGAGGATTAATAGAAGGTCCCTGGGCGTTCTTGGTAGGGATTACGCATGGTTCAGCTTCGTTAATGAGGCACATAACAGCAGGAACCCTACAGTCTGTGACGAAATTAGCGTCTAGTGTTGCTAGGAACTTGGATAGATTAACTTTAGATGAAGAACATCTTAGGCGGACTGAAGAACAACGAAGACAAAGGCCTCAAGGATTAGCACAAGGATTTTTGCAGGTTAATATAGCGTATGGCATTTAATTTGAATAATTATCGTACATGTATAGGCTGAAGAAAATATTTTCTAATAAATTGATTTTAGGGTCTAACAGGACTTGGAATAAGTTTACTAGGCGCTGTTGGTGGTATTGCACATCATCCACTACAATCAGTATTATCGGATGGAGCTTCACCAAGAAGTTTGGTAGCTGGAGTTGGTTTGGGATTGGTTGGTGTTTTTACGAAACCCTTAAGTGGCGCTGCAGATCTAGTTGCATTAACGGGACAAGGTACTAATTTTAATGGAAAAAATAAAATAAATTGCTATTTAGAACCATTCCTACTTTTTTCTTTAAATTATTTATTTATGAACAGACCTATATAGATGAGCAAACTATGAATATTTCTATTCTTTTTAAAGGATTCCTTCAAGGAGCAGGATGGAACATTCTACCAGAATCTCGTATGAAGCCTACATTAAATCACATTTATTCTGGTCCCAACTCAATAGCCAAATACAGTTGGAAATTCATAAAACCTCTACCTAAAACCGCGAACATACTTTTCGCAACCGAAGCTACAGCGATTACCAATTTCGGAAATTACGAAGCCGTTGCGTTAGTTTTAACATCAGGGGCGCTCTTGATCATCAACACCGATGAAGATATGACGCAGAAAGTATTGAAATTAACAGAATTAAGCGGAGTAGATAACAGTAGCGACCCTACTCTATTAACACTCAAACTAACTTTACCGAAGCCACAAATAGCAAAGGTTAGAATTGACGAGGAGGGTGCGATCGAGTTGGATCCAGCTTCAAGAGCGAGGATAGCCGATTACGTGAAAAATACGGTCGGTTTGATGATAGGCTCAGAGAATCAAAGTTCCGAACATTCCGAGATTAGTATTTCACCAGATCAGAGCGGCGACGAGGCCAATGAAGAGTTTCAGGGTGAACAAACTACCTTAACCTTCTACGTTAGTCCACAGAACAGGAACTATTTCTTATGTTTATTGTCATTGCTGAAACAGGATTATGAAACTTATAGCTTTCCGGTACTCTAGTTTGTATAGAAGTTTCTTTTTGTATATATTAATTTATAAATATATTTATATTTTAAAGATATGGTCTTTTATTACGTCATCAAAGTGTGATTATACAGATATAATCTGAGTAAAGTCAAGGATGGGGAGGTATCTACAATCCTACGTTCCCTCCCTATAGGTATGAGCATGATGTAGTAGGGTAACAGTAAAGTACTAGATATAACGAGTGACTGGTAGTAGCGGAATACTGCATCGAGGAAGAATAACGGGAGCCGCACATGCGTGTTATAACCGTTAACTTCGCTGATATTATATCTATAGAATTAAATGAAGACGTTTCTATGAGAATTTTTGAATTAAAGCCTATTATATAATACCTTTACTAATGTTTTATAACTAATAATTTATCATTGTACAACATGCAGGCAACTTAATAGAATTGGAATTCAATGTTTGTCACAATAATTTAGACATTTTACTTTAAAAAATACTTTTATTACAAAATATTTAACAATGATACTTTTGTAGATCATTTTTGATAAATTCTCCATTACAAGTGTAACATTTAAATTTACTATTAAGATTCAATGAGCAAATTCTACAATATAAATGTTTACAAGGTAAAATATACAAATTTTCTTGTTTATTACAAACAATACATTGATTTTCATTCATTTTCTTCTCACTAAATGTATCGTTAGCAGTAAATTTTATAAAGTCCTTACTACTTAATGCACTTCTAATAGCATCATCTAAACTAATACTCGCATTACTATTATCACAATCAAATTTAATCTTCTTGGATATTTGAGAAATATCTGAATAACTCCTTTCAATTACATCTACCTTTAAACTATTTGATACTAGATTATGATCCTTAACCCTTGCATTGCTATTATCACAGTCAAATTTAACCTTCTTGGAAATTTGAGAAATATCTGAATAACTCCTTTCTGTTACATCTACCTTGAAACTATTTGATATTAGATTATGATCCTTAACCGTTCCCAATGTTCGTTTAATGCCATTTACTTCGGGTAAATGGGAATTCCTAAGTAAAAACATGTCAATTCGTGTTTTCAGAGCAACATTTAATACTGGCTTCCTATTTCCTGTATAACGTAAACCTGTAAATGGATCGCAGCTACACCTACAGCATGAGGCATCAGTTGCGAGACATTTTTCTAGTGTGCTTTGATCTATTGTATGTCCACTTGGTAATGTCATTGGAATTGCCATCAACTCATATGTCAGTGCATCTTTGAAATCATCTGGTACTTCAAACGATTTTGATTCTAGCCTATCCATATCATTTACTTCATCCTTCGTAAGTAATTTTCTACTTTTATTATCAATCAATCTCTGTATTGTTTTGGCAGTGTCATGTGAGCATGATTTAGAAATACTACCCCATATTTCAATATTCCCCAAACAAGGTACTGTACCATTAGTCCTTAAGATACGTATTCTTACTGAATCTACATTAATAAAAGCTCTAAATTCATTTGATTTAAAATAACATACATGATAATCTTCGTGATTTGTTGCGGGTTTATTCTTTGAATAAAATCTACTGTTGCAAAACACAACTCCATTTTCTTCATAAAATGCTTTGGAAATTGATACATACTGTGAATTTCCATTCTTAACAAAAACTTCTACACCTGAAGATTTGTGCGATCCTATCTTACTTGATATAAGAATATAGGATAAGCTTATATTACATAGTAACTGGAAATCTATATCGATTGGAGGCTTCATTGTAGTATATGCGATAAATCCTCGGGATTTCGTTAGAAATTCTGAACTGATTAAATTATTCACTTCGTACATATCCGTTGCCGAACATTTTGTTGTTACTTTTGGTAATAGTACTGGATCCAGAAAATTATACATTTCATAAAAACTATTCTAAAGTTTAATTAACAAGTTAAATTTAGAGGTTATGAGTTACTTGACACATAATTGTAATTTCTTCTATCCGTTTTTGGAACTCATAGTGGAATGGCGGTAAACTATAAATTTCAAATGTGAGTTTTGGGTACTTTATTGTTATTTCTACTCAGCTGCTGGTTTTTAAATGATGTTAGTAATTTACATTTCTAAACATAATTCTTTGCAGTAAATAGATTTGTAGCATTGCATGGACGCGAGAATGAAAAAGAATGCAATTTATCAATATATTATATCTTAGTTTATATCCAACACTGCATGTTCTTAACATACATCTAAAACATATTTCTAAAAGCCCAGTACTTCTTTCAACTGAAAAAATCGTGGGTGGAACCCCCAAAATTTACGTTTAAAATGTTGCTAATACAAATTACTTGCACATTTAAAGAATGGTATCTATTATACTATAATAAAGTTATTGTCCTGTATTATGAATTTATTAAGAAATTAGCAAGTATCTTTGTTATTAGAGACAATTTGATAAATCTTTTTACCACATTCCAAATGAATTAATGTCATCCCGCAACTGTCTTTTACGAGGGCGACTTGAAATGTTTCCGGAATAGACGACAAAAACACGGTATTAGTGTGGTTTTTTATTTATATTTTTCGATGTAGTCTCCTCGAAGATCAATACACTCCGGTGAATATGGGGGATGAGACCCTAATTCGAAGGGCAACTTATTTCGGTGTATTGTCGTGGTATAAAAGCACTTTTTCCGCTGCAAACGAGGCTGTTTCTCCTTCAATACTGCATCGAATCGGGTTAATAAACCGCTGTAGTACTGCACCGTGGACATCCTTCCCTTCTGCAGATAGTCGATGAGGATCACACGTTGGGAATACTAAATGACCTTTCCGGCCGAGGGACTTCGACTGTTCCTTGGTCTCCGATATGTAGTGGTGGATCCATGTCTCATCCACGGTTACGAAACACATGAAGAAATCCTTTGGATTGCGTTGGATCCTGGCCAGACACTCCTGCGAAATGGTCACCCGATTTCGTTTTTGCTCTGATGTCTGCAAACGCCAAAGCTTTTTCATACCCAAAATTTCGTGTAGGATATGGCTAACGTGTTCTTCTGAGATGCTTGTTGTCTCTGTTATCTCTTCCAGCTACAATCGGCGCTAACATGACATAATGAATCTTGTCGACCATTTCATCGTTGGTAGCGGTTCTTGGGCGTCTGCTACGTAGTTCGTCACTTGTGCTTATGCAGCCACGTTTGAACTCGCTCACCCAGAAGCTGATGGTCTAAAATGATGGAGTACATCCGTCATGAATCTAGCAAAATATTTTGAATTTCCGTGGCCGTTTTCCCAGAAATATTTTATCACTGCACGAAATTCGATTTTATCCATTTTTGCGAAACCGACTGACTTGCTACACAAAACACACTCCTAAACAACAACTATTGACAATAGACGTCTGAAATCTTGATAGTTACCATAAAAAAGGTTGCTCTTGCCGACCAATGAATCTACTTCAACTTTCGTGCACAATGTCTTACCGATTCTAGAAACATTTCAGGTTGCCCTCGTATATTCAACTAAATGTAAATTATTTTTCGCACTATAGTACCTTCAAGTTACATATAAAGATTAGCTAACGCTTTTTATAATATTTCTAATTTTTAAATAACCTTCAAATTTTTTTAAAGCTTGGCAAAAGCGTAAATGTGAACTAATGTGATCTTTTGAAATAAAATTTGCAAATTATTTGGATGAATAATACTCGAAAAGCTTACGGAATCGCTCTTATTTCCTTATCTATAACTTTGAGTAAAGTATCGTATGGAGCTCAGGTCGCAGATATCGTTATATATATATAAAAAAAAACAAAAATTAAATAAATTATTTCAACTATAGTCATTCTAATCATACTATTAATTGATGATTTAAGAAATTATATATAATCTAAATAACTTCCAAATGAAGTAATTCAATTTAGCAATATCACAATACAAGAAATTGTTATTTTCAACAAATTTCCATAAAAGATTACTCTTATAATGAAAATTAACAGTACTTTATCTACTATCTACTATCTTAATGTAACGTATATCAAAATAATATGTGCGATAAATTTGAATTTTGCAGCATGCGTACAATCTGTAACGCCATTGGTCCACCAATAAGGGCTCAGTTCGGTTTAGTTTGTTTTGTGTTTGTTGTGGCTCTGTTTTAGTTTGATATTTTTGTGATTTAAATTATTTGCATTTAATTATTTTAATTTTTAACCAGTAGTTTACCTATTCCACACGCCTATTTTTGCTTAAACTAGAGTATTATACTCGATGTTAACATTTAAATAAACATTACTGTAACTAAGATAATTTTGGCGGTTAGAAGTACAGTCGCCACCCAAAGTATTTCAACAAAAAATTTAACTTGAAATAATAACGTTTATAGCAGTAGTTGGTAGTGAATTGTTTGGGGTATTATTTGAAATTGTTTTGAAGAACTTTAACTATATTTCTCTGTTACGTACGACATTTAATTAATATTGCATGCATTTTTATTAATATTAATTTATAATTTTCAGAATTCCTTTATTTATAAATCATGTCGCAAAATAATTGTGGCTTCTTACAATTCATAAAAGGAGACGAAGGTACTCCGTCAGCGTTTAATTTAATATCCAATGAAACTTACACAATAGGAACACTACCTAGAAGCAATATTAGATTAAAAGTACATACTTTGGTACCTGAGTGTAGTATATTGAAGACAAATTCACAAGGATTTGTGCGTTTCACACTTGTAATATGTTGTCCACCGTATTTTCTAAGTCACTACTTATTTTTCAGACTGAATTTCTAAGTAATGGGGTCAGTAACTGTCTGATTAATAATAAACCTTTTAAAGGTGCAAAATATTTAGTACCAGGAGATATTATAGATTTACTCGGAAGAAAACTTAAATATGTGAATCCTGGTTTAACTGATGAGGTTCGTTGAAATGTTGTATTCCTGGTAATTTTTATTGATTTAATTGGTACGAAAATTTTAGAAAATTGAAGTATTACAACAGGAAAATAGAAAACTATTCTGTAAGGAAAGAATAAAAGAGAAGACGAATCGACATACAATGTAAGTATTTTTATAACACTCAATATTCTGATTTCTTTGAATTTCTATTATATTTTCCATTAAATTAAATAGATTTCTACAAAGAAATGCTGGAAGAACTCCTATCTTGATTAAAGGTTTTCGAACGCCTGGACCAAAAGCTGAGTAAGCTTATTGTGTACAATATTTGTTGCATGATTTTAATTATTTTTGAAAATTTAGTTCTATGTACAAAGAGCGTAAAAGTAGTTTTACGGTAGAAGACATTAAATACCAACCTATTACACCTTCAAGAAATTCTGAGGGAAGCTCACTTCATTCAAATTGGTATGAGCTCTTTTTTGGCTTTATTTCCATTGAAAAATTTTTAATTATATGAGCAATTTAATTTCAGTTTCAAAAATTTATTTGGCAGCCCCCAACATACAAAGAGTTCTAATGATAACTCACTTAGGTAATAAAATAATATGCGTAAGTGATATTGTAATAGCTAGTTCCTTTTTCAGTTTCATTCAATTTCATGATATCAACGTTAATTTTGAAAAATCGTCCAGTTACCGAAATAGCCACAAACGAAAGGAAAGGTATTCAATGAATAAAATGGTCAACGAAGCTCCAGATACTGTTTCTATTCAAAATTCACCCTTTGATAAACATATTACAAACGCTGCTGAGGATGTTACGTTGATAAATGATGTTTCGGCTCCTTTTTCACTAACGCCAGAATCCGTAAAAGAATTCATCCCTAACAGTTCCTCATCATTGAAACATAAAAGTAGTACAACTCCAGTAAATCCATCTACGGAAAGTGAAACTCACATACAATCGATTTTAAAAGACAATGTTAATAAGGGAGACAGTAAACAGACTGGAAAGACTCCTAAGTCAATTTTAAAGAAACAGCCTCAAAAAGCTTCCGATATTGCTAAAACACCAAATAAATCTGTAAATAAGGAAAATAGAAGAAGAACTGTAGGCGGTAGGACTCCAAAAACAGGTGCCAGATGCCGTAATGATGCTGGTGCTATTATGGAAACTTCTTATGCAGAAGTCAATACTAGATCAGCATCAATGACACCAGATTTAAGAAAATTAAGATCTAGTAGCTTTTGTGACCATCTTTCTAAAACTCCTTCGAATGCTACAAAATTTGTGAATGGAAGTACGAGTGGTGTACATCAATCCGCTGATTCGGTAGCTACGATGAGCAAGAGCGAAATAAACAAAAGCCCTTACGTTAAATCAGTTGAGGATTTTGAAGTTTTATCGTCTGTACCTTCGCCAAAGAGATATTCCCAAAGAGTCATGGAAGCAAAGGGTTTATTTCAAACTGAGCCAATCGAAAGAAAACATTCAGAAATAATAGAGGAGAGAGCTCAAGGTAATGAAATACCATTAAGTACACCCGATTTGAGATCTTCTAGACACAGTGCTTCATCAGTAAGTGATCCAAAATATTCAGGATCAAGCATAACCATGATCAACGACGACTTTGTAACAAGACGCAGTTCTAGAAAGCCAAGCTCAGTAAAACGAATTGAAACCCTTAGAAATGAGGAAGTGGACGTTGCAATCAACGAAGAACATTCTGATGGTGAATATTCAAGTGGCAGTTCATCGGGGCACTATGATAGTGATCGAGGAGCTTCACCAAAAGTAGAAAATTCGAACCTATCCGGTATTAAGGGCTTAGAAGTGTCTGTACTTGATTCTTCTTTAAAGGACATACCTTTGCAGCAAATTGAAGAAACTAACAATTGCACTTTGAAGAAGGATGAAGTATGTTATTCATCATCCGACCAAGAAAATATTACTCTTGATGAGAACAAATCGTCTGTTTATTCTTTAGGAATTTCCCCTTATCATTCTCATGACAATTCAGGAAGATCTCAATCTTCTGTGGATTCAAGCGTTAAGGATCGCAGTGTTAAGCGCTCAAGAAAATTAACAAATTCTACTCCGAATGTTCCGCGTAAAAGAAGAAAACGAGCAATGTCTGGCAATGAACTTACAAGCATAGAGGACATTAAAGATCTACTTGACATCGGCCATACTACCCCACGCTTGTCTTTCAATGAAATACCAGATTACGAAGACATCAAGGATTTACTCGATGCGTCTTCTCAAGCAAAGAAACCGTCGAAAGCGACACCAAAAAATGATTTACGCGATGTAAGAGATGTAAAGCAACATTTCACGGTTCCGAAAGTAGAAAAATCTCCGGGAGGTAACTTGGAATACGTCAGTGACATTAAACGATTATCAAGAACACCTAAGGTATTAAAATCCCCTGAAAACGATTTGAGCAATGTGAAAGGTGCTAAAAATCTCATGAAAAAACCGCGTGCTCAAAACCCTCCGAAAAACGATCTTAACGATGTAAGAGATGTTAAGAGGCTTCTAAAAACGCCAAAAACGCAAAATGAACCAAAGAATGACTTGACCAACGTTAAGGGCGTTAGAAAATTACTGGCAACTCCGAAGCCTCAAAAAACCCCTAAGAACGATTTACGCGACGTTAGAGGCGTTAAAAGTCTTCTAAAAACGCCAAAACCTCAAAAACAACCGAAAGACGATTTAACTGATGTGAAAGGAGTAAAGCAAATAATGGCAACTCCGAAACCTCAAAAGCCTCCTAAAAACAATTTAGATGACGTTAGAGGTGTGAAAGAGCTCCTGAAAACGCCCAAGGTGCAGAAGGAACCTAAAAATGATTTAACTGAAGTTAGAGGATTGAAAAAGTTAATGGCAACCCCAAAAGTTCAAAAGTCTCCTAAGAACGATCTAGACAATGTTAAAGGACTAAGGAAACTGATGGCAACACCAAAACTTCAGAAGCCTCCCAAAAACGAACTAAGTAATGTTAAGGGCGTGAAAAAGTTAATGGCGACACCAAAACCTCAAAAATCTCCGAAGAACGATCTCGGCGATGTTGGAGGTGTAAAGAAATTATTTACCATACCAAAGGAGCAAAATTCACCGAAAGATGATCTTACTGACGTTCGTGGAGTTAAAGATCTGTTTAAGATACTTGAAGACAATTGCAATCGGCATGAAGTTACTTACGACGGTCTTAAGGAATTGTTTAAGGACGATAATAGTGAAAACGATAGTAGAGATCCGTTTGATAAGCTAACCAATCGAAAATCTTTTCGAACTTACGGCGGAAAGAGCATATCTCCTCAAAACAAATCGGTTAATATACAGAGAACGGAAGTACAACCATCTGTTCTAAAGTGGGTGGAGGAGCAAAGAAAGCACGTGGGAAGTTCCGAAACTTTTCTAAGCGAAATGTCGCCCCCTCCATCGCAAACAAACGAAGATACGGTTATTGAGAAAGTCAAACAACCTCCTGTTAGACAGACAAGGCGAAGAAAATTGCCCTCTGTCGCAACTAATGGTGAACAAGAAACCAGTCAATTAAATACTAGAGGCGGTCGAACACGAAAGAAAAAGGTTGATGACCCTAAAATTGAAGATGCCGTTTCAATTGGAAGGGTAAACACCAGACAAAAAAGTAAGAGCGACAAAATTGAAGAACATTCTGAAAATAACGACGAAAACCCAACAAATGTTAAAACCAAGATTGCTAAAGGTAAGAATAAAAAAGAACCAGAAGAATCATCAGTAGACGAAATGGATTCAAAGCCCAGAAGAGGCAGAAGAAATCGTTTCGCTAAGAAAAAGATGGAAGAAATCAAAACACCAACTCCAGAAGAACACACAAGTACAAGCACACCTATTACTAGAGGAAGAACAAGACGCACAACACAGATGAAGAATGATAACAAAGACGTATCAGATGAAACCGAAGAAGATACTAAAATACAAAATAAACGACCTACAAGAAAAGCAGCGCAGAAGACGAAGAGTTTACGTCAAAAGAAAGAGCTTTACGTAGATGAGTCTACAACAAATACTACCCTCACTGAGGACGATAAAATTAAACCTGTTGAAGAAGAACGCGATGTAACTCCTCCCCCAAAGACTCGCGGTAGAAAAGCTAAAAAGCCCACCGAGGTAGATGTGAAGAGTAATGTATCGACTAGAAGAGGTAGGAGCCGTAAAATCAAACCAGATGAAAACGATATCTCGTTGACGAAACTAATGGTTAACGGCTCTGCGAGGAAGAAATTATACCATCCGGAATTGCATGCTGAAGTTGAAGCTACGGCATTACCGGATGATGATGACCATACAGAAGTACAAAATGCTAAACAAGCTACTAGAAAGAAAAGTAAGCGGAACATATACTTGCCCATAATGCTAGAAGAATTCGAACATAATCTAAGTGGCAGTATTAAAAACACGAATACGAAAGCTCCGTCGAAACGGACTGCGACCAAAAGAAAGGCGGCGACCGAATTAACATCAGATCATCAATCTGTAACGAGAGTTACAAGATCAAAACGAACCAGAACATAATAACTTAAGTTTCAAGCGTTTTATTTCTATGTATATATTTCTGTTAATGTAGTGAAGTGTTTTTATTTTTGTACTATTTTTAAGGAATCGTATCTCAAAAAGTAGCAGTGCAGAAGCGGGGAAATCACCCACGAGGCAATCGAGATTAGTTTCCCTCGATTGTGTGTCGCAAACCCAACAGTTTTACGTATGTTAAAGCATTGACTGGTTACCTCTCAAAAATTGTATTTTAAATCCCCACACTGTTGTCTTTGAGATATAATATTTCTGTTTTAATTTAGTTTGCAGTTATCTTCCAGTGCCGGATGTACAATTTTCCGACGATCTCTAAGAAATTGCTACATATTTTAAGTTGTACGAAACTTCTTTGAAAGAACATGATTTCGATTGTGTGCATTTAATTGCCTCATAACTTAAATTGAAAATCTTGTTTATTTGCAAATAATACCTTTTAAATACATGTATTTTCAGTGTATATAAAAGTGTTGCTATCTGTATATTTTCTGTTGCGAGTTTTATAAAACATTTTAATTAAATTTGTCGTATTATGACTTTTTTTGATTATCCTATTACATATCCGATTTATAGGCAATTTGTTTCCAAGTTTCTGAAAACGAAGTTAACCAACTTTGGCAAATTAAATATTGTGCTTACAGCAAATTGCAAAATAACTATATATGACATTGATTTCCGATTGGTTAATTCTTTTTAATAGGTAGTGTATTAAGTTCTGTTACAGGTCATTTAAAAGTTCATAACGAATTTATGATGTCTGTTAGTTCGACGTTGTTCATTCGCTTCTAATTATTGGCAAATACTAACCTATGATGCAAATAAATTAGCTAAGATTGAGTGTATAGCAACCTCTGATGTACTAGCAATTATTGAAGGACAAAATACTAAACATTTATTTTTTTGTCATTGTGTAACAAAACACCTAATTTTTCTTTACTCTTGTAATGTAAATACATTTTGAATTTAATTTAAGAAATAAATCTTAAATATTTTGTATAATGACATATTTACTGGAAAATTGTGTGAATTTTAATTTTAAAGAGATGGCAATAGATGCTTATAATAATAATGACATGTAACAGAAAATATCTACTATACTTTCAGAGATAACTTCTACAGCGTAGTACCTACTTTAATGGATATTACACGAGCATAGTACTTTATGTATTTGTAGGTTGGTAACTCATTTGCTCAAAACAAGCCGCAATAGTCAAATTTACGGTGACATGGATATTTTAAAAAATGTACTATTATTTGCTGTTGTAAGTGTAATGTCCGTTTCTTTTGCAATTAACTGACGATAATGGATCTACCGCAACCTCCGCAAGGTATAAACAGCAACCTTTCTCTAATTTTAATTCGCTTTTTCCATAAAATCCGATTGCTTCAATATTTTGAGGTTATATTGTGTTTATAGATACCGAATTGCGGAATATCATAGACAAATTGGCGCAATTCGTAGCTCGAAATGGCCCAGAATTTGAACAGATGACAAAAAACAAACAGAAAGGCAATCCGAAATTTCAGTTTTTGTATGGGGGCGAGTACTACACATATTATCAATATAAAGTTTCAGCCGAGCAGAACCAATTGAAACAAGACATGATGCAGTCATCCCAACCACCGCAGCAGAATTCATGGATACCCCCTCCTCAGAATAATAATACTATCAGTGCAGATATCGAGCAATTGAATCAACAGATAGAAACTTTAAAAGAACAAATTAAACAGAGCGAACAGAATCTTCAGGCACAACATGCCGTTTTGCTACAACAACAGCAGGTTCAAATGGAAACGATTATATATGACAAGGAGTCTGCAGAGTTAAGGGGTGATGCGGATGAATATGGTATTATTTTAGAAGAATTAGATCAGATTCTACAACCAATTATCGATAGTTGTACTAAGGACAGTATACAAACTGGAAAGTCATGGATTTTACAGCATGTTACAAATAAAAATCAAGCTTTTGTTATTGCAAGGTATTTATTACAAAAAGCTATGGAACCAGGTGCTTCTTTTCCAAAGCGTTTGCATGTTATATACTTAGTGAATGATGTTTTACATCACTGTGCTCGTAAAAGTGCTACTGATTTGAAAAACGCATTGGAGTCAGTCGCTGTAGCCATGTTTTGTGGGGCTGCAGCTTGTGCTTCCGAAGAACAACGGCTCAAACTAGATAAATTGCTGCAATTATGGGAATCAAAAGCAAATTATTTAGCTCCAGCTACTGTTGATGCTTTAAGGAAGCCACAGGAATCTCTGCAGCAGTACATAACGCAACAGATAAACAAGTATGGTGGAGAGTTTGCTAGGGTAACTCAAGCAACATTTGAAGGATATCGAGTACAACATCAAGCTTTTGTTTGTCATGCAACTCAGCAAATTCAAGAAATGGAACAGAGAAAAACAGTTTTAGAAGAACAGCAGCAGCAACAACAGCAAATTCAACAGCAACAATTACAGCAACAGCTACAACAACAACAGCAAATACAACAGCAGCAACAGATTACACAAACCCAACCACAAATAACTCAACCTCCACCTCAAATAGCCCCTCCTATCAATCCATCAGTGCCTCCTCCTCAATTTTCCCAGCCTCCACCTGGATTTTTCCCGCCACCTGGAATATTTCCCGATTTCTCAAAGCCACCACCGGGTTTTCCAATCGTACAAGAACCTCCTGTACCTGAAGAATTAATGCCTACCGTTCCCTATTATGAACTACCCGCTGGACTTATGGTGCCTTTGATTAAATTAGAAGATACGTCTTTTAAAGCGCTAGATCCGTCTTTAATAAGATTACCACCACCAGCGCCACCTAGCGAGCGGCTTCTAGCAGCCGTGGAAGCATTTTACGCACCGCCAAGCCATGAGAGACCCCGCGATTCAGAAGGATGGGAAAAGTTAGGTTTGTACGAGTATTACAAAGCGAAAAATGCCGCTAAAAAGGAAAAGGAAGAACAAATTAGTGCAGGAATTCGCGATAGATCAAGAAGTCCAACTCCAATACATATGGTCGTGGAGAAAAGTCCTTCGCCGCCGAAGAGAAGATACACAAGCCGATCTCCAACACCTCCGAGACGTTCAAGGTCGAGAAGCCCTAAGCGAAGACGTTCTAAGTCAAGCCGAAGTAAAAGGACCAGATCGCGAAGTCCTAAATCAAGATCACCTTCTCC
Source organism: Trypoxylus dichotomus (assembly GCA_023509865.1). NCBI lineage: Eukaryota > Metazoa > Arthropoda > Insecta > Coleoptera > Scarabaeidae > Trypoxylus > Trypoxylus dichotomus. The sequence goes on from CM042078.1 coordinate 13,141,226, forward strand.
TATCGTTAGTACGCCGGTTGTCCTGGCTCCGTCGTCGATGCAGGAACAGCTGGACTCCTCTAATAAGGGACATCAGATGTTAAAGCGGATGGGATGGGGCGGTAGCGGATTGGGAGCACACGAGCAAGGCATCGATGCTCCCATATCCGGCGGGGACGTTCGTGATAGGCAAGATCAGTTTAAAGGTGTCGGTTGTAGTTTGAACGATCCGTACGAGAATTTCCGTAAAAACAAAGGTGCCGCGTTTATTACTCGTATGAAAGCGAGGGCCGAAGAACGAGCCCAAGAAAGTATGTAGGCCGAGTACTGAAAGTGTGACGATTAATCAATCAACTAACTCAGTTTGGTTATAGGTCGCGCACTTAAAAAGGATTGATTTTCTTTTATCTATTGTGTTCCCCTTGAGTAGATTATAAGTATCATTCATTGATAAAAGACTTGCAAAATATAATCATTAAGTATGAGTATTGCTGTATATATCATTTGTAATTGAAATGCCATTCAATAATAAAAAATATTACGGAAAGAAAATCGTTTGTCAGAGTGTGTTACAGAAATCACGGTCTAAAAGATGAGTTGATATCTTTTACACTGTGAAGTCTTCAATAAATTATGTTTTAACAGGAATGATTTAATTGTAAGCAATATTAATTGGAGCTGTATAATAAAAGTAAAGGTATGTTGGTTAAAAGATTTTCTTTTTTTCCTTATATTTTCATTCGTTCCCAGAAACCATAATAATGAAATTCGTTTTGTTGCTATTTTTATTTACATCACATCTCTTAACATTTTATTTCTTTACTATCAAATATAAACAGTTTAAAATGATACAAATTCTTAAAAGTTCGAATTTATAATCCATTAAGTAGTATAATATGAAGTCTTCCGAAAAGACAATAAAGTAAATGGTAGAAAGGAACAACCAAAGCATGGTAATAGAAATACTTCTGTTCTAAAATTTTCTTATCATCAACATCAACTAATTCAAGAAATAGAATATTCTAAATTTGGTTACACATAACAGCTGTGTATATTTGTTTTTACTGTAATTAAAAAAAATGTTTTTGCGTTTAATAATTTGTTTAATTAAAAGAAAATGACAGTATGTTCATTGAATTTTAGTATTACATGCCAAAAGTGCTTTTTAGTACAATAATCTGAATAATTAAAAAGCAGTTAAACACGATTGTTTACTATTGTATTCTGTTAAACTATTTCCAATTATTACTCGTATAAGTCAATAAAACAGACGTAAAAGCTATCAATACACTTTTAATAAACAGGTGCAAGTAGTAAAATATCGTATTATTCGCCATAATCTTTAGATACTTTTTAACCGATATCTCAATTTTTGTATTTCTTTTTTCTGTACAGTGCAAGAAAACATAATTTATTCATAGATCGTTTTCCAAAATCAATTTTGAAATTACTTCTTGTATCCCTTCAAGGTTTGCGTTAGGGATTTTTGTACTCGCTCCTAGTTCTCTTCCTCGTGCAAAATATGCCAGTACTGTCAGTTTTATAAGATGGCGAATGTGCGTGACAGTGATACTTCTTTGTGGCTTCACAATAAATTGGGAACTTCTAATGATTCTTGGACCGGCGGCTCAATTTGCGGACAATTAAACGCGGAAGTGCTAAGGAACATAAAGGATTGTTTTCCAGACCTACAGACACAAGTCAAACTGAAATTATTGTTAAGTTTCTTTCATATCCCGCGCAGGAATATCGAAGAGGTATGTTTACGTTTTATGATTGCGGAAGATTCTTCTATCCTTTTTCAACGTATGCACGTTAATGAATTAAACACATGGTACGTATGGCCTGCATTAGGTAAATATTTATGCATTTTTAGTGGCGAATAGAATTGGAACAAATTATAGATGTTGCGTTAGGCGATTCCGAATTGTGGGTCTCTATGCTCGCAGAATCTCTAAAGACGTTTCCGGCTACCGGATCTCTGAATACCGAAATCTCAGATTTGGATGAAGTACGACCTATATTTACCGATTTAGTGAATGACTTACGGAAGCTTGTCAAAAAACAAGCTGAACATGTTATGTTACCAATGGAATGCCATTATTTGAATAAAGCAGCTTTAATTTCAGTGGTGGGTACATACTGTTGTATAGTATAAATTGTATGTAGTGAGATTACCTATAACGTTCTTGAGACTGCTTCTGGCTTGTTCCATTTCCATACCATTTTCGAAATTGGTTTTTCTTGGGACTGGAAATGATTTTCTTACACCTAAAACTCCTGTTTTTATAATCGTCAAGTGACAAGTATATTTAAACCATGTTATGTATGATGTTTTTCATTTTGCTTTACTTTACATTGTTTTGTGTTGAGATTGGCTTATTTTCTTTCATTTAAATTATTTATTTATGTTATTTATTTCCGCAAAAATGGAAAAGAACTAATAACTAAAATATAACAAGCACCAGCAGCTCTTACTCTCTGGAACGGCAGACATCTGTACACTTCCTGGGCAGTTGTGAACTCTGTTGATTTTACAACTTAAAATGTAGTAATCACACCGGTAGTTCCCTACCTTTAAGCCTACATTTGAACACATCCTCTATAACAGAAATTGACATTTTCACTAAAATTGGGGGACACTGTGTTGTCTTTGAAAACATTGGTCCGTTTGTGACACATCACATTGATTACATATAAAAGTGGTTAGTTTGCATACAACACACCTTTTCAAAATGTTGTTAATGAACGAATACAGAATAGCATAACACAAAAGAAGAAGTACTGAATGTATTGCAGCTAATGGTGGGATTTTTGAGCATGTGCTGTAGTTGGTAATAAAATGTTGTTTTCAAAAAGTCCTCTTTTCTCTGTTTAAACTGGTTTCAAAGAAACATTTAAACTTATTTCACTTCATTCCGTTGCCCAATTTGCCCTCCTTCTTTTTTACTCGTGCTGAACTTGGAAAGCAAATTTATTAGTTTTTTTCTTGTTCACAATGCGCAGAAGACACGTCTACTGGAAGGTTTAATAAAAATTTTGAAACATCCTGTATGTTTTTAAACTACGCTATACTATATTAGTTACAATCCTATAGGTAGGACAACAACCAGCTCCAACTAAACACTTTACAGTTAAGAAGAAACCAAAATCCGCAACATTAAGAGCAGATTTATTACAAAAATCCCTAGATGTTGCTTCGAATTTAAAGAAATCTTCAGCTCCTGTCATTCCTGTTAGATCTCGAGGAATGCCAAGAAAGATGACAGACACCAGTAAGCTTCAAAATAACGAATTTACGTTAGGAATATATTTTACCATAATTTTCATTTATAGCACCTCTCAAAGGTATACCAAGCAGAGTTCCTACATCAGGCTTCCGTTCAAATTCACTCAATAATAATCTAACAGCCAGGCCTCCATTGAGACCTACAGCTGGCCGGAAAGAAGGCGGGGTTAAACTGTTAGATATAGCCGATCAACCTTTAGGTTATACGGCGGCTAAAAAACGGAAGAAGATGCAAGGTACCTATAAAAGTTGTTTAGACAATCTTTTCTATGTAGATGTCTTAGAATATGTGATCTCAATTATTTATTTTTCTATATGGGAGAATCGGAATTTATTTAAAATTACAGCGACCGGTTCTTACCAATTGGTAAGAATTTGCCTTCAATAATAATGTCTCTGCTGACATATGTCTACGGACATTGTCATATCTACGTATTAACAGCGATTCGAACTTACATTCGATCTCATGATGTATGAGGGCGACCTGAAATGTTTCCGGAATTGGCAAGAGATGGCGTACGAAGGTTGAAGTGGATTCATTGGTCGGCAAGGGCAACTGTCAAAATTTCAAGACGTCTACTGTCAATAGTCGTTGTCTAAGAGTGTGTTTTGTGTAGCAAGACAGGCGGTCGCAAAAATGCCATGATGCTCTTTACAGATACTACGCGGATCTGAAAATATCTTGGCAGAATAGCAGAACGAAACCGGTTGTTGTAATTTACATAAATTCAAATATAGTCCCTTATTTCACGCATATATGACATTACAGTGAACTTCCACCTAGTCAAGAACGTTACTTTATTTATTTTTTCATTAAAGAAATCGAAGATAAAAAATCGACCGAAGCATCTCTCCAAAGTCCTCCACCTGCCGCTGGAACAACTCCGGACTATGCTGCAGGCCTTGCATCTACTCCAACGTATGCGCCGCAAACACCACAGCCAACAGTGTCTTCGACGAGTAAGTTACATGTGTTAAAAGAACTACTTTTCTCGTTTTTTTTTATGTATGTGTTTCTAAAATTGTACTTTTTGCAGCTACAACTGCACAAACAACTCCACATACACAAACGGTCACACAAGCCTCACCGACAATACAAACCTCACCAGCAACGACCGTTGTTCAATCAACGACAACGACAACACCCCAGTTCGCTACAACTTCCATTATGCGGCCAGTGCCGCCTCTTCTTACCACCACGACAGTCAGTCAACGTACCATTGTTACAGATCAACCTGCTTCCGCTGTACCTGTAGGAACGCCGCTGGTGATTTCGACGCGTCCTGTACAGCACGTGACCCAAGTAAGGATCCAGCCGCAAGCGGCTACGAATTTGCAGAGGAGAGGCTTAGCGTTGACGAGGGAGCAGATGCTGGAAGCTCAAGACATGTTTAGGACGGCGAATAAGGTCACTAGGCCGGAGAAAGCTCTTATACTCGGTTTCATGGCCGGATCCAGAGATAATCCATGCCCACATCTCGGTAATATTGTCACGATTAAATTGTCCGAAGATCAAGAGAATGTCTTACAACCTGACGATACGTACTTGACTATGTTGGTCGAAACTCACTTCCAAATGAATTACAATAACGGCGAATGGAAACGGATCAAAAAGTACAGGCATATCGAAAATATCGTCGATCAAATTCCCGCAAATACTCAAACAGCTGCCTTAGTTTGATGATAAGTTAATTTAAGGTTGATTTTGTTTTATTTCGTTTTAGTTTTGCAGAGCGAGCGATTTTATTACCTCTTTCATTCTATTTCTTTCCACCGGAACCAATCAGTCGTGTTTGAATTTCCACAAGAATTACGTTGATATTGTAGAAATACTACGACAAATTATGACATCGAATATGTAAAAATAATTTGAGAGATAATGACTAATGACAAAAATTCCTTCCTGGTAGCATCAATGCTTTTGGGAAGTTAAAGGGAGGGATGTATTCGCTTTGTTATCAAATGTATGAATTTTGAATCGTTTGCCGTAACTATCAAAATTTATATCGTTTTTTTTTTTTTTTTTTTTTTTTTTTTTTTTTAAAATACAATTTTATAAGGTATCTAGTATATATAAAAAAAAATGATCTCAAACTTGTTTTGTTACTGTTAATTTGGGAACTTTTGCAAAAAAATATCATCCGTGTCAAATTCTGGAGAGTATCATTTACGTTTTCCGTCTAATGTCATTTCAAGCTATTAATTTTATCCATAAATCATTGTACACATTCTTAATCTGAAAACAGAAGATAGAGAGTATAAAAGCTATCGTGCATAAAACTTGTATGACACTATACTTTTTTTGTTAAGAAAATCGTATGTAACTGTACGATGCATTCACGTTAAGAATGCAGCAAACAGCGGGAAATTTGAAATATATATATAGTTTCATTCTTATAACTTTAAATTTTCAAATTGAGGTACTCTTACGTGGTATAAAATTTATCAGAGGCATTCTTTCCTGGAGGTATATAAAAACAACACTTTCTAAAACAAATAAACTATAAGTCATAAGCTGAGTTATTGCTTACGTATATATAAGGTATACAAATCGTTGATAACTAAAAATTAGAATCGTTTAGAGGAGATTTCAGATGAAAACCCTATATTTGCCGTAAAATTACTTCTTAGATCATATCCTCCATATTGTCATCCAGCTGATCTTATTTTCTTAGGAAATAGCGTGTTAAGTGCAGTTTTAGCACGCTTCGAGAAATATATGTTGCAGTTCTGCATCTAATAATATACCTTTACCTCTGATAACTTACAAGTTCTTAGTACTCGCAGCTATATAGCTCTACTTGAGCTCACACCAGCTGTGTAGGATTTAAATTGCAGTGATATTGAGACAATCTTAAAATTATACGACTTTCGGCTACTATTTCATCAATAATATTCGGTATAGGATTCTCATTTACATAGTTCTTGACAAGTTTGAGTAGTCGAGCACGCATTTCCATTTGAAAGCAAAATGGTGTGTTATCCATACCAATAACATAATTTATTTCCAAAACATTTCTCATCCAGTACATGAAGACTTTATTGTTCATTTCTTTTGATTCTAAGAGTAGCAATCCATTTTTAACAGTTCTACTTTGAACTTGAAACTTGCCAATATCTGTTTAGTGTAGTAATTAATACATTTTGTTGTCCATTTCTCACACTTAAATCCTAATTTCTTTGAAATTCTCTAGGGCATTGTTTGTTTCAATTTTGGTAATGTACTATCTGCATTAATACCTTACAAAAAAAAAAAAAATTGGCCACGAATTTACAAGTCCTGTCAATTTTATTTCTTACAGTATTCCATACTGTTTTTTGCTCCAAGTCCTAACTGCTTTGATGTTAAATTGATACCTACAAACTTGAAATTTTCATGTTTCAGTTTCAACAGATATAAATTATAAGCCGTTAGCCTATGATGCGTTACGGACCTGTAATTGATGATCAAGATCAATTGTCCCTCTTTCAACCACGTCAAAGCTCTAATAATCTTGAAATAATAATCGCAAGTATAATTTTATAATTATAATCGATGTGACAATATCACCTTCTCTTAAATGTAGCGTTAATTGAGTTCCGAAAAGAACTATTGTAAATATATATGCTAAGTAAATGTAAGATAAAACACCAAATACATCTCTAAAAACAAGACTGTTAATAATATGTGGTAATGTTTCAGCTAAACCAACATAAGTATTGAATGGAAATATTTTCGTTTGTTTAAATTTGCCTTAGTAATTAACCAATACCAAATTAGCAAATTATAAATTGATCCTTTCTAATTTCTAATACTGTACTCTTGAAATGGATGGACTTCAGATTAACATTGTGGATGCAATATGTTCAACAGTGTTTTTACAACCGTTTTAATTCTCAACCTCAGCTTTAGTAATGTTAAGGTATTATTTTTCTTATCTTTATAATATACACTGCCGCAAATTTATTTCCTGTTCCTTAATTTTCGGTTCAATATCTACAAAAGAACTAAGCAAGCAGATTGTTCTCATTTATTGTTAACAATCACCAACGGCCCCAAATACGTGCCTTTCCCTCGTACAGTTTATTATATAGTGCATGTGCCTTAAGTGCCTTTAATACTTTTTTCTTGGCTGGGTTAAATTTTGCTTTAATTTAATCTTTATGAATAAATATTATAACCTCATAATATATATCTACTTAAATGATTATTAAATAGGTATTGGTAGCCCTAAAACTCTTATAGACAAAGAAGGATCTAGGATCAAAATTGTATACTATATTCTAGCCATTAAATAGTATAGTACCATACAGGCTTGACAGTTATACGTTTATTAAAATTATGGAAAAATTATGAAATAGCCCATAGGCAGATAGGATAAGATCCGGATGATTAAAGATTTCCCATTATTTGCTTATTTAAAAGTTCCTACCAACATCGAAAAAATATATGTTTGTTAATTACTTCATTACATAAAATTACAGGCAATACGCGCCTTCGTTGTTCTCAATCCGATTCTGTACATATATGTGTCTATATATACAGGTTGGCTAGTAACTATATATTCCTGTAAATATGTATTAGTAGAGGCCATTTACTAGCAATCTATCCATAGCATTTTTCTTTCGAGATATTTCTTTGTTTTTGAGTTGCTTTATAAGGACACTTGATATTTGATATGACTAGATAAAAAATTAAAGACAATAATTATAAATGTTTCAGCTATTTAGTAAGTTTATAGGTTTTGTAAAATACAAGGACTTGAAACGAAAATTTACAGTAATCTGGGCTGTTTATTAAAATGTAACAATATATGTGACGTATACTGCTGCCTATTGAAGTTTGACCAAGTAACAAAAGTTTACAAAAATTAACAAACAAAAGGCAACTGGTAGTAATATTAGTATCCATCGTTAGCAAAATTCTTCAAAAATCCACTCTTTGCAATGATAGTTGCACGAATATTTCGCGTTGCGCTTTTCGATTAATTGGCTGAGTGTGCCCCTTGGGATGTTGTTCCATTCATGTTGGAAAATATTTCTGACCTGCTTCTTGGAAGTAGGACCTACAATTCGTCCTTTTCTATTAAGTTCATCCCCACAGTAACTTAATAGGATTGAAATTGCGACTCTATAACCATGTTATAAGTTGGAAAATATTCACTTTATTTTCCTTATTCAAACACTGTTTGTATAAATGACGATTGCAAGGACTGTGTGGATGTACAATTCACAGGTATAGCAGTAAACTCCACTCACACAAATTAACGCAGCGTTTCGGGAGCACGTGGGCTCCCATTGTCAACCGTCTCAGTCGGTAACACGGTTGACAATGGGAGCCCACGTGCTAACGCTGCGTTCCGCATAATTAATTAATTTGTGTGAGTGGAGTTTACTGCTATACCTGTGAACTGTTTGTATATTTGGGCTGTATGCTGCGGATCGTTATCGTGCATAAAACTCCCACCGATTACTTGCAGCCCAGGAGAATATTCCAAGGTAGTGCCCATTCTGAATTATTTATTCGATTCGGTGCAACGTCATGAGTATGGCTGCAGAAACGAGTGTTGTTAGAGATGCATGCGGCGCGGCTACTATCTACTATACATTAATTATTTTTAATATTGATAGTAACCGAGCCATACGCATCTCTGAAAGCACTCGTTTCTGCAGCCTAACTAGTAAGTCGCTTATTTGATGACATCAGCAAATGGTTATATCAATATCGACGCTGCTAGGTTTAATCTTTCACTGATTTTCTTGCTAACATGCAAAGTTATTATATTGGATCGTCCCCAATGGAGAATTTCGAATGTTAGTTGATTAAATTTGTTATTTGTAATACTTTTGTTATATCAGTTGCCGGTATGTTTCAGACACATATATATTATCATACCTGAATACCATAAAACTGTGAAACCTTCTCCTCTGGTTAAGTTTCAAAGAAAAATAGTGTAGAAAAGATTCCAATCTACTTTAACTTTAAATGAGGTAAAAATTGTGATAATGAATATAACAGCTTTTCATTTCATAAATAGAACGTTAAAACTATGCATAGGTAAAAATTTCACTCTTTATTGTTCTGTGTAAATGCTGAATAGCTTAATTACTTTTGTAGAGAAAGTAACAGTTTTCACAGGGGATATAAGCCGCGTTTGAGTTGCACGTGCGCTTGTGGTGTAAAAACCACAAAAGAAATCACAAGACCGAGGTTCGAGCACTTAAAAGAACGCTAGTGTTTTTTGTAAAGTATTCCACATTCACCGTTATAAATAATCGTACATGGGGCGTTGCTAATGCCCTTAACTTCGTTGGTAACGCAGCTAGGGTTATCACACTCCTCAACCTCTGGCTTTTAAGTGCCTGTGAAGAATATGGTTAATAATCAAATGCTGTGTACTGTGCTACAGTATTTCTAGCAGTACAGAAAACAACTCAAAAATTGGAATTTAATACCTCGACTTAATAGTTATACTGTATAAATCATAACTAGTAAGAGGTTGTCCATGCGTACGTGAAACTTTGTAAAACCTGCTCTAGGGGCTAATTGACAAATAGATAGCGTTAGCATTGATACATACATGCATTGAAATTAATCACGTTCTAAAACGCACTTATTTTTCTTGACGAAATCTGCTTGTAATTATTTGAAAACTAGATGCTTTATAAAAATGTTTTAAACATATTCTTACAACTGGTTCTTGTTATTTTTAAGCGTTTTCATTTTTCAACTCGGATACCTATATTAGGTATCCACGAAAGTAAACTAAGTGAAGGAATAATTTTATATTTCGAATAGATATATTTAATTTTTTTTTCTTTTAAAATATACACCGTTTAGTTTTTAATTCCAGTTTCCCAAAGTAGGTTGTTTATCAGTTTAGTATTATTTGAATTAAGTTTATTGAGAAAGTTTGGTTTCGTTGAAATTATTTAAGGTACAAAATATTTTTTTTCGTTTACCTATATACGATAGGTGAGTTACTAAGATATTTATAATACATAATTTTAAGTGTTCTACAACTGGATTTTGAAAGTTGAATGGTTAAAGATTTGTTATTTTAAACGTTTTGATTTCTTGTTTTTAAGGCATTTTGCAATTTTTACCACTAATTTTTTAATTTTAAGGTCATAGATTTGTACCAGGCTCGTTGTTTTTCAGTGCCGTAAAGCAATTGAGAGGATTCATAATTAAACCGTTTAAGTGTGGTTTTGGACCACTAAGCAAGATCGTATATCTTCCATAAATCCAAATTACGCAAGATAATGGTGATCACTTATACGATTTCAGGTTCACTTAAATCAAACAAAATTCTTCTTTAAAACAAGAAGAAAGAAATGGAATTTGTTGTACCACTTTTATATTTATTCAAACCTATTGAGCTTAATCCACACTTATTCAAATTTTAAAAGGTTAGGATCTCTAAAACCCTGATTTGATAGTTAAATCTTGACTAAACTACAATCCAAAAATTTATACTCATCGCGATTACATTTAAACAAAAACTCCACAGAAACCCTGAAAACAATCATGGTAAATGCTGAAACACTAGTTGTCAGATAAAGTAGATTACAATTGTTTAATGAATCATAACCATTTCACCTTCAAAAACCACTGCTTTCAGTTATAAACGAGCTATCTGGAATAAATTATATAAAGTTGCTGTTCTTAGTGTAAATATGTATGTATGTTTAGATTTATCGCTGACAACTAATAAAAATACATCTCTTGAAGTGATAAAATGTGATATGTGCATATGTTATTCGCTTGAAATATATATATATATCGATGTATAAATACTATATGTCAAAAGGAAAAATGAAATCACACCATTTCAAACAGAGAATGCATCTAATTTAATAAGTTAGGAGGAAATTGTTTGATCGTAGAATGTTTGTAGATTACATTGTTCTATTTTGTTCTTGTTTTTCATGTGGTACTCCAACGTTAAAAACCGTTCATGTCAGAGATTCTGCGTAAAGCATACCTTATGAGACTGCAGTATACTGAGTGGCCTATATTGTAAATATGTAGTTTTTACTATTGCGCATGCTGACAAATATCGTCGACATGATAATATATAAGTTTTCCAATCATACAGTTTGAATAGCTCTACTACCTGTAATGTAAATTATTTAATCGCTACTGCCACGAATGATCAGAAGAACATTGTCTAAATATGTGATATGTGCTGGTTTTCTTTTGTTTTATTTATCCTCGAGGCTCCTCAGTATGTGAAGCCCAATTTACACATTAAAAAAATGAGATGAAATGTAACCAGGTTTTGTAAATAATCATTTTATATAATTGTAGCGATCATAATGATTTATAGATAGAGTATATAATTTATTAATACATCTCCTTCGTTTCTAACATTGTACAACTTTATATACTGTAACAAGCGTGTAATAGATTTATTATGATCCTTTGTGCAAATATATTTGTATATATTGTTAACATTAAAAACGTATTATTTTCTAATAAACACGTTTTATTCATTCCACTACCGACACTGTGCGTACAGATATGATATTTATTCTCGGAACTTAAATCGCTGGGGAAATTTTACTCCTAACGATTACTCCTTGTATTACGCAAGATATCTACAAATATCCTACTTATTTTCTCAAACATCGCGATTATTTAGTTTAACGATATCGCGAATGTTACAATCCGTCACCTTCTCATATGATACACCGTAATAATTAACTACGTTTAATGGCATTTGATCAATCGTTGGACACAAAATGCATAAACAGTTTGAAATTTTTTTTTATTTAGAAAGACGATGATGACAAATATATCCAAGCAAACAAAATATAAATTACATATACTGAAATATTTTTAATGATCTTAAATAACTGTTAGTTAAATACAATCATTGTTTGAAATATATATTTTTTTAATTTCTTGTGCAGCAAGTATTAAATAAATTAGAGGCCATCATTGAATGTTAACTAACAAGCTTATTTCTACTTAATTTTTTTTCTACACGGCTAACGATACAAAGGAAAAAAAATTAAAAAAACACCCAATGTTCAATGGTTGCTCCGAATTTATCAAACACTTCCTGCAGTATTGAAACAAAAGAAAAAAAACTATAATAGCCAAAACATATAATAAAACATAAAAAATTATAAAATATGTTTTAAAAAAACAATCGATAAAACTATCTCATACATCGTTAAACTAATTTACACGATTATAGTTCCCTAATTCCTTTGAAATAAGACTTTATGTATCGTTGGAAGGTCCGGCACTAATTTGTTTGAGGAAGCTGTTGATTTACTTACGGTACTAGATCTAAAACAGCAAAATATTCAATACTATAACTTCTTCCGACTATATTAACGAACTCACCCCTCAATGTTAGAATTAATAGCTGGTGCTGTTGGATTGTTCAACGGTCTCTTATTAACCAATAAACATTTCATTGGCTGTCCATCTAACTGTCGATTATGATAGGTATCCACCGCTTTTTGAGCGTCCTTCAAATTCTTATATATCACTTCGGCAGTACCAGGCCTTACAAGTCTCGCAACTAATAACTGTCCAATATCCTCGAACAATTCTCGTATATCATCCTCGGTTACACCACTTTGCAAATTTGATACGACAATTCTATGTCCAATCGGCACTACTACTTTGGTCTTTGTACTGTTAGCTAGGATACCATGACTTTGTTGTTGTGGAGGCGTAGAATCTAACCTTGAATGGATATTGCCTTTAGAACCCATAGAGGGACGTGGGGGAGGAACTAGTGGCATTTCTTCATCTTCCACAGCATCTAAGTCTACATAAGTACTAGGTCTGCTATTAGAAGAGCGATAACTTCTCCATTCATTATTAGCGCTGTCTGTTACCATGTTTCGTGAAAATTTTGGGTGTCGGGCTTCTAACTCTTGAGACATCAGTAAACTAGGACGACCAGTGCGGTACCAACGATATAAATCAGATTGTTCGTAATCAAAACGATACGAGGGATCAACAGGGGGAATATAATCGTTTAAAATTGTTTTTCTAATGACAGGTGGTATAAATGGGGGAGTTTTTGGTGGGGTTGGTAAAGATCGTTTTGGGATGACCTTTTTAGAAATTGCTCGTGTGGGAGATATCAAACCTAATTGCTGCTGTATTGCAACATTCAGATCACTTGGCGCTTTAACTTTGTTTGTGACTAATGAAATTTTACCATTCCGATCAGTTTTCTTCAGTATACTTGAACCTATAACGCGTACATTTCCATTTACTATACTTTCGCCTCTACTCTTTTCTCTAAGCATTTGTATCCTATCCCTAGCATCTTGTTTGCGAGCCATACCAGCTAAAATATCTCTTGCATCAACTACCTAAAAAATATATTATGACAATCAGTTATAACACCAAAGATATTGACATGCAGGAACTATCACATTTTAGATAGGTAAATAAAGAAGAAAACTTTTTACTATATACCTGACTTCTCTTCTTTTGTATTAATTTCTGACGAGCATCTACTACACTAGCTTTAGCCTTAAATGCACCTAAACGATTCTTGATCCCGACAGAAGAGCTAGTCTTCTTAAATTTAAGGTTACTTCTATAAAAAATATTTCGAAACGTATTAAGTGAATCAGTTTCTATTGTACACAATACATACCTGTTATTTTTCTTGACCATGGTGAGTAATATAACTCTTTTTATGTGAATGTCTGAAATCTAAGGGAAAATATTACATTTAATACACTGTACAAACGATTACTCTAAGTTGTGTTACGTTTTCACTCAATTTGTGTACATTCTGTCAAAAATGGAAGCGATAATAGCACAGAACACTCCTAATGGATGGGAGCACAAAATGTTCTCTTTATATTTCTTAAACGTTCGTTGCTCCTGGTGCGGAATAAATATGAACTACACGAATCTAAATTGCCGGTTCCTGTATACATTTATATAACTTCATATATATATTTTTCTCGATTTTTTTTAACATTTTCATAAGTTATGTTTATAAATTAATTTAAATAATATAATATAATAATAAATTAAATAATTTTATTTCTCTTTATTTACATATCATTACCAAAATAGTTTAATAAATTTCTTATTTGTAGGTAATTGCTTTAAATTGCAATAGATGTCACTAATTTCGAAATAATTTGAATTTAATATTTTTATAGAATAATATCATCAGCATTAGCCCAAACAACGTTTTCAATATAATAGGTGGAAATTAATTGATTGATTGATAAACTAGTTAATATATAAAATATTACTCGATAACTTTGATATGATAACTATCTCAATCTGACATCTCCCAGTATGACAAGTACAAGTGAAACGGAAAGAAGTATCCATGGTTTTTAAAAATCCAAATTTCAATTCAATACTTGCGACAGATTTACTAGAAATGAAGAAATTGGCCATAAAACATATGAAAGAATTATCTGAATATGACGAGACGTCGAAATACGCTAGTATGAAAATTTTAGAAAAGGCGATTTTAAAGATCCATAATTCCGAAACCCTCGATCATTCCTACGAGGAATTATACAGGAACGTCGAAAATATGTGTACGTATAAATATAACGACTACTTATACGAGAATATAATTGAAATTATCGAAAGTTTGCTCAAGAGTAAGATCCATATTTTTTATATGGATGACATAGCATTTTTAGACACGCTAAATTGGACTTGGGTTACCTTTTGTAAACAAACTAAATTAATCGTTAATATATTTTTGTACTTAGATCGTTCAATCGTTAAAGAAAGTCAAGGGAAACTGACTATTTGGAATATGAGTTTGAACTTATTTAAGACCAATATAGTATTGAACGTCAAAATTAACTCTAAACTAATTGATTTTTTATTAGCCCTGATCGATTTGGAAAGACAGGGGGAAATTATTGATAGGAATTTATTAAGGTCATTAATAAAAATGTTATACGAGCTGCAAATATATGAAGAGAAATTCGAACCAAAATTCTTATCCACTAGTAATGCGATGTACCAAAACGAAAGCGAGAAAATGATAAAAGAATATAATTTGCTTCAATATCTCTATTACGTGAAAAGAAGACTAGATGAAGAAAATGAGAGAGTTAAAAATTACTTACGAAAATCTACAGAATCTAAACTACTAAATATTGTCAAAATCCAATTACTTCAGGAACACACACAACGAATATTAAGTAAAGAAGTTGACGATTTGCTGGAAAACGCTAAAATTGCCGAAATAACTTTACTGTACGACCTATTCAAGATGATACTAAATGGACATACTGAATTATGTCGGACGTTCACAAATTACCTCAAAAACCGTGGTGCTAAAATCGTTCAAGATCCTAATAACGATAAGAACATGATTCAGGATTTATTGGACTTCAAAGAGAAGGTCGACTCGATCATCGCAAATAGTTTCAGGAACAACGAAAAATTCTGCGAAGCAGTTAGAAGTTCCTTCAAATATTTCATTAATCAACGGCATAACAAACCAGCTGAACTATTGGCCAAATTCGTAGACTTCAAACTTAGGAGTAAGAATGTAGACGAGAATATAGAGCAAGTTTTGGATAAGATAATGGTCTTGTTTAGATTCGTGCAAGGAAAGGATATTTTTGAAGCATTCTATAAAAGAGACCTTGCCAAAAGATTATTGGTTGGAAAATCTAGTAGTCAAGACGCTGAGAATAGCATGATTAGTAAACTGAAACTGGAGTGTGGAGCTACTTTTACCGCTAAATTAGAAGGGATGTTTAAGGATATAAGATTAAGCCAAGATATTAATAGCTGTTTTAAAGAGCATCTTCAAAATAATGTCAAATCCAATATAGCTACCGAGTTATCAATTAATATTTTAACCAGTAGCTTTTGGCCAAGTTACCCCAATTACCTAGTAACTTTGCCAGAAGAAATGATCCAATATCAAAGCACCTTCCAGAATTTCTACGTCTTAAAATACAGTGGACGAAAACTCCAATGGCAGCAAAGTTTAGGATATTGCATATTAAAAGCAGACTTTGCTAGTGGAAAGAAGGAACTTCAAGTGTCACTTTTCCAAACGATAATCTTACTCCTCTTCAATAATTGCAATGAAATGACTTACAACGAAATAAAAGAATCTTCAAATTTAGAGGATAACGAACTTAAAAGAACTCTACAATCGTTAGCTTGTGGTAAATCTAAGATTTTACTAAAAACTCCGAAAGGAAAGGATATAGACGAAAACGATAAGTTCTCTTTCAATCATAATTTTTCTGATAGACTATTTAGAGTCAAAATTAACCAAGTACAGCTTAAAGAAACTGTTGAAGAACACCATGCCACGCAAGAAAGTGTTTTCCATGATCGCCAATTCCAAATAGACGCCGCTATAGTGAGAATAATGAAGCAGAAGAAAGCTTTAGACCACAACCTGCTTGTGTCTGAATTGTATGGGATACTAGACATTCCCTTAACACCCAGCGATATTAAAAAACGAATTGAACAACTTATCGAAAGAGATTACATAGAACGTGACAAGGACAATCAAAATATCTATAAATATGTAGCTTAATACTTATTAAATTTTCGTTGTATTGTTTTTACTCTTTATTTAAGAGATAAGGGTTTGTATTTAATCTGGAAATTGAAGATTTTGACAATAAAAAATTTCTAATATGAAATCGTTTCTGTTAATTATCAGTTAGTGTTCATATGAAACTTAATTGGGGAAAAAATTTATGTTAGGTTAGATTTAGGTTGGCATTTCCGACAATAAAAACCATATTCGCTAATTTTGCAAATATGGTCTTATTGTCGAAACTACCAACTTAAATACCCCGTGAAATTTAAATGGCTCCTTAGGTATCATTAACTAAAGGAGTGCACAAGGATTTTTGAACGTGTTGCGTTGCTCAAGTTATCAATCAAATAGTTGAAAGTAAATAAGAACCTATTTAACACTCCAAGCCAATGTGCCAAAATGATCTCTCAAAAAAAATTGTTTAAGCAGCAATAGAAGAATACGCTCTTGATTTTCAATTCAACGCACCTTTCAGCCCAAAAGAGTATGATAAAGGAGGCATATGACATTTCTAAATCAAAATTGATACAATACGAGGCAATATATATTAATACCAGTTACAAAATTATATATAACATGCGTATCTCTTCATTAATTACATTTTAATTAGATATTGAATTATAATTTAACGGAAAACCTGATGTTCGCAAATGTCTTCTTATTGACGTCACCACGTTTTTAGCACTGCGCAACAGATAATTTACCTCTCTAATAATTTTTTTTTACAACAGTATAGTTATTTAATAAATATGTGACAGACAGTATGTTTTCACGCGTTTTAATTGTTTTAAACTTCATATGGATATATACATAATCTTCTAAACTTTTTATGGTTACGTATTTCGTTTAAGATCGTATTTTCAACTGTTGCTATTCCTGTTTAAAACTTCAAACATAGTAAATTATATGATATATACCACAGGTTTCCAAACCGTTCAGTTAAAAAGCCACACTATCTTTTGTACTATAGGTTCCAAGAGCCAAGACTTGGCAATTTCATCACACCAACAAACTGTAATTTTAAATTACGCGCAAAGTATGGCTCCATCTTATGGGAAATCGTGAATAATAGCTTCGAGCATCAGAAAAAGGGAACTTTAATCCACCGATGCAGTACCATCTAGTGTTCAGAAGTCACACCTCATACGAACTAACACCAAAATATAGACCTCTGTATTATAAAAATGTACTTAAAATGAATAATTCCTTATATTAATTTTTTCATCCAAAAATAAAGTAAAACATTCTATATTTAGCTGTAACACCTAAGTAATACAAATAAAATTTTTATTTTCATAACGAAAATTTGATCAACTTCGCATTTACGTATAATATTCCATTAATAAATTCTTCTTTGTTGAATAAATTGCTTCTATTAGTTTCAATTTATTACCATTATAAAATTAAAGTAAACGTGAAATATTCAATTAAAAACATAGAGAACAATTTTACGCATGCGTTTACTCATAGCGCAGTCAATATTTTATAGACGAAGATGTGAACGTCCTAGATATTTTGAGAAACAAAGAATTTGCAAAATATTTGATAAAAAAATTTGTTTTCGATAAGGCTGTAGGATACGTGGAATATTCATTTAAAACTATAAATTGCTAGTTGTATAAAGATGTTTTTAAAAGCCGCTGGGAGAAATTGTAATAAATTCTACAAACATTCCAAGAAAGGTATGTTTAGTTGTAAGAATAAAAGGTAACATAAAAAACATGTTCGATATTCATATTCTTTATTTTCATAAATTGTTTGAAATTAATTAATAATATTTTAATTGCTAATATAAGTGACACGCGAAGTTATTTTTTATATGTTTATTTGAAGATATAAGTTATCTCGACTGTTTTTATTGCATAGCATTTATGATATGCTAAAATTATTACGAACTCCTGCAAAGTATTAGATAATTTTAGTACTTATGTTAAAAATAAATAGTATAGGTTGTTGCCATACAATTTTATTTTGATATATTTATTTTTAGAATTAATCTAGTGCGAATATGTTTATCGATTATCTTTCAATCATTAGCAACTTTTTTGCTTCTATATACCATTTAAATTTCCTGCCCTAATCCGTTCAAAATTTAGCGGGGAATTCGAAAATTAAAGTTTCATGCAATGAATTTCCTTATAAATGGTATGTTTTAAGGTAACCCAATCCGCTGTATTACATCTTTTGTCGTATCTGAACCCAAAGAACCTATAGTAAAAGAATTAAATGGAGATGCACATCAGAAAATGCTTAAAGATCTATCAAATCTTCAGGTAAATCGGATTAACCACTAATCTCTTTCGAAAGAAAACGATCTTATTGATTCTAGTATGCAGGAGGTGTGCAACTCTTCGCGGATTTGGAAAAATCCATCGGAAATTATCTAATGGATGCCGATGGAAATGTTTTCTTAGATTGCTACATGCAAATAGCTTCGATGCCGTTGGGTTACAATTATCCCTCATTGTTTAACATTTTTAAGGATGAAAAAAAATTGGTAATAAATAAAGAATGGAAGTCAGACAAATCATAGATTGGGATTATCTTTGTTTTAGAAAATGTTACTGAATAGAACCGCGTTAGGAGTATATCCGCCAGTGAATTGGGCGCATTATCTTGATAATATTTTAATGAATGTAAGTTTCTTGAGTTAAAAATTTGTATAACTAAAGAAATTAAATTGCAAACAGGAGGATTAACAATTCCTGCAGCAAAGACCATTAAATACATTCAAATACTGGTGCGAAATTAGTAAATCACATTTTTCTTGAATTTAGGTAGCTCCACCTGGTCTAAAAAATGTCCAAACTCAAATGTGCGGCACTTGCGCCAATGAACAAGCTTTCAAGAATATGTTTATCAGGTATGCCCGTCAAAAACGAGGAGGAAAAGACTTTTCAGAAGAAGAACTTACCACTTCTATGTTAAACAAACACCCTGGTTGCCCGAACGTTTCCATACTATCCTTCCAAGGTGGATTTCACGGGCGGACTTCAGGATCATTATCAGCTACCAGGACTAAACCTATCCATAAGCTTGATTTTCCACTATTCTCGCATTGGCCAGCTATTCCGTTCCCTACCTATAAGTATCCTTTGGAAGAAAATGTAAGGGAGAATAAAGAGGAAGATAAAAAATGTTTGGAAATCTTTGAGGATACGATAGAACAGCAACGAATACTTGGATATCCAGTGGCTGGAGTGATTATTGAACCTATACAGTCTGAAGGTGGTGACCATGAAGCATCGCCAGAATTTTTCCAAAATCTTCAAGCAATATGTAAAAAGGTAGGGTTATCTTTGTTAATTGACGAAGTCCAAACAGGATGTGGTACTACCGGGAAAATGTGGTGCCATGAGTGGTTCAATTTACCATCACCGCCGGATATAGTCTGTTTCAGCAAGAAGATGCAATTTGGGGGATATTATCACACTGTAGAAATGCAGTAAGTACAACATGGATATCCAGAAAAACCAATTGTAATAAAATTCTGCTTTGGTTAGGCCTGATAAACCATTTAGAGTCTTCAATACATGGATGGGCGATCCAGCGAGGTTATTTATTCTAGAAGAGGTTCTTAATGTAATCAAAACGAAGAATCTCATTGAAAGCGTTAGGAGAGTTGGAGAAAAGACTTTAAAAGGGATGATTGAGATTACTAACGAGTTTCCAAATCTAGTACATTCCGCGAGAGGGCGTGGTTTACTTCTAGCGATGACTGCTAAGGATGCCAAGCTTAGAGATAGTATTTTGGCAAAAATGAAAACAAAGGGTTGGTTTAAAAGAATTAGATAATTATAGGCTACTACAATTGTAAAAGTAAGGTTTATTATTGAATAATTGAAGGCTGTACGTCTTTTGAATTAGAGAATAATTGTTGTTACAGCCTATTCGTATCTCATGAAAAAGTATAGGATCTTATAGAATGCTGCTCTCCTAGTTATAGAGTATGCAAATTAATGTACCTCTCTTTATCATGTACAAAGATGCAAGTTGGTCACAAGCAGATAGGTGATATCTATACTTACACTATTGTTCATAAGTTTATTTATATTATCAGAAATTATCCGGGGTATGTCCAATGAATTTCTACTGTTTCGTAGAAAAAGAATCCCAAATTGTGACCATTTTCCAATTGCAGCCAGTTGTTCTGTGTTTTCTAATTACATAAAGAAAAGGTTATCAAGTTATCAGAAGAAATGATTTCAAATTGGCGCATGTATACTACTGCAACAAATTTATAGATACGATCGCAATATGATATATAGAATAAAACTTATAAAAGTTATCGGCTCAACGCCGTGACACTATTTGTAGGTAAGCTATATACCGCAATCGAATTAACATGTTTAAGGACTGAGAGCGATCGCAGTTATCAAATCTAAGCAGAGGTGCGTATTAAAGAGTTGTTAGTGAGGTGCGATCGATTGTAGTTTATATTGATACCATTCTTTGATTATATCTGCAACCTATTAAGGCTGCAGAAACAAGTGCTGTTAAAGATACGAGCGTGTCAGTTAGTATCAATATTAAAAATAATGAATGTAATTACTTACTATCTTAGTTTGATTGTGTTCTTGATGTAGACACTACATCAGTAAAGTGTGCATCAACAACACAATCAAATTAAAATAGTAAGTAATTACGTTCATTATTTTTAATATCGATAGTAAACGAGCCGCACGCGTCTCTATCAGCAATTGTTTCTGCACCCTTACTGCGTATGTTACTAAAGAGTTGGGTCAAAATGGATCAAATGTGTTTACTGTTAAACTACAGCTTTCATATATTTCTATCTTAGTTTACTGATTCCGACCCACGTTTCTATTCTTACGAATATAAACATTATTCTACGCATACGTAGTACATATAATTAAAGATACCATCTATACAAGTGGTATTGCAGCAATCTGTTTAAATTTATTTAACCTCATTTGGTTTGTGCCATCAATCCTTTTCTTGACACTCTAATTCATTTTTTTTATTGCTGTTACGTCACACAGATCAAGTGCCGGCATGCGGTACTTTTTAGATTTCTATGTTTATGAATCTAGTCGGATAAGTTACACTACCAGGGGCAGAGGATAATTAAAGTCCGCGCTATGCTGCGAATATTTGAGGATCCTGCGCACTAATGCGATAGCATTATACAAATACTAAATATTTGACAACTTCGTGTGCAGTATTCATTTGAACTATAATTCTGTAATTGTCCAGCATGCATAATAGGCATAACTGTTGGTCAATTACTTGTTTGCCATTGCCAATACAATCTCAGCGTTGCAAATGCCTAACAAACGGCCATTACACCCCCGTTTGCTGAAATGTAAGGAATTTCCATGCGGACTGTATCTCCTTTTAAGGTTCAAATAGACTCTAGTTAAGTTAAAAAAAAAAAAAAACTAAAAAAGGCTATTATGGTAGATAGTATGATAAAACTGATTGACGTGATATTGTTGACGATGGATTCTCATACTAACTAGAGTTGTTGCTTGGGTTAATTCCATCGTTCCTCGAACTTGTATAGTCCGACGTTTCGGCAGTCTGCCTACTGCCGTCTTCAGGGGCGCCCTGAGAAGGGCTGTTGCTTGTCAGAGCAATCATGAATCATTGAAGCATGATTGCTCTGCTGCCGAAACGTCGGATTATACAAGTTCATTGAACGTGGAATTAGCCCAAACAACAACTCTAGTTACTATGATAAAAATAAAATATCATTAATTTTATAGGTATCTTAATGGGTGGATGTGGCAATGAAGCTGTCCGTTTGAGACCTGCTTTGATCTTCCAAGAACACCATTCTGACATCTTATTGGACAAGCTCAGAGAAGTGCTCCGCGATCTAAAATAAATTTAATCTTTAACATATCTTTCGGTGTTGGATATTTCACAAATTACCAAGTCTTCCATCCAGTGCATTAGATTGATCATTTCCTATATTTACTCTTGTATGCAATATTTTGAATAGTGAAATTTGATATTTTGTTTTTTATATTATTTATCTATTGTTAATGAAAAGCATAAATAAATGCGATAAAATATATTCGGTGTAGTTGAATTTGCTCTCAAATTTGCAATTTTAAATCACATCTACAAGGAAGATGGATTGAAAAATTCCAGAATAAATTAATTCGATCTTTGGTACGGTTTGCACGTTGAGTAACTATCTCAATTTTTCAGGGTTTTCACTAGCCGTGGAAAATTATTGTAATTGATACATAACACGCGTTATACAATATTTATTTGTAATGTATCTAACAATTATAATATATAACATTTATAACAAAAATATTTTACACATATTTAGAAAAATCAAAACAGTTTACAGTATGATATTGTTAAGCAGCATGTAATTGTGCATGAATTGAAATTTTGTTATAATTGATCGATGGAACTGTTAACAGATTTAAATCATACAAACTAACATTTATATATACAGAATTATATACAATTCAACAAGTAACAAAACAATTTCTTTGGGGTTCTTAAATTCTATAACATAAAAAATAAGATCCATTACATTTCCTATTTCGCAATCTCACACCTTTAAGTTTCTGTTCATCATTCTCACAGAAATAATCAAAAATTAATCAATATTGAAGGGGTCCCGAAAAAAGTTCGCTGCAAAATCTTCCTTGGGCAATGGACAAGCTTTCAGATTGGACAAAAAAATATCGATTTTAAACACGGTTTACCTTTTCAGTCATTGGCGCGTTGCAAAAAGACAAGAAGGTGCAGTATTATGTCGATATGTGTTAGCAAATAAAAGATGTTACAAAATATTGAATGCTTATTCAAAATATTTTTATTTTTCGAAATACTACCATTATTCTGCACAGTATAAATAGATGTATATTATTTATCTTTTGTATAGAATTAATATTCAAATATGTCAAGTTCAGCTGGTGACTTTCTTTTATCTATCAATATAAAACTATAAGTGAGGGTATGTATGGTACATCGATTTTAGTTGAGCACTGTAATCTTTTCAGAAAAAAAAGACTATGATAGAAATTCATTTTTTAGGGAGCCTAATATCTGATAATAATCTCTTGCCATTCTTTATAAACTTAACAAAAATATTCCACCTTACAAAATTTGTTAACAAAATAAAATTAATGCATTTCAACTAAATACAGGCTCCGGTAAAAAGACCTCCTGTATTTGGAGAGGGCGCTGTGGGAGTTATAGTGGGAATAAGGGTGCGGAAGGGGTTTCAATTGATAGCGGTACACGTGATATTTTCAGTAGTCGCAATGGCGTCGCACTGTGACGATTATGCGTTTGTTGTGGAGGAGTACATTCATAATTGTGGTCGTCTTTCTTTGCGGGGAAACATCACCTAGCTCCCAAGGTCACCCGATTTATCACTATGTGATCTTTTTTTCTTTGGGGACACCTACAGGTACAAGTCTACAAACATCGCTCCACAACCCTACGAAGCACCCAAGGAGGCAATCATCCAGGCAGTGGTTGCCAATCCACCGCAAATGAAACGAAGAACTATGGACAATTTTCAGATTTTGTATTTATTGTTCACAAAATGAAAGTATTTTTTCTCTATTTAGGCAATTACAACCTTTTGAAATACAGGAGGTTTTTTAATCGGGCCCTATATATG
This sequence comes from Trypoxylus dichotomus, assembly GCA_023509865.1. Lineage (NCBI taxonomy): Eukaryota > Metazoa > Arthropoda > Insecta > Coleoptera > Scarabaeidae > Trypoxylus > Trypoxylus dichotomus. Next base: position 13,165,641 of record CM042078.1, read on the forward strand.
CTTAGAAACTTGAGGTTAATCTCAAGCTACCTTAATACACTCGAAAATCACAACCGAAGAAGCTGCATTTGTTTTACACAGCGCTCAGTACTACTTTTCTCTAGCGCAATCTGAACAGTCAACGGTTATAATACGCATTGGCGTCTCCCGTTATTCTTCCCCGCTGCACTATTCTCATACAATCGATCTATCAGTAATTCGGCGTAAGCTACTGCCCTATTGCATCATGGTTACAGCCATAGGTGGGGGAACGTCAGATTGTGGATATCTCCCCGTCGTTGACTTTCCTCAGATTATATCTGTATATGGCTGAACCGCATTTTACTTCCAAATAGAATTTTACTGATATGTACTGTAGTAAATTGATTACTGTTGCAAATAATAAAGTAATGACGACAAAGCAAATACGGTGTTTTAATACTATCCAATTTGTCGCAAAAAACCATTCGTTTTTAGGAAAGATTCGTGACATTTATTGTATTAATGTAAATATACCTATCATACGTTCAAAATAATATGATCGGTTTTTAATTTCTTTATAAACGAAATTAAAAGTCGAATAACCTTTAGAAACATTTTCGGAGAGTACTGTGTAAGAAGGGCAAATTTAAAACAAGAAACAACTGAATTTTTCTTGCAACTGACTTATATATCGTTTCAAGCAAGGTTATTTTAAAAACTGAAAAATGGAACGTATGCCTAATGTGTTTTCGTAGCCTTCGTTTAATTCTAATTTAAATAATAATACTTGATGTTATTCAGACATTTTTAAATATCCCAAAGGATTTAAGTTGGTACTTCCGGTAAAGGTGATATTCGCTAATTTTCTAAACAATTACACGGTCTTTCCTGTCGGAACTACCAACTTAAATTGCCCGCGAAATTTAAAAGTGTCTGGTTAGGTAAAAAAAGAGTACTTTTGTTACGAGTGCGTCAACTAATTAAATATGCTGAAATAATATAATTTGATATGTATAACTTGTCTCGATAGCTAAATAGGAGGACCAAAAAAGATGAATGGATGGACGGTGTATTTTTGATTATGTAATAGAGAAATTAGTAACAGTTTCAGTTGCGATGAATATATTTCAAATTTGAAGTAAAAGAAATACCAAATGTCTTGCAAGTTCTATACGATATATTACAAAATGAAGTAAGAATTATATAGCGTAATATTTATTAGTGGTACTTACTGAAGTAGTTAAATAAGTAGAATACTAGAAGATACGAACATACTTGGAGGGGAGTAAAAACTTCGTATTACTTTTAAAGAAATTTATTTGTATGTAGATGCAATATTTTACACTTCCATTACCCATATTTAAAGTTTGTGGACGATAATAGTAAAAATCGTTTCAGGAGATATAGAAGAAAACGTGGACGTAATATAAGTGATCATTTATCTGTAATTACAGATTTAGAACATTAAAATAATCAAACAAGGGCTTACGCTTTCTTTATTGACAGATGAAATCTATGGTAAAAAATATAATTTTATTTATTCAGTTTTTCTCTTTAAGAGGGATCAAATTTTGTGGATATAAAGTATTTTATACACCAAGAAAGATGATTCAGGTGCCGACTGATTGCTCCTTTTTAAGAAGGGAACTTAGAGAAGAGGAGAAACGTTTACAAGTCATATATACACTAAATTATACAGAAGATTAGTCAAGGCTGGCAGGTGTCATAATTAAGAATTGAATTTAATAAACAGTTAAAAGCGGAGCATTTGGAGTAGGACAGTGAATTTGCAACAAATTGTGCCAAATTAAAATCACCAATCACAATAGACGTTTTATCCAGTAAAATAACTTTGAGAGATTCACAAAAAAAAAGTTCAAAATCTTGTAGGGTGATATTGGGGGGAATATACACCGCAATCAAGTAAAAGGAAGTGGAACGTAGTTTACACCCACATATTATAATCTCCGCCAAAGGAATAACCAAACAAATGGAAGTTGTATAACTTCGTATGAGACTATTGGAAAAGCAATAAAAACACTACCACCGATAGAACGATTAATAACAGAAATATTTCTATCACATTTCACAATATTGTATGATCAGGTTACTAATTCAGTCTCTGTGACTGATTCATCAAGCCAACTTTCGATAATAATAACGTCATAAGATGATTCAGAAGCAACCGAGAAAAATTAATTTATTTTAGTTTTAAGACCATGCGTATTCTGATAGTAGGTGTTAAGTGTAAAAGAAGAACCGTTGGAATTATTTAGTTTAAAGAGGTGATGATGGTAGGTATTTCTTTCTCGTATGCAATTTTTAGATTTGCTTCGTCTTTTGAAATACGATGGACTACGATCTCTGTATATAGATAATTTGACTATAGCTTTTAGCTTTGGAATGTAACGCAAAATTGTAAGAGCGGAAGATTCAGAAGAAAACTATAATCGGTCGGAAACGGTTAGGAAAAATTGCGACAAGTTTGCTCAATTTGGAAACCTCAACTTTGTATCAATATTAACATGGTCACCTTAGATTTTGCACACTATCTCATCATCAGACCCATAGATAACAATATTATTCCCACGTTGTTTATAATCTCATGGCTCTTGAATAACCCGTTCCATGTCGAGAAGACTATAAGTTGGAGTGGTCGACTACAACATTAATTGCTTGAGATTTTTTTTTAATATCCTATAGAAGGGAAATAATTGTAGATTTCAAACTAGTAGGATTGTTCCCAAGCTGTAAACATATTTTATAGGTCCATGCAATTACAGTCTTCAAATGAATTTTACGAGCTTCTGAAGAATAAACATCAACATATTCAATTTTAAATGGTTTGCTGCAAATACAACAATAAACAAATTTCTGAGATTGGTCCACGACACCACAACACGAACACAAGGGCATTTTTACGCGATCAGTAATAAATAAAAATTAAAAAAGTAAGAAAAGATAATAGTTACCGTTGTACTGATAAAGGAGTCGAACGCGGACACATTCTTCACGCTAGTGGAGTCCGACATAGACACAAAAAACAAACCAAAACAATGGTAAACAAAGGCAACAGCTAGGTACTCTGACAGTAAGAAAAGAAAGGGTGAATAACAGCATTTATATGCAAATGTTAAATTACTATTGGCCACGAGTGTATAAGATATAAGGTAATGCAAGAAATAGGAAAATTGTAAAGCGAACACTTCCGTTTAGTAGCAAAGATTGACTTACCAGTGAAATATCTAAGTAACGCACTGTTGCCGAAACAAGAAAATTATATGGAAAGAAAGAGAAAAAAAATTACCTTTGTAATGATATATGCTACAGCTTTAATAAACACTGTCGCTTGCAAATAAACGATGTAATAAGTAGAGTATAGAGATATATATGTACATCAATGGATTTTAAAGAATACAAATAAAATCTATGATAATCAAAGAAAATACAGAAAAATTAATACCGATAATAACGAAACTGCTAAATGATGTAATAGACGGAGGAATATATTCTGAATAAAAAGAGCGACGATTATTCCAATACACAAGAAAGGAGATAGTAAGATGGTAGAAAACTATAGACGAGTCTCACTACTGACAACCCTAAATAAAATATTAGAAAAAGGTATACAGATGCAGCTATCAGATTATTTGCAAAGGAACAGAATAATATACCAAAATCAATATGTACTCTAAAAACACTCAGGAACTGTCTCTGCCGTTATTGACATGCTGAATAACATCAAGGACAAAATTACAAAAAATATATATAGTAATTCCGACACTGATAAAAAAAAAAATGGAAAAAATAGGAATGGAAGGAAACTAGAGAAAATCTCATACAAACATACTTATTTGACAGAACACAAACAACAGTGGTAAACAAACAACAAACTGAAAGACTAAGCCCTGAATATGGAATACCACAAGGTAGAAATCTACCCCCAATACTCTATATAATATATACACTAATGACATCTGTAAACAAAAAATTATTGGGAATATATCCACCTGCGCCGATGATATGTGTCTTTTGGGGAAAGAACAAGGAAGAACTACAATAAGCCATAAACAGAGATATGAATATACTGCAACAATGATGCAACCAAAATACTTTAACAATAAACGAATAAAAAACAGGGTATATGGTATTCTCAAGCAAAACAAAATTCTACATAAAAATAAAAAACCAGGAAATAAAAGTCAACAAAGTAAAATATCTAGGATTAACAATACAAAAGAATTTGTAGTGGAACAACCACATTCACGAACTAATTAATAAGAATGCAATGGGAATTACAAACAGAAAATACGTCGTATAATACTAGAATTTGCTAGGAAGCCTATATTCGGTGCACTGTTTACTTCACACATGAATTACCTAATAGACCCATGGGGAGATACAACTAAGCAAAATATAAACATACTACAAAGGCAGCAAAAAAAAATACTAAAACTAATATACAAAATGGATAGAATAACATCCATAACAGCGCTATACAGAAAGACAGAAGAAATGAACATTGAATATAACAAACAAGAAAAAATTTTATTACTGATATATAAAATGGAAGAACTACTAGAGAGGTCCATGCATATCGAACAAGAAGAACATTACGTATACAAATAGAGAGCGAAACAAAAGAAAAATATGGAAAAGTTCCTACAGCAGATGCAATAAAAAATTACAATAAAATATCAAAACCAGTAAAAGATTTACATACAATACAGAAGAAAAGTCAAACAAAATATTCTACAAAAAGAAATTTAAACAAAGAACACACGGAAAGAGAAAGAAGAAAAACCAACAAAGGAGTCCTCAATATCACTACTCCGGGCAAGAATCGCAGAATTCCCAAACCACCCCAGAGGAAGACAGAGGACCAAATCCATTACTATAGGGTGTATGTTACATTGTTGTTGCATATGAACGTAAACATATTTGCACAGTAATTTGTATATAAATTGCCATAAAGGTAATTTGCATATAATTTGCCAATAATTTTCCTGGGATGGATACATCTTGAAGCATATCATCATATCGGCTAGTGGACGGCAAAGGAAGGAAACCAAGTAGTACAATGCAGAAAAGAAAAATGCTACTACAGGCAGATCCAAAAAGTTATTTATAAGAACGAATGATGTTAAACTTATAGAAGAGTTTAACAGCAAAATTACAAGAAATGAGAATCAAAATCAGTATCTATTGAAAGCTTGTTTAATAATATTAGATTAGAACACTTGCTTCAGATTGAGCAGAAATATAAGAAGAAATATCCAGGACACAGCAAAGGAGTTCTACGTCAATAATTTCTGGTACATTTCATATTTTTAACTTGCGCTAGCGCATTATTTGATCTGATATTCTTTTCAAACGTTGCTTATATATTTTTCAACACTAATGCCAGAGTCTTTATAAGAATACGAACTATTTTAGTTAAAAAATTAGCAATAAAAACTTTAGAGTTAACTGAAAAATATTGATTTTATTTGAACTTAGAAGTTAATGCTGTAATCATACCAACACACTAAGATTTTGTGCTTTAGTTTAGTGCAAAAAGAAACAAAACAAAGTAGCTACTCTTTTGAAAATATTAATTTTAAAAATTAAGGACCACCCTAATATATATAAATATATACAAAAGTAAAAAGGGAAAATAGACAAAGTGTATATGTATATATATATACTTTCTACCTACGTCATTGATTTTTATCCGTATAAAATCGATAGGTCAAATTAAATACCGTATAAAGTTAATTTGAAAATAAATTTAATGTATTGTACCACAAATTATTTTATTTTAACAAAATTAATCATCTTTTGATTTATTCATGTTTTACAACAACTATTTACAAAAACGATGCTAACGTACATTTGACAACTGACAAGAAACGCTAGAAGAAAAACAGTTCACGTAACTTGAATTATGCGGTAGTATGTACCACTATCCTTGTCTGTCACTCTAAATAAAATCAAACCAAGTAGATCTTTGTCTGTGAAGCTAGCGCAAATCCTGCTTCCATTTTCAGCAACAGTACTTGAGAAAGATCGTCAAATGAATAGATTATCTTAACTTATACGACAAAACAATGACGCAGGTAAAGACTAAAAAATAGACGAAGTGTATATATATATATCGCGTTTCGACGTTTGTTGCCCCAGGTCAAGATACATCATTCTATTTTCATAGGATTGGAAAGAGACCAAGAAATTGTATTATAACTTTTGCATTTTTAAAAATACGTTAGTCTCAAAGAAAGTATTGTATGTACTCGTGAATACATATATATAATATACTTAGCCTGGCACTGCGCGTAAAACAAATTCAACTCTAGTATATAAATATCAATATTAATATCAACAAAACAACTAAGTATATGGACTTCCTGATAATAGTATAGTGATAAACAGGGTATTACTGTAAATTTTATTATTTTAAATTTTTATAAAGGCAGTAAACGTAATAGTTTAATTCGGTAGTATGCGCATACAATAAATCACCGGTCCCCAAACAAATTCTTAATAGGATTAAGAAATGCCATAAACTAAAAAAGATCGGAAACCGCTGATATTGTAAGAGCCATAGAATATATTTGTTCCTGTTTTATTTGTATTTTACATCCTGTTCCGTATAGGTAACAAAGCTATTACGTTCACTGTCCATTTCATATGTAACATCACTCTTGTTTCTCTTACCTGTTTTCTTTTTGACGGAAATTATTACATTAAACAGCAAATAGGTGCTACTTCTATAAATACGATTTAGAGCAATTTTCGTAACAGTCAGGATAGATTAAAATAAGTACTCTTTCACATGGAACAATATTAACGCGAACAATAAGAAAACGTTGGCAAATATCGTGCAACTAGCGCATTTATCATCGATTATTTTCAGAAGATCTTTAGAAATATCCTTAAACTGCTCATCTTGGCCGCACTGTGAGAGTATCTCCTTCTTTATGCATTTTCTTATGTGGGTGATATCACTGAAATGAATACAGAACGATCAGCACAAATGGATTTATTACAATAAATTATACTTACCTGCAAAATTCATTTTGTTGCAAGATAACCTCTCCGCCATCTGTGGAATGTGTCCTAATAGGTTTGGTACAGTTAGATAATCCGCTGTAATCGCTGTTGAAGATGCATTGCAAACCTTTAGAGTTCCTAAATTCTATAACATAAAAAAATAAGATCGATGGCGTTTTCTATTTCACAATCTCTCACGTTTTAGTTTTTGTCCGTCATTCTCACAGAAATAATTAAAAACTCCATCGAAGGCGTCCCGGAAAAATCTCTCTACAAAATCTTCCTTCGGCGACAGACAAGTCTTCAAATTGAACAAGAAAATATCCATTTTAAGTTCGGTTTCCCTTTTCAAAGTCACACAATTGCCGTGTTTTTCAAAGACATTACTTTTGACCGCTTTGGAGAATTCTTGGAAAGAATACTGAAAAGAGAAAACATTCTGAATATATTAATATTTCTGTAATTTCTAATTTCTATGGTAAAAAATCCGTGAGGCAATGGTGATCCACAAGTATCTCAACAATATTAACACGAAGGATGTATATCATGCACCTGCGTTGTGAAAGCCACTCCTACAAGCGCCGCTCCCCACCCTCGAATTAACCAACCGATGAGGCGTAATGCCTCCACGGTACTCTGCGGTCCACATCAAACGGTTGTTTCAAAGAGGTTTACACTTTGAGTTACCATACCATTTTGGTTGGTTTGCCTTTCTCCTGAAGAAGCCTCCTACGACGGAGGCGAAACGTTGAAGATCATCTCGCCTTCCTTTTTCTTTTCCTGTTCTTTTTTACTGCTTTTTCCTCTTGCTTTCTCCTTTTTGTTGTTTTCCCCTTTCCTTTTATCTTATTTCTGTCCCCCTCCTTGCCTTTTTATCATTCTTATTTCCATTTATTTTTGTACTTTGTACTATTCACCGTGATACGGAACAATTCCGAAAACAGTTCGTTTACTACAGAAATTGCAGATATTTAAGAATTTGATAAGGGAAATATAAAATACATTAAATATTTTTAAAAATACATAAAGTGGAATGGAATCATATGAGAGAAACGCTATGCCAGAGTGAACGCGGCGCTTCGCAACCTGAAATAAGTAAATTTCTAAATATTCCGTTGTCCACAGTTAACCGTGTGATTACACAATTTAAACTCAAGGAAAAAACAACATTGGAGCCGAGACCAGGTCGTGCCGGACCTTCTGAAAGAAGTAAAAGGGTGCTCGTGCGCGAAGTGTTAAGAGAACCGCGAAAAAGTACAGCTGAGCTTGCGCAACTTCATAGAAAAGTCAGCGCACCGTTCTGCGATACCTCCACAGTGTGGGGATGTATAAAAGGGTGGCGAAGAAAAAACCTCTCCTTACGGCGTTTCAAAAACGGCGCCGAATGGCTTGGGCAGTCGAAATGCGAACGAAGCCCGAAGAGTTTTGCCGGTCCGTCATTTTTTAGACGAAAGCAGATACTGCAAATTAAGTGATAGTGGTCGTACGTGGGTATGGAGACGTTCGTCACAGCAACTGGACGACAACATTTTGCATCAGACGGTGAAATACGGCGGTGTGAACATTGTGGTGTTGGGCGCGATATGGTATGGTGGAAGATCGCAATTAGTAATCTGCGACGGAAATATAAATGCGGCAAAATATATCCAAATATTAACAGAAGGACTACTACCGATATTTGACAACGCCATTTTATCTAAAGAAGACGCCACTTTTATGGAGGATGGAGCACCCTGCCACAAAGCAAGAACAACAACCACATGGAAAGAGGAACAGGGGATTCGGACTTTACCATGGCCAGGCCAATCACCAGTCATAAATCCGACAGAGAATGTTTGGCACATAATCCAGACAAATATGGCGAAACGACCCCGAAAACCCAGCAATAAGGAAGAACTCGCGGTAGCTGTTACAGAAGAGTGGTTAAATATTCCAGAAGACACCATTAATCATTTAATAGATCCTATGCCACGACGACTCGCAGCACTTATAGTTAATTAGTAGGTGTCTATTTTATTCTGTCACCCTAGTGTGTGTATATCATTAAAACGAGTTACCTTATATATTAATTTTGTACAATTAAAATTCTAATATAAAATAATTGTTAATAGGAGTCTGTACTATATTAATCACTAATACACTACCTAAATGTAACTAAAAGCTGAACATAAATATCAAAAGAAAAATTTAACAACCAAACCTGACAAGCAGCAGAAATGAAATGAATTCAGCCTTGTTTCTCAAACATGTCTACATAAAACCATTACTATTACTATCATTTAATATTAGTGCTTCAGTTTATTCTAAATGTATTTTCAATCTTAATAATAAATATGAAATAAAATAAAGTTGCATCTATTCTTATTTGAATATGATCACCCAATTTCAATGCAAACACACGAAGAAACCATATTGCGCTAATGGACCCGCATAGTAAGTAACGATATGCCGATTTCCTGGTAGATTAAGGGTTAAACAAATATATTCGAGTCATCAATTTTATCTTGTTTTTTTGTACAATACACGTGATATTTCTAAAATACTCTCTCTCATCACAGCTTAAATGACTAAATAAATACTTATCGCGTGATTACGTTTGGAGTTTTTTATTAATGACTCATTCTGATTTAATCTCCCAGAATAAATAAATTCCAAATTTCCAATCACTTAAGTATACTTTTAAATCCTTTTTACAAAAATATAACACTGTTTCATTCAATTTTTAACACCCCAACGTTATCAATCAAATCGAATTTACTTGAATGTCACAAATAATACAATAAGTAGATTAGTAGTACTATAACGTAGATTGTACGTAACAAGAGCATTAGGAAGCGAATTCCTATATATTAGGCACAAAGGGCTGCGAAATTTAACAACATTAAGTTTAGTACAAACATACGATTAATATTTACACATCAGCAAGGCTCTTTTTTTGTGAACTTCTGATTAAACATGCAAAAGAATATATTTTTATACTAACATTAAGATTCGCAAGTGCGTCTGGACTAGCAGCATTCTTGTTACATTTGGTTTGCAGGCGCATCTGCACTGCTTGCCGCATGTTCATGTCGTCCCTCCTTTTTACTCTGTTCAGTGCGACTAAGTAAGCTGAAAGCAAAAAAGAAACAAGTTAGTAAGTTGCCAAGTGACATTGAATAGTTTCACAGACTTTCACGACCGTTTGTCATTGTCGTAACACTTGTCGGGTTCCGCCGTTTCTCTAAGTTTTTTGTCCTTGATGTTTCGCGAAAAAAAGGTACCTTTGAAAATGCGAACCGCAGTTGTTCGCGAAACGTCAGGGAGAAAGAACTTAGTGACAGGGCGGAACCCGACAACCGTTACGACAAGTGAGACTGAGTTATAGAAAAAATAAGATAGGAAAGTAAGAATTGTCTGTCATGCTATTACGAATAATATGAAGTTGATTTGTTGTTGAGCTGTAGTTAATAATAATATAAATAGATAATTTGAAATAGAATATTGTGCGTTAAGTCTTAAAATAGCCCATACCCATTTTGGAAGCAATCCTCCTAAAAGCTGCATACTTTTTCTTTTTTTATATAAACCAAAATACTTGAATATTTGACACTGAATAAGGCAGCAACTTCACGTAATGAAAATGTTTCTAAATACCATGTGTAAAATTGAATCTTTCCTTCTGTTACATACATTGTAATTTCAAAGGGATTGCAAATAAGAAAGCGAAGTTTTCCGTTTTTAAGTTGACATATAATACCAGACAAAATAAGAATACCTTGAATGAATGTTCTTCATCATTAACTCAAAATATTGACATTGTACCTGAAATGAGCCTAACTTAACAAACACAAAAACACCTAAAAGTCACCCAGTGAGTTATTATTTTTGTATTTGTTTTACACAAGCAGTATGTGTTATGACTTTCATGACCGCTTGTCATTGTTGGAATGGTTGTCGGATTCCACTGTGTCTCTAAGTTTGCTATCCTTAATGTTTCGCGAACAAAGGTACCTTTGAAAATGCGAACCGCAGTTGTTGACGCTGGCGCGAAACGTCAGAGACAGAAAACTTAGTGACACGCCAGAACCCGACAACCGTTGCGACAAATAACACTGCGTTACAGAAAAAGTAAGGTAGAAAAGTAAGAATTATCTGTCATGTTATTACGGATGAATACGAAGCTGATTTTCTCTGAAAATGACAACAAGAACATTTTAGAAACGTTAGATCTAAGCAGTTTACATTTAGACATAAGAATTTCGCATGTATTATATTGGACTGGCAACAAAGTAATTGCCTATTCTTAATATAGGGGCTATGTTTCTGTTGAATAACGTCTGTCAATCTTACAATTATATAGTTTTGGCATTTGCCAGCTGTGAACTTTAACTTTTTTAAAAATCAAATTAATTGTATTTTTAGTAGCAGTTGTTTGTGTGGGTTCAATTTTAACATGGAGAACAAAAGCATTCAGTTTGCTTTATTATTTCCAAAAAAGAAAGAACGCAACATAATGGTGCTAAAGCTCTAAAAGAAAGACAGTGCCAGAATTGGCTTGATAAATTTCGTTCTGGTGACTTATGACTCAAAGATGAACAACAGTTTGGTAGCCAAAACGAAGTTGATGATTTGAATTGTCATATTCCTGTCCGAAAAATTGCAGAAAGGTTAAATGTATCCCACACAATTGAAAAACATTTAAAACATAAAGGATTAATTAAAAAACTTGGGTTTCTCATGAGTTACAGGAATTTCATTTAACCCAATTTATCTACGATTTGCATCTTAAATGAACTGAAATCGAACTCTTTTTAAAACGGATAATCACTGATGATGAAAAATGGAGAGTTTATATGAACATTGAACGAAAGCGGTCATAGTCTAAAGAAAATAAACCAGCGCAAACATTCTCGAAAACTGAAATGCACTAAAACAAGATTGGGTCAGTTTGGTGGAATTTTAAAGATCTTGTGTATTTTGAGCTGTTAGCTCTTAGGAACCAAACGCTTAATTTAGATCTCACTAATTGGACAAATTAAACTCTGCAATTCAAGAACACGGTCAGAGTTGGCCTAGCGTTGTGAATGTTAGGTCGCATACATAATTGGTCACTACCAAAAAATATTGATGCTTGGTTGGGAAGTGATGTCACACATACGCCGTATAGCCCCGAATTAGCGTCATCGGATTACATTATATACATTTGTTCAGAGCCATACAAAATTCCTTGAATTGGAAAACGTTGAATGATGATAATGCTGTGAAATTACACCTACTTCAGTTTGTCGCTGATAAAGACCAGAAGTTCTACGAGCGTGGGAGAACGAAGTTGATGGAAAGATGGCAAAAGATCATTAATCAACATGGAAAATATATTAGAAAAGCTTAATAATCATACAAAAAAAAATCACATTTTATTCGTATAAGAAAATCAGCAATTACTTTGTTGTAACCCAATATTAACATTTCATTAATTAAATTGAACCAAATGTTTCGATAAAGTTAAATTTAATCGAATAAGGTGACTATATTCAACGGTTCCCTTGTATGTTAATTGGAGTATACAAACTGTAATATTGCGACCTGCGCTGACGATAGGCAAAATAAATTTATGTTATATATAAGAAGAGATAAGATATGCATAGCACATTGCTCCATTAGTCACTTACGAATCATAACTCGCGACTGAACGACGTATATATTGCGTTCGATTATTGAGATCGGGGACAAAGAACAAAATGACGATCTGAAACGAGACTAGACGCCAGTAAAGTTTATATATTAAAGAGAATTTAATGCCGCCCACAGTTATTAAGAATCATTAATAGAATCAAAACCGAAAATGAACACGGTGTAAAGGTATGTAGTAATATTAAGTGTTCTTTTTTGTTTTGTTTTTTATCTTGTTTTAGGTATTTGTATAAATTTTCTACATGAAAAAATCGTTGACACGTGGTATATTTTATATTTATAGTAAGTATAAAAAAATACTGAAAATGGGATACTAAAACACTTTAAATTGCAACCTTGAATATTGATTGCCAATAAAGAGGTAAATAACAAGTACACTGTCGTTCGTAAAATTCTGCACATTTGAATTAAGACATTAATAATAGCTGTAACAATTAAAATAACGCTAAAGAAAGTGAATGTTTAATTGTAGACATTTCAACATCGAAAAGCGTAATTAAAGATTTTATCGTTTTATTTAATACACATCTAGTTAAATAACTTCACTACATACCAATCCACACATGCGAACTTTAGTGGACAACAGTGTACGCATTTTATCTTCAGTTACGTATTTACGATTAAAAATAATTAAATAATATCAGCTGCGATATAATCAGCTTTAATTATCCACATTTACTATGACGGTAAGTAATTATTTAAATTGCAATAAACAATTTCAGTGCGTACAAACTGTTTTTGATATCATCTAATTTCAGTTTTTTTTTAACATTCTACTTGCAACAGTTGATATGGTTTATTAGGATGCATGAACAGTTTTAATAATGCATAGTTTTAATTAAATGAAGTTATTAAATTATGATAAATGTTGGTGGAACGTCAATATCTTGAATGAAACAAAATAAATTTACGTCTTGTATGAAAAATTAAATAGCACAGTTGTTGTATGATTATTAAGTATTTTCGAAGGTTAAAGGTTCTGCATAAATAGATTAAAATGTAAAATAATCAGACTTTGATATTTTGGAATATTGATTACAAACTGTATTTTTTTTATAAATATTTTGAACACTTATTAATTCAATAGGGTTATTTTGTCTTGTTTATTTTCAAAAGAAACAAAACCATTTAATGCAAAAAATTAATGTTAATATTTTTTTGACACTTTGTAGACGTTTTAAAAAATGGGATGGCATCAATATGAGATCTACTCTTTAATTATATATTGAGCTTAATGCAACGATGTACATACATAACTAAAACGAAGCTGTTATAGTTTTGATAATATTAGTGGATAATTTAAAATTGAATATTGTAAATTTAGTTAATGTCGTTTAAAATGGCTTCAAACTGGCTTATACCCATTTCCGAAGCAATGGTCTCAGAAGTTGTATATACGAGAGGCACGATAAGTTCCAATGCGCGTCATCAATAAATTGTGACGTCAAGTTTTACACTATTGCCGAATACACAGACCTAAATTCGCCTTTAAACCTAACCAAACCGGAGGACCAATGACAACCGACAACATCGTGGTTCATCAAATATCTTTCCAAATACCCAATAACAGCAACGTAAATGTACTGCGATATGGGAAATATCATAATTAAGTAAATAACTATTTCTTTTACATTTTTAACTTTGATAGAACAAGCGTTTTTTTTATTAACAAACAGTGTGTTGCGTTATCCATTGAAATTTAATTTAATTATTAACTATTATGTTATAATTATGTATTAACTTAAAATAGTTTTAATTTGTGTGGTTGCATTGCATATTTATGACGTCATTTGATTATATGTATGACGTCGCGTTAATGACGTGCATTGGAACTTATCGTGCCTCTAGTATACTTTTTTTTCCATATAAACCAAACTCCTTCATTCCAAATCTTCTGTCACTTCTCTTGGCCTTGTAAAGCTTTTCTTATTATGAATGGTATTAGCACAACCAGAATTTTTCAAATACCCAATTACCCCTATGATTGAATGATTAGAATTAAACCTATTTGAATATTTGACACTGAACAAGGTAACAAGTTCACATGATGAAGATGTATCTAAATACCACGTATAAAATGGAATTCTTTTTCGATTGCATACAATGTAATGTCAAAAAAATTGCAAATACGAAAATGAAGTTTCCCATTTTTAAATTAACATAAGTAATGATTTACTTTTAGGTAATTATGGTTTTCATAAGAATAATAATTAATCTAAAGAACGTATAGCGTTGTATTAAGTTCACACTATATACTGGGTATGGATCATGGATTGAGCTTACTAGGATAAAGATTTGGACTATCGAGAAGGATAAGTATATTTGACCCAGAATCAAAATGCGTATGCGTCATTATTAAGCGCGTATTTGAATTATAAAACGATTGCAATTTCATAACCTCGATAACTAAGAAGTAAATTTGCATTTAAATATCTCAACCGCATAGATCATCGGACGAACTTCTATACATGTGTATCCCAGTCTGTTCATTATGACCCACATTTCTAATCTAAGTAACCATAGTATATAAATAAAAGAAATCCTATTAATCCATTTTCATAAAATAAAAACGTCTCAATCATCATTCCACAAACTATAGAGAGGCCACTAGAAAAACCTGAAAGGAACAAGGATTTTTAATTAAGAGAAAATATTCAATTTTCAAAAATATATCTCGTTGCTAGGGAGCATAAACATGGTAAGTATCTAGAAGTGCCGCTGTGACCGGTAGCGAAGCTTTTCAATTTGGATGCCGTCTGAAATAGACACACGTCATGATCTAAATATAGAAGCTTGGGAGGGTCATGTGTCAATTGGAGAGTGGAGATATTGAAAAGCGATTTGAACTCACATTCAGTCTCGCGGTGTCGTGGTCAATATGTTCCGCCGGTTACTGAGAGGTCGTGGGTTCAAATCCTATCTTAACTGATATTTTTTCAGAAATTTAAAAGCATTGGTAGAATACAAGGAAACCAATTTTATCATTACTAAACACCAGCGAAAGTTTCATATTGATATTAATTTAATATCGGAAAATTATTAAAAATTGAAGTAAAGTTTATTAAAACATATTTAGGTATATTGCGTTTGCCTTTCCGGATTTATTTTTCAGAAGGATAATGGTCCAAAACATGCTGCAAGATTACGTAGAGGCTTCCTAAACAGAAACAGAGGACCAACCTTATCGTCAAGCCCAGTAAGCGATGCCCTTGCTCCAAAGTGCCAAGTTCATATGGAATGCCGAAACTCTGCGCAGCAGTTATTAAAGAGGAAAGTTTTTGAGATTGTAATGAACGACTACAAAAAAGTGCAAACACAGAAAACTAGTTAATACAGAAAGAAAATGTGGTTGTAAAATCCAATGTTTTTCCAGCATTTTTACAATAACGTTTTAATGCTGAATCTACTTGTCCCCATGTTTATAGCATGTACAGTAGCGGACAAAATAATAGCAACAAGAAACAAAGAATACCTTCAATCAAGGTTTTTTCATCATTAACTGAAAATAGAAATAGTGACATTTACATCTGAAATGAGACTAACTTAACAGACATAAGAAACACGTAAAAGTCAATCAATGAGTTATTGTTTCGGGGAAGTCCTGCATTGTCCACAAACAGTATGTGTTATATCGGGAAAAATAATACTAGTATTTATTCGTGTGTCGTCGTGTGCAGATTAAAAGATTTTATTTGTTGAACTACTTTACGCCAGAGTCGTTAGTATCCAGTAACGATTACGTTTAGTTATTTTAGGGAATAGAATGATTATAAAATTAAAAAGTGAAAGAAAAATGTATCAATTTATTCAAAAACTTTTAAACTGCTTGGCTAAAATAATTTCAAATGCATTACCATACCTAGAAAAAATAGAATCCCACGATCGTAAAAGAAAAACAACAGTTCGCGAAGATAGTTTGCTATTAAAGAAAAAGCAATTTTTGACAGCTCTTCAACTACAAAGGGTATTACATTTAAATATTATTCAATTCGGGGATAGTTAAAAGCAAGTAATTTGATAGCTACAAGTCCAAGAAGTGCCACTTCTCAACAAGCAGTATATTAAGCATCGTTTGGCGTTTGCTAGAGATCATAAAAATTGATCAGCAGTGAAATTAGCGGCGATGAGAGTAAAATCGTTTTATTTGGCTCGATGTCGGAAGACCTCCCAACATAATGTATCAGTCAGAATATACTTTAAAAACAGTTAAAAATGGTGCTGCAAAAATCATTGTTCGGGGGTATTGCTTTTCTTATTATGGTACAGAGCACATACACTGGATCAGATATTTTAACTTAATATGGGTACATAAAAATACTAGGTAATATTATGCTGTTCTATACCAAAGCAGAAATGTCTTTAGAATGGGTTTTGATGCACGACAAGGTTGACGGGTTAATGTAACATAGGATTGAGGTTCTGAAGTGGACCGCACAGTCCCTGAATATTAATCCTATCGAAAATTTATGGACAGATCTTAGAGAAGTTGTCTATAATGCATATCCCAAGACAGTAACAACTAGGGCAAGTTGTACAAGCCGCTTGGTATTCAATTACTCCGGAATGCAGTCAAGATTTTGTCGACAGTATACCTCAAAGTTGTGCAGCAGTACTACGAAATAAGGGCTATGCAACCAAATAATAAATGCATTACATTTTATATTTAGTAAATATAATAATTTCACTATATGTTGACGTTTTCTTTCCAATTACCGTCTCCCTGTTATTATTTTGTCCCTGTCATCTATAATTATTATTGAAATTGGCGATATTACTAAACAATACAGATGATGCGTAATACATTTACCGACCACTATTTACCCAAAGACGGTAACATTACTTATCTAACCGTTTAACAATAATAAACATTTTTACATTAATTTGGTAATACTGCTATTATTTTGTGCGGAACTGTATATACTTTTCTTTACAAAAAAAATAATAAAGAAGCTCCAATTAAATTGCCAAGGACTGCGCATATCACAAGTACAACTGCTTGCGCAGTGTGCAGCACACAGACGAGTTCCTGAATTGATTTTAGAATTATTGAAAACGTTATATAAATTCTTACTTTGACCAAAAAAAAATACATATAATATAAAATTAGGCGAAACTTAATACATCTGTTCTAAAAATTCAAAATACGTACATTTTTAAAAGAATTGAACACAAATGACAATTTAGTTAATAAAAGCAAAAAAAAACAGGTAAGCGTAAACTTAAGGATCATTACAGATTGATACAGCAAGGTGTTATGGCACGTCTACAATAAGAAATACAAATATATCTCACAATAGCGATACAATAGGAAGAAATGAAGGAGTATAAAAATAAAACAAAGAGATCGAACTATATATATTGTATTTAATAAAAACTTCATTTCGACAAGTATACAAATCTGTAATAACCCTTAAATATATCCATATAAATATTTAGAAGACACAATTATATATATTTAGCATGAGTATATATGACATTGAAGTAAATAAATTGGAATTGAAAAATAAATTCGTTATCTAGGAAAGTTATCAATGCAAAAAATGACCGTGGATTCCTATTGAATGAGAGAACAATCATTTTAGCATCCAAGTATATCAATAAATTGCTACGTAGTTAGATAGTCTGCCATTGTTATGCTCATAATGATAAGTTCTAGTTGCATGAGTAACACTTGGAGTGGCCCGCTTTCTATATAAAATAATAATCATGTCAAGCAACGACATTATATTTCAAAGAAAATATTTAAAATTATTTTGAAGTTCTAATAACTAAAATTACATTCTTAAATTTTCTTTGCTCAGTCACCTACAAAATGTCTTTTTTTTTAAATAATTAACAAGAAATTATTAAATTAATATTGAATTAATAATAAAGAAATAAGAGTATGCCAAACCATGTAACAATAATAAAAAAATATATTATGAGAAAAAAAAAACAGTAGTTACCAGTGAGATATTAATAAGAAAAAAATGTATTAAAAAAAGATAATCAAAAAAATAAACTCAATTTAAACCTTGAAATAAAGCACAATTTTTAAGAAAATTCAGGAATTAACTAATTGCCATCCATCCCCGCATGTAATGCAATTAAGATGTAATGGATTTAGAAAATATCATATGCGTCTGCATTTCTTCTAATTTACTCGCTAAGTCACTATTAATGAAAATATTCTAAAGACAGACATTCGATAATAAGACACTCCTTAATGTATATTATATGCGCGGTAAATATTGTTCTCAGAGATGGCGCCAATAATACAAAGAATTTCAAATTTATTTCGACATTTGCTGACGTATTGTTATTTTGTTATAAATAAATATTATCGATCTGTTCTCTTAATAAGGCACGTAAGATAAATCCAATATTTTAATATATAACCTATAAATGTTAATAATTGTACCAACATGCCCTAGAAATAAGTTCGCTTTTTGTTGACTTACTACGTGAAGATGACGATACGAGGGCTGTGTTAGAGGTACAAAGTGCAAGTCAAATAGTTGGAAATTTAATTGTGATGGAGCGTTTCACTCGTGTGGAACGTGCGTTTTGTGTGCAAGAATGTTATCAAAATAATGCTTCCGCGACTATCGTGTACAGAAGATTCAGCGCACATTATCATTTGCATGACGTAAGTGAAGCTCCAAGTGTTCAACTCATTACAAATGGGAAAAGAATTTTACGGACATTGAGCAAGCAGTTATCCCAGAAAGAGCAAGCCGTGTTATCAATAATTTTAGAGATTGTTTAAACGAGTGCCGGAAATGTTGTGGTTCATATAGATGCTATTGCTTATGGGTGCCATCTTTAGTTTGATTTACAATAAATATTTGTTTCTTATTCAAATTTCAAAACTGAACTTATTTCTGGGACACATCGTATGTTGTAGTTATATATAATCTTCCTTTTTGAAAACGTCTAGACAAAAATTGTGACCTAACAAACAAGTTAGAAGAAACAATCAAATTCGTTTTTAAAAGTGCGTACAGAATATACAGGCTGCTTGTAAACACATGCCAAAGAACTGCTTATAAGTAACTTTCTTATCACAAGGAATTCACTTAGAAACAATTGCTTTAAATCCCCGTTTGTTTATTTGGCAATTAACTCGTATTTTTTTGTTTGTGCTGTCCACTTTTAAGGAGATTTACAAATATATTATGGAAAGTATATATTCATAAATATTTGTCTTTTATTTCTTTTTAATAACTCACTAATAACATTCAGAAAAATAAAAAACAACAACCAAAATAAACTTATAGGCAAAAATAAAATTAGAAATAATTTAATCAACAATAATTTATCTATTGAACCCTACCCAAAAAAAATAATAATAATTAATTATGTTGTATTCTTATATTGTGTGAATGTTTTATAATTTTTATACATACTAATATCACAAAGACTACTAAGAAATAATAGCAATAAAAAAAATTACTGGCTTAATTAATAAGATATTGAAAATATTGATAACCTACCATTATATCACTATAAATATATAAAATTATATATATGTGTATAGGATTTACCTCTGTTCTAAAGAAAAATATATATATAAATATCTATGTATAAATTTAATAGTGTAATGTTATATAAATACGCTTTTTTATTATTATATTAAAGTATAAAAGATAGTTTATATATATGTTTATTATAATTATTTATAACAACACTGATTTGTTCAAAATTTGTTTCTGTTTCCATTCAATTCTTGTCCTTGTTTTTTTTTTCTTTTTGAATACTATCTTTTGTTGCACTTAGAAAAGTCGAATGGGTAATTTTTTTTTAACATATGAATGATAAAATGCTAATTCTTTCCCTGCTTATACATATCAAAAAAGCATAAAGTAACACGCTTAATAATCGAGATAGATATTTCAGAAGGAAATAATTGATGATTTAATTTCTATAATTCATGCTTTATCATTCCCGTTTGTGAGAATTTCAAAAGATAATTACATCCTGTTGCAATAGATATAACATCAAGGCTTACTGTTTTATAAACAAGTTTTGCTTGGATACATTTAAAACGTATTTATTCACTATTTCCTCAACAGAAAACATTTTTTTTCTTTTAGTAACATTTAAATCTAAAAACAATGACTTTCCTTCGAATGTTTGTCTATACAAAAACAAATACGACTGTATCCAGCAAAACGATGCCACTCCAGTCTGCCACAGCTGGATTATAAAATGATTAAAGTCTTTAAAACGATTGCATACAGAAGAGTACAAATTACATTAGCATTTTATCAAACAAAAATAAAATATAAACAGCAAAAAAAAAATTGTTCAGACATTGTGGTTACATTCACAGGTATCGCAGTAAACTCCATTCCATTCAAAATTAATAATTTATTCGGAACACAGTTCTTCAAGAGTACAGACTCTGAGTCGTTATCTCGGTTGACAATGAGAGTCTATATGCTCCCGAAACGCTGCATTCCGAATAAATTATTGTATGGAATGGAGTTTACTGCGGTACCTATGAATTATACAACTACACAATCCTTGCGATCATTGTAGTTACAGTGAATTGTTTAAATTATAAAAAAACGGAGAACAGCAGTCTTATAAGCAACGTTGCTATTTACTACATATATGACACAGAATATCTTTCGATACCTCCTCATAGTTTAAGACACTGGCGTATTCTTTTTAAGCAATCACACAGGCACTATTTTCTTTATTCCTATTAAACCGACGTAAAAAATATTTCTTTTATAAAGAATATAATTTTATTTTGGCATGGACAAATATTTTGTAAAAAAAGAAAAACAAAATTGGATGAAATTACAAATATTGTCTCTAATTCAGTTTTACAGCAAAGTAGCTAGTACTGACGCGAATATTAGTGCAAAGCTTGAAACAATTGTATATGCGTTACCATTTAAGGTGCGACCATCAGGTGCTACAACCGATTCTTTTTGTGGGGCACACTCCATGTTCTTACGGAGGTATCTGAATAGAGCTCCGATTATGTTGGCCGGCGTTTTCACTTTGCATTCTTCTAAAACATTCACTACACATTCCTCAAGAACCGGGAATTCCCTGAAAATAAAATATGTAATTGATCAATGAAATGCACAAGAGATATTTCGAAGAATTAACAATAAATAGAAAACTAATATATCCCACAATATATGTAAAAGACTATAATTATTATCTATATACACTACCGCTAACAATAATATGGACACTTCCCACTTCGTTCAAAATTTGACCCTTGCTTCAAAACTTTAAACAAAACAATTATAAGAAAAAATATTTATTCATCTACCACTTATTGCACATGTGTACACAAAAGAAAAAGTAATAATAAACATTGGAAAACATAAAGTAAGTTACGCTTTCTTCTCATCGAAAAATCCATCTCTTGATTTAAAAACTTCTCGCAAAATTTGTGCCATTCTTTCTACCAATTTCCTCAGCGTACCTTGAGGAATATTATTCCACTCCATTATCATTAACGTTCAGAGATGGGTTTCGAACGTTGTTCTAATTCGTCTGTCCAACTCGTCCCACAGAAGTTCTATCGGATTAAGATCCGGATTCTGAGGAGGCCAACTCATTATTTTTAACTCTTGGCGTGATACTGTTGACGATGGATTCTCATAATAACTAGAGTTGTTGTTTGGGTTATTTCCATCGTTCGTTGAACTTGTATAGTTCCATTTCGGAACGATCTTAAGTTGCCTTGCTTTATACAGGAATGTAAGATGGTTAGATGCCTTGGCAAGTTTGATCATGGTCTTTTCGTATTGTCTGAAAAACCTACCGAATTTCTAACTCTTAACGTGATACTGTTGACGAAAAATTTTCACTTGTATAGGACCATACAAATTCAACGAACGATGGAAATAGCCCAAACAACAACTTTAGTTATCATTATTTTTAATATTCAACTCAAAATTGTTGCATATTAAGCGGAATCCGCATCGTATGGCATTTTCTTCTAATATCTCGCGATAATTCTCCTTCCTCGTTATTCGGTCAATTTTTACAAGGTCTCCTGTTCTACTTAATGAAAAACAATCCCATACGAGAATGGAACCACCAACTGTCTTTATTGTTGGTGCAATGCACTCGGCAAATATTTTCTTTTCTTTTCGGTGCCTGACAAATGACCGCGGTTTTAACCAAACACTTCATATTTGGATTCATCAGTCCATGGTATGTTTCCCCATTGTTTTGTTTATTCTCACGACGTAGCAACGGTTTTCGTCTTTTAAACGACATTTCACTATGCTAACGGATGTCTTCCTGCCTCTAGCCCGATTTATTTAGCCATTAATCGTCTATTTCTCTTACTAAGCAATATTATGCGTTTACTGTCGCCCCTGGATGTTGTTCGAGAACGTTCTGGACAATTTTGCTAGCAAGTGTACCAGTTTATTTGAAGCGGCGAAAAGTTAAATTTAATGTGGATTTGTTCTATACCTAATTATTTTACGATTTTGAAAAGTAATATTTCAGTTTCGTTATTTATCAACTTAGTTCTTTAATTAATAAATTGTGTACATGCTTATAGAAATTACATGAACAAAAGTACTTTTTTTAATATTTTATTAAAATTTAAAGTGGCCATTCTATTATGAACGATTAATTAGGTGTCATTAATCTTTCAAGCATGATAATGAATGAATGAAATATCAATGGATAATCATTATTGATTGATAACATACAAGGAACAATCAGGTGCATAAACATAGGTCGTCACAATCTTAAAAAGAAATACGGGTTTTATTTAGAGAAACTAAAGATTGCAGCAAGTTTAAAACTGCATGTAGATCAATAGAGAGAAAATAATTGGAGATATCAGAATTAAATGTTGGGTAAACGTGTCATACAGAAACCATAGCGCTATGAAAACCATTTCTACGCAAACAAAATAAGCAAAAGCCACTTAAGTGAACTCATGAACACCAAACAGGGAACAACGTTTTGTAGATGGATAAGTTCAAGTTTGGAATGTTCTGTACCTGAAGACAAATATTCATTTATTTGCATTCTATATTTGTTTCTCGTATATTTTATTATTATGTCAGTTAATCAAAAATAAAATATGCCAAAATGAACAATCATACGGTGTATCAACCTAAAAATCTAGCATGGCGCTTCGCTATTTCAATTGAAACAGCTGATTTACAGCAACAATTGAAGTGCATTCAGATTAGAGGTAAATTGTCAAACGATTACTCGTACAAAAATCGTCCGAATGTCTGGTTAGTAATACTCATTAACATTACTCCACAAGAGTGGACGAGAAAAACGTTAAATTATGGGATACTAGTGTATACCTGCACAATACATTTTCGAGAATGAAAAGCCGGTAACGAAAACGGGAAAGTTGGTCAAGTTTCAACTCTTTCGTTCTCGGGATCTTCTCGGAACCAATAGCGTAACTGGAAAGGCTGAGTGTGCGCAAAGTGTAGTATGCACGTGGTTCGTCTTATAAATCGTGAAAACACACATAACTCTTCATAACCACAAATCGACCAAAAAATAATAATCAAGAATATTATTATGTCACAGAACAAGCAACAATGAATGACGAGCATTACAAAAAACATATTGTGATGGAAAATCTCAGGCTCGTTAATTTTTTTTAACTGGTTTTTTTTCGTCGTGGCATAGAATCTATTAAATGATTAATGATCACTTCTGGAATATTTAACCACTCTTCTGTAACAGCTGCCACGAGTTCTTCGTTATTGTTGGGTTTTCGTGGTCGCTTCGTCATATTTGTCTGGATTATGTGCCAAACATTCTCTATCGGATTCATATCTGGTGATTGGCCTGGCCATGGTAAAATCCGAATCTCCTGTTCCTCTTTCCATGTGGTTGTTGTTCTTGCTTTGTGGCAGGGTGTTCCATCCTCCATAAAAGTGGCGTCTTCTTTAGATAAAATGGCGTTGTCGAATATCGGTAGTAGTGCTTGTGTTAATATTTGGATATATTTTGCCGCATTTATATTTCCGTCGCAGATTACTAATTGCGATCTTCCACCATACCATATCGTGTCCCACATCATGATGTTCATACCGCCGTATTTCACCGTTTGATGCAAAAAATTTGTCGTCCAGTTGCTGTGACGAACGTCTCCATACCCACGTACGACCACTATCACTGAATTGGCAGTATCTGCTTTCGTCTGAAAAAATGACAGACCGCCAAAACTCTTGGGGCTTCGTTCGTATTTCGATTGTCCAAGCCATTCGGCGCCGTTTTTGAAACGCCGTAAGGAGAGGTTTTTTCTTTACCACCCTTTTATACATTCCCACACTGTGGAGGTATCGCAGAACGGTGCGCTGACTTTTCTGTGAAGTTGCGCAAGCTCAGCTGTACTTTTTCGCGGTTCTCTTAACACTTCACGCACGAGCACCCTTTTACTTTTTTCAAAAGGTCCGGCACGACCTGGTCTCGGCTCCAATGTTGTTTTTTCCTTGCATTTAAATTATGTAATCACACGGTTAACTGTGGACAACGGAATATTTAGAAATTTACTTATTTCACGTTGCGAAGCGCCGCGTTCACTCTGGCCAACGATGCGACCTCGGGTGAAGTCGCTAATATCACTCGAACCTTGTAAGCGAGGCATAGTTGTAACGATACTAAACTATGACGAATTCCTTCCGATACATCTACCCCTACCCTAATATCAAGAGAAAGTTCTTAATTCGTTCTTAGAATTTAGCTGTTTACATATTTATACCGCTTTACCTGGTGTCTATTTTATTCTGTCACCCTAGTGTATGTTTACGAAAAGCGATATATATGACAAACGATAGTAAAGTTTACGTCTCCTCGCCAAGTGTTGTTCAAGGGACTGGTTTTTTTTAGCAAGAAAAATTGTCAATAATAAGTTATTAAAGAATAACCCAAAGTAGATATCTGTAAAACTTTAGAAAGATACCTATACAGATTGAATATCTGTGCTTAAAATTCATGAAGAGGGAGTTACTAACGGTACTTTGCCTCCAACTTTTAACATCAACCAGAATAAAAATAACGGGGTGCACCAAACAGTGACGAGAAAATATCTGGTATAGGTGAACTAGTAAAATTTTAGAAAAAATTCATTGGTAAATAATAGACAATAATTCATATCATTATAATATGGTGTACCAACTTATTATTTTAAATAACGCTTGTATTAAAAATCTGGCAATGTTTAGTGCACCATAACAGCAACACTTCAAAGCCTGTGACACAATCTATAAGAGTGCACATCAAATGTTCCTGTCATCAATGGTACTGCAGTAAATTTAGTATAGTTAAACGTTTTTCCAACTTACTCGCAAACTTTCTCGTCAAATTGGATCAGAGAGAGGGTTTGTGAATTTCCGGCTGGCAGAAATCCACTGGATTTATTCATGCATCCTTGCAGGCCTTCGAATTTCGATTGCAAACATTCTTCTCCACCGTTAGCGATGAACACTACGGAAAATAATTGCAAAGTGAATTTCATTAGAAACAAATATTGCTAAAGATACATGTACAACCAATAAAAATATACATACTAGCTATTTTATCACCATCTTTCTCGCATAAGAAATGAACCATTTTCTCCGTAAGATTCAACTTCATATCAATCGATTTTTGATCTTCAGGGACCAAGCATTTCTTAAACGTTTCAGTTATATCCCTCAACCGCGACATGGCGTCCGGTTTCTTGGCGCAATACTTGGCAAACACCTCATCCATGGAGCCGGTTTTTTTTGCTTCCTCCAATTCTGACATTACAACCGTCATGTTGATGCTGTCTTTAACGAATTCTTGTAGCGATTTTGCTTTATTCTAAAAAGAAGCATGCAAATAATAAACGATATTCTTAAGGTATTGAAATTGTTTAAGTGGAAGTTTATAAATAGGAACGTTACCTCCAATTCCTTATAGACTTCATCTCCTCCGCTGACGTTGGCGCATTTCTGTTTCAACATTGATAGAGCATCTTTGGTGTAATTTTCGATAGCTGCCGGTTCTATATCATTGACATTTATGTCTGATAAATTGGGTATGTTGGGCAAATTGCTGATATCGGGAAGGTTTTGCAAAATATCTTCCTGACACAATGCCGAGCCTATAACAAAAAGATATCAACGGGTAAGTAAAAAGATTTGAAAGGAGAGAAGAACGCGTTTTTTAGATATTACGTTCACAGTGATGCATAATGGATTGCATATACATTTTGGTTATGCTGTTGCATTTTAATCGTTTGCGCAGTCGCAATCGAGCACAGACCGCCATAAGTTCCCAACGAAAATGTACGCTACGTACATGCACTCTACCAGGAAATTAACATTTCTGTTCGCGCGCGTACGTGCGGCGGCAGCCATGTTGCTAGAATGATTTACCCCAACCTTATTTTGAACGATTATTGCGTATCATAAGTATACTTAATAGTGCTTGCTTTATTTAGTAATATTAAGCCATAAGATTATAATTTAGTGAGAGTAAAGAATTTTAATTTCGCTTTTAAACGTAAAATTGGAAAGAATGTCACACGGCTTGAAATTATTTCTGGAAATTATCTAGGTTGTGACTGTATACACGTTGTAACACGTAAACAATAAAAATATAATAGGTGTCTATCTTTCGCAAATGTAGACGATACTACAAAACCATTTCAGTATAATGCTTCAAGGTTACGAAAATTTATCCCGAACTAGTAAAGATGTTTACTGTCGTTTTTGTCTGATTCCATCAATTACACGTTGATTATACAGAGTTGCCAAGATAAAAGAAGCCCGGTATGAATGCAATAGTACAAATACTTACAGAAAAGTGAATTACTAATACCATTTTCAACGCGTCCTAATTATTAAACATTACTATCAAAATGGTGAAAACAATAATCTAAAAATTCGAAAGTACTGGTTGGATTAGTGATGTGAAACACACGACACGAACTCGTAGAGGTCGCTCAGAACAAAACAGTTCGCGAGAGTGTAACCGAAAGTCCAGAGACGTTGATCCGTCATCGTGCACAAAAACACAGCCACTCCCCAGCGATTTCTAACTAAGGAATTGCATCTCTACGTCTACAAAGTCCAATGGACTCAATAACTTCTCCCAAGAGCTCATGCACAGCGAAGAGAGTTCACCAAATGGATCCTTGAGCAAATAGGCGAATGCCAATTTTGCGGATAAAATCATTTTTAGTGATGACACCCATTTTTACCCCGATGGCTTCGTTAATCGGCAAAATTGCCGCATTTGGGACTCAGAAAATCCACGAATGATTTATTAGAAAGCAATGCATACAAAACGTGTCACTGCTTAGTGTGCATTGCAGTCTGGAGGAATAATTGGACCCTATTTCTTTGAAGATAATGAAGGTAAAGCGATAACGGTGAATAGCGAATGTTATCATGCTATGATAACGCAGTTATTTGTGCCTCAATTGGAGTATATTGCTTTTGAGGATATGTGGTTTCAACAGGACGGTGCCACATGTCATACCACCCGTGAACCGTTGACTGTACTGCACGAGTTTGCTCCTCGTCGTGTCAGGGTTGTTGGCCAGAATTGGCCGCCACGTTCTTGGGATTTAACACCTTTGGATTTCTGGGTGTAGGATTACTTGAAGTCACAGGTTTATGCCAACAAGTCCCCGACCACCGAAGCATTGAAGGCCGAAATTAGACGCTCTATCAATGAAATAACGCCACATGCATACAATAGTGTTATTGCAAATTATGACGGTTTTATTGTATCTTAAAATCTTGCGTTCTTACTGAAGCACTCTTTATATTAAGGGAGACCGGGGATGGTTGGCGCACTTTTTAGTTTCGAATTTTTTACACGAAATATATATAGAATTTTAAAAAGAAAAATTATTGAAACAAGTATTAACATTCAAGTATCACGTACAGTATGACTCCGGGCGCGTATTATCTTGGTCACTCTGTATTAAATACGTTGTAATCAGTGGAAGAAACACCCGGACGGGGTAATAAGCAAGAAAAAAAAAATTGGGGCGTTGTCGTTGCCTAGAACGCCGCTTTAGATGAAATGAAATACGCACAGTCGCACTGATGGACCTCTAGAAGGAATGGGGAGAAGATATTCTCTCTTGCTTGCATCGATCAGGTATATTTCTCCCGGTGTATTTTACATCCAATATTGATTATATAAATTTTAAAGAATTTAGGTTTCGCTACAACATGCAGCAACTCAGTAAAAGCTCCATACAACTCACAGCGAAACGTCGCCAGATTCATCCTATACGACGCAGTTTCAACTCGGAAACCTAAATTCTTTAAAAGAACACCAAGTAAAGTCATGTGATGAAATATTTATATTTTTGAAAAATCTTCGATTTTCAACAAAATTCTCAAATCTGTAGCGATTAACACTTGGTTAATATTTGTTGAGTAATGTCTTTCAACTGTTGCAAAAGAAGATAATTTTTGGCATTTATCATTTTGCAACCTTCTAAGAAATGGGTTTCTCTGCTAATTATTTCAAAGGAACTACTAAATATCTATAAGAAAAGCAGAACTTGGTCTTTGTGATGTAATTCATGTAGTAATATAATTATCGTATGCCACACCTCTAATTTTGAAGATCATAAAGCATGTTGTTAATGGATTTCTTTTATCAAGTGAGGTATTATTTTCATACACATCATAGTCTTCTGGCACTGGAGCTGAAATTCACGGCAGTTCACTTTCTCATAGTATTTTCTAATTTTTCCGCCTTATAGAAATGAGTCCGACTAGTGTGGTAAATACATGGATAACGCATGAATTAAAGACAATAGTATAGAATACCATATCGCAAAGTGTGTATTCAAAAAATATTAGTGCGTAAGGTAAAAGAAAGTAGGCTTTATTAATGCATATGTAGTCGGTGAAGATATTAACATGTGTATAGTGCGTGTATCAAATCAATTTGCTAAGTGTCATTTCTTAAACATTTCACAACTATGGTTGCAATCGAGACTTTTTAACTCTTCCTCTCTATAACCGTATTAAATAATTTAATCTATTTAAGCAATTTACTGAATGAGCCCGTGAATTAGAACAGTAAATGTCGCAGAATAAGGACGCATATAATAATAAATTGTAGATTGCCTTTTATGCTGCCAGAGAAAAAGGAAGAAGCAAACAATCAGACCAGATATTAAACCAACAAACTATATAGTGCAATGTTGAGATAATAGAGTCAATGTACCTTGAAGTTATATAGAAGCACACCTTTAACAGTCAAAGAAGATTGTTGCGTATATTTGCCGAGAATAGGGGGATATGATTCATTTTGTAAATGCGTCAATTTATTGCATTGTTGTTTGTTACTTCACCGTCGTACTACCATAAAAACTAGTTCTTGGATGGGCGATTATATTAGTTGCAAGCTTGCAAGGACAAATATATCGACAGTATACCCAAGTAAAATACTGCAGAAATCATAAGAATATCATTTACGTCATTAAGAGTGTATTCAGAATGAAAAATACAACGGAATACCCGTAGTTGTACAACAGTTTAAAACGCTCTGTAACATTACCTTGTTACTTGCACTAGCTTGCGATGCTGACATATGTGTTTTCCATTTTAATGACGATGTATATGTTCGGAAACTGTATTATTGTCTAGACGCGTTTCCCGACGTCATGTTCATATACACTATCGTCCAAAAGTTTGGAAGCACCAATGGATTTTAAAAAAGTCAATAAGACGGCTTCAACACGGAATAGCATGATTTTGCAAAATATCAATATACACTTCTTTTCACATTGTATCATTAATTTTCATTAAATTACCCGCAGTTTTTCCAGCAAAACTACCCCGTCAAACAATAGTCGTATTCTTGGAAAACAGCAATAATGTATTTGAGTGTGTAATAATTTTATATTTGCATACAAAAATTTATAATAGGGATTAACGATTTCACGACATGCTTATCAATTGTATTATTTTAAAGGAAATTCACCTTACTTCCAAAGTTATGGATGGTAGTGTATAAGCAGTACTACAAACTAGTTTATCTTAGACTAGTGTACAGTGAAAAATTTTGACAATCTTAATGTGTTAAATTTGTGGTAAATTACTAATAAATGTTAACATTAGAAATAAAAGTGAACAAAAACTTACAAAAAAATAAAATATATATACATTTTTAATACTTATTGTAGCTGTAAAAGAAGTTAAAAATATAAAATAATATTTTTTATTCATTAAAGTAACATTATAGTATAACGTGGCTTTCAAATATAGTAATATTTACGTCGTGTAATGCTAATTTCTAGTATTGATTACAAGCCTAGAAGACAGAGTGGTAGACTTGAAACTGTTGATAGTATAACGTTATGCATACGTCATTAATGACGTAATGTATTCATGTCAAAACACTATACATTTCGTCTATTTTCATTTTTTACTACGTCATTGATTTTTATCCATATATAACAAATCGATACATAACGTTCAAATTAAACACCGTATGAACAGTTAATTTGAAAATAAATGTATTATAGCATGAATTATTTTATTTTAAGAAAATTAATTATCTTTTGATTTATTAATGTTTCACGGCAACTATTTGCAAAAACGATGCTAACTTACATTTGTCAGCCGACAGTAAAAGCTAGAAAATAAACCAGTTCACGTAACTTGAATAATGCGGTAGTATATACCACTATTCTTGTTTGTTACTCTGGTAAAACCAAACCAAGTAAATCTTTGCATGTGAGACAAGCGCAAATCTTGCTTCCTTTTCCAGCAACAGTCCTAAAGAAAAATCGTCAAATGAATAGATTGTCTTAACTTATACGACAAAACAATGACGCAGATAAAAACAAAATAGACGAAGTGTACATTTACGAGGGCGACCTAAAATGTTTCCGGAATCGACAAAAAAAACACGGTATTGGTGTGGTTTTTTATTTTTATTTTTTGATGTAACCTCCTTCTTCAAACGGGATTCCAGTCTCTTCAAAGCCGTCGGAAGAGAAGGATGCTTCGAGTTTTGCAAAATAGCCATATGTAGTGACGCTGGCCTCCTCATTTGAGGCAAATCTCTTTCCTCCCAGTGATTTTTTCAGGTTCGGCAATAGGAAAAGTCGCTGGGGGCTAGGTCTCACGAAAATTGAGGATGAATAAACCGGTGCGTTATCGTGGTGGAAAAGCTCTTTTTTCGTTGCAAACGAAGCCGTTTCTCCTTTAATGCTGCATCGAATCGGGTCAATAAATCACTATAGTATTGCCCCGTGATCGTCCTTCTCTTCTACAGAATCCCAAAAAATGGTCGCAATGACCTTTCCGGTCGATGGAACAGTCTTTGCTTTCTTCGGAGCCGATTCGCCCGGAAAAGTCCACTGCTTCGACTGTTCCTTGGTGTCCGGTAAGTACTGATGGATCCAAGTATCATCCACGATTACGAAATGCATGAAGAAATCCCTTGGATTACGTTGAATTCTGGCCAGACACTCCTCCGAAACGGTCACCCGATTTCGTTTTTGCTCCGGTGTAAGCAAACGCGGTACCTATCACGCCGAAGGCTTTTTCATACCCAACATTTCGCGTAGGATATGGCCAACGCGTTCTTCTGAGATGCCTGTTGTCTCTACTACCTCTTTGAGCTTTAATCGGCGATCGGCTAACACATCATGAATCTTATCGACCAGTTCACCGTTGGTAGCGATTTTTGAGCGTCCACTGCGTGGTTCGTCATTTAGGGTTGCGCGGCCACGTTTGAACTAGCTCATCTAGAAGCTGATAGTCGAAAATGATGAAGTACGTCCGCCATGAACCTCTAACAAAATATTTCGAATTTCCGTGACCGTGTTTCCAGCCATCCAGAAGTGTTTTATCATTGCACGAAATTCGATTTTATCCATTTTTCTGAAACCACCTGACTTGCTACATAAAATACACTCTTAAACAA
The DNA here is from genome assembly GCA_023509865.1 of Trypoxylus dichotomus. Lineage (NCBI taxonomy): Eukaryota > Metazoa > Arthropoda > Insecta > Coleoptera > Scarabaeidae > Trypoxylus > Trypoxylus dichotomus. The sequence continues at coordinate 13,198,197 of CM042078.1, forward strand.
CTATTAACAGTAAACGTTTGAAATTTTGATAGTTGCCATGAAAAAGGTTGCACTTGTCGATCAACGAATCCACTTCAACCTTCGTGCGCCATATCTTACCGATTCCGGAAACATTTCAAGTACCCTCATAAATGCAAAGTCGTTAAATGTTCTTTTTAGTGAATATCATAAACTAATAACGAAGAAATATTGCAAATGCTTTTAAATTAGTTTACTCAGTAGTTAATGAATGATAGTGTATTATCATTTCTTACTTATTTTTATTTTGAACGTTACATTTTTTTTAATATAACATTCGGCTCAAAGCAACTGCCAAAAAGTTCCCCGTCAAAAATTTTCCATTTCTCGCATTCTAAAAGTGCTATTTATATTTCACCAGATATTTGAACCTCGTTGGACAATATGTGTTTAATTTTCAAGTTCATCAACACACTGTAACGAGATATTTATCATCGATAAAAACAAATCATAACCTCTGTTATTAACTGATACGTTCCTTTCGTACTATTCCATCTAGAACGATCCCAAATCATGTCGCAAACTGAATTAAAGGCGCTTATTTATAGTCCGTTGATGTTTTAATTTTGTACTAATCAAAACCGAATACCATCCAAGTTATCTCTACGTATTTAATTGATCTTAATAGAATCAAGATTTGTATGCAAACGTAATCGAAACAGCTGTACGTTTTTCTTTCTTTTTATTATCCGATGGAAAACGATTTACGTAAAACAAATGTAATTTTAAATTTGCGACTTTGATGTACTTAATGGATGTAATAGTTTAATAAACAAACTGTCGATTATGACACAATTTTGAAGTACTTTAACCTAAGGCAAATAAAAGAAATGAATGTTGGTTATCGATGGAGTTTCAACTCGTGTAGTTTTCGACTTTGAAACGTCTTTTTTTATATTGATCTAGTCAACGAATGCAATAAAACAATAAAAGATAATTTTTGTAAATATTACTAATGTTTATTACAAGAATATGAATTATGTAGTTGCAACGGTAAACAACAGTGAGTAATTTTTATAAATCATGTTGGAAATGTGTACCTGAGAGTACAGTAGTCAAGTAGTTTAATGTCACCATATGTACGAGATGCAAGTGCGAATAACAAAATGATTTTATCACCAGAACTCTTAAAGTTACTTTTCGAGACATTCATCGCAAATAATGGGACATTTATTACAACAATGGACAAGCGTTCTACCCTCTTCATAGAAGGTTGTCGCCATTGTATTGCAATAGGCTTCCATGGCGCCTTAAAGCTTTTCTTTGCTGTGGAATCGCTTTCAACAAAAAGATGAAAAGGGCTCGACCTCAGGTCTGGGTTGCCTCAACAATTCCAGAAGAGGGTGTGCCTCTTCTTTTGTTCTGAATGGTATTCCGCAGGCGACGTAATGTTTGACAATACACGTTTACAATGGTCATACTCTCCAGATCCATAAACTCCACATACAACTCATCTTTCTGATCTCAGAAAATGGTAACCATGGTCTCCTATTGCTAAACGTTCATATGTATTTTCTGACTAGGCAAAGGCAGACGTTATAGGGTAACTATGCACTAATGCCTACCATTCGGCTGATCTCTTAGTAGGGCAAACATAGATTGATGAAAAAACACACCTCGAATTTCATTGTGACTCAATATGCAAAAATATTTATGACTTTCAAGACACTCATGATTTTATACGAGTTTCGTAAAATAAGCACGGGGTGTAATCCGAGAATAGATGTAAAAAAGTAACACGCTGCTTTTAATCGCACGGAATTGTTTTGGAGGTATTGAAAAGTGTATAAAAGATCATTTGTTTTACAAAGAAAGTCGTTAAAATGGTTAAAAGAGCACTGTTAGAACGTAATAAGATCATTACGTTATATTAGGAGGGTTACAGACAAAGAAAAATTAATAAAAACAGTCACAAAAACATCATCTCAAAACGTTATTAAAAAAAATAAAGTTATGGGAAAACTTCGAGATAAAAAATACCTGGAAAAGAACAGATGCTGTCAGCAGATTTTTAAAATTGCAAAATTTATGAAATCGTTTCAAAAAATTTGCAATGTGTAAATTATCGTTAAAATCCTCTCCAACAAAATGAAAAAATGAAACAACAGCTTCCTAAACTATATCCTCTACATAGCTATGGACACAAAGCACCTTTTTTTACGAATATAAGATTAAGTCGTGGAAATACCTGGCCACACTATTGCAGAAACTACACGAAAAGATACCCTCTCAGAGATAGCACAATCCATTAGACGAATGTAGACAAAAATGCTACTCATCACAGTTGGTTCCATTGCAAACGGGGAAATTGAAGACGTGCTCCTCGATGACGAGGTTACAATTGTGGTCCAGTGGCGGGTCCTCGCGATTAGTCAAGCTGTTGTTAAGACGATAATTTTTTATATTTAACGTTAAAATTGCGTTATTTTGGCTCGTAATATTTAGAACATTGATGATGACAAAAAATATAAAATATGCAGATGGAGGAATTTTTGCGAAATATTTCAAGATGGCTGTTTTTTTTTTTTTTTTTTTGGTGCTTAGTGTATATTTCTATTTTTTATTCACTAATGTACTCACGTTGTATGTTATGAAATTCCGATGTAATAACTATTTGATGCCCTCTAGACAAATGCTAATTCATTTTTCTGATTCTAAATTCCTAAATATAAACGTGGTAAATTTAACAGCGCATTTTCCTTTGAAACCTAACCGGTTCAAACCGTCTCTAACAAGTTCTTCGTATTGATCTTTCTACAATAAGGATCAAAATTACTTAGCTTAACACCATTCGTGCTAAATACTGTGCACGCACTTCTTTTGCGTTAGAAAATAATATAGGAATTATAAAAGAGAAAAATTAGTCAATAATTTTGTTCTACGACTTCTGAAAGTTTTGGAAGTTAAAAAGTAAAAAAATCCATATTAATTACATAAATAGTTAATGAGCGAGCATCCTAAGTTCTCAAAATCAAAATAGTGCTTTATTAAAATAAAATTAACTAGTGCAATTTTTAAATTGCAACGTAATTCCCTGCAATTCAACATTGAATGCTTAATTTTCATTTAATATATATATATATATACAGTAGCGGTCAAATGTTAAGCACCTCTACGAAGTATGACAGCTTGCTATGAATAGCAAAATAAAGAAAGCGCATACAAGACTTATGATTTAATTTTTCATAATATATACTCTTACAAAGAAAAAAAAGTACATTCGATATTAGATACCTTAATTTAAATAATATTATTGTTACAATATAGTAAAAAACGAGCAATTTTCAAGTGACATAAGTTAGGCAACTTTATAAGCAATTGTGTAGAATCTGCAATCAATTTGTTGCCACTGTGTTTATAATGCGCCAAACAGTTCAGCGGCGTTTTTATATTTTTTATTATACAATCTACTACTATTTACAATCTTCCACAAGTTGTCAATAGAATTGAGATCGCGAGATTGACTTGGCCAAGAAATAACACTAACTCCTTGCTCAGTTAGCCAATCCTTAACAACCCTAGCAGTATGCTTAGGGCCATTATCATACGAAAAATGCCGTCGAAGTGACATATTCCATTTAACAAATGGCAGCATTACGTCTTGCAATATATTTTGGTACACAAATGTAGAAGGCCCACTCCATTACAAGAAAAACACCCCCACACCACCATCTCCGTGCTTTACAGTTTTCTGACAATATCTTGGATTTAATCTTTCTCCTGTTGGACGCCGTACATAACAAATTCCATCAATGCTACACAAATTAAACTTCGATTCGTCACTAAATAATACGGTTTTCCACTGTTGCACAGACCATGACATGTGCTTCTTCGCAAAACATATTCTCGCTGCCTTTTGGTTATCTGATAACAAAGGTTTCCGCGCTGGTCTTAGAGTAGAAAGTTTTATTTCTTGAGCTGTTATCCAGGGATTTATTTTACATTGACGAAGAATTAATTTATCTTCTCCGTAAGTTGTTCTTCGCAGTCCCCCAGACCGAAATTTAGTGGCCACCGTGCGTGCCCGTAGCTTTATATCTTCATACCATTCTCGATACTATGCACTTGTTTACATCAACATTTTTGCTTATAGTCGCTTGTGGTACATCTTTTTGATATTGCTCAATGATTTTCATCTTGATATCCATTGAATACACTTTTCGCGGCAGGATTGGTAGAAATTTTTAGAAACTCGTCAAGCACGTCTTCAATCTTTTCACATACTAGGAAATGAATCAGCATGCAAACATAAAATATACAAATAGTGGGTTCCCAGAAGTGCAAGATATCAGGTTGCTTAACTTTTGTCAAGTATATTTTCGACTTTTGGTAAAATAACCACTTCGTAGTTATAAAAAGTAAGTCTTCATATGACAATAATAATGTTTGAAATGCACAGAATGATATTTCTCAATTTTATTTTGATATCTTTGTTAATTCCCTAAAAAGTTTATGATGTGTATGATAGACGATCGAGGAAAATAACTAAGATGTTATCGAAAAACCCAATTAACAGTCATCAAAACACATAAACAACGCGAGATCACTGAAAAATCTGCGACACACATTATTCTTGCGAGAACATCAAACTTACCATATATATATGAAATAATATTCCCTGGTTTGTGACCGTGCCTCGACCAGGTCGACATTTCTACGAGACCTTACTCATCTTCATCTAGGCGCTCTCATTCTGTTAAGCATCAGAGATGACCCTGATCGCTAACTGAACGAAAGCGTCCAGAAGATGACCGAGATCTCGTCTAAAAGTTGACCTGGTCGAGGGGGTCCCTTTCTAGACCAACAACATACGCGGTCAGTAAATTATAACACGAAAACGAAAGAAGAACTATGTAAGCTATCAATCGAACTAGAAGTAAATTATAGTTTCGCCAAAAATTCACCTCTGTCTTTTATTTCGAACTAAACTACCATCTAAAGATCACGCAACTGAAAAGGTGTTCTAAAATTACCTGAAACCATTTCATAGTACTACCTACAAGCAGATGTGCCGTGCAATTCATCGATGTACGGCTATAACCAAATAAATAACGTAATGGTGTAAATAGCTACGTATATCCCTGTTAAACGAAGTCAAAACATGTATTACTTTAAAATTTGATGAGTAAACATGTTCCGTTTAGATTACTAATAGTTTCCTGGTAATCTTGGTAGGTGGTTAGAGGTTTAATGTTTTCGATACACAATGCGCCAATTCATTGCAAATGCATGATTCTACTATAACTGATGACTAATGGTAGTCATGTGCTCTATGATATGGAAGCAGATATCTGAAAGAATTATATGGCAGCGAGTTGTGTATTTGATATGCTTAGATATAAAGATTAAAGGAATCAACGTTGCTGAGAATTTACTGGCCGTAATGAAAGTCTGGACGTCTTAAGTGATTCACTTTGTTTATTCCATTAGATTTTAAATAAAAATAAAAAGAACGTATTTTCGAAGTGCAATAGCAGCAAAAGTTACAGTTTCTTTTTCACTGGGAGCTCCATGAACTAGAAGTTTGAGAACTATTGGGTATGCATTAAACGTTGTAAGTTTAAAGAAATAAAATTGTATATGTTCACTACCGTCCATTTGGAAGTAAGGCGAAATCTCTTTAAAATAAATTGATAGTCATATCGCGAAATCGTTAATCCATATTATAAACTATTGTATGCAAATATAAAATTGTTACACATAATCTGCTAAACTCCAAACATTTAGATCCGTGATGCTCCTCCATGTTATGGGCTACATGTTTAAAAATAGTAAAAAAAAATGTTATTTGTAAATGAAAAATAACTTATTGAGAACTGTCGACATTTCATATTATTTCTAATCCACCCAGAGCTGTGTTTAGTGAACAAAATGCAACGATATCCAAAATGTAAATGATAAGTGTCAAACCAAAGGTCTTTACAGCTCTACACTATCAGTTATGTCGTAGAAATGAAATTTTTTCAATAAGCACATCACTTCAAGTTTAAAAAAACAAAACCAAGACACGACAGGATAAACCAGATAATTATATATTTCTTGTCATTTGACGTATTTTCTGAGAAGTCACCATGTTCTTTAATATTATTGCACCAAGGTTGTTACTGCAGATTGTTGAGATGTTATTTTATTCATGTGTTCCAACGAGATTCGTTGAATTGACAAGCATTTGATTTATTGGAAACATGTATGAGTTTCGTGTTACGTAAGCAAAAAAAATTGCTTCGTCTGCAGAATATCAATATGATAAAAATCCTTTATAAATGTATACATTTCAAAATTTGAAGTGATAGGAATACACAGTACAGTACTTATCATATTCCAAACAAATTATTTCCTGCGGTATTACATATTATTAATGCAATATTTAAGCAATAAATATTTATTTTTCGAGGATTTCCCATTTTCCAATAATTACATAGGCAATATCGATACAACAGATCTTTACCCACACGTCATTGATTTGCGTTACAATAACACTCAAATGTCATATTACGCCATATAACTTATCTCGTACTGTTTTTATATTGGCACTTTTGCCACGCTATTTGAAAAATCTGTTCATTTAAAAAGCAATTGTATTGATCTTTGAACATTTACATAAGTTGTCATCATTTTCTTTTGTTACAGTAATTTAATCATTTTTGTAGAATGTACTAGAGAAGCGCTTAGATTCACAATCGCAACAGGTAGTGATGAACGTTCCAGACTATATCAGAGGAGAACGCCAGATCATTACTACCTGTTGACACACTACACGTACTAATTACATACAATGCATTCACCTAGAAACGAAACCCACGTGACCTCCTTTACTTATGCATCCCATTTAACAGTGGTAATACTGAAAAATAAAATTTTTAGATAGATTTCACTGTCTTACCAAACACAGACAATATTTTTTCCTAGTAGCTTAAAAAACTATTTAACTATGAAGACAGAAATAAAATTAAGACGTATTTAATACGACAACCCAGCAAATAAAAGTCAGCTGTTAAATATGGACTTGAAGGCTTTCTAGTCAGAAATGTTAGGATTATTTAACCGTCGCCAACTTAATATTTATAGCTTGTTACGTCGGAGATCAGATGGGTTTCAATAAATGCACGGTACTTAATAAGCATTTAGGTATCACTTTTTTCTTTTAAGAGGGTAGCTGCCGCTGTAGAGATTTCCTAAAAAACTCTATATTTATATGTGTTCTCTATGTTTATATGTTACGTTATAATCACGTGTCATACCATAATCATGACTATTAAACATGACGGGCAATTCAAAAATTGCGCTCTTATTGAAACCCCCTGTATATATAAACAAATAAGAAAGGAAAAGTGTACATAGTTGACAATTTGTTAAGAGAGCATGGCCATGAAGTTTTACATTTAACTCCTTATCACTGTAAATGTAATGCTCTTGAGTTGGTTTGGACAAAAGCAACGACATACTACAATAGGCTTATTGGAAGATATGGATATGGTGATGATAAAGTGTTGGAAATGTGGAAAGAAGCATTCATCACATGTAACGAAGAAATATGGAACTGTGAACGTCATACAGAAGAACTAATTTTTAAAAGTGGTATGAAAGAGAACAATATTTAACCAGGATAAATATAAATCCACTAATTATAGAACAAAATTAAGACTCTAGCTTTAAGTCTGAGGAATCTAATTGATATTTTTAAAATAACTAATGTTAGATACTTCTGTATATTGCTTGTAGTACTTTGTATGCAATATAAATGTTTGTACTGCCATGTATTTTCCTTTCATTACTTGTAACACTTCTTTATATCAATATGATTTATAACTTACATACGTTCATTTTAATTTATTTTATGTCATTTATGCATGTGTACATATATATAATTTTGAATATGAGCATACATATAACTATTTCTGTTTAGTAAAGTTTCCATTAAATAAAGTACTTACATTCTATCTAGTTGGATAAAAAACGAAAATTGAGTAATTTCTTGCTTTAATGAACTTGGTAGCAGATAAATATGCAAAGTTAAATACCAGTCACTAGCAAAATATTTACTATCTTCGTATTTTTTCTGTACTTGTTTTCTTGCCAAAATAATTTATTGTGCAATTCCGACATTCATAAATGTTAATTAGTTTAATTACTCACTGTAAAAATTTGATTAGAAAAAAAATTCAATTATATTATTCTATTTTGATATTTTAACTTTTACACTTCCGTATGTCGTATGGTATAAAGTCTCTTAATTTGACTAAAAAGTACTAATTTGATTTCGACATAAATATACATAAATCACAATCACGGATACAGATCCATTGGAACGATAATAGTTTTGTATTTCTCAATGAAGGAACAAGATGTATTGCTGATATCCTTTTGAAAACTAAATGAAAAGTTGTATTCTCTCTTTAAACAAACTATTTGTCTTTGAAGTCAACAAAGAAGACAGTTGATAAATAATTACAAACGATGTCATTATATGCAACTGATTTTTCGTTCTGAAAATCATTTTACATAATTATTCAGATGGGATATACAGTAACTCACAGTGAAAATGATGCTATAGTATATAATTTGGCAAGAAGCTGAAAATGCCAAGAAAAATATTATTGGCACAATTTCCAAAAAAAAAAACAAGTTACAATCAGCCGAATTTTGGTGACCACTGTCGATTTGAGCGCCTTTTAGGTATAACAAAACACCCATACATTTTAATTTCAATCCTTATACAGAAATTTTGGAAACAATTCGTGCTGAATTAGGTGAACAAATGCCGACGCAAGACTGAATGTTCCAGTAAGACGATGGAGGTTTTGATATTTACAGACAAACGAAAAATTGTTTTCATAGAAAGGATATCAAGTTATTGCAACAACAATCTCGTTCAGCCAACGCGAACCCTATTGATAGTCTATGGAGAATATAAGTAACAAAGGTATACGCCAATAATAGCCAATGCGATAGCGTCAATCAACTGAAATTTACGATATACTATTTCAACATTGAGCAAGTCGGTAGACAATACAAAGAAACGAATTTTTGAAGTTATTTTAAAGCATATGTGGGCAACAACCGGCCCGCTGTAGGATTTGATCCGGTCCGCGAGACATTTTGAAAAACCCAATTCAAAAAAATTACACTACTTACTCATACACCCTCTAAATGAGGAAGATCGAGTGTTATGGACTTTGCCACTTGCTCCTGAGGAATCAAGAAAACTCATTCCTAAAATGTCTCATTGATTTAGTTGTCGCTATTTAACTTTGGAATTAGTACTAACTTTCGTAGTTAGTACTAATTCCAAATTTCACGATTTAATTATAATCTTGTACCTATTTTTTCATTTCATTTTCTTATTTTAATAAATTGCATTATAATTCATAAATGCATGGGGAGATACGCATAAAGAATAAATATTTTCACATTTTTGCTGAATTTTTACATGATTTATTGTGTTGTGAGCGATAGTGGATATTATATGGCTTGGTCCTTTGAATTGTCCTCCCCAATAATATTTTTTCTAAATTTAAATTATCCTTCGTCAACTTCATAAATTACTGCGCACTGAACATTTTTACCGTTTTTATGGAGTTAAATTTTATTTTGAGAAACTAATATGCCTTCAAATAAATTTTGCTTTAAAGCAGCCTTTGAAATTATAATTATGTCATAGCTTGTTACTGAAACTCTTAATATGAATTTTGTTTGGTATAAGCCATTTGAATGACATGGCAAATCTCATCTGAACGAATATTCTGTCAAATTGACAACTATTGTAACTGAAAATAGTACAAGTTACGATGAAAGTTTTTAATGAAATGGAATCCTAGAGGCAAACTTTATTTGAACGTTTTATATTTTCTAAATAGACAATACTTGAAATATAATCTTCTATATAAATTCTTGGTTCATCTCCAATAATTGTTGTCTATTTAAAACCGGTAGTTGCTCGTAATTGAATACACATCGTGTTAATGCTTGAGAATTTTTTTTTTGATTATTTGTTAATGCTTTTCCATGACATTTTTGGAATATTGAACATTTGTTGGTTTTGGTTTGTATATTTTTTTTAACAAAAACTCGGCCAAAAAAATAAGCACTCTTAAAAATAACATATAATTCACCTTAGACATAATAGATATAAGATCTTTGAATAAGCACAGCATTTTTCCATTTTCACATATAAATTTCTACTAATAACTTTTTCAAATTGTTACGTTTTATATATAAATAAAAGAAAATTAATCCATACAAAAGCTTTTGAGTACAAGATTTTCAAAAATAAATTAAAAGAAAATGAGGTATAGCATACTAGATTATTCTATAATATTCAATTTAAAGGAGCAAAAATAATTACGTTAAAAATCGTAGATTCAATATCGCCGAGGGGGAAAAACTTGCAAGAAATGAAGGTCGTCCAAATTAATTTGCATACACTGAGCAGCCTATTATTGTGAAAAACGTAAAAAAGTAATAAACGTATACTTAATTAACATGGAAGGCTAAAATATTGACCGTATAGTGTGGATTAATAATATTAATTTAAATATACTACGCTTTAAAAAAATATTACGTCTCATTTCGATAGATTTTCGCGACAAAACAATAAAAATAAAATGGTGTCAAAGTGCAAAAAAAAAAGGATAGTATCAAGGCTGAGCGATTTATCACGATTATAATAATGAAAAAAGGTAATGGACTTTAGACAAAATTACAAACAAGTCCAACTAGTTTAACTCAATTAACTAATAACAGATGTCAAATGTGCACGAGTAATGAATAACATGGAATTTACCTATGACTAAAAATGTAGCTAAAATGATCGACTTCATTTTTTCAGTTCTCTGATGAAAAGATCTCCACGAGAGTTGATTCACAAGGGTTTCTAATAGGGGTTTACTTCTACGAACGTTAGGCTAATATCTATCACAATTTAGTTGAGCACTAAATAAAAACACTTCACGTTACACAAACAACTTGACTGACTGATTTAATGATCGCCGAACGAACAGAATGATAGCAGATATATACATATTATTATTACGGAATCGGAAATAGTCGTGTTACATCGGACTTTTTGTCATCTTCATACGTACCGATCGGTACATTACGCGCCACCTGTGATAGAAGTAACACATTATTTTTGCGTGATATACTAGGTGTATCAGAATTAAAGTAAATCAACATTATATCACAATTGCTTTTGAATCAATATCATTTTTCAACACATACTTACTGTGATGAAGACACACAATGGAGTTGGGTGTGCATTTATTGATACATGTTCCAAGAATATATGTCCATTGAAGTTATCGGATTACAAGACTATATTTTTAGCCGAAGCTTATGCCATTCTACGTGCTTTGGGATACATTTCTATTGATAAAATAAAATCTGCTACAATTCTGTTTAGATTAGCGATCTGTGTTACAAGCACTAGAGTTATTTCTAATTTAAATTAGTTGAATTGACTAGTCTAATTTTTTCCATAAATTTTGTATGAATCAAAGCTCATGTGGAATTGAAATGCAATGATGAAGTAGACATCTTGGGAAAATAGTTACAATTTGAACCGATTAGCTGAGGAAAATAGACAACGCTATCTGTTTAATCAAAGAACAACAAAAAGAAAATGGAGACAACAAAGGGACCAATATATACCAACAACTTATCGGTACATACACGTATATACTAGGGGCACGATAAGTTGCATTGCACCTCATTAACGCGACGTCATACATATAATCAAATGACGTCATAAATATGCAATGCGACCACACAAATAAATTAAAAGTATTTTATATTAGTACATAATTACTACATAATACTTAATAATTGAAATAAATTTCAATGAATAACACCCACACTGTTTGTTTATACAAACGCTCGTTTTATCAAAGTTAAAAATGTAAAAGAAATAGTTATTTACTTAATTATTATATTTTTCATATCCCAGTACTTTTTTTGTATGATCAAATCATGAATGTTGTCGGTTGTCTTTGGTCCGGCCACTTTAAATGTTGACAGTTCGTAGACTAGGTTACATTCGTATGTTAGGTTAGGTTTGATAGCGAGTTTATGTGTGTATATCCGGCAATGGCGTAAAACATGACGTCACGATCTATTGATGATGTGCATTGGAACTTAGCGTACCTCTAATATATATATATATGCTGAGTGATTTTAAATGTTTGAGGACAGTTTAAATTTCGCGTTGCTAAATTTTTGTCACGTTGGCGATTTGGTTTTGAATCCGTAACTAGTAGCGTAGCAAATAGATTTTGGATGGGTGATAAAATATTGACAACAGATTTTCAAAAAATCAATTTCATATTGATGTTCTAAGCAAAATGGAAATAACACTGATAAACAGTAGCTCTAAGAAGAACAGATTACAAATAAAAATGAAGCAAATAATAACGAATAAAATGAATATAAATAACGAATAATAAATAACGTGCCGCACAGGCAGTTGACAGGACCGATACTCACAATGGCCACTGTCAAATCCCCTCGAATCCACCGCGCGAAATTTAAACTGTCCTCAAACATATAAAATCACTCTGTAGATGCCTACTAATACATAATTTGAAAATCATTTAATTTTTATAAATTTGAAACACAATGTGTAGGATAATATTTTAAATTTGGTGCGCTTAGAAAAAGTTTATCCCCCGGGTGGGGAATGAGGTACTTTACGACAGTTATGTGTTATGCTTGGTTATGTACAGTGCGTTATGAAATATATAGAGTTTTGAATTTTTAGCCGGTTTTATTTCGGCCATCACTTGACCCACAAATGTTTTTGTACAACTTATTTTGTGTTAGCCTAAAAATAAATGCACATCCTCAAAACAGATGCATAAATTTGAACTCCTTGCTTTTGTTTTGATTGCTTTGATCATTTGAGTATTCACGGGCGACATCTATATTTTCATGTTAAAGAATTTAGTTCCAATTTGATTTATTATTTTTACTTAACTTCAATAGTTCTAAACTACGTTATAGATGTCGCTTATGCGTGATACATTAAATTAAAATATGAAGAGAACAACGAAGTGACTGGGATTCCCAAACCTTTTTCTCTATTTATGTTTACGCTTGTACAATTTGTTTACAACAAAAAACAACTACGATAGCCTTCAAAATTTTGTTTCAAAGGATACCACAATTCTTATTTATTAATTATATTTTAATTAATTATTCTTAGCCCTCAAGAATGTTTTAATGTGAATAAGGTGAAAGTGTGGAAGAATTCTAATCAACATTGTAAGTTTTGCATATCAGTGTTACTAATATTTTCTAAAAATAGCTAAAGTTATATAATCACATATTGAAAGATTTGATTTAAAAGAATGGGAAACGAATCCTCGAAGGGAGATAAAATTAAGATCGATAGAGAAGTCTACTATGGGAAAGCAGCTTATTATGATACGATAGAATCTAAAATTAAGAAACTTACACTGGAGGTTACAAACCTCCAAAAGCAAATTGAGGAGATGGGGAAAGAAAATATGAGCACTGAAAGTGAAAAGAACGAATTAAAATCTACTCTATTCAAATACGAATCTCAACCAATTATAAAATGTGTTTTAAAGATTTTTAATGAAATTACTACAGCAGAAGAAAACACTAATAAGATGTTAGATAATAAGCAGATAGATAAAAATGCTGCAATACGTGAAGAAATTAACATGTTAAAAACAAATATAAACAATTACTGCAGTACACTGCCAAATAACATCGTAAGTAATTTATCAGATATGAAAATTAATGAATTAAGGCAGCTAGAAGAAGATGTAGCACAGGAAGAATTACTGACCAGAAAAGAGCTTGCAAAACAGGAATTTCTAAGAAGTACTCTTAAGAAACTGACGAAGATAAGGCAAAATGTGTCATTGTCTATTGCCCACGATTTAAAAAATGCAGAAGAAGAAATATTGGATATCACTAAAAATATAAGCGAAGTGCAATTAAATCCTAAATATGAAAAGATTAAAGGTATTCTAGTAGAGCAAGAAAATAAAATCTTAACGTTGCAAGTGCATATGCTCAAATCTGGATCTAATACTAGTAGTAACCTTAAGAATAATGCTGGTAGCAGTTCTGGTAAGTAGAATTACTTTTGTAAATACTCATCAGAAAGCATTCTAAAATTTTAACCTTGCTGTTGCATTGGTGTATATTATATACAGTTACTCACAGAAGCCTACATACACCAGTAAACATCTCAAGATATACATATACATACATAAAATGTATATGGAAAGCAATTAATAATAAATTAGTACTTTCTAACGCCACCATTATCACTTTTTGCCATCTACCACATCCCAATCTCCAAGAGGCTCCTCGATCTCTAAAACCATCTTCCCCCAATCCTTTCTTCTGCATAGCTTCTTTAATTCCTTTTCCCAACTCCGTGGTCTTCCTTTTTCCTCCTATTAGCAAACTTACATTTCAAAACCTTTTATGGTAGTCTGTCCTGGTCCATTCTACCATAATAGTTGTTTTCGTTCTATTTCATGTATTAATGATATGTTAACCTGCATGATTTCTCTTATTCTTTTGTGATCTAATAATGTCTTCTTACAGCAGTATCCCCACTGCATCATCTCCGTTGACATTATTTTGTTTTCCATCTTCTTACTCAGCGTCCACACTTCACTTCCATAGACAACACAGCTTTCAACAAGAGAGTGAAACATCTGGGTTTTTGTTTTCATCGAAATATTGTCACTCTACACCACAGGTTGTAGTTGTCTAATTATAATTTTTCCCTTTATTATTTTATTCTGTATGTCTATTTCATCTCTACCATCGGAAGTTAATGTAATTCCTAGATGTTTATACGCCTTTGTCGTTTTTATCACTTCATTTTCCACTACTGTTTTCCTTGTGAACCGAAACGTAAAAGATCTCGAAAATTGCGTTGGTCCAGGAAGTAATCGAAATTTGCAATGAAATTAGCTCGTGTGCAATAATTTAGATTAGCAGGGATTGTTGCCACAATATTTCCCTAGCAAGCCGTGTAGGTGTGAATATTTGCCAGGCCGTCAAAAGGGTTGAAAAAAAATCGAGGAACGTAAAGAATCTCGAAAATTGCGTTGCGTTCGAATTAATCGATTAATTTCTGGAGCAACGCAATTTTTGAGATTTTTTACGTCTCTCGATTTTTCTCAGCCCCTTTGACGGCCTGGCAAATATTCACACCCACACCATTTGATAGGGTGATGTCGCAATAACCCCTGCTAATCGAAATTATTGCACACGATTTACTTTCATTGCAAATTTCTATTCTTTTCTATAATAACGATATTTTTGACGTTTTTCCGATTTTATTACGGTCTGGAAGGGTTGGTGCTCTTCTTAGTTTGTAAAAGGAGCGACCTATATATTCGCGATGAATACATTATACTTGGTTGATTTGATATGGGTGATTGATATTGTCGCTAAATTTTAGGCTACCTTACATATTTTTGGAATCTATGGAACCCTTGCTAGCAGGCCGTTGCTAATTTCATAAAGTGGAAGTAGGCATGAAATAGAATTTCGGAGGGATATTGAATAATTCACCTTCTTACTTTCGGACATGCGTGCGGCTCGGTTACTATCAATATGAAAATAATGAATGTAATTACTTATTATTTTAGTTTGATGATGTTGATGCAGGTTTTGTTAATGTAGGGTCTATATCAACAACGCAATGCATATTGTCATATTTCTGAATGCAGACTGAAAAACTAACTGAAATGCCAGTAGTACGTTTATTGTAAAACTGCCTAATGTAAAATTAAAGATTCTTTGAAAACGCAATTAAGTTTAAGATTACAATAAATGTTCAAATTGTGCTCCAATGGTATAATCAATCAACAAAATGTCTCGTTGGATTATGTACTAAATTTTTATCGTATATTTTAAAGACTCACACTGGGTTCTTTTCTTAAGCAAATTTAAAACGCAAACTTTTTTAATTTAAATTTAATTCAGATCAAATAGACCCGAATGAAACAGCAGGGTTAAAACACTTTTTAAAGTGTCCGATTTTTGTGTTGGTTAACTTAATTTTCTCTTCCATTTTATGTATAACACTACTATTCAAAACAGCACAAAGGAAACTCCGTTCCAAAATTAAGTTAACTTCGCAAAACGGGGATGGGAATCTACAACAATGTCTGTAACGGTTCTTTATATTTAAATAGGCAAGAAAAATCTGCTCTTTTGTAATATACCGGAAGAAACCAAATGCCAAAGGAGTGACTACCAAAAAGTGCAGGAAGTCTTAAAATTGTTCAACGGTGTCTCCGATGATAACATCAAAGTTTTTCGCGTGGGTTCTCGTACACCGAGAAGTTTGAAAGTCATCTTTTCGAATAGCGGGACTGTCGGTACTATTTTGAAACAGAGACATTATTTAAAAAATAGTCCTCATTCCCATGTGAGAATATACGAAGCCAAGTAGATTGTAACAAAGATAGAATTTTTACAAGTACTTTTTTTTATATAATCAACATTCATGTAAATATTGCATATACTTTTCTAACTTGAACTACCTGAAATTTAGTTATGTAATGTAATGTAATATACTGTGATATCATAAAGTTTCTAGGACGAAGATGGTACTGAAATAGAAAACATGTTTTAAAAATTATTTTGACAGTGATATTGACTGTCATCAATTAGTGTGTTAAAAATGCTGACAACAAATTTGAACAACTTCAAATATGGTTTACAATACAGTGCAATGGCATATGACAAGAAAACCTTGCTTTTTTCGTCAGTTTTTTGAGGATCGGATTATAAGCTTACTTACAGAAGTTGAATTTCCACCACGATCACCTTGTTTGACAATTATGGATTTTTTCGTGTTTCCTCAGCTAAAGAATAGAATATAACTCCTGTTGGTAATTTGCAAGTTCTGCAACAAAGAATTATGTGCATTAATAACGCCCGCAATGCTGGAAAATTCTTTTAATATTCTGAGAAGGCGTATAAATTTGGGAATTGAAAATAACGGATAACACTTTCAACACTTGCTTTAATTTCGCCTTGTTTTATTAATAAAATCTTAAATACCAGCTGAGCTTGTTGTGCACATATATTAATGTCGTGATGATACTGTTAAAATAATTTTCAAAAGTTAAGATTGTGTTACGAGTACGATAATATGGCTTAAGTTCATATATTTTCTATTTTCGTCCGAGAAACTATATCACGGTATAAATTATACGTACAAATACCGTTTTTATAGCAAACGTCTTACCAAAATTATATACGAATACTTTAATTTTTGCGACTTTTTTAAGAGGAAAAGATATAACAATCATACTGTAATACATATGTGCATATGTTCGTTTTAAAAATGAACAGTGTGCAGTCCTCTAAACTTTTGACCGCAAAAATTTAAGATTTTGGTTTTGCTCATGAGAAAGTAAGACTATTTACTTATCAATCCCAATATGTATTATACTGTTTAATGTGTAAAGTATATGGTGTTATTTGTTACATTTATAAATAGTGTTTACAATAAAGCATTTTGTTTTATTACCTTACCAACTATAATTCCCATCATCAGAGACCTTAGGCCAGAGTCTTTTAAAGTTTTTGATAAATGGAACCTCTTTTAATGTCCACTTTTGTCCCGTAACCCCCAGTTTTGGTTCAACAGTACGATTTTAATGCAACATTCTCTAAATCGATTATTTACGACAAAAATGATAATTATTTTAAATAATATTTATTTGTTTCAAGAATATTTTCAAAATTAACCCAAAACATCTTCAAATAAGGTATTCAATAAGAATTTTTAAGTTTAAATTTTAATCAGATGAATGGTACAGCTGTTGGATGCTTTTGAATTCTTATGTTAGTTTCGGCATCAAGTAAGTTACGGTGTGGCGCACATATACAGTCGTGGGCACAATAACAACAGTAGTCCAGAACAGATATCAAATTGGTATGTGAAGTCAATCTTTAGGGTTCCTGCTATATAGTCACAGATAGTTCTAGATTACTACAATATATTAATTTGAAATAATATACACAAGGGGGCATCCGTAGTAGAATTGATGCAGTACTGTCCGTCACAAGTTATCAATGCACCATTTGCCTATGCAAGATAGCAGCTGCAAAAAGTCATTTGTGTTAACGTGTCTTACTTAAAAGATTTATTACTATCATTAAAGATGAATACATTGTGATAACTACAATTTCTATTTTCACTATTTTTCAATTTATTGTATTAGTAAAATGGGTCGCAAAAGACGTACTGAAAACCAACGAAATCTAATTAAAAAGATGCGTAGCCAAGGAAGATTTTATAAATTTATACAAAATACTCTTGGCTGTTCTGCCAAACAGACCAGTGTATCCTAAGAACAGTACAACGTGAACCCTTTATTACTTGTACGAGATTATTAGATGCCAATTTGTGCGCTACAACACCTAGAAAAGTTCCACTTCTTAGTAGAACGCATATTACAAGTAGGCTAACTTTCGCAAGGGATCATCAATATTGGGCGTCATTTCAATGGCACAATATCTTATGGACTGACGAAACCAAGATAGAGTTATTGTCATAAAATCGACGAACAATACGTTGTATAGGCCGAATGTTTCTCTCAATATACCAAAAAGATTGTGAAACATAATCGCGACAATTCATTAATGGTATGGGAGTGCTTTTCCTGGTCTGGGATAGGGCCAATTTATAAAATAAACGAAATTATGACAGCAGATGTGTATCTCACCATTCTGAGAGATATAAATATTCAATTCGTTGGTAGTATATGCATGATAATGACCCGAGACACACGGCCCGAAGAGTTAAGAATTAATTAGAAGAGCGTAATGTGATGTGGTGGCCTGGGGAAAGTCCTAATCTTAACACGACTGAAAATCTGTGGATAGACGTTAAAAAAAGTGTACAAGCTGCTAAACCATCCAATATCCGAAGAATTGTGTTCAATGTACCTGGAGATCCATTTCAGCGGAGAGATGTCAACGCTTAGTAGAATTTATGCCATGATGGATGCATGCAGTTATTAAGAGCAAGGGTCACACAACAAATAAGAGGGTTTGGTTAAATCTACTATAATGCTTCTCGTTATTTGATTAGTATCACGAAAATTTTCTGGTTTTTAACTACTGCTATTATTTTGTACACGACTGTATATATAGTTGCCAACACGGCCTTTTGTCGCAATTGAGGATATTCATCTTTTAAACTGCAACAGAATTCACCTAATGGTATTAATTTATCTGTTTTTGCAACGATAAATCATATGAATACGTAGGCTTTCACGGTAAGAGTCAGTAATAAATGAACTTTTTCCAGAATTGGACCGCGTCATGATAAGGTTTAAGAGGAGAAAATAAAAGTAAGAGGAAAAACAGAGAAATAAAAACCAAAGAAGAAAAAGGAAAGAAAAATGAGAATGGGGACAGAAACAAAGAAAAAAGCAGGGATAACCAAAGTGACACGGTAACTCGTCGTGTAAACCACGCTAGAGGCGAAACCACAAAAGATTTTCGCCTCTAGCGTGATTAAACACGTGGAGTTACCGTGACTCTCTTCCAAAGCTTTTTCTCAAATAAGCCTTTTACGACAGAGTCAAAACGTCCAAACCCCACCTTTTTCTTTCCTGCAATAATAAATAGGGATTTGGTTGATAATGATATTTTCTAACTTATCAATCAGTAGTGTCATGTTTTTGATACTAATAGAGTATGTATATGCCACAAATAGATCAAGATAGGATAAATATTTATATATTAATATAATTACTAATACATTAGAGAAGACCGGGGGTAGTTGGCGTTTTTTGGCGCGACTTTTTTACGTTCGAATTTTTACATGAAACATATATATATATATAGAATTTTAAACAACAAACATTATTGTATTAATTATTAAATAAATTCGTAAATTTTTATTTTGCAATATCTATTCAAACTTATGTAATATTTATATTATTAACTTTATAATTTTTATTTAAACGTAGTAAATACAGAATATTATGAATAACAACACAATGAACATTGAATACTTCGCAGGACGTGTTGCAAGTGTTCACCGCAATACACAAATTAGCACGTCTCGACATGTCTTCAAAAACTTTTGCCAGTTCATTTGGCGTGATGTCAGCAATTGTGAAAATAGTCTTTACACGGTTACATTTGGCGTTAGCGACTGAACCTGTAGTTCTAAATTTTATAATCATTTTCTGGACAACACTTTTAGAAGGAGCACATGTTTGTGGATATTTTATCGTGAACCTTTCATTTAATCTTACAAAGGATTTACAGGCACACCACTCTTTGTTCGATTGAAAACGGCATTATGGAGAATCCTATTTACAACCACCATCAACAAAGCAACACTGGCAAACACACACAATACGACAGTTAACACGAAATGACCCCTGGACATCATGCGACCCCTCTCGATTGCTCGGTTCAAATATCACGTACAGTACGACTCCGGGCCTCTTTTATTTTGACCACTCTGTATTTCTAATTAGTTTTTCAGATTTATACCATAAAATACAACAATTCATTCTCTGTCTAACTTCCTTCAATACTTATAAACCTACTTCATATTGTTTTCAATTGTTCTTTTTAATATCCATCAAACGCAAGACGCTTTCCTCTGATATTCTCTTTGAATTTTTTTTAATAAATTGAGATTTAAGGGAGCTAGGTCAAAATTAGAAGATGAATGCTTTAATGGATCTACAGGTATCATTAATTATCTTTTGGACATTTCTGTTTCACAGTAATTTTGAAATTTCGAATTTCCACAGACTTTCTCATGTTCAGTTGACTCCTTCAGGATATACCCAATAAGCAAGCCTTCTTCAGTGCATCAAAAAAAACTGTTTCCATCAGCTTCCTTTTCAGAAAATATTTGGGCTTAGTGATGAATGACTATCATGAATCCGCTGCATGCATTTCTTTTTACTAGGGAAATTTTAATGATACATCCAAATTTTTATTTATATATGTAAATAGTCTAAATATCAACTGCCTTCATACCTAAATCATCTAGAAAGATTTTCAGAACACGTGTTTCGAGTATAGAGACTTTATTAGTAGAACAGGCTCCTCCAAACTTCTATAATCTACATAAGTTAAACACAACTTAGGACAAATACTTGTAAACGTCATAGCAATTGTTTAATAATTACATTGACGTCACTTTTTTTAGTTAACTATAGCATAAAAAATTTAGTACATAATTAATATCTCAAAATACCTGAGATTCCACGCAATAAATACTATTTTATTAAAATAACCAATGTAAATGACCTCCAAATTTATTATGCATAAAGGTCGCAAGATATAATGTAAAACAAACAACATGCAACTGTTAGAAAATTGGCCGAGATGCAACATGAACGCATTTGAATTAAAAATAGGTAAGTACTGAATTGGCATATGCACGCTGGATGTGCTGCAGCCAGTTACCAGTCAATCTTGATTCACGAAAGGTATTGAAATAATGTCGTTAAAATTTATGTTGCTGATTACTCTTTGGTGGCTTTCAAGTATTGAACATGCATTAGCAATTAACATCTACTCTATCGGTAAATATGTTTTAGTTATATGAGCTTTTTTTTAATGGGATTAATTTATTACATTAGAAATTAAGCAATTTGTGTTGTTATTTTATAGGCGCAGTCTTACACGAAGATGACAATGAGATTGAAACGGCTCTCAAATGCGCTGTAAAACATTTTAATACATTCAGTAACGCAATTTCCTTTAAACACGTCATTCGATATGTGCCAAAGGATAACCCCTTCGCCGTGTACCAGACAGGTATGTGTCAAAATCAAATAACATTTAATATCACTACACCGACGAAAATCGTATTTAGTTTGCAAAATGTTAGAAGATGACAACCACGGCTTTGCTGCATTATTCGGACCTCCAAGTCCGGCTGTAGCTGATGTAGTAGACTCGATCGCGTCAAAAATCGAATTACCAAACATGCAAATGCATTCTCCATCTTCACTTTGGCCAGAGCAAAGCGCCAATCTCTACACAATAAACATATACCCGAATTTAAATAAATTGCAGAAAGGTATCGGTAAGATCGTGGAAAGCTTGCAATGGAAAGTTTATGCTATCCTCTATGAGGATCGTGACAGTATCATTAGGCTAAAAGAAGTTATTAAGCAATCAAAAATTGGGAAGGAGAGCGTATTATTGAAGAAATTAGAGCCTCCAGATTATAGGTAAGTTGTTTTTACTAATAGAAAGTGGAATACAAATCCTCATTGATGAGACTGTTTTCAGATTGGTATTAAAAGAAGTGAAACGGTTGGGATATGCTCACATGATTATTGATTACGATTCTAGATTTTTGATAGACATTTTGGAACAAGCTAAGGAGTTGGATATGCTAGGATATTTGTATAATTACTTTTTAACATCGCTGGTAAGTTTCAATAGATCAGTAGTAAGTTTTTTTAGGTTTTCCAGTTGAGCTTCTCCATGTTTTGTCTATTTTTTTTTGCAAGATTGATTAATTGTGAATTTTGTATCCAATTATTTTGCAATTTTAGGGGAGACAATTTACTTAAACAAGCTTTGCATCAATCCCTCTTACAAAATAAATATCTTTTCTTCTCTCCAGGACGCCCACACCTTGGACTTTGATCGCCTCGATTCTATAGCCAACATTACTACGATAACAGTCACCGACACAAACAGTAAATTAACCTACAGGTTCGCTAAGGAATGCAATCTGGGAAAGATAATTCCAACAAACACCGACGAAATCCCCACCACAATGGTCAAAGTAAACCTGAATAACTCGTCTTCCCATAGTTCCTAATCTCTAAGTGGTTCCATATTCTAGCACCAACCAAGTTTGATGTGGGACGCAGCGAATTTTTTTATGAATGCTTTTCGCGAGCTAGATTTAACGAACCATCAAGTAGTTACCAAGTTGACCTGCGATGGAGAAGAAACGGGTATACACAGTTTCGGTTTGGCAAATTATATGAAGATCGTAAGTAAATATTCGGATCCATTTTGTACTTGTTTGATAAGGAGTAAGTCGGGCGTTCTTTTCAGCGACCTATCCCGAATACAATTACAGGTGAAATCAGATTTGAAAATGATCATAGATCAACTTTAACATTGCAAGTAGTCGAAATCATGCACGGAAAACTGAGAAAAACTGCATATTGGGATGCTGCAAATCCTGAATTTGTTACGCTTGTCAGAACTGAAAGGGAGCAACAGGAGTTGATAGATCTCTACATAAAGAATACTACTTTTATAGTATCATCAAGGTTTCTCTTTTCCACTGGAAGATTTTTTATGTTAGTAAATATGACATTGCAGAATTGGCCAACCGTATTTGATGCCCAAAACATCCAAAAATTCCGATGATGTTCTAGAAGGCAATGACGCTTTAGAAGGTTTTTCTATGGATATCATAGACAATATTGCGAAAATGTTGAATTTTTCCTACAAATTTGTATTGACAGAAAATAACAAATATGGAAGTTATGATAGGGAGAAGAAAACTTGGGATGGGCTTATTAAGGATATTTTAGATCGAGTAAGAAATGTCCTACGACTTATAATTAGTCTCAGCAAAAAGGGGCGAGTTTCAGTGGCGTGCGGAAAACAATGTGATGCAACATGTAAAATGCATGCTTTAAACCTTGTGCCGCAATTGATCTCTAAATGTTATCCACGAGTAAATGCTTTAGTAGCTTATACGAAAGCAGTATTTCTAAAGTTTCTAAAACGTACAAAAAGATTTCACGAACTGTGCCCCAAAGTGACTGAATCGCCACAGCCAATTACTGCGCGTTGAGGAACATGTTTAAAGGCTGCGTTTTACTACTGCGAACATTTTGATGATGTAAAGGAGGTAGTTTTATATTTCGATTTGAGAGAAAAGCCAGAAAATGTTTCAAGATAGTCATGTAAAACGTGATTTAGAAAGTATTTGCAAGAACTACTATAGGCAAGCGAAGAGAATTGAAAAATTACAAAATGATTTGATGTCGTTTCAGGATTCTGTTCAAATTGTGGCTGATGTTCACTTACACCTATGTACGGCGGAAGGCGAAAAAAATGAAAGTGTAATACCAAAATTTGAAAGTGTTATTGACAAGGATTCAGATTTTCTCATACTAAGAAATTTGTGAAGGCGCGTAGAAAGATCCATTAAGTTGTCACAGGAATTACTTTAAATTTGCAAATATAAGATCACCCGATGTGGAACGGTCGTTTTCATTATTAAAAAATATTTATTCCGCACGCCGTCATTTGACTGCAACAAGTGAGAAAACGTATTTAATGATTCTAATATTTAATAGATGCCACCTAGTTTGTGTTTTAGTGGAAACTTCTTAACAGTGTTTCAACACGTTATATAATACATCTTTTATCATTGTTTTATGTGTAAACATTCCTGCGTCCGCATCGCCTATGCTCACTCATGAAAATCACGATCATAAATGATGCGAGTACGTAAATGTTACTGAATATTCGCCTTGATACGGCGGCTTGGCCCCTCCAGATTGTTCTCCACAGTGCACTGTAACTTGCCCTACTTTGCCGACTCTACTTAAAATTTCGTATTACATCTTCTTTTAGAGAGCTCATCTAGCGATATGTGATCTAACAATAACTCAAGAGCGAAGATCCGCTGTAGATTTCAGTCTGCCATTCATGACTCTTGGTAGAATCCAATGAACATTTATTACTCAAATATTTGCAGTAATTTTATGGCATTCTCGTTTTAGGCATAAGCATTTTGTACAGCAAACCTACACCTCAGGAAAGGGACATCTTTGCTTTTATGGATCCGTTAGATCCAGTAGTGTGGATGTACATAATAACAGCTTGTATTAGTATTACGCTTATAATGTTTTTCTTAACTAGGTAGATTAATACTAAACACCACACAATGTCAAGTATGTAAAAAATACTGTATTTCCAGATTCGCACCAGGAGATTGGGAAAATCCAAATCCATATGACCCAAATCCAGAAGAATTGGAAAATGTATGGGACCTAAAGAATTCGCTCTGGTTGATTTTAGGTTCGACCATGTCGCAGAGTTGTGATATTTTACCAAAGTATCTGTCAGAGCAACTTTTTTTTACCTTATTGATTTAAAATTACACGTTTTCTAGAGGAATAAGCTCAAGAATGGGAATTTCGATGTGGTGGTTCATGATTTTAATTATTTCAAGCTCATACACCGCCAATTTATCAGCATTCTTGACAACCTCCCGAATGGGGCCGACTATAGACAATGCTGAATCGCTTGTGAAACAAAATAAGATCAAATACGGTGTTTTAAGCGGTGGATCGACAATGTCGTTCTTTAAAAACTCAAATTTTTCGACGTACCAGAAGATGTGGGCCCAAATGTCCCAAGCTAAACCATCAGTATTTGTCAAGGATAATGCCGAAGGCGTCAAGAGGGTTAAAACGACGAAGAATCAACTCTACGCCTTCTTGATGGAGAGTTCTTCTATCGAATATGAAACGGAACGAGACTGTGAACTGAAACAAGTAGGAGGGCGTTTAGACAGTAAAGGATATGGAATCGCGATGCCAGTTAGTAAGTAAATAATTAAGGAAAAACCATTTTAGGAGTGAAAATAAATCTTTACCAGATGCTCCGTACCGTGGCTCCATCAACAATTGCATTTTGAAGATGCAAGAAGATGGAACGTTAAGGAAGCTGAAAGAAAAGTGGTGGAAGCAAATGCACGGTGGAGGAGCTTGTGAGGTAACAAAGACAAGTATGTAATTAAAGACCAAGTTACAAATTTCTCAATTTTTTTAATCCAGGACGAGCCAGAATCATCTTCGTCAGATATGAAGTTGGCTTTGGCTAATATAGGCGGCGTTTTCATCGTAGTCTTTTTTGGCGTTGTCATAGCATGTACACTAGCACTAGCTGAGTTCTTTTGGAATATACATAACGTTTCGGTGGAAGAACTCGTAAGCGATATTGTTTCTGAAAGTCTTACAACAGCATACACTCCTGGTGGATGTTTGATTTATTTTTAACAAATCACATGCGTAATCCCCAATAACGAAATTATTTATGTTGCAGAAATCCTACAAAGAGGTCTTAATCGGCGAACTCAAATTCTTCCTGAGCGTTTGGAAAACAAAGAAGAGAATCCATGTGGCCTCAAAATCACACGGTTCTTTATCAAATGTGACAGATTCGATTACTACGAAATCAAAATCAAATAGTTCACTACAAATAAAAGATTAATGTAGACATTTCTTATAGATATCAAGCTTAGAATAAATTATAGAAAAAGCAAATGAGGTATAACACTCTGAATTAATAAACTAAGTTATTCAAAACAATCTTGGATCTCGACCCTTATCGGTTAGTTGCTAAGAGATGACAAACCCCGGTTAATTCTATTTTGAGTATACGTGATGTTTATCGATTTTAGCTGCGAACCGTCTCCATGGCGTCAGCTTTTCAGGACCCTCGTCAAAATGTTCCGCGATAAACGTGCCTACACTATCCTTTCTGTTGGAATATATTCAACCCACGCATATCTGCGGAATGCTATATATATTATATAATTATATTCGTCAAGATGGAATAACATAGCTTATAGTTTAATTGGAAAATACATCTGTCAAATTAGAAAACTAAATTGTTTTAAGTTAATAAAATAATATTCAGTGATGGTAATTTTGTTAACGTCTAAAATTGTGTCTCACACAGTCAGCAAACAACGTTTATTTTTCAAATGTTAACAGTCTGAAACCAAGTTTTTGATTGCATCATTAATAGATTAACTTTAAACATTCTTTCAAAAATACGAATATGTTGCTTAATCTCCAGAAGAAGCTGCAAAACATTACGAAATATTGAATCACAAGCGGAATGACACCCAGGAGACACATACAGGATGTATAAAGACAAGCTTTGATTAGAAGGATATAGAAAAATAGAAATGAGAATTGTGTTTTACAATATTTTGCAGAATTCTTATATCAACTGTTTTATTTCAAATGGGACTCCATAACTTTAATACAGATACAGTGTATCATTGTATCTATCATCTGTTTCTGTATCAATCGTCAATATTTAAAAGATGCATTCATGTGCAGATTTTAAGCTTTTAGATTTTGAAAGTTCTACTGCATCAAATGCTGTATGCTAAACTTTATAAAACAATACACGATGTGCAAAAAAAAGTGTCAAACTTCTTATCCCGAAAATATCAATTCCTCTACGCTTTTAATTAACAGCTTTTTATTTTAGTTTCATTGAATTCAATTGGAGCCAGTAAGTATTCACTGTCCTATAGCTCACAATTTTACACTTATTTCGAAAAACCTATATGCAGCTGTGTGCGAAAAAATAGCGGCGCATTGAAGAAAGTAAAAAACTGAACCACAACACATTATAAACTCTATGTATGTAGTTATTCTTAATCTATTATGTGATATAATCTGCATGTTCGTTGTAAACCAAAATAATAATAACTTTAGAAATTATTACAAATAATATATGTATATTCCATGTGTGCCAAAAAATAGCAGTATTAAGAAGATGTACTATATATATAAGCCTGGACTACGTCCAATACGGTTGACCATTTTTTTTGGAAATAAAAAAGCTTCGAATTATTATTATTATATATAATTAGGTTTCCCGAAAATTTAGGTGTTGTAAGTGAGACATTTCATCATGATTTAAAAACCATGAAAACTCGTTAGCAAAGAAGATGAGATCCTCATAATGATGGCCGACTACTGTTGGAGTGTTCAAAGGGACTGCCAAACCAAAATACACAACAGAAAGTGCAGTAGACGAAAATTTATTACCTGATTGTTCGTGTTTTTGCAAGCACTCCTGTAATTTTTTAATGATTATAAAAAATAAATACTTTATATCTTATCAGTTCTTAAGTGACAATTTAGCTGCATTAGTGGTTCTTCAAAAAGCATAGTATGGTATACAGTTACTTTGACGTGATACGCAGAAACTAATACGATTTTCAGATTCAATACACCCAAATTATTAAAAAACAAGTTTCATATAGAAGTTAGCAAAAATTGTGTTGGGCAGTGTAATCAATTACAGTCAAAATATTGCTCACGCTTTGCCAATAGACATTGAAACTATTACAATAGAAATATTTAAACACTTAACATTATATTTATAGTGGTAACGGTTGGCGGGTTCCGCCGTGTCTCTAGGTTTTTTATCCCTGACAACAACTGAGGTTCCAGTACCTTTGAAAATGAGAGTCGTAGTTGTTCGCGAAACGTCAGGGACAAAAAAACCTAGTGACACGGCGGAACCCGACAACCGTCACAACTATGACAAACGGCCGTGAAAGTCTGAGATACTATTTAACTTTTATATTCACTGTCAGAATGGATAAACATGAACCATTTTATGATTTTGTGAACTTTTTCCAAAACAAGATTTTTAAATATGATGCCTGCAATTGAACAAATATTGCAACTACAAAAATTTAATTTTCAGTCAATAGATAATTGTTCAATAATGAATAAGTACTTTTTTTGATAATTCTATCTCAGAAGTGTTGATGCGATTCATACAAAATGCGACTTCCCAGTTTAATTAAGCTGTCATGAGGATCGCAGGCAACAAAATAAGTACAACAGAAATTATTACAGCATATTTCGGCTTCAAAAATAAGTGGAGATATGGTGTGAATGAGTTATTCTTGCTATTAAAAACGAGAGAATGTCTCTCCCAGCAATACGGAAAATGTCAGTGCCTGTTTATCAAATAGTATGTTCTACTTGAAAATCCGAAGCCCTAATTTGAAAGAAACCAAACTTTTCGAATGGATAAAAAATTGTGACTACGTTTTTCATTCCTTAGAGACCTTCAGAGCGTATTTAGGAAAGGTATTGCATGAAGATCGTCTTTTTGCTGGGGTTGAAGAATAATTAACCTATTTAGTGTTGAAGAAATTGAATGAAGATCGGTGGATCGAACTCGTCAAGTGTTTGGGTACAGTTCAAATTTAATTGACTTCCAAATGTTATGAGTATCTATTTAGTCTCCCCAGTACCAGCACCGCCGTTGAACAATTATTTTCCATCATTAATAATTATTAGAGTTCAAAGAAGTCTCAAATTAGTGTTTCTATTGCAAATGCGTATGTACACAATTTCGACAAAACTTGCAACGACACAAAATCATAAGCAGAAGGAGTACATAACTAGAGGCCGGATTATATGCAAAGTGCATATATTTTATTTCTTGCATATCTTTGTTTATAGTCTATATGTAGACGTATTACACTAATTCAAGTTAATTAGCGCTAATTCGTGATTGTATATATTGCATATTTAGGCAATTCTATGCATATTTTTACAAAAGTTGCATATATTGCATATTTAGGCTTTTTCTTATCCTTTCTATTAGTAAAAATTCCTAGTAATTCCTAATGTAGATCGACAACGGACAATTCTCAGAACGATAAATCTTTTGCATTGGTTTCTCTCATACTTTTTTCCAAGAACTGCACATGTTTAATTTCGCCTAGCAGAAGGGATGTGGTAAATACGTTGTATTATTATCAATTCCCAAATAAACTATTCATTCATTGAATATCTTTGAGCGAAACAGTACAGAACATGTAATTGTGTTACGTTTTTAAATACTGTGCGTACATACAATGAGTATAGCGATTGTTGTTGTATTATTATATTTTCAAGAAATTTAAATGATGCCTTATATTTGATGTTCAATTGTTGCTTAATACAAATCTTATATGATTAACATATATTTGGCATCATGGTCAACGTAATTTTGACCTAGTTATACTAAATATAATAATAGATTTATTTTATCGTTGCTTTAACACATTTTTATTTCAATCGTCTATCTAAGGAATCTTGAAAAACTTCAGACAAACAAAAAACAAACAGTACCGTAAAACATACATAAAAAAACAATGGAAACAAGTGCTGTGGTTCTTGCTAAACACACATTGATTTATTGCCAGAAGTAATAATGTAGGGCCAATTCACAAGAAGCCATTCATTGTTTGTTTCCAAAAATAAGGTTTCCTAATAGAAGTCAGTGACAGAATATCGATTTCTGGTCAACAAATATTAGTTAACGTTTGACGTGGTATTATTTTCAAGAAAGCAATTACGTAAATTATGCTTTCGAATTCTTAAAATATTTGTAGCTAAGAAGTAAGTTGTATTGTTTTGCCACAAAGCATCGATAAGAAATTTTACAAGACCTTCGTTAAAGGATAGAGACAATAACCTTGACTCTTGCTGCACTTATATTATTTGTATTTTTTTACACTCAGTAATAACGATAATACTTAGCCGATTCATCAACTAAAATGCGCACGCGTAACACAACCACGCAGACACACCAACTTAGAACTGCTGCGATTTCAATCGAGTCGAGTGTAAAGCGCTCCGAGCCTCGGTAGTAAGGACAGAGTAGACAAAAAACCCGCAGAAAATGGGCAAGGTCAGTCTTTCTTAACAATTAAAACGCCTACTTTTCTAGCTACTACAATATTGTTTAAACAGACCGTACATCCTGTCGAAAACTTCGACGCCGTAGAAGACGCCAAAGCACTCAAACAGGCGTTCAAAGGATTCGGTTCCGACGAAGAGGTGATCATCAACATCATTACGAAGCGGAGCAATGACCAGCGGTTACAAATCGCGCAGGAATTCAAGACGATGTACGGGAAAGACCTGATAAAGGAATTGAAGAGCGAACTAAGGGGTAATTTCGAAGATGTGATCGTCGCCCTAATGACCAATCCAGTCGAATTTCAAGCGAAACAAATACACAAAGCCATTAGCGGGTTGGGGACTGACGAAGGTACAATTGTAGAAATATTAGGAGTGCACACTAATGAAGAAATAATCGCGATTAGGGATGAATACGAAGGATGTAAGTACAAAATTATTTATAACAGCAAAATCGCATATACAGAAAAAAAAAGAAAAAATACCACATATTTCCAACCATACGATACAGAGTTATTTAATTTTAAATCAGGGAAATAGTAAGCCATGGTTTTAAATAAAAGATATATTACGAAGAAAAATGACCAACATTATAAACATCCGCTTTAAAACCGTTAAAAGGAAATAACACATAATTAGTCACTCTGCAAGATTTTATCATTATTTATTTAATTAGCTAATAAACCAGTGACTCAACTTCTATTCGTTGCATGCTAACCTAATTATTAACTTTTTACAGAATCTTATCAACAAAAAGACATAATAAAACATTAAATATGTATTTTAAATTTCGCGCGTTTGGATCAACTATACAAGGCTGCAAACTGTTTTTTTTAACAACCCATGAGTTTACAAATAATAATACTCATTTTCTAATTAAATGCACTTGGTCACACATTTTATAATAATTTCTAAAGAAAATATAAGTGCTTTTAATTTTTTCCAGAGTTATAGATGATGCATCTCAAGTGAAGTCACTTGACCTACATACAGTGCGATCAGAAACCGCCAATTGTGTTGATGCACCTGAAAAATTGCCATTGAGACGAATTCATAGCTGTTTTGGTTTTTTCATTGGCGTATTCATGTAATAGGAAATTATTTATGTCATTGAATATATTGCTTGAAATATGTGTAGAAAAACTATTACTACTGGCTTTATTTTAATAGTAAAATATGAATAGATATACTTTAGGCAACGCTAAATGCTGATGCATAACCGTGACAAGTAGTCGCTCGCAAATTTCTGCTATATGCCAACGCTTTCACGAATAATAATAGGTTATGTCCGATGTTTATGCTTGTTTATACCTTTAGATTAATAATGTTAAAAGCGCGGGTTAACGCGAAATTACGCCAAATGCGGTACTATTTCTCAATTCTGCAAAGTGCAAATTAGCATAAATAATAAGACAACTACTACAATGCAACTGTTCCTTTATTATTTTGAATAACTTTCGTAAAGCTTTTAGATATTAAACTCTCTTATCTCCTCGATTTGCTCTGGTTCGACTGCGCATATGATCTTTTCATAAAACCTCCATCCCTTATTTGCATGTGAAGTCGCTGCCCACTTAACATTCCAATAAGACGATGCGCTGAGCAAGGGTTGATGTTGTTTAGTCTGCATCCCTTATCTGCATGTGAACCCTGCCTACTTGACATTCCAATACCTTGACGCGTTAAATAGGAAATTTTGGGACTGACGTATATGATTAAATAAAGTAAGAAAATGTCAGTTTTAAGATCATCGAGCAGCCTGTGGTAGCCGACTAACAGATGGTATTATGTATTAACTATAAAAATAATGTCATTAACAGAAAGTACTAGCAGCTTCAACTGGCATTCAAGGCCGTTTATTGTCACGTTTTGTTTTAAAATAATATATCAAAGAATCGATTATTTATTACGCATGTTTAATCAATACTATTGGTATTTTCAACAGATAATTTTACTAACAAATAAGAACGATTTTAATACAAAATAAATAAAATAAACACCGGACTAAAGGTTGTTATGTTTACTAACTGTCATTTAGTGTAGTTTTCCTGGTTGCAAAATCTCTCTTTTCCTTATCAGTAGTTACATAATAAAAAAATAAAAAGGCTAAAAAATTATTTTAGTAACCATGTCTTCGCATCTCACAACTGCTTTCGCCAGTGATAGGAGGCATTTGGCCGGCTGTAAGTTATTATTAACCTGCGCTTGCGGTGCACCTTCAGACATTTGTCAGGCACCGAGAAAAACCACAGAAAACCTCAACTCTGAGAAACAACAAAAACGGGGTTCGAACCTAGGACCCCGGGAATGACAGCCAAATACTTAAGACGCTTAGCCATCAGCTCTATTTAATCGAAATATATATTTCTCTTATTTTTTGGAAATATACTTGCCCCAATAAAGGAAAAATATTAATTTTTTTATTATATATATTTATGACGACACATCGAAGGTGAATTGAATGACTTGCATTCGAACATAGCATGCTCTAAGTGCAGTAAAATATAACACATAAAATACATTCTGTGTAATGCAACCTATCTTACAAGATACCAATACGTTAATGGCAAGAATAAAATAATGTTAATAAGAAGCGTTCTAAATTTAAATTGGTAACAATGAATGGTTGACAGTATTGGATGTGCATACTGCTATGTACATATGGCTTTGAGACGTTTTACGAAGGCTAAATCCAAGATCCATAGAATAAATAGGTTGCCTGGGAACCAATGAGCGTTTAGCATTAATAACGGAAATTACATCAGTGACGGTCCCCATTTAATTATCAATTTAATATCGATTATTCGAATTCAATTAATTACATTCAAATTATACGTACTATCAAGAAAAAGACAAAAAATAAAATATAATATTAAGTAACAATAAGAAAAGTAACCGAAAAGAGATTCATATAAAAGATTATTTGAAATTAAACATTAAAAATTTAATTCGTCGGTTTTATTGAAATGTTTGTATCAGATATTGACAAAGTATTTCTTTTGTCTAGGTACATTTGCAACTTCACTCTAATAAAGAATCGTTGGCGAGAGAATGCTATTACTAATAAAGAAAGTGCATCATCTATTTTAAAAATATAACTTTTGATTGTTTTACAATTAGTTACGAGTAGGTTAGTTTGTGGCTTATAATCTCGCTGGACCGCTCACCACAAAAAAAATGTACGGATATTTTAACTCTAGCATTAAAACAAAAGATTACTTATCGCTGTCAGAATATTTTTTAGTTTCTTATTGGGTTATTAAACGCTTCTTTTAATAATTGGCTTATTAATAACATCAAGCTCGTTAATGTAAACATTTCAATAATGTGAGCATAAATTACCGGAAAACCTGTATACAGTATTTATTTATCTCTCTGTATAACAAAATGGCTGTTCTGGGCGATTTTGATGATACCACTACTTGAGATAAATCGTTCTGCGTTACCAACCCAAAACACCCCAAAAAAGAGTTAGCACTTAGTAGGCTATATTTTGAGTCTGTCAATGTCAACTATGTAATTTTGGGAATAAGAGTTATATTATACTTTATTTCAAAAGTAGGAAAGTTCATATCCATGAAATCTGTTTACTTCAATACTTCTTCGTTAGTTATTTTAGACAGAAAAGGAATTAGTTTTGTTCATAGGTATAATCTATTCAACTATTCAAAAAAGATATTTGAACACTAAATATAGAGAAGGCGTATTGAAAAGTTTTAGTAAATAAATGTATTGTAATTGCAATTTCAATATAGTCAATTGTTAATAACAAGGTAGATTCTTAAAGGACCAATCAAGTTGACATTACGGTCTAAACAAATAACTTTTTGTAGGCTTTTCAAATATACATAATTTAAGGTAAAAGAAATAGAATTGCATTTTACATACAGTAACTAAAATTATTAGAAATAACCAGGAAGGTGATAATAAGAAGAAAATATTCAGAAGTGTTTTCCCTCTTTATATTGCAGTAAATTTAGAGAACAATAAGTCTTATTATTTTGTATTCGCTATTTGTTATATTACCCACAGTGTTTTTCTTAAGAAATTCACAAATACATTTAGGATTTTTTCGCGAGTAACTACGGTTACGAGGTTATAACCACAAATAACTAGTACAATGAGGTAGTTTTCTATAACCACGAACTTAGTCGCGAAAACGGTGTTTTCAGATATTTTTAAAAAATCACGTATCAAATAGATTGTGTTCATATTGATATACATGTTTTTTTTATTATTATTTCAGTATAAATAATCAGATATATACGCAAAGAAATAAGATCTGCAACTGAACATCCATGTGAATTTCTTTATATGTAAAATGATGAATGAAATAATACAAATTGTGTATATCACTTTCTATTGTACATATTTTCCTTTGTAATTTATATTAAAACTAATTTGATCACACATTTTCCCAACAAGTAAGTAACCGATAATGTGTATATATAATTTCTAATTAACAACTACGAATAACCACCTTCGTGAAGTAGTTAAAAAATATATAACCATTGTCGTATATATGACGTCATGTATGACGAACTAAAGTATGAAGAACAAGAAAATGCAGATGTTATCAAATTCTGTAACTATCTATAACGTTACTCGCGAAAAAATCCTATTGTATTGTATGAGTTTGGAAGTTTGAGAACTGCTGATTTAAATTATGACTGTCTTATATATGTTTGTTCATATAAAGAAGGAGAGGTTTGTAAACACAATATCGTTGTAAATAATGACTTGTAACATCTAACGTACAACCTTGTAAACGACTTCTCAACTAATTTAGAAACTTTTTCTCATTCATACACATATTGCTCGACAATCCAACAGTAAAGTATACCAAAAATAGCAATTTCACAACGTTTAAATATTCAAATTACAATTGTAAACAAAAGCAATAACCGGTTATATTAAATAGTAATTAGAGACGTTTTACAATGACATACTTTTACAACTTTGCTCTGTGATAACGAATTTAAAAAGAAATATTTACAACGACCTAACAACTCACCTTTTATTTTCTACTGCAGTGTACCAGTCCTCGTTAGAAAGTGACCTTAAAGGCGATTCTTCTGGAACCGTAAAAAGGCTGTTCGTTGCCCTAGTAACGGTAAGCGAATTTCTTTCAATCATCTTCGATGTAACCGGTGAACTGTAAGAATTAAAATCGAGTAATAAATCTATCAGAGCGTGCTGACATTTTTACTGCTTCAGTAAATATTACTGGATGGATACAAAAAATGAGAATATTTTCGGCGATGTGCGTAATTACCCGTGATAAGGATAGGTGTGGTAGATAACTTCACATTTCACGATAATTTATATGAAATGTTTAATCAAAATATGTGTAGAGGATGTCCGCATTACTTTTGTTATATTCTTAACGCTAAAGGGAAAATAAGTTTGTTGATTACACAAATTCTGTGCGTCCTCCCCCAGTCTCGCTATAACGTTTACTCCAACTTACCTGTCCCTTATTCTCTCATATTCGTTGCAAACTGCGTAAAAGACTCGCATACCGTTCACTTCATTATCGCTATGATCGATAACATACTAACAGTCTGCAGCGAAGATATGATGTGATGAAGTTACGCCTGAGACGCGTTTACATTGTCTACGCTACAATTATACCTGCGATTCTCAAAAAATGGATTTTACGCAAGAAATAATGTAAAAATATGAATTATTCATACATCTCCAGGTTTCATTAACCATGATAAGGATAGGTGTGGTAGATAACTTCATATTTATCGATAATTTATATGAAATGTTTGATCGAAATATGTGTACAGAATGTCCGCATTGCTTTCGTAATATTTGTAACATCCAAGAGAAAACAATTTTGAAGATAACAATTGCACAGATTTCGGACGTTCACTCCCAGTTTCACTAAAACGTTTACTTACTTTACTTGTCTCTTATTCCCTCATGTACGTCACAACCACACTGCATAATAGGCTCGCATATCGTTCATTTCATTATCGTTATGATCGATAACATACTAACAGTCTGCAGTGAAGATATTATGTGGTGATGTTACGCTAAAGAGGCGTTTACAACGTATTTGCTACAATTATGCCTGCAATTGTCAAAGAATGGACTTTAGGCAAGAAAATAATATAAAACTATTCATACATCTCTATCCAGGCTTGTTTAAATCCCAGAAGTTTAGAATTGACTTAGTTTTCTAGGTAAAAATCTTAAAGTATGTATTGGATAATTTCAGTATCTTCTGTGGATATATAGAAACATAAACAGTTAGTTAAAAATAAAGCACATGCTCATAGATTTAAATAAAATGATATTAAATAAATAATAGAACTAGCCAAAAATACGAAGGATACTTCAACATCTAGTTACGATAAAATTTGCTTGAGTTCATTAATATACGATTTTAACATCTAAACAATCTAAAATTTGCTCCAAGTTAATCTTAAATCTATCCTTTTCTAGGCTCATAGGGATGAAACCGAAGAGACAGATCAAGAGGCAGCCTATAAGGATGCCCAAACACTACTGCGAGCAGGAGAATTGTTCCAAGGCACCGATGAATCTACCTTTAATGCAATTTTATGTCAAAGAAATAGGGCTCAATTACGTCTGATATTCGATGAATATGAAAAGCTTACCGGTCACAATTTTGAAACGGCTATAGAAAACGAATTTTCAGGCACCGCCAAGGATTCTCTCATAGATTTGGTAAAATGTATTAGAAATAAGATAGATTACATGGCTGAACGGTTACACAAAAGCATGGATGGAATGGGTACGGATGATAGAACATTGATACGACTGGTCGTATCTAGGTCAGAAATAGATCTGGAAGAAATTAAAATAGCTTTCGAGGAGAAATTTGAAAAGAGTTTAGCAGATTTTATAGCCGTAAGGAATTTGAGATTTGAAAATAACTTTTCTTTTCTATAATACGCTCCTTATTACAGGATGATACTTCTGGTGATTATAAAAGGTGTCTTCTGTCTGTTGTTAATTAGTTCCAGGTGATAGTAACAAAATGGTTCAGGTCAAAATGCATTTTGGTGCTACCAAATATATTTGTATATGAAGATTCCTATTGTGCTCATGATATTTTTAGATATTATAAACTGATACCCTCGTATTATGTTATTTGCAAATTATAATAAAGAAAAATAAATTTTTATTTTATTTTCTTTCACATTTATACATTTACCCCATACAAACCATTTTTGTAAAAGACATTGCTATAATTAAGGAACCATGTACTCAATTTATTCAAGGAAAAGTTGTTATATAGAGGTAAGTTTTCAAAATCATTTCTTTTTAATAAGAATAAATAAGATTTGAGGATTTCTTTTAGTAATACTAAAGTAACATACCGTGTGTTAGAATTTCTCACAAACACCTATCTGCGCTATTAAATATTTAAAGCCAGTACATTAAAATTAAATCAAATTTACCTCATAAGCTGACAATTGACGTTTATTAGAACTAATATCACTAATGTTTTGATTGGTAATTGCCAACCTTTACGAACCTTATCAAACAGTGATAAATTTACAAAGATTAAGCTGCTTACATTTATTAAATATAAATCAGGAAAAACAATGTATCTTGTTACCTTTTAAAGAATTTATTTACTGACTTGTTTCTTTTTTTATTGTCAAGCAGTGTTCCCAGCTGTCACATAATTATCAAATTTTAACATAGTCTTGTCATTTTCTTTCCGTTTTTTCTTGGCGTTAATGAAATTAATTGCAGAGAATAATCATTTTCCCTTTTGGTGATCATCATCTAGTGTTAATTAACAAGACCATTTAGTACAAGAATCAGTAAATATTATGGATAAAATATATTAACTGTTATCTCTTTTTCCATAAAAGTGTTGTGGATGAAAATTACATTTTTAAACAATATCTTGCATACTATTTAAATAGTTATCCATGTTCAGAAACAGTTCCTCTTTGATTACTTTAGGATAATTTATATAAGTGTTAATTTTAAATTATAGTCCCAGCAGGCTTTTATTCACTATTGCTTTTTGTGTCGTTTATTATTAAATAATATTCCAGGTTTCTATGTTTGACGTAAACTCACTTTCATACTAAATACCATGCCAAATTTCTTGTTGAAAGCGAAATGTTTGAAAAATTTGTGGAAATTTGATAACTTTCACAATACATTTCTCAGCAGACTACATACTGGCAACACTACCGTCAAATATCTATTAATTTTTAAGCGAAAAGCAAATATATATATACATATATATATAATTACTTTAAATAAGAAATCATTTACTGATTTTTTCATTTGTGCAGATTCATTTTGTGTCGTTGGTATATAGTGATTAAGTTTGACGTCGAAATTTACATGGCTTATTTAATAAAACAGTTTTGAAATTATTGAAGGATAATACTAATTTTTGTTAAATTTTATTTAAATTTAAAATAAGAAAAATCAAAACATAAATTTTATCAATGCATACCTTATTACTCATTTTTATTATCACTTGTTACATTCAACAGGTTTAATACCTTAAACCTTATCTTCCAAAATTCTAATTCTAGGATTAATTTAATATACTGATAAGAAAAATTATAGATGATTTGTGTTTTGTGTCAAATTTAATTTTTTTTAAATATTTCAAATGTATCTTAATTTTGATGAATTCTTTTAAATTAAACCTTTAAATTGTCTTATGCATTACCAATAATAATTCTAAAATAACGTATTCAGCTCTAAGGCGTAAATTACTGGCATTAACAAGCAAAGCTCTCGACGTCACAATTTCTACTTAATCCCGTGTATATAACAAACAACGATACTTTATATTTATAATAACGCCTATATTCTTTCTGAAATATAAATCCCGGGAAAGAGGTACTGACTTATACGTTATTTTTAGGCTTTAGAAGATTGAAACGTTTTATTAGTGTTTTTAGACATTATGCAAATGAATTTAAATGGACAATTGCGGGGATTTTCACTATTGAAATTGCAGTTTAGATTTTTGTTTAATTTAAACCAGCTCGATATAACACTTTAATTTTTGGGTGTTATACATTATACTGTAATTATTCGTTCTTCTTTCATCTTGCTACTTTTGTTTATCTTTTCACGATCCATTTTTATGATAAAATAATGAAGTTATGAAAAATAAGTATATGTAGGTGTAAAAAAGATGCAATTAAAGTTGTTCGTACGCACTTTTATGCGCATGTCAGTCACGCGACCACAACCTGTAAATTGTACTACTAACAGAAAT
The DNA here is from genome assembly GCA_023509865.1 of Trypoxylus dichotomus. NCBI lineage: Eukaryota > Metazoa > Arthropoda > Insecta > Coleoptera > Scarabaeidae > Trypoxylus > Trypoxylus dichotomus. The sequence goes on from CM042078.1 coordinate 13,237,962, forward strand.
AAAGTGGTTTCAGTTTATTTAGTTGCATCTGTTTCACTGAATTAAGTGGTGTTTCGAGTTTATTATTGTTGCATTTCTGTTTATTCGTGTATAACATTGTAGGTATGATTAATAACTTACTATATCTTTCAAAAATTAATACAATTATTTTTAGTTGAAATAATTCGAAGTCTATCGTGAAAAACTAAAACTTTTAAATGAAAAAAAAAATAATATTAAATTTTAGGTCCAATAATAATAATATCAGACTTTATTTTCTTATCGCTGCAATTTCTATTTCCTAACGTGACTGCCAACATTTTTTTAAATATAACTCCTGTTATCAGAAATCAATAAATAGTAACATTTTATCGCCAATATCAACATCTAAAAATAACGCATTTTTATCCATATTTTTTATGATGTACTGTCAATCAAGTAGGCCGTACACTTGAAAATCGTATTTTTAAAACACTATTATATCCCTATTTTAAGGGCTAAATATAAGTACGCAGTATGTGTCATTAGTAAAATAAATACAAAAAGGCTTTTTGACAGCTTTTTAATCTAAGTAATTCCGGGTATCGTTTGATTTTAGTAGTTTCCGGTGGTTTACCATTTCCAGTTTGCAAGAGTAGGACAACGTTTACATTGTGTAATGACTGTAAATCATTAATCCTTGACGTTAATCGACATATTTCCAAGTAAAATCCGATGTATACCGTGTGCGAAAACCATGGAGTACAATTTTATTACGTGTGCATGCTGTGCGCGCATAGCTAAATAGTGTCTATAACGAACAAAGCAATGTTGCCAAATTATGATGTCAGTATTGCTTATGTCACTGTATTACTTATTTCACTAGCCTAACAATATATTTTGAACTCTAAACAATGAATTAAAAAAAGAACTAGGTATGAATGTAATAGTATTTTGACAAATATGGACAAAAACTAAAAATGCTGTTAAAAAAAATAAAAAATAAATAAAATTGGCGTTCATACTGGTAATAAAGTTTGTTGGTAATATATGCACGAGTAATATTTTCATAATATTGTGCATTGGTAAATTACCCCTTCATGCTGTTTCTAGTAAGAATAATTAAACAATGAAATGGTTGATAAACACGAATTCATGTCCGCTGCTCAAACGAATTGAATTTGTGTAATATTTACAATCACTTCTTCCATCCAGACTTTTGGTCGCTTGCAACACTTTTATCGTCTTATACTACCGTTGTATCATTTTATTTATGTATCTTTATTCTTTACAATACATACTCACACCCACACAAGCACAGACACACATATATATATATATATATATATATATATATATATATATATAGTTTACGCCATTTCTTTACATCAAAACAGCCGTTTTTCGAAAAACTGGAACAATTCCATTCAGTATATTTCGAAAATGTACCATCTCGTTTTCCATCCACACCTGGTACTATAACCTACACAGTGTATGTATGATCAAACAAAAATGGAACTCTGCCACGTACTAAAATTTGGGGGATCTATGAAAATCGGGAACGAACTTAAGCAATATATACACAATAAAATTGATTATGCAACTTGCTATGGTCAAAACAGGTGGCAGATAGATAAGTGCTGCCACTCGTTCAAATTTATAAATTTATCTTCGACTATCATATAGTGAAGGTAATAAATGTAATGTGTTCGAAAATTAAAATAAACATCTACCTGCTGTTCTACGTTATGAATTATTTTATGATAATAGATTTTCTTAACCGCTGATGTTATGGGTAAGAAAATAGGACGTAACTCCGGAGTAGAAAACCATACTTCTTTCTCTCCTAAAACGGGAATATACTATATGCGTGAAATAACACGAAAAGAAAGTGTTTGTCACCAAATTGTAACAAGAATTGCCGACATAAAGTGTACATTTTTCTTTTTTTTATGAATTTTATTACAGAGAGAAAGAGATTTATTTTATAACTATTATTCAAATTCTTAGCAATCGATTTCAGCGGTTTGCTATCTTCGGGCAAAACGTTAATTTGGAGGTATTGTATATAGTATAAGCAGTGTCGAAATCACGTATTTTCAAATGCAGGTGATTGTTATTTTTGAAAAGGCTTGATTAAGTGTATGGTCTTCGTTTCCAGACAGGGATGACTTCCGTTTCTCCTTGTCTAATGTGTTTCTAATGCCCTAGGAATGGAAGTCTTAACAGTGCAATATATAGAGATTTCCTTAGAAACCAGGTTGTGCTACTGCTTGAAGACATCCCTCTGAATGTACGTCAGCAAAAGTAGTACCAACAGGATGGAGCCCATGCGCATTATGCAAGGGGTGTCATAGAGTTTTTGAATGCAGCATTTCCAAATTGATAGATAAGACGTAACGGTCCTGTGCACTGGACCGGTAGTTCGGCCAATTACAACCTTACAGACTTTACTTATGAGGCCACGTAAAGATAGTTGTGGCGATGACGGAAGCCCAATACTAGAGAACTACTGATTAGAATCGAGCAAGGCTTTGATGAAGTACGAGGAAGGGTGGAAAATGTTCATTGGTAGGGAAAGCTAAAAAAGGGCTGAACTTATGTGGACCTGTCTGGCAGTTGTGAAACTTCTACTTTAAGACTTAATAATTTTCGTATTGCAGTTTAGTTCATTTTTAATATTTTTTGTATTAGTTACCAGTTTCAATTTGAAGATTAAAAGTTTTTGAAAATGCAATTTAAGTATATATTACTTTCACAGGGTTTTGATAATTAAACTGTGAAAATGTGGGAGTATGCAACGCATCTTTAATCGCGTATATCGTTAAAACGGTTAAAAATTGGACCCATGTCTATTGGAAGCCTTTTTCTTACTTTTGAACAACGAATCACTGCACAAAATTTTTAAACTCCGTCCTCGGATACCTGTTTATCCTTGAATTTTCTGACGGTGATAATCATATTATGTCCTTCAGTATTAAGGTCAAGGTTACCGCTTCTGGCTTGACCGAAAGTCACAATTAGATTGCGATACAACTGGTCCTAGAGTCTCATTTAGATAACCGTCTAAACAATTCCCGTAATTTCCAAACGTTCAAATTAAAAAGCGTTTACCACTTGTTTATTTGACGTGTTGGAATAGTAAGTTTCTCTAAAGCTCTTTTAACATGGGGAATTTAATTCGTGCGGTAGTTCTAAAGAAGTTGCTGTTCGCAGTATAAATGCATTGGAAAAATTACCTTATCATTTATATAAAATGTGTTTGTGTTAGAGTATAAAGAATTTATAATTATCACAATAATTGTCCCCATAAAATTGATGACTGTTATTTTAGTATTGCAACAATATTTTATCTTACATAACTGAAAGCCGAGAGTCAAGGTCGCATTTATTTCTATTTTTATTTTTGAAGCGTAACAAATGCATATTTTATTTCCTGTTTATTAAAATAGCTTAGAAAGTAAAAGTGTTATAAAATGTACACTTACTTGTCGAAAATAAGTAGTATGGAATTAGGTTTTAGAAAATAACACATAAAAATAATTTCGTATCTTTAAAACCGGTTTGGTTTAGTAATTGCACGTATTTTTCTCTGTTTCAGCCTAATCATGTCTTACCCAGGTTATCCTTATGTAAGTATAATCTCTCTCGTATTTTTTGTTTTTTAATTTTATGCACGTTCAGCTAATGTATTAAGCAAGATTTGGAACAAGTCAAGATAAGAAAATTACTAATGTTATAGTTTTGCTAATTTATCTAATTTCTGTTAAAAAAGATCTACTTTAATTTCCCTATTATACATTAACCTGTTTTTATACTTTAACGCACATTATTTTTGTGTTTTAATTTTTTATTCTTTATACCATTTAACTCGGAAAAAATAAATTAAAATAAATCTTGTTGAAATTTTAATGGTGCAGTTTCCGGTATACGCGATAATAAAGTAAATAAGATTGACTCTTCTGTGAAATCCATAAAATCACTCAGTGACTTATACAGGGTATCTTAAAAATTCATGTAGGTATTCTAATGAATTACACTACTTGCAAAAGAAAAACTCATATTGGAGAAAATATTGATAGAAGTTGTGTAGAAATTGAGAAATTGCATGGTGTTTATTTTATTAAAATGTTATCGTGTTAATATATACAGTAGTGTTCATATGTTTTAGGCACCCCCAAAATTTCTCAGTAACATCGTAGTAAACTCTTCACCTCACAAAATTATTTAAAAAATCATTTATTCGGAATGCAGTGTTTCAAGAGCGCATGGACTCTCATTGCCAACGGAGTCGGTAACTCGGTGAATTATATAACCATACAATTCTTGCAGTCGTTATAATTAACAGCTACCACAATAAAAATGTTATTAATTATTAATGGTTGGTTGGTCCTCTTTCGCTTTTGTAAGAATTTGGCCACGTTTGGGCATTGAGGTGGTGCCATATCGAGGATTGTGTGGGGGGATCTAAAAATCTAGTATTGGTTGCAAACCATTCACGATTTAATTGTATAGGGTAGCATGCTCCTATAAGAAATAATAAGAATTCTCATTTCTATTTGATAGTCTCGTAAATAATGATTTCAAAGATTGTTCTAAGAAGTCTCTGTACATCACGCTATTCATCTCTCCATTGAAAGTAAATATGTCTTCAACCCCAGATTCCCTCATGCAAGTGCAGATCGTAACATTTCCTTCTCTATGTTTTACTGTAGGTAGAACAAGCCTTGTTCGCAGAACGGTAAGTATCAGGACTTATCTGGTACCCGTGCACGGAATTCTTACCGTTCGCGTAGAAAGAATCCCAAATTGTGGCCGCTTTTAAATTGCAGTTGGGAATCATTTCTGATTTCAAATTCGCACATGCGTACTATTATAAATTTATCGATCCGATCACGATACAATAGACAGCATAGGTGTGTATTTATTGAAAAAGTTCGCATCAAAAGTAAACTGTACATTCAACTTTTTTCAATTGCTTTTTGTTTTATGCAATCTGAAAAGAATTATCTCTACATTTAATAAGGTTAGAGAACCGTGTGGTTGGATTATTCAAAAATAAACTTGTTTAATGAACTGTATGTTTACTTAATTTCTAACATGCTTTACAAGACTAGTATGCGTGTTCTTATACCATGAACGCACGTTCAACGCGTTGATAGCCGTAATTACGAGTAAGACGAGGATGAAATAAGATTTCTATAAGTTAACAAAGTCGGAAGATACACATGCTATTCTGTTATTCTACTCTCCATTAAATGTCGTCACATCAAGCGTGCCAATATTTACAATGAATTACAACGTTAAATGTAACAAAGGCAATGACAATTTTAAAGCCGTAATGTCCGCAAACAGTGCAGTACATAGAACTATATACACTCCAAAATATTTATTTTCCATACAACCATACAGAACATGGTTCGGATATGGGTAGTTTGTTCAGAAAATAACCCAACTTTTATTATTAATCTTGTAGATTATTGCTCCTTCTCCCCTCCAAAGTGCTTCATTCTCCTACTTATACAATTTACGATGTTTGCACTTCATAAAACAGTCCTTAAGAGGCTCTTTTGAGATTTAATTCCATTAAGTATTAAAACAGTGTCTTTTCAGCACTGATTTTAATTTCAATAAGAAAAAGTATCACATAACCACTAACAACGTCAGTTTATTTTTTGGCGACAAAAAATTCTGATTCTAGCGCCTTGGTAAAATCGAACTAAAATACGGTTGACTTTTCCCGTACGTTTCTTATGCATGATCTTAACACACTCATGGTATAAATAGAACCGAAATCGAGTGTGTAACGGAGTAATTCAAGACTAAAAACCAGGTGTGTTTGGCGCACCGTATACAACAGTTCACAAAATCTGTACTACGCTGGCTACCTATACTACGATATTCTATTCTCTCATTTTCAGATCCGTCCCAAATATGCTTGCAAACTTGCATAAATACTGAATAGAGCATCTATATTTGTGGGATCTTTGGACAGAACCACACAGAACATGTAAAAATATGTTAAGCGTATATGGTCGTATATTAAACACAACCTTTCAATTGTTTGTTGATGTTTGATAGTTTTGAATTTATAAAATAAGAGGGTTGAAGATAAGATAAGAGAGAGCAGTATACATGATAAAACACGCATTTTAAACAGTGCACCTCGAATCTTTAACAATTTGTAAAACAGATAATTTTAAAAGATGAAGAAAGCAGCATACTAAATTAATTTTTTAACTTGTGGGTTCAAAGCCTGAATATTACGCGAAAAATGTTAAAATTATTTGCCGTGGTAATAAGGATCATACTATGTTTTAATTTGATAATTAATTAATAATTTGAAGTTTATTGAATTTATTTCTGCGTTACATTCATCTACCCAAACGATATTTCACAGTTATCATACTTCCAGTCATCATAATTTATTCATCCACTGTATACGCTGTTTCTTATTCACTTCAGAAACATATCTTTCTCTCTGGCTTACGTCCCCTCAAACTGAACTCATTCAATCTTCATCGTACCCTTACGGATTCCAGCGGAAGTCGTTGGAACAGCCTGATATAACGCGTCGTCGAGCTCTATTGATTCTTTTTTTTTTGTATCTTGCAAACGTGTACTTGTTGCAATAAACATCTTGCCTTAGTACAGTTAAGCGTTCCCTACCACTTGTTGGCTTGTGATATTCCTCAGTTTCTATATACCTTTGCAATGTAAAGACTCTTTTTTTTTCGCAGTGAGGTGCAAACAGAATAATTTACGTCATTACTCCTTCACTTAACCGCTTTTTTATGCATTTTATTATTTGTTTTTAATGTTAATATAAAAAAACGCATGTGTAAATTTGTTTCAATTCGACATTGTAATGTGGTGATTTTATAACGATGTAGCTTGTGCGCGAACAATCTGTCATACAATATAATCACGTAATTCTGTAAAGGAAATTATAGTAAAATGAATAAGATGATTGTAAACTCATAAATCCTATAAAGGATCTTAGGTATCCATTTATAGCTTCATATAATAGATGTTGTAGTTACTGGGTTTTCCTGGGCTATCTAAGACATATAAACACCGCTTTGCAATTAAGAAAATACAAAGGAAGAAATAAACGCTAGAAAATACTAAAATTTAGAACAATTAAAATAGAAAACAGTTGTTATTATCTGTGGAAAAAAAAACGATATAGAAATCGATCGGAACAGTAGTACAGTGATGTGATGGCCCATAGGTATTCGCCTTCACAGTGTATTAAGCTATCCCTACTCTTCTCAAAATATGGATTTTATCATTTACTATAAAAGTTACGTAAGCAATATGCCTAAAAATTGTTTTTGTTCGGCGAGTAATATCTTCTATTGGAATAGTTTCCGCAAAAACTTGTATGACAATTTTGATTACCTAATTTATATATCTAAACTCCTGTTCAAGATTAACCCACCATTATAATGTTATTGTGTTTTTGTTAATACAATCATTATTCAATTTAGCATTAGGATAATATAACTGAAAGTAATTGAACAATATTACATCTAAGAACATTTATTATTAATTAAAGTTGGATTAATTATGCAAAATTTAGCGACTAAGTAGAAAAAATCAAAAATTTTGCAAGAAAAAAACCTTCTTGAGCTCTTTATAACCACTTGCACTCATCTAGGTAAGCCACTTATTAAGATATTCTAAGAGAACTACACGCTCTAATTCTCGCAACTTCATGGGGGCAGGTACATAATGTGGCACCAATTTTTTAGAACATGCTAAAGGTGATCATGTGTATTCAAGTCTGGGTTGGGAGGTGACCGCTCTTGGATTTCAATATCGACTTGACGTTTATATAAGCTAACACAAATCTTGCGATGTCAGGCCATGTATTTTCTTGCATAAAAATGAACGTCTACTCTATAAATGGCGCAAACGCAACCTAAACTGCGGACGAATACGGATCTATTCTGTATCTGCGCCAACGCAAATGCTTTCCCAGAACATTTGTAATCCACTATCAAATGGGTCCAATCCGTTGGGAAGATAGTGCTATGATAAAATTTCTCAACAGGTTTCCTCCATACTCTATCATGACCGTCTGGACTTCTTGGGCTTATTTTGATTTTACCTCTGGACCAAACTCTCTTTCTTTCATCGATAGTCCACTGCGTTTACGTCCACTGAGCTTTACCGAACCCTAAATGTGCATGATCTTTTATTAGTCTTCACCTAATGGTCAAACCAGCAGTTCTGACATTTCTGATAGTTTCTAGTACATTTTCTGTTTCTGTCGGAAGAAGTGCTCATCAATTTGACTTATGATCCTTTTTCTGCCTTGGTTATGTTTTCTCTGGTGTGACCCGTTTTCCTTAAACTTTCTAACCATTGGGTTAATTGTCGAATGGTTTAAGACTTAACAAATTTTCCCCATAACGAATGCTTCTTTCCTCTTCTATCGAAGCTAAAACTCTTACACATTTATCGTTGTTTAAATGACGTGCTCGATTCATTTTATTTAACAACGAGATTGAATATTAACTTTATTAATTTGCTAACGTATCGTGCGAAAAAAATGAGGAACACAAAAAAGGGACTTGAAATACATTTACCGAACTGAAAAATGATGTCAACAAGTTGGAAAATAAAACTGGTGTGTTAATATTAGACAGGAGATTATAAACAAAAAGGGTTTCAAAACGGTTGTAGTAGCTACGCTATTGATTATTAAAAAAAAATCAAGTGGTATCTCAGCTGTTCTTAAAACTTTGTGCGAAAGTACATTTACTCTGTAGTTCATTACATACCAAACTAGTAGAAACTTATTTTTTCGATTTTTGAGACAAAATACATTTATTTTTCAACGAATCTAATGATTCTGTGTATTCATGTAACTGCCGTAGCTCTGACCTGTTTTTACGCTTACGTCAGAGCGTGTCAGAGCTAATACTCAAAACTAATAAAATACAGGTTGTAAAAAGACAATGTTGATAACATTATTAGCTTCTCATTAGAAACGATATGAAAGTAAATATCCTAATGGAGCATCGCGTGACGTTAATAACTTAAATTCCTGAAAATTAAAAATACCCATTAGGGATTATCCGCATTTATATTAACTCGAAAAGGAAAGTAAATAAGCACTTTCCACCGTCTCTATCCCTAATTAAATTACGTAATAACGTCAGGCGTCCCATAGGCGTGTCGCTGAAGATAGCAACAGGCTACTACACAAACAACTTCACGCCTTGTACATCTTCAATTGGTTACATTAATACACTCCCATCGACATTGTCATAACAACACGTTTTATTGATTTTTTAGGATGGCCATGCGCCACCATATCCTCCAGGCGCGCCTTATCCCCCAGGTGGTGGCTATCCTCCACCTCCTAATTCCGCTCCATATCCGACTCCAGGAGGAGTGTTCCCGCCCAGTTTGGGCTTTAGTTCGCAATCTCCAATGTATATGCCGCCTCCCGGGGGATATCCCGGTTATCCACCGCCTTCTGGCGGGGGTTACCCGTATCCACCTGGAAGTGGATATCCACCTCCACCTGGGAGTGGATATCCACCTCCACCAACTGGTTATCCGCCACCTCCTACCGGAGGATATCCTGTTTATCATCCGCCTCCGTCCAATTATCCCGAACAAAGTGAAGATCCGCCTGAAGAGGAAGAGCCTCCCACTGATGAGAGTCTCCCTATATACATGCCAAAGGTATCTCGAATTTTTCAATCAATGTTTTGGATGTGATGATGTAAAAATTAAAAAGGGAAAGTTGTGATTATAACAGCAAATTCTAATTGACAATTTTAAATTTCGACCGGTAACTCAAATGTGTGTGTATGACTGTGATAAGCATCATACAAGTTCATCACATATTCATAGTTGTATGTACACTACCGGCCATAAGTATTGACCCATCATTAAAATATTGCAAAAACAATTCAAAAGAAATTATAAAATAAAAATTTATTCTGACTTATGTAAAGAATTGTAAAAGTTATAAAAACAATGTGCTAACAAAGATAATCATAAATTGACTTAAATTTGCGAATCGTTAATGTGTTTACCTTTGGCTTTTATTACTGCCGCACACAATCTTGGCATCTTCTCTGGCCGCGGTAACTGAAGAACAGGACCCTACCAGCACGTACTTGATCATCAAGCGATATCCGTCCTTTTTGAAAATCGCTATACCAGCGAAACACAGTTTTGTGTGAAGCACTTTCATCACCAAATGCGAGTGGCAATCATTGAAGACTCTATTATTCACATAAACCGACCTTAAAATCGTAGTAGATGATTGCACGCACATACTCTTTTGACAGGTCCATGTTTCGATGATAAATCGTATGTGCCACGTTTGCTTTATCACAGCAGCGACTCAACTGACAGTCAGAACTTACCACTTAAGGGTGGTGCTATTTAGAAATGCAGTGTTGCCAGCTCTAACTTCTCTAGTTTTCCTGGCATCTCAGAATATGTAGCATGATCATCGTACTTACAGTTTAATAATACAAATATTTTGATAGGGATAAAAAATAGTTTCTTTGAATAATTATGCAAGTGGGCAAACTTTCCAATTGTGCAGGCGGGTAAACTTTGATGGCCGATAGTGTATATACGTTTATATAGACATCTAGTGCAAATTAAAGAATCATTTCTTCAAATACCAATTATAAAGAGGATCAATTAGAATTTACTATTAAAACATTGAAACCACAAGCAGGAAACTGTTGAATTTCCTAGTACCCCAAACTTTTTGTATTCTCCCTTCTTCAACTAACCTGCTTAAATACGTACGTATAAAGGAAAATGATTAACAAAATAATAAGTTGGTTTGAGTTCCTTTTTATTTGTGTATTGCTTCTTCCATACTTTCTTCTTTTTTTCCTTCTTTCTTCGCACATTCACCGAATTCACGATTTAATTCTATTAACCTAAAATTCGCAAAACCATTTCAGCACAGCCCAACGGTCTTGCCAGCTGACCCGTTTGATCCAGTAGCAGACGCAGAAATCCTTAGAAAAGCCATGAAAGGTTTCGGAACGGACGAAAAGGCTATTATCCAAGTCCTTGGGAACAGAACAAATGAGCAACGTTTGCAAATAGTCGTTCAGTTTAAGACTTTATTCGGAAAGGTTCGTTGTGTTTTATGTTACCTTTACTAAACTAATTTATTAAATCGATAGGACTTAATTGAGGACATACAAAGCGAAAGTAGTGGCAATTTCAAGAAGCTTCTGGTTGCTTTATTAACTCCATTGCCAATATTATACGCTAAACATATCAGGAAAGCTTTGGAAGGATTTGGTACAGACGAAGAGGTGTTAATCGAAGTATTTTGCACTAAGACCAACCACGAAATTCGAACAATACGCGGAGCTTACGAATCAGGTATTTATCATTTCTAAAATTACAGAAATCTTCTTAAAGAAACATTTTTAGAATTCGGTCGTAATCTTGAAGACGATCTAAGTTCAGACACCTCCGGCACCTTCAAACGCGTCATGGTTTCTTTATGCAACGCCGGTAGAGATGAAAGCATGCTCACAGACTTGGATGCGGCCGCAGAAGATGCTCAGAAGTTGTTAGACGCCGGTGAAAACCAATGGGGAACCGACGAAAGTACATTTAACATGATCCTTTGCCAAAGAAACTACGCCCAACTCCAATTAATCTTCGATGAATACGAAAGGCTTTCCGGTTTGGACATCGAAGATACAATCAAGAGCGAGTTCTCTGGCAATTCAGAAAACGCCTTTTTGGCAATCGTTAGGTCGGTAAGAAATACACCAAGATTCTTCGCTAGATGCTACCATGATGCCATCTCCGGATTGGGGACCAAAGATAGGAAGTTAATCAGGATCACGGCGACGAGGTGTGAAATAGATATGGGTGATATCAAGAACGAGTACGCTGAGAAGTATGGAGAAAGTTTAGCAGATGCTATCTCAGTAAGTTTTTTTTGCAGGATGAAATTAGCCTTTGGTAATTATCTTGTGCTTTTAGGGTGATTGTTCTGGATATTACAAGAAGCTATTGTTATCTTTAATTGGAGAATATTAACACATATATAGTACAAACATGGTATAATAAAGAGATAAGTGTTTTTAACTTCTGTGGCCTTTTTAGATGAATTTGTTACACAGTATTTGATAATAGTTATTTACGAAATGCCAATTTTTTTCAATATGTTACCTATTAGATTAAATTAAGGAAAAATGCATATATTTATTATACAGGACTTTTAATATCGTATTTATCTAAAATATTGTCAATTATATTGTTAATCTTTACATTCCTAGAAATAAAACATTTCATGTCCATGTAAGTTTTTGAGTATTTTTGTCCTTTTTATTACGTTTGTTTATATTATACAGTTTTTTTTTTCGTAGGTTGAAATTATAAATATCTAAAAGTATTTCATTTTTTATGCACACCACCGCTCATAAGTTTAAGGTAACCTTGAAAAAATTATACTAAGATTTAATTTAGAAGAGCTATGATATATGTATTAAACTGTATCTTTTAATTAGGAGGATTGTTTTTAAATTGAAGCGCCAAAAAGTAACCTTACTGTTTTCGGCAAAAATTACACAAGGAGTATTTGATATATATATAACAACTGACATTTAGATCGTATATTTTTCTGAGTGTTAGTATTTAATTTTTGTCCCTAAATTTGCATAGGTTTGAAAAATTCCATCGTGTAAACACGTCTTTTCATTTTACTCCGAATTAAAAAATAAAATGTAGTTATAAATTATTGTACTACAACGAAAACAATATAAAAAATACATAAGCTCAATAATGGTATCGCCAAAAAAAAAATTATAGATTGGTACAACTTTAGCATTTGCTAACTTAGCACTAAGCAACAATGACGATGCTATCTGATCATGTTACGTGATATGTAGATGCATTCACATCGTATTCGCTTCACTTATACCTGTGATTATCAAAATGTGGATTATGCAGAAACATAGTTCCTGCTTAGTGATGTAAGCGAAAGAGAAACGTTACGTTACGAGGTTTGAGGAATTGTAGATTTCCTTCATTTATGTATGTTATTGTATTTATTATTTCATAAATTGCATTTATCTTGTACAGTTAGTATATTGGATGAAAATCTGCGAGCTGTTGATTGTATTCTGGGTGAATGGAAAACGCATATGTAGCGAAATACCCTCCTCACCTCGGCGTAATACGGAAAGACGGTTTCATTGAATCGATTCAAATTGAAAATATCAATGTGAGAATAGGATTTTGTAGTAGTAGTTAAACAAAAGTAGAGATTACCATACTGACACATAATCGCTCTGCAGAATAGCATGCGTATCTCTCGATTTTGTTAACTTATAGAAATCTTATTTCATCCTCCTCCTACTCACAATTACAGCCATCAATACGTCGGAAGTGCTCTCATAGTATATATAAAAAGTGTTTGTTTACACGATATTGCTAAATGTTTCCAAATTTATTTCGAAATGGCAAAATTTGTTATATTCGTAAATTATTAATATAAATATTTGTTTGTAAAATAGTTGTTGGTAAGTGTATCAATTTTTAATGTGTCTAAATCCACACAAAAACGATGTTTTATTTCATTTGTATGTTTTAAATGTGCCGTCATTTCAAAAAAATTGTATTTTTTGTTTTAATAAATAATTAATAAGGAAAAACGACCAATGAAAGCTGTACATTATTTGAACAGTGATAAATGAAATCGTAAGGATAATGATTATTTTAGTAACAGATTTTATATTTAGTACTCGCATTTACCGTTGGTGCGGAGAAAATAAACCTTTAAATCACAAATGCAAAAACCGATCAACACTCATGCACAATAAAGATAATCTTTGCCTTAAACAAAAAACAAATATGAAGCAAAACTAAACAATGATACCAACTATCACCAATTACGAACTGCCAAATACGACCATACTTTAGACATAAATAATATTGGTCTTCCGCCCAACCCTATTTGAGTGATAAGGAACTAACCCGGACATAAATTCGTTATTACTCACGTATGTGTCTTCTCGTTTTGAACGAGCTCTACTTCGGGTAGTATTTCAAAAATGTTATGGCGCACATAAAGTTCTTCCATGAGCAGATATGACGTCAATACATTGATACTATAGTAATGTATTCCAAAAAGACAGAGACAAATTTCTAACCACACACACGTAACAGTTATTTCTCATCGGTTGCTATTTTGCGGTATAGATTAGTTCTCGGAGAATCCATATACAATTTTATTTGGTTTAGATTTTATATTTCGGACAGATCTTCAAATTTAAGTTTTCCGCGTAAAATTAATTTCACAAATTTATAGGTTGTAATTTGGACTGGGGGTTTATTCAGAATTTTGTTTCTCTCTTTTTGGAATAAAGTATAGTTTTAAGAAAAGTCGTTTTATAAATTACTTGTCAAGTATCATAAATAAACACAAACAAAATTCCAAACGTTGCAAGTGATTACAAATATCATATAAAATGCAAATAACCTTTTTATATGACATTCAACACCTTGTAAAACAACTTTAATCAAATTACGTCTTTCAGTACGACTGCTTTCAGACAGCATATTGTTGGCATGGAAATGTAATTTCTTTCTATCTTTCTTCTGTACATTATTGAGCACACTGACTTTGCATATTCATATTTTATATGTATACTGACGTTATTTGTCATATTTTAATTACAAATATAGCAATTTTTACATAATATTTATATGCAAATATAACCTTTTGCGAGTAGGTAAAGGTCTTTTTCAAAATTAAAACATATATTCGATTGATATTATCGGAAGCACTAAGAGTACCATTCTAATGTGTATATTTGTTTTCATTTTATTTGTTGTATTCTTTTAGTATTGTCACAAAATGATATTAAATTTCAAATGATTTGATTCAATTTGCTTTAAAGCCCATTTACTCAAAGTTCAAAAAATACTTTGTTGAAACTGACACGGGCAACTTCTATAAAGTCTTGCAAGCTACTTCTGTAAGAAAACCTTAGCTTAATGGCGTATCATCTAAGAGTTTTGTTAAAACTATATGTTGACTTCATAGTACTCATGGGCTTTGCTATAGCTATTTGTTTAAAATTAAACTACGAGATAACGATACATGTAAATGTGGGGAAATAGAGTCACTGGAACATTTAATTATATCATGTGTCAAGTATAATAATTACCACTCGATTTTTTCAAAAATGTGTTAAGGTTAATAACGAAACATTTTAATTATTTTAGTTTAGTAAGTTCTCATAACATAGAAATCTATAATCCATTCGTAGTTAAAAGTGAAGTCACAGGTATGTATAGCAGTAAACTCCACTCACACAAATTAATTAATTATGCGGAACGCAGCGTTTCGAGAGCACGTGGGCTCCCATTGTCAACCGTGTTACCGACAGTTAATTTGTGTGAGTGGAGTTCGGTAACACGGTTGACAATGGGAGCCCACGTGCTCTCGAAACGCTGCGTTCCGGCATAATTAATTAATTTGTGTGAGTGGAGTTCGGTAACACGGTTGACAATGGGAGCCCACGTGCTCTCGAAACGCTGCGTTAATTTGTGTGAGTGGAGTTTACTGCTATACTTGTGAATTGTACATCCACACAGTCCTTGCAATCGTCAAAAGTGAAGTTATTGTTTGAGTGTTTGTTTAATGAAATGCCTGTTTATCCTTTTTTTGGAACCACACGTGGGTTTCTTTCCGCCGTGGTTTTGTTTGGTTTGTGTTACTTAAGTATTCCCTGATAAACCCATAGACAAGAAGCGTGTATCCCTGCATGATCCATAGTATAAGTGTATGAAGTATGAATCGGAGTTGCTGGTCATTGCGTATAGCTAAAACTATTATAGAATAATAGAATAGATATTAAATTTCGTATTTTATTCTAGACATGTAATATGTTTTTACATACATATGTACATTAAGAACTAAAATTACTTGAAAAATTTAACCTTTTCTATTTTTTTACAACACGCAATACTAGACATTTACAAGAAATGCCAAAGATGCACAGTATAGAAGATAAATTGATAGAAAAAAGGATTGTTTTCAGTCGATTAATCTGTTATATAAAAACGCACATACAAGAAATGCTAAAATACGATAACGCTATTAATTTATTTAAATAAAATCTACTTAAGTGATAACCGTAACATTTAAATTTTACTGTTTCCAAAACGTAGAAAATAGGAGCAGTAGTATTTTAATCATAGCTCCCCAATACGTTTCCCAGGTAGATATTATTATTATATTCTACATCATCAATAAAAACCTATTACTCATAGTACGTAATACAACGTCAATATTTTTTTAGCGAATTCTTATAACGTACAATGTAGGTATAAACAATGATGACTCATCACAGCAGTGTCTGGTTGTGTATACATTTGCAATAGAAAGTAGAAGACTATTGACGTATTAAAATTTTCACTATTAAAATTGTGCGTAAACTAATTGATTTATATTCAGACTAACTTGAATAAAAGTACATTTTAAATCAACTAATGCCATCTAGTAATAAAGAAGAAAAATAATAAACTATTCAACATTACACAATCATAACAATGACGTAGGTAATACGTATATACATTTCCGATAATGTATTTGAAGAGATGGTTTAAAACGAAACTTCCCAAGCAAACAAGAATAACAAAATACTACTGCACAATCACTTTAGAAAACGCGTAGGCGGTTAGTCGAAAATTTTTGGTTGTATTAGTCTGTATTTTGATGCATATTGCCAACCTTCTTACCTAACATTAGCAACGTTATAAATATGGCAACCCAACATACGCTATCTCAGTCATAACCTAACCGTTGTAGGAGTAATTTGTTGTCCAAAGATATAAGCCAATCGTGATATTCTCTGCGCTATCTTCCGCTTTGTTAACTGTAAATCGAAATAATTTAACGAACAAGCATCACAGAATGAGTTACCCGCATCACTATGTAAGTAGGCGTTTCATAAACGAAAATTTGGTCAGTTATACGTATAGGATAGAAAGAAATTGTTTGGATAGGTTTCTTTTGCTATACTAATATTAGCTTAACAACTAATCTATTTCTGCAACACAATAACAACTCTTATGTGTTAATATACGGTTCTAGCATGCATTGACTCATTGAATTCTTGAACAAGAAGCATTAGTAACAAGTTGTCATTGTTATGAGCTGTCCTTTTGCTTTCTAAAGGAACCATCTGTCAATTTAAGTTACGTTATTGTTTAAAATCACGGTTAATTCGCATTCCAATTATTAATAAATTAATAATCTTGGATTTTCTCAATCTTTTTCTTGAATAAAATTCTCACGGTTCTAATAATCAAGTAATCAGTTAATTCCCCCCAAAAATGATAACTAAATAAATTTAAATTAACTCCGATATGAAAAACTATTAAAGCCTAGCAAAATACTGAAATATATGCAAGATATACCTTTCAAGTTAATGCAATTGGAACAACACACACGTTTTGTAGTATTTCAAGGTCTTAACATTGTAAAGTATTTTATCCAAATTGTTCAGATTGAAATATTTGATAAAATGGTGAAGAGTGCGGCAGACCTTGTACAGCTTGTTTAAAAATGACTCATACACGTTCGATATTTCAATAAATAAAAATAACTACATTTCTTGCATAATTTCCCGTAGTATGGGTTCAATTTGAACGAATTATCAAAAAAAAATGTGCGTAAAATTTTGTAGTTTTTCTAAAAATACTTCAAACTAAACGCTGGTTTAGTGACGAGTTGATACGCTATAGTTATTAAAAATAGTAAGAAAGTCTGTTATTTTTATTCTTTTAAATTTGTCGGTAGATATTATTGACATCTTCCAGAATTTTAATGAAAAGTTTAATGTCGATACTTCATCTAGAATTGTTGGAGGGAAATTAGACCAAATGTCCTAAAGAGACCTTGAAAACATAGATTTCAATTTGGATCGTAGTAGGGTGATAGGATTTAAAACTTTAAAATGGTGGGAATTTGCTATATCCAGATAAAAATCTGGGCTTTTTATTTAGAAGTGATGAGAAAGCCACTGCTCATTCCTCTCTGAGAAATAGTCTACCGATTACATTAATATGTAGATTTCACTACTACCGTGTAAAAAAAGAACCGTTGAATCTAGTGTTGGCTTACTGCCGCTACTAATCAAAAGTGATAAATTAACATTATACAGAACATAAACGTTTAATTTTGCGAAATAGAACAAGTCATATTTTTGGATTTACTTACACGATAATAATACAAAGTATGTGATAAAGTAAGCCTTCAAAATATTAACGATTTGTCTAGTGTGGCCTTCCGAACTTTAGCCTAATTGAAAATTTTGCAGTTAATGTAACCTCGATTATCCAGGATATTGCTAGGGAGAACAATGCCATATACTGTATTCATTTTTACATATTTGCATATGTATATATACGCGCTGATTCATTGAAACTATTTGCTAAAAGTATTATGGATTGTGGACTCCCTTTTTTGAAAAGCTAATACAATCACGGCCAACTCGATGAAAAATATTTTCAAGGTGGTTTGCTTTTCTGGTTATATCGGACATTCAGCATCAACTTATTTATTTTAAATGTAATAGTGCATTTTTGCCTTATTTCAGTTATTTTGAAAATGCCATTAGTACAACTTTTGAAGCCATCTGCTGTACCTATTTTTAAAAAATTATGAGTTATTTCAACTTTCTTAATTATTTTAATAGCCTGTCAGGCAAATGACAGCTTAAGTGAAAATGAATAACCAAGTTTATTAAAAGTTGGGAATTTCAAACAGATAGTTTTAAAAGTTGTGCTGAAGGGGAAAAAATCGAAATAACCAAAATAAGATAAAATATTAAATATGCATTAAAAAAGGCATCGTCCCATTTAAAATAAGAAAGTTGATGCTGATGTTTGTATAACCAGAGTTGGCCATGATTCAATTAGCTTCAGTACAAATTTTCAAAAAAAGAGCATTCGACAAACCATATACCTTTAACGAATCATTTTAATCAGTCACCTGAGATCTACATTCATTTAAAATTCAATGAAAAAGTTTGTGTTTGGGTCTTAGTATTGTGCATTCTGACGTAGATGCGTACAAAATATTTCTCTAATTAAATGTATTAACGTTACCAACGTCGTTTCGTCGATCCAAATAATTTAACAAAACAGTTGCCGTTGCCATTACATTTTGACCACCAGATATTTTGTTGTCTTCAGGAATCTCTTTGACTTTAGATTGGTATTCGAGTTGTCGTCAATATGTGCAGACGATGACACTTGCGGTGTCATTTAACATATTTTGATCATGAAATTATAGGCATTTTACTTTAATGCTTATATAATATCTTAGTAGCAAAAGAGATACAAAATTTCGTTTAATTTCTTTTCGTTGCCAGGATAAATCCACACACACAGTTACAACATTATTATCATTCGAATTAGTACGTCTTAGCGATAAGAACAAGTTTAATTAATAATTCTCTTTTTACACTAACTTTATTCCTAAAGGAGTTCAATTGGTGGGACGTTAAAAGGAGGTGGGGGTGAACGGCCTCAAATAACCTAAATATCTTTCGATACCTAATAAAATGGGATTTATTATTAGAGAATGCAGATACTGTTGGAAATTTTGTAAATAGCATTTCTTTCGATAATCTTTAGTTTTAACCATCACGATTGCAAAGATTTCCTACTTGTATAATACACAGTTATCGCAGTAAACTCCACACCACACAAACTAATTATTAATTCGGAACGCAGCGTTTCAAAAGCACGTGGAATATCATTGTCAATCGAGTTACTTTTTGAATAGTATATCAGCATGCAATATTTCCCATGCAGACTCTAGAACAAGTATGTGCAACCTTTGACATGTTGTGGGCCAAACTTTAGTGTACAAAGACGTACGTGGGCCGCGTTTAAAAGTAGTGCATTTTAAAGTAGTGTTCATAATTTTTAGCGGTAGATATCAGACATGAAACAATACGACAATGTTATTATAATACAATTTATTAAAATAAGAAAATGAAATAAAAAAATAGGTACAACATTATAATTAAATTCTGAAATTTTTGTTTTAATTGGGTTTTTCAAAATGTCTCGCGGGCCGGATCAAATTTTACAGCGGGTCGGTTGTTACCCATATATGCTCTAGAAGTTCCTAATTTATCAAGATTTTACAACCTATTGGGCGGTGCCAGCTGTTGTAGGTCTTCGAAAAGGAACAAACGAAAAGAATCCGTAGTAATTGTCTGTTGAAAAAGTTTTCGTTTTTTTTTTTATTATCGTTTTGTACACGTTTAATTCTCTGGGAGAATCTACATTTTTAAGTAGCTTAATGATTCTGGTTTATCAAAACGATAGTGCCACGGATGTTGATCGTATTTTAAAGAAAATCTAATATAAACAACACATCAGAAATTCCACTACATTGACACCAATAGACGCCGGTTGCAAGACATTTATAAAACTACCTTTCCACTCAACAGTAAAAGGGTTAAGTAAAACTTTCCTCCACATGAACGTATCGTTTGTATAGGAAAACACCCTAAAACCAAATATGAAGATAAGGTCCGGAGTTTAATCGCATATTACAAAATTTACATTGGATAAACAAAAAGAGAGTATCGAAGCTATGTTAAAAAAACATTTATCACACATTATCATTTTGATAAACCAAAATTATCTAGTTTATCAGAGCACATGGCAGGATTCGGATACAATATTGAATTAAAAAACGTTAAGCTTCAAATCCAAATTCTTTTAGAGAATTAGATGCGTACGATATTCATGGAAAAAACTTGCTCCGAATTGTACATTTGAATTTAATAGATTTATTACCATGATACCTATGCCCTATTCTATTCGTTTTCTCCTTTTCGGAGAGATACAATATATCTGGGACTATCCAATAGCTTGTAAAAAGTTGGTAATTTAAGACCTTTGAGAGCCACCGCAGGAAATATTGCATGCCGATATATTTCAACAATTTAGTTGGTAACTCAGTTGCCAATGAAAGTCCACGTGTTCTTGAAACGCTGCGTTCCGATTTGTATGGTGAGGAATTTGTTGGGATACCTGCCCTCATTAAGCATGCGCTTTAGTCACAGTTTTTTACGTTTCTTTTTAACGTTAAAAAATAAAATGCATATAGGCTGTAAATCAATCGTTTTAGAACATTCTCGAAAAGGTAAGACACTATAGTCGCAAATATTTTTTAAATTATTCGCGTATGGCACGCCGCATTGCGTCTTAGTTAGAAAATCAGAAAAAGTTAAGCAGTAACTTACCAATATTGTTTCAAACGCAAAATATCATTTCGATCTCTGCTTTACAATTTCAATTTTTCTGCAAGACCATTAGAGCTGGGTTGCTGTTAACTTAAAATATCGTGCATGGTTACGTAACATAACTAGTATCTTTAGAAGTCTTCCTTTCCACATTTGAGGTTCCCTAACAGTCTCTTATTACTTCCAGGGGTCTGGTAATAGACCACCATATCCACCGTCTTCCGGAGCGTCATATCCCCCAGGTCCTTACGCCCAACCTGTTTATCCGCCTAGTTTAGGTTTTCGCGTTGATGCGCCGATCTATATGCCACCTCCTGGATATCCTTCTGCGTCCATGACACCTTATCCTTCAGCAACATCCGCTTCATACCCATCAGCGACATCTCCATATCCTTCAGCGACATCTCCATATCCTTCAGCGACATCGTCTCCATATCCTTCAGCGACATCGTCGCCATATCCTTCAGCAGCACCGTCTCCATATCCTTCAGCCACATCGTCTCCCTATCCTTCAGCAACATCAGCACCATATCCTTCAGCAACATCAGCACCATATCCTTCAGCAACATCAGCACCATATCCATCAGCGACATCTAAACCGTATCCTACGGCATCTGCAGCGCCATATTCATCTTCAACTAGTAGTTATCCAAATTCATCCGCATCGTATCCTACAAGTCATAAGTCATTACCATATGGAAATCCAAGCCAGTCACACACCAGATCAACACATCAAACACATTACCATAGCTCATCTGCTTCTTATCCAAACACTCAACATTCTCAATACTCACGTCATACTAATAGCTCCAGTACTCACTATGATAGTGGACCAACAGCGTACAAGGTAATAATGTAGTTTTTGTATTTTCTGAGATTGCATGAAATTTTGTGCTTCGTTGTCTTAACTAGTTTTGCTAGGCAAGCTTAAAATATTCCATTTTGTGTTACGTTGTTGCAAAATAGGATTTTCTAAGTTCTATTGCTTTCGCTTCCTTTGGGAAAGTCAAGTAAACTTAATTGGAATTTTGGTACCTATGTTTATTATCATGTAGTCTCAATTTTGGAAAAAAAAATTAAGGAAGATTCATTTCAATGCAATTTTTATATTTTTCTTCGTTATTTTAAGGGTTCACCTACAGTTCTTCCGGCAAATCCCTTTAATCCTAGGGAAGATGCTGAAATTTTGCGTAAAGCTATGAAGGGCTTCGGAACAGATGAAAAAGCTATAATCAATGTGCTATCAAGGCGGACTAACGCTCAAAGATTGCAGATTTCAGTAGAATTCAAAACATTATACGGAAAAGTAAGTGATTTGGAATTATTTTCAACGTTTTAACTATAAATACGTTTTGAATTTCTAGTATTAATAAATGTGCATATTTTCTTACCTTTAGGATCTGGTAAAAGATCTAAAAAGCGAGACCAGTGGAAAATTTGAAGACTTATTGGTTGCCTTGATGACACCGTTGCCCTACTTCTATGCTAAAGAATTACACGACGCCATAGTTGGTCTAGGGACCGATGAAGATGTCTTAATCGAAGTCCTCTGTACAAAGAGCAATGCAGAGATTAGGACAATACGCCAAGCTTATCATTCACGTATGTACTTCTATTTTTCAACTTAAAAATATCTAAAATCTCCATAATCAAACGTTTTTCCAGTGTATAACAAATCATTAGAAGACGATCTTAAAGGAGATACTTCTGGAACATTCAAACGCCTTATGGTTTCTCTTTGCAACTCTGGAAGGGACGAGAGCATGGTGACAAATCAAGCGCAAGCCGCTCATGACGCACGATCACTTCTTAGAGCAGGTAATATTCGTATCTCTCCGATTTTCTCAAACAATTCGATTTAATTTTGTTTCTAAAAATCCCCCAGGAGAGCTTAGAATGGGTACAGACGAATCTACTTTCAATATGATCCTCTGCCAAAGGAATTTCGTTCAATTGCGTTTGATTTTCGAAGAATATTACAAGATAACGGGCCACGATTTCGAGCAAGCCATTAAGAACGAGTTTTCTGGCAATTCGAAGGAAGGCATGCTGGCTATTGTGAGGTCCATACGAAATCTTCCCGGTTTCTTCGCCAAATGTTTGCATAACGCGATAGCTGGCCTGGGAACCAACGATAAGAC
This sequence comes from Trypoxylus dichotomus, assembly GCA_023509865.1. Classification (NCBI taxonomy): domain Eukaryota; kingdom Metazoa; phylum Arthropoda; class Insecta; order Coleoptera; family Scarabaeidae; genus Trypoxylus; species Trypoxylus dichotomus. The sequence continues at coordinate 13,261,363 of CM042078.1, forward strand.
ATTAATTCGGGTCGTTACCACTAGATGTGAGATTGATATGGGTAATATTAAGCAGAATTATTTGGCCCAATACGGTGAGACCTTAGCTGATGCTATTAAAGTAAGTGAATTTTACTTAAGATAGTTATGAACTTGATTAAAATGCTTTTGTTTTTACAGGGCGATACTTCAGGAGACTACAAGAAGTTACTGCTTGCTTTAATCGGGGAATCCTAAAGATTTTTGCATAACCTTACTTTTAATACTGAAAGTAATCTCCATTTAATTCTAGGCCTACCGTATAACTTGTAGTATTACAAACGTTTTTAAGATACATATATTATCATAATATGCAAATATATTCTATTTATTACCCTTTTTGAACAATTGTACAATATATTGCATATTATTGTGTATAATCATTCAGAATTAATATCACATTTTGTTGTTAAATTAATGTTGTTATTTTTTCCATTATGGAAATAATATAAAAAAAATCATTTGAATAATGTTGGTAGTAGATATCGTATGTACTAAACTCTCTTGTGATTTCCTTATTACTGCGGGCCAAAATCAAAATATATTGAATTGTTTTCAATACATTTAGTAATTAAGAAATATTTCTTTTTTGAAACGTTTATATGCCAAATTAAATGCTAATTGGAAAGATATATTTTTACATGTTGTAAATGAGTTATAAGGGAATTATGTTTAAAATGTACAAAGAAAAGCATTTTTATATATTTTTAACAATCTTCCTACTTTGTAATGTATTTTATAAATATACGCTACGTATAATAATGTATAATGTTATATCTGTTTTCTACTTCTCGTTGTAAACATATTTTCACTAAGAAAATAAGTCTGATGTATATTGTCCCAGTTAATATCAATGTATGTTCATACTTATTTATATCACTGGTAAGCTTGAAACATTTTTTTTTGTTGTAAATGTTCTCAAATTTTAATAAAACGTATATTTTATTTATGCCAGCATTTTATTTTAATTCATATTGCTTTGCCTGCTGTGGGGCTAGTGACTCAGTACCTTGGGTGCTCGACTATCAATGCGGAGTTCCGGGTTCGAACGCCGGGCCTCTTCCTCAGGGTTGAGGTTTTCTAGATTTTTCCTCATTCCATGCCGAATGCTTACAACGAATATTTTAAGACGCACCACAGGCGCAGGCATGATAAGTTATGACACTTGCGCCTGTGGTGCGTCTTAAGATATTACTAATCTTAGCCTGGCCGATGCTCTGTAATTGGCGAAAGCTGTCGGAGGATGCGAGACGTGGATTATTATCTGTACAAGGTTAATACAAAGTCTCGGAACACATCAATAACTTTGTTATTTAGCCTTTTTTTTTAATTTGGTATAGTTAAAAATTACGAATTTATTGTAATATTTTTACATTTGTTCTTTCCTTCCGGTTTGAAAGGAAATGATTTTTATTTATTTTTAATGGAATCGCCAGTATATTTTCGAATGCATACTGAAAAATTGCTTTCTAAAGTATCATGTTTATTCTTAAAACGCAATAAAAAGAATAATAACGTAAAGTACCTTACTTCTCAGATTGCTGTCACAAGTAACTGATGTCACTATCTTTTGTATTTGCTGATGAATTACCATGACAGTAAAACTTACAAAATCTGAGCGAATTGTCATCTTAATCACTTACGATTGTGGTGACCATCAACGTTCTTTTGAAAAAGTTCGCAGTTTGTTTAAGATTGTTTATTCGAATCGCCAAATCAGTAGAAATGCAGTGTATTAGACAATTCAAAAAGCAGAGCATTCGAGTTGTTTAAATCAAAAAAGGTGAACGTTCAAGAACATCATCAACCGGTAAAAGTATACATTTTGCTAGCAATTTATAAAAATAATCACGTGCCTACAATGGAATTGGGAAAAATTCATGAGGTTTCCCAAAAATTTGCGCACAAATTCTAACATCTGCAAAACTGAAATCCTCTAAAGTACATATTTTTCATGAGTTGGCCGAAAATGACCCAGATCACGGACAGTCTAATTAGGTGAATCAAATAATCTCTGATAAAACAAACTTTTATCTTAATGATACACCGTTAACAGACACTGTCGTTACTGCTCAACTGAAAACTATGATTGGATGGAGGAGATCCATACACGCTATCTCACAAAATTAATGTATGAGCTGCAAACTATATAATAGGACCATTTTTCATAAGGAGAAATTTAAACGGTGGCCGCTATTTAAATTTGTTTAGGAACGAAAATGGAGGCGAGTAATTTAACTGTCAGCCATTCTCCAGACCTATCCCCATTGAGGTCTTTTTTATAGGGTCACTTGAAATGCCCACTGCATAAAATTGAACCAAATAATATTGAACTAGAAGAATGAATAACTAAAGAAATCAAACCCATTGTACCGCAACTGAGATCACAGCTAAGTTGTAAACGGAGCACAATTTAAATATTTATTGTAGTGTTAATAAAATTTCAAAAATATCTCGATTTTATATTATATAGTTCTTCCATTTGTTGTAATGCATTTTTACCAACAGAAGGAAATGTGTTATTTCCGAAAATAATTTTTGATCTGCATCTAAAAATACAATATATTGAGGTCCCTTTACAAAAATAAGAAAAAAGCATTTCCTGTCAAACTTGAAGCGAAGAAATGTGAAAATGTTATAATAAATTGTTTATTTTTAAATATAAATCCATAACGTATTAAAAAGAAACTCAAACGACAATGTTACTCATCCGTTGCGAGACTTTTTAGCATTGATTGTAACCCCGGAATATTTTCAGTTGTGAAAATTGTCGATATAATATTCCGTTTAATTTTCAACCTATTACAAAACTTCAATTTTTAGATTGTATATATGTAAAAATACCTCCAATTTGATATATTAACTTTAATATATTCTTAGTTCGCGTTGTATACATATTTAAGTTTATAAATATGGACGATATGGATATTCTGAATTAGGATTGAATTATCAGTAAATATCAATATATTTTGGTTAACATTCAAAACTCTTACCATATTTAAGCCGATAGGATTACAGCACTTGGTACTGAAGGATGCAGGATTAAATAGGATTAATTTTTCAGGTGCGTATCATAGCATCAATCATACGATCTGGCCCATAACGTTAACGATAATAAATTTGAAATTGAAATAACCACGAAATGACGGTTGGTGGTCATTTAATGAACTAAATAGTGATTTTTATAATTATTAGGTTGTTCAAATTTATGTATTTGTAACCAACATTATGACTTCTGACATCTTCGGCGCTTTGATTCTGCTTTCATTTTGTGTGCTGTCACAGATTTTCACAAATTCCTATATTTTATTTATAACCAGAATTTATTTGTGTAGATCTTGTCGATATTTCTAGTATTAATATTGTATTGCTATTATTGAATAAATTAATGTATAATTTCCTAAGGAGATACGGCAAATTTTACAAACAACGAGATGGAACAAGATGCAGAAGATATCAAAAGCGAATATGAAGCCAGCATTTTTGCTAAAGCTGAATTAAATGATGATAATAATGTCATCTGGTTGAGTGAAATCAAAACCGAGTCAAATCAGGGAATAAACATTATTCAAGTAACTGACGTTACAAAATTCTCAATTACAAACTCGTCAAAAAATGAAATTCCCTTAAAAAACAAACGAAAACGTTCCAAGTCAAAATGTGGTAATATAGCAGTATTACAAAAAAAAACTCGTCCTACAAGTACAAATATATATACCAAATTTTGTAAGTTCCCCCATATGATTTTAAGATCAATTGCATTAATTACCTATTTTTAATAGTTTGCTCAAATTGTCAGGAAGAATGTGAAGTATATTGTTTAAAGTGTCAAATGTTAGTACATATCCTTGATAATAATGGTAAAACGGGCACAGATAGATCTAAAGAAACTATCCCGAAGGATATTCTCCAATTATCTGAACTAAATGGTAAAAGTAGTGTTATTGCTTTAAAAGCAATACCAAAAGGTGTTAAATTTGGACCTTTCGATGGTCTAGAATCTATACCAACAGCTGTAGGATCTACATGGAAAGTAAAAGGAGGAAATTTTATATTAAACAGGGATCATTTGCAATATTCTAATTGGATGCAGTATGTCAATTACGCCAGAGCATGTGCGGAAGGAAATCTATCACTCTTTCAATATGATAATTCTTTATATTATCGTAGTGATCGTGAAATTAAAATAGGTGAAGAATTGTGTGTTCACTTCGGAGACGAGCATTCAAGTTGTTTAAATCAAGACACTGAAACGTATTTGAGCGCAGCAGTTGAAACTGAAGTAGAAAATGTGTATGGATGTACCTTTTGTTGTTTAGGATTTGTTTCGGAAGTTTGCCTGGCAAGACATAAGGCTACATGTACAAAAGGAACTAGGGTTTATATTGGAACTGCAGGTAAACAACTAGTTTTACTGTCATGAAAGTCATGCATTCGTTTAAAGTGGAATAAATAGATGATTGTACACTACCGCTCATAATCTTCAGACTATCTTTGGAATCTGTATTATGGTTTAATTTAAAGAAAACACTGTTTTAATTTTAAAAAAGGAACACGTGTACTTGTCAGTTGATGGTCTGGTAAGAATCCAGCTTTGAGTTTGATTACAGTTTAGCACAAATTTGGTATTCTTTTTACTAATTTATTTAATTGACTCAGAAGAAAGGCGTTCTCATAAATTCTTTTGCTGAACTTTGCCATTCATTTCATATCACAATTTTTCTATAGGATAGAGGTTTGCTGATTGTGGTGGTTAGACCACATTTTCGATGATTCCTTTTCGTTTTTTCTGTTAAAATAAGTATAGGCGGAGCTTTAAAGAGTGCTTGGCATCATTATTGTGCTGGAAAATAAACCAACAAACAACCACATGGAATTACGCACAGCTTCAAAATATCTTTATAGTCTTCATTCGTAGCAGAACGCCCTTATGCCATCACCGAACTTCCTTATTTTGCTGTAAATGTTTTTTGAGCAACAATTGATGGTTTATTACCAAAAATTTCGAATTTATATTTTTTTCCAGAGATCATTTGCCTAATTTTCTTTGATCCAATTTTCTAATATGAGATATATTACTACATCTGTTTAAACTAAAATTATATAGCCATGTTTTCATTAGGCGGTCATAGGCTTATGAGCGATAGTGTATATGAAATTTGAAAATCACAGCTGCAAAAATAGACTGTTCTATAAATTTTATTATACAGATTGTTCACTTAAATGTGAACATAACTTCTTTCTTGAGTAATTTATAAAACAAGCCTTTCAGATAAAAAATATGTAGAGAGCAGATCTGTGTATTAGAAAATTATACTGAAGTATATATATGGTGTTCAGTTGTTACTGTCTATTATACAACTTTCTTTTTATAAATGAAATTTTTAAGTTAGTATTCAATTTGAATCAACTTTCTTCACGTTTCCTATTGTTAGTATAGTCCAATGTTAGCGATAATTGAGATTATTTGAGTTTTCTGGAAAATCTTGATTAATTCTGTTAGTGAGCAATACTTCAAATATTTTAATGAAAATAAGGAATAATTCTTATTAAAGTCTTAATGCTGAAATTTTTATTGATAGCATTTTTTTTAAAGGAAAACCATCGAAATCTGCAAAATTTAGTGTTATTTTCATTCTTTCAGGTGCAACAACCACCCATTTTTTCCAGAATTTAGTAGACTTTAATCCCGACATTTTGTAAGCATTTTTGAGCAAATATTAACAAACTTTCAACAAGATACAAGAAATTGCAGCAGAGTTTAATTGTAGTATAATGGTGGTCCATTTTGAGCAGATGCAAATTCGCCTGGCCCAAACAAGTATTGGCAAATTTTTTGAGTTAGTTTATACAATTTCCAATAGATTCTGCTTTATCATACAGAGTATAGTTATGTATAAATGTGTGTGGGCTGTTAGTTTCATTCAATTTTTTAATCCATCACAAATAATCTTTTAAAACATTTTTGTGATGTTTTTGGTCCATGACTTGATAAAATATGGAGGATATAGAACCTATGCTGTAATGCATAATCAAATCTTTACAGGAGATGGATATTTTACTGCTTTTTATCATATTGGGGTTACTCTATTATCGACTCGATTTGTTATTAAACACAATCTGAGAAAATGAAGGAAATAGAATAATTCAAAAGTTACTGTAAATATTAATTTTTATCTTTTTCCAGCCATTGACAGAGAAATTCTCGTTTTGCTTAACCGCTGATTTGGTTTTCTTTTGCATACAAGCCTTCCCGATCTGTTTGGTGGGATATGTTCTTTCACTACTTGGCGAATAGGTTTGAAAGAGAGTATACAGTTTCGTAATGCTATTTTCATCACGAACATTTCGTACTGTTGCCGCAGTGTTGTAGCGAAGTGTTCGTATATACATTTTCTTTAAGTAATTTGGCCGTTCTCAAAGTATACTTCCGTTTCTAGAGGAGCACAAATTCCCTCCTCAAAATTTCTTATCACGAAATAATATTAAATTCACGACACAGCACAGCAGAAACATGTTTATTTTAATTTTCGAACACAGTAAATACGTTATTTTCGCTGTACGAAAGTCGGAAATAAACTAATTTACAGATGTATGAGGGATCATAGAATAGCTTCAAATAGAAAAATACATACTACGTCATACGTGCACATGGCTTACTTTAGTTTGGTGAATTGACCATCACTCATCATGTAGCATATTGTTACAAGCAATTACAGGTGTCTAGGAGCAATTATTAGACAATTTATTTTTCTGTACCGCTATCAGTTGCATGAATTATTCTTTTCAATTAAATATTTTTATTAATGAATAGCTAACTAAAAACGAAGAAATATTAACAAACAACTATCAATTTTTACTTTAATTATAAACTGCCGAATAAAATATTTCTTATCATTATATCTATGCAAAATTGTTATATCTTTGTTTTCACTTCATTCCATATATTGCAACTTGAAATTATTTTTTTTTATATAAAGCCCCTATCGCACCATCAATGAATTTAACAACTAGATTGATCAAACTGTTTAAGTTATATCGCGTATTACCTAAGGAATGTAAAAAATATAGAAAACAGTTGTGGTCAAGATACTCGTTATTCAAACGTAGCGAAGATAATGGCCGAGGAGTACTAGCTATGCCATTAAATGAATTACAAGATATGGATACACGTCACTATATAAATTATTTGGCAGTGGGTTCTGCAGCTTTAAGTAATCGCGGCAATTTTTTACATTTAAAATTTGACCACGTAGAAGCGCGATTTTATCAAAATTGACTTATCGAACTATAGGCGCTTCTAAAAATTAGAGTATCTGATCAAACTATGTCCGTAGCATCATTAACAAGGTTTGCTCAGTTTGTTGGTCAAATTCTGATGGTTTGACAGGGACTTGACACCCCATACTGGGTAATAATAAATTTTGTTCCAGAATGTTTGTATCAAATCATACAAAATGATTTAAAGTGTTATCAGATTATTAGCCTACAACAGTTTTCACATGTAAGGAATGTTAAAGAAGGTTGATATAGATTGTAGAGAGAAAAATACAATTATATCCATTTAAAAGAGCATGTTTATATATAGCGAAAACTGAACATCCTGTATATTTATATATGATTTTGTTGTCAAATTTATCTCTAAATTATTTTTATCTAAAGACTTCTCAGTAAATTGCTCGAGGAAGTAGTTATCTTTCAATGGTACTAATCGAATAACTTTTTAACAGATTTGGTTCAGTGCACTTTTTGCAAGATGTATTTAGAAGAAAAAGAACACTTAGGACATCATGTGGATTACTGCTGCGAAAGATATGCTAGGTAAAAATTGTATGTTCCCTATTACTGGATATTAATTGCGCATTAAGCTTGTTACATTTTTCATTTCTTCTTCACCTAATCTATTTATATTTCTGATTCAGTAAGCCTTTAGTATAATTTCTGTTACCAGGAAATATCTCTCATCTACTCCCACTGCCAATGGAGATGAAAATAAAAGCGAATCTGATGTTAAATACCAACTCAAGAAGATGTATAACGTTGTACAGAAAAAACACAAGTGCCCGGACTGCGCATATCAAACAAACGATCGCCACGACCTCAAGAAGCATCAATACAGGCATGCCAACATCAAACCGTTCGAATGCGCTACGTGCAAGGATCGTTTCACTCAGAAGGGACACCTCAAGATGCATATCAAGAATAAGCACGAAGCGGTCACTGATAAAGAGTACAAATGCCGCTTTTGCCCGTACCAAACGAATGGCAAAGGAGATTTTAAGCTGCATCTGTACGTACACGATACCGTTAAAAGATTTGAGTGCGAAATCTGCGGGAAGAGGTTCAGACAGAAGGCGAATCTCCAAGTACACCTTAAGAATCTCCATCTAGCGGTGAACAGCAAGAAATTTGCTTGTACCAAATGCAATTTCAGGACGAACTATAAGCACAGTCTCGATAAACACGTGAATCACACGCACAATGGTCCCGTCCCCGTTACCTGTCACCTGTGTAACGGTCAATTCAAACAGATATATACCCTTAAGCAACATATTAAGTACAAACATCCAAGTTCGGACGATGAAAAGGAATTTAAATGTCCAGTTTGCCCGTACGAGGCGCAGCGTAAATGGTGCCTGAAACGCCACCTGGCGACGCACGACGAAGAAAAACAATACAATTGCCATCGATGCGATTATAGTACAATTTGCAAGGTCAGCTTAAACCGTCATATATCCAAACATTCGGAACCTAAGCCTTACTCTTGCGAAAGTTGCGGTAAAGCTTTCGCACGCAAGGGGGCGTTTAAAATCCATATACGTCATAGGCATCCTATAATTGTAGAGTAACTTCTTAAATCGTCATATGGTTATGAAGTAGGCAAGAAAAATAACGCCACTTTCTGTATGTAATTCATATTGTTCGCTGTAAGTCGGTAAAGATTGTTATTGTTATGTTGTTGTAGATTTCCGCGGTCGTTGTTTTCTTTTAGAGAATATAGATTTCCGTGTTAAAACCGTATTGTAATTGCATGAGTCTGCCGACGTTTCGCTCTCAGTTGCATGGAGTTTGTTCTTGGCTGTTGCTGTGAGAAGCAGTGATACGATAACAGACTCGTGCAATTCGGTTTCAACCTGAAAACCTAAATTCTTTAAAAGTTGGCGTATTGTTATATCAAGCATACTTGTTCATCTTGTATTCGTGATTAACAAATTTTAGGTAGCTAAAAGATGCGTACATATGAATTGTATGTTAAAATCGTATATGTGTGAGATGTTAAACAACAAATATGGATCAGAGTTAGCTATGGAATCTTTTGGTACAAATGCATGGATCAGTTGTTTATATCGTACTACACGATTTCGCAAATTCTATAGCTGGCTTGTTACTTGATTTCTTGGTATCTAGTCATTCTAATAAGTAATTAGAAAAAAAGAACTACTTATATTTAAATAATTATTTGTAAATAATGTGTAATAAGAATTACTTTAAATCGCATTTTACTTTTTTTCGTTACCTTCCTACATAATAAGGATTTTTTCGCGTGTAACAAGGTTATAGTTTGTTACAGAATTCGATAACATCTACATTTCTTGACGAATAGTTATATTGTACTTCGTCATGCATGACGTCATGTATACTACAATTGTATATTTCTTAAGTACTTCACGGAGGTGGTTATTCGTAATTACTAATCAGAAGTGAAGTATCAGTGCTAGATGCATGATGGGTTACTTGTTTGGAGAAATGTGTATACGTTTGATTATCTATACTAAAATAATAATAATGTGCTGATATGAACACAACCTATTTGGTAGGTGATTTTTAAAAATATTTAAAAACACAGTTTTGGTGACAAAGTTCGTCATAGAAAACTATGTCATTGCGCTTGTTATTTGTGGTTATAACCGCATAACTAGTTGCCCGCGAAAAAATCCTTAATAACATATAAATCTTAACGGCGAGGTGGTCTAGTGGTAAGAGGGTCTGTATTTGAATTTGACAACTTGGGCGTCGTTCGCTATAGTTGTGTGTTGGAAACCAATGTTCAAGTACAGTGGCAGTACTTTTTCGAGCGGATTCAGTATTTTCCCGAATCGCCATTCCCTATTGGAAAAATAATCAACGGCGCTTCACCCTTTGCGACAAGGGTGTGTAGTGACAAGGCCATAAAACACTGCATACTCTTTCCTATATTTTAATTCCCCTGAGAGGGACACTAAAATAGCTTAGAACCCCGTTGGGTCACTCATCACCAAAAAAAAAAAACAAATCAAATTAGTCATTTGCATGGGGGTCTATTAAAGATAACGACAGCTTTTGGGATTTATCAGGGTCTAGTTATGACAATATTTTAAATTAGAACCAATAAGAGAAAACAAATCGGAAATTATAACATTTTGACCTTTTATAACCGTTTTATCAGAAAACAATGACAAACACCTATTATCAATATAATCGTACAATAAACAAACCGTCGAGTTGTAATCTCAACGATTATTTAATCAAAAAACTCCTACGTTTGGTAAGCAAGAGGCGGTACAGTAGGAAGGCAAATAATATAATAACGATATGATATTAACTAGAACATCCTCGGCGTATTTAAAGGAGGGACTGCATTGCCCACGACCCCATTTTAGTATTTGAAAGTCGTACCATTCGTTTCGGTTGCATTACATATAAAAATTGAAAATAAAAAATCAGTTTAGTCCAGTTAATAAATTAAAATTTAAACTTTGGGAAATTCGTTCGAGAAATGTCAATATCAGCTGACCAAAAGAAAGCTTTGGACGACGAAGCAGTCCGTAATTTTCAAGAATATCTCCGAATTGCTTCTGTACATCCCGACATTAATTACGGTAAGTTATTTCTGAACGTTCTCTTTTGAAAGTTTCTCGAAAATCCGTGCATGTATGAATTTTTCTTATTCTACATTTTCATCTGTTCTACTTTTCCTATGTAAGATGTGCAAGTTATTTTGAAGTGTAAGAAATTGGTTTAAGTTGTATGATAATGCTGTTATTCTCATAAATAACGCACAGTGTAGTGTAAAAATAGTTTGGTTAAAAAAAGATGATCTATTTGAAAGGAAGAAAATGTTATTCATATGTAACAAGATTGTTTCAAAGTGTTGCTGTATTAGTAGAGTTAAATTTGGAATACTAAGTGTTAACATAGAATTTATAGTTCCTTTTTAAACAAAAATATTTATTAAATTGTATTTTTACCGCTGTATATTTTAGATAAGTTTAGACTCAAACACCAAGTAGCATTCAAGTTTATTATTCATTTCACCTTTGATCTTATTGGCTTATATTTTATATAATTTAGCACACAATGTATATATTTGATTATGCTTTTCATATTTAATATTTACGAAAGGCTCATGTTGAAGTATTTAATCTACCTTTGATTACTCTGTCTACTTGACAGTCATTATTACGTGGAAAATATGCATCCAAATGAGGAAAATTTTCCATGGTCTTTACCTATATTATTATCACTCTGCCTCTTACTAATTTTTTACATATTTTCTGCATCAAATTGCGCTTTGGACAAGTTGTTCTTGTAGATTTATCATTTTTATCCGAATGACTGTACAACTTCGATTTAAAAATTTTTAATTTTCTCAAATTCTGAGTAGATATTAGTGATTGTATTTAAGATTAAATAAGGATTTTTTCCATACTTGCTGCAGGAGTCTCGATATATTGAGGATGTATCCAATTAAAACTCCTACTGCACAACATGCGTTATGTACAATTAGAAGATTCGTATGGAATGAACATTGTTTCTGTTTTATTATTTGAGAACATATCTCTTCTCTTTCGTATTGTTTATTTTTTGATTGTAATTGATCTTAATTAGAAAGAATGTTGATTATTACCCAGGCACATCTGTCCTATTTAACTTAGCATTCAATTCTCAAATGTAGTGAACGTTTAAACTTTAATTATTTATAATTTGGCTGATTTAGAATGCATGCTTATGTACTTTAGCTGAAGTTTAGTTCGACTTCGTAGATTGTTGCTTAAATCTGTATTAATTTGAAAAGTAATTGTATATTGCGAATTAATATCTTTCTAATTATTTCTTCAATGCAAAATTTTCATCTTTAAGCTTTTAAAAATTAATTAGTTATGTTTTTGAGACACCCGAAGGATAATTCAGATAAATTATGTCCTTCGTAGCACATAGGATTCTCTTTCAGCAATCTACAAAATAGATCCCTTAAATCTCATATATTATACATCATTCCATTCTTTTGCAGATGATTGCGTTAAGTTCCTCGAAAAACAAGCAGAAAGCCTTGATTTACCGATTCAAACTTATAGTGTTGTGACGGGAAAGCCCATCGTTATAATAACATGGAAAGGCACAGAAGAAAATATACCATCTGTTATGTTGAACAGTCACATGGACGTAGTTCCTGTATTCGAAGTAAGCCCGCCCTATGTATTGAACTTATTTCGAAAAATATATCGTTTTGTTTATTAGGATAAATGGACTCATGAACCGTTTGGCGCAGACATTGATAGTGAGGGTAATATCTATGCTAGGGGTACTCAAGATATGAAATCGATTGGAATACAATATCTAGAAGCTGTTAGAAGGTTGAAGAAGCAAGGGATTAAATTGAGAAGAACGATTCATATAACGTTTGTTCCAGGTGAGATCATTTTATTGTTAAATCTTACCATCACCAATAACACAGAATATGCACTGCACAAATCGATCAATTAATTAGTAAAATATGTTCCAATTAACATTTCTGAATGATTTAAATAGATGAAGAAATTGGCGGAGTTGACGGTATGAGACAATACGTCCACACCCAGCATTTCAAAGATCTCAATGTTGGGGTTTCACTAGATGAAGGTATGGCAACTCCGACAGAGGATTACTTACTTTTCTACGGAGAACGTGCCATTTGGCGTAAGTTGAATACTTCCTTCCTCTATATAAAATTAATATACAACGAGTAGATTTCCACATCCATTGCCCTGGACAACCCGGTCACGGTTCCTTGTTATTTGATAACACACCCGGAGAGAAAGTGCATTACATCGTTAATAAATTGATGACGTTGCGTGAACAGGAAAAGAAGAAGTTGAAAGATAATCCGAGTTTGACGATCGGTGATGTGCTTACGATAAATTTAACGCAACTACATGTAAGTACTGTTACATAATCTGAATGACATTTCACATTACTTCAATAACCTTCACAAAAATTGCTTGGTACTTTCGTTTGCACAGGCAACCGAAATTGCATCAGGACTTTTTTTGTTTTATAGAGATATTACAAAGATATACGAGGCGCGATTCAAAATTAAGCACCATGAAAAATTATAAATTCATTAATGATTTCAAAAATGTATATATTTGCTTTATTTTTCTGCAAAATCAATATGCCGTTCTTAACATTTTTGATTTGAAGAACAAGCTTCTTCAAATCTTCTGCGTAGAATTCCGCCGCTTGTAATATTAGCCGGTTTTGGATTGGGTTCTTCGGTTCCTCACTTTTCTCACAGCGCGATCAATACTATAAGAGAGGTGGTCAAAAGTCATTCATTCAAATTTTTGAATGGCAAAGCGTATCGTAATAGACTTCTGATGTAATCTCAGCTCAGTAATTGATAACATTTTTACTGCGCTGCGGTGTGGTGGCAAGTGTATTGTAAGAGATATTGCTTATTCCGATCACAGATTAATACTTTTTTTACTACAAGCAGAGTTATATCCTTGCCAAATACTCTGAACTGCGCAGAAGCTACAATATATTTGATAAAAGGTTATTTGCCAACTACCTGTGTAATGAAGCTTCGGTCGATATGTGTACCGCCACCGATTTGGACAGTAAATATGACGCTTTCTTTAGAACTTTTTTCTATTATTTTGATATCTCTTTCCCATGTAAAAGAATGCCCATCCCTAATAATAACCAATGCTCGCTAAGTCAGGAAGTTAAACAGTGCAGCAGTCAGCTAATAAATAACTGGCGAGATTTGTTATTACCACACCCATTTTAACGCACTGTCTTGCGATAACATGGACTTATGTCACAGGGATAGTGTTTTATACATTTTCGGCCCTTACTTTGAAACCGCGCCTCGTATAAATAATTCTATGAATATTTTCAAAATATGGTGTTATAGTGATTTAGTTTTGTGTGCACAGAGCTTACTTTCTGACATAGGAGATTGGCATTTGTAGATTTTTTACATCATATTATCGTACTTCAGTTTATCAAAGCAGATTTCTATATTTTTTCATGGAGTGAAGCTCGAAAGTACTTCCTCGTTCCATACTAATCTTTAGTCTCGGCAAAGTGGGGCAAGTTACAGTGCAGTGAGAATAACGTGAAGGGGCCGAGTGCTCGTATCAAGGCGAGATTATGATCATGACCTTCACGAGTGAGCATAGGCGATGCGGACGCAGGAATGTTTAGACATAAAATAATAATCAAAAACATATTATATAACGTGTTGAAACATTTACTGTTTTAATAAGTTTGCACGAAATTACAAACTGGGTGGCATCTATTAAATATTAGAATCATTAAGTATGTTTCTACACTTGTTCTAGTCAAATGAGTACGGCGTGCGGCATATATATAATAATATATAATATCTTTTAATGATGAAAGCGACCGTTCCACATCGAGTGATGTTATATTTGCTAATTTAAAGTAATCCTTGTGACATCTTAATGGATCTTTCGACGCACCTTCACAAATTTGTTTTAGTAGGAGAAAATCTGAATTCTTATCAATAACACTTTCAAATTTTCGTATTATACTTTCATTTTTCTTCTTCCGCCGTACATAGGTGTGAGTGAACGTCATCCACAAACGACATCGAATCACGGTCTTCACGCCTTTACGTTGTTCTCCGCACTGCACTAAAACTTGCCTCTCTTTGCCGAGACTATATATGACGTAGTAACAGTTCTATGACTTTATTTTTATCTAAAGTTAGCCACGAAAGAAACGTCAAACTGTTTCATATGATATTAGGTTCATATAAATAGCTCGTTGCTAGGTAATACAATCACAACACATGTTCTGTTAATTTCATCCAAACATCGATTTTAGAAGCATAACTTATTCGAACTACGACAAATAGTCCTTATGTTACTAGCAATAAAAAGTTTTAAATCAAATTCAAATTTCGTATAAAATTAAGAACAGCAAAACAAACAAGTAATAACAATCAACAAAACAGGAACAAACAAAAAGAACAAGAGCCAATAACAAAACTTTGAGAAAAAGTAAGTAGTGCTTACAAAAATAATTTACTTTACTAGATTTAAAATTTGACTAATATTGGCAGATTAACAGTTGTTGTGATTATATTGCCTAGCAACGACGCTGTTACATTAACCCGACGTGAGAACAAACAGTTTTGCGCTTCTTTTAGCCAACTTTTTTTACTAAAATAAAATCATATTGCCAAATCCGTTACGTTCGTACTCTTTAGTTTAAAGTATAGTATAGATTACCGTTCATAAGTTTAAGATCGCATTAAGAAATCTTTATCAATATCTAATAAAAAAGAAAACGAGACATTTTTAACGAGAATAAATATGTATACATATTTGTTAGAAATTATAATACTAAAATCGATTGGAGTATACTATAAAAAATACTTAAGTTACTATTAAGGTTCGCAAAGCTAGTGCCAGACCATACACGTGTAGACTGGTGCGTCCTGTGAATACAAAAAATAAATAAAAATTATTTAGACAGGAAAAGCTTAACAATTGCGTAAAGAGTATCAGTCTGTAGAGGTCGTTTCGGTTCATTTGACGTTATTGTGCTCACCCTTCTCTCTGGCACCGACTTTGCGAACCTTGGTTATTATACAGCTAAAATGCTGGTTTTGCCAAAACAAGCCACTTCTGTGTTTTATTGCAATCCAGCACAATTTTGGTATTCTTTTCACTATTTTGTTTACCTTCTGCATTAATTTTAATCCACTCAAAAGGAAACTACTTCCTTAAGTGCTTTGTTGATCTTGAACTTTGCTGTCTAGGTCCTCCCATAATTACTTTATAAGTGTAGACTTTCAAATAGTATTTGAGTTCGTTATCCTGCTAAAAATAAATTGATATCCAACTAATAACAAACCAAATAGGATCATATATTGCTTTTAAATTTCTGTACTTGTACACTGTTTTTTTTTTCAATGTATCCTCAATTTGTACCAAATTCCCGACTGTATGCTGTAAAATATTTAATCTACTCTGTTTCCATGCATAACAGATGATTATAACAGATAAAGGTAACATGTTCCTTTGAAAATTTCGTAGAAATAAAATATATTTGTTACTATTTTGTGTATTTGGGAATATTTAAAAAGATTTACATCTTAGGGCGGTGTTCAATCCAATGTAATCCCTCCAGAATTTGTAGTAGTTTTCGATTGCCGTTTACCGGTTACAGTAAACCATAAAGAATGGGAAAACACTTTAAATCAATGGTGTAAAGAGGCAGGAAGCGGTATTTGGATTGAGTATGAACAAAAACAGGCTGCAATACCGGTAACTCAATTGGACAACTCGAATCCGTTTTGGAATGTCTTTAAGGAATCTGCCGAACAATTGTAAGCAACCTAGTACATATTTTTAAAAGCATTTCGTATGTTAAATGATGAAATAATACTTTTAGAGGTTTGAAATTAGCTACGAGAATCTTTCCTGGTGGCACCGATAGTCGATATGTCAGAAGCGTTGGTATACCTGCCTTTGGATTCTCGCCGATGAATAATACTCCTGTTTTGCTGCATGATCATGATGAATTTTTGAATGTCAAGACTTTCTTGAAAGGCATTGACATATATTGCAAGTTAATTACAGATCTTGCAAATTTGGAGGATAAGACCGGATAAATTATATAGTTCCGATGGTACTACGTGCAATAATCTAGGAATTAAATAAGTAAGAGAGAGAGAGATAGTCAATATAAGTAAAAAAAAAAAATGGGAATTTTCTCACACAGTACTCCGTTTTTAAAGTAAAATTCAAAATAAAAAATAAGTCGCTTCGGTTTCATTACTTTTCTCTTCAAAGAATATAACTTTTAATATTGCCTATTTTGCAATACAGATTAATAGCATAAGGAAATATATTAATTGCTGTTATCTAAGTATAGTAGCAATAATTTTTATTGTACATAATCATATGGAAAATATATTGAACATTTATTATCATCACATTTACGATGACACAAGTATTATAAAACGATACTTCACATGAATTGAAAACATAAAATTGTTTGGAGTTAAGGATATGTGCAATGTTATTTTGTCTTCTTGTAGTAATTAACATATCAGTTTATTAGGATTATTCGAGATATATATATTTATATATATATATATATATGTTGTCTTAAATATATTTATATATATATATATATATATATATATATATATGTTTTTTCGTGATATTAAAGTAAATCCTACTTGCCAAGTGAAAACCTACTTTGAAGAAAATATTAACACAAGTTTTATAGTAATAGAAATTATACGTGCTCATTTTGTTGAAAAGTTTTAGGGTCATTGGTTTGCTACATTAAAATTGATAATATTAATAGTTTTTTATTTCATTTTTTTTTCTTCTAAACAATACCTCCTATTTAACGCCCTTGTGAAGATTTCATGAAAACTTCACTTGAAGAACATTAGTGTCCTTAAAATGTTTCTAACTATTTTACCTTATCATAGCCTCAGGAGCCTTAAAGTATAGGAATAGTGTGTAAAGTGTTTCATGGTCTTGTTACTATACCCCCTTGTAAAGGGTGAAGCGCCGTTAATTATTTTCCCAATTTGGAAGTATACCGAATCCGTTCAAACAAGTATTGTCAACTATACTTGAATTGTCAGCGATAATAAGATATCAGTTATTGTACAGTTCAGTACTGTAAAATTCTCCTACCAATCTAAGGTTTTGTAAAATTTAAATAGCGCATGTCACATCGGTCAGAGCAAAAATTAAGATAATTGTTTTAGTGACCTTTGCGAAAATTATAACAGAAAAATGTCTAATCAATCAAGTATCCTTAAGTTACACTTGGTAAAGACGTAATAAGTGTATCACCAATAATGATTGAAATTTCCTTCATCCTCCAACGTTAAATTTAATGATTCAGTTCTTCGTAAAATGTTGAAATAATTAAAAATTTCGCGGCCCCGGTAGAATTTGAACCTATAGCTCCCGTTCGCTGGACCGATATCTTAAGCCATTACACCACGGAACCATGGGAGGTTGGAGGAACAAGGAAATTTCAATTATTGGGTAAACCAACGGAAAAATTATTCTGAATGATTTAGTATCACCAATAAAATAGAAAATTACTTTAAAAGTACTTTTCAATGAACAGAGATGAGATAAGGCATATTAGTAAGATGCGTATGTAACATTGTAGCTATTTTATACGAGCCGGCTAAAAGCTTCGCCCATCCCAAGCAAATGCCTTTTTTATTTATTTATTTTTAGTTTACGTTTACCAGTTTTTCTGAATATAATTTACAACTTTAAGTTTTATGTAATAAATTAATATGTGTTGTGTAAATAATTTTTATCTGTGGAATATCAGTTTAATTTATTATTAGCATATGAATTATTGCAAGATTATGTGTTTACTTGCTTAAGGAACTTCAAGTTTATAACTAACAGAAAGCACTTTCTTGTACTTCAGTTAAAATTATTGTTTTAAAAAGACAACACATTAGGTCTAAATTAAAGATACACTACATAAAAACAAATACTACTTTTTATTTTATTGCAGTTTCGTTATATTTACATAACAAAATATAGAATGGACCTTCAGTATACTTACTAACATAATGATTTATCCTATCAGTGTCAGTGTAGATTATATTTAATGTGTTGCTTGTCTTCTCTAATGTTACTAAAGCCGTCTGTACTTCTTCTTCTCGATCTACATACTGGATATTTCCACCAACAATTTTTTCACAACCGAAATACATGACTAGTTCAAGTTCTGCATATTCAGATGTTTTCGAATCATTAAATAACTAAAATAAAAAGTGAATTTTGATAAATATACATGATGACTACAATAAAGTTCAATTTTATTTGCAACTTACAGAGTAACAACCTGCGGACCATCGTTGTATTTCATACTTCATTTGCCCAACCAGCTCAAGATCGGTATATGACTTAAGCAACCTTAACATAACTTCTGATTGGAATATTTGAAGTAATTTTTGTATCGGTTCAAATTTAGTATATTCTTCTAAAACTTCATAACAGCATCTATTAGATGGACCCACAAATTTCCATTTTAATTCGCTGCTTTCTAAAGCATCACTTATTTGGTCGTAGAAATCATCTTTAAAATAACTCAATAAAGATATTTCTGAGGATGTTTCGATTTGACTTTGAATATCTACTATATTTTCTTGATCTAGATAAATGGGGTTTATAAATTCATTTAAATCGATATCAGAAACGATTACGTTTATTACTGGTTCGTTTCTACGTTTATAGGTAGGTAATATACTAGATGGAACTGTTTTACCATGGAACCATCCATTTATGCTGTATCTTGAGAAATTTTTCTTCGTTATCTCTTCGACTTGATGATAAGAAATTGGCGAGACAGGAAACAGGACTAGTTGATTATTTCTGGGGGAGATACTCCTTTCAACAGCACTTGGTTGATAATTATCATCACAGTTAAATAATTGTAAAGCGCCACCCCATGATTCGCACCAATCTTGTACATCTGAGAAGTACAATACAAATGCAACAACACGATCATTTTGCTGATCATCGTGAACTAAAAGGTAATCCGTATCAGCATAGAAACTACACGTAGCTGATATGTGAGTTAATTCAAAGTTCATTAACTTGCTCACTAAACTCATTAAGTCATTTTTTAAAAAATCATAGATAAGGTTTATATTCCTCAACTGCAAATGCTTTAAATCAACTGATTGGTGGAAATTATACAGATCTAATCTACGTTTATTCCAATTTAATTCATAAAATTCCTGTCTCACATCTTTTAATATCGTATCATCGTCTAATAAATTCTTTATGACACATGCTTTCCAAGGTTTGGTTATGATTTCAAAATGTTCATTATCAAAAGACTTGTTACCATCCCAATTTACTTTAAAATATTCCGCTAAGCTGTCTTTTACGGATTTATTCAAGAGAACCTGCTTTTCTTCCTTAACTTTGGGTTGTGGTAAACATGTTGGCATTAAATGAACTGCATATTAAATATGAGTAAATAGATGTAGTTGGTTAATTTAAATTATAAATATACCCACATCCTGTAATTTTCTTAGTTTTAGGGGGCACTTTGATAATTTTGTTGATATTATCCCAATCTATTTCATCTTCAGATTCTATCTCCATAACCTCATTTTTCTTAACACTTGAGTCGCTGGAATCATTATCGCTTAAAGAATCTTCTGCTTTACGTTTTGATCCTACTTTATAAAGTCAAATTAATTTAGTCTTCCATGCGATAAAAAATAATGTGCTATTAGTTACCTGGAGGCATCTTACTTTATTTTAATCCCATGACGATTTAAATTAGTGGTGGAAACTCCTATGTTACCAATTTGAGATAGGTTTCAGCGCTGTCGGTAAGTGAACCCCGTACTACACATTATATGCGGGAATTCGAACATTGTAAATAATATATTAATTAAACATCCAGTTTTTATAATCTTTCAAATACGCAAGCAATCAAAAAGATATGCATCAAACAATACACCTATAAGATCTAACTTGATATACTCTATTGATTACAAACATACCTCAAAGAAGTATTCTTGCAGACACAACACACACGCGCCAATCTTATATGAATCAATATAATATAAATTTCACAGTTCAAAAGCAGACGAGAAAAATATACTCAAATTGGAATCTGCTATAAATATATATCATTTTCACGTTACAATTACAAAAATGGCCGACAATTACAAAGAAACGGAATAGAGAGGCAAGAGGAAGGCATAAATATAGTGAAGTTAGATGCGATAGTGCTGCCTCTAGGAAGTGGCACCCGTACTAAAACAAAGCTTGACCTTGCCCTATTAAGAGCATGACATTTACATTATTTTGTCTTTGACATGACATTTTTAATATTAGCCAATCAGAAAGAAGAAGATGAATATCCAATGAGCATCCAATAATTTAAAATTTTTATATATAATAATAGGGAGAACATTTTATTCTTTATCAATTTTAACGTTTTGCAGATATTTCGGCATAAATATATATAAACTTTATCTGTTATCAAAATTCCAGGTCACTTTAATATCATCGATGATTTGATCAGCATGAAATCATTCTACACCTGGTCAGAATGAGGTGAAATAGTAAAAAGCAAACAATGTGGATATCTATCTGTGGATAATCTGATAATAATGAGGTATTCAACATTGAAATATTTTCGATATTGCCATCTATTTAAATAGTCATGGAACTGAACTGTTTTCAATTTTATTCTGGTGTTTAGAAGTCGCGCCATTCACAGAAAATAAAAAGATCCCGATTGTTGCGTACGCGAACGTCTATTGGAGAAATCAAAACTTGACCTCTGCCAAATTTACTCGAGAGATGTCTACATCAGCTGACCCGTTGGACACGTTTGATGAAAGTGCTCTGCGAAATTTTCAAGAATATCTCCGAATTCCTTCGGTACATCCTAATATCAATTACGGTAAGTTGTTTTCGGATTCTCTTCTTATTATCTCTAATATAAAGAAGCGTCTTAAAGGCTAAGCATATCATTTATTTTTATTTTAAAAATCTTCATCTTTATTCTGCATACCTCGGGTTTATAGCAAGCTGTTTTGGGTGTGGAAAGTTGTATTGAGTTGTATCCAAAAATGCCGTAGTTCTACGCCAAGCATACGTAGTTATAAATAAGTAGTGTAGGCTAAAAATATTTAATATTAAAGGGAGATCATCATCTATTTTGAGGTAAAAGGATTTTATTCAATCTAAGATAGTAATAATTTAAAAAATATATAACAGGAATAAGCAGTTCTTATCTGGAACGCCTGATGCTGCCTTTATGTATATGAATTTTATGTTTAATTATTAAATACAAGTATCATGCTAATAGGGCATAGAATTAATGAAACAATAATAGCAAAGATTCAATCCATTTTTAAAGGGGAGTTAAGTAAAATATTCAGAAGACAAAATTTTTGATTCTATCGTATTCTTGTAGATACTTTTAATTTCGAGTAATAGTAAACATCGAATACAGCTGCTTTCTTTATTTTTTGATTAATTTTTGATCGTATTAACTTATATTTTTGAAAACTCAATAGATTTGCAGAAGTATATTAATTTCCTTTCAGTTTGAACTTGAGTTTTTTATTCCAGTATTTTTGAAAAGTAATATTTAGCATATTTGTTTCTGTAATTTTAAGCAAGTTTGGTGTTTTGCACTTCACCATTCACAGTTTTTATTTAGATACAGTAAGTAGCTTATTATGCACTTGTATCAAGAGGAGTGGACAGGTTTGACATGCTTTCGAATAAGTTTTAGTTATTGTCTTTTGTGTTTTGGGTTTACAAGCGAAGCAATCTGGGATATGCAAATAATTTGTATCTGTAGAGCATCAGTATCATTTGTTGCTACAAGCAATGCAGCATGTAAGATAATTAAACATTTCTTTAATGGTTCTGATCGTGCTGTATATATTAAGCATGTACAGTGCGATCAAAAAGTGCTGATTCTGTTGGTACACCTGAAAAATTTCGCTTATTTTAATGACGTATTTATATATTGGGAAATTATTTGATTTGTGTAATTTATTGGGTATATCAATTGAATTCCTTCTAGTAAAAGACTTAGTTATTTATTAGTTACACTACAAAACACCAATATGTTGATGACAACGCTAAAATGATAGAAAAATGTCAATAGCCAGAGTTGTAAACTTAACAGTGTAAAAATATTTGCTTCTGATTTGCCAAACTAACCAGTCTTCCTTGATCGCATTATACAGCGTAATAGGGTGGTTAGCAGGAATGAAAAATGTTCTTCAATAGTATGCAAAATGGTACTGAACAATTCTATCCTTATTTATGTGAATTAATACCGTCTAGCATACTGCTTCTTTTTTGGATCGTGAACACTTGTAACTTTATTCATATACTTGTTTTTATTTTATTATTTCTCCAGTCCATTTGCACCTTAAAAGGACGTGTAAGATCTTGAGTTGCCTTTTTCTTCTATCTACAGAATATGTAAATTAATGCAAAGCTTCCCAAACTTTATCAGACCACGACGCACTTATTATTATTCCAATGTTTACTTATTGCAGCACCCCGAGGCGCCGTGGCTCATACTGAGGGAATTCCCTGAATTAATATATTTCTCTTTATCATACGTAGAAATACAAAATTGTTACAATGCATTGCTATAGTAATTTTTTATTTGTTTTTATTAAGTCGAAAATGACAAGCAGGATAATTTTAAATTTTATCTTTATTTCTATCGACTTGTCAATGAAGGTGGTGAATAGTAATGGATTATGGTCAACCAACTGCAGAATTAAGATTCTGCTGTTGAGATATGTTTGACCTAATATGGTAACGATGTAAGGAATCCCTAGAATAAGTTGTAAGATATTTTTAGTTGCTATTTACAGCATTCTTGATTGTGCAAACTTGTTCAGAAATTAGTGTTTATTGTTTTCTGTGCTAAGTTGTAGTATTAATAGACTACAGCTGACAAATCTATCAAGCTGTCAGATAACAGATTCCGGTCAATCAATTGTTGAATTAGAAATTTGCGATTAAGATATGTTTGACATGACATGGCAACAATGTAAAGAATAGAGTATAAAAGATGCTTTTGGTTGTTATTCACAGCGTTCTTGATTCTAAAAACTTCTTTAGGAATTATCGTTATTGTTTGTAGAATAAAAAATTTGCTGTTGCAATATTTTTGATTTGATTGATATGTTATGATAACAATATATAGAATTTCTAAAATAAATTGTAAAATGTTTTTGGTTACTATTCACACAGTTATTGATTGTAAAAACTTGTTTATGAATTGTTGTTTAATAGTTTTCTATGTCAAGTGATAAGATTAACACAGATTACTGCTGGTGTTCCATGTCGGATGGAAAATTAATGAATTTGATAGATTGCGGAATGATAACAGTTTTGCGTAAACTGATGATGTTTTAGACTACTTCCTATATGTATACCATTTTTAATAAATTAATGAATGTATCTACATCAACAAATATTTTAATTGATTGAATACGAGGTGTGTTTTAGAATTAATGAGGAGAATTAGTTTTAAGGTATTTAATTGAATGTATCTACAATCTAGTATTGCCCTTCAAAGAATGCTACTTTGGAATACACACAGCGTCTCCAGTGAGTTTTCCATTCTTAATAACAATTATGGATTCCTTGTTCCGTTAGGCTGTTTAGAATCTGTGTAGTAACTCTTTCAAGTTCCATTTAAACGTTGGAAAAAGAAAATAATCACATGAAGCCATGCCTGGAGGGCCTGTGTGGGAGTGCTGGAAAGTGTTTCTTTGCCAAACATTTTCTAATTGACAATGAGCTGTGACTGGCGACATCGTGATGTAAGATCGTCGAGCTGGCAATGTCAGGTCGCACACGCAAAGCTCTTTTCCTAAAGTAAAGGTTTGATTTACTGTTTGATCTTATGATGTGAATTCTTTGTGGACAATTCCACGAGAATGGAAAAAGATGATAAGGATCATGATAATGCCCCCAGTCACAGCTTATTGTCCATTAGAGCATTTTTTGCAAAGAAAAACATTCCAGTTCTCCGACACCCGTCCAATAGTTCTCATATGGCTTCATATAATTACTTTCTTTTTCCAACACTTAAGTAGAAATTGAAAGGTTCCCATTACGGAACAATAAACAATATCCAAGGAGTCATGATGCAGGTTCAAAACAACCTCACGGAACAACACTTCTAGAATTGTTACCAGGAACGGAAAACTCCCTGGAGACGCTGTGTGTATTTCAAAGGAGCATACTTTGAAGGGGGCAATGTTAAATTCTAAATACATTCAATTAAACGCTTT
Source organism: Trypoxylus dichotomus (assembly GCA_023509865.1). Lineage (NCBI taxonomy): Eukaryota > Metazoa > Arthropoda > Insecta > Coleoptera > Scarabaeidae > Trypoxylus > Trypoxylus dichotomus. The sequence goes on from CM042078.1 coordinate 13,286,471, forward strand.
AAAACTAATTCTTCTCATTATTTTTGAGATATACCTCGTATAGTTTCAATAATATTATTTTGTTTTCAATATTTAGCATTTGAACTTTTATTAATACTCTTAAGCATTAACTGGACTAATTTATCGCTTTCAGAATAGTGCGATTATGTCTGAAGTATATAGACTTTTCTTTTATCATCTCTTTTTAACGATTTCTTTTATTTCTATTCCTGTTCTTTTGTTTAAGCCATATGTTATTCGAACTTTTTTTCGAAATGTTAATATATGGGAATGATAGAAGCAAAACATATCGCCCGTAATACACGGGCTTCGGTTGTCACGATCTAAATTTAAAATCCCGCCCCATGTATTGTATTTCGTTCCCTTCTGTTCCAGATGAGTGCGTTGCGTTTCTCAAAAAACAAGCTGAGAGTCTTGGTTTACCAATTCGAATTTACTGCATCGTGACGGGGAAGCCCATTGTTGTAATAACATGGGTAGGCAAAGAACCAAGTTTGCCGTCTATCATGTTGAATAGTCACATGGACGTGGTTCCCGCGTACGAAGTAAGTGCGATAAACCGAGTTTGTAGAGAAAAATTTAAATTCCAAGAGATCTATCGTCTTGTTTATTAGGATAAATGGACTCATAAACCATTCTCTGCTGATATGGATTCAGCCGGCAATATTTATGCTAGAGGAACTCAAGATATGAAATCGGTGGGAATACAGTATCTTGAAGCTGTTAGAAAGCTGAAGAGCAAAAAGGTTACATTAAGAAGGACGGTTCATATAACATTTCTCCCAGGTGAGCTTTTTTTTTTGTTAGATATGTTTACGGTTAATTTAAGTTATGTGATTAATTGGCTTAAACTAATTTAAATAGATGAGGAGACTGGAGAAGCTGGCGGTATGAAACATTACGTTGCCTCATCGCATTTCAAAGATCTCAACGTCGGCGTTGTGTTCGACGAAGGCATGCCAAATCCGACGGAGGAATTTTTACTTTTCAATGGAGAACGTGCCGGTTGGAGTAAGTGAAAGGCACAATTCTATTATAAACCATTGATGTAATTACTTTAATGTATAATGAACAGAACTTCACATCCATTGCCCCGGTCAACCTGGACACGGCTCTTTATTACATGATAACACAGCCGGGGAAAGGGTGCTTTTTATGCTTACTAAAATGATGATTTTCCGTGAACAGGAAAAGCAGAAACTACGAAATAATCCAGATTTGACACTTGGTGACGTCATTACACTTAACTTAACGCAAATTAGTGTAAGTACAATTATACACCTTAGTAATATTTATCGTTGTATTGTTTACAATTACTTTGTTAAAATATTTGCTTTCCAACTGTAAAATATGGAATTACACAAAAGACGAAAACAAACGCGTTAAAATAAGATTAATGGATTATTTATTTACAAATTCATTAATTAGCTAATTTTCTTCAATATCACTCTCTGAGCTTGAATCATCATTTAAATTAATAATTAGGGGAGAAATTTCGTCGCGATCTAACCCAACTTCTCTTTTCCACCATCGTATGATTTCAGCTTCTGTGTGGTGGATGCTGTTCGACCAAGTTACTTCCGTAATTGTTGCTAATCCTTCGTCCCATTGCAGTATGTTTTTGTAATTCCCCATATATTTTCAATGGGGTTGAATATACAGTGGTATGGGGGTAGTCTTAGTACTTAGTTCTTTGATTTTATCCAAATTCTTCGAGTAATTCTTTCGGCCGCAATTCCTTTTTCTGGAAGCCACATTGACACAAATATTTCTTTCGCTGTACTATTCCTTCGCCGAATTCCAAATAAACAGTTAGTTAGGAAACATCAAACTTTCTTGCAGCTTGACCAATAACACCGCGTTTCAATTTGCTGTCGGTTTTGTGTTGTAACAACAACTGTAACATTCCAGTACGCTGTTCATACGTTAGTTGCTTCGTATTTGCGTTTCTTTTGTACATTGTCTCATAGTTTTGACACAATGGGTATCTTGTGATTGTCGGACAAATTCACATTTCTCAACTGACGCATGCGTAACAACTGAACTGTTTCTAAACATAGCCACCTAATACTTTATTAGAAACACCGCATGTAGATTATATTAAATGTATAGAAAGTCGTTAATTCCCTAAAATTTCCTTAATCCATAAATTTCAGAGAAGTGTATATCATAATTTAAGACAGAAGGAGTATATAAAATACACAATGAAACTTTTTTAGCTGTTTGTTTCTTGTTCCTGTTTAACAAAAGTTGCTGATCGTTTAGTTTTTTAGTTTAAAGCCCTGGCTGTCAAGGGAACGTTATTCATGTTAGTTAAAACAATCTTCATGCTATAAGTTTTGAAAAATATTCAATCTACTCATCTTTGCATGCACAGCAGATGGTTATCAGAGGTAAAAATACATGTTCCCCCGAAAGTTCTATAATAAAGAGATTGTATTTACTATTGAGTCTATCGCAGAAATCTTCAAAAAATCTTTACGTTTTAGGGCGGTGTTCAATCAAATGTACTTCCTCCAGAGTTTGTGATAGTATTCGATTGCCGTATACCGGTTACGGTAAACCATGACGAATGGGAAGCTACGTTAAACCAATGGTGTGAGGAAGCAGGAGGTGGTACCCGAATAGAGTATGAACACAAACATGATGCAACACCGGTAACGCAATTGGATGATTCGAATCCTTATTGGAAAGCCTTTGAGAAATCTGTCGAAGAATTGTAAGTGTTTTTGCGTTTAGCGGATTTCATGTTTTAAACGATTGAATAATGCTTGTAGACAACTGAAAGTGTCAACGAGGATATTTCCTGCCGACACCGATAGTCGACATATCAGAGTTATCGGAATACCTGCTTTTGGGTTCTCGCCAATGAATAATACGCCTGTTTTATTGCACGATCACAATGAATACCTGAACATCACCGTTTTCTTGAAAGGTATCGATATATATTGTAAATTAATTACGGATCTTGCGAATTTGGAGGGGGATAAAGTCCGATCTGGTCGCTGTAGGTAATTGCAAAAATGTTGGGTATAATTTTTGTAAATGGTAGAATGGCAAGAGAAATGGAATACAGCTACTGGGAAAGTAGTCATTAGAATTTAGTAAGAAATTCTTGGGATTCTCAATTCCTTTAAAAGAGCTTTTTTTTCTGAGCAGATAGGAAAACCTCAAAGATTCTGAAATGTTTGAAATAAGGGTTACAATAAATATGTTAATGAGAAACAGACTATTAAAACTGGATAAACATGTGTTTCAGGAGGAAAAGAGAAGCAAAGAAATCAGTTTGTTTAAGTTAGTTTATCAACCATTACAGGAATAATTAACACCAAATATATCACGAGTTTTACCGTTAAATATTTGCCATTTGGTTTGTTACCGTAGTAATCAGTACTTCTTTTTTTTTCTAATTCATCACGTCATTAATTGGCACTGTTTTGTAGTTGAAGATTGATCGACACTTCTTTTCTTTTTCTAACTCATCTGTTATGTCATTAATTGCACTTCCTTAATTGCAACGTATTTTTGAAACAACTGTATATATCTGTCGAGAGGTAGATTTACAACGTGTTTATGAAAATCTTGCACGTTGTATGAATGCCTGCATACGTGGACACTTCGAACGTTTTATGAGAGCTTTTCATCTATTTTGCCGTACACAATCAGAACCAACAAATGAACAAAATCGCTAAAACGTCATCTAATGAAAAATATTGCATTAACTGAAAATTTACTAATTACTCTTACGTATACACAAGCACCTTAAAATTAAAATTCTTCCTTGTAATATTTCTTTTAATGGCAACGTTTGACATAAGTATATCCAATATCATATTCTCACGCTATTAATTGGTGGTCATTTTTGATGCAGAATTTTAACAAAAAGGAAAATTAAACCGTACTGGTGCTTGCTTGTTAAATATGTCTATTGTCATACAGCCGTGGTCATATGTTATAGTCTAGATACCTCATGTCTAATTGCAAGTAAAGTAAATGCAATAAAGATAAGCAAAAGTATGTATTTATCTTCTAAATGACAGAAAATGATATAAAATTAATATTTAATTGAACGCCCTTTGGCCTTTATCACGACTCTTACCCTTTTTGGCATACTAGATAACAATTTTTTACATAAAGCTGGGGAAATTGATTGTCATTCCGGCAGAATTTTTTTTAAGCTCGGTGTGTGATGATACTTTGTGGTTACGGGTATGTTCTTTTAAAATGTGCCACAAATTTTCAATGGCTGATAGATCGGGTGATTGGGAAGGCTATTCTAATAACGCTATATTGTTTTTTTCAAACCATCTCAATAACACGCTGCTTTTTATGGTATGGAGCATTATCTTGTTGAAAGTAATATTGACTCCCATTCATAAAATTTAACAATTGATGGCTCCAATACTTCTAACATTTCAATGTACCGCACACACAAATTCACTTCTCACACTACCTGTGCTGTCATACTCCCCCATACCATTGTACTATCTCCACCAAATTTCGCAGTACTATTAATACACTGTGGATGATACTCTTCCACCCGCATCTTCCTGATCTACTGGGCGTAAGGTGTAATGAATAACTATACATAAATAAAAGAAAACCTTAAATTTAATGTGTTTTTTATTTTATGATCAAAATCACAAAACTGTTGTTTTAGCGCCGAGTAAATGAATATTTAGGTAGCCCAGTATATGTATATTGGATTAGTCAGACCATACCACTCTTGCCCAGTCGTCTTCTGTCCAATTTTTGTATTTTTGTGCCCAAGCAAAGCGCATTTTCCTTTACCTCGCTGTGAGAAGCGATTTACGTCTATGTAAATTCGCTGTCTCCTGTCTTGCAATGCAATTCGTTGTAATATTCTATCTTCCGTACTCGATGTCAGTTTATTTCTACCACTTTTGGATCGATTACTAGATGACCCTGTTTGTAAAAACCGTTTTACTGTGTTTTGCACTGCACACTTCGAATATTTCATTTGTTTCGCAATATTTGTTTGCGGCATGCCCTGTCTATGTAATAAAACAATTTGACCCCGATATGCTTCACTCAATTGAGTTTTTTTAGGCATCTTTGTTTAATACAAAACCTTAAAACTACGGTATAAAGAATGCATAAGGAAAAACATAACGATCTGAGCATCATCAAAATTAACGTTATTAACGCTGTAGCTCTGAAATGAACAGTTAATTGTGAATATAAAACGAAATAGGATGGAAATAGAAACGGGAAATAAAAAAAACTTGATAAACTAACGAAATTACAAGAAACACCAAATTAACCTATGGCTCAAAACAACGCTGTCAATGACGGAAATAGATATGATGTACTTGTACTATAGCTGAACATATAGGTTAAGGAGGTGATGGGTAAAACGTTTCACGTATTAGTTCACATATTTTCCGCCGGCCAAATAGAATTGGTCGCACTCTATAATCCATTCGATGCATTGAGGTTAGCAATGATATCTTTGAAAAGGTTCCTTAAATTTGTTATTGTTTAAATTTTACTATTAACATTTCAATCATTGAATGTAAGAAATGAAATAGAAAATCATTATTATTTTTTGTAATGGTTGAGGATCTGATCTGCTTACTTTGATCTACTGAAAATATAGTTAAAGTACTTCCTTTTCTTCCTGAAGTATCTTGTATGACGTACTTTTTATAGTAAAATCCTAGTAGCAAAAAGAAGGAACTAAACCTAAATATATATACACGTACGCGGGAGTGTACACTTGTTTACCCTTATTTGAAATTTTAGGTGGAATTTCTAATATAGCGATCGTATCTATTTGAAATCATTTTGGCAAGAATTATTTCTTTGGTTCTAACTTGGTTAATGCGAAATACAAAACAAAATACTAAAACAGAAGATTAATTCATTTCTCTATTTGATACCTATTTTCACAGGGACACTGGTTCATCTTCATGTACAGAAATAAATAATAAATTACAACGAATTATTTGAAACATCCTCTTTGATAAAGAATTATATAAATTTTCTAAATAACTTTTTTGTATTGATTCAAAAGCAGCTACAATTCTGCAATAAGGCCTCTTCTGTTTTGGAATTGTTTTCTTTAGGCATACATTTTTCGTTCCAGCCATCCACAAACATTTTCAATAAGATTTAAATCTGGGGAGAGGGTTGGTTAGGAATTTTTTTGTTTAATTGGAAGAATCTGCCGATCTCTATTTTTGTTAATGTTTTACTTAGATCCATTTCAATTATAAGGCAGTAAAAATATGAACAATGGCAATAAATAAACAAGAGATACTAAACCAAATATTCTTTTATAAATTTCGATACAACTTCCGTATTGAATGACTACAATAAACTGGTGAGGGTAATCAAGCGTTCGAGTTCCGTTGGATGAATAATAGAGGAAGGGGATGCCCATTTCTACACTAGGCAATTTTGATATTTTTTCTCGTCGGTAGGATATAATAGAAATATTTCTAGTAACACTATCTTACGATTAACATCAGAATTTCAGGTGACGGTAAACAAGTGACCGAGAGTGTATATGATGGTTTTGCAATTTGGGATTTCGCATCTCAGGGGACCGGGATATTTCCCTATTTTATTCGTAATTCGGGACTTTAGTGAATATGTTACACAGCTGTGTTGTTGTAGACTTCCACAGTTGTTTCCTTTGAAAGAATTTAGATTTCCGGGTTGAAACTGCGTCGCAATTGCATGAGTCTGCAGTTGTTTCGCTCTCAGTTGCGTGGAGCTTTGTTTGGGCTGCTGCATGTCGTATCGTTGCTGTACGCTTGTGCACCATACCCGAAGGCGCAAATACGATCTTATACCGCTGCCATTAAAGTACTTAAAAGTCGAAGAAGTTCGTTAAGTGAATGCACCATTAAAAGATGTCAATGACCTTCTAAAATGGGGGAAAATGAGAGCGGGTTTAGTAAGTAGAATAAAGTGATCTTGAAGCTATTTGAGGTTAACCTCACTCTACGATTGCGTGAAGCAAAGGTTAAACTATCTAAAAAACGAATAGCACGAATTAGCATGAATACGATCACGTAGCGTTTACGATAGTGTAGCGTTCTTCGACCTCGACACCCCTACTCAGATGCAAAAACGCCATGAGCTGGGCAACCGAAAATATCGATCGTGATTGGTCGAAAGTAATTTTTTTTCTGGTGAAGCGACTTTTGAGCGCGTGTTCTGGTAAAGTATGTCTGCACCCGGTATAAATTTCATTCAGCGTACTACCAAACACTAAGAAAGTCAATGTCACTGAATTCGGCTGTTTTGAACTCTTCACCAAGAATTTGAACGCAGAGAAGATGCTCCAAATTTGTAAGCGTGGGTTCCTAAGATCAGCTAACAAGATCTTTAGATGTAATAACTGAGAAAACGATGACCCGAAACATTGTAGTCACCTCTACACAGTCTGGAAGGAGGAAAATGGCATTATTATGATTCAATTGGATCTTTCAATGTCCTGGCGCCATAATTATGAAGCACAAGTTTGTAGGAATGCCTACTTACAATTTGGAACAGCTTTCAAAGGCTCTTCGAAAGATGGTGTTCTCTTTCCACTGCTTACTCCCAAAAACTGCTCAAAAGTATGTCCAAAAGGTGCCAAGACATTCTCGACAACATTGACGATTTTACTGTTTATTCATTAAAAACGAAATTAAAAATTAAACAGCTGTACTTTGGACAGCATTAAATTCTATACTTAAAACGATAATATTCTTTATATTCCTAATGATATACGTCTCAAGTTTTTTTACTTTGAAATATAGTTTTATTCGGGTCCCGAAGTGCTAACTGTTTATTGTCAAAGCCATAGGTGTGTCAGGAAATGCGAATTTTTAATCCCTGCCCTTAGATGCGAAACCTCGAAATAGGAGCAAGCTACATATATTACCTTATCTTATTTGATCTCAGTATAATTACAACAATTATATTTCTTATACATAAATGTATAATTGTTTGTATTGATTAAAATTGTATCATTAGACGTCGTTTCCAATTCAATCAGAAATAATATTTTTAATCGTGCTGTATCTAATTCAATATTTGTTGATTTAAAATATTGGTCTGTTGAATTGTTTCTAATTTATATAAATAAAAATTTCTTGTTATACGTGTTAAAGGCATTCTGTGTTAGGTGTAAAATTGTTTAGTTATTGAAAATATTTGAATGTTTCTATGTTAAGATCTAATTCTCCCACCCTGAAATAGAAGTATAGATGTGGGTTTTTGATTGTCTGAAGTAGTTCTCATTGTTTATTTAAGCACAATTCGTTAAGAATTTGCTTGGTAGTTTAAATCTGTTCCAACGATATTGTTTGTAATATTCAGATGCTAAAATTATTTCGAGTTGTGCTTAAGTGTGTTATTAAGATATAAACAGAATTTTAGTGATATATAACGTGTGTATACCCTTTTAACATACGAATGCATATTTTCATAAATAAGACTTGCGCCTAACACTAGAAGTGTAAGAGATGATAAATTGTTAACAGGTAATAAAAACAAAATAAGAAAAAGTGTACACGAATCTCAGGTTAAATCACATATTTTTATATATTTTTTTAATAGTGTATTTATTTAAATATGTATTTCCAGTTTTCAGTGTAATTATTAAACTGAAATAACTATCACATTCCCATTTTAGATTGTTTGTTCATATGTAAATGTGTTATAAATTTTTCTGAATCTCTATGTGCAGTTTTATCTTACTGATGCAGTCAGTTTTATGATTATAAAATATAGATTACTATTTTCTAAATAATACTAACGTAATTTTTTATTTTTGTTTTGTAAATGGTTTTCGTAATTTTATTCTAATTTTATCATTTACAGAAGATAATAATAGAAAGAATTGTTAGTTATTTTTAATTTTAAGCAGTACTGTACAATGTAAGTTTGTAGAAGTGTTTCCTGGGTGTTTCCATTAACTTAAACATTTTGTTAAGCTTACAAGCTTTTTCTCTAAATTCAAATAGTTTTTGAAGTACCCGTGAAAGACCTATATTCAACAGCATTTGTTTTTTTTGTGGTTTAAGAGACACCTTTAAAAATACCAAAATTGCTACTTTTACCATATCAGTGCAGACAAAAAAATACAAGCTCATTATATAAGTCAGTAACCAATAACTTCGGACACAGTGTATCAATTTCATATATAATAAATTGTTGAAGTATAATTTAATATTGTCATAAATTTCAATGTCGTATTAAAACTGTAATATTTCGTCAAGTTGATACAAATGTTAATCTCTTTGTTTCTAATAATATAAGAAATTTCCCATTACCTGTCCGAAATCATTAGCATTATTGTTAAATTGAAAGGACTAAAGTGTAATTATGTGTATATCTTTGAGATAATCTATTAATTACATAAAAGATTATTTATGGAACCGCACTAAATTACTAATCGATCTAATTTGCATAGGTGTACAGGGTGATTCGAAAAGATAAACACAACTTGATTTTGTAAATTACATTTGAAAAAGGATGTTGCAAAGTTTTGAATAATATCAGCAGAGTAATCGCATTAGAGTTTCAAGCTAAAGAGTCCCCGAGTTACACTGGAACGTGAGGAATAGCTCGAAAGTTATGTTCTGTAACATATAGCTAACAAAGATTTACGGATATTTTTTTTTATAGAAGCACAGTAACTAAGAGTAACATCTCAGAATTAGAAAGAACTAGCTTCTTGCCTAAATAATGAACTTCCTGGAAGATTACAATTTTCTGTACGGCGGCGTTCCATCCCATTAGCAGCTAAATTTTCGATGTTTCCTGAACGAATCTCTACTTCAACATCGCATAGGTAGTAGAGGAAATATAGACCAAGCACGTCAGTTCTGGCCACCCAAGTCTCCTGATCTCACACCATGCGATTTTTTTATACAGGGATTCGTAAAAGATGCAGTTTACGCGTACCACCACAAATTTGAGTGACACCGTATCACAGCTGCAACAGTGCACAGCTGCATAGTGAACTTAGTGATGTCACACATTTTTCATCGAGTGTGGGATGAATTCATCTATTGTTTAGACATATCCAAGGTTGAATACCTAAACATTTTAATGTGAACATAATCAAATGTAATTTCCAGAATTCAAGTATAGAGTATAGTTCAGCATATATAGGCAATAGAAATTGCACTGATTTTTTTGATTTGCCCTGTATTTTGCTAAGTTGGTACGAAAACTAATCTGTAATTTCTAATAATTTATGAGAGAATTTCCAATTTCCTACCTGTTCCTTAATCGTTATTATTAATGTTAAATTGGAAGGATTTAAGTGTAATTATGTGTATATTATTGTATTATTACTAGTCGATCGGGTTTGCATAATAGTTTCCGTTGGTTTTTAAATGATAATTTAATTTCCTTGGTATTGCCAACGTTAACCTTTTTAATTTGAATTCGTTTGTGATTAAAAAAATGGGTACACACCAGTCTAGCAAACGGGACCTGTAAGTTCAAATCTTATCGGGAACCGCCTATTTTTATTTACAAACTAATTCAAATTACAAAAATATTAACGTTGGCAATACCTAAGAAATTATATTATCATATACTTCCTTCAATAGATCTTTAGCCGTACGTCGTTATTTGATTTCATAAGCAAAGATCGCTGGTTAATCTAACTATCCTTATTTAATATCCCTATCGAATATTCACGTGGGGAAGATACGTATGACTGATGACTAGAGACCGGATTATATGCAAAGTGTATATATTTTATTTTATTTATTTATTATATTTTACGTCTATTTGTAGATGTATTACACTGATTAAATTAATTAGGTTAATAAACTTTAATCAGTGTAAGACATCTACAAATAGACGTAAAATATAATAAATAAATAAAATCAAATATATGCACTTTGCACATAATCTGGTCTCTACTGATGACATGTCTAATGGGGTGCGTCTAAAGGTCCATTTGGCGAGTAGTATACATATTTGAAAGTTTTCTAATGGAATTCGAATGTAGACAATTCTAAGTATTGCTGCTCAAAACAATTATAGGAACAGCTGTTTCGTATATTCCTTTATAGCTGTAATTGGCATGTAGCTTGATTACTAAAAACGATTTTAAAAGGACATACTGGTTCAAGTGCTACAGTTACTACTACATGTTTAATAAAGAGGTCTGGACGTTATTACGTTTTAAAACTATGACCGGTGTTTACTTTCGAGAATTAGGTTACTCTAACAGTGTTCGTGGCCACTAGCAATATTTTTTTTATTTTATACGATTTACAGTAACCACACGGCTATTTCTTGATTATCTATGTTGAATACTGTGATATGCCATTAAATGACTGATCGAATGCTGAGAACGCCTGCATTTGACTGTGGCAATGTTATGTATTCTGTGTTCGAGTCCCGCCCATACTGACAGAAGCGCTATATCTTCGGGCGGGTCTAGTTTCTTTATGAGACACGACTTCCCGTTGGATAAGTAATTAACGCTATTTACAAAGCCGCGGAACGCTTGAGATACACTAAATAAAACAATCTCGGTACACTCCACACCATGCACACAAGATAAAGACTGTGTTCCGAATAATTAATTCATTTGTATGGTATCGAGTGTATCGAAGTGTTTGTATTCGGTATAAGTTAAATGTGTAACTCTGTTAGCTCGCTCACTGCATGTAAGAAAAATATGCAATAAACAAGAAATATTTTAAATTAGGACGCCAATAAGGGATTTGCACAACTAACAATTAATGTAAAATAATATATAAAATTGTTTTGAGACGTACCATCGAATTTTACTGTATTGTCTTTATAAATGTATGATTTGAGGATTAACTTTATTTGAAAGTGCAAAAATATATCTAAGGAATACCAAGAAATTATTGAAATATATGATATAACTTAAATCAAAATGATATAGAATTCTCTGCGGTTTATTAAATCAGATTTGTATGAAAGAGCAATTTGGGAAGATTACGAGAAGAAATCAACCAAGATTAGTCTTTTCAGGCTTCATATTCAATGTACGAAAGAGAAGTTTGTGAATAGTCCACAAGAAATGAATTAAGAGAAGCGAACCTAAGACCAAAAACATCGGTCCGAAAACCATTTTAGTACACTAGCAAAGAACTCTCTGTTTATTTCTTCATAAAAGTACTAGTTGGTTATTTCTACAATGACGACCAGTCGTTTTACCAAATTAACCGTGATCGCATCTTATGTGCTGATTACAGATGCTCAAATGAATGTTATTTTCTTGCCGCAATCCAAGAACTTTAGCAACTTGTATGATGGTTAGGAGTACAATCTGCGTAGATAAAAAAAACGGATCTTTTAATAATCCCACCAGAAACGAACGATACGATAATATAAAGTCAAATAGTGTCGCAATTATCAAAAAGTCTGCTTGAGAGGTGCCCAAACCTACTTCAGATTCTCCAACTAATACAACCTTTAATCAAAAATTTTTCAAAACTTAGAAACACAGAAGTGCTAAGAAGTTGTTTTTGCTGAAGAGACATACACACACACCACATTAAGTACCCATTTTGTCCCGAATAGCGCAGCGTTGTACACCCAAAACCATTATTAATTCGTGTCCTCTTAATTGTTTTGAGCAGTTTGTTATAAAATCGAAGACATATTACTTAAATATTATCCGCGGTTTAGTAAAGAAAATACAGTACAAATGAATCAATTTCTATGTTAAGCCGGTGTTTCTTAAACGAGTACTGAAATGTATTCAAATTCGAAAATAAAAACAGAAAATGTTACATTTGGGGATTAATTTTAAAAGAACTGAAGGTATAATTTATTATTGATATAATTTGGTAAAGGAAACAGAATTTATCAGCTTCATTTTTTATTATTATGATAGTCTTTCTTGTGGTAATAATCGGATATAACTTTCTTGAGCAGCTTTTTCCAATAAGTGTATATCGCGTTTCCATTAATATTAATGTTCTTTACATAATATATATGCATCAACAAAATTATAGGAAAATAGTTAATATATTAACTTAATTTTCAAAATGTTTTACTGTTATTGCATTTTAATTCCCTCGAGTGTTGTAATTTTGTTGATGCAAAGTTATTTCGTTTTAAGAAAAAAAAAGTTATCAAAAATGATGTAAACTCGTATAAAGTCGTAATGAGTTTTATTTCCTCAGATATCTAATTTATTGCTCAATATACTCCAGATAATTTCTCTGTATATCAAATAATACAAAACGTGTTTCAGATTATACACAGAACATAGAACGGTAATGGAAGGCTATTAAATCTACCGGACACCCCTCATCTTTATAAATGGGATGGTCCAACAATCGATTTTTCCTAACTTATTTAGAAATACATGTTTTCCTACATTGTATTTGCAGTGTTCGATGCGAATTTAAATTTTGCGTGTTTTTTTAACACTTTATCGACGATAATCTCATATAATTTTAGCTTCCGGAACATAATACGGTATTTTTTAAATTTACGCGGCTGCCATGACAGTTATCATTCTAGATTCCCGGCAAAATAGTCTCCGCAATCGCCGGATAAATGTACCTTTCGTTTAAAGTTATTCGATAATAATACTCGCTAGGGATAGTACGAAAATTTTCCGAATTTTACGCTGATAATTTTGGTGGAATCGTCTCAAACGGTAAGTGTTTTTAAGTGCGCCAAAATTCGTTTCGAATTTTCGCCTCCGCTCCTTTAACCATGTGCCTGTAGTTCGATTGTACTTGTCGCCTCACTCCATGTTTTCGGTCGGCCAATCGAACGACGGCGGGAAACACTCGTGACATCTGCGCTCCAATCGCAAGCGCGGGATTTGAAATCCCTCTCCGTTCCTTTGGCGATTGCCTTTAACTTTTGTATACATTCGGTTGGGTGTACTGTGCTGTCAGTGGTAAAAATTGTTTTTATGATTGAATTTGATGAAAATACAATTGGACATCACGATTATACCTCTAAAAAGTATTTGGTAAGTATGCCGTACCTTGTATATTTTTATTCGACCGGTTTTCTGTTATAAACCGCCAGAAATACCGAATTATTTTTTCTTAAATAAATATTATATCGGCCTCTCCGTACTTCACGTGAATGGACTCTTCCGGACGTTGACAATCCCGCTCTTTTATGTGGGCGCATGTTATTCATAACAAATAACGTTGAACAATTTTAGGTTACTATTTATACATACGTAATCAGTACTTATATACACATTATCAAACAATTTATGCATAACCATCCTATTACTAATGCTATTTGGGTATAGAGTTTCGTTCATTTGCACGTAAAGTAATTTGGAAGCATCGCTTAGCGGTCAATTTTCACCGAATTCGTTACAAATGACAAATATTGGACCACTAATTACTATTCCATGACATCGTTCGGGAATATGCAAAAATTTAATGTTAAAATACCCATTTGACAAGGCGGGAAGTTAAAATTCTCTATCCAAGGTCACGCGGAAGGTAATATTGGGCACATGTATGGAAACAAGTATTTTTTCCAAATCGAATCCGAAACTTTTCTTGTAACATAAAATTTTTATTTATAGCATTTTTAAATTAATTTCGTCGCAAGTTGATCTATTTATTTATGATATACTCAAATATTGACTTTATTCTACTTGCATCGTATTTAAACTCGTTATTTGATTAAGAAAATATTTTCGTATAAAATAGTACAGTTGCAGACGATTATTTCTTAATTGCAATTTATTATATTTTATTTGTTAGCAGACGTTAAATATTTAGAAGGTTCTACAAGTACGAAATATTTTATTCTACCTAAGACTGTAACATTGTGTTACAGTGAACTTTTCTAATGCACGGGATATGAAAGCCCCCTTCTACTACTTTACACGTACCCCTGCCTCCTCTGTACAATAAGGCATCTGTCTATGGGTACAGTTCCTTCATAAGACTTGAAACGGAAAGGTTCATTTGCTGCATTTTTTAATAAATTTGCCAAGTTACCAGCGTCCATTCATTAATATTTCATATTATAGCAGAATTTATTAAGGGGTATATTTTATATGAGTCATTGCTCTCATCAATTTGCAATATTTATCCGTTTATTAATTTTTTCCTTTTTCTTTTGTTTCTCGCAGCGATTTTCCCTCAAAAAATTTCATTTATACGATTTCGGTCATTTTCTCCAGATTTATCTCTTAAATGACGACGTCAGCTCCAAGAAATCTAAAAATATTTCGTAGATACACGTGGTTTTGTTCCATCTGTTAAAGTCAAGTTCCTTATGCATAGGAAATTCAATCTACGCTAAAAGTTTACAAATCACGTGCTAGACTGTTGGTATTTTTAGATCGATTGAAGTAAATAAGAAAAAAAATTGCAATTTAAGTTTTAAGATCTAGTCTATACGAGAATTTTCGTTCTTCAGGAAATGAATTATGAACGAAACTTTAGTTATTTGATTTATTAGACATAAATTTTGCCTTTGTTTTTTTATATACTGATGTGTAGAATTTGGAATTTGTTGAATTAAACATTTAAATAAATCACTATACTTTAATATATGAGTTTACGTAAAAAATATGCC
Organism: Trypoxylus dichotomus; assembly: GCA_023509865.1. Classification (NCBI taxonomy): domain Eukaryota; kingdom Metazoa; phylum Arthropoda; class Insecta; order Coleoptera; family Scarabaeidae; genus Trypoxylus; species Trypoxylus dichotomus. The sequence continues at coordinate 13,302,011 of CM042078.1, forward strand.
TCAATTTGATTTAAATTTAATAATTATACTATGCAGGTTTTTACGGTTTAAGTTGGTTATCAAATGAAATCATCTCCCTTGGAGAATCCCCAATGTATTTCTTTCTTTTTGTTAATAAACAATCATCTTTGAAAAATCTGCTCTGTTTTATTAATCTAGAGTCGATCAAGACAGTTACCTTTGTTTCATGTAACCATCAAGCTTCAATATTTCTTTTTATACATTTTTTTATGATGTAATGTAGATATTACTTTTCCTTTTGTTTTATTTCTTTATTATAATTCGTTACATTTCGTTAGGCAAACCAATTTAATACCTGTTTGACCCTTCTTCCTTTCCACCTGGCCTTTTTGTCAGAGGTCGATTTCATCTGTGTATGGATAATTACCTTTTATTTCCTTTTTATTCTCGAAATGTTATTTAAATTAAAAGCCGCATAGGTTTAGAAAATACGACTTATAAAAAATATTTCTTTAATAGTTTAATACATTTTTTCTTCGCTTGTAGGACTTTCTATTTAAATATTTACTTTTAAAATATACTTGCAGGTACAACAGCCATTGGCAAATACGTTTTTTTACAGTTTACTTACAACATTTTTAAAGTAAATATTGCTTTATCTAGACGTATCATTTAAAGATAGGGTATAAAAATCTGTGTTCAGCGTTTCATTTCGATTACATGAGTAAAACATATTTATTAATAATTTATACTCTTTTTTTTTTTTTGTCTAAATTAAATCGAATTTTATACAAGTTAATATATACATTTATTCCTTCACAGTTCTTACTTTGTCTATATAAATAACTGCGTATTATTTACATAATGTATAATATGCTTATGAGTCGCTTTACTAAAAGGGTCATTGACTTCTATTTTTAGTTTTTAGCAATGTATGAAACTAGTATTTTAAGCAGGTTTTATCTAATTAAATTATGTGTGTTTTGCCAATGTTCTCTTGTTTACGTTCCTTTTCTTTTGTTATGCTTTGAAAATAAAATAGAGATGGTATAGAAGTTTGAAATGAATTTAATGTTACACGTAAATAGACGAGATTTTAAAAGTAGATTAATTTAATTAGAAAAATTGTTTCCTGTTTGTTAGATTACAGAATTTAAATAAGTTAATCTAGCTCACGCAAATAATGGAGATAAACAAAATTGCAGCGAAGGAGTGTTGAAAATTTAAAGTTGGCAAATTTGAGAATTTATTAGTTTAAGTTGATGAAATTAATGGTCGTGGATGGAGAATCTATTACAATTTGTTCTCGTTCCTTACCTCCTGTATTTTCAAAGCTATTACGTTTTGAGAGATTTTTTTTTGATTTCGATACGTTCTAGAACTTATATAATTAAAGCTGGAGATGTGTAGTTTGATTAATCTTATAGTAGGTACGAATATCATTTTAACGAAGTTATTTGACTTGTTAATGTTAAAGTCTTTCTCCCTGTTTTTCTATATACAATAGACTCTCGATAATGTGAATACCGGATAATGTAAATTCGGAATGTCGTGAATAACTATTTTATAATGTATTAAAAGAAATGAGAGAGACAGCTATAACACAGAAAGTTGAAAAAGACAAAGAAACAAAAAAATACACGATATTTTTTGAATCAATTTTTATATTTTTCAAATTAAAAAAATGTGCAATTATAAATAAACAATTATTGATGCAACAGTACCTATTATTTTAAGCATAAAATCAGTCACTGTCTTTAATGTGAACACATTGGTAGTGGAAACAGTCTGCTGTTCACAATATTGAGCGTCTACTAGAGTATTAACCTTAGAGATATAGATATTATGCCGCAAAATTCTCCTTATATTTATTTCTTAATTGCTTTGCTTATAATTCATTTATCCGAGCCAGCTTCTACAGACTTTTAATTGCACTAGCCGATATTTTTCATTTTCAATTACCGTGAAATCACCTTACTTGGAGCAATTAGAGCATAGCGAATCTATCAACTTTAACAGATTTATTCTAGCACGTTTAGGTTACAAGTTAGATACAGTACAGTTCAACCAATGCTCATTGATAACACTGACAAACACACATTTTGGTGCTTCGGATTTTTCAAGTGTAATTAAACAATTTTGGGATTCCTAATCCAAAAGTGCTCTCAGCTTTGTTCTGTTAGATCTAGTTTTCGAAATTTACTCTTTCTGCCCTATTTAGGAAAAATTCGCCAAAATTAGATATAATGTTTTGTTATGTACGTAACTTTTTAAATATTCCTATTTGTTAACTGTAACACAAAAAGTGGGTAGGAGGTATTTATTTAACAGAAAAATATGCATATACAACTTCCAATCATCAGTTAAAAATGTTCTTTTATAAGATTTCCTTGCGTGAAGTTTACTGGAATAGTCTCGCTGAAGATTCCAGCAGTAATTGGCCATCATACGGGTATTCCATCTTTCTTGGTACCTTTCCTCCATGATGCTGATGTCTTTGTTCCCCCTGTTCCTCACTAATATCACCTCAGTTTTCTAGAAAACGATCTAATTAGCTGTAAAGGTAATGAATCTTGATGCTAATGTTACATCCGAGCATGTGAAAGTTAGCATCTGTTCTACTAATAAATAACGGTGAAATTTATTACGTATGAGTAATAAATTTCACCGCGGTGTATCTAAAAAACTATAGCTGTTAGGAAGAAATGAGTTATTTTTGGCACCAGCACATCAGAAATACCTAAGATCAGTTGGTATTTTACAGGCGCCACGACAAAAGATTTATTTTGTTGGGCCGTGTAATATTTTTATTACAACAATAAGAAGAATTTAATAAATAGATAACAATTCCAATTAAAATGTTTTGTGAATCCAAACTAACTTGGAAACACAAAGGGAAGTGAGATACTTTTACAATACCGTATACCTTTTTATAGAAACCAATAAAAATCACTCATCATAGCCGGATTCTATCTTCACCAATACCATCTTTGCATGACACTGATGTCCTGGTAAAATCTTTCACCTTGCTCATGACCGGCAACGTTTAAATTTTGAATTAATAAGAATTGCAAATGAGAATTAATTCACCAAAAGATCTACCAACTATAATTTATCCAGGTGGAAAGTTATAAATATTCCTTCTCACAGTTTGAGATTCGTCACTTTAGAAGATTTAGTCGTGATATATCTTTGTTTAAAGCTTTCACAAGCTCTTTAATAAAACCTAATTTTATATGCGATGGTGGAAGAATCACAAGTTTTGGGTATTTTAATATCTCAAATTTTACGTTAAACTTGTTAGGAATAAAATTATCCCGAGGCTGCCATTGTTTAATATCATGTGAATGCAGCATGGTTACCCGAGAGGCAAAGAAAACAAGAGCCTAACCGTAAGATCCTCACAAATATGCCAAAGATATCGTTTACACTGCACTAAGTTTAAAATTGTTGACGTAGATTCATAGGTCTCGTTAATGGTTGTGGAATGGACCATAGGAATCGATGGTCTTTCATTACCATTATTCAATAAAATCAGTCTTAGGTGGCTCTTATATATCGATATTTGAGTGTTTTTATCAAGAAGTTTCCAGTCTTGCAACCAGGATTCTAACAGTTGGACTTGTTCTTTGCCTAGTTATAGATCACGAACCAAATCGTTTAAATCAGTTTGTGTGATCAGATGTGTTACCCCAGAACATTCTGTCATATAAATTGGATCTTTGCTTAAATCTGAGAAGTCATCTTCATCTTCTGATTCAATTGGCACGGTGATATTGAGGTTAATTAAGTAAGGGTGAAGGTTTTGGAGTAGGTAATTCTGGACAATATCGATATGATTTATTTACGAAAGACACATTGGAGTACTACACATAGTTTTTGTTCCAAATTCTATACAAATATTTTTGCCATTTAACAGATGGCGGCAATTGATGTGCAGGAAATTTTTAGAACTCAACATTTGTTTTGATGTCTTACACTGTAACCAAAATATTGTAAACAACACTTTTTTTTATTAAATTGCTGAGAGTTTTTTTGGGGATTTTGCAACGTAGTTAAAAAATATTTAAAATGGTTGAGAAAAATTAAAAAATCTATGAATAGATAGTTATATTCCAAAAGATTTTAGAAAACTTAAAAAATGTTAAATACTGAATGATACATGTGGAACACAATTTAACCTGCGCGGCACAAGCCTATTTGATTTTACGTATTCTAATGCGCAACTTATATTTGCGTGAGAAAATAATTTATATAAAATTAATATTATAACGTGGTCACATACATCAAAAATGTCAATTAGTTCTAATAATGGCAGGAATAAATTGTGGCTGCGTTAATTAGAAAAATAATCTCGGTTAGCGTTATTTACTTCGCTGAAAAGTTCTCATGTACTTAGTCTAATTCTCTAAATATAACTTTTCTTGTTTCGCCACAGGACTTCGAAAAAATGTCAGCCGCCATGGATATGTACTTCAGCATGAACGATTCAATATCCCTACAGGAAATGCTAGATATCGATATCAAATCTGAAATTGACTCCCTAGTCGGTGGCCACAATGATTTGTCCGGCTTCAATTTCTCAGAACTCCCGCCGCTTGAATTAGACGACAATCAAGACATACGATGGTTCTCATCCAACTCGAATCACTCCAACTCTAGTTTTAGCTTAGATTTAGGTACCGATCCCGAAACTGCCATGGTTAATCCGAATGCGGTAATGCCGGTAATATCTCTAGCGCAAAATATTAGATCGCCATCACCTACTTTGAAAGAAAGCCATTTAACGTTCTCTCCATCAAATATCAAGCTAGCTGCTATGAAAGCGGACGTTACTCCCGTTAAGAGGGATCTTTTGAAGAAACTAGAAGATCTAGACGAGAAAAAGGTGTCCCCGATTATTAAAACAGTAGCTAAAGTCACGCCCATTATCTCTAAACCAATTATTAAAACTATAACTAGCAAAACACCAACTTTACTGTCCTTTAAGAACACAGTGCAGAAACAGATATCTGCTCCGGTCACCGTAGCGCAAATTAATCACATAGCCAATGTCAGGACGATAACCCAACGAAAGCAACAGTTAAATACGAATAGAATATATGATGTTGAAGTTAGGACTTATCCTAAACCAGCTTATAGTTACAGTTGTTTAATAGCGATGGCTCTGAAGAATAGTCGGACAGGCAGCTTGCCTGTCTCCGAAATCTACAATTTCATGTGTAAACATTTCCCATACTTCAAAACAGCGCCAACAGGTTGGAAAAATTCAGTTAGACACAATTTATCATTGAATAAATGCTTCGAAAAGATAGAGAAACCAGCAATTAACGGATCGCAGCGTAAAGGTTGCTTATGGGCGATGAATCCCTCAAAGATTAGCAAAATGGACGAGGAAGTGCAGAAATGGTCTAGGAAAGATCCGTCTGCCATTAGGAAAGCGATGGTAAATCCCGAGAATCTAGAATCGCTAGAAAGAGGAGAACTGAAGTTCTCGTGCAGTTACGATGAGGCAGATAATTTTGGTGACTCTTGCGGGAGTGCCGAAAGTGAAGAGGGATCTGATTCTGAGAATGAAGTTGAGAGCAGTCTGCACGGAGAATCTGAATTTATAGAAATTACGAATGTAAAGACGGAGAATATAGATATAAACGAATTGGATGTGGAGGTATGCTTATTCCGTTGAAGTTTGACGAAATTTCTTCATTATTAATTTCTTTCTTTCAGGTAACCGATTCGTTGTATGATGACGTCGACGTTGAAGACGAGGAAGAGTACCTTAGAGTACAAATGGCGCTTGCGCAAAAGGAACTTTTAGAATACGGTAAAACAGTAAGCATTAAGAGAAAGAGAACATATGCTGTCTAAATTATAGGTTACAGATGGCTATGATTACTTAACTAATTCGAATGCAAAGTAAATGGGGGAAATAAAAAAAAAAGAAATAAAAGAGACTATATAGTATTAAAAGTAAAAATAAAGAATAAAAATGTATGTTTTTAATGTTTAAGAAAATTTGTGTCTGTATAGTGAAACAAAATGTATGCAATATTTCAAACAAATTTTACTTTTCATTTTATGTGTCATTTTATATTAAAATAATGTTATGCATATTAAAATGTTTCCGAAATTAATTACGGTATATATAAGTATATACCATATATAATAGTATATATATACCTTATAGTACTGAGTGATTTTAAATGTTTGAGGACAGTTTAAATTTCGCGCCTTGCTAAATTTTTGTCACGTTGGCGATTTGGTTTTTGTATTCGTAACCAGTAGCGTAGCAAATAGATTTTGGATGGGTGATAAAATATTGACAACAGATCTTCAAAAAATCAATTTTATATTGATTTTCTAAGCAGAAAATTAATGTAAATGTGATAAAAAAAATGGAATGAAATATAAACAGTAGCTCTAAGAAGAACAGATTATAAGTAAAAATGAAGCAAATAATAACGAATAAAATGAATATAAATAACGAATAATAAATAACGTGTCGCACAGGCAGTTGACAGGACCGATACTCACAATGGCCACTCTTAACATGTCAAATCCCCTAGAATACACCGTGCGAAATTTAAACTGTCCTCAAACATATAAAATCACTCTGTATATATAGTATAAGGTTCGTGACTCTGAGGACAACTACTTTCTTTTACGTTTGGTGCTATGGGTTATTGTTTTAGAATCAATATACCATTTAATCGTGGAATGTTTTAGTAGATTTTTGACAGCTCGTAGGGATAAATTAGGGAAAAAATATCGAAATAGAGTTCTTACAGTTTAATAAGTACATTTACCTCATGATCTTGTCGTGTATATGTCATCTGCCCAATGAAATATTATTAGTAAATAACTACATTAATTATTTGTAATATTGGTACTGACCGAGCCGCATGCATCTCCGAAAGCACCCGTTTTTCCGGCCTCAATTATTAGCGTGGCGAGTAAATGGTTTTGCCCCCACACCAATAATATTACATTATGCAAATGGCGTATATGCTATTCGTGAATTGGATCTTTGAAGGCACGTCATCAGACATACGTATCTTCCGAACGTGAACATTCGATGTCGATATTAAATAAGGATAGTTAGATTGATCAGCGATCTTTGCTTATACCATCAAATAATTACGGGCGTTTAAAGATCCGTTTGACGAAGTATATGTACTTTTTAAACCATACAGACTCTATTCAAATTTGTGATTTATACTAGGTAAAACAGAACTATGGAGGGAAGTAATAATAACATGCAATAGCTGTAATTGTATGCGATTTAAAACGCTTCATAATACATGATTTGTCTATATTTAATTTAAACCTTCGTAAAAAAAAACTGAAGTAGCAAGCGACAGTGGTACTTCGAGCAAAACGATCGTTGTAACATGTATATCGCCAACGGGAATGCTCAGGAAAGGAATTTTAAGTTTTTTTAGTTAGACGCGTGGTTAGAATCTGTTACTCATTTAAATTGAAGTTAAAATCCTATGGACTCACCTACTAACAGTTTTAGATGGTATACCATTGCAGCTATTACATATTATTAGCGTGCGCTATATTTATGATCAATCCTGTATAGTGTACCTGTGAGATAGGTGATATTAATTAGTATCTTATCCCTTATTAATCAAAATTTCTGGGATATATTTCTGTTTAATGTGCCGCATCTACCGCGCATGCGCTATAAAATTATTTCAGTTCATCTTCCTCTTATCGTTATTGACAATTTGTGCTTTACTTTTTACACCATCTCTTCTTTCTTGATTATTTTGCTTTTTTGTTTGGCGTTAAATGAATAATAGAACAAAAAGAAAAAGGCTACTGTTGCATATGTATGGATTAAAAAAAATATCCTATTCAATACGTTTTGTTTCGCTAATACTAAAAAAAAACTTAGTTTTAAAAAACAAAAAAAAGGAAATGAAGCTGTGTAGAATGGTGATAATGTATATAATGAATAATTTCCTGCCTCTTGTAAATGTTGGTAATAATTTTATATTTAGATTATTAACTGATAAACATATATAAGACGTCATTAATAATCACAATAATACTAATAGTTGTTGATAATTATAGTTGGCAGCATTGTCAGTTTTTTTCTTTTGTTTCTTTGAGCAGTTGATACAAAACAAGAATAGAAATTGTTTTTACAAGAACGAAATGATTTTTCCCCTTATAATCGGAAAATTCATCTCATTCCATTATTTTTTTTTGTTTTTACTTTGTTATGGTTAATAACTCAGTTCAACAATAAGACATCGTGTTAGAGAGTATATGTATTTATTGTTTATATATACGTTCACTAGTAATGGTAATAAATATGCTTTTTTTAATCGTGCCCACCTAAGCAGTATTGGCCGTAGGAAATCATATTACATCTTATTGGATACTGAGATGTATGGAATTTGTAACATATTTAAAATTTTTTACAATCTAGTTACAATTTTGGCTTCCATCGGTAGTTCTCAACTATGAATCTATTTTATAACATTAGATACCTTGATTGATAATTACCGATGCCAGTATAAATTTGATTTGTCCCCATTTAACAGACTCAATCTGATTCAAACAGTTTTTGTGATTGTATGAATCGCTATAACCTGTATAAAAATCCACTGTTACTAATTACAGTCACAATACATCAACTATTTTTTTCAACGGAACATACTTTGCATTCTATGTGAAAAATATTTGTGAGATGATAGATATGAAGAATATGTTACAAAATTCAATTGATTTCAAAGTATAGTCTTTTAAAACTCTCTTTATTAATTAATGTGCATTTTTTAGTTCATCTTATTTTCTATGCCTTTCGTTTCATGTGACAAAAAAGTAAACGTAAATTCTAAGGATAATAATGTAAGGGACCACTGTTTACAGCATTTCATTATACGACCCAAAATGTTACAATCTTTCATAGTGGTGCATCATATTCTCATAAATAAGAGCATGGACATCTATAACTACTATTAAAGCTGTAAGGCATTTCCTTATTTTTTTATACTTGGTAAAAAAAATTGTGATCGAATATTTTTAATTTGTTCGCTGTTCCTTCAATTAGGAAGTAATAATTCATAATCCAATCTTGTAATCAAATTAATGTCTGTGTAATTTATTTCATACTTTTTATCCATTTGTTTTTTCTTGTTTTTGTCGATTTGTTAAAAAATTTATACAAGAATCTTGAATTTGTTTATCGTGACTGATGATTTTATATTTTCCATTTCCGTTTTAGTTAGAATTTCTGTATCGCTATCTTCAACTGCATACATTACGTAAGTCATACAAGATGCTACAGTTCTTTTCAAACAGCGTACGGAGTCGAGTTTCAATTCCTTTAATTTGTGAAACCCTTTTGATTTAACTTTTGCTCCTACCACTTGACTGTGAGAAGAAATGTAGTGTTCGAATATTAATGGTTCTTATTAATTAAAATTAATGAAAAAACTATGTAGGTTAGTTTATATAAAATATGTAAGAATATAGTGACTTGAGTGTATTGTATTATATTATACATAAGCTAATGAAGTTTGGCTACCGAAATTTTTGTAATTTTACTACAACGTACTGTGTAAGTGAATGTACAAATTTGTTTAGGTTTTAAGAGTAAGTACTCTTTTGAAATAAAAGTTGTGATTTTTTGATAATTTTTTTTCTTATTAATACCCTTGGCTACTGATTTTGACCAATTTATAAAATAAGAATGAAGTGAATAATCCTTTCGTCTATTATAAATTAGTCAATTTGATTCTGGATTCTTTTAATACAGAATTTAGGCAACCACTTTGGCATTCTCAAATACAGCGACTAACCAAAAGATGTCGTCATCAAGATACAGTGTGATTAAAAAGCATTGATTATGTTGGCATATTTGAAAAATTGACGAAGGTATTTTGATTTTTTTCAGTACTGTGTATGCAATGGGAAATTACTTAAGTGTTTTAATTTACCGGGTTGTTTGAGGTCCACTTCGTCTATTTTCAGTTTTTACCTGGGTCATTGCTTTACTGTATAAGTTAAGACAATCTTTCTCAAGTATTGTTGCTGAAAAAGGAAGTAAGATTCGTGCGTGTCTCAGACAAAGATCTACTTGGTTTTTGTGAATAGTTGCTGTAAAATATTAATAAATCAAAAGAGTGTTAATTTTGTTAAAATAAAATAATTCGCCCTACAATACATCAAATTTATTTTCAAATTAACTCTTTATACGGTATTTAATTTGACCAAGAAGTATTGATTTGTTTCATACGGATAAAAATCAATGACGTAGGTAAAAAGTGAAATTAGGTGAAGTGTACTCTCACCGTTTGTGGAATTTTGAAATTCTGGCGTGTTTGTAGTGTATTTGCTGCCATTGTCATACGTTATTAAGACAGCCTTGGGAAAGACTATTTCTTGCCAAACTTAGTTGGTTTAGCAGTTTTGACATCTGAATAAAGTAAGATGTATTGAGATCCTTTTCAATTCTTTGCATCGTCCTGTCGTTAGTACATCTTGAATTTTGTTGTATGTTCTCACATTCATTATTACTGTTGCCACTTGGTCTACGGGTAAGATCTTGATGTTTTTGTTGTTCTTCAATTCTCTTGGGTTACGTTGGTCTGTTTTGATGACGTTTTGCGTTCTGTCTTGATTATGCCGTCTATTACTTGCCCGGCCCTCGAGCGGTATTCTTCTGTTGCCTCTGGAGGATGTATTCTTTCTGTGGGCGTGTCATGTCTAGTGTAGAAACTTGTATGGGAGCTATCGCCTTTGTTTAGTATTTTTATTGAGTTTTTATCCAACTGTTTTCTTGCGATCAATGGTGTCTATATCCTTTTCGCGCTTTATTGATTCCGGCTTACTTCGATGTTCATCTTTCAATTAGCTGTTCGCTCTGTACTAGTTACTACGTATTGGTGCGCTTAAATAGCCTGAATAACAATTCTATCATCCATCGTCAACAACTTCACGTCAAGAAATATTTTATTGAGTATCGAAACATACAAATTAAAAGCGTTACTGAATAATATACGTATAACGTGTGTCACATAACACCTACATCAAAAACAACTTGAATCAGCAGTAAAATGATGAAAACATTTTTTTAATAAAAAGCGTTTTAAACTTAAGCTGAAAATATTTGCTTCCGAATTGCCAACTTAATCAGTCTCTTTTGATCGCGTTGTATAATGCATTAATTTTTTTTTATTAATAAAGTTAAAATTACATTTAATTACAATGTAAACTTGTAAGTTTGTTAGCTTCTTAGTATTTCCAATAATTAAATCCAATTAAAGATTTACAATAACAATATAACAAATACTAACAGTTAGAATTATGCTTCTGCTACTTATTTATAGATGTCGATAAACAAAAAAAATATTTAAAATTACTTCTTTTTAAATCTTTGTATATAGAACTTTTCTTAAACCACATAAATTATTAATTTACTTCTCAGTATCCAGGTATTTTCGTATTTCTTTATATGTAAACTTATTGAAAACGTTTAAAATTCCACTTTCTTCTATGTTTTTATTTACCTTTGTGATGCCATATGATCAGCTGATGTATAATGGATGATTGTCATTAGTAGCAATAAGAGAAGTTGAGTTATATTTTCCAAAGATTTAAGAAGTATTAATTTATTTATTCGGCTTGATAGTGAATCCAATTATGTTTACTTAATGGGTTGAATTATACCAATAAGAATTCCTAGTTTAAGATGTCTCTATTGCTGTTGCAAGATATTTTTGAATTAAAATGTTTAGTGAAAAACATCGATATTAGATTAAATTGTAGGATAGAAAATGGTGTGAAACAATTACTTGCATTAGTCACGAAGTAAGTTAACGTCGTATTTTTAAATGCAATATATTTAGGACAATTTTTTAAGTGACGGGGATATAATTCTATTCTACAATTATGGAGAGTTACCTTCTGTTTTCAAGAGAATTCCCTGGTTTACAGAAAGTAGTAAAGTAATACAAGCTATTTGTTTTGATCCCACTGCAACATGGTTGTTGGTTGTTTGTATGTTTCTATTATTATTATTTGATGAGCATTAGATATATTATATTTGGAATTTTTAAGGTTTCGATGCATCATTATATATAATTCCAGCACTGAGTTTAGTTGATAAAAAGCAGAAAATTGATTGTAAATGGTCTGTGAATGATATTACATACTTTCCTAAGCATCCAAATACACCAGAATCTAAACCCTTATGTGTAGTGTGGTGGCAAACTTTGGAGTGTAATCAGAATGCTTTAGTAGGGCATGAAAATGGTTCCATAGGATTGATTAGCTTAACTGATGGACGTTGCTTGGGAAGTTGTGTTGTTAATGAGGCTGTTTCTCACTTATATCTATGCCAAGATAATAGTTTAGATTCAGTATCGTTATTGGTATGTCAAGCGTTTATTTAATTATTTCTTTTATTAATAGTTACCGAGGTTAATTCTAGATAAACTCATCTGGTGGTCAACAATATCGTTTAATACTAGAACAACCATCTACTGGATATCTATGGCCCCCTGAAGCAAACAATGCCTCGGATGATAATAATAAGTCTAGATTATATAATTTAAAACAGATGAGTGTTGATAAATTCTACTCATTCAAGCAAAGGATTGTCGAAGGTCGTAGTGGAACACGAAGAGATAGCCAAGCTAGCGAGAGCCCTAGTGAATCTTCACATTCCGATGTATCGAATCATTCGGTACCTGAATTATTACCTCGTCTCTGTGATACGTACTTTGCACCACAGTATGCAAGAAGTCGATATTTATTTTCTGCGTATTATAAACCCACGGCTTTACTAACTGTAAGTAATATCATAGTATTAGGCAGTTCTAACTAATAAATGTATTCGTATTTTTTTTCACAATTCTGTTCTAATAGCGTTTTTGGTGTGTGTATGCTTTGGATGTTTTTATTGTGGAAATATGCAAAAATGGTGGTCCCAAGGCTAATCGCTGCAGCACGCCTATCTCTATTTTCGTTAAATTGAACTAGTACTTTAGAATTTTGTTATGAATTTGATTATTGTTTATTCTACAGGTGCACGCTTCTGATGTTGAATCAGCTCCTCTCTATGTTCACAAATTACCTCAGAATACTAACACATTGCTTCTAACTGATCGACTGATATTTACAACTAATGACGAGCTTAACATGGTATCCATTATAAGTACACAGTTATCCGAATCACCGTTAGAAGGAGATTCAGTAAGTTCTCGTATATTCTCTTAGTGAGTAGCATTTGTACCAATTTATTTTGTAGGAATTCAATCCTTATTCATTAATAGCACAATTTAAGATGGAAAATGAATTGGAGAAGATACTGAATGTTTATAAGCTTACTGATGTTACGCTGGATAAAGCTCGATGGTCTAAGGATGACAAGAAAGAGAATAGTCGAACTTTTGTATTGCCGAAGACTGTGAATGATCTGAGTATACGTAGGATAAAAATTGATACCTGTGTGATAGTAACTACTAGTTCTGTATATAAATTACTTGTAAGGTGGGTAAAATTTTTAAAAATATTGATCCCCTTGACTCACAATTATTGTTCGCCAATTTACCATTTTCCGGATTTTATTGCTTATTGGCTTTCATATTTACTATTTTTGTGAATTATGTAGAGAAAGAGAATATATAGCTACAGTGTTTTTATATAAACAGATAATCCAAACTGCGCCAATTTATTGTTATTAGATGTATAAAGTTATTTAAAAGTAAATTCTCAGTTTGAAAGGGTTCTATTTCTTGTAAATATTAATAGTTTATTTCTAAATAGATATCATTGTGGTTTAGAGCAGCGGTCTCCAAACTTTTTAGCATAAGAGTTACACTGACTCCAAGTACATAATATTAACAGACCCTAGTTTCGAATTATACGCAAATTTCAATTATTACAGAATGGAGTTTCAAAGATTACGTAAGCTAGTTAAGATGGACATTAGTTTAGAATCCACGTTCTTTTTGGCATTTCGTTCGTCTAGACAGTGATCCCACATGATTTTTCCCATGCTTTTGATCTGATTGATCATCATAAGTTTTTGGAGAAGCTGAGTTTTTTCGGTGTCAGCAGGAATTTCCTAAGATTAATTCGATCATATCTTCTAAACAGACTTAATTACGTTTATTTTAATGGATTTAAATCTCGAATTTTTTACTCTACCTCTGGAGTGCCTCAAGGATCGAACCTTTAAAGTCCATTAACTGCCCTTTATTAGCCTATGCTGATGATATTAAAATCTACCACGCCGTTAACTCCTTCAATGATGTTGACCTTCTGCAGCGTAATTTAGACTTGATTCATACCACCAGGTATGAATCACCAGTCTGACCAGTCTGCATAATAAATTAAAATTAAATGTAGATAAGTGTTTCTTCATGTCTTTTACAAAAAGGGTTTGTAGAATCGATTCTCTGTATTATATTAACAATATTTATATTGCTCGTCAATCTTCTATTAAAGATTTGGTGTGATATATGATGAAAAGTTTTCCTTCTCTAACCATGTCTTAGACGTCACGACAGCCACTTCTAAAGTATTAGGATTTATTTTTCGCACTTGTAAGGATTTTACTAGCCTGTTGCAATAAAGACTCTTTTCTTTGCTTACGTGATTTCCAAGCTCGAATATGCATCCCTGGCTTGGTATCCTTTCTACAACATCGAAATCAATCTTCTTGAGCGCAGGATTCAGCGCAAATTTTTGGAATCATATAAGAACGATGAGCAATATTCTATGCGAGGTATACCCTACGACGAGCTACTTCAGAGGCATGACTTTGTAACGCTTGTGGAAAGAAGAAACCGCATTAGTGCTTCATTTATGCAAAATATTCTCATCAGAAGAATTGACTCTCCTGGTTTACTGTCTGGAGTTGGTCTCATTGTACCACGCCTGGAATCACGGTCGCGTCACCTTCTACGGATCCCTACAGCTAGGACAAACGTGCTCTGGCGAGCGCCGTTGGTACACTCGGCAAGAAACTTTGATAACTATAATTTAGATTTGCCTTAGTTTGTTATATTTTCATTTTTTTTAAATTTTATTTTAGTGTTTCATACTAGTGGTATTTATTATTTAATTATTTATTATTAGTATTCCATTTTTCTTTCTCTATTTTTTTTGTAGGTTTGTTTTTAATGCATTACACGTATTTAATTTTATTTAATATTGTGTCCATTTTTGGATGTTCATCTGTTGGGCATTTAATAAATTATTATTTTTCAAATTATGCAACAGTAATATACCGCTATCTTGTGGAAAGCCATGGGTGGGATTGTATATCATGTATTAATTAACAAGCATTTTCTAAGCACTTGACCTTCTAGGTCATCAGATATGAATTGGGTTGGTTATGGGATTATGCCAAAGAAATGGTATTTCTTAGTTGATTTACTGCTTGTGAGGAATTGAAATAATCAATTGAGAATATTCCTGGTAACGGTCTTACTGATGCTGTTCATAATTTAGAGGAGGAACTATCTTTAATCGAACATCATTGTGGTAGTCATATTTAAGTTTCCCATGCTTCTCCTTTTAAAAATAAAATCCCATTTTTTACGAACAATTTACTGTTTTTATTTTTCCAAAATCTAAAAACTTGCCAATATTACACCCATTTCAAACTGGTAACTTACTTTTGAATGACCCTATGTTGATCAACAATTAAGCATAGCATTGTCTTATTCTATTTTAGTTGTAGTCCTATAAATAAATTTATAAAACTAGTTAATGAAGAATGGAATTTAGAAAAGGCCGAGTATTTATCGATAGTATTCAGTTTGAATCTGCAGCAATTGTTGGAGAGTTGCGGAGATCTTTTAATATCCAACGGTACGTTTCATCAAGGACTAATTTTGTACAAGCAAGCCAAAGCACACTTACTAAAGAGAGTATTAAAACTGGCCATAACCGCTGATTGTAAGGCGTTGCTGAAATTTGTGAACCTATGCCTTAGTTCTAATAAGGTTGACATGTCAATGGCTACAAAAATCCACATTGGAAATTTAGCTGTTATGGCATATACCGAACTGGTATTGAGATATGGCGGTCATCTACGTACAGTTAACAAAAGGGAATTTATGTAAGTAATGAATGCTTAAGTATTTATCGCAAATAAGCAATGCATAATAATATAAATAAGATACGAGGGTGGATCTCTATCCTTTACTCCTGATCCCCTTACAGTAGAACTAGAGTGGCATTATATTTCTTATTTTTCGATATAGTCTATCTGTACACTAAAATAAAATTTTGCCCCATGTAAGATTTCTTTTAGTTTGGGGAACAGCCTGTAGTCACTACGGACCAGATCCGGCGAATATGGCGGGTGCTCCACTAATTCAAAGTCTGCTTGGTGTATAGCAGCCATATCAATACCAGATGTATGACTGGGAGTATTATCCTGATGTAACAGCACACTGTGCTTTAATTTTTCTCGGCGTTTCTCTTCAATAGCGTTTCGCAATTTAGAAACCAATTGTGCGTAGTAGGCCCCTGTAATACTCTGTCTCTTTTGCAAATAGTCAGTCAGGATGATTCCTTGAGCATCCCAGAACACAAATAGCAAAACCTTTCCAGCAGACGGCACGACTTTAATTTGCGTGGAGGAAGAGAACCGTAATGTTTCCACTCTCTATTTTGCACTTTGGTCTCGGGATCATAGCGAGACACCCATGACTCATCCATGGCCACATACTGACTAAGAAAGTTCTCTTTGTTTGCTTGGTACCTTTCCAAAAGACGGTTACAAATCAATACCCGATTTCTATTTTGACCAATGGTTAACATTCGGGGCACCCATCTTGTACTCATCTTTTTCATATCTAATTCTTTAGTCAGTATGTTGTGCACCACATGATACGATAAGCCAGTATCTTCCACAATGTCCCTGATGCGTACTCGTCGGTGTTGCAGTACAATATCGTGTACGTTTTTAATGTTTTCGTCTGTTGTTACCGTCATGGGAGGACGACCGGCATGTTGGTTTTCACAGTATTTAAAATCTAGACTCCAGCGTTTGATTATATTATAAGAAACTGCAGACTCACCAATCGTTGCCATAATGTGTTTATGAATTTGAGTTGGCGTCATGCCCTTTTTCTGGAGGTATTTTATTACGGTCCTTTGTTCTACAGGATCCATTTTTATGAAAAATCACCCCACACAATTCAATAATTAGCCACAGTACAACAACACTTTGAGATACAAACTTGATATTACGTAGATATGATTTACAAATGGCAGCTAACTAAATGTCAAAAACATAAATCAAACAACCTATTATAAGTAGGTGAGGGGCGGGGCATGAGGATCCGCCCTCGTATTTAGAATACACGCGCCTTCGCTAATTAATATATAAAATTAATGCTAAAAAGTTCTTGTTAGTTGATGGTAGTTCTAAGTGCAAAGAACCAAATAGTAAACAATACATAAAATGCACGATTATGCAATTGAAACTTGGGCACCATCTAGCACTTAATCGTAAAACTGAAGACGTATTTTGTTTTCAGGAACTTTTTATATTACGAAGAATATTACGATCAAGTATTAGCAGTCAATGTGGCATGCCAAGCTGCACATTGGAGTGTCGTTACTCTTCTAGCTAAGTCGCGTGGTCTTCAACCGGAAGTTGTAGCCGCTCTAAGCCAAATAATACAAACCTCTCGCGTACCGAAATCTTACGATCAAGACTTCCTATTGACTCTATCTGAACCGAGTTTATCGCAAAGTTTGCTGATCTATCCGGCGTACTGCCAAGTGATCTTGGCGTTCATAAGGTCACACGTTCATCAGTTCCCGGTAGACGTCTTAAAGCGATTCGTTGTGCAGTTAGATCCTACTCAACCTTGTGCTGTGCCACTAGTCAGTAAACTGTTCCAGCGCACTAAGCAGGCATCCAGTTTGGACTCGACATTAGACTCGATCGACTTGGAAAATTCACCCCAGACAGCTGTTGTTGTTAGGGAATTTGTTGAAACGTTCGTTATTGTGTTGGCAGCACTTGTGGGGAAAAGCGGTGATAATTAGTAAGGGTTTAGTATTACTGTTTATTTCTTAGGACATAATTTTGTTAATATAGTTTTAGTATACAGCTCTTAGAAAATGTCGAACCTCCCGATTGGCCTATCGAAGACAATGAACCTATTAAAAGATTTCCAGATCTAAAGCCGTTATGTTGCGGTAACGAACATGCAGCTGTCGTAAGGAACAATTGCGTCTTCACTATGGGTATAGCTAACTCTGGATGTTTGGGATTAGGTCCCTTGTTGACCCAAAGTAGTCCTCCGCGATTAGTACAAACGTTAGCCGATTTAAAAGTGAGGGTGCTGAGTGTTAGTTGTGGTCGACGTCATACATTGGCTCTTACAGATTTTGGGGTAAGATAATATATTTTATATTAAATTCTGCTGTAATACATTAACCTATTTCAGGTATATTCTTGGGGTTCAAATGTTTATGGCCAGTTAGGCTTAGGCCAGTACGTTAGAGAGGCACCTTACCCACAGATAATCAACGCTTTGCGAGGTGTGAATATGGTAGACGTAGTTACTGGACAGTACCATAGCATGGGTTTGACATCTTATGGGCAAGTCTATACTTGGGGTTGGGGCATTCATGGCCAACTTGGTCATGGTAGTTGTAACAATGAATTTTACCCGAAACTATTGGACTTCGATTATCCTATAGTACAAATCGCCGCGGGTCATGCGCATAGTTTGATATTAACTAACGAAGGTAAGCTGTATGGATTCGGTTCGAACGCCTTTGGGCAATTGGAGAATTGTGATATTGATGGATCGAAGGCTACTAAACCAACCTGGGTCGTGATCATGCCTGATATTTATACACCGATTGATAAGATTGCAACTGCATATTTTCATAACGTAAGTTAAACAAAAAGAAAATTGAATTATAAATTCTTTCATTTCATATTTGATAGATATGCGTCCGTGATAAGGAAGTGTATACTTGGGGAGCAAGCCCGCAAGAAGTGAGGTTATCCCAATCAAAGCATAGTCAAAAATTAGTCACTGTCAGTACAAAGCTGTATGAACCGTGGAAGAACAGTTTGCATATTTACACAAATGTGAGCGATAAGCCTATCGATCAAGTAGCTGTTGGTTTTCGTCACTCCGCTATTTTACATAACGGAAAATTGTTATGGAACAAGAGTAAAGAGGGTGAGTTATGTTCTCCGAAATTACGAGATCAGGACGCTCTAATATCGTTAAGCCAGAGATTTTTGCATGTCTCTTGCGGATTGGACTATATCATGGCTATGGAGCAAACTGGAAAGATATTAGCGTGGGGAAATAATACCGTAGCACAAGTAAGTGTGATATCTTCGAATTGCTTCGTTTTAGTGTTTTTTTTTTCAAATTCTTTTGTGCAAATCATATGTCATAATTATTTATATGTATAGGATATGTGCGTTCTTACTGTAGATTTAGTTTTGTGGTTTATGCATTGCTGTTAGTACAAATAAAATTTCGACATTTTTGTCAATTTCATGAATTAAGAGATTACAAGACATTACATTCGCTTGTCACATGGTGATAGTTCTTCAAGTGTATTGACTCATTTTGAGGAAGAAAGGAGTGTTTTATTCTTATTGTGAAAAGTTTTTATCACAATAAACATAATAAACAAAACGCTTTCTTAAAACGAATTGGTAAATTGGGAAAGTAGTTACCGAGTGACGTCAAACATGTGAAATGCGATATCTTGTAGTCTCAATATCACTGTTTGTATGTAGGTAAGTTTTAGATCATGGAGTCAGTGGCCCGAATGGGCAACAAGGATTTATTTAGCGTATGACCAGAAAACTGTATTCATAAAAAAATATGAAGAATGGTGCTAGTTTCGCTAGTAGTCTACAGAGGATAGATAAACTAATGCAAAACAAAAAAGAAAACCTTGTTCTTTAAACAGGAATATTTATTATTCGCCCGCATTATCTAATACATTTGTAATGCGCACTTAAAAACACATCGAAAAATGCATGCAAAACAATACCTAACATAATAATGCTGTTAAATACAGCTACTCATGGTATTGGTGGAATTTTTCACGGGAAAGACAATCCGAGGAGAGAAAAAGAAACATGTTTCTGCCTACCCGGCGTCATCAGCGCGGTTTTGAACCATTTTTCTAAGCCTGAGCATTCTTGGCGCTATCTAGTGCCGCAGGAATAACACTTGTTTGTCGGTTCAAACACAACAAAACAGTTTTTCCAACCCTTCTCCCGAGCATCCCATGAACTGCTAAACCAGAGAGGGCGCGCACCAATAGTGCATTGGGAAGCTTTATATATGAATGATCCCTCAGGCTTACCATAACGTATTAAAAACACATCGAAAAATTCTTAGAAAACAATACCTAACATAATAATGCTGCTAGATGCAGTTACTCATGGTGGAATCATTCATGAGAAAGACAATGTGAGTAGATAAAAAACGCTAACATACGGGCATGTTTCTGCATGCCCGCGTTATCAGCGTGGTTTCCAGTGATTTTTCTACTCAACACATTGTAATTCTGTCTCTGCTACTATTACTGTATTTAAATTAATAATGTGTACACTTTCGGGTAAATTTGATGATAAATCTTTGACGAGCAGAAAATTTCAAGAAATTACAAATGAATTTCAAAAAAAAAATTCAGTGTCTAAAGTAGAGTTTAATACATTAACTCATATATCGGTAACACTACGAAGCAAGGTGAACGATACCTTAGCTTGGCAACAATTAAAAATCTAGTAGCTCTTACGTATCGATTTAAATTTTAATTCTTTTACTGATCATTATTGCAAACAATGATTTAAATGCGTAAGAACGTCACACTAAACCTATCATCAGTCATTTTTCGCTTGACGCTAAATTTTCGTCGATTAATGGCTAAAATATCTTTAAACCTCGTAAAGGATATTTCTTCACTCGGAGGAAATGTAAAATAAGAAGCAGGGTCAGCAAGCTGAGATAGAATTGCAGAAACAAGAATATCGTACGGTTTTATGTTGCTATTATAATTATAATTTTGTGATTATTTCGAACCGTTGTTTCTTTTTCTTATCGCAGCATTGCCCTAAAGCACTCGTTTCATGAATATTTTCTTCAATTAATTCGAGAATTCTTCTTATAGTTTGATAGGAAACACCTTCTTTTCGTTCTATTTCATGCTTAGAATATAATCGCCTTTCCTAGGAGAGTTATATGTTTATTCTATTGTTTGTCGTTATGTCTTCTTTCTTATCCTTGAGGACAGCAATTACGTAATCTCTTATCATAAAATGAAATTAAATTCACGGTACAGCACAGCAAAAAGATGTTTATTTTAATTTTTGAGCACACTAAATACGTTATCTTCACTGCGCCATACTATAAATTAATTTATATTTTTATCTTAGTTATTTTATTTTATTTTTATAACTACCTGCTGGGCGGAAATGGGTCTAAGCAGTGAAATAATTTCTGAAAATCGTGATAAATCGGCTGAATTATAATACAAAATACTATGTAGCAGTAGTATATACATGTATTATGCTTTTATTTCGTTTAAGACAAAATGTCTTAAATTAGAATTCAAAATATTTTATGCGGTCCTAATTTAATAATGGCTGAGTTTATAATGTTTAAAGGAAAAGGGGCGATATTGGTGCATCACCCACTGGATCTTCAAATATCTCTTTTTTTAAATAAGTAACTTATTGAAGTGTATCTTTTTCAGACACTACTAGGAAAATCATACGACGAAAACTCAAAACAAGAGAGCAAGATGATAATGTTTCGTAATACGCGACGTATCGTCAAGTTCCCACAAAACAATCAAAACAACGGAGAAGCGTATCCCGTAGAAGTCCCTGGATTACCGACGATGGCCATTACATATAATTTATCAGATCATCGAGTATTCAACATGCAAAGGAATCGAACGCACAGCATCTTCAGCATCGAAAATCCCAAATTCGAAACAAACGTCGATATTAACTCGAAACCATTTATAAGAAATTCGCTAAGTTTCGATTATCTACATCGAATACCTAACTTTAAATTAACTTCGAAGACCTTACACTACGTCTTAGAAACGTATTACGGTTACTACGACGCTGAGAATGTTCTGAGCAAATGTTTGGATTTTGAGAACTATCAAGCCGCCAGTAAGATCGCGTTTTTAGACGGTCACTATAGCGATAGCCTTGGGTTCCAATTAGCTGCGTTTAAGAAGTATATGGATAAGTATCACATCGATCTGACTCCTTCGCCAAAAGGAAAGGATTCTTACGAAAAGAATGAAGAGGATTCTAATAAAACTTCGATGAATAAATTCGAATTGAACATTGTAAATAATTCACCAGCTCATATTTTAAGCTCCAGTTCTTCTTTAGACAGTATCCGACAGTGGGATGATTTGGAGCATCAAGGAGGTTGCGAAAGTCCTTGCGAAATGACGGAAATGGGCGATGTAAAGTATTCCGTTTCCCAGTATATGCAATCAATGAAAAACGATAGTCCTCCAATAACCAGCGTCTCGAAGATGATATCCTCTAAGACCGTAATTGAAGATAATCCAAAAGAGAATCTAGACATCGACCTTAAGGATTGTGGCATGAAAGACGTAGTGGAAATGGCGTCGAGATTGATAGAGTTTTATATAAGAAACACGTACGCTTCCGAAAATCATATTTTAATGCAAAATATTTTACTGAAATG
This sequence comes from Trypoxylus dichotomus, assembly GCA_023509865.1. Lineage (NCBI taxonomy): Eukaryota > Metazoa > Arthropoda > Insecta > Coleoptera > Scarabaeidae > Trypoxylus > Trypoxylus dichotomus. The sequence goes on from CM042078.1 coordinate 13,324,693, forward strand.
TATAGAATTTTGGCTGTCAAATAGTTTGCCCGTATCCGCGCTGGAAAAGGTGTTGTTGAAAAATATGGATAAGTACTTTTATCCTTTATCGATATTACTATTCTGTAAGAATTTTAATAATAATTTAGGCGAAGAGATTATTAAGAAAGAGGATGAGACGAAGCAGCAAAGGTCGGCTGGATTTTTGAAACAATTTTCTACGAAATTTTGTCTGCAACTGTGTTCAATGGTTTTGGAGAATGCAAATAAGGCATAATTGTATCACTTAACAATTGGATTTGTTTTATTTCAAATAAGAATCTGCTAAAGAGGTTATTTCAAGCATACGTGTAGACACCACTTCTAATTTTGCAATTCTGTTCATTATATTGTATCTGTTAAATCAGTTTTAACTTGCAAAAGAACACATGTTGGTTGCTTAAATGTATACAATGGGAGCCAAAATTAATGAAATAGTTGGTAGCATTGATTTTAGTGATAAAGTTGAGGTGATCTGTAAACTACTTTGCTAGGGCATATTGAACGTATAGTGGCAGCCATATAAATAGCACAGGTAAACTGATATGAATAAATTGATAGATTTGTAAATGTTAACAAATAATTTATTTAACTCAACAAAAATGTTATAGATGGCATGCAGTTTATAATAAACACATAATATTTTATAAACTTCATGATAAACAAATTAAAAAAAATAAATGTGTAAATCTATTATTTTTTAAGTGGGCATAGAAATAGCACACTTGATAATAATAACGAAATACTGTATTATTTCTTTTTTAAATTCATTTACATTTAATATTTTGTTGGAAACACTTTACAAGCCAACGCTGTTGCACATCTCAGCACACTTTCAACTTATTTTTGACATCTCTCCACAGGAATGTTATGCCAGGTTTCTTTCAATAGTATTCCGTAATTCTTCTAATGTCGCTGGAAATTTAGGCAACCTCAACATCCCCCCCACAGATTTTCTATGGGGTTTAAATCAGGAATTTGTGCAGGCAATTCTAACACTCGAATCTTTAGCCACTGTTTTACGATCCTCGCCGTATGTTTGGCATCATTGTCCTGCATTAAACTCCATGTTACTGGAAGGAAATTCATTATCATATGGTTCCATCACGTTTTCTAAAATGTTGTGATATACATACTGATCCATTTTTCCTGCAATTCTGAATATAGGCCCTACATCGCGCCATGACATAGAAGTCCATGCCATAATACTTTCTCCGCCGTGTTTCGATGTATTTATAATGTACCTTGGGTTGAATCTCTGATTAATGGGGCGTTATACATACATTTTTCCGTTAGATGCAAGTCGGTTGTATTTGCTCTCGTCTGTTCAAAGTCCAGTAAGATAAAGAAAGCGACATTTCTCTGTGCATTTTCGCAAACTGCAATCTTCTTGAAGGGATTGAAGTATTCCAATGTTCCTTGTCGTGAATGTGCTCTTGGTCTTATTGAGGAGTTCAATTGAAGCGTTCTTGAATCTATTCTATAACTTCCGGTGTTTTAATTTTAAGCCTGTCTGGAGATTTAGTTCTGCATGTTGAAGAAAGTGATTTCGATGTTGTTCGAATACGTGCATTACAATTTGATGTTCGGGATAAATGACAATAAATTAATTGTAACAGACTTCTGTGGAGTAATTCTATAGAACTATCAATAATATATAATTTTAGCATTTTAAACGTGTAAAACTAAATGTGATCAAAAACAAAACAATGAAATGAGAACACAAACAATTAAAAACTAACAAACTTGAAAAGGCTTTTAATAACATTGAAAAAAAAAATCATTGGAATATTATGGAAAATTCAAAGTAAGAAAAAGAAGAACGTGCTTGCTTTTTGTAATCTCCATAAATCTTAAAATGAAAAATACGCTAGAAATGTGCTGCTAACTATTTCAGTCTGTTTAGCTTTCTGTCTGTATCAGAATTCCTTTTTTCATTGAGATTAATACTTGCGCAGTTCAATTGCAAAATTTGTGATATAAGTAATAAGTGTAGCGAATTTAATGTACAATATCTGCTATAAATGGAAGAAAGAATGGAATATATTTAAAATTTCCAGTCAACGCATTTATGCACCATAACAGTTTTACTGTTCCTAATGGTGTAAAAGGACAACTTTTTTTGTATTGTGTTACGATGTTTTTAAAATCTGTTACAAAAAATTATATAAAAGCTTCAATAATATTAATGTAATTTTTGGTAATTTCTGGAGTATTAGGATGAATTCTTTATCACATCAATTCTACTTTGTATTGTTTACGGACTTATTTCTTGGCAAAATGTATTCGAACAAAAGATGGCATGTCGAAATCAAAGAGATTTTATACCGTGTGCGAAAATCGGGAACTATTATAGCTAGTTTTTCTTATGTAGAATTTAGTGACAAATCGCAATATTCTATTTCAAAATTTTGATTAACGACGTTATTATTGGTTTTTAAACAGCAGTACATATTGCCACAACTAAGTTGCAAATTTAATGGTAGTTTTGTATTTATATTTTTAATTTTGACGAAGATATTGCATTTTTAAAATTTTCAAGAAATTAGTAGTGTGCCATGAAATAATTGACATATATTGATGCTAAAGTACGTGTTACAAATAAAGGACTCAAAACAATTTGTTTGGATCAAAATTATAGTAGGCTTTGATGCAGTTGAAATATTATCAGTTCAACTGGTTAAGAAGTCATGTAATTCTAGTATAACCAACGATTCTCCTCGATAATTTTAGATAGATTTTTTTTCTTTAGGCTCTTCTCAAATATAAAGTTTATAACCGCATTCGTGATATGAGGTGCTTATGAGGTTCCAAGGCCTATTTGGCATTCTAAAAATATATACAAAAGGTTGAATTTTAATGTATAAGCTTGCTAGTAGGTATAAAGTAAGAAAACAGTAAGATATTTAATTGCAACACTATTTAAAAGTGAATTTGATGATATTCTGACATTTCAGAAAGTTAGTTATAATATACGCAGCTTCTTTTGTTTTAAATTTAAAAACGTAATGTAGTTGAGGAATTATGCGAAAATGGAACAAATAGGTTTTACAAAGTAACACTAGCTTGTGTAATAAATTGCACAAGTATAAAAGTGCTGGAAGATATTTGCAATAATTTATTAGGCAAAATAATAGTATGTTTGTAAATAATTATAATTCTTAATTCTATTAATTTTTAAAATTATTATTTAATTATTTTTATCAAGAACACCAGTTTTTGTCTATAATATGATATAATTTAGCACAAAAAGATGTAACAGTGTAGATAAGTTCATCTGTGATACACCACTAATTTCTACAAAATTAGAAAAAATGCATCAATATTGAAAAGATAAAGTTATATACGGACATAATCTGGGGAAAGTCAACGACAGAGAGGTATCTACAATCCAACGTTCCTCTACTACATCTATAACCAGGATGTAGTAGGGCAACAGGGAAGTACTGCTTATGGCGAAAGACTGATAGACTGATTGTAGGGAAATACTGCAGGGAGAAAGAATAACGGGGGACGCACATGCGTATTATAACCGTTGACTTTGCTCAGATTACGTCTGTATATAAAATTGCCACATAATTATGTCAAAGCCTAGTATGGTACCTGTTAAAAATAATGGTGATGACATAATAACTCAGTTTTAAGAGACTATTGAAAGTAGCACATCATTTGTGGATTTTATTTAAAAAACTTTTGAGTATATCAACCGAAATCTTATGCTACAAAAAATGGCACATAGAAATTGGAAAAAATAACTTACGAAAATCTCGAAAATTGTAAGGAAAATCTAAAATTCTCGAAGAGACAGCTTTACAAAGCCTGTATAATTTTTTCGTGTCTCCGTTGTTTATTGTTATATGCTGTTTACGTCGAATTTAGACCATTATGTACAGACAGGAACACAATTATTAGGTACCCCCAATTTTTTCAATTATCTTTATGATAAACAATGAACAAATAAAATAAATATAAAAGCAAATATCTATTACTAAATTTAACGCGCCAGCCAAATCTGTTGCCGTTTGACGTCGATTTTGTAGAGAGTGTCGTTGTAACCACCGGTCCTCCCTTTCTGTCGTTATACTTTTTGGATCCCTTCTCGGTCTTGATTTAATATTCCCTGATTCCTGGTAACACTTTAGAGTTGTTTGTACGGCGCGCCGTGAACATATTACTTTTTCTTACTAATCATCACTTGGCATGTAGTGTAATAATTTGCGCACGTTGAAACTCAGAAAGTTCTTTAGGTTTCGGCATTTTCAGTTACATACACATAAACTAATCACGAATAAATATTTTTGTTTGCCAATAACAAACGCATATATAATTTAAAATAAAAATACTGATGTTCACCGGTCACTTTACCGAACTATAGTAAGTGTAAAATACAATTAGTTCCGCAAATACAGCAATAAATGGACTAACAACGGTATTTCTCTCACCAACCCTTTTATTCATACTACGGGTATTTGTAAGAAGGAGCAGGTAAAGACTCTTTGTTTGCTAATACCGCTATATTAAAACATCTAAAGGGTGCCTCACATTCATGTCCCTGGGTGTATATATATCCGATATTTGTAGACGCCTTAGGCTCACACTGTATACTGTATGTGACATTTTTCTTACATCAACTGTATAGATAACATTCCCTAAAATAATTACAAATTCTTTCATACTTTCTTTTTATTTTATTTTTGTCCAAGGATTTGCAGCGTACAATAAATCTACTAAATAATGAGTAGATCAAGTAATTGAAATCTCCTTACAAACTCTCATAGCTTGCCCAAATAGTTTACAAAATCTCAAACCTGTGGAATATAAACAAATAGAGTTTAATAGCAAAAGAGTTAAGACGTAGCCATGAATTACACAAATAGTTTAATTTAGCGATTTATTGAGGTATATACTGAAACAAGGCAATCACAATATAGATTACAATGTTTAAGATTAATATTGCTCTTGCTATAGCCTATTTTGTTAAAGAAGATGGGGGAAAACCCTAATCGCTTGAATTTGATTACTTATTTTTCACGTAATACATATATTATGTACTTACTTTCCAAATACAAGTTCTTTCAAAAGTATTTCATGAAGTATAGTAGGTGAGATCGTATCCCTTCACTAATTCATGTATAAAGTCATTAATTACATTATAGTATTTTTTAAGAACCTCTTATATTAAGCTAACTCCCACGAATAGGAACAAAATTCATATATCTTAAGGAAGGTATCATATTTGTAGACAAAATTACCAATCAAGTAGTTGTATATATGTGCGAAGAAGTTTTATATAGCTTCGCTTTTGTATTTTCTACATTTTGAGAGTCGTTTTATATCTTATTTGTTACTGGTAACTGATCGCTTAGCTTCGTTTCTTTTCCTTTTTCTAATTTTTTCAACCATTAACGATAGGTTGCTAGTCATAATATTGATCTCATTACCATAACATTTTGTTATAGTACTTTATCCTATTAACAGCACTCTATTCTAGAAAATTCCTTTATTGAATATTTACAAGTATATTGGGGTGATAATTTCGAATAAATAATTTCTGTATGTACTAGTGCTCAAAAGTGTTGTTAATCTTGCCTAATGGTTATCCAAAATGCTTTACACATGACTAAACTTTTGAGCAACAGTGTATGTGGCAGTCACCAGTTTTTTTGATAAAAATATTTAAAAGATGTTCCTTATTTTTTCTTTAACTGTACATAAGGAATTACGTTTCCTTTTACTGCAACTATTCTATATAGACTTTTCACCTCGAGTTCATATTATGCTAGGTACAATTAGTTTTAGTTACTATAATACTTTATGGCCAAAAGTATACTACCTATATATTTAGTTTTCTTTTGTATTTATTTAGATCTTTATTTATCATTATTAGTACCTGCGTACACATTTTATATTCCTACTATTTAGACTTAATAAAAAGATATAATGAATCAAATTGTTTTTGAGTTTGTGTTACACGTATATAACTTGTTTTTGAAGTCATGATTGATGCTGGATTTATGTACTATTTATGAAGATTGATTGAACAAAAATAAAGCACAATTTAAAATTGTTCCTTTTTTAATTATTCCTTTACCATCTTTACTATTTCCTACACACTTGAAATAGAAAAAGCAAAATGGGCCTAGAAATGTACCTTGTACTCTTACCGTCAAAGAAAAAATAACTTTATTATGAAAAATACTTTATTTCTAATTACAAAAACATTCAAACTCTACATGAGTTACTTAAGTAAACAACATAAATATGTAATCAACATCTCGTCATAAATAGAAGATTCATTAAAATTCAACTTCAATAACAGGAATTGGTGGTTCATCGTCTATTTCGTCTATTCCACAGTAGTTCAATGGGCTCTCAGGTCTTAATATATTCAATGGAGGTAATTCAAAAAATGTATCAATAGTTTGCAACATTGGTGGTGGCGTTTGAGGTTCAAAATACGAAGTGAGCCCCTCTCGTACTGCTTGCTTACCTCTGAATGGCACATCCCAATAATCGTCGAAAACCTCCTTATAACTGCAAGAATCTAATAGCCAATCGGGATATTTTTTCTGTGGTGTTTTTATCTTATTCGTTTGAATTTTCTCCTGAGCCAGAGACGAAGATTTTGTTGGGAACATCTTACTCTTCTGAAATGGAGTTTCGTTAACTGAACGGTCAACGAAGGGCTTCCTCGTGCCTGGAGGATTGAGATCCGGCTTCCGAGAAATAGCATCTTCGTCTATAGACGATTTGGATATTATTAGTAAGTCTGCGGTGGTACTTTAATATGCAAGTAATAATACTTACTTTCTTGGGCGTGATTCATTCGGTAATTCGGAGAAAACATTTGGAGATATTAAATAAGTTAAATATTTGTTAAAATGTTTAATGTAGGTTTAATCTAGCTTTTTCTCCCAGTAAATCTTAACATTCGTTTTTGTGACAGTTTTTAATACCTAACAACTGTTTAAATTTTAAATAGCTTTCAAGTTTGTGGTACCATCTTACAATGACCAGGTGAACTATTACCGAAAGAGATATGGTGTAGAATAATTCTAATAGTTCAGCTATTTATCATGAGGTAGCGCTATAAAATTAAATTTAAAATTATTAAATATCTAAATCAAATTGTGCCGTCTAGTGGTAGAGGTAGAAACAATAAAACTATCTTACTTGTTCATGTATTTATCATAAGATGGCACAGTTAACACAATATACTTTTCAGTATTAATATAACAGTTCCATGATCCTTCGTTAGATTACGCCACAACATAAATTTATTTTCTATTATTTGAGTAATTCGGACACTGATCATAAGATGACGCTCCTTTAATAATTTTAACTTTTTTTCTTAATTTCAAGCTAATTGAGAGACTTTGTGTTAATTTAAATAGTTTTCTAAATTTTAAAATATGTCGTAATAAGCGAGTGTCTGTTGTTATTAGATAATATTTTGAAAATGGTGTATTGTAATAGGAAAGAAAATAATATTTGCAGTTTTATTATCTAGTATGTCTAAAGACTTTTATATATGTATCTGTTCGGAATAATTTTGCAGGATGTGAAAAAGTTAATTCATGTATTAAAACTTATTTTTTATGAGGAGTGAACGGTGTAGATCTTTTTAAGAGATTCTTTATGCATTTTTAAGCGATACTTTCATTAGATGAGCACTTAGGGCATTTAGAAAATGTTAGGGAGAAGGTTAATGTTGTACGGTAATTAAATGAAATTGGTGTAATTTCATACTAATAATGTGATTAAAAAATAATTGGTATCGCAATTTTAAATGAATTACTATTGCAACAAGTAGTAGTGTCATTTTTATTGGATCAGTCATAAGCTGATATTTTTAAATTTTGCGGGTGACTTAAGTTGGTGCTTCCAGTAATAAAAGTCATATTCGCTAATTTTTCAAACGAATATATGGAAATATCGACTTTATCGTCGGAACTTCCAACTTAGATCACCCGCGATATTTAAAAATGTTTCTTGGGTTTCATTGTATATATATTTATTATTAGTATCACGTAAACTTCTAGATTCTGCCAGGGTGGCCAAATTGTGCCTATAGCTACTAAATAATATTAGAGTTTAGAGATTTATAGCAAAAGCTTTACTCTGCCGTATTACATTGAAATTATGAAACTTTCACGTTTGAAGATATTAAATGGACATAATTATTTTATTGTCGTAACAGTACCTAAGTAACTGATTAGCTAATCAATTGTGCTGCGATAGAAAAATGGTTGAATGAGAAGTGTATCTGTTACACAGTCCAGTTATGGTTTCTTAAGCGTATAATATGAATACATGTTTAGTGATACTTTGATATGTGTTTATTTACAAGGTGTACACATGGCAATGTTAGAAATGATGAATTTTGAAAATGGATATGCGCTGTAGCCTTATGTTCATCAGAAGATCGTAGCCAATATTCGATCTGTACGTCGTAACGTTCTTTTCTCTTATATATTCGATATTCGAAGCCCGCTTTACCTCGGCACTTACGAGATGGTATACGGTGGTGGCTCGCTGGTTCGTATATAATTATGGGCGCGGGAGATATCATGTCACGATTGTGCTAAGTATAGTGTTTGGTGCACCAATAACCAGACCAGTTGACCAGCACTCATAACGCTTGCGATCGATATCGTCGATCCTGATTAATGAGCAGATGGACGGCTGCACACTCGATTGGTACTTTATTAACGATACCTACGTTATATCGAAGGCATACACACACATATAGCGTACCTGGGACTGCGTAGAGTGGAATATAATATGGATGCTGATCGGGAAAGAAAGGACGAAGTGAGTCGAGAAGAATTTCTACGAATACCTTTCGTTTTGCTTCATTTTTATTCTTCGTAAAGTTCTTTTTCCTTCTTGCGGTGTACTTACTCTTGTTAACGATTAACATTTTTCCGTGTTATCTACTTATTGTTTTGGTGAATTGTTTTAAAGCTGCCGTTAACCAGTAAAGAATATACCGGGAATTCCAAGAAAATAATAGTACAAATATTATCAGTTACACTAAAACGGTTCAATGTTTACTTAAAAAGGAAATCGATCCATGTGTGTCCGCGATTTATCTAAAAATCTGACACCATATATATTGAAACGATTAGTTAAACCCAAAAACAAATTCCAGAAAGCAGAAGATATGATTAAATAATTGGGAGATTAAAAATTGTGGACATATACAAAGAGTAAAGTTTATGTGAAAGAAAATTTAAGTGTGGAAGCAATTTGTTTCCGCGGTTTACGTGGGACGGAAAAATTAGACCTATTGGTTACTGGAAAAAGCAAAAGTCAAAAGTATTTCAAAAAAATTGATTCACTAGAGCGATTTACGATTTTAATGAGAAGATATGGATGACGAATCAAATTTAAATTTGGCAAAGTCTTTTAATCAGCAAGGTAGAAAAATTGTTTTGGTACACACAAGGAAATCTTCATTGAAACAGACTTAATATAAATTTTATTGTAAACAGGAGGACAACACAAATAGTACTTTATGTATTCAATTTTAACAAATTCCTAGAAGTGTCAGAAACAGTTAATTTCCATCTGTCTGATCATATGGCGCAATTCCTTATCTGCGGATTCCATTGAACTATTCCTAAAGAGAAGAAAAACAAGCAATTAGAAGAATAAGCAAGTGAAATATTGAGAGATTCGAAGCAATAACAGAAAGAAATTTATATTTACCTTTAGATACGAGGGGAGTTTTTATATTGTCTACCTAGTTATGAAAACCACTTTATTTTTCAACGTTATTCGGCAAAATATGATTCTACAGCGTCTTCCAACTCAAATTTTGCCAAAAAAATCGATGTTTTCTATGTTTTCTGAGTTTTGGGAGAGGATAATAGTCACGGGGGTCCAGACAATGAGTTGCATATTTAATTCCTTAAAGCTACATTCATTGACCACTGCAACAATTCGTGGTTTATGCAACCTGTTTTTATGGCAGGGTAGGGTTTTCTAAGCGTATACTTTTACTATACTCCTCGGTAATGTAGTCCCTTTTGACATATATTCAACTAAGAAAACTGTGGTCATAATTCTTTCCATAGAAAATTGCATCTTCGCTTTATTGAGTGGTTGAGAATCTTTGCATGGGCTCTCTTTTTGTGGGAGTGTCCCAATGGTGCAGCCAAGTTTCATCCCCGGTTATAATTCTAAGGGTGTTCATGAAATAAAACAAAAAAGTATGAAAAATGGAAAGATTTAATTTTAGTAGACTTGAATCCAAAATATTTTGGGGAAATTTCTTCGCAGGCATGCGCATAAGCAAGAAATGACAAGGATATTGAAATATATTTTTTTTATTATTCACAGCCGAAATATTTAGCATATTATTGAAGTTTTGGCATGTCGTTTGAAAGGTAGACAGTGTTATCTTGCAGTTTTTATAACATTGACAGTTGTGTCATTGCAGTGTATGTAGTCTGTGTGTATGTATTATGGACCATTGGGCTTCCTCTGGGTATGTGTTTCTTGTAATAGCTTGATCTACAAACATCCAAGCTGGACTTGATGCCTATTATGCCTGTGTTTATTGCAAAATTTGCTATGATATTATATTTTGGGGTTCATCTGTGGACGCTGACAGAATTTTTAAATTACAGTAATTCTGCGTTCGAAGTGTTTTTGGACTACATCTTAGAACATCGTGCAAAGACCTATTTAAAGAATATAAAATACTTATCTTGGCTGCAATTTACATACTTAAGTGCGCGATTTTTGTGCATGAAAACTACGACGTTATTAAAAATTAAGAATTGACGCATATGCATTACATCATGCATAGCATTTAAGAGTGCAACGACTTAGGTTGTTAAAGTGTTCAATCACATAACGCACGAAGTAAAAGTGAAGTCAACAAGTTCGAGTCACAACTGTGTGCATATTCTCAGAAGATGACGCTCTACTCCGTTGTTGAAGTTTTTCAAAATAAGTTTTAATTTTGCATGTTGACATCAATATTAACCAATGTTGTAAATAATTGTTTGCCTAGTTGTTTATACATTGTGTCCTTGTTATTGATATTTATTGTATTTACATATATTTGTCAACGCCTTATTGGCATTACTGAATAAAACGTATATTGTTATTATTATGTACACATATACTGCACCCATAGGCGGCATATATTAAAATTTTCTAGGGTTTTTTAAATTTTAATGTTTTATATAATCATACTCTCCCATTTTCCGTACTTTTTCACTTTATTTCAAAGACACTCCGTATAGAAGAAGTTTTCATTTTCCATAGTGCCGATACGTTTCTAATATTCTTTTTTCCCTAGGAATAATTGAAAGTTTTACTAGGCGGCTAGTCAACACCAAATTTTCAACTTTGTTGATTGTTTCTTCAGTTCGTGTTTCGGGCCAGCATCTGCCTGATACTAACTACTTGCATCAATATTTTACGTGGAAATAGGATGGAATATTTTCTCCATACAATTGTCATCATTCTCTCATAGATATTCTTCGGGTTGTTGTCTTTTTTCGATAGAAATTTCATGACGCTTCTGTATTGAGAAAAATAATTCTGCTAATTCAGCGAATTTCAATGTGTTCAGATTTTCAGGGATAAATTAACCAAAATGTTGTTAAATGAACATTTGTTTTGCGATTTAGACAGGTAGGAATGATTGACTGAATGAGATGGTTAAAATTACTTTATTTCATTTAATATTATGGGAACATTGAAACCATGTTCAATGTATTCATGTATTTACATCAACAATTTGTTGGTATTCGATTAAGGATTTATGTGCCAGTAAGATGTAGCTGTTTAATCAACGTTAGGTAAAAACTGTACTTAAAATAAAAACAAGATCGTATTGCATCCACATATCACGCAAGCAGCTATAAACATAGAGCTCTTTCATTAGATAACATAAAAACTTTCCTTCTATCATTGATGCCACAGAAGCGTGATGAATTCATGAAAGCGTTTGATAGTTGGTTTCCTGAAATAGTTCCAATATGTGATACCTAAAGACTAAAATCAGAAATCAAACATATGAGAAGTTAGAAAACTATATACACAAATTATTAGACGCCTGGGGAGCTGTTGTAATAAGAACAATAAAAAATCAGGAAAGTTATGAGAAACATCGGGAACTATAACCAGAATACCTAGTGACAGTCCTAAGGTACAAACAATTGTTTGACCAAGAATATATGGAAAGATCTAGCAGCAGAATTAAAACTACATTGGTGGCAATTAACAACGGAATTCTTTAATGCAACAATGCCTGGGGAAGTTGAAAAAATATTAGAACAGATGAAATCAAACACAAATATATTTAACAAAGATGCTCAACAGGGAATATTTTAAAATTAACTTAAAATTATAAAAGCGCGTATTGTTTACAAACAACGGGAAAATACATACCGATAAGTATATTGCAAATGCTCTCAAAGATCTTTAAACATGCTATAGCCATGAAGCCGGAAAGTATCAATTGTTATATGATCAACAATATGGTTATAGAAGGGTATATTTAGTTACAACAGACATTTTAAGTGTCGCAAACTACTTCTATAGCGCTTATGGTACGTTTAGTAATATGAGAGTGCTTTTAATTCAGTGGATTGAACTGCCCTTCTGGAGAAACTATGGTATTATGACAGACGAGGAAACGTGAATCATTAACATCTTACTGCTCGTAGAATGAACACATATGACTGTCTAGAATAGGAACAGTACCACTTCCGAAAAATCCAATAGTAGTTTTGGAGTAGCACGAAGATCAGCTCCACTTATAATTGTATTATACATAAATGATCTTTAATCAAACGATTCCGGAGTAGAAGTCTGTCCCAATGCGAATAAGACCTCTCTTATGCACTGTAAGCGCATTAGAAATTAATACAATAAAAGCACAGAGCTTAACCTATTGCTAGTGTTGAATCCAAGTTTTAACTGGTGCGGCTTCTTCTTTTTCAGATGCCATCTCCTTTCAGAAGGTTGGCCATCAACGGAATTGTATTTGTATCACTGTCTCAACTTGTTTAACCACGAAATGAGTCTTTCTCCCTATATTCCTTCTTACTTTATCTTGACCTACTCTCTGCAACAGAACATATCTCTTCCCTCTCAATATGTGGCCCAGGTATTGCGGCTTTCCTATCTTAATTGTGTTTAATGCTTCTTCTTTTTTCCCAGTTTTCTTAAGTGCTTCATCATTCGATACTCTTTCTATCCATCTTATCCCCAGGGTCCTTCTGTATGTCCATATTTTAAACGTCTCCAGACGGTTGCTGATGTCCTGCTTTAGCGTTCAAGCTTCCATCCCATATAGCTTATCAACGAGCTAATAAGCAAACTGTTCTCTGAAATATATGCAAAAAAAAGTCTGAAAAGTGAGACAAGTAGTCACCCGCATTTACTTCTCAGTATTCCATGCTTAGCAAAAGACACTAATTGTTTTCGACCACTTTTCACTTACAAAAAGTTTCATGGCTTGCTAATTAAGCTTAAAATGGCGTAAACAACCCTCGCATGAGAGGAAAAGAAAACAAAGCATACACATGCGCGCTAATTAAATTATTAGCATTAATCGTTTCTTAAAGCCAAGTTTGGTAATTGCCTGCATTTAATCATCTCCCATTTCCATCTTAATAAATGCGATTTATAATGTTACACGACTTATTGGCCATTAACTTAACTGAAAATTTAACGCTCATAATCGATACTTGGTTACGAAATTATGCCAATATATTCCGAATACGTTGAGGCGGAGTATTTTGCATATTTTACACTTTGGCATTGCGATCCAGTGCTGTAGCCCAGCGTAGGTACATAAGATACGATACACTCGAACTCCGATCGTAAAAGCAGTGCTGAGCCCTTATGCAGTCGCAGTCATAAGCTGTGTGCCGTTAATACCGTTACAGGCACATGGAACATGCTTACGCCAAATGCATATACATAGCTGTGCAGAGCTATACGATTCAGGTATCAACTCGGGTCTAATGTAATTTGTTACCGTGTAATTATTGTACAGTAATTCTATGTTATTACAGATATATTTGATGTATTTATCTGCCTCGTACTCGTTATTTGTGTCTACAGAACGGTTTCTTTGTGGTGTATATCTCGGGACGTAATACAGTTATGTTTCATATGTTTCGTTCTTTTTTTGTTTATAGCACACTTTTTGCTTATTCTATACGTACAAGGAACTATGAAACGGTTCCAATCTAGGTATTAATTACAAAAGTACAAGGAAACAATTTCTGTGGCTAAAATTAGATTAACCTTTCAACAACGCGATCTCTGCAGTACTGATAAATTTGAACCAACTTTTTTCAGCAGCCTTTCACATGAATGTAAAACCAAATTACTATGCAGTTAAAACTCGAATGAACACTCAAGGATAGTAGATATAAAGGGTGTTTTAATAAAAGAGCAAGATTTTAAGATTCAATAAAATCTGGTTTTCTGATGTAAAATATTGAAATATTTATGTATGAAACAAATACCTTGTAAATGACCACCCTGGGCACTCTTTTGACAAAATTTGTATACATGTGGTGGTATTTCATTGGTAGGACGTTTAATTTCGACGTTTAATGATTCGGTGGTCGCAGGCTTGTTGGAATAAACCTGTGGCTTCAGATAACCCCACATCCACAACTCTAAAGGTGTTAAATTACAAGAACGTGGCGACCAATTCCGGTCACCAAACCCGGAAGTTATACTACCAACTTGTGCAAAACAGTCAACGTTTAACGGGTGGCACCATCCTGCTGAAACCAAATGTCGTTAAAAGCAATATTTTCCAATTGGGGCTCAAAAAACTGCGATATCATACCAGAATAACGTTTATCATTCATCGTTACTGCATTATCTTCCTCATCTTCAAAGAAATACGGAACAATTACTCCTCCAGGCCGCAATGCATACCCAACAGTGACACGTTTTGGGTGCATTGCTTTCTGATGAATGATTCGTGGACTTTCTGCGCTCCAAATGCGGCAGTTTTGCAGATTAACGAAGCCATTGAGGTGAAAATGGGCCTCATCAGTGAAAATGATTTTGTCCGCAAAATCGACATTCACTTCTGTTTTCTCAAGCCATAGCCTACATCATAAATAAACCTCGAAAGTAAAATGCGATTTAATATTTATTTAGATAAGGATTATTCAAAAACAATACAGAAAAATGTAATATATTTCTGATTATTGAATTAAGCAAATGTATTAAGACTATTTTGTACAGTTACTGGATTTAAAAAATTTTGGCACTGTAGGCCCGCCAGAGGAAAAGTTAAATCAGGACGAGCCCTGTTAAAACAAACTCCTTGGTTTTATTTTATTGTTCATCCTTTGGTAATGCATTAAAAGGAAATGCAGAATTAATGGAAAACTATCTTAAGTGTCAGTTTTGCATATTGGGGCACAGACGGCCCCACGAATCAAATGTCAGTACTAAAAGTTAACCTCCATCTTTGGTTAACCTAAATCCAAAATTTCAGTGCGATACGTTTAGTGTTGTAACTAAAATGAAGTCCCAAAGTCAACAAATTAGCTGAAAAATGGAATTACATCGAGAACGTTTTCGCGCAAAGATTTCTTATTATTTTCGAAGACAATTATCTCAACAAGAATGCCACACCGATACCAGTCAACGCTTTCTTGTTGATTCAAACGTGGGCGGATTAGTCTTAGCGACGATCCAAGAGCAGATGTATTAAAAACGGCAAGGTTATCAACCAAGATTGACATATCACGAGATTGAAGCCTCATTGGGGACTTCAAAGACCTTAATCCAAAAAAAATTCATGAAGAGTTGCCATCCGTTCTGGAAGTGTTTTCAAAAAGATGGTCGCGACACTTGTCTCGAAAGCAGGTTATGTAGGAACAATTGCGCTATAAGATCAAAGAACTGTTACTGCGAATTGGTATACAACCATTTGCTTGCAGCAAGTCATCGCTGAGCTTCGAAAAATCAATCTGGAACGACGAATCATTCTCCACAAATACAATGCATGTTCGCACACAGTACACAAGACAATTGAATTTTTAACGTAACAAAACGTCGAATTCTTTTGGGCAACGATTTCTTTACCTTTCCGAAAAGGGTTGGTGAAAGGTTCGAGTCGTCAGTAGGAGCAATTGATGCCTTCAAAAAGGATATTTTAATTGTACCAACAAACTAGTGGAACAACTCGAAGTTCTAGCGCATGCAAAGTGCGAATATTTGTGGAGAATATTTCGAAAAACAATAAAGCTATTTACTGTTTTATTCCAGATCTACATATATGCAAAACTATACGAATAAAGGACATTTTCTAATATGTATGTCTTCAACTATCGTATAGATACATTTCTAGAAATAGTGTAGACTCCCATCACATCATTCAAAAGGATCAGGAAATCGAATCCAGATATATAACTGAAGTTTTTTATTAGTGTTTCATACCGTACATTTTTATTTGGGGATCATAAAATCGTTCGTTAATTTCTTTAAAAACTTGAATGCTGATTAGAAATGGAGCAGAGTAAAATAGCTTTGGTCCATCATAGACGGTTTACAGGGCGAATCAAATATTTTTTTTGTAGGTTTGATGTTAACTGCATAAACTAAGAAAGTAATTATGCTAATGTTACTAAACTTGTTGTGAAAATCGTGAGTACTTAACAGGTACTCAATATCCATTCAAATATATTCGGTGGTTACGAAGAAGAACACAGAAGATGAATAGATTTATTCGATCATCGGATATTTCAAGACCCAGCTACTTACAGATCGGCGGCCACCATGTACTACTACCCATAGTAACGAGTCACCGGCGATACACCTGGTGAACGCTTCCACTTAACAGTTTGATGGATGGACCCGATGCTCCCGAACATTAATCATCACTGAAATCAATTTGAGACGACGATGGAGAGCAGCGGCGTACACGATGTGGGTCTCCGTCTCTAGCCAGGTCGCGGCTAGGAGTGGTTCCCTGGGTCTTCACATCCACTCTTCATTATCGTCATATACATCGCGCCCATAATAAGTCGCGCCAAAGACGTATACGTGGAACTTCAACCGATAATAGATGGAGCGGCTAGGCGTTGGGCCCGTCTTAGGAGACAATTTGAGGTAACAATAGCGTTTAATGAGGCTCATTACGTCGTTATGGAGGTGTGAACTTCGACCTATTCGACGCTTCAGCCAAAAGAAGAACCATTAAGCGTTTAGATTTCGGTTTATACACCTTAGTCGGGTTATTAGGAGGCCACCCGCGATAAAAACTATTCATCAAATCGATTAGGAAAATGAAACCGGTTATTTTTAAAGAAATCTCCAAGTAGAAGTAATAACAAAACGATTTACAAAGGAGAGCTGGAGGATCATACTTTCTATGTTTCTAAATTAGAAGCGTATTAAGCGTCTTAATAGGCTTTTACTGCTGTAGTTTTACATGCTCACATGAGAAATAAAGAAAGAAATCTAACAGAAAGAGATGGATGGGAAAGCTTTTACGAAATTTTGAATGAAAGGATACAAGGGCAACAGGAAGGAAAGGAAAAAAACAGGGACATATGATGAAATGTTCGAATACGTAAATGTTATTACTTTAATCGTTAAAGACGAGGAAGGAACTGAAGATGATCCCAAGAAGAATGGTAGAAATTGAAAAAAATGAGAATAAGGAACGCGCGGGAGAAAAGTGATACGCTTTATGTATTTAGAACTACAGAAAACGCTCGCTCATGTAAATACTCGGTAGTGGAAACATCGCGGTCATATAAACAGAAAATTGTTACTGTAGGATCAAATGGAACGGCCGGTAATGTTTGTGTAGTTTAGGGCATCGGTTATTTCCCGATTTACGTCCGTAATTGAATCGATCAAAAGAATGTTTACGTAAATGTTTTCAGCGCCGACACATACGGAGACCTGAGAAATCGCAGAACTTTAAAAAATGTCCAAGTACCTAGAATGGAAAATCGTCTGTATAAATGGTTTTTAAAACAAAAGTGATAAGCATGTTCCAATTAGCGGTGAATTAATTAAAGAGAGAGCAAAATTATTGAATGAAAACCTAAAAGAGACCGAAAATTTTGTAACCAGTGATGGCTAGCTCAAAAGATTTAAAAGGAGGTATGGAATTCGCCTGCTGTCGATATCTGCTGAAAAATTATTGGCATCCTCACAACTAGTGCAAACGTATACAGAAAAGTTAATGAACAAAATCAAAGAGCTACATTTAAATGAGGAGCAAATATACAATGCAGTTGAAACCAGTCTTTATTGGAAATTATTATCTACGAAAACCTATTTTGCATCAAATAAAAAATCTGCTCCGGGTAGAAAGGCGGAAAGACAACGTATAACTTATCTAGTGTGCACTAATAAAATAAGGTCACTCGTAATAGAAAAGGCAAAAAATCCACATTCATTTAGAAATTTTAAGTCCCGTTGATTATGACTGTTCAAAATCCGCTTGGTTGACCAAAGGCATATTTCTGGAATGGTTCCACAAGCACTTTGTCCCTCAGGCATGGCAAGAAAACTGTAATAGTAAATAATATAATTTAGTGATATACATTCAATCTATAGGTGAAAGATTTCTTAAGAAAGCAAAATCTTCTAATAGAGGTGGTGTTAATCTTGGATAACACACCAAGTCATCCTCCAGCGAAACAATTAAGGAGCAACGATGGTTCAATTTTTGTTATGCTTATGCCGCCCAACGTAACTTCACTTATCCAACCGATGGATCAAAATGTACTAAAAATTACTAAATTGTATTATCGAAAATTTCTACTTTCGTCTGTGTTATCAAAAAATCCTAAAAACATTTCTGAATCCTTAAAGTAAGTAACTTCATTTTAAGCAATTTTAAATTTAGATATGGCGTGGAATGCCTTTAACTAGCAAACAATCAGAAAGTGTTGGAAAAATTTGCTTTGCTCCTGTGATGATTACGACGATGAAGACAATGTACCTCTAACCATCATTAGAAAACAGTTATTATCTGATCCTGAAGTTATTGACAGTGCATCATCGGACGTTCTCAAATTATTAAAAGCAATAAATCCCGATATTGTTTGCACAATTAGCGATATTAGTATATGGAATGACGATAAAGAGATGGATGATGTACATAAAGAGGAAGATGAGGTGAGTGAGGATGATGACCCTCCGATTGAAATAAAAAATACAGTGAGTGACGCGCAAGCTGTAGGAATTTTTAATCAAGCGTTATATTGGGCTGAAGAAAAAGACATATTATATTCCGATATTTTAGTGCTCCGTAAACTACGGGCAATGGCATTAGAAAATACCAAGCGTAAATTTACGCAAACAAAAATAGGACATTATTTTTCAAAATAATGTAAAATTTATTTTTTATTTTTTAATATTATATGTATTATGTTATTCATTGTACATAATTTAGGTTTTAATAAACATACATATTTTCTTTTATTCAATTTCTTTATAAATAAAATAAGGCTTGCTAATGTAAACAGTGCTTGGCTCATATCGTTCACATAATCGAGCGTCTACTGTACAACTGAAAAACAGGTGTAAAAATTGATGTGAAATTAAGCAGGAGAAGCAGATATTTAGAAGTGGAAAATTATTTCATAGAATCGGAATATTTATCAAGATACGCAAGATCAATTGTGTTATTGTGTCAAACAATCTGGGAGAGGTCAAAGACATCCTCCTGAAACTTAACGATGTGCCGTAGGAAATAGGATTAACGATAAATTTTGAAAAGACAAAGGCGGTAACTAATATGGTTTCCAGCGACCAAGTACAAATTGATAACAGGATAGAACTAGTCGACAAATATGTATATTTGGGCCATGAGATAAAAATACGCAGGGACAATAAAACCGGTGAGCTAACCAGAATTGCTCTTGGATGGAAAGTATATGAAAAAATGAGGGCATCTTTGAAGCAAACATCCCAATCCACTTGAAACGGAAGGTGTTTGGACATATGGCTAGAAGGGTGGACGGAAAATAGACCTAAAAATTTTTAGAATGAAGACAAATAACCGACACCGGTATCCGAGGTAGACTTCCTACCCGATGGACTGAGGATCTGAGGAGAATAGAGGAGGCGTTTAGAGGAGGCCAATGTCCAACAATGGACGTGAAAAAGGGCTGGAATGATGATGATGATTACAAGACCAATATTGAGACCAACGGCGTTACATGGCTATGGATCTTGAGTATGAAACAAAAACGCACCAGGGACATTAACGAGATCGGAGAGAAAGATGATGCAAAGAGTACTAGGAAAAAAGTAAACAGAAAATAGAAATGTAAGAAAAATAAATGAGGAACTTCACAATGAACAAAATATTAATGCGGTTATAAGATCCACAAGAGACAGATTATATGATTAGGACACATGCAGATAAGAGGACAACAATGAAAATAGTTTGGAGGTCTCCGCATTGCAAGAAAAGAAGAGGCAAACCAAGTAAAAGATGGCGAAAGGTATTCTTGGACAGAAATTATTGTTGAACTACATTAATTTTACTTATACAATAATTTAAAACTTAATTTAAAAAAGAGTTTCTCCATTAACATAAACTCTTCTGATACCAGGATTACATTATAAAACATTCCTAAGCAGATATTTTTCAATTTCACGGGTGATTTAGATTGGCAGGTCATAGTTGCCTGTATTATTCGTATGTAATATTAATAAATATGATCTTGATTATCGTATCAACCAATTTAAATCTCCAAGAGAGGATTATACAGGGAAATATTTTTGTTGCTGTGAGCACGAAGTGAATTATTGGATAATGTTTTGTCAGCTACTATGAATGCTAAGTTGTCTTCTTATCGTACTGTCTATTCGCAACATATTCTCAACTTTTTCATATTCATATTCATTCCCTTTGTCAATCGTGCTACCGATAATGAGAGTCCACGAAATCTTGAAACGCTGTGTTTCGAATAAATTATTAATTTGTGTGGAGTGGAGCTTACTGCGATACCAGTGAATTATATAACAGCACGGTCCTTGTAATCATTGTAATAATTTTTGTAAAGTTGGGTCATAATTGGCCTTTGAACTGATGGGCAATAAATGATTATTATTATTAAGTTGCCTAACAAGCAGTGAAAAAATGAGAGCTGGTTTTGGTTGAGGAAAATATCTTTTAGAGCAGCACTTATGCTAGTAGAATAAACCCTATTAAAATTACAATATTTGCAAAATTCAAATCATTTTGCTTAAATTAGAGATTGATTTAGACTGCTAACATTTCTTTTGTTATAATGTTCTTTTTTATTATGTATTTTCTATATATTACATATTCACAGTTGATAATGATGTGTCCTATATTACTGCAATGCCGGTAATGTAGGCTAGAGTTTATACCACCAGGGTTTTGGAAGAAGATTCAAATCTATTCTGCGTCTTTTTACTGGTTTTGAGTGTGTACTTTCATAAGTAAACTTACATAATTTCTTCGGTAATATTCTATGAACTACGGTGTCAAAGGAACTATTAAAATTAATGTAAATAACGTCAACTTGACTTTGTGAATCAAAGCAATAAATACAATGTTATAATGGCAGTGTGTCCAACAGTAAGATTATTAAGTATTTATCGTTTTTAAGTGTTAAGTGTTTTTGGATGCAAGTGCTCTTCAAAATTTGGACCTGCACTGATTAGTTTATGATCAAAACGACTGTTGTTTTGTCTAAACAAATGGGCTTTGTAATTATGGGAGATATTTTGCAAGATGATAGTAATAATGATCAGGTTAGAGGTTATAGCTCAATAATCGCTGAAATTAATTCATTTATCGTAGCAAGGGGATTTCTATGAGGTCATCTTCTTCATCTCATTTTTTTTCGTAAATTTTCTCACAGTCGTACGCCAGAGGTACCAACCTACGTCTAAAAAAGCAAAAAAAAAGCGAAGAATCAACGAAAGACCAATACTTAACCACAAGCGGAAAAAAGAAATCTCACACAGAAACACTAAACGTGTTTATCATTTTTACTGCGAAATAATATACAACTTGAGAGCTTTGCCGGTCCGCCGCTAGAGCGCGCTCGCATCGAGTCAGTCGCTCCTTAGTGCTTGAAAATAATTATCGAACCGTTGTTATCAGTCGGTTTCTTATTTTGTAATAAATAATGGATGTAACGAGTTCCCCCGAAGTACCTGTTGTTGCTGTTGTTGTAGTCGTAGTTGTTGCTTGCGTTCTCGTTGTTGTTGTATCGGTTATTCTTCTTGCTGCGGACTCTCAGGAGAGTCGAATCAAACGCTTTTTCTTTCCTTCTCGAACCTTACCCTCGAGTGAAACGGAGAAAATAAATCTCTCCGCGTTCGGGCCAGCGCGCCGCACAAAAAGTGCGAAGCTAAAACAAGATGTACAATACTTAAGATGGTTTATAATAAAAGTGATTATCGGACGGTATGTGTACACACATTATGCGGTCGTGACTATCTCTACCCACCGTGTAATGAGGAGGCCTGCACTCTACACCGTACCGGTGTTATTATGTTACGTTATATTCTCTTCTTTCCTCGATATCGACGCGTTGTGGCGTCTTCGGACCGCGAAATGGACTCAAGTTTAGAGCGATTGCTTTAGTTTTGTAAGGAACGGTCAAAAGTCGAAAGGAATGTCTAGGTAGTGTTCTTAGATGGAACTACAATACTGTGTAGTTGAGCCGGGATAAGTCCTATTAGTAATCCATAAAAAGAAAATGAGAAATTCATGGAAAACTAACTTAAAAGACAGTATCTAACTTCAATTTCGAGTAAACGTAGATTTAACACTTTTTTATTCAGCCACCAAGAAGACAGACTACGAGGGATATCTTTAAAGTTTTGCATACTGGGACATACGAGGGCGACCTGAAATGTTTCCGGAATCGCCAAAAGATAGCGCACGAAGGTTGAAGAGGACTCGTTGGTCGACAAGGGCAACCTTTCTTATGGCAATTGTCAAAATTTCACACGTCTATTGTCAATAGTTGTTGTTTAAGAGTGTGTTTTGTGTAGTAAGTCAGGCGGTTTCGCAAAAATAGATAAAATCGAATACAGCCACGGAAATTCAAAATATTTTGCTAGGGCTTCATGGCGGATGTACTCTATCGTTTTCGACCATCAGTTTCTGTGGCCGCAGAAGCGCAAGTGATGAACTATGCAGTCTTTTATATCTGAAGATGAATATCAGCATATAACGCAGATTGCCCTTCAGTTGGCAGCAATGTTTGGATCAACTTATTTGTGCGAGTCTACATGTTCTGAAATGAAAATAATTTAGTCAAAATACCGCAATCGACTAATTGACGAACATGTGTCAACATGCTTGCGATTAGCACTTAGTAATTACGTACCATCTTACGAAAAGTACGCTGAAGACATGCAGTGCCACGCATCGACATCCAAAGATTTGTAATTCTTTAGTTTGGTAACTAAAGCATCTAAAACAATAAAGACTCATTTTTGGGTACCGCATTTTTCATTAACTTGTTTACAGCAGTGACCTATACCTGTGACCTACCTATGCTATGATACACTACAATCCTCTATTCTGTATCACACATTTAGAAGACATAATTTTTAAGAAATAAATTGCCAAGGTTTGTAGTTTAATAAAAAAAATAAACATTTATTCATTAAATCTGGCCATTATTTTATTATATCCTGTTTATTTTGAAAAGGATTCTTGGGAGATCTTGCACTAATATCTGTATTTAGTTTCCATTGCGTAGTAAGAAGTTGTGCAATAAAAGATTTAACGCTGGTTTTGTTGATATGTCCAGAAACCAACTTCAGCAAAACCTAGTTTTGAAATTCTAAATTTTTTTTGCGTTGCACTGAGTTATCCTTTTTAAATAAGTGATTTTCTTTTTTCTATTTACTAAACAAGACATAATTTATTTAACAAATTGATATATAAAACCCATTCTCTTTTTCTAGAACAAGAAAATTATTATACTATAATTGGAAAATCGTAGTATGCCTTGTACGATCTTTACAAAACTGATTATTGCTTATTACACTTCGAGATTTTATTGTAGTTTATTATATACCATTACCAGATTTAATGATACGCCTCGGAACGTAGAGGAAAGGTATCTTGCTTTACGTGTGCACCTTAAATTAAACGCTGCATGTTGTTCTATTCGTGCTTCTTTTAACTTCTTTTTGTTTATTTATCTACCAAGAATGTTATACGGACGGTAATGTATTCCGCGATAGAAATTTAAAAAAATTGTAACAGTCTCTATTGGGAAATTAAATAACATTAATGTTGTACGTGCGGTAAAATTGTTCCATATAACAGGGCAGGGGGTATTTGTTAGATAGCTCATCAGTAAAGTTAAATTATACGTCTCGTTTAGTTTAATGGAATATTTTTAAATGTTCGTTGTTTAGTTTTTTTTAATAAATGGTTAATGTTTAATTTTTTTATTTGTTTAAATTTGGATTCGAACGTCTCCATGGCCAGAATTTGAGTTAGTTGACCAATATTTTTTAATCTACGAATACATTTTTGAATAATTTTTTTGATATTGAATTTATGAATCATTTAACTTTGATGCAAAAAGAATTAATTAATTGCAAATTACAATAATATTTCACTATGGTTGAGCGCAGGTTTTTGCGGCTGTGCCTTAATGTTACATCTTCTTCCGAGGATTAGCGTATTGGTTTTCTTTTATTTGACGTTTCTTTGAACTTGATATTAATAGAAAACCAATACTGCTCTTACCGTTAGTAAACCAGCATTAAATTGAATCGTCCTCAAACAATATACAAATCAAGCAATCAGTCTACAGTTAAGTAATACTAAACTCTCTCCATTCTTAGTCTAGCCATAAATACTGTCAAAAAAGATTACATTTGAAATATTGGTTGGCCATGTCTAGCTTTGTTTTAATACGAACTGTCCAATTAACAGTAGAGGAAATCAACATTCTAATGGAATGGGATGAAAAAGGAAAGCGAATTGATGTAATTGCATTCAGAGAAATGTTTATTTGTTTTAAGAAAACATATTTTCTTGGCTTAGTTTATTCGCATACCACATTCAAGCAAATATATTTTCTTTAATTTCCAGTAAATCATTTCTTAAAGTCTTATACATTTCAAATAAAAAAGGAAATATAAGAAGACTTTGTTATTGGTCTATATTTTCAGTAAAGATTAAAATGATTGTTAATATGCTGATGTATGCATGATGAAATTTATTCTAGGTGCAATCTATAGCATTGATATGGTGCTGCTGCCTGAGGTGATCTGTGTAGTGGTACACACATGTGTATATATTCAAAACATATTCCAAAGATTTTTACGAAAAGTCAAAGTTATCCAAAATGTCTTCTACACGAGGGTTGCTATTTATATATTCGGAATAATGAATAAAAATAAATATTTGTCATTGAAAATGGTTTTATTGTTTTTCAAAATTTTCTCCGCCATTATTGATACATTTTTGCATACATTTGAACCAATTTTCATAGCACTTTTTCCATTCCGATTCAGGTATCGCCAAAACATGCATTTTGAACGCATCGACCGCTTCTTCTGGCGTCGAAAACCGTTGACTACGTAGTTTATTCTTCACGGACGGAAATAAAAGGAAATCATTGGGTGCCAAATCAGTACTATATGGCGTATGACCCATCAATTTGATGTTTTGACTGGTTAAATATTGAGTTGTTTGGGCCGATGAATGATTCTACGTTGCTGGTTGCTTTTTCTCACTTCTTGAAAGACTTCTGGCAAACAAATGGTTGTGTACCATTCAAAATTGTTTCTAGGAGAATTGTGGCCACATGCCCGTTTATACCAAGAGAAAAAACAGGCGACCATTTGCTTCGAGGTGCTTCTGGCGCGAACATCTTTTGTTGAGTTTTGCTGATTTTGGAAGACCTATACAGTCGATTGCTGTTTACTTTCGGGTTCATACGCATGATCTAAGATTTGTCACCTATGTAAACGTTATACACGGCTTTTGACGCACCACGATTGTATTTCTTGAGCATTTCTCATTTGCCAAATTATGCGGAATTTTATGCTAAAATCTGGTGTATGTTTGTCATGCTAAACTTAGGCATGCCTCAATCTCACGGTACGTCACATGATGATCTTGCTTTATCACTTCGCCCACAGCATTGTTGCTTTCTGGTACAACAAACGATTTTGGACGACCGCCTTTTTAAATTCGTCCTTGAGTGAACAGCGGCCACGATTGAATTTACTAAACCAGTGATATGCAGTGGTTTCAGATGGCGCATCATTACCAAAAGCTGAAGTAAGTTGGTCGATGTACTGTTGTTGAGATAAACAACGTCGAAAGCTGTAGCAAAACATTGCACGAAATTTCTCACGAGTTATTCCATTTTTTGACCGAGAAGAAATTTTCAAGTCACTAAACAACACAAATAGCATCCGTATGACAAAACGTTCTGAGTACGTATACTGTCAAATCACGTCAAACTTTACGTTGTATATGTCAGACGGGCGCCATTGTTGCCAATTCCTGATATATAAATAGCAACCCTCGTATCGCTGAACTAAGTGTATAGAACTACAAGAATGTGTCTGTTAGTAATCATCATTCTCGTACATAAATCATTTGAATATACACGGCTTCCGTAGACGAAAAAATCGAGTTTCTTGATTTTCGCGGTGTAATTAAATGTAGTCAATGAAATAAAAATATTAAGACGGAACTACGACAACACTTTCATATAAATCATTCAAATAGACCCACAAAAAGTCAATGTGATGGATGCTGTTGTGTTTTGGTATATAACAAATTAAATTTTGGTATAACATTTGACAGTGCTGGATGTAAAACATCTTCCATACTTTTCAGCGTTGAATGATATTTGGTTTTAATAAGAGTTACAGCGGAGAAGTCGTAGATATATGGGTCTAAATGGAAGAAGAACAAGTTGGGTAGATTTGTGTAGAAATCTACCATGAAATACCAGTATTTGAATTTAATTTTCGAGGCCCCAATATTTCATTTTGCGATCTCACTTGGGATAGTCATTCATAATTCAAAAAACGTGTGTTGGACTATAAAATATCGTCTGCTTTAGAGGAGATGACTTGCTCTAAAAGATACCCCAATATGGAGTCTCCAACGGAGTTTTTTGTGAAAACAGTTTATATGGAGCCATTGATGATTGAGCAAGGAAATTGAATCTAAGGAGAATAAAAAGTTCTTTATTTGTGATAACATTTTTATGCAACAGTATTTAGGGATGAACTATGTATTTTCGATTCTCATAGAAATAAAGAATCTGCAACCTTGTTGGCTTTGAAATTACAAGCAACATCACTTATTAGGCCGAAATAATTACAACTTTATATTACCACACTAAAACCCAACGACATGCCATCGTAATAATTACATCGGTAGACGAAAAATCGTAAGTTCTATGTTTTTCTTCTACCGTTGGTAATTGTATACAAGCCATGTAATACAATTGCTTTAATTAATTAACCAATTAACGATGCCGTAGCAATAAACAACTTCTTCCAACTTGTACGACTGAAGAAGCTAAAGCAGAATCACGAAAAAGGATAGCGAATACATCGGACGAATCCCTCTAGACGAAGATGAAAAATATTAAACTCGGAGCTTGTACACACACTTGTGAGTATGTACCTCTCCTTTTGGTTTATATAGAAGCCGTGCCAGTGTAGTATATAAACATAAAACACAATCGCTAACAAGTAGTTTCAATTCCAGGAATTTTAAATTTCCAAACAGTTTAAAATGTTTCGAACACACGAAACACATGAAATCTATTGCTTGCCTTCGACGATATGTTAACGGTGAGGACAAGGAAAAGAGATGCAGCGATCTGTAGCGATCGTGTGGACGTAAGCGAGAGGGAACATCGCCGAGGCTGCGATGAGAAAAAAGACCGAGCCAAGTGACACAAAAAAAATGTCAACCTGCACCAGGTAACCTCTCTCGACAAGGGAGGACACGAAGGATCTCTTAAAGCTGGGTGACTTATGACGATTGTTTGGCTATAAAAACAATTGTACGGGACGACTGGGAACTTATTATACCTACGGGTAGGTTTTTTTTTAATAGATATATGCGTACCCATTTGGGAATGGTGAAAGAATAAAGGAAGGTGGGGGAAAGGAGATTGCATTTTTGAAAAATGAGAAGCTATTTATTAGTGTTATTGTTGGGAAGTGTCTAGAGGAGTAACAAGCTACCAAAACCTATAAATTTTCATTTTCAAATGCTACTTTGTTTTACAATGGGATAAACTAGAATTATACTAATATTTGCAATGCATTACTTGTTTTACCAAGCTGTATATACCTGGTTCTTCTTTCATCATAACACATATATTTTTCCTATGGATAACTTTAAAAAGATAATTGTCAATGCATTAGAGGCATGACAGGCAACCAGTTATACACCAGTAAAGGATTTATCTACAGCTTAATGATTAAATTAGTTTCCTTGAATAGAAAAAAACATTTCTTGACAATTATTTCGGATTTTTTTATTCATACATGAATCTTAAATTAACAAAAATGGAAAGGTGCCAATGCTAATATGATACCGGAAGAATAATAGTTTAAGAACAGTTAGAAACATGTTTGCAATTAATTATCCTTACAGTTCTAAACCTTGTACTAAAGCAATTCTAAACATTTTTAACAAATTCTTAGAAGATGGTTGTGTTTTAAATTCCCACAAAAGAAAGAAATAATACCAATCACATTTTAGCAGAAGACATGAAGTTGAATATCCTGTGACATGTAGAAGACCGGTCTGTAGCATTGCTTTTAGATGTAAGCAGATATTTCGGAGTATCGTATAGTTCGGTATACAAAATCCCGAAAGAATTTAAACTATCAAGAGCTTTTCGAAGAAGACAAAGTAAAGCGACCTGTTTTTTTGCGAAATAATGTTCAAGAAATTTTAAATAAAATCATATTTACTGATGAAGCTACATTTACTGTAAATGGCAAAGTCAACTCTCAGAACTTCCTATTAGCATCCTATATCTATTCATTGAAAAATACAAAATTTCCTTTTCATTAATGCGTTAGATCCTGGACCCGTATAAATTCACATGATCACCTGACCCGGAAGCATTACTCTCAAAAAAAATGTCTGAATTGGAATAATAAGATCAATTGAAATACTGCTGTTGTTGATGAACCTTGGTTCCCAATGCATGGGGCTACACCATATTTTACAAGCGCCATCGGGATTTCTTTCTTTGGGGTTACCTGAAAAGCATCTGCATCTGCTGGAATAAATCCAGAATTTATTCGGAATAGTGGGTTAGTTTCAAGATCGCATTGCTTATTGCCTTGAAAGACAAGAAAGACATTTCGAAAACCTACTATAAAATTGGACTTCATTTTTATTATGATATTTTATTTGTCTTAATTAATCGTTAAAATAAAATAATTTCGTCCTCAGATTTGCAGAATAGTTATCTTATTTGCATTAAGAGAGATATGTAGTAGCACTGATAACTGGTTTTGATAGGAATTCAGGGTTCTCGCTTGTTTAATATAAGTGTATGACTGGTTGCGCTCTATCTTGCTAACTTATGGACAATTATCTTTTTAAAATTACACATAAGAAGAATATATGTATAATGATAAAAAAGGAATCCGGGATATAATCTGAATGTTAGCAATTCTAAACTCTTGTCCAGCTTCTCGGAATGTAAATAATATTTGCTCGTAATGAAGTCTTCACCTTCCATGGGCTCACGAAGCAATAGATGTGGTTAATGTAGATAGTTTTAGTATTGACTTTTCATCATCTTTTGAACTAACATTAAGAGAAAGGAAAATCGTATAAAAATGGAAGTTCCGGGTTAACAATTTGGAGTCGCGATCTTTTTTATGATTTCAAATGTGGATTAATCCCGAAATAATGCACTGAACGACTTTATTTGCCTTTTTGGATGAAGGAACATCAAAGAATAGTGTTTATAAATGGTTTGCCGAATTTCAGCGTGAACGCGTTATTCGAACGGACGAATTTCGTCGACGTCTTTCAGGGACGCGTGTTGTCGCTGCTAATGTTGATGCTGTGAGTTAATTGATTGAGCGAACTCAGCAGGCCATATATCCTCACACTGAAGCATCCTTGGGCATAGGCATGAAAGCAATACATTCGATTATTCATCAACATTTAAAACGGACGCTTTGAGGTTGTCAAATTCCACTACCTCAAAGGACGAAAGCGTGTCAAATGGTGCAAAGAAATGCTAAAGAAATTCAACCCAGTTACTAGGCACGAAACATGAAAGGCTGAAAGTAAACATCTATCTACCATTGAAGTATTTCAAAGTGAGCAAAAGGCAACAAAAGCTATTCATTTACGGAGTACTGCAAAGCAAATGATCGACTGTTTCTTTAGTTTTGCTGGATATGTGTTGATTGGTATACCCATGGTTACACCAAATTCTTTTTGCATAACCGTGCACTAATTATTTTTAATGTTTTTCCCGAAGTTATGAGGCATTTTTTTTTCTGTAGCCGTTCATTTACAATATATTTAGCCATTATGGGACCAAACTTAGTTATCATTTCAATGTATTTCAAATTTTTTTAAATAATCTATTACTGCTACCACGAAATGCTAAATTTTCTTCTGACAAAAACTGGATAGTGTTAAAGATCCTTTCAGTAAAAGTCCCCCAATATTTAATTGGTTGTTAGAGTTGTTCTTTGGGCTAGTTTCATCGTTGTTGGATTCTTTGGTAAGTTTGACTATGGTCTTCGCATGAGACTGTTGATGATGGGTTATAATTAGATTAATATCACGACAAAAGTTAGAAATTCGGCAAGGACACGAATTAAACAGATCTTTAAGGCAATACGAAGAGACCACGATGAAACTTGCCAAAGGATCCAATCATCTTACATTCTTCCATAAAGCAAGATCACTTTAGATCATCCCGAAAGGCTTAATGATCACAATGATGAAAATAACCCAAACAACAGCTCTAATTATAATCCATCGTAACAATATCATGTCAAGAGTTTAATTAGTTGTATTAGATTTTAAACTAGTAAGTAAGTCTGAACATTTACTCAGATTTTCAAAGTGTAATTTACTTTTTTCGTGACGATTTAAATGTTCCCCTATGTACTCCCAATTATTAAAACCGTTTTGATCATTTAATTTAGTAATCTTTAATGACTCAGAAATATCAATCAACAGAAACAAAATTCAGAGTTATTTCAGTTTGAATATAGAAGTTATTGCCATTTAATTTTCTCTGAATTAGGGAAAATATACGGAAGAAAATTTTTTACCTAGATTTGCCTGTACCCCAAGGTTTGTTTTGGTAAAGTTTAAAACCGTTCTCTACCAAACTTTAAATTTGAAAGCATGAAAATCCATTTGAGTAAATAAAATTGTGTTATTCTCGAACGAAAAAGAAAACGTCTAGTTTCTTATATACATACATACATAATTTTAAAATACGTATTTACAAATACAATGTATATTCATCGTTATTTAAAAGTAATAAAAGGAAATGACTCGTGATATTTACAACTTACATAAAGTTTATATCGAGTTAAAATCATTATACCTTTGCATAGCGTTATATAGGAACTCAAGAGAGTTTTTAAGAGAATCGCTATTACAATGGAGAATAATCTTTCCCGGTTTCTATTCAAATAATTTCCAATATTTATCTTTGAGGATCGTGACCGACGTCTAAACACGATATTGATATTTTCCGTGTCGCGTTCATCGTTGAAACCGTTCAGCTCTTCCTTGATTTCGTTTCGAGATGAAATTTATATGTTAAAAAATGCTAGAAGGAGATTATTTAATGACGTTGTTACTGATCAGTTTTATCAAGGAGAGAAATTAGCGTAGGTATAGCAGTGTGGGAATTTTCTATTGTTGTTGGATGGCAATTAAGACAGTTCTAAAACATTTACGAGAACGACCTGAAATGGTACCGGAATCGGCAAGAGATGGCCCACGAAAGTTGAAGTGGATTCATTGGTTGGCAACTCTCAAACTTTTAGACGTCTACTGTCAATAGCTGTTGTTTAAGAGTGTGTTCTGTGTACCAAGTCAGACGGTTTCGCAAAAATGCATAAAATCGAATTTCGTGCAGTGATAAAGCATTTCTGGATATCTGGGAAAACGGCCACGGAAATTCGAAATATTTTGCGTGGCTGCATAAGCACGGAGTGGACGTCCAAAAACCGCAACCAACGACGAAATGGTCGACAAGATTCACGATATCGTGTTAGCCGATCGCCGATTGAAGCTGAAAGAGATAGCAGAGACAACAGGGATCTCAGAAGAAAGCGTTGGCCATATCTTACACGAAACTTTGGGTATGAAAAAGCTTTCGGCGCGATGGGTACCGCGTTTGCTTACATCGGAGCAAAAACGAAATCGGGTGACCGTTTCGGAGGAGTGTCTAGCCAGGATCGAACACAATCCAAGGAATTTATTCATAAGTTTTGTAACCGCGGACGAGACTTGGATCTACCACTACATACTGATCTTCGAGCAGACTACATCGAAAAATGAAAATAAAAAACCACACCAATACCGTGTTTTTCATGCCGATTCCGGAAATATTTCAGGTCGCCCTCGTAGTTGCAATCCTTCCAAACTGTCAGCGAACATAACCTTCATCTGCATAGCGGACATTATTTAATCTTTCTCCGTTCAAAAGAATTCCAGATTCGTTGTGTTTTAATGCTTCCCTGAATATGTGCTTTGGATATATGTTAAACAGTAACGGAGAGAGATTGCAACATTGCCGCACACCTCGTAGTGTGTTTGTCTCTTCTATTATGTCATTCCCGACTCTGACGAAAGCAGACTGATTCCAGTATAGATCAACTACTATCCTGATGTCTTTCCCATGTCTAAAAAAACGTGACCGTAGGTTTTTTTAGAATTCTTACAATTTCTTGCTGTTTTACGCCTTTTAATAGTCAACAAAACATGAATAGACCCAACAGTTCATGTGCCTGTACCGTTGAAATAATACCTGTATGCAGCATATGGCGTCTCTTGTACCCATTGCATTTCTGATTCTGAATTGTGTAGATGCTACTTGTTCTTCACCGTGTTTCTATGTATGACTTTCAGGATAAGTTTTAGAATGTGACTCATCAAACTTATTGTTCTATATTCTTCACATTTTTTAGCTCCAGAGAGGGTTAACACAGATATTTATCATACTACCCTCGTATATGATATGGTAAATATATCAATCACGTGTTTTGTTTTCCACTTTATTATCACACTGTATATCAGCTATATATCGCGAAGTTTTAATTTGAGAATGATTTTATTGTACTTTACTTTAGTAACATAGGGTTTATTCTTTTTATATATAATTCTTTTAATATCAGCTTACATACGTATCAATACGTAATTTTAACCTCTGCTTCGCTTTTAAACACGTATTGATCACATATTTGGCATGAGAAAATAAAGCTTGTCTTCTTTCAACCAAACCTGACCCCTACAATTCATTGTTACCGCAGTTGTGCGGTATCGTTGTCCACATTTTTTTCTTACATACACACACCACGGTCATGTGTTCCGTCCTGCATAAGCCCTGTTGTTATTTATTTCATCGGCCGTCTTGATTTATTTCTTTATTTAAGTTGGCACGTTTGTCGTTTTCGATTGCGAGCTGTACGGCTGTGGTCCCTTGGCGTTAAATTCCTTTGTTTCAACACTCAATTATTCGCCACTTCTGAAAGGTACATATATTTTCGCGTTGTATCGCCGAAACGCGAAAAAAAGGTGAAGAAAGCAAACCTTGCTCCTTGCTTTTTTCTCCTGGTAAATTCTTGCTTAACTAAAGGAAAACGACTAATTAGTTAAGCATGTTAACATTTCAGATTCGTTTAATGAAATCATCTCGAAGTATTGCTTATGTATGCAATTCGAAAGGAAAAAAATCGCTTACTGATGCGGGTTTAATTAGGTTTTTAGCTTCCTTTATGCGATTCTCGTTGCAGTTGCAACATTTTGATTAAATAAATGCAGTTGGGTGAAGTTTTCATTACTTTTAATTGCTACCTGTGTATCTTAAAGTTAGTTCAACGAAATAAAAGGTTAAGTCGGACGTGCAGTTCTTGTGTTGCTCTTTAGTAATACATGTGTTCCGTTAATTTATAATTTCTTGCAATTCAGTCATGTGAATTTGCAGTAAACGGATTAAATATTCTTCTGCGATGGAATGTTTCGATAAATAAGATTGGAGTAAATATGGAAGCTTTTCTGTGAATGTGTGTGAATGGGTGCTCTCTTAAAAGATGTTTCAAGTGCTCTCTTTAGATTTTGGTCAGATGTTGGTGGTGATCATGACTTCAGTAATGTGGTATAAATGTATGTAACTGGGAACAAACTTGATAGAAAAAACTGGAAGTAATGTGAATGCGAATATTCGGATAATTTATATTATGGATTGTTCGATTGTTTGTTTGCAGAATACACGATTATGCATGAACATCTGAACGTATGGAAGCTTTGTGGTTGTTGGATTCCATACAATTTGACAGAAACTCAAAAACGAGACCGTATCAACTGGTATAAAGAATTGTTCAAGAAATTTAACCTGAGTTTTCTGATTCTGCATGGCAGTTACGGTAGCTAAATGTCCAATAAAATCGAAGAAACAAGTTTTACTGCTCATTTTGAAAAGACCAAATGATGCTTGAATCCAAATTTCATATGTAAATTGTTTGAGCTTTTTTAGAGCTCTCAACTGCTGGAAGAAGTTTTTGCAGCAGCGTTTTTTTGTATTCTGTATTAACACAAGTGATGATCTTGGTTTCAAGTGTTCTGGCGGCCCGAATTTTGTTATAATGTTCAGCACGTTCTTTATATGCAAACGGCCAAATACCTATCTTTCCATCAAAATGGAGGTTTCGAGGATGACTTCACCGCAGTCTTGTAACTTCAGCTAGAAATATAATTGCGGCAATGAATCTTTTGTTTTTTCAAGTATGGTGAGGTTTTTCTTCGTCTTGAGCTAGATGGAGGTTGGTTGTAGATTTTGGCCATGCTTTTAAAAGCTGGATCTTTAGGAGCAACCCTTAGGGGATTAAGCATCGACAAACAGCACTTAAGTATTTGAATTTGGTTCGTATCGGTGAAGTCTGACTTCATATGTTTATGCAGTGTATCAATTGGAATATTGGGCACATAACCAAGTGATCGAATATTCCTGCCCTGTTTTAGGGACACGTTTCATCGATTCCAAATTTATGATATTCGGTTTCTGTTTGATTCTGCCTGCTTTACGTGATGCTATATTGGTATACCCTTCATTTTGTAATGAACTTCGTCTAATACGCTGAATTTAACAGTTTTTGTCGCGGTTGAAATCTATGTACCGGATTCTTTACTGACTCATACTCTAATAAAACATCATTATTTTTTACTTTTAGGAAGTACTGGGAAATGCTTTCCTTGATGTGTTTAGGTAAAACCTGTACCGAATTGTTTAAATTTGTATCTGACTTTCCGCATCTTCTTCGAGCCGATATTTTAAACGTCACTTCAAAATTGCAAACAAATAAAGTGTTTAGTGAACTATGAAAATTGCTATAATTGCTTGACCTGTACATAGTTCCACATTTATCAAATATCAGTCATGAACAATGTTATCAAACATTTTTAAAGTTTTACGGACACAAAAGTTAATTTTGTTAAAAAATGAAATTGGACATTCATTTCTGAATATATGCATATATCTATCAAATTAATGTAACACTCTCGTTGGTGTTAGTAACGACAAAATTACGATATTGCTGCTAGTTGCCAACGATTTAAAATTTCTGAAAAAATATCAGTTTCGTAGGATTTAAACCCACTGAACGTACTCATCAACTAGACAATGGGACTGAATTTGAGTTCAAAGCACTCAAATATAAAAAGCGTTCAAACAAATTTTGCCTCCATTAGTCCGTTCTAATAAAAATTTTTCTCGTAACTTGTACTATTTTCAATTGCATTAGTTGTTAATTTGACAGAGTATTTGTCATGCCATTCAATAGCTTATACTAAACAAAATTCGTATTGAGTTTCAGTAATAAGCTAAGACACAAGAACGTATGTTATACAGGATGTACATGAAATAAAATGAAAAATTGAAAGATCTAATTTTATTAGACTTCAATCCAAAATATTTTGCGAAAATCCCTTCGCAGACGCGAGAAAAAATGATAAAGATATTTATAAAGTATTGGTCGCGCCACTGCAGTTTCAGAATTCATACGTAGGCATGTTATTGAGCTGTTAGCATGCCGTTTGAAAGATAGATACTGTTATCTTGTAGTTTTTATAACATCGACAGCTGTGTTATTGCAGTAATGCAGTTTGCGTATATGTATCCATATATATATATGTCCATAATTTCCCAGCCTCCGGATTTGAATCTACAGCTCCTCTATGCTAGACAGGTGCGCTTCGCATTTATACCATGAAAACCGCATGAATAAATTTCTAGATTTTAAATGAGTGCTTTAAATACTTTCATGTATTGATGGTTGCAGATATATCCCTACTATGTAGGCTGATATAATATTTAATACCAATACCGAGTGCATTATCAATTTAATTTATTTCTTGATAATGTACCTAGCACCGATATTAAATAGCGTTTCTGTCTAGATGTTAGGTGTCTATAACCATAAATATACTTTTACGAATATAATACGTGGACATTGTACAATGAGAATAGAAATTATAATTTTCAGTACTTAATGTAATTTTTCTTAAGAATTTTCTAATGCAATGAAATATATACAGATAAACTGTTAAAATGTTCTTCTACGTAAGGAAGTATAAATATATTATGACGCGTAATATGATGTATAGTACGTGCATACACAGCAGGAAAACGGAAACAGATTAGTTCAACGAATTCGGTCAATTATCGTATTGGTCGTGCGTGCAGACGAATCCGGATCTGGCGCGCCGAAGATTTGGCCAACCCTATACTCGAGGCATTAGGCATATGTATCAGAATACGGATGTCTTAGCCGCTACTGTTTACTAATCCTTTGTAGTGTTGTAAGTAATTTATTGCACACTTGTGATTAAAAACGAATGAAATCTTTAAGAAAGAATGAAGTAAAATAGAGCATGGAGAGAAAGAAAACACAAATTAACCAGAAGAAAAATTCTCGTAGTTCGTTTCATCAGTATATCGTTATATTTAATGGACAGAGGCTTTAATGTGCTTGACATAACATTAAACCAAGCGAGTGTCACCACACGTTGTTCCCAAAAAAAACCACTTCGCTCCGTCGTTCTTCTCGAAACATTAATCTAAAATACTTTTATCCGAGCACACAAACACACCTGTTGTATTTATCTCTGTCATTTGTATGGTCCCGTGTAGTGTTTATGAACCTTCCCACTTTTATTTGAACGTAATCGAAACGTAGAAAGAGGACGGAATATCCTCGATAAAATAAACACGGCGACGACCAACACGTGAGACTTCAATCTTCAATAAAACGTCGACGAGAAACAACGGTAGCCGAAAATCCTACTTGTCGCCGCTTCTTTTAATCGTTTTGGAACGTTTAGCGGTTAAAGATTACTGCCCGTAATGCAGCGACGGTAATGTCTAGAGTTAGCGTTCTCGGAGTGTTGAATTACAATCCTCCGGACGATGTAAGGTTATTAATAAGAAAATTTATTCGCCGTGCAATAAGTATTTTCTGATTTAACGATTTCTGGGCTGCGTTTTGTTAGCTGGGGGAGCGTTGATTTTTCTTCAACGACGTTATTGCGCTATTAAACTAAAAATTTATGACGTATGCGTTTGTGAAGAATGTTTATATGTGACGTGGATCGTATTTCTTTTTGATAATTGCTGGTTTGGTGATCTACCACTATAGGTACATTATTGCTAAATTTTGGCTTATAATTGAGGAAAAAACCAGTAGGATTTAAGATAATTTATCTACAATGCAATATTGTTGCTCTTCTTCTTTGAATGTAGGATATCTAATTTGCATTGACTTCATAATAACGAATTAAAAATAAAAATTTTAATTGTTGACGGATTGAAAATTAACAAACTGGATGATTCTCAAAGGAATAAAGCAGACGTTATATGATTTACACTTGAATAATTAAATATAACAACTGTTTCACCCCACAGTGGCTTCTTCAGATAATATGTCAAGAATGTAAAACCACAAGATCTTTTACAGATATAATCTGACCAAGGTCAAGGACGGGGAGGTATAGTCCCAGTCCAGTTTATTAGGGCCACTTGCTAAAATAGCGATTTTGTTGAAATATATAATGAAAAACGTATTGTACAGGCATAAGTTTATTCAGAACTGTTTATAGACATCGTCATAAATATGTAACTAATATTTTGTAATGCGTCCTTTGGCTTGTATAATTGTATTGGCATACTGTCTGTGCAAGCGCTAATGGTATGTCTTATTTCAGCGTCATTATACCACACATACTCAATATTTCTTACTAATTGCACCTTTGTAGTATTTCTTCTCGAATACACGTGTGATTTTAGAACACTCCAAACGTTCTCAATCGCATTGAGGTCGGGAGATTATCCCGGTCAAGATAACACTGGCGGAGCGTGCGTTTCCAAGAAACTTTGGATGAACTTGGCAATGTGGCATGGTCCTTATTGTGCATGAATGCGAAAGGGCCTTCATTCGGAACTAAATCATTGATATGTGGCATTAAGATCCTCCAATACAGGCTTATATTGGTGTTGATTCATGGTGTCTTGGCAAAAATACAATGGTCCAGGGCCTTCGAGTGATATACAGGATCATATTATACCAGACGGATGGAGTTCACCGTTTGTAGTACACTAGCTGCACCAAACCGTTCAGATGGACATCGTCTATCAAATTGAGCTTTATTAGTATATAAAACCTTTTGGTTTTACATTTTTATCAATTGTTACATTTAGTTATTGAAGTATAAATCACAAAATGTATCATTTACCCTTTACTTAATCATTCTCATAATTACGATTGAATTACCATCATTTGTTTAGTATATTGAAATAATTTAAAAGGGTAAATTAAAAAAGACAAAATTTCTTAATATCTGATTTTTTTTTAATTAATAGCGACAGATTTCGTGAAATATATTTTCTATTCATATTAGTAGAAGACGAATTTCTTGGTTGAAAAATCGCAGAACCTGGTTCGGTGTGAATACGGCTGAATTATTTCGAGCAGTAGTAAACAAAGTTAAAATAGCCATGCATGGTAACTAACATCCGAATCGGATAGGAATTATTAGAAGAAGAAGAAGAAGATGTATGTACAAAAAATAAAATATATGCATTTTGCATATAATCTGGTCTCTATTGATAATTTCTAACTTATTTTGTTCTGTCTAAATTTACTAGACGCAATGAATACTTTTAATCGTGAATTTAATTTAATCGCTGAAAAAGACCAACACTAATTGCCTTGACTCACTTCAGATCATTTTAACAATATTATGCGCGTCATACCATGTCTCGCTTCTTCCTTTTTAGTTAGACTTATCAACAGAAAGTAAATAATCATTTGCTAATTTTGGAGCTTCTCATTGCATCTTGTTTTTGTTACCCTTCTTTTGTATTTGCATCAGTTTACTTTGGTAATGATCCCGACACTCATAATCATCTTTTAGTAAAGCAATTTCGAAGTATACACAATTATAGGTGCATATGCTTTACTGGAAAAGAAAACTCCTTAAATGAAGAACAAACAATATTACCATTACACCTGAATATACAAAACACGTTATATCAAAACTAGACAGATTACATTGCTTCTTAGAAGGTAGATTCAAAAAAGAATATTTTAGCATTAAAGGAGCATTGTCTTACACACACGACGAACGATTTAATCCATGTGAATGGAAACGTTACGGTTCCTTGTTTCACTAGAACTTTAAAACATCATGGAGGTCTCCGCATTTTTGTTTCCGATTCAATCGATTACGGGGAAATACATTATCTGGAAAACAAGAGCATGAAATTGGACTTGGAGTGCAACGCTGTAAGGGTGAAAGAGTTGTGGTTAATGCATCCCAGAACAAATATTACATACTAAAAGGTTTTGGACATGGAGATTTCTACATACATTTTTTGAATTTCACCGACAAAAATGTTACACTTACAGTATGACGCAAAAAATAAATGAACCATTAAAGGATAAACAAAGTTAAGCGAAAACGTAGCTTGGTCAGTAAAAGTTTTTTTGTACGTCATTATCTCAGTCCGAAAATCATTCTCGAAATTGGTCAAGTGATACACGGCTTCCAAAACATATACTTGAGAGACAAACGAAGATTCACTGCAGCAAATGGAGCGTGACTTGGATCAAATGGACAGCGGTCTTTGAGGATCGCTCATTGTCAGTCGGTATCTCGGTTAACAATGAAAGTCCACGGGCTATTGCGTTCCGAATACATGATTAATTGGTGTGGTGCGATACTTGCGAATCCGCCAACTTACCTTATAAAAACCAAACACTCGCTTCATCTGAAGAAACCTATTTTCTCGAATTATCATTGGATAATACATTGAAGTGGAGGTCTCATATCCAGGTTTTGGAGAATAGACTCAGCGGTTTTAAGTACTTAGGGTAAGTTCGTCCACCGCAAGCTAGGAGAAAGCCGCGTCGGCGTTTCACACTTACGGTCAGTCACGGTTCTCATGCGGTATAATCTTTTGGCTCGATAGTGTTGATGTGCAAAGTATATTTGTTGTGTAAAAGAGGTATACGTGTATGTAGGATTTTTAGCCTAAAACCACGAGACCTTCGTAGGACTCTTTTTTCGGGATTCTTTATGCTTACGTTGTTTGAACTACCAGACGTACTCCAAGTGCATCTACATAACATATAAAGCTACTATAATTAAAACTTTACAATGAAAAAAAAACAGTGTAGAGTACCAAATAATAAAAATCTGTACCCACGTTCTCAACAGTATTAAAAATCTGCCTTTAAATAGATTTAGAAAGAAGATGGTATTTCTCTTTAGCCAAACACCACTATATAGTATAGATGCTTCTTTTTTGTGCCAATTTTATCGGATTTATTAAATTTGTAATTCATTCTAAATATTCTGCTTGTCAGCTATATTTTGTAAAATTAGTTCCTGGATCTGTCAAAAACTCAAATTTTAGACTGCGTGAATAATAAATAAGTAAGTAAAGTAGAAATTTCTAAGTTATCAACCGTAGGTCAAACAGAAAATCATCTACTGTGTCTGTCGAAATATGCATATACGAATTGTCTTTTAACCATCGATGAACGTAGAAATCAATAGTGAAATCTCGCAGAATTTTATTTCATCTATAAATAACAATGATGTATAAAAGTCATAGGGTCATTGTATTATTGTAAAAATTACCGTAATTTGTTTACAAGCAATTTTCTAGACGTTTGTATGCGAGACATTTCACGTATTATAGATTCAGTGTCAGCATCGATCATATCTAGAATAAGATCTTTTTTCAATATATATATTTCGATTTAGGGAATTACAAAAAAAAAAGATTATATGCTGTTTATGAAACATCTGTTTTTTTACAGTATTTTTTATACGTGTGGATATTAATTAGTGCTAAGGAAAAGAGTTGTTGAACGAAATAAGAAAAAATAATCAAATTTTCCTATCGCACCAGAAAATCCATATTTACTAATTTAAAGTAGCAAGATGTTATTCTGTTCTATTTTGTTAGTTTGTTTCTTGTTTATCTCCATCTGTAGATTTTCCTTTTTCTTATGTACCTACATTCGCCACGAAGAAAACAATATAATCCCATATAAAACGATTTTAATCTATAAAAAGTTCTCAAGGTTGGTTACGTGTAAAATCCTTAATTAAAGACAGGAAAAATCTTACCGTATACGTAGACTATTGTTCTAAATTCGAAGCCTTTCGAACATGTCCCGAAAAATTTGCGAATCATGGTGTACAGACGCGTTTCCCGATTTAAATTCTTCATTTTCCCGTGGCGTCAAGTCGATTTACTTATCTAAGCGTAAGTAAATAGGTACCGTGTTTATACTTACCTATCGAAACGAATTTTTCTCACACAGGCGAACTTCGCTACATAGACCCCATATCCTTCGTCGATTTCGTGTCGTATTTGAATACAAATTAAGCGAGATAAGTGTACCGGGAACTGATACATTATGTGCATAATTTTAAAGTACGTTTTTTGCCTTCTTATTGTTAAAACGAAAGGAAATGAGAGGAAATGTTGGCCTGTAAAATAGGAAGGTTGGACGAAATATATAAAGGAGCCAAAATATTTTTTTATATCATTTTTGTTCTTTGGGATATAATGTCGTTGAATTAACCAATTTTTAAAAGTAAATCTTTGTTCTTAAATATATGGAGATCATTTTACTTTTTTTAAATTGGTAATTGTAGTGTAAGGGTTGTTCAAAGGTATCAGTGCATTATTGTTGACTTTGTTATTGGCTAAAATACTAATGGTGTGGTGATTTCTTTGTGCTAAGTATAATGGTGTTATCAAAAAGAGAACAATTAACCAGCCATAACAAGAGAGGGAATTTTGATATGATATAATAGAGAAAATGAATTTTGGGATATACGAAGAGGGAAAGTCAGCAAGTAGTTATAAAAAGCTATTATAAATATAATTGGAGAAACAGTTAGCTAAAAACAAGTTTTATTCTTCAACAAAGTTTCCATCCGCTGCATAAAAGTGCTGGAGTTGCCCTCTGAACCACGTGCGTACCTCTTCTTGAATATTCGTTATCACCCTCGAATTGTTTGTCGCCAAGATGCCCTTTGAGCTTGGGTCTTGGTCGGAACTCGTCTAGGTCAAGTGGGCCAAATGCAGCCAGCATTCTTGTGATGCAGCAATATTCATCTCGTCAATAGGCCTGGACGTATTCGTTGAATTACATCCCTAAGAAACAACAAAACTCTACAGTATGATTCAGCAGTTATGTTCTCATTTCTCTTCTTGATAATCGGCTACAAGCACTCCTTGAGAATCCTAGAACACGGTAAGCATAATCTTACCAGCCGAGGGCACAACCTTGAATTTCTTTGTTGAAGGTGAAGAAGGATGTTTCCACTGCATTGAAGCACGCTTTGTTTCGGGATGGTAGTAGTGCACTCATGACTCATCACTAGTAGCAATCTTGTTAAGCATGTCCTTCCCTTCCTCTGTGTACCGAGAGAGGTGTTGCAAAGTCCATTCGAATCCTTCTGTGTTCCGAGGACACCCTATTACAGTTGCTATGCTGTCTATTGTTACCCACCTATCAGTACGAATCATCTTCTTCACCGGTTGATAGTCAACAGCTTTCGAGCGCCCCTCAGAGAGTTTCTCGAGTC
Source organism: Trypoxylus dichotomus (assembly GCA_023509865.1). Classification (NCBI taxonomy): domain Eukaryota; kingdom Metazoa; phylum Arthropoda; class Insecta; order Coleoptera; family Scarabaeidae; genus Trypoxylus; species Trypoxylus dichotomus. Next base: position 13,368,086 of record CM042078.1, read on the forward strand.
AGTTATTCATGACTTTACGCCACAAACACTTTTCATCGTAAACAGCAGACATCTTCTTATGAATATCTTTTGCAGGAGGTCATTTTGCCCAGAAAAAAAGTGCACACCAACACGCTGCTTTTCCATAGTGCACTCTTCGAGTACGGTCACCAGTTTAACACTGCCTGCGTACGCGTACGACAACTATTACTTGGATATTACACAGGTGGATTATGCTGACACCTAGTGATGGATAGGGAAACAGCTCATTGCTATTTTCAACTTTCCCACAGCAGTTTGTAACTTATTTAATGACTTTACCTCGTAATATTCAATAACAAATTTATTTGAGATGTTGTAATCACCAGTGAGACAGAATCTAGAATTTCTAACAAGTATTTGTACGAACTTTAACCAAAAATGTGGCTTAGTCGACGACACCTTTGTGATATGATGACATGTGCAAGAAAAAATCCATGGCTTCCTCCAACACCTAAATACTTTACAATAATGCCTTCAGTTCACTATGGCATTGGAGGTGGATAACAATCTCATTCCCAGATGTCCTAACACATAAAAAGGCGGATGCCACATTACGAATGACAGTATACAAGAAGCCGACTTACATAGGACAATAGCTCCATTTCAATTCCAATCACTCACATAACATCAATATGGACATCTCTGGAGGAAAAATCTCGGTTCATAGTCAATACATTGAAACTAAATGGATATACAGAGAAAACGTTGTCGAAGGTGAAAGAAATACGAACACCTCAGATTGGAAGTACTAAGCGACCACCATGTACTATAACAATCTCATACGTAAAAGCGTTGTTGGAAAAGATCAGAAGAATAGGTAAGAACTACAAAAGCAGAATGGCAATCGGGTCTAAGCTAACTAGAATAAAGTCGGACAACGAAAATCAAAGAACCAAGAACTGTGTATAGAAAATACCATATGGGTGTGGACGATCGTGCATAGGAAACACTGATTCGGATGGGGAAAGCTGATAAATCACCTTTGGCTCAATACGCTTGAAAAAGAAGATCATAGGATGTCATGGAACAAAGCAGCAATCCAAGATAACGAAGACAACGCTCCAAAGAGGAAATTATTAGAAACAACATGTATGGCCATAATACCAACCTCCATTAGCACCTAAAGCCTGAAGATCAAAAATGTTTGGCTATCCTATGATTAGAGAAAGTATCAGCCGAAAATCAGTAACCACGATGCGGAATTGAGATGAACAAGTACTCGTATATCAACCAAGTCCGTAGAATGAGAAAGATTAACAGAGTACATAACCTCTCTTGTGCAAAAGAATTAGCCTACTGCGTAATCTCCTCTGCGCAGTAAATTGTAGTTTAAATACAAATTTAACAGAGTAATTTCTGTCTGCCCGATTAGGTTCCAGGCCAAGATTATAAAATTCAAAAATATCAAATCGAGTTCAATCTCCACACCACACGAATTTCACAAAAAAATAAGAAAGACAAATAGCTAGACAAATGATTAAATGAATGATGAATCTAGCAAGCGACAGTTTTTATCAGGGTTACCCTAGAGATGACGGCATACGCACTGCCGAAATGTTGGAGTATGAAGGTTCTACAAATGATGAGAATAGCCCAAACATCAACCGTAATTAAAAATCCGAGAAAATCCAATAATCTAATAATATTAAGTTCCAGTAAAATCCAATATTTCGGACATATTCTTGAAAAGAATAGAGGTCTCATTAAAATTCCATTACTATAGGTTTCATTATTTTTGATTTTATGGTGTCAATTTGTTAAAATATGTCACCAGAAGTTTTACATAGCTGAAATTTATTTCTTGAGATAATAAATTAATTGAATTCTATGAAATTGCTTCGCTTATTAAACAAACAAACAAATAATAGGGAGTTGTTTCACTGTATATTACAGTCAAAAATAACCGTGTAGACCTCGTAGGTACATGTATTTCTCAAATCTCTTTCGAATAGCTACCATTCTTCACAAGAAGTACCGTTAATGTTCTTAACTATTAATCACGTCCTGATTAAAATTGATATTGGTATTGTACTCGGCCTGTCGTTTATTTTCGACGACGAGACGACGAGATTAGGTCCTTCTCTAGCGATATGTTTCAGATAAACGGAATGATGTCTATTTGTTAGTATTATTGTTGGCCTGTTAGTGTCGTTTCTGTACATTCTACGCATTCTATGAACGTTGTGGTGTTATTAACGGTTTAAGAAAAGAGAAGATAATGACTGTTGCCTTCTTTTTAATTTGGATACTAAAACTTGTGGCATCTAAATGGAGTTAAACTGTTTTCAACAGCTAAGGAGAAAGTTTTTCAATTTTACTTACGTAAATATTAGACCGAAATGGTCGAATTCCAATCCAAGTTATATATAAGTATATATATATGTATATATATATAAATACTGTTTTAAAAATGGGCTTCATTAAGAGTCGGTGTACTTCTGTGTTGTTTGCACTCCATGGGTGTTTTTATGAGGTTAGAGTGAGAGTTTACCGTTTTTACACAAGTATTTTTGATTCAAATGTAAGTACATATGTATTTAGCGGTGGTAAGTATACATATATACACACATAAGGGTAAGTATTTTTTCATCTATGAAGGATTATTTTCTAGATTTGACTTCATCATCCCAATCGCACATTTCTAGAAAATGAAAATGTGCCTGGTTTTAACACTATAGAAGTTCGCAAAATATTCTATTTTCGCGACCTAGTGAGTAGAATTATTTCTTATTATTCTCAAACTGTAGATGACAGCAGACATTTCTTTTCGGCAGTTCGACGCTGTGGATGGTCCAGCTTAGACTACTGTCAAGATGAAGATTCAGCAATTTGATACTAGTTTTGCAATTTTTATTTTTTCTTTAAAAAGGAAATGGCATGTTCAGTTTTAGTTAAATAGAATTTCAGTTTGCTTGATTTTTTTTTGTTAACAACAAATTTACCTTCCATACAAACGGAAAGCATCTGTATTTACAACACAAATATACGAGGTACATCTTTACACAGAATCTCAAGCGAGTTTTTCATTCATGGTAACAATTCAGGAAGTCTTGTCAGGAACTCTTGAAGTTTTGTTCCATTAGGCTGCATAGCGACTCATTCTATGCTGTTAATGACAGTAGTTCCGTAATGGGTACCTTTCGATTCAATCTTAAACGTAGGAAAAAGAAAATAAACACATTCAGTTATGTCTGGACTGTAGGGCGGGTGTGGGAAGTGGAAAGTTTTGCTCTGCAGGAAATTCTCTAATCAACAATGAGCCGTGACTGGGGATATTAAGGGTCGCCCATTGTTTCTACTTTTTGCTCCATTTATACATCTGATTATTTTCAGATTCAGCCATTGTAAAGCATATGCTTGTTCATTTTCTTCCTCTAAGTGGAAAGTTGTAGCAAGTGAAATAAATTATGATTGAAATCGATTACACTATAATCTTAGATTTATGTAACCATAACCGATCATTTAATCCAAGTAAATCTAAAGCAGTTCTTTTTGGTTCTAAACTAGTTTGCATCAATATTTTTTATATAACCGTTAATAAAGCATAATTGTTTATAGATGCTGAAAGTCTCGATTTACTATTGGATAATACGTTTAACTGTTGCGCCTCAATTTGCAATTACAATAAAAACGCTTTGTTCATTACAGCTTGTATTACTCAGTAGCATCTTATTTTAATCATTTGATTTTTTTTTTATCATCAAGGTTAAGTATAAAAGTAGTATTTTCTGAACTTCGTTTTGTGTTTTAAATATATGTTCTTAATTATATTTCATACTTATTGCCTTTTGATTGTAAAGCCAGGGTGCTATAACAGATGCATTATTATTATTATTTGACTAAGTTAAAGTCAAGGTGATATAGCGATGTCCGAGATTTCATTCGCTTTAATAGAGTCCATACATTTTTATAAGACTTTTTTCAATTTCTGAATGATTAGTCCGATATCGTATACAAATTCGTTTAAAATAGCTGTCAAGTTTCGTCGATATGACCACTATATCTGCAATGCATGCGCATGAAAGTCAGCTGTAATTTTTCTTGTTGTTCTTTCCATTCGAAACCATTTCAGAACCAATCCGAGCAAGTCGACAGCAGCAAATATTATACATGCATGGATATTGAAACGAAATGGATTAGAGGAGTCTGGAGAACAATGAACGATTTGGGTCCCGTGTGACAATACATGATGGATACATGTCGATTACATCTCGTTGCTCTCGGCTCGATCTTCGTATGTAGATATGTGCGCCTACTGATCCGTTCTGCCCCCTTTTTTCCTATACGTACGGGTTTAAATCCTCTCCGTTTTTACTGACACATACTTTGGCTGGCTAGCGTAGATCTCGACCGCGCTATGCATATATACACACAAAAGTGTAGCGATAAAAGATAACGGAGACCGGAGAACAACAATGGAGTCATTTATTCATAAGCCGGTTGCCCAGCTCCTGTCGCAACTTTAACTAATTATACGCCAGTCCAGATATGATTTTTCAATATCGCGTGTATTTGTATTAGTCTCTCTTGCGTGGCGTTTCTTGTTTTGTTTATCTGTCACTGGCCGGACCGCTTATTCCATTTTGTATGCACGTGTATATAAATATTTTCATATGAGGTGCATTTTAATGAACGCTGCTGATTTAAGATGAGGTATTTTTTTTAACTTAATAGCTTTTTCTGACCATCACATTATGGCGAGAATTCACCAATGGCATTGGTCAGCACGGTTTCATTTTTTACGTACATTAGCGCAGTATCACGACCATCTTGATTCTGAAAGAAGTTTCAAAATTTCTTCATCACGTTAAGATTTTGAGATATTTGCTTCAATATATTTTTTTAAATATGCTAAATTTCAATATAATTAAAGTTATATCTTAATAAAGCATGTTTTGACAACTTAATAGCTTTTTCTGACCATCACATTATGGCGAGAATTCACCAATGACATTGGTCAACACGGTTTCATTTTTTACATACTTAGCGCAGCATCACAACCATCTTGATTCTGAAAGTAGTTTCAAAATTTCTTCATCACGTTAAGATTTTGAGATATTTGCTTCAATAGTTTTTTTTTAATTATGCTAAATTTCAATATAATTAAAGTGATATCTTAATAAAGCATGTTTTGACAAGTTTATGGCGTAGCAAGTATGTTTTGGCATATCTGATACGGTGCTCCAGTCTCTTCAAGCCGTCGGAAAGGTAGGATGTTTCGAGGTCTCCGCTACAGATGGCTATCTGTAGCGGCGATGACCCCTCATTTGATGTAAATCTCTTTCCTCTCAGTGACTTTTTCAGGTCTGGGAAAAGGTCGCTGGGTACTAGGTTCGGTGAACATGGAGAATGAGAAATTAATTCGTATCGCAACTCATTCAAATTTGGATACGGCGATGCGGGATGAATCAGCCGGTACACTGTCGTGGTGGAAAAGCACTGTAAACGAGGCCGCTTCTCCTTCAATACCGCATCGAATCGGATCAATAAATTGCTCTAGTATTACCTTGTAATCGTCCTTCCTCCTGCAGATAGCTGATGAGTATCACACCTTGGGAATCCCAAAAAAATGGTCGCCATGACCTTTCTCTTGCTTCCTTCGGAGCCGATTTGCCTGGAAAAGTCCACTGCTTCGACTGTTGTTTGGTCTCCCGTATGTAGTGGTGGATCCAAATCTCATCCACGGTGATGAAATACGTCTCGTCCGCGGTTACAAAACCTATGAATAAATCCCTTGGAATGCGTTGACTCTGGCCAGACACTTTTCCGGAACGGTCACCCGATTTCGTTTTTGCACCGATGTGAGTAAACGCGATACCCATCGCGCCGAAAGCTTTTGCATATCCAAAATTCCGTATAAGATGTGGCCAACGCGTTCTTCTGAGATGTCTGTTGTCTCTGCTATCTCTTATTGCTTCAATCGGCGATCGGCTAAGACGACATCATGGATCTTGTCGACCGTTTCATTCGTTGGTAGCGATTTCTGGGCGTCCACTGCGTGGTTCGTCACTTGTGCTTGTGCGGACACGTTTGAATTCGCTCACTTAGAAGCTAATGGTCGAAAATGATGGAGTACATCCGCCATGAACCTCTAGCAAAATATTTAAAATTTCCGTGGCCGTTTTCCCAGCCATCCAGAAGTGTTTTATCACTGCACGAAATTCAATTTTATCCATTTTTGCAAAACCGCTTGATTTGTTACACAAAACACACTCTTAAACAACAACTATTGACCGTAGACCTCTGAAATTTTGATAGTTGCCAATAAAAAAAGTTGCTCTTGCCGATCAATAAATCCACTTCAAACTTTGTGCGCCATCTCTTGCCAACATTTCTCATAAATATTCTGCATGCTGGAAACTTTATGTCGCTTCTGTGTTCAAGTTCTATTTCACTCATTTTCGCTTTTTGACATAAGAAAATTGTTGCGGGAGCATATTTTTTTCATAGTTAGGTAGATTACATAAAAATCCTTGTATTTATTCTATGAACTGTTTTACGTTAATATAATAAAACAAAAATTAAGAATGATTTGAAATGTTACTTGTCTCTTCACATTGCAAAGCAAAGAATGGAGATTTCTTTAATTTCTCTATTACTTAATGTTGGAAATCTAGAGCCATCTCGTGATTCTACGTTTTCCTGTGTTATTTAATAACACCAAGTGCAGTATTGCAAGTAATCAGCGAATATGGTTTTATAAACATGTGCTAGTCGTATAGTACCTCATTTAGAAGCATTGCTAAACAGTCCCAAGACTTATGGGAAGAAGAATACATTGGTGCAGAAATTGAATCACCAGTTTCATAATTGGTGAACAGCGAGGAAGAAATATTTGTTACGTGAAGGAGACTGACCACGCCTAAAAAATCTACTGGAATTAAATATAACCTAATTGGGAAGCTGAAGACCTGGAAGTCTTCTAGGCTAAACTCTACCTATAAGAGGATATCTTTAATCACTTGGAAAAATGGGATTTGTTTTTCAGCAGGAGGAAATAATGTTTAAGAAGAAGAGTCACAGGTAGAGCAACTCTAATGACAAGTTAAAAATTTAAGTCATGAAAGTTTTTCAAAAATTTGTTACGGTTAGGTGGGGAGTTTTTTTAAAATGAGACCATTCCAATATGAAATGGTTCTTACTTCTTTCACCGACAAAATTATGGTATTTTGTAGTTCTTCTTTGTGATTATTTACTATGAGGACACATCACCACAAGCAAATGTTCCGCAGATCTTATACTAAGTTTATGATGAAATAAAAGACAAGCGGTTCTTAAAAACGAGCTGAGATATTTTTTTCCATAAAGACGACGTCTGAGTTTACAAGAGTTAGGCCTTTCAGTGCTAGTTTATTCTTCAGATCCAATCGACGGGGGTTTCATTCCCTAAATTGACGGAAAATTTAATAGAAACTCATTCTTTTTTTCATGATGACAAATGTAAAGCCGCTGATGTGAGTGAATGGATGATAGGATAACTAAAGATATTTTCTTCCAAAGTCATAAAATAACTTACAACATTTTTGTTATTTCTTTTAAATTTCGCATTTCTTCTATTTGCAGAAGCCTATTACCCAGAAATAAATCGAATCCTACCCTGGCATTCATTTCCAACAAAGACGTTTTAAACAAGAGCGTTTTGAGTGACAAACCGTAACGTATTTTAATTAAATTTAGCTTTTGTTCTGTCCGTCATACACCACCCCGCCTTTGAAAAAAAGTTCTTTTTTAAATTTTTTCAGTGTATAGTCTTTTCTCTGTGTGCGTACTCCATTCGAGCTTGCTTTTTTTTTACATGTCCGTCGTAATTCATTTTCGGTTCAACGGATTGTCGACGCCATCTATGTGAAAGATGAAAACGATAGATAATTTTGTGCTTATTGTTTAACCTTGTGCCTTTTAGGTGTTGGTAGAAATATGCTGAAAGATGTAATGGTATTTTAAAATATAGATGTTGCCAGCGGAAGTTTGTCATAGTACAGTGGAATTTATTTCTATAGTTGTAAAAGTAAGTAAAAACTATAGTCATTCGATTTTCAACGTCTTTCATTCTTCATCACATCTCCATTAAATACTGTAATACAACTGATATTTCTCAATAGTAACCTATTTTGTTAATTTTATAACTGTGATAATAGACGTTGAAAGACAACGAGTTCGTTGCTGAAACACTGAATACACCACTAGTATTACCACAAGTTAAATTGAATGCTTTAGTAAAGGATTTAAAATTTCCCAAGGATCCGACTGAGCTGTTAGGTATTAGATTACAGGAAAACAACTTGCTGGTATGTCAATGATTTTTTACAGGAAGTACATACTTTAGTGTTGAAGAAAATCTAGTTTACTGTAATAACAGCTAATAAATAAACTGGGTTCGGCTAAGATAACAAGTATGTTAGGAGTAAAATATGGCGTAGGAAAGTTATCAGATAATTAGTCTTTTATTTCTAATCAATTAGGACGTTCGAATAATTCACTGATTTGTTTATTCTCAAAAACAGACGGATTAGTAAATTTATTTTAAATGAAATTGGAGAAACAGAGCAGAGGTTTGTTGTAGGTATATGTGCGCTACCGTCCATATTAGTTCGGAAGGGCAAATAAATTAAAAAACGATTCATTCCGGCGACAACTTCTGGTGCTGTTAGTCATATTTTAGATGGCTTCGATTTTTTGCAAAGAACATAAATTTCGTCGAAATGTCGCCCATCTTGGATTTGGTTCAAGGCTCACCGAATGATATCTCCAATCATAGATAATACGATTCTAAAACCAAAATTGGCATAAGAGGACTAATCTAGACGGTATTCGTTTCTAAAGATTTGAAAACATGTGAAAAGTGTAATGACTATTGCTAAATCCTTCTCTAATTTTAGAATGTTAAGTATTTCGCCATGATGGATAATTTTCTTACAATCTAGTCATCAAAATCTTCAGTTGCATAAGCATTTTGACATATTCTACACAGGTGGCGGTTTAGATCTTGTTCTTCATTTAAGAAATTTTTACATATCATCGCTGAGTGTTCGGGGTCGTTATCCTGCATGAATACAAAATTTTCGCCGTTTAGACGTTGTACCGATGATATTGCATTATCTTGCAGTATTTCTAAATAACCTTCTTTTCGCAAAATATCTTCGATTAGCTTCAAGTCTTCTGTACCAGCGCAGGACAAACGACCCCACATAAACACAGAACTTCTTCCTTGCTTGACAGTTGTCACTACACAATCCTGCAACAATCTTTGCCTTTCGCTCTTCTTACAAAAGCGCGCATTGATTGTCTGAACTTTGACTCATCAGTCCATAGCACCTTTTTCCCATCATCCACTGTCCAATTTCTATGTGTTTCTGCCCACTGTAGCCGTTTTTGCCTATTTTCCCGTCGAAGTAGGTGTTCTTTTGTTGCAATGCGGCCGTGAAGATTTTCAGCTTTTAATCTTCTTTTCACTGCAGTAACAGACATTTTTCTTGCACGGTCGCGATTCATTTCGACGGCGATTTCTGGTGCTGTCAGTCTACTGTTTCGCTTGTCCAGCAGTTTTATACGCTCATCGTCGGCGTGAGTTATTCTCTTACGACTCCTTTACTGGGTATCCGAACTAGTATGGACGGTAGTGTATATTAATAGAAACCATTAACGATTATATGATTTTCTTCTATAAAATTTAATAAACATTTGTATTACTTTTTCCAGTATTAGAACTGCAATATCACTAACAAAATTGTACGTAGACACATGCGTAATTATAAAAAATAACTGCAACTACGTTTAATAACAAGAAAATAATTGTTGACAAATTTGAGTCGAATATAGTCGAACACCTGATATTATACGAAGAGGGTATTGTTCCTTTCCTTTTCTGTCAACTAAAATATGTATAAAGCTATTCTTTACGGATCATATAGGTGTGCACACAAAACTTTGTTCCTGTTATTCTAACAAGGATGATAACATAACAGTTTTTCCAAGTATACAAATTATTAAGAAAAGGGTGTAATGAACATCGTTACAATTCAACATGTTTTAAAATAACATGCATGTTATTCTATATAATAGAAATGATACATACTTGGCGTGAATATTGTCTACAGTAGGATAAACGTGTGAAAGGACACCGCCAATATCCTCAATTATGCTATTAAGTTTGGTATTCGGGGGTCTATAAAAATTTCTAATGGTTACTGTTTTTGTACAAATTTTGATAGCAATAAAGATATACCAACAACAGATAACAAACAAATGTTATCGATCAATAACTTAGAAAATATTCATGCCACTCTGCTGTCTACAAAAAGTACACGAACTCATTTGGTTACTTACTATGAGATAACGAGTTAAAGGAGTTAATTTTGAATTAAAACATTAGTAAACCACGTATATTCACCTACGTGTTTGTTGATGAGAAAAGCTGAAAAGAGAAATGGCAACGTTGTACGTCGTTCATAACAAATTTTCGCACGTCGCATACAAATGGGACCACCAATGCGACAAAAATATCCCATGCTTCGTACTTGATTCGTTCCACGTCACATCCCCCATCCCATCCGAGCGAACGTTTCAGAACGCAAGTAAAATAAAATAAAAAAAGAGGACGAAAACGACGTGGAAAAGCGAAATGTAAAAAATTCACCATCAACAGGGGCCGTCGGAGCGGAAAATTTACGAGTTCTCATGGCCGTTCGCATTATATCTCCTTCGCCTGCCTAATTAAAAGTTTATGCCACCCCCGTAGGGGGTGCGCACTTTGAATATAAATAAAATAAAAATCCCCAAGTGCCACCGAGAAGCGCGGTGGCGTGGGGACCTCGTCGTTTCGAACCCGATAGCGATCGCCTGAGCGCGCACAGGAACTGAAATCACGGCACTTCCGTTCGGGTGGTCGCCGTAAATTCTAGTTAAATATGCGTTTTACACTCGTCAACGGATCGTGCGAGCTTTTTCAATGAATTTCGACGTTTGTCTACCGTGCTCATGGCGCTTTTTCTGTTTCTAATGTTTAATATTGATCCTCCTATTATGACATGCGGTTAGCAAAGGAGTTGGTGGTGTATTCCAGTGGCAAATTTAGATGATCGTATTGGTCAACAAGATAGGAACTTTTGTAATTCCTGAGATAGATATTTTTCAAATGCAATTGAAATGGGTCAAAAAATACTTAAGATTTTATACTATTACGTCATTATATCCCAGTGTTTATTAAACTCATTCATTCTACTTTGTCTGCCTCTAACGAAAGAATTCCCACATTTTAATCGTGACATACATACATTTCTCCATATTCATTTTTTTACCGCATCACGATCGGTAAGGCTGGAACCCTACGACAAATGAGCAAATAACGAGGTATGAGCTAATGGGGGCATTATGATAGGATTATTGGGGGTAGATGCGATGGTGGCGCCCCGCGGTGACCTGTTTAGCGGACAATGGGGCTGGGGATACCCGCTAGTCATGCACGGTATTAGCCGGACCCACAGGGGGCGACACAAGTCATCCAGCCCGAAGCGAAAAACTGATTCTCGGACAACACGTATACGCTACCGCTCAGAAATTTAAGTCCACAATGTTAGTACTAATTTAAAATATGCATATATAGGGTTAGCAGAAAGTCTGGTAACAAAGCAATTTTTCTATTTTCGCTTTAACAGATATCTTTACCTTTGGCGAATACGGTCGCCATTTTGAATTTTTTTAAATGGTAGTGTAGGTTTTGCATTGTATATTTCATGCACTTGACATGGTTTCTACGGGCACATACTTATGCAGTGAATACCACTTTTTTGATTGGCTACAGGTTTTTGTATGTAAATATTTTAACTCTACATTAACTTCATTGATATTCTTTTGGAAAAATATTGTTAATTAGAATTTGATAACAATTTCCGTATTACTATTTTACTTTTTCATTCAAGATAGAAGGCTGCTCAGTTAGTCGTATAGAATTGTTTTAGGGGATACCATTGCTTTTTCCTATATTGTGTCTGCAAAAGCATAATTAAATTTGAGAGTGAATTTCATTCGAAGGTATTGAACATAATATATGGTTTATATATTTACCGAAAAGTTGTTAAAATTGTTAGAAATCACTATTACATTTGAATAGGGCTGCAAGTAAAGAAAATAAGAAAAAAATAAGATTTGTCAAAACAACTATGCGACATATTACTAAAAAGTATAAAGATACCGTTGAAAAGTTGAAGATCTTTGACATTGTAAAGTTCATGAAGTTGTATCACAATGTCTACAGAACTAGCCAAGGAATTAATAGCTGCAATTGGTTTAGCAGTGATATCTTCTTGTGGAAGAAGATACCTTACGCTCGCTACGATAGTTAATTTTTTAATTTGTAAATAAAGATCAAAGGAAGCCGCCAGTATGCTCCAGGTTGTGGTTGAATAGTGTCCCGAAGGATGAATTATACTCTACACAATAATCTCATAATATGAGATAGGTTGTTAGGAGAAACGATGTATCAAAGTTTTAAATTTCATTTCGTCTACTTGATTAAAACAATTTATGAATTAGAAGCTTTCAAGTTGTCCATATCTGAAATACTTGTTTTCTAATATCAACAATACATTGCAACGCGGATATTTTCTATATATTTCTGAAGATGGAGATGCTGTTTTTGAATTTGGTTTCTGCTGATTTTTCAAACGAATAAAAGCACAAACCGAACAGCATAGTACAATAATAGGAAACAGAAATCTAGAACCTGTAAGAGTGGGCAGCTTACTATATGCAGATGATGTGGTCTTGATTGCAAACACCAAATATAAAATGAAAAAACTAATGAACTAAGAAAAGCTGGATGAAGAAAATAGGAAACGTGAAGAAGAAAGTAAACTTGAAAAATAAATTAAGTATACATTGGAAAACAAGTATAACATTGGAGAGGGTAACCATATATGACTATTTGGGAAGCATACTGACTGATGACGGAAAAGTAGATAGGGAGTTAACGAAAAAAGCTAATAAATCAACAAGAATATACTACTTTTTAAATAAGACAATTCTGGCAAACAGAGATGTTGATATCGAGATAAAAATAAAAATATATAATACTATAACAATACCAGTAATAAGGTATTCATGTGAAAATCGGACATTGCGGAAGAAAGATGAAGTAAAGTTAATTGCAATGGAAATGAAACATCTAAGAGAAATATTGGGGAAAACAAGATGGGATAGGATTAAGAATGAAGATATTAGAGAAATAAAAAAGCAAGAACCAATAATAAAGAAAAATAAGGAGGAAGCAATTAAATAAAACAGATAGAATTATAAGGAAAATAATGGAGGCAGGACACCTAAAAAAGAGAAGAGGAGGAAGATCTAAGAGGAAATGGGCGGACCAGATAAGAGAAATTGGCTGAAGAACGAGAAAAAACTTAGAATAAATAAAAGCAGTGGCAAGAAATAGAAAAGAGTGGAAAAATGGGTACAAAAAGAACCGATACCTGAAAAGGTATGAGGATATGAGAAGAAGAAGAACAGGAATATGTCGGAAATGAAACATTTAATTGTTTCTCTATTTCCACTATTTGAATTAAAACTAACAATGCCACCAAATTGCTAATCTAGCCAACTATATAGCTCAGATAATAAGGGAGTTAGCAATGATAAATACTTCACTTTTGACACATGTAAAACATATACACGGCAAAATAAGTATATTAGAACAAATTAGAATCAATAATAAATATATTACACTATGATCATTAAAATTTGTAATACTATTGCTGAAAAAAATCTTACAGGCGCAACTAACCTATAAATACTTTGCCTGATTAGCTTCAATCATTTATTTTATATAGAACACATTTATTCAATGAGAAGTTTCCCGTTTAATTGACAAAAATATTCATTTCCGGCAGAAACCATCGTAACACCGATTGACACGTTTTAAATGTTAATACGACAATCACCTGCTCCTCCAAGCAGGCGGACGACATTTGTGACGGCTCAATAAATCAAGCCGCCTTCGTATAAATAAAAGCATTTCTTTCTTGCTTGCTATGGTTGGAGGCTTGCGACCGGCGTACATTCCATTCTGGCAGGAAAGGTGTGAAACTACAAGGAAGCAGCGGCTCGGGAGTCCTTAGAAGTAACGCAAACCGCGAGCGCGATAAAGAGATATCACACGGCGGGCGTTCGATGCATTCTAAATTAGCGATTTCGTTATTGTTGTTCGTATAGGATAGGTGAGCAACAGAAACGGTCATTCAAAAGCGGCGCCTTAACAACGTACATATGACCAGATGGGGAATTCCAGACATGGAAGGCCAAGGGAATTGAATACAATTTGCGGAGTTAGGTTTAATTCGGAAAAAGAATGAGAAATTTTGAGCGTTTAAATTTGTTTTTTTTTACAAAGAATTGTGTCGTTATTATTTTCCTAAACTTTCTTTTTTTGCACGTTAGTAAAACTTAAGCATCAAAAGGTGGTATTGATGTCTTTGATTTTTTTTTGCGTTTTTATCTCAAACGCATGGTAAAACTGAAACGAGAATGTCATCAATTTTAAATCTAGCAGTAAAGTGCCTGTAATTTTAGACGTTAAATTGCATGAATGTCGTGTTTCCCCCTTCACTTTTAACTTTATTCCAATCGTATCTTCTCGATGGAAAAAAGTTTGTGATTTGTGTGGTCTATGAATCTATTTACTTCACCCAACCTCTGGAGTTCCACAAGGCAGTAATTAGGCTCCACTTTTGTTCATGATATTTATAAATGACTTGTGTGATCAATTGAGCTGTCCAAACTTATTATACGCAGATGCCTTAAAATTATACACAGCAATTAATAATTCTCAGGATTGCGGTTACTTTCAAAGCCAATTTAATATATTTTACCTGTGGTATATTAACAACAAGCTAACAGTTAATGTGAACAAATGCAAAATTGTCACCTACTCCCGTAAGACAGTTCTAATTATTTACACTTATCAATTGGCTGGATATTGTTGTGTACCTACCAATAATTTAAATGAACTTCAATTATTTCTTTGTTTCATTTTCGAATAGTAACTTGTATACCTGCATTTGATATTATCATAATTTTGTCTCTACTTTCATCATAGCTATTCGTTGTTCGCACTTGTATTTATTTTGTTATCTAAAATTGTATACAATTGCGTTTCATTCCTAACACCCAGTTTAGTTACTTTCTGATAATTAGATTGACAATTCACACATGATATATTAGTTTAGGATTTTCATTATTATGCAATTGATATAAATACTAATATATCATTCCCTCATTAGTTCAGTTCGGTAGATCAGTTTAGTTCAGTAGTCGAGTGTAGTTCAGCCTGAACCAAGTAGAGGATTTCAAATGACCCACTCTAGACCATATATTATTTATACCATAATGTAATCCATTATTAAACTAGACTTAAGTTTTAATAAACGTTAGTGCAATTACGTGCATCCTTGAAGACCCACAACAATATCCTTTGCCCAAAGACAGCTCTATGAGAGATTTGGATGTCATTTTCGGCTTAAAGTTCACCTTTAGAAAACATATCCATAGCTAGTGTTTGTTCTTTGGTACTGATTATATTGGGTTTCATCATACGTGTTATATGACCCTCTTCGTCTATAACAGCCACTCTTCAGCTTTATTTTGCTTTTGTTAGGTCTAGATTAGAGTATGCATCCTTAGTTTAGTTACCTATATACGTCTCTAAGATACATTTTCTGGAATGGATTCACAGAAGGTGTTTAAAGTTCTTAAATTTTAAAAAAATTAATACTTACTCGATACAAGGATTTAGTTATAATACTCTACTGGAGATGTTTAACATTGATTCCCTAGAACTACGTGGAAAACAAGCTGAGTGCATGTTTCTGAATTGTTGTGTCAAATCTCGCTGCTCCTTCTATTCTACCATCTGTCGAGTATGATATTATGGATGCTTTCTCTGCTTGAGTCACTTCCCTGCTTAGTTTCACTCCTCTTTTCCACCAGCAAGTCTTTCGGTGGTGTCCGAGCTAACACAAAGAGAGCCTCAGATGATGCCGTTCTATATTCTCCTGTGATCCAGATCGCAAGTTTTCGTTGAACACTCTGGTACTTCTCTCGGGAAAATAAAGTATTATTATTATGACCGTAACGGTTATTAGGTTCCGCCATGTTGCTGAGGTTTCTATCCCTGACGTTTCGCAAACAACTGCGGTTCGCATTCTCAAAAGTCTAGTATCTTTGATGTACAGTACATCAGCGACAGAAATCTTAACAACACGGCGGAACCAGATAATCGTTACGATAATGGCAAACGGTCGTGAAAACCTGAGAAACTACTTGAATTACATTGTGTGTATATTCGAATTTCACAAAAATTTTATAGTAATTCTTATTTAATAGACAACCATCGTTGATTCACTTGTTTCAATAAAGAGAGATTCTCTATACGAGACATACACAGCAAGACATATAATACAGCACATACAGTTATATAGACTTGCATACATAAGAACAATCCGTTTCGGGTTTCATCTTAGTTGCCAGTTGATTTCTTTCAGTGGCACAGCGGGTTGTCGATCGCGTGTAAGCGGTATAACACATTGAATTTGTTATACAATGGTAATTATAAGCATGACACAGACAGAATCGGACGCCGTCCATGCGGCTTTCGCTGTTAGGCCTTTTAGGTCTTCCCGCAATTGATGTTTGATTTATTGGTTTTGAAATATCGACGGTTGTTGTTGTTGTTGTTGTAGTTATTGCTATTGCTTTTTTTTGCCGCGTACATCATGACGATGGTGATTATGATGATGATGTTTAGAGTTTGGATTTTTTTTGTATCGGATGAATGAGTATTTGTTTAAGTTCGCAGTCTTCTAAATTAGAATGCTTGAAATATTTGAAGATGCTGAAACTATATCTCGCTTTCGAAAAAAAAGGGAAGACTCTTAAAGATGTTCGTCATGAATTTAGGACCATAAGCAAATTGTGGTAATTCAATATATACGGGGGATTCTTTTTAAGTTTTGCATACTAAGGCAATGCAGCACCGAACAATTATCAGTAGGTATGGAGAATATCATCAATGAGAATTTCAAAGATTTCAATTCAAATTTTTTTTTGTGAAGAATTATGTGCAAAAAAGTTGGATACTGCATCTGTTGATCTAAGAACAGAAAGCAGCCAGGCAATTATAAGAACGTGTACAATATCGTTCGTGGCGATGAATCTTGGATTTACTCATATGAATCAGAAAATAAACGTCATTCGTTTGGTTGGGTGTTCCAAGATGACAAGCCGGCAAAGGTCATTCGTTCCCGAAGTGTCTCCAAAAAGAAGATCGCGACATTTGTCCCGAAAGCATATCATGTAATTACAATTCCTCTACGAGATCAAAGTTACTACTGATTGATATACAACCATTTGTTTGCCGCAAGTTATTGTTGAACTTCGAAAACCTAACCCCGAACGACGAATCGTCCTCCACCAAGACAATATAAGTTCACAAACAGCAAGCAAGACAATTGAATTTAACACAACAAAATATCGAATTGTGATAGCGTCCTCTGTACAGTCTGGACGTAAGTTCCAACGATTTCTTTACCTTTCCAAAAATTGGGTCATCAGAAAGAGCAGTCGATATCTTAGAAGACGCAGTTTAGATTGCACCAACAAACGATTGGAATAACTGTTTCTAGAGTTGGTTCAAGCGCATGCAAAAGTGCAAAAATCTTCGAGAAGAATACTTTGAAAAACAAGAAAGTCCTTAAAAGTAAAAACTATCTACTATTTTGCTATAACTCTATATGCAAAACTTAAAAGATAGCTCTCGTAAAAACAAGTACAAAACGATTTCCTCTATTACCTATTAAAAAGCATATGTGTGGATTGCAGTTTCACTTGTTTTTCTTTGTAGTGTAGTATTAACTTTAATACATAAGTTGTTGAAGATATTAAAAAAAAAGCAAATACCCTGTTTAATAGTTTACGTGGAACTGTAGAAATTTCGTTGAATTTTGTGATACTCAAGTGTAGTGGGTTCCAGTCAGAAACATCTAGACAAACGTATGAGAGGAACAAGTAAAAGCTTTTTTGTTTGATTTTCGACGTACTTTTATTTTTTATGTAGTATCTTAGAGAGGCATCATTTCAGACTATTAAAACAAGAAAAAAAGCAATTATGCCCCAGGTGAGGATCGAACTCACGACCTTAAGATTATGAGACTTACGCGCTACCTACTGCGCTACTGAGGCTTGTGATAATCTAATCTTTATACTTGATTTTATCTGATTTTCTTTATACAGATAAGATTATTTCATGTTCAATACATCAAATTTATACATATTTGACGTATAAACACGAGAAGATACAAATTAGTTATGTGGTTACTTAAAAGCAAATGTTTATTAAGAAACAGGATCTCAACATTTCACTTCCGTCGGGGGAAGCTCTTTCAGTAGAGGGAGATGTGAACCAAATGGTACAGCAATTCGACATATAACTACGCTAGAGATTAACCCACTTAGGAAAATAGTCATAGTAACTCGATGTATTAACCAGTCTAGAGAAGATTATTATTTATAGAAAGTAAAAACAAACTTTAGGCAATTTTATTTCTTTTTGGGAATTTTTTTGTTGATATTTCTAGCAAGATTAACTGGTAAAACTTACCAACGAAGAAATTTCCTTTTGCTTGCTCAAGACGTCTCTTAGTCTCGAGAGACTTAACAATTGCCAGTTAATCAGTGCTATTAGTATAATATTCGGTATAAATTGTCTGATTGGAGTTCTTAGTGTGACAGTAAAGTATTTTTGTTCTCGTGGATTGTGCAATAATTATTAGTAATCGTAAGAATGTTAATGTTAGTAATTGGTTTTACATAAAGTTGCAAGAAACCACAGTCGTCACAAACTACACATTTATCACTTAATAAATTAATAATTTATTAGAGTAAAATATGTACAAACTAATTTTTTTAACAGAATGGATTAATATGAAAGAAAGTGGACGTTACAGAAACAATTGAACATACTTATAGTGAGCTTTTAATGTATAAAAAGGTATTTAAGAATATTTACAGTATGAATTTACAGAGGAAGCAATTTGATGTTACAAATAATTAAACAATTTACATATGAAATGAGATTAAAATGTACGAATCTGTGTGTCCATTGTAGAATTTCGTCGAATTTATACGTTATATATTGACCTTTATAACATTCGATCAACTGGTATAGTTGTGGCTTTAACGTTCTCGTGTGAAAAGCAATGTTCCTTAACGCTAGCGATTCAATCATTTTATTTTTCTTAGTACAACTTCTTGGAACATGATTTGTTTGTGTATTGTGATACGGTGCATTATCAATTACAACAACGGAGTGTGTGGCCAAATTTGGTATAAGCTTCTGTTCTATTTATCTGCCATAATTTTCTCCGTTCATATCCGAATGGTAATCACCAGTTTTTGTACCGGACTTAAAAATCAATAGGGCGTTAGGGATAAAGCCCATGCTGCCTGGTGCGTGCACTATTATTAGTCTATGTCCGATAAATAGGTTTTTGAAAAGACCTTTTGTACGTTCATCACTCCACATTTTGGAAGATGTATGACTACTGTGAATGTAAATCTGATCTATATATACAATGGGTTGATTTGTCTTACGAAAGTTTTTAATCTTTTGCAAGTAATCAACCTTTAATGTTCGTGTATCTAGTCGCTCTATCAATACTTTCCTATTATTCTGTGAAGATCGAAAGTTGAATCTCAAATCTTTTAGAAGTCGTTTTAACGATGTGTTTCATCCTTTCCATTCCAATACTTTGACGTAGAGCTGAAACCATAACTGGTCGCTGGTCTGTTCTATGAAAATCATAGATCATATCTCGCACTAGTCGTATTTGGTACTGCGGCAAACTTTTGACACTCTTTGCTCTTTGTCTCTTCGTCCCACCAGTTGCTTTATGAATATATTCTTGTATTTCATTTAATGGGACTGATGGACTTTTATGTTGATCAAAATAACTGTAAACAATAAAAACTACTTCTAGCCTTTGAGCGTGTATCACTTTTTAATCCCCTAACAACATCATTATGATCCGCCACTAACAATAAACTCTGACTACTACTGCAGTAAGTAGGCATGCGCGGTTTTAAAAAGGACTACGGGGCATCCACATCGTTCGCAATTTGGCGTTTATAGTATGCGCCTTTTTTATCCAGTGTATTTGCAATTAAATCTGAATTTTAGAGTTGTCAGTCTTCCCTTTTCATTAGATCTTTTTGTCATATATAATTTTTAGTAGCAAATTTAATGTTAGTAATAATTAGAAGGGGATGGAAGATGTTCCATATTGAAGACGTTAACTAGTACGTCTTTCTTATTATAAAAACTATTTTAGTTACAAAAAGGGATAATTTCTTTTATGAGCACAGCTAAAGAAAACCATTTATTATTATCTTTAATCATTACATGAAAAAAAATTTAACGTTCTAATAAAAAGTTTTCCCACTTGTCTATATGTTTGTGCCAAAACAATACAAAATACTGCCCCGGGTGAGATTCGAACTCACAACCTTAAGTTTATGGAACTTACGCGCTGCCCGTTGCACTACCGAGGCTGATGTTAGCCGAATTCGTAAATTAAAATCGCAAAATTCGTCATCATTTTCAATCTAGAAGAGATTAAAATAGCATTTATACTATCTAACATCAACTGAAATTCTTATTGTCGTCAAGTAATGCATCCGATGCTCACGATGATACGTAAATACCACCCGTAAAGCCTGTTTGTTAGGTATGTGCGCGGCGATTGTCAGGCAGTTGTTCGTTTGAGTGACTGAGCGATTTCTAAGAAGATCATCTTAGTTAGTTATTCCTTTGGCGAGCTCGGACTCAATATAAACAACCGAAACGTGCTTCCCGGAGGTAGGTATCCTCTTCGCTATGCAAAGCGAACTGTTGCAAAGGTGTTCAAATCGTTTTCCCACCCCGTTGAATAATAATAGTCATATAATCACGATATACAAGAAGTCCTTTGTTTAACCGATTTGTTTCTGGTGAATTTCTAAAATATCTGAAGACTTTGAAGTATAAATTTAATTTTGTCCAATGGTTTGGAATAGCTTATTATTAATGAAATCGATTTTAAGTTGAGTATATTATAGAAATAATCAAGTAAAAATATTATTTTTTCTCTCAGATTAACGTTCTACGAGATCAGACCAACATCAGCCTCAGTAGCGCAGTAGGTAGCGCGTAAGTCTCATAATCTTAAGGTCGTGAGTTCAATCCTCACCTGGGGCAGCTATTTTTTCTTACGCTGCAGACCAATAATTTGGAGCGTTACAGAAAAAAAGCTTTGTGATTGCTCTCGTCGTTCGTGTGATAATTAAAAACATTTTTTTGTTATCCTGGGGTGCATAGTTTTAGTGAAAGCTGATAACTATCTAAAAAGTAAGCTGTTTTTAACATCTTCTATAAACAGTCTAAACTTTCATTGCAGCAGTGCAAACGATAAGTAAAATTTGGTTCTGACTTTTATAACAAATTGTTAGTAGAACAGGGAAAGAATAGAAAAGGAATAGAAAAGGAATAGAACAAGAAATGTTACTTTTCTGTGGCAGAGATTTTGCGGGGCTTCGTAGTTCAATGGAGGGGGCTTTTTGAGTTAAACATACTTTGATCGAAATTTCTTCAGATGGTGAAACGATATAGTGCCACAAAAAGTAAAGTGACTTACTTGCTATTGCCAAAGAAAGCATTGCGAATTGTCATTAATGCAGGCAATCAAGGAATGTTCTACGCGAGATCCGATTTCATTGACGTGAAGTTGCTGATGAATCAAGGACGATATGATAGAATTGACATCACTAAGCACAGAAAACACGTCTTCCTTCGAGTTTCAAGATGATTTGATGACTTACAATGGGCAACTAAGCTTTCTTATATTTTTCTAATCAACTTCCTGCATTGCAGAATTTAATTCGTATTTGAAATATAGTCTATTTGGTGGTAGAATTCCATTGATTCACCAGTCTAAAGTATATTTTATGTGTAACGCAGTTCAGAAAGCATTTTTATTGATCCAAATAGCGATTATAGTTTACAATGTTGACCCCAGTAACCTTAATACATTTTTGGAACTGAATCTACCAGTTTAGAGAGTGAATGACTAATCCAAGGATCCTGTATACAGTCTCGGTAGTGCAACAGGCAGCGCGTAAGTTCCATAAACTTAAGGTTGTGAGTTCGAATCTCGCCCGAGACAGTATTTTTGTTTTGCACTCAGTGTTAGAAGTAAGATAAAAGGATAACACACCACAATCCCCTTTTTTTTGAAAAAGCTTTCAACAGGATTCGGAGTAGATATTTAATTTCATAATATGTGCGATATACCAAAAATTAACATTGGTTATCCCCTTATATTTTCAATCGATGATGGAGAAGAAGTTTCTCTGAAAGACTTTAATATGGGCCTTCCGTGTGATTTGTATGACTTTTGCTTACTAGCAAAGAGATACCTTGGTAGGTCGGGTAGGAATGAAACAATTTTAACAAATAACCTATATGGTCGAGATTAGGTAACTAACTATGAGAAACTTCATAGGAACAACCTGCCAAATCGTTTTTCCACTAATATTTCATCCCAACGAGCTAACAAATCCAGAAGCTATATATACATTCTTTGAAAGTTATGAGAAATCTTGGGTATATGCCCTGATTATTGTAAGCTACAATAAGAAAAATATTACGGAAGATTCCAGGTCCAAAAAATATGTCTACAAACGTAATTGTATGTTATGTACATTGGTAAAATGAATGTTACTTTATTGCCCCTGTATGTAGTATATAATTCTGAACACTTGTGGCATAACGGGTGAGAAAGAGATCTTACAGGTGTTCGATTTGACAGATCTAAGCGTGGGCGATTTGACAATGTATGCTTTCAGAATTGGTTTTTGTTTATAATTGTCCTCTATCTGCGTACTAAATCCGGACCAAAGCATAATTGGTGACAACTTGTCTTTCAATTTTTTTTAGAATATCGCGGAAATCTACTAGAAATTGGACATTTCTTTTATAGTGAAATCTCCCTTGAACGGATACCAACGGGACCAACTGAAGATGTCGCTTCAGGAGGGATGTCCGCATAAAAGAAATATGTAGTAGACAACAAAAATCGTGTTTTAACGAAAAATCAATATATTAAAGAAACTGGGACATTTAAATCGTGTATGTATATAATGTTTTTAAAATAAATAAGAAACTTTAAACATAAGAAAAAAAAGTTTATTTCCTTTAGATATATACATACAAAGTATAATATATGTACATAGATACATAGATATAGTATGTAATACAAAACAATAAAATGAATAGTCACTTTAAGGACGCAAAAATTCATATATTGTTGTTGGTCTTCTCTTTTTCTTTAAAATGGCGTCTTGAAATCGTATTTCTAATTTAGAAAGAAGCTCCAAAGACTGTGTATCTCCGTGATTTTTGACAAAATTTTTGAGCTGCTTGGTCAGGGTAATAGCTTTACCATAATTTGGGATAGCTTCTGTTGGCACTGGAACCTCATCGACATCAGAATCTTCCGAAAGTTCTTGTATTTCAACTGGATTTGCAATTTTTTGTTCTGAATCTGGATCTTCAATAAATCTTCATCTACGTTCAAAAAATCATTAAGGTTTTCATTATCCGTCAATTTCAATAAATTCTTATTTTATTTTGAGGATATCTGAAAGTACATTAAGAGGCAAATCATCTTCTAGGTCAGATGTATCCTCAGTTAACTGGTCTTCACTTTGCATATTTGCATGATCAAATCCTGCTTTGCGGAAGCAATTTTGAATTGTTTCTTTGGTTACTTGCTCCCAAGCGGTTTTTGCCAAATAAACTGCATCCAGTGGTGTAATTTTCTTTATTAACTCAAAAGCTGTACCAGCAGTTATAATTTTTCACTAGCAGATGTTTGAGTATTAGACTTCGATAATAAGTTTTAAAATTCTTTATAAGCCCTTGGTCAAGTGGTTGATAAGCTGATGAACAATTAGGGGGTAAAAATAATATTTTTATATTATTTAAGCGAACGTCTTTCGGATGAGATTCCACATTGTCTAAAAATAACAAAATGTTTCTTTTTTCTTTAGCCATTTTCCAATTTGGGTCTTGCAACCACTCTGTCATAATTTGTCCTGTCATCCAAGCTTTCTTATTGTATTTCCAAGTTACAGGCAGGTTATTTCTATTAATGTTTTTAAAAGCTCTGGATTTAGGTGCCCTACCAAGGACTAGGAGTTTTTCTTTTTCACCCGCCATATTTGCATAATACAAAATTGTAGACCTCTCTTTGGGATACTTACCCCCAACACTTCTTTAATGTGAGTGTTTTGCCGGGTAGAGCCCTAATATATAGGCTTGTCTCGTCGGCATTATAGATGTG
The DNA here is from genome assembly GCA_023509865.1 of Trypoxylus dichotomus. Classification (NCBI taxonomy): domain Eukaryota; kingdom Metazoa; phylum Arthropoda; class Insecta; order Coleoptera; family Scarabaeidae; genus Trypoxylus; species Trypoxylus dichotomus. The sequence goes on from CM042078.1 coordinate 13,392,532, forward strand.
TCTCGGTGAATATCCCTTAGTCAAAGAAGGACATTTTTTTAAAAACGATGAAACATCTTCAGCATTAACCGAAGCTCCTTCTCCCGAAATCGCTTTAAAACTTATATTGTGGCGGATTCTAAATTTATTGAGCCAACCAGAAGAAGCACTGAATGTAGAATGTCCCAAAGAAGGGGCTATTTCTCTTGCTTTACATCGTATTAGCGGACTTTAAAAAAAAATAAGTTTTTTGCGCTTTTGTCACGACAAACCTACTGGTAATCTCACTTTTTGTATCTATTTTAGAATTTAATATGAAAAGAAAATCAACGCATTAATACAAGAAAACCTTACCTAAAAATATCATATGCATACCTGTTAAAGGAATCTCCTTATGCCGAGCTGCTGTAAACCAGTCATAACACAATTTGTCAATGTTAGTACCATCACCCGTCAAAAAGCTTCTTTTTTCATTAAAATTGCTGCTCAACATCCATTTGTTTAGAAGGATTTCTTTATGTTTAATTATATCTGCAGCTTGTGTTTTTCCAATATTAAAACGCTTGGATAAGTTCCTTACAGTTAATTTCTCTCTATTGTAAACTTCAACTTGGGGAAGTCCCTAATCCACGCCAGGCAGAAATGCACGACATAGGCTGCGTTTGTACCGAAAGATTAAAGTCGGTAAATCTCCGGTTTACTCGGGAAAGTCCCAGCAAAATTGTCGCCGGCTCGATTGAGAAATGCAATAGCAATACTCTCGATATAAAAATAAGATAAGGCGTTTCTTTCTATTTTATTTTTTGTCTGGTTAAGAGAATATTTTCTCATGTGCGCGTCCGTTCAAGAGAATGTCAGTCCAAGAAAGAGTTAATACAATGGAAATTATATGAGAGCCGGTCGGGACCATGAGAAACTGTCCGTTTAAGGAAGGTGTCCATGTAAGAGGGGTTTCCGCGAAGGGGAATTTCACTGTATTTGTTTAGTGCCGAACGCTGCACATTTGTTGCAATCCCTATACGTTATCTACCATGTATCACTGGAACGCTATTGGAGAAACACTAAACCAATAAAAACGAAAAGGTGAACCGAAGACCTTGCCAAAAAGCTTCTTGTCAGAATTACTAATCCAATTGCAAAATGAAAATAAAAAACATAATTTATGGTTTTGTGAATGTAAAGAGGACCGAACGACGGAATCCCTGGATACAAAAAAAATGACATTGATCAGTGTCAGAGTAAAAGTGAAAAAACATGTTAAGATATTATGAAAGGATTGTTTATCCTGCAGAAGCTGATGAAGATATGCTTATGGACATATTGTTCATGTTACATGTTTCTTATATTCTTCTAACCAACTTCTCCCAGTGTATGTAGAATCAAATTTATGCTTGGAATATACTCTATTTGCTGGTGAAATTCCATTGATGTATTATTAACCAACCTAAAAGTATGTTGCTTGTATGTAAATCACCTTAAAAGTTACAGCGGTGATCTTAATAACCTCTCTTTCTCAATCTATTAAAAGAAACCAATCCAAGTAGCTTCATACTACGTTAAGCTTTCCTATCAGGTTTACAATGTCCAACCAAATAATACAAATAATATCGTAGTTCAAAATAGTTTCCAATTAATTTTTGGTGCTGAAACTACTAATTAAGAATGACTTTTCTTATTTGAAGAACACTGTGCATAGTCTCGGTAGTGCAACAGGCAGCGCGTAAGTTCCATAAACTTAAGGTTGTGAGTTCGAATCTCGCCCGAGACAGTGTTTTTGTTTTGTTTCAAGTGCAAAACGTAATCTGAAAGGATTATACGTAACAATCCTCTTTTTTTGGAAAAGTTTTAAAAATTTTCTATAGTAATGGAGTCCCCTGAAGTGAATACGTAGGCTTCCACGGCCAGAGTTAGTAAAAAACGAACTACTTCCGGGATTGGACCTTGTCATGGTATATGTATATAAAAAGAAATAAGAGTAAGAGGAGAAAGAAATAAGAAGACAGAGGCGAAACGTCGAGATCCCACCTTTCTCTTTTGGTCTCTTTCTTTTTCCTTTTTTTCTTTTTCTCTCGTATAACCCCCCCTCTATGTCACTATTTCTTTCTCTTATTCTTTTCACGTCCCCTCACCCTTTATCATTTTTTCTTTTTCTTTTTATCTCTTTTTCTTCTTATTTCTTTCTCCTCTTACTCTTATTTCTTTTTTTATATATATCTCATCATGACACGGTGCAATTCCGGAAGTAGTTCATTTATTACTAATGGAGTCCCCTGGAGGAATCCCCTTACGTTTTTCAGATAATGACGAAGAAGAAGATTTCATGAGCGACTTTAATGCAGAATCAAAATGGGATTTTTCGTGAGATTTATATGACCTTCATTTATTAGCAAAGAGATATTTTGATAGGTCGGGTAGGAATCAAACAATTTTAACAAATAACTTACCTGGTCGAGCTCGGGTAGCCAATTAAATGAAACGCCATAAGGACAACTTGTTAAACCGTTTTTCGATTAATTCTCATCCCAATAAGCCAACATAACAAAAACTATAGCTACATTTTATGGAAGTTATGAGAAATCTTAGGTATAGCTCCTGGTTGTATTGTAAGTTACCATAATACAAAATCACAGAAAATCCTAGGTATAAAAAATTTATTTGTAAACTCAGTTGTAAATATCTCGAAATGGTAATAAATGGTAAAAGCAATTACCCCTTTCATGAACACTAGTACGGTAGGTGGTACCTTATTGTCCCCGTAAGCGGTGCATAAGTCTGATGACTTATGGGATAAATGGAGATACGGAGGACGTACATGTGCTCGATGTGACAGATCTAAATGTGGATGGTTTGAAAGTGTATGCTTTGATAATTGATTCATAAATATAATTGTTCCCTATTTCTGCATTAAACCCAAGGCTCATAATTGCTGACAATCTTCCGATTTCCTTAAGAGTATAGCAGAAACCTGTGAGAAATTAAACATTCGCTTTGCTTGTTTACCAACGAACGCTATAAATTTGTTGCAACCCCTATACATTGCCTACTATGCACTAAACCGTGCGGAATCACTAAACCAATGGAAGAGAAAAGATGGTCCGAAGACCTTTTCAAAAAACTGCTTCCTACAACTACTAACCCAGTTACAAGATAAATTCCCAAACGGAAACAAAGCAAGACATAACATAATTTGTGGTTGTAACAAATCAGGATTCTGCAAATGCAAATAGATCGAAAGACGGAATGCTTGGATACAAAAAAAATTAACATTAATCAGTGACAAGGCGAAAGTGAAAAAACATTATAGATATTATAAAAGGTTTGTCTATCCTGAAGTTGATGACGATGTACTTACGAATACACAATCCAACTGGTTTCGTTCCGTGATAATTTTTCAAACCGGATTTATAATGCCCAACTAAGCAATATAAACAACTCCGTAATTCAAAATGGTTTTCAAATCAATTTTGGTCCTGAATCTGTCGACTAAGAGCGACTTTTCTTATTCCAAAAACACTGTGCATAGTCTCGGTAGTGCAACAGGCAGCGCGTAAGTTCCATAAACTTAAGGTTGTGAGTTCGAATCTCGCCCGGGACAGTGTTTTTGTTTTGTTTCAAGTGCAAAAAGGAAGTTGAAAGGATTACACGTAAAAATCCTCTTCTTTTTTGGAAAAGCTTTTACAAATTTTCGGTAATAATGGAGTGGAGATTTAACTTAATAATAAGTGTAATATGATTAAAACATTAGATATACTACATTTGCCAAAAAACAAGATGGCTTATCCCTTTATATTTTCAAATGATGATGATGAAGAAGCTTTTAGAAAAGACTTTAGGAGCAATATCGAAATAGAACTTTCCGTGTGATTTGTTTGACCTTCATTTACTAGCAAACATATGTTGACAGGTCAGGTTAAGACAAAATAATTTTAACAAACAACTTACCTGATCGAGACTGGGTAACTAGCTTTATGAAATGGCACAAGAAGAGCCCATTAAATCGTTTCTAACTTATATTTGGATATTGTACGTACATTTTTTGGAAATTATGAGGAATGTCAGCTCCGCCTATGATAAGTGCTGGATGGATTGAGTAGCTTAGTAACTTCCACTATCGGTCTAAAGCCCTGATAAAGGAGGAGGGTTCTTAGGTTTGGTTAGCTTCTTACCTGGGTGGAAAAGGTAACTTAGCTCACAGACTCAAAGATATGTTTGGGAACAGGACGGATCTAATGATGGATACCTACATCCAAAGAGGCATAGGAAGAAAACAGGCAATAGTCTACCATGTGTAGAAAGGAAGAAGGAGAAGAAGAAGAAGAAGAAGAAGAAGAAGAAGAAGAAGAAGAAGAAGAAGAAGAAGAAGAAGAAGAAGAAGAAGAAAAAGAAGAAGAAGAAGAAGAGAAATTTTACTTATAAGCCTTTTTTGTAGTATTTATCTACATCTTGTACTTATGGGATAAAGAGAAGCACAGAGGCCCTACAGGAGCTCAATATCACAGATCTAAGAGTGGTTTCAATAAATCAACACTTTACTTTGTGAATGCAACTTCCTGTAATGCAGAATCAAATTTATGATTATCAAATGTAGTTTGTAAATAATACAAATAATTCTTTAACAGAAAATGGTTATATTCATTTATGATATTGAATTTGTTAATTAAAAAAAGGAGCGACTTCTTACTTTAAGGATCTAATGTACAGTCTCGGTAGTGCAACAGGCAGCGCGTAAGTTCCATAAACTTAAGGTTGTGAGTTCGAATCTCACCCGGGACAGTGTTTTTGTTTTGTTTCAAGTACAAAAAATATAAGCTAAAGGGATTACACGCAACAACCTCTCCTTTTTGTAAAAGCTTCTAAAAATTTTCGTAAATATTTAATAATAATAATTTTTTTTTCTTAATAATAATAATAATAAGTGGGTGGTTTGATAGTGCAAGCTTTGAGGATTGGCTTCTAACCATATTTGTCCACTGTCGGAACAATAAACCCGGGTCAAAGGCGATAATTGGTAAGAGTTTGTCTTCCCACTTTCCGAAGGGTATTGCAGTGACAAATTAGACAACCACTAGACATTACCTGCTGCAGACTACCGAGACCTTACTTTAGAGAAGTATTCATGCAATGGAAACGAAAAGATGAACTGAAGACTTTGTCGAAAAACTTTCGCGACTTTTCCTCCAAGGATCATGTATACAGTCTCGGTAGTGCAACAGGCAGCGCGTAAGTTCCATAAACTTAAGGTTGTGAGTTCGAATCTCACCCGGGACAGTATTTTTGTTTTGCCTCAAATGTAAGAAGTAATCTAAAGATATTATATCCAATAATCATTTTTTTTTTTTAAATTTCTGGGTAATAATTAAATAGATATCTAATCTCATAATTAATGCAATGCGGGTAAAATTTACTTTATTGTAATTTAAATACTACAACTACTAAAACTACTATAGAAAATTAACATGGCGTATTCATGTATGAATAATTTTTGAGATCAGTTAAGCATCAGCCTCAGTAGCGCAGTAGGTAGCGCGTAAGTCTCATAATCTTAAGGTCGTGAGTTCGATCCTCACCTGGGGCAATTTTTTTTCTATGATAAATCTTCGTTTGCTACTATGCAGAGTGACGAGTCTCATCTCTACATGTTAAAAGTAAATTTCCTTGTTGTTTTTTTTCGATATACTTTAGAGAATGGTTTAATTTCGTAAGCCGGGATATCGTTTTCAGGCGATTGTTTTTGATTCGGACCAATATTGATTCATATTTTTTTATGAAGAATAAAATTTAAGCTAAATCAAATGTATGGCACTACTAATACAGACATTGTCAACTTATAGGTTATATATGATTATCTGATGAACTAAACCCATGAAAAGATTTATAATCCTTTTATCATTATTTCCGCATTTGCTTCGTTTAACATAAAGAGCTTAACTAGGTTTGATAGCCTGTACAGTTAATCTTTTTCCAACAGTTGATTCAAACACCCAGTATATATATTTTCTGATTTAATGCTGTGTTTTCGAAAATGACATGATAGGCTGCTTCCTTTACCTTATTGCACTGTTTCCATATACAAATGGAGGTCCTCCTTTAGAAACCCCCATTTAATCTAGAAGTCTCCTCAAGCAACAACGTCTTGTAAGTATATAGGTCGCGGCTTTAATCTGTCTTTCAGCAGTAGTTGCTGGTACTGCAAACCTCATCAATATGTGCTAACTGAAAGAAGTGCTAAGTGCTAAGTGCTAGTGTTTATAACATCCTCCCTATTTTCAAGTCACAAATCTAGCTGCAAATCTAGAAAGTGTATTTTGATAGGCATTCTATAGCCAAGACCGCATAAGAATATAGGTAACAGTTAGTGCATGTTTGACTTGACCCGGAGCCTCATAGTGAAAAGAAATAATCTAAAGGAGGGATTGTAATGATGAGACGAAACACAGCCGGTACTGTAATGGAAAAAGCATATCAAAACGAAGTGAAATCAAGGCATTCACATCAATTTCGTCAAGGGCAGCAAATATAGTTTTTAGTAATGTGGATTCTAGTATGTTGATAGACTTACTAATAGGACATGACCCAAAATATCACTTATGTAAGGATGAACTTATGCGAAAACTATTCAAATGTCTAGCTATTAGTTACTAACAGCACCAGCTTCTCGGCAGTACATGTTCGACACTTATTGAGCCAAAGGATGGAAATTTCAGATTAGTTTCAAGGTTTATTTGAAGCTTGGTGCCAAGATATGTATGGAAATAATAACAGCAATAATAATGCGGGCACACTTAAATGGAGTCGTCATGCTTCCATGATAGTGAAATAGTGTTACTCTATGCATTCGGCGATGATATTTATATGGCAATGGATTAGCAAATGCTTCTCTGCCCAATGTCGCTTTATGCATGATACTTTACTTTAAAGTATATTATGGGTATAAAATAATTCTTTTTCTTTGCCATTCAGGTAAAGATGATGATAATAAAAATAATAATAAGTGTAGTAATAATGTTTTATTTTTTCTTAGTAGACAACTACACAGGTAAACGCCAAAGGAAAAATACATTATATAAGTTTAACCAAAATAAAGTTACAAAAATAAATAAATAATATAATAATCATCCACCTAGGAGTCGTAAATGTAGAAATTCATCTATGCTATAAGGTTCAATATTTAGTAGCAATGTGTGCAGTAGTGATTTTTTAAATACATGAATGCTGCTCACTTGTTGTTTTGCACGTTTTTTTAATAGAAATCACTTACTTTCTTACAAACTAGATCAATATGACTATTCATTCCACTTGAGACAGTCATCCATAACAAGGCCTAAAAGACGTGCTGAATGTGATACACCATAGTCGTACTTATTAAGAGATTGAAGCTCAGGATAATTCATTTTCTTCGCTTTTAAGAGCATAATGTTGGTTTTACTGTGATTAAGCATAGATGACCGTCTCCCATGAAGATCCTACAACTACCAAAGAAACATCGGTATAGTTCATCAACATGGGTCTATTCTCCATCAAAGGGCACTCGGCAGCATAGACATCATTAAAATAAATAACAGAAAGTAGTGGTCCCAAGATACTGCCTTGAGGTACGCCTTTACAAATATAAATGGGATTTGAATAAACACGAACACCATTGGAGTTGATCTCAACCGTCTACTGCCTATGATTCAAGTAAGATTTGAGCCAGAATAAAGATGTGCTTCGAACGCCACAGCGTTCCAATTTACAGATTAATTTAGAATGGTTTATGCTGTCGAATACCTTCGACAGATCAAGCAGAATACAACATGGTAAGCTCTTATGATCTAAGACTGTAATAATAAATTTCATGAGATCAAAAACGCGGTTTCAATATCTCTACCCCTAAGGAAATCATGCTGATGACAACCAATCAAATTATATTTACTAGTGGTAGAAATGTGTTTCTGTTGTTCTCCTTATTAATCGGATAAGCTTGGAAGGAAGGAATGAAACCCTAAGAAAACTGAGAATTGAAGAATTTTGTAAATTGAGGGAAAAAGGAAAACCAACGCTGTTCAAATAGCCAGCTATGAAAATATAACTTATTACATTATCTGTAGGTAAGATTTTGATGTACTGAGCAATTCTATCCTATCTATAATAACGATCATTCCAAATAATCTTTTTTACAGTTGTTATTTAGAAGCACTAAAGTCTTTAAATAGCGAACATATACAAGTACGACCCTAAGAGCGACAAAGATAGAGCACCGAAGCGGGAACGAAGAAGAATTATGTCCCACTTTGCTGGGACAAGTCGAGTCTGACCGGTGGAGAAAAACAATGGTCGAAAAGGTCTCGATTTGTGTAGAAATCGTACGAATGCAATAAGTAACCATTATTCATAGTTGTGGTTGGTCGCATTTCATATCGGCCCGTATTAGGAGATATCTAACCAGATGTTCCGAGTTCCCGTAAGAGCGAAGCGGGCCTGCTGGTGCGGCAGTACTTCTTCTCTTAACTGGTCGCGATTATATTGCGGCGTTGGTTCGCGAACAGTTAGCATAAAACACGCCAAAGGTAGAAAAGAAAGAAAGAAATTGCATACGATTGTGGTGCATGAAATATCATCCGAGGTCGTGAACGTGTTTATGTATGGGATGTTTTACGGTCGCAGATAGCGAGAAAGGTTGTTCTTTTGATTGTCAAGTTGGAATCTCTAGTATCCTTTGGGTAGTTTCCATCCTAAGCAATGTTTTGATTTCTTTCGAAAAATTTCCTTTCATTTTCTGTCATTTTATAGGCTGCAAATGATAGGATCATCAACAAAAGGACTTTTTTAGTACCTTTTGCGTTAGTTCCAACTATCCATTGCATACACTTTTTTAACAACGATTTGAGAATTTTGAATCATTTAAGAAATTTGATGTTTTTTCTACTTTTAGCTGTATACTAGTTGAATTTTGAGGATTTCTAGACGCTATTATCCTTTATTTTGGAGCTGGTAGCTCAGTGCCTTACGTGCTTGGCTATTAATCTTAGGGTCATGAGTTCGAAACCCGTTTCTCAGGGTTGATGAGAAGATGGTGAGAACGAATGTATTAAGGTACACCACAGGCGCAGGCATAATAATAACTCATAGCCGGCCGGTGTCTCCTATATTTGGCAAAAGCTGTTGGGGGATGCCAAGGCATGGATTGCTATTATAGAATTTTTGTAAAGACTTTACACAATTTTAACATTCTTTGAAGACCAAGGTAACAAATATTTAAAAAGGTTCTATTAAGTCCTCAATTTGAGTTAGACGACAAGAGTAGTGTGTTTCTGAGCATTGTTCCAAAGTTTTAAAGTTGCTGTAACAGTTCTAAAGAAATTTGAAGCCAAGACCAGTTTGCCGGAACAAAAAAATTAGTTTTAGTCGAAGTAATATTGGTAATCAAGAAGATTAAAATTCACGAAGGAAGAATAAAAATGTATAAAGTGGCCAACTTTTGGAGCTGTTGTCCTTGTTGTGGGCTTCATCAAAATCCTTCTGCAGATGCATTTAGGATTGTACTCTTGACACCAAAACTTAGAATTGAGAAAACAGTATGAGATTGTGCCCAAAAGTTTCGGAAATGTATCCATTAACAAAATGGCAAAGTGCTGGGATTTTATTCATCTCAGTTATCTCTAAAGTAGTCCTTAAAATAATTGCTAAGATAGTCGTACTGCAGGTGATTTGTAAGATTTGTTTTGGCGAAGCCAATGATGAAAATCGTCAATTTTTCTTTGTCTATATTTGTCTTTCATGACCTCTGGAAACGTGCTTGCTTAGTGCCAGCGCATAAAAAGGGGTATTTTTGTTTGACTGATAATTACAGGTTGATAGCAATTTAATGTGAGTTTGCGAAAGTGTATGATTCCAGTATATTTGGTAGTGTCATATCTACACTTTCTGAACGTCAGCATGCCTTCTTATCTGAAATATCTATAGTAACTAACTTGGCAGTTGTTCCTCAATTTATTACTGACATACTTGATAATCCTGGTCAAGTTGATGTATTATATACAGACTTTTCGTGTGCATTCGATACAATCGACCATGGAATTCTGCTAAGTAAGCTAGATTGCTTTAGTTCCTCGTTTCTGAAGCTTATGGACTCCTATTTGTCGGAGCGTATTAATTAAGTATTTTTTAATGGTTACCACTCGCAGGAATTTATATCTATTTCTGGCGTCTCGTAGGGCTCCAACTTAAGACCATTACTGTTTGACCATTATTCATTAATGATCTCTAGGTTAGCCTTTCCTGTCCGGCTTTGGCTTATGCTGAAGACGTTAAGATCTGTTCCGCTGTTTCCATCCAAGAAGATGTTGCACTCCTTCAGAAAAATATTGACTTGATAACCACCTGATGCATAACTAATAGATTCAAGTTAAATGTCAACAAATGCCGGCATATCACCTTCACCTGCAAAACGAATCTCTTCAATTCGTTCTATACAGTAAATGGGGAGATTGTACCTATGGTTGAAACATTTAAATACCTTGGAGTTATTTTTATTTATCACATTGAACACTCCTTAACTTGCTCTAAAGGGTTTGGTTTCGTGGTACGGAACACCCAGCAATTTAATGACATAAATATGTTAGTAAGTCCTTATATTTTGTCTTTGTAATGGGTTGTCTGGAATACACTTCCATTATTTGGTCCCATTATTACGAGGGCGACTTGAAATATTTCCGGAATCGACAAGAAAAACACAGTATTGGTGTGGTTTTTTATTTTTATGATTCGATGTAGTCTCTTCGAGGATCAATACACTGTTTCAAACGGTGTTCCAGTCTCCACAAGCTGTTGGAAAAGTAGGATGTTTCGAGGTCTGCAAAATAGCCATCTGTAGCGGCGATGACCTCCTCATTTGAGGCAAATCTCTTTCCTCTCAGTGCTTTCTTTAGGTTTGGGAATAGGAAAAAATCGCTTGGTACTAAGTCCGGGGAATATGAAGGATGAGAGATTAATTCGTAGCTCAACCTATTCAATTTGGATACGACGGTGCGGGATGAATGAGCCGGCGCATTGCCGTGATGGAAAAGCAGTTTTTTTCCGCTGCAAACCAGGCAGTTTAAGAATGAAGTTGAGTTTATCTGGTTTAAGATTGAACTTGATGATGAATGAAAAATTCATCATCAAAGATTGTTTCTACTTAAAATGCTGTCGTTTGGCATACCGACTCACAATAACTGGAAATTTTGGCTTGGTATTACGGAAAGATCAACTTCTTATTAGGAACTCCAATGATTTAGAAGCAGAAAGGTTTCACCTCAAAGAGAGAGTTTGTCTTATCACCAAACCTCAGAAATTGACGAAAAACCTTTAATGCTACAATTGTTGTCAAAAAAAACTACTTTACATAATGAATAAATTTCCTATTTAATTTAAATTGTTAACCCGATGAAAGAAGTAGATCTTTCAAGCTAACAATTTTTGCCTAAAGGAATGCGATCTCGCGAAGAATTTTGCTCTCGATGATCTATAAGATAAACGAGTAGATTCTGGCTTGGCTGGTCGTAGGTACATCCTATCACCGCAACTTTAAGCGAGTAGTTTGTAATCGGTTGACGTGGCACTAACATATAGCAGGAATGACAGTCCTTCGAAAAACAAAAAAGAAAAGAATGCCGTGGTGGTAGAACAAAAGGCACGACGATATAAATTCTTACTTTTACGGACCTACAAATATATGTATGTATGTATGGTCTAGATGGCGTAGAGAAAGAACGAAGCGGGTGCATAAGAAAAATAATATAATAGCTCCGCGCGGCTGTCTTGTCAAAAACGTAGATTCATAAGTCAGTCCGAACGAAAGGGCCAATATAAAAAGCGCCGAGCGGCGAATGCGCGACCCTGCGCACGCCCGGATCTGTGTTTTGGCGCTTGCTGTAGCCGGCTCGGGCCGCAGTGTCGCATAGCTAGCGCCCCTTTGCCACTTTTTCCGAACGTCGCAAACGCCCCATGAATCTTTATTGTAGGTGGCCCATCGTTCGGCAAAAAAGAAACGCTATACCTACTTGCGCGTTTGTAGAAGTATCTTTCTCGCACAAACGGAGAGCTGCAGTCTAGCTGGAGATCTTCGAGAAGGAATGAGATAGATTTTGATAGCGATTCGTACAGGGTTGGTTTTGTTGAAAAGTTTTAGTAGTTTTGCCAAGAGATTAGAAGAAGGACTCGCAGGAGTTTTGATGTTGTGGATTCTTTGCATTGTCTTTTTAAGATTTTGGTCTTCAATGCCCGGATTTTAATGACATTTCGGTCAATGAATTTTCAGTTTAATCCTTCGTCAGCCTCGAGTGTCACGAAGAAGTCACAAAGGACCGGCAGAGTGTTTGGGAAGATGCTACATTGTCCAAGAAACTCGTATCGTCAAAGTATTTTAGGGTTGTTTTGAAGTAAATAAGCATTCTCTTTAATAAATGTCTTCCAAGTTTGGTCACCATATTGACTTATTTTGAATTAGTGTAGGAGTTTAATAATCCTTTATATTAAAAGTTGCTTATTTTTTTGGGTTTAGATATACTTAATCTTGAAAATATATCCATTATCAAAATTAGAGTGGGGCGAATTCTTGTAATAGCGTACGCAAAGGGGTGCCTATGCATCTTTCACCAACTGTAGTCTTTAACCAATACTTTTAATTTTGCCAATAAACGTTACATTAACCATGGACTATTAAACATCATTGCACTTGGAAAAAAAACTATCAAAAATATTAAGAGAAGAAGTTACTATTGAAGAAAAAGTTGACTATCGCTGGCTTCAAATTAGTTCCTGGTTATTACTTTTGACATAATTTTTTTTTAAATGACCAATAATTGAGTCCTTTGGAAGAAAAGATACAATAGGAGATAAGAGAACATGTGTTAAACTCTGTAACAAGTTCAGCAAGATTGGAATACGAATGCATTTTGAGCCCTCTCCAGTTTAACTTAGTTCTGGATAATGTTTCTAATGTATGTAAGCTTCTATTGAAAGAAAAATGTTACAATGCAGAATGAAGAATATAAAAGCATTTGAGATGACGTAGTTATTAAAAAGAGAACAGGAACAGTTTTGAAACAAACTATATAACCATTTTAGATAAGCAAACTAAAGACGAAAATAAAGAGATGGAAAGACAAAAAGCATGATTATAACGTTATAAAAAATAAATTTATAAGGAAACAAAAGTTGAACAGTGCTTCTTCGCTTAAGCTCATTTTTTTTCTGGTAATGAATTCTGGACATATAACAAAAGAGAAAATGTGAAGTAAATAACACAGAAAACATGCGATATGAGAAAATGCAATGGAAATTAAAAAAAATATATATACAAGTAAAAACAATTGCAGTAGAGTTATAAGAGCTTAGGTAAGAAAGTATGTGAGGCAAAAAAAATAATTTAAAGGAAAGAAGACAAGCAGATATGGGAGTTCATGAAATCAAAGAATGCGGGTCGCTGTGGAAGTGAAAGTATCCGGATCCATAATTGCAAAAAAAGTCTGTTTTCAAAGACTGCTGATATCATGAGGTATGATGCCATCTAGATTTAGCAAGTTAACACAAAAGGAACATTTCTATATTTAAAAAATCATCACCTCTTGAAGAAATTTACTTAGTTTAACTGGGTTTTCACTTATTAAATTAAATTATGCTAACAATAAATCAGTAGGAGGTTTCCTAGTTAAAAAAGGGTGTTCTTAGATTCCGACTTTATTCAAGAAAGAATTGTTTTATGTGCGAGGATTTTAATACTTGATACAAATGCCTAGTATGTGTTGTAGGTGGCGCTTCTAGCGTTTATATTAGAATTACTCCTATGTCCCATTTATTGTACATTGCTGGGTTTCGTGTCATGTATTACTATATTTGTTGGTGGTACCCGTTTATTAAAAATTTTCACTTTAATAAGTATGTATGAAACAGTTTCATTGAGAAGTGTTTAGGTTTATAATAAAGAAGTAATAGCAGTTTCCATTTTGTTCTAAGTGTTATTACTTTCCCAAATTTTGGCAAAACAGATACATACATGTCTTTGTGTTTAACGTTTATTCTAACATATTACATCTTTAAACAATGTTATTGCAATTAAATTGAAAAGAAAAAAGTAAATAATGCTTAAAAGTATTACCTTCCTTCTTAATACATTTCCGTGCTCGCTTGTGTACACTCTGGATAGCCCTTACGACTGTCCTTCCATCCAATTCGTGGAAAACTTTCTTAACTTTATTTTGCAATTCACGTTCTTATACCACGTTTTGTATACCTGATTTTTTGAATGTTCCCAAAGAAAGATGTCTAGAGGTGAAAGGTCAAGAGAGCATGTTGGTCATCAAATTATCGGCAAAAATGTGTTAGTTATGTGCTATGCGGCAGTTGTGTGTAAGAGTACATTCCTGTTGAAAGTTGTTGTTGAATTAATAAGTATCGAACGAAGTAATCCACACCAAACATTAAAAGCAAATCGAACTTGTGCAATATGTGGGCGCACTATTAATAAGTATTAATAATTGCGACCAGTAGTTACGAGGCTTCTTATTAAACTGACCTCTATTGGAGAAGTTTGTATCATCACTCTATAAAATATACTGTGTTCCATTCAAATTTTGATTACAAAAATTAATGAAGCATTGGCAGAAAGCCAACCTCCTGTCTGAATCTCTTGGCTGTAATGTTTGTGAGGTTTGGTACTTAAATGGGATGCGTTTTTAAAATTCTCTTAACTGATGCATGACTTAAACCCGGTTCCTTAGTAACATATCTAATGGAAATTCGCGATGGGCTTCAAGATATGTTAACACTGTAATTTCTACTACTTCGTTGATAATGATATGTTTCTTTGTTCTTTTCTTTTTAAATAAGCAATCATGTTGTCTGAACTGTTTGTAAAGTTTTCGAAAGTAAGGTCGATCTGGCTGTTGTCGTAAAGGATAGTAATAAGTATAATATTCGCTAGTCCTTCTTGAATTTTTGCTGCATGCAGTGTATGCTTCCAACACATCGCATTTCTCCTAATGAGGAAACTTCACAGCGAGACATTATTTAACACTGAACAATGAAGGCTAACAAAAAATGTTCAAGAAAGTAATAATAATAATAGAGAACCAAAGAACAATATAAAATCAAATAACCAACTCTTTTTAAACTCAGTGTGTTTTTGATAATTTGGAAGGGCATATTACTTGTTTTGGTTTAAAGTAAAAGAACGCTACTAATATCAAAGATAAGAACGCTGTAAATACAGAGCTGTATTTACAGCGTTCTTATCTTTGGGGTTATTTTCTAGGCATTCTTTTAGATGTGTTTTAAATACGTCATGGTAAGCCTGAGAAATCATTCACATGTGCAGTTACCCTAAGCACTGCCCTTTGTACGAGCGCCCTCTAGGGACTAGCAATCCATGTATTTCTCGAGAGCAGGGTGATAGGCTGTACCGGCTTCTTTTCGCTGTCTGACTTTTGCGGACAAGTGGTTCATTCTTTTGGCATTAGTTAGCGCCAAGAATAAAGGATTGAAGGCTTAGATATAGTGATTGTACCAAAGTGTCGAGCAAAAAACTGCTCGAAACCAGGTTGATGACGTCGGGTAGGCAGAAACATGTCCGTACGTTAGCGTCTTTTGTCTCTTCAGATTGTCTTTCTCGTGAATGATTTCACCAATACCATGAGAAAAGCTGTATTTACAGCGTTCTTATCTTTGGTGTTATTTTCTAGGCATTCTTTTAGATGTGTTTTAACCCTACTAATATTTTACAGAACGAAAAACTTTTACATCGTAACTTAATATATCTTTCAAAATTTTTTAAAATGTACAGGTGTTTCATTAAAAAGAATTTTCTCGGACATGTGTCACGCAATTGTTTTCTCGTATATTCTATATTAATCAGCGTTAATAACACTATTACTTTGCTAATTTAACCTATTTTCTAGAAACAATAATAACAGAGGTAGCAATGATATGCATTTAATTTGAATCAGCCTGTATATTAGTTTGCATAGAGTAAATAACATTTACTCGAAAACATCCTGAAAACAAGCATATAACTCTTTGAGATTGTAGGAAGAGGAATTACTTTCACAAAGAAAGTAATGATTTGTTCTTATTTCACAGCAAAAAATATTTCAACTTGGTCAGTATTTCTCTCTCAAAACAGTGAGTACCTAATACGGATCTGAACCTAGAAATGTTTTTTTTGTTGTCCCTCCTAAAAATATCCGGACAGATCATTTCAGAATTCAGCGATTGGTTATCGGAATCTTCGCGAAATGTCGGTCGCGATTAAATCTGCGCGCCCTCTCTAGTCTCGATCGATCCCTGCGCTCCATTCAAATTAAAATTACCGGAATTTATTGAAATATTCATTACTACATGGAAGAGGAATTCCATTTAATATATGTTTCGGGCGCGCGCTTTTTCTCCCCCTTCTGCTCGGTTTCTTGCGCTATAGATGGCGTTCGTGCGGTCGTTTTTTGTCGTTCGTCCAGCGCCAAACGAACGCGGTTCCGAAAAGGCTTCGCCGTTGGTCCATCTTGGAAAAACGCTTTATGTATATTTATAGGAACTAATTTACTACTGGCAGGAATTTATGTTTCGAGGACGGATCCGATTTTTTGTCTGCTTTTTCGGCATGTTTCGACAATTTCGACAGGCTTCTAAACGTCAACGCGAAGTCGAAGTTGTGTTGGTTATTTTTGGCCAAGCGCGGAATAAAATAATTCCGACGGGTTTAGGGTTTTCTAACGGATATCTTTTGTAGTGATATCGAAAAAGTGTACAGGATATTGCGTAACATTTTACTTAGAGTACGGATGCTTGAAGTGGGCTTCCATTCTTTTTTAATACGATAGTTCCTAGTTTTACTGGCTACAGGTGTGTTTTCCACGAATTGGAAGAATACCAGGATTGTTTACGTCCTTAAGAAAGATGATGTTTCGGATATTTCGAACTATCATCAGTTGACACCAATGTTTTGGTCAACTTATTTGTGCAAGTCTGTATTTTCTGAAATCAAGATAATTAAGTTAAAATATCGCTATCCACTAACTGACGAACATGTGTCATCATGCTTGCATCATGCTTGGCACTTAGTAATTATGTAGCATCTTATGAAAAGTACACTGAGGACATATAATGCTATATGCCTACATCCAAGGATTTGTAATTTTTTAGTTTAGTAACTAAAACATCATTTTATAAAAAACAACTTTTTTACAATCCTGTATGACATTTACTTGCGGTATCTACGGAGTTGATCGCTTGTAGTCCAAAATTTTGAAGTAGAACGCCAGAAGTTCAAGCTGAGCACCCCTGACTTACATATATATATATATATACTTTGGTATATTCTACTGTATTGTGTTACATGTCATTGTATCAACATGTCTTTTTCGCCACAATCACCAATCTAACTACCATATCTCAATATATCTGTGAAAACATGGAAATGGTAAAAATTAGGTCATCGTTAGTCAGACGACTAGCGAACCGTCAACATCGTCCTGAAGATTCTAGCAGCAAGGGAAACGTCGGCATATACCTACTCAAGACCACGACCTACGAACCCGGAAATATGTACTGTCAAGAGAAACTCAGATTCCTGCCGCGGAAGCCTGATGTTATTTAACACGGTCTGGAAAGTTCAATTTTCACAACTGTTTCCAAAGCTTTTGACTCCATGGATCACAATATCTTACTTCGAAAACGCTTCAAAGTCGCTTTAGATTCCCACCTATCCTGCTGAAGGTTATGAATTCCTATTTGGATGGAAGATACAATTATGTACTTTATAATGGTTATCGCTTCAACAACTTTTTCTCGACTTTATGTATTATACAATACTCGAAATTAGGCCCTCTGTGGTTCAATATCTTTATAAATGATTTTTGCTGAAATTGTTAATTGTTCAATTGTTATTGGTCTACGCAGATGACAGACGTGTTGATATTGTGTAAGCCTTTGCTAATGTTTTTTCGGATGTTTCGTCACTCAGTATCTCAACTAGCTTTAATTATCTATGTTTCGATTTCAACAGCTGTTCTTTCAACACTGGTTACTTCGCTTCTGATGATGTTCTACTGGTATTAAAGAAACTTAAAACAACATTATGTGGGTATGATGGTTTGCCAAGCTTTTTCATTCATGATTATGCTCCAGTACTCTGTGATCCCATCTTTATTATTTTCAGTTTTGGCAGTTCACACGACAACTCTTCCATCTTGCTGAAAAGTAAATAGAATTACACCGGTCTTCAAAAAAGAGATCAACATGATATTTATAGCTATCGGCCTATAAATATATTATCTAATTGTAGTAAGGTTTTTGAATAACTTCTTTACGGTGGATTATATAGTTCTGTTAAATCATTTCTATTCAAACTTATACTTATAACTGTCTTGTTGATTTTCCCGCTCTACTTTCTGGTATTTCGTTTTCTGTTGCCCCATAGCGTGTGATTTGCCTTGTGCACATACCAACATTATACTATAAGCTCCCTTAACACATACGTATGTGTAGGAATGCAATCTATGTACCCGGATCCATTTCTTAAATTTTAAATACAGTTATGAAGTTGTTCGCAAGTGCATGTTTCTTATTACAACAGCATGAATTACAGTATCTATCTCAAGGACGGATGACTATGGCGCCAAATTGTTATGCAATATCTTTCACAACAAAATTGAATTTCTCAACTATCTCGAGTGCCACTTAATGTACTATATTTTGCATCTAAATATGCTTTAAATTTTCTAAATCCTAAAGCTGACACAAATTTGCTACTGCAGGCATCAGTTTTTGTCTATTAGTGTATATATACATATATATACACACTTTTTTAATTTTCGAAGCCACAATGTTCTAATCGATAGACCATGTTTACGATGTGTTTCTACCAGCAAAGGATGATTTGTACTTTGAAATAATATTTCCGAGTTTCTGACCGTGCATGTTGTTAGTCCCGAAAGGGACCGTTTCGGCTATACCGACGTTTCGACGAGATCTTACCCATCTTCTTCTGGAGGCACTCTTTCGGCTAGCGATGGGAGATAGAAATAGCCTAAAATAGTTCAAAAATTCTTATAAAATATTGCTATCTATCTATTTAATTCGGTCTAATTAACCTTTAAATACCTCCGAAACAATACCATCCTTTTTTCTCAAATCCATTTAATACTCACTCACCTAATCACATATTCTGCAACTAATTGCTTCCATTTAACTTAGGCAACGTGTTTTAAGTTCTATTATCTCGCTTCGTAATTTACAATAAAGAAAAAAGCGTAATTAATTCAATTTAATAATCGTTAGCGCCTATTTTTTCATTCTGACGAGCGCCTTTCGTAACATCAGACGTATCTATGAACACACGAGGTGGAAGGAAGGACCGCCGTATTTCACGAGTTTAACGCTTGCGTTGCGTCAATTCTTCCTCACGCTTTACGAAACAATAACTTTAAAAATAGGTTAATTATAAGTTTGAATTGAAGGTTAGTGGGGAACGGTGATTAGCTATGCATAAGGTGGCTGTTTTGACATCGTTAGAAGGAGAAGAAGGTGACGTTTCCGATAAATGGTGAAATTTTTAAAATTAGAAATGTGTGCAGGAACAGATGAGATTTGACAGTGATTGTAGAAGATTTAAAAATGCGTAAATGATGATTTTATTTACTATTGACAAATATAGACAATAAGGAAGAAATATTTATTACCTAAACGAGATATTTTATCTATCATAGTCTACGCGGAATTAGCGGAAGTGAAATGTTCTTTTATGTAGAGACAAAAGAATTAGACTATATTCTGGATCTACAAATGGTTGGTTTCTACAAGTTGCATTATTGCCTGCAAAAAACATAAAAATTGCGAAAAGTACGCAGCGTACTAATTTGACACATACGTCATTTTGTTCGTCTGTCATTTAAACTAGAAACACAAAGTTAAGTCTACCAAAAACTAACATCTTTGCTTTATCGTTCAGTAATCATGTCGAGTTTTGCGCCTGAAAGAGAACATTTGTTGCACGTGTATAATAAGCCCTTGAAGGCCGGCGAAAAGCGCTAATGTACAACGCTATCGCCAACAAATGATTAATGTAAACCTCACATTTATTGAAAGACGACCGAAATGGGCCATAAGACATGGCAAAGTGATTTTGTTACACGACAATGCGCTGTCTTACAGAACCAGTGACTGACTATCACCTCTTCGCAGTGTAGCACTTCAGCAATTTTGAGGAAGTTGAAAAATGGCTCGACGAATGGTTTGTCACAAAATACAAGTAGTTTCTCTGGCATGGTATGCATAAGTTACCTGAAAGATGGGTGAAATGTGTAAAAGCCGATGGCCAATATTTTAAGAAAAAAGATAATTTCTCTTTTTTATAGTTTCGAAAACACATATTATCTGTTGACGACTTATATTGTGCACTGAATGGATTATAGCATATCTTAATCCCTCAATAACGTGCATAGAGTTACCACAAATTCTATTTTTTAAATAGCCAAAGGTAAAATAGTCTAATGGAGGGGGATCAGGTGACCTAGATGGTCATTGTTTTGCTACTTATTGAAGGTGTATCTGGCAAGTCTGGCGAGCTATATGGGCTATAGCATTATCATGTTGATTGATAATGAATTTGTACGGTACCTGTGAATTGTAAACTGTGTAAGTATGAAAATGTTTGGCAAATTTGTTTTGGCAACTCGTTGCGTCGGACCATATAAGAAATCTCTAACATTAGAAGACGAAAAATTACGTGTGATACAAAGGAGTATTGGTTTCGTATAATCAGAAAATAGTATTTTCTACGACTATCATCATAATAGCTTCTGTTAACTAATACTCCCAAATAGAACGACGAGGGTAAGCTAAAAAATTCGGTAACTAAAGCATAGCAAATAGCAATATTTCAATGAAAGGTGTCGACATAATCTTCTTCAAGATTAATACATTTATTTTGTCGATGCTCAAGTTCCTTTAAGTCTTCATAGGTATTCATTTTTCTCGAGCTCCGCAAAATAGAGGTCCACGGCAGCTATTAGCTCCTCATTCGAAGCAAATCTCATACCGCCGAGGTGCTTCTTAAGCTTGTGGAAGAGGTGATAGTCGGGCGGAGCTAAATCTGAATAAGGAGGGTGTTGAAGAGCTTCGAACTTTAATTCGGGCAATTTTGCTTCGAAAATTCCCCTCTTGGGAACTGGCCCATTGTCTTGATGGAAAAGGATTTCTGTTTGGTTTCTTTCAGATCCGATAGCTGCCTTCAATCGATTCAAACGTTTAAAATAGTGTTGTCCAGTAATCGTTTGTACCTTTGGAAGATAATCGATAAGTAAGATTTATTTCGCATCCCAGAAAAAGGAAGCCATCACCTTTCCTGCCGATAGAATAACTTTCGCCTTCTTTGGAGCCGGTTAACCACGTTTAGTTCACGGTTTTGATTGTTGTTTACTTTCCGGTGTGTAGTGGTGGATCCACGTTTCATCGCAAGTCATAAACTGGCACAAAAAATCTGTTGGATTTTGCTAAAATCGCTCCAAAATGGCTGTAGAACATTACACGCATTTGAGTTTTGCACACCGCTTGGACATGTCTGATTTAACATTTAAAATGTGCGTCGTCCGTTCTCTGAAGATACCCGTAGCCTTAGCAGTACCTTTCAATGTTGATCGGCGATTAGCTTCCACAAATTTCAAAACTTTTTGCACACTTTCTGCAGAAGTGGTTGTTTTTGGGTATTCAGAACGGGGATCGCCATTTACGCTCATAGGGCCCTTTTTATATTCATTGTCCTATTTGCAAACAGTCTTAAGAGAAGGAGTATCCTCGCCTAACACCCTTACCATATCAGCATGAGTTTCTTTGAGCGAAAAATCCTTTTTCCACTGGTTTTTAAGCACTGGGCGAATTTCAATATTTTCAATTTTTAAAAAGCGCCAAAAGTGCTCTGTTTTGAACGAGTGTAGACAACAAACAACTTGACAGATCGACGTGATACTTGTAGGTGTGTCATTGAAACATCAAGCTATACAATAGCGTCAAAGATTGCTTTTATACAGCGCCATCTCATAGTTAGTTAGCGAATTTCTCAGCCTACCCTCATACATGAATACTATTACAATGTAATACCAATTCAAAAGGATATAATATATTTTTGAGACATTGGATGCTTTGTGATAAAACAGAGATTTGATTGTTATTATCTTTTGAACTACTTAAAATCTATGGTTGTTAATCGGTTGACACAACGTCATTAGCGTTTCTTCTTTCTAAACTTTCCTTTGAAATGTTGGACCGTTAAGGCTAAACATCGAATAGTTTATTAACTATTTAGTTAATTGTAAATCAATAGCACATTCGTAACTTGAACGGTTCTCAGTTACAAGAGCACAACTAAGAGAAAATATACAAAGAAAAAATAGATCGTCAATGTTCAGTGAGAGTGCTATGGAACAAATGAAAGAAGAACTGGGAAACATATCTGCAAATGAGTAGTAAAGCTTTTTTTCCTCATAACGAAACTGCTAGTAGTTCTGTGTTTATTTCGGCAAGAGCGAGGGTCGATCCTAAACGGCGAATCCTCAGTAGCTGTGGCATTGTCAGCGGGACTGACGCGGCCACACAAACCACCGAATTTATTTCGAGAAAAAACTGGATCAAAAATACAAACCCGAACCGAGGAGAAGAAGAAGAAGAAGCAAAAACGAGTCCGATCTTCGAGGGAACAGATAAATTACAATTTGTCCAATCTATATACACTCTTTCTCGGTGGCTGTTTACCACATGCGGCGAATTCCCGCAGCTTCCATTTTACTCGGTCCATCCCTTTTGCGCTCGGCCTTTCTCAAAAGCAATTTTACTCTTCGCTTTAAAAGTACGCACGTACGGGTCTCTCCTCCTATGGCTTAACGATAGATCTTCTCAACAGTTGAAGAGCACCTTAACGATTTAATATCCGTTATGTCATCAATTACGGTCTAAAACTATTAACTTTCCACCTTATTAATTAAGGATTTCTTTCATGAAATTCGTTCGTTTCGTTTTTGTTTTCGTCTCATGCGTTCACTTCGTTTCACGTTTTAGAAATGTAACCTACGTCTTTGAAGCAATGATTGATGTTTGTGCTGGCTCTTTGTGCTGCTTAAAGTGTCGGTTAAATGGTTTCGAAATACCGGCTTACTGAGGCAGTATTAAATCAACTATACTCATTGTCAGGTGTACTTTTTTAGAAACTTCGTCTACTATCATGGTAAACAGGAGAATATACAGTGTTGTGAATAAGTTCCCGACATCTTACTTTATTGTTTTATTGAGATATAAAAATCACATCAAACAATTTTTCAGCTTTCTAATTTCTTATTCGGTGCTATTCTAAACTTTTTTACTTATGCGAGGGAAAGTCAGTAAGTAGGTCATAGAAAGCTATTATAAATATAATTAGAGAAATAGTTAGCCAAAAACAAGTTTCATTTTTCGACAGAGTCTCCATCTATATTAATGCACTTATCCCGTCGCTTTATCAATGTCCCACACCCTGCTGCATGAAAGTGTTTGGGTTACTGTCTGAACCACGTGCATACCTCTTATTGAATATCGTTACCACCCTCGAAATGTTTGCCACCAGGATGCCTTTTCAGTGGACCAAACAGATGATAGTCGCCTGGGGGTAATTCGGGACTGTGAGCCGAATGTTCAAGACGTTTTCACCCTTATTTCTGTCTGGGTCAAGTGGGCCGAAGGCAGCCTGGCATTATCGTATTGTAGCAATAATCCTGTTATCAGTAGGCCTGAACGTTTTCGTCGAATCGCATACTGAGGCAATAACAAAACTCCACAGTATGATTCAGCAGTCACATTCTCATTTCTAGGTTGCTATTACTTTGTTTGATAATAGGTAGTTTTACATTGTATACAATAAAGCTGCTCAAAAATGGACACACAGTTGTGAACGATGATCCCGAAGGTGTACGAAGAAAACCATTAGCAACGAAAACGGATTAGAATTAATTAAAGGTCGATACGCTGATTGGAAAAGATCGTCAGCCTGACGACAGACTATCAAACAGGGTGTGAACATTAAAAGAAAACGGAAGAACAATTTAGAAGAAAATAGGTAGTTTTACATTGTATACAATAAAGCATGTGAATTTCTGGTTTGATTTGAATTTCATCAACCCTGTGTTTGGATTGCTGTCTGAGCCATGTGCGCGCCTCTTGTTAAACATTGTTATCATACCTTACCGCCAAGAGGCTATTTGAGTGCATAGCATTTTCTCCTAGTTGCCCTCATAAAAATTGTGTGAGCTTATTTCTCCATTTGGTAATGTAAAGTGCTGTAATAATTCTGTTAAATGTACCTTTTAAATTTTTGCATGAATGTAACGAAATACTTCTGCTACAATGATTGCAAGGATTGTCTCCGACGGTTGGTAACTCAATGGTCAATGACAATCCACGTGTTCTTGAAACGCTGCGTTCCGAATGAATTTCTAATTTGTCCAATACTTGTAAAACGCTTCTGTGATTACAACAATGTGTGTATATTAAATATTTAAAGTAGCTTCTTGGTTTTTTAAATGATAATTCAATTCATTCAATTTGGTATTCCCAACATTAAGCTTAACTTAAGTAGTTTGTGAAAATTTAATTAAAAAGTTTCACGGTTTCCGGTAAGATCTGAATCTACAGCTTCTGTTCGTTAGACTGGTGTGTTTAACCACTTACACTACACTAATCGCTATTTAAATCGCTAAATCTGAAATGGTAACTTTAACTACCAGAGATGTCCGGTTCCAAAGGTGCGTTTACGTAGCATACCGCTTACGTGGCTCCGATCAGTTTGAAACTTGCACACATTTTAGATATCTGTATGCAATGCGTAGGTTGCAATTGTTATTGCCTTAGGTTCTGTACAACGTGTGCAGTGATAGATGCACAATGTCAGTTCCTATTGAAACATACTCCAAGTTTGAAGTACGGGAGGTCATTTATTTTTTGCATGTAAATAATGAAACATTTATTGAAATTCATAAAAAATACTGAAAGTTAGTGTTTGGTATAAACTGTTCAAAAGTGGACACATAGTTGTGAACGATGATCCCGAAGGTGTACGAAGAAAACCATTAGCAACGAAAACGGATGAGAATTAATTAAAGGTCGATACGCTGATTAGAAAAGATCGTCAGCCTGACGAGAGACTATCAAGCAGGCTGTGAACATTAAAAGAAAGCGGAAGAACAATATAGAAGAAAAGAACCAGCATTAGAAAAGAGGATAGAGGAATTAATAATCAATCTTGGTGAGCATTCTGATAGCGATCATTCAAGTGACTATTCCACTGAAGATTCGGAGTTATCTACATAATTTTATGAGAAAAAATATTATGAATTGTCACAAATTAATAAATCCTACGCCGAAAAAATAAATCCTTCTTTTTTAATCGGTTGCATATTCCTAATAACTTTGTACTGTGCTACTAGACAAAATATTTTATAATTTTACTCACAGTTAAATTACGTATAATTTATATGCAATATTAATTAGAGTAAATATGTTTCTAGATAAATGTCAAATTATTTCCAACAGAAGTGATAATCATAAAACTCAAGCTTACGTTGAAGATTTAAAATTACTTAGTAATTATTATAATACTATTAAGACCATAAATATATTTTCAATGTTTCGGTGTCAATACTAATTAAATACATATTGAGTCGTGTCTATTTTTTTAGATTTAATTTACTTAAAATTTCGTTATAATTTGCATATCCATTAATGTTTGATTTATACAGATTTATTGTGCATTCCTCACACTTTTGCAGCAGATTGCATCTTCTCTAATAGCTGTCTACTTACTCCCACTAACTCACCCGCACATTGTAACATTTTGCTTCCTCATCTGCGCATCTAACCGGCACAGGTATTTTAGACGACCTGTGCCAGTTTCCTTAAATTTTGTCGTAATTACTCAGATGGTCACGTGATTCTTCTCCATATTCTGTATGAAATTCTCTTACAATTTCTGCATAACTTTTACCAAATTTGAAACAATTTTTAACAATAAACACGCGCTGTTCAAATATATACAGTCCTGTTGTTATCAATAGCAATGTTCTACTTGTCATTTGTCAAATAAGATGGCATTAGCATAAAGTATTTAAATGGCGGAAAAATTTAAAAAAATAATCCAAAATTAGAACATGTAACTGATTAGTTAATCTCAATAAAATAGTACGGCTCTCAAAAGATATTCCAAAGTAATTATATCGCAAAAGAAAACATGGAATTTTATCTAGAAAACAAATGAAAAACGTCCGACTTGTTGTGTATATACACCCAAATAATGTTGTATAGCCATCGCGTACGTTTAAAACAAAACACGAACGCCGATAAAACACCGAAAAAAAAAGCGACAAGATAGGCGATTATCTAAACTACTTAGTAAATAGTTTGTGATCACGGTAGCTATGAATGTAAAACAGCTAATCTTATCAGTGGGACAGGCGGTTCGACGATGATGATAGCGGCCAGGAATTTGACGAAAAAGGACGCGGGCATAAATTAGAGCGCGACAAGGATGGAAGTAGAGGATCTGTCACCGTGCGTCCTTTTCTCGTACTGTCACACGGGCGCAGCACACTACAAAAAAAAAACGAGGAAAACAAGAAAGAAAGGAGATAAAATAAAACACCCCATCACGAAGAAACAAAAAAAAGTAAAACAAAAATCGTGTAGAAGAGAAATCCAACGCCTACCTAGATCTTCTCTCCCGAGAAGAGAGCTGCTACCTGAAAGCGTTGCGTCACAGCCTACTATAAATAACCGCGACAGAAACCCTTGTTAATTCCAAACGTACCAACATTAGATCGCATTCGGTGACAAGCCTGCGGGAGATGGGGAGTTTTTAACCGGCGCGGGGTAATTTAATTGTGAACGGTGAAAGTTACCCTTGGACACAAGTCCACGAGATTCTTTTAAACGTAACTGCGGCGATGCTCCCCCACCCTTCGCCGAGTGTCAAAAAAATAAACACGCTCGTTCCGGAGGACCGAAAACTCCTTCTGCGAGATGGAACGGGAGAAAAAAAAAACGAAATAAAGGAAAGGAAAAATGAGCCCAGTTAATTTTTAATTGACGCGGGTTTAAACGATGACCTGGAAATGCTTGTGGAATTCAAGGCGAAGTGTCATCGGCGTCAATTAATAATAAATAACGGCTAAGGTATGCTCTGCTCGGTAAAGAGTAGGGGACGAATTCGCTTGAAATGCTCGTTTAATTGATGGGGGAATAAGTTGAAGGGTATCGGAGATGTTGGTTATCAGATCTTGGTTATCTTTATTTCGAGAACTATTGTTTTTGATGGCATGGAATTTGATCTCGTAAATTGTTTGTATGCAACAACTTTTTGACTGGTTTTCTAGTGTAATGTTTTGTTTCTAAATAGCAGAAAATCTAGGAGGACATCCAAGAAACACATTTCCTTGCTAGTTAACATTGAGGTTGTTACGGGCTCCTGTGTGCAATACAAATATTTTTGTCGAATAACTTGTTAAATTATATGATATTTGGGTGGACCAATTTTAGAACTAAAACCATAAGAAGAAGACAAAAGTTTGATAAAATTACAATTTCCTTGCAATTATCCAACGTAATTAAATTACTGAAAAAATATTAGTCTCGGAGGGACTCGAACCCGCAATCTTTACATTTCCGGAATACTGTGTATTACACCCCGAGACCACTGAGTTCAAGTTGTGTTCAGTCCCCTTAGATGTCACGATGTCAGTTGATATATCATAATATCTCAAAGGCACTGTAATATTTATACGGCAAGTGCGTAACAGTTAAACTAACATCCATATTAATACTAATATTAACATCGATATTAATACTAAATCACCGTTGGCATTAGTAATGATAAAATTACAATTTCCTTGCAATTATCCAACGTAATTAAATTACTGAAAAAATATCAGTCTCGGAGGGAATCGAACCCACAATCTTTACGTTTCCGGTGTAATGGTAGCACAGTGCGTTAAAAGTTTCCTTTATTTTATTGGTTCCCAATAAAAAATTCCAATTTAAAATTTTAACCTAAGAAAATTTTTCTTTGCTTATAAGATTGTATAATAAATAAAAATGAAACAGGGAACAGTTATGATACGTTAATTTGAATGAATTTTATACATCAATTTTGCTTATATTATTATTTATTACAATAAAAGAGGATTTACAACATTCCCATTATTAATTATATTTATTTCTTTTACAAAAGAAGATTGGTAGCCTAAATGTGCGCTTTTTATTGAGCACTTTTGACTATTGTAGTAGTGTTGTGATGGAGAACTATTTTGATGTTGTCATGAAACGTGTGAAAAGTTTCCAATAGCACTGATGCTGCAGTGTACCTGGATATCGTGTGTTTCGTAGGGACAGGCAGGATAGGGGGGGTAAGGTTGCTGATTACGTTAAAGCTTTACATTCATGTCAGGTATTAACTTTTGATTTTCATGCTGTTGATCCATTAGAATATATATTCATTGCTGTCATAGTTTGTACAAAAACAGTATTTATTGTAAATTTTTATAGACCCCCGAGCATAATTGAAGATATTGAAGGTGTCTTTCCACACGTTTATCCTACTGTGGACAATATTGTGTGTATTGGTGATTTCAATGTTAATCAATTTATATTGGACAACCCATTGCTTATTTGTTTTGGATCCTATGGTCTCGTTCAAGTATTGAATGAACCCACGAGAGTAACGGCAATATCCAGTACGCTGCTTGATCGCCTTTTTGTATCTAGTGCCGATTTAGTGGAATCTTTTGGTTTTCTGCGTCTTAAAGATTGTGCCTTCTAAGGTTCAACCTAAACTTATTAAGTACAGAAATTTTAATTTATCCTCATTTTTGAGCGATTTGAGTAACATGCCATGGTTTAATTTAATTATCGAGAATGGTATTGATCTCAAAGGAGACATGTTTAATAGGTTTTTGTTGGCTGTTTATGATTTATATGCACCATTAATGGAGGTTAAGGTCAAAGAACGTAGAGCATCTTGGTTGACCGAGGACATAAAGTTCTTTATGAAGCTAAGGCACAATGCACTACCTATATTTAAGGTTAGCAAATTACCTCAGTATTGAAATAGATATAAAGAACTAAGAAATTTTACCCTCAATAAGGTTAGATGTGAAAAACGACAATTTTTGAACACTGATTTTGCGTCCAACAATCCAAAAAGGTTATAGTCCTCTCTCAAATCTCTTAAGTCCAACGCTAAGATCCCACTGCTTGATTGTTTAGCTGATGTTGGTGGGATCAATGAGTACTTTGAGAAGTTTGTAGGGTCTACAAAAAATAACACTAAAGATCTGATTTCCTATTATGGCAGCTTGTATAAGAACTCCATAGTTAATTTTAGTTTTAGATTAGCGATTTTTGACGAGATTCGTTCAATTTTAAATAATATAAATACTGCTTCAATTGGTTGTAATGGAATCTCTTGCAAAATGCTTAAACATTGCAATCCCTTTATAGATCTCTATATTATACACAACTCTTGTATTGAGCGTCTCTGTTTCCCTAATCTTTTGGGGTTGTCTTTGCCTAACCCTGACATTTTTTTGATTTACGAATCATCAGTATGTTACCTATATTATCTAAAATATTGGAAAAAGTTCCTTATAAACAAATTTATGGCTTCTTTACCACTAATAATTATATATCTAGTTTTCAAGCAGGTTTTCGAAAAGGTTTCAGCACTGCCTATGCGCTTGGTGATGTTTTGAATAATATTATGCTATCTTTGGATAAAGGTCTATACGGTGTGCCAATATTACTATTACTTGACCATTCCAAAGCTTTTGACATGGTCTGCCATGGTCTGCTTATTGCTAATTATGGGTTTTCTGAGGAATCACAATTGCCTCTGCGCTCATTCTTATCAGGAAGAACGCGGACCATGTGTTACGATAATAATAAGTCGAGAGAGAGAATGTGTTTTCAGGTTTAGCCCAAAGTTCAATTCTAGTATCGCTCCTTTTCATAGTTTGTACAAATGATATTTTTTTAAACCTGTAATATTCGATCATATGCAGATGTTTTTCTTGTTTCTTGTCGATGATTACCGACAAGTAATGTATGGTATCAACCGGGGTTTAAATACAATAATATAGTTATCACTCGATCATAATTTATGTCTCAATTTTAGTAAAATTAATGTCTTATTATGTTGGTACTAAACACAATACACCATTTCGAAACTTAATTTTAATTTGCAAATTTCTAGTAATTTTCTATCATTTACTGATGTTTCCAAAAATGAACGTGAAAGAATGAGAACATCGAGTAATAATGTGAAATTATTTTTATTAAGATGAAGATGATTTTTTTGCAAAAATTTGCGTTACTATTGATGAAATCTGCAATTGTGATGGAACCGAATATGTAATCTCAGCAGCGGTAGTTCTCCTCAAAAATGCTACGACTTTTCTATCTTTGGGTAAGAAAATGGCACAATTTATTCCATAGGCTTTACAAGACATACAAGACAAAATGAAGAAAGCACTTTTTGAAAAATGGAATGGTTCATAAGAAAATTCTCTTTTATCCTGATAATAAGCTGTCTTGCACTGTTCAGGTTAATCGGAAAAAATCCATCAATTAATTTGTTTTTCATGTATCTTATTTGACACCAAAGAACTTCATTAAAATCGGAAATACATACATATAACGCACCGTTTCCCTTTGAAAATTCTCGGATGAAAAACCTTCATTGTTGCTCTTTATCTACACTACATAGTTGTAAACTAAACAAATGCGACCAACAGCGAATGGGCCAGTTAAAAATGAATCAAACCAGCCGAAAAAGATCGAAATCGAATAAAAAGAAAAGGAACGCGGGAAGACCGAGTAGTATCGATGGTCTCCTTATAAAGTAGATGCACCACTTGATAGCGTGAAACATGTGTGAGGTTCGGTGGAAACCAGGCTCGATGGGACAGAGGCTCGTTAATTAAATAACGAGCTCGGAAAAAAAGGCAGACAAAACGAAACGGTAACGATTCGTTTAACAAACAAACGAAACACGATCGATTCGAAAAATAGTAGAACAATGGATAAGACAAATCTACGGCTGGAAAAGAGAAAAGAAATGTTGTTGGAGCCTTCTTGAAATATAAATGGTAATAACAGACTAATAGTTTAAATACATAGTTGCCGCTGTAAGAGAGATAATCTAACGAGAGTTTTGGGAAACTTTTTAACACTTAAAAGATTTGAGTTGAATTTTTTACTTTCCGTAGATCTTGATCTTGTTAACACGTTCCTTATGCTTCCCTCTTATTTTGGACAATATTCATTTCATTTTTCGAATATATTCGACAGCCTTCCATTGAGAGGAATTTTTGTCTCGCCGTTGAAGAACATTTAACCAATTGGTGTGAACTGGTGAAAAGTTCTGTCCTTGTTTTGGTTGCTTTAAATAAGTTTCTTGTCTCTGTTCAGGGCAAAGTTTTGAAATTGCATACTGTTTGGAAAATGAGGACGCAGCATTTGTTCTTCTTACGAGGGCATATGAATCGGACCTTGATTTTAAAACATTTATTGGTAGAGTAAAAAAATATTGAATACACCGTATTTTTCTATATAATCTCCTCTTTTATTCACACATTTTTCCCAACACGTCGAATGTTTTTTGATTCCGTCGTCAGTGAATGAATGTGGGCGCGTCTGTAACCAATTGTACACGAACATTTCCACACCCTCGTCGTCGTCGAAGTGGTGACCTAGAAGATTACCACACTTCAGCATTCTCCATATGTATGCCTTAGGTGCCACGCAAAATAAGGCGATCCTCAAAATGATTGCGCAGCATTCGAAAAGACTCCCTAGCCGTGTGATAGGTTGTCCTGTCTTACTGCAAGCATTGTCGGTTACTGGCACGACAAAATCGCTGAAGATCATGCAGAAATGGTGTGATAACCTGTTCTCTGTAGCGCTCCTGATTCTCGGTTAACGGCGTTCCATCGTCAGCTTAATGAAAGACGGCCCCTATATGCGATGTGCGGATACAGCACACCAAATGGTAACACACTCACTATACAGGGGTTGCTCGACAATTACGTCAAGGCGTTCGAATCCAAGAAATCGTGTTGTCTGCTTGTTAATCTATCCGTTTAAATGAATATGGCTTTCATCAGAGAACCAAACATTCGACAAGATGGACGCGTTTTCATAATCCGTAGCCAACACCCGTGCGCAGTATTCGGCTCTTGGTTATCAGCTGCAGTCAGACTCTGTCCAGTCTGTACTTTGTATCCAATATTCTTGAACATTCGACGGAGCGATCGATCACTGATATTAAATTTTAATGATGATCTTCGGAGGCTTCGTTTTGGTGATTGCAGCACCTGATTCGAAACACGCCCGTGATTTGTAGTCGTTGTGACTGTCACTGAGCCACCCGCGTGACCTTTACGTTGACAAACCACAGTTCCCGTACGATGAAATTTGTGTGAAACTGCTAACCTAACTTAGACCTAAACGCGTCGGCAACTTCTTTTAAGCTTGGACCGTTTTCGCGCCCTTTTCCGTATGACCGAAAATAGTGCTCCATGATAAAAACTTTTTCTGTAACAGTGAGAACTATCCTGAAGCAACTAACATTAAAAAAAACATTCATATACGTTGTAACCACGTTGGGAAACCACTCGGTACATTTCAGCACATGAAACATACACATTTGACACATGCGCATTTCAGTATAAATAAGCCGACTCAATTTCTTTTACTTGCATTATTAAATTTTAATTAAACTTAACTACACTTTTGTTCTTCTGAAATAGCTATTCTGTCTCGATCCTTATTTCTAAATTCTACACCTGTATTTGTACGAAAGTTATGCTCTTTATGATGTCATTGCAATCCTCTTTTGCATACTGTAAATTATTCCTGAATTATCCGAAGTTTTGTTGTAATTCTTTAAGAGAACAATCTAGGAATAATTTATTCCATGCTAATCATTACTTTAAGTCCATCAAGTCTTTATTGGTAGTCCTATACATCGTACGCTTAAGACAGGATCGAAAACATAATGAGACAAGACCGAAACAAGTAGGAGGACCGACTCGGCAACACCGTTCCTCTTCGACGATCGACCATCATGCGACATCAATCCAATAAATACTTGTTAGACACAATAAACAAATGTCCATTAAGGAGAGTAAAAGATCCAATAAGAATAAGAGCTCGGTTCCACCGTACCTCTTTAATCTCTTGAACCTGATGCCTCACGTACACGCTATGGCTGCTGAAGAACAAAAAACGCGAACGAAATAAACGAAAGAGAAATGAATAAGACAGAAGCAGGAATGGCGAGAGAGAAATAGAAAGAAGTCGAGAAAAGCACCGTGTTTAGCGCTGAATAGACGAGGATGGAGCGGGAGGAGAATCTTCTTCTTCGTCTCGTGATCTCACCCCGATTGCGGTAATGGTTCAATTTTTAACACCGCGGGTCGCCCATTCAGCGAACAAAGCGTCTGATTATAACAGAGGACCAAAACACAAAGCACCTAATACATATATATTAAAATCTTAAGTGTTTCTTTTTCCCAGGAGTTCATGTACCGGTATTGAACTCGCTTACCGCTGTTAAAAGTGATCGTCAACCGGTAGAAAAAAGCGAAACACTTCTCTAGAGCACTTAGAGTATGATTTGATTGGCTAATGTTCTATTACGAGTATTATTTTAAGTTTACGCTTGCATTTAGTTTTAATTTTCACAGTTAAATTGCAATTGAGTGATTCCAAGTCTACGAGGGCGACCTGAAATGTTTGGCAAGAGATGGCACACGAAGGTTGAAGTGGATTCATTGGTCGTTCATTGGCTTTTTTATGGCAACTGCCAAAACTTCAGACGACTACTGTCAATAGTTTTTATTTAAGAATGTGTTTTGTGTAGCAAGTCAGGCGGTTTCGCAAAAATGGATAAAATCGAATTTCGTGTAGTGAAGAAACACTTCTGGGTGGCTGGGGAAATGGCCACGAAAATTCGAAATATTTTGCTAGCGGTTCATGGTGGATGTACTTCTTCATTTTCGACCATCAGCTTCTAGGTAAGCGAGTTCAAACATGGCCGCACAAGTACAAGTAACGAACCATGCAAAGGTGTGATCCTCATCGACTATCTGCAGAATTCATATGATCCGAGAATGTCCATGGAAGTTAAATTATTAGATAAAAAATTTGCCAATGGAAATTTAATAACCTATATGGCGATTTAAAGAAGCATTTGTTCAGACGATCTCCATGGTGTAAATGGATACACACCGGTCTAGCGACCTGGAGCTGTAGGTTCAAATCCTACCGGGAACCGTGAAATTTTTATTCGTTAAGAATTTCATAAAAATCTAATCCAATTAAATTCAACTTTGGTAATAAGGAAATTGAATTATCACTGAAAGACCAACGGAAGTTATTCTAATGATTTAATTGATAATGCAACTTTGCATTAATATTAAAATATCATGTCTACTTAGATATTAGTGGATACCTGTAGCCGTTATTACATCTAGGTATAAAAATTTTCCAATTGTAATTTGATATCTTATAAGGCAATGTAAATAAGAAACTGGAGCTGTAGGTTCATGTCCTACCGGGAACCGTGAAATTTGTATTCATTAAAAATTTCACAAAAATCTAATCTAATTAAATTCAACGTTGGTAATAACAAGGAAATTGAATTGTCCATGGAGGTTCTTGCATTTCTGTATGAAATGGCATAGAAGCGTATGAACTCGTGAATCTAAAACAGAAAAGCATAGAAGGTATAATAGAATGCATTGCAGTAACTCACCAGAAGTCCAAGTTTATAATTTCAAGCATTTATAGACCACCATTTGCTGGTTTAAATAGATACTTTAATACTATTGAAGATATTCTTTTAAATTTAAAACAGAGTGCAAGTTGCTATATCATAGTTTTGTGCTGCAAGTTGCTATATCATAGTTTTGTGCGAGGATTTCAATTTAAATCTTATGACGGAGGATGACACGAAAGTTAGAACGTTTCTGGATTTGCTGTCATTTGGTTTACAACAAACTATTACAGAACCTAAGAGGATTTGTGACAATTGAGCAACTCTTATCAACATATTCATAAAACAAACATAAAGATTGGGAGTCTAATAAACAAAACTTCTTTGCTGGATGTTACGCTCCTTTTTATCGCTTCAAAATTATTTTTAGTCTTGTTCAGCGTAATTCCTTTATTCCTGTATTTTAACGTTCTATATCTAGAGTATAATTTAATTTAGCATTTTTAATTTTGTTTTTAGATACCGTTTAATAATAATAATAATAATATTTTATTGCCCAACAGATAAAGCAATATCCACCGACAAGACGAAATTTAATAATTAATGCACACATCTAGAAGAAGTTACCTACAAGTAATCATAAAACTAAGAAAGAAAAAATTCTTTTCTATCAAGCAAATCCAATATTGTCCAATTCATTAATAAGCAGGGTGTGGTCAATTTGATCAAAAACTTTTGTTAGGTCAGTATACACAACGTCTACCTGCCTTCCAGCATCATCACTATCAGATAGGTATTGAGTAATTGCAACAAGGCTAGTTACTGTAGATCGTTGAGCAGCCAAACCGTATTGGCCACTTGAAATCCAGGGTGTAACTTGAAGATAAGTACATATACTTGTATAATTACTTCTTAAAAACTTTAGCAAAATTATTTTATAATAGGACGATAATTGGAAATAATACACTTGTCACCACTTTTGAAAACAGGTACCAATTTGGAAATCTTTCACAGATGGAAAGATGGTTGTGTTGAGAGCAAGACTGAACATGTAGCAGAGAGGAGAAGACAATGCATTTGCGCAATTCATAACAAAAAGGGCCGGCATGTTATCATTACCTGCTGTGCAATTATTTTTTAGAGATTTCATAGCATACATCACGTCCATTTCAGTTACAGAAACTAAGTCAACCATAATAGCATATGGAGTAATTGGAGCAGCAGGCATCGAAATTGATGCAGAAAGAAGGTACAACGATTGTTCCAGGAATTGTTCCGGAAAAAACGTCGACTATGGAAGGTGGATCGTTATACTTATTATTGTAATTGCCCTTCATAGTTTTAGGAATACCTCCTCCATCTCCTCGAAAATACACAAACTGCCAAACATGTCTTGAATTGGGCACCACTTGATTTTTATGCTTTTCCCTTTATTTGTTTTATTTGGGTACTCCAGTCAGACTGCGTGACTCTACCCTACTTCTTTATCTACGTTTTACTGAAGTAGATCTTAGTGCAGCTTTTGGGTATGGACAAATAGCTAGGGGGGAAACCATATTAGACCGTTGGTTTCTGGTCACTTGGCGTTATTGTTATCTATACCATATTCAAATCACTGTATTTTGCAAAACAATGGACAAGAATAATCTGCTTAGTTCACTATTATGTATAGTAATTGTCGACTAACTAGTCGATCAATTGGACTTGAACTCACGATATCCACTTCGCAAGAAAACTAAACGTGTTAAGGTTATGAATAACAAGCCAATCAAGTACAACAACGTTTTGAAATAGAATTTCTATTATTATCTGTTAAAATCCATTCAAACCCACCACATTATATCGTTTAGTGCGTTCAAGTAAGTAAATTACACCATAAATCACACGTAACTAACTGCACCTACGGACTTTTATTGACCCCTATACCTGCCCATATAGTAAAACTTCTTTTAATGTGACGACGGAAGCAAGTCTGGACGCGGATAGATAAGTCCTTGAAGGAATCTCCTGTTTCCAATCATAAAATTCGTAATGACCGTCACCCTCGGTTTGATATAAAATCGATGCTCGTTGCCCGAGGACGGGGGAGCAAGGGAGGACCGTACAAATTGGTAACTCTTAATGGTAGTTTAATTAATCATCCTGGAAAGATCGACGTAAATTTACTAATTACCGTCGTTTGCTGTTGTCAAGTGTCTTTCCTACTTTACGAGTGTTAATTCGAGTTTTATGAAAGATGGAGATTAGAATTTTTTATTCGGGTACTTGGGATGATTTAGGGGACGATTTTGTGTGGGTAATTAAGGAGGAAATAGAACAAAAGACGAGTTGGTACATGTGTAGGTTATATTTGTGTTCCAATCCTTTCCAATTAGGAATGAAATGTTCTAGAAGCTATTTCCTTTTATAGAAGTTATGGACGGTGTTTTGAGTGTTGGTATTTTTGTTTTAATACAATTTTCAAGCATGCGAAAAAAGAATGATTCACTATATATACTGTGGTGGAAAATCTCAGGCTCTTTAATTTTTTAAATGGGTTCTTTGATTTAAATGTTGTTCTTTTTGTATTTAAATTAAATAGTAGTGTTTTCTAATTAAAATAACCAAATGTAAGGTTATAAAGATAAATGTATTAACAAATCGAAAAATATATATTGCTTTCATTTACAGAAAACCTAAGGCAATCCCTGTCTAGCTAATGTTTAAATATTCTAATTAATATGCGAAACGAATTTAATTTTTGTAATCGTATTCATTCGCATGAGATTTCTCGCTTTTAAGATGTACTGGCCTTCGACTTACAATAAATGTGTCCGGAACAGATTTTATTTGTAGTATCAGCTGATACACTTTATGACTGGATATATTCGAGGATCTTTGTAAATTAAAAAGTTATATGAGAACATAACTGATTCTCAGGAGAGACGATGTCAATATGTGTGACTTTGACACGATGTTTGTTTATATCCATAGTAAGCCACACAGTAGACACATACAATGTGATTAAAATGTGTGAGTACAGTATATTAAACGTCTTTTAATAATGAATTTGGAAGAATTTATTTATATAAAAATATGTTTACGAAAAGCGATATATATATATAATAAACAATGGTGGAGTACACTTCTCCTCTGCAAATGTTGTTGAATGGACTCTTTTTTTTTAATGAAAATTGTGAACTATAAGTTAATAAAGAAAACCCAAAGTAGATATCTGTAAAAATTTAGAAAGAAAACTGTGCAGATTGAATATCTGTGCTAAAATTCCATAACGAGGGAGTACTAACGCTACTTTTCCTCCAATTATAACATTAGGCAAAATAAAAATATCGGCGTGCACCAAACAGTGACGAAAAAATATCTGGAATAGGTAAACTAGTAAAATTTAGAAAAATCATTGATAATTAATAATATTTCATATCATTACCATACATTACATCATTGGGGAGTATAAAAACAATCTTAAAAATGTTCCTTGGTTAGTTTACCACTGTTATTAATTTCGGGTATTGTCCGAAATGGAAACATGCCACGCTCAATCAGAGATAGACTTGACGGATCATAGGTCAACTGGAAAGGGGAAGGACACAACGAAGTGGTACTGAGGATATTATAGGAGGCGAAGCGAAATGTCTGCCTTTTGGACGCTGAAAATGCTTAATGAAGCTAGGCCATCGATGATCATTCGGTAGCTCGAGTTAAATCTCTTGATTGCCACTATTTTGTATAGTTTACAGATGATTTCAAATAGCAAATCAAAATTAAGGAAAACTATTTCAAAAACATGAAGATCTTCAAGATCAATGACTTATTACGACTTACTTTTAAAGAGTTAGATAGTTATTCAAGAAGGAAACTCAATCAGTATACCGGGTGAAAAACAGCAAGCTGTGGATTGCATTCTGGGCGACTGGAAAATAAATCGAACACCGGGCACACTTCAAAAAAATTACGCATGTCTAGCGATTCGTCCCCCTCACCTTGTAGTAATACTGAATGAGGGCTTTATTGAATGTATTCAAGTTGAAAAGATCGATGCGAGGATAGGATTTTGCAGTAGTAGTTAAACAAGGTTAGAGGATGCTGTTAGCAACGATAGCATACAGTGAATGGGAGATAAATAGTATGCATATTTGTCGACTTTGTGAACTTATCCTCCTTTTACTCACAATTACGGCCATCGTCAGGTCAAAAGTGCGCTTTTAGTATGTTCGCATGCCAAATGATATAAGTGATCCTCAAAATTATATAAGTAATAATAAACTTTCTAGGCATTAACTTCAGACAAAGGATGCTACGTCTAAGGTTCCAGGAATAATTATATGTGAAGATGAAGAACTCAGTCGGCCATCAGGCATCGGGTAGAAATTTGTTGAATAGTTTGCTAAGCTATTGCGTGCTAGCAGTTAGTACTTTACTTTGAATGTTGGAGCCATTGTTGAAAAAACAAAATGGCTATTGGTAATAATCCCACACCATGTTTTTTAGTCCACCATTCTGCCTTCGTGATGGATTTTTCAATTTCCTAATGTGTAGAAAATAAGCAAAATTATACCCGTAGTTAACAAATCATATTGACATATCTATTTATAGAGGCATAAGTATTTTATCAACCTTTGCAAAATCCTGTA
The DNA here is from genome assembly GCA_023509865.1 of Trypoxylus dichotomus. Taxonomy (NCBI): domain Eukaryota; kingdom Metazoa; phylum Arthropoda; class Insecta; order Coleoptera; family Scarabaeidae; genus Trypoxylus; species Trypoxylus dichotomus. The sequence continues at coordinate 13,431,940 of CM042078.1, forward strand.
ACGTATCAACTCGGTTTCATGGCTTGAAGATCAATAGTTACGAATTTAATAAATGTTACCCAATTATTTTTTTCAGTTTAATTTACAATTGACCATCATGAGCACGTGGGTGTTTATTATTTATTGGTTTTTACCCTTCACTTCAACGGTTGATGTCTACTTACCTTAAAACATTTGGTTACGTATTTTATAATGAGTTCTTGTCTGAGCACTTCCCCACATTGTTTGGGACACCAGAGGGGCTGAATCTTGGTCCCTTCTGATTCAACATTTTTTCGAATGACGTTTCTGAAATTGAAGTGTGCTGGTATACGCAGGTATATAACGTAATCAATTCAGTAATGGACTGCATAAAACTACAGACAAGTCTTACAATTAGTGATAAATGGTGTAGGATTTTATTTAATATTGCTAAGCGTCCAGTTGAAAGCTACAGTAAGTACTGTTTAATTCAATCTTTAGTTTTTCTTAGCATGTAACAACGAATAACTTTTCAGCATTGATTCTTAGGTTGCCAAATATGATCCTGCAGGGCATTCCATAAAATATTTGCAATTAAAACTGTTTATTATGCTATCATACGCAGTAAACTAACATAAGCTGCTTTAGTATGGTTTATAGAAGAGAATTCTAAACCATTTGCTTTCTCAGATCTTGAATGAAATCCAAGATAATATTAGCTTATTAAATCTGGTTTATTTTGAAATCTTATCTTACGGACGCGAGCGTTGTAGTGTCACATTTATGTTAGTGAACGCACCTGTTGGGATCATAATGAATGAGGGTGAGTGCTACTCAGTGACGAATCCGGATTAATGTTGTAACCAGGTAGTAGGCATATTCTGATTTGATGCAAATTGGTACACGCAATAACCCATAACTTGTCTGAGGAAGACCTTAATATGAAAGTTGTGGTCTCTTCATTTTAGAGAAAGTGGAGATTTCACTTATCAAAGGAATGAGATTTTACGACCTATTGTTCTTCTGTACGCGGCAGCAGTGGGAAAGCAACTAATTTGCTATGGAAGATAACGCTCATCAGCATCGAGCAAATATTGTTGAGTTCATGAAGTTGGTATAGATAGAATGAGGGGAGTCAATTCGTTAGATTGTAATTCAAAGAAACTTGGTTAGAATGCTTAGCGAAGACGTGTTTGCTTGACAAAATACCACCATCGAACTTCAAATATTACAAGTTAGTGCCAAGGAATTTTTATACACCCTATTAATCTTTATTTTTTTTGCAAACATTATTTTGATTGAATATTTTTTGAATTAATCGGGCAATATTTTATATTCTCTCTATTAGATTACTTGTCCATACAAACATACAACAACAATGATGCCCTAATATACTACCTCATAACTAAAATAGTGACACTAGGAAGTATGTGATATCATTTCTTTTCTTTTTCTTCGATTTATTATCATTTTTATGAAGTATCCTATCCGTTAGTTATTCTATTTTATACTGTAATACGAAAGTTGTATTAAACCAGAGATGTAATACATAAAAAACGAAAGTGCGGTAACCTAGTATTCTAGAAGAAACAAAACGATTGCAGTAGGAAAACCTACACAAACGAATTACATTGAAATAGTTGATCGCGTAGGCGCTTTTATACTTTTAACACGTCGTATTGTTTGTTAATGGAACAGTAATCGCTGTTGTAAACTGTAACGTGATATTGATATAGTTTAGGAATGAATGGTAGCTATTAATTTTACTGGACTGAGAAGGTAAAGTTAAGCTGCTAGTAAAATGAATTATGAGTAAATAAAGCGCGAACAGAAAATTTTCGAATTAATAGGGCGAGGAAAATATAGGCACCGGTAATAAATTTTATTTATTTGATTAATCAAAAGTTGTTAATCTTTTACATACAGTAGACGATCGATTATGTGAACGATATCATCCATGAAAGAGCCTTATTTTATTTATAAAGAAATTGCATAAAAGAAAATATGTGTTTATTAAAAAATAAATTATGAACAATGAATAACATAATACATATAATATTAAATAATAAATTTTACATTATTTTGAAAAATAATGTCCTATTTTTGTTTGCGTAAATTTACGCTTGGTATTTTCTGCTATTGCCCGTACTTTACGGAGCACTAAAATAGCGGAATATAATATGTCATTTTCTTCAGCCCAATCTAACGCTTGATTAAGAATTCCTACAGCTTGGGCGTCACTCACTGTATTTTTTATTTCAATAGGAGGGTCGTCATCTTCACTCACCCCATCTTTCTCTTCATTTGCATCATCCATCTCTTTATCGTCATTCCATAAACTAACAATCGGTAATTGTGCAAAACAATATCGGGATTTATTGCTTTTAATAATTCGAGAACGTCCGATGATGCACTGTCAATAACTTCGGCATCAGATAGTAACTGTTTTCTAATGATGGTTAGCGGTACATTGTCTTCATCGTCATAATCATCACTGGAGTAAAGCAAATTTTTCCAACACTTCCTGATTGTTTGCTGGTTAAGGCTATTCCACGCCATATTCAAATTGCTTTACGTAAAGTTACTTGCTTCAAGGATTCAGAAATGGTTTTAGGATTTTTTGATAACACAGATGAAAGTAGAAATTTTCGATAATACAATTTAGTAATCTTTATTACATATTGATCCATCGGTTGGATAAGATGGACTTACGTTGGGAAGCATGAACATAACAAAAATTGAGCCATCGTTGCTTCTTAGTTGTTCCTCTGGAGGATGACTTGGTGCGTTATCCAAGATTAACACCGCCTTTATTAGAAGGTATTGCTTTCTTAAAACTAAAATTTTCGGTCTCTTTTAGGTTTTTATTCAATAATTTTGCTCTCTCTTTAATTAATTCACCGCTAATTGGAACATGATCGTCCTTTTGTTTTAAAAAGCATTTATATAGACGCTTTTCCATTCTAGGTGCTTGGGCATTTTTTAAAGTTCTGCGATTCTCGGGCCTCTGTATGTATCTGACATACGTTGTAAAATTTGTGACTTGAATCGCTTAATTTTACAGATTGTGGCTTTAGATACTTCATATCTTTTTGCCAATTGAGTCATCCCCGCACCTTTTTTAATCTCGTCGATGATTTTCACTTTGTCACTTAATTTTAAAAATGTTATTGGACGTGGATGCCATATCTGTTCTGGCGTGATTTTAGCTGCACACTACTTTATTTCAGGAGAGGCAAGAGAGCCAACGCTTACAGGAGTCCCATACATAAATCGGGGAACAGCCGGTGCCGGCGCTGAAAACGTTTACATAGACATTCTTTTGATCGATTCAATTATGCATGTAAATCGGGAAATAACAGGTACCCTAAACTGTTAAATAAAAGGAGCCACTCGGCAAGAAGAGAACCTCAGATTTTTTACCACAAAACATATTTTTTTAATTAATTTAATTTCCGTACTATTACCAATGTTAAAATTTAAATAGTTTGTGAAATCAAAAATTTTACGGTTCCTGTAGGATTTGAACCTACAGCTAGTTTTTCAGTTACGTCACGGAGATCGTGTAAACAAATCAGTAAATTTAACTTGCAACTTTAAATACCTTGACATATTCTTGGCATCGGATGTATTCCTAATATCTAGGCAGACACAATATTTAATATTCAAGTGCATAATCAATTAAATTATTTATTAATTTAATTTCCTTGGTTATTATTTAAAAACCAGCGGAAGTTGTATCATAAATAATTTAATATTTACATATATCTAACCAATCATTAAAAAGAATCAATATTTACTCTTTATTATTCAAACACAAGAAGCATTAGATATGACCAACTTTAAAGCCCGCATAGAAGCTTCTACAGCGAGTAGAAGTCGGGACCAAAAAAGACCTTGCATTCTGGCATGTTCCTATAACCAAATTAGACAGATAATTAATTACCATCCTACCTTTTGTATATGAAATTCACCGGATTCCTGGTACCTCCTCAAACACTCAACAGGTTTCAACTCATTAACATCATTTAAGATTATCTATTCCCATCTATGAAAAATTATTTTACGTAAGATATCAGAGAGAAAATAAACCGGGTACGTTATATACGCTCTAGTACGAGCATATGAACGTGAAGCCGCGCATAAATTTAATCCGCCGGCTATAAAGGATGATTAAAAACGAAATTTAATTACTTCTGTTTTACTAATGCACCAAGGAAATATCTATCAATTCAGCGGTGACAGCTTGTAGAAGGGTTTATTGCTAATAGTTTATAGCAATAGTAACTTACGCATGAATGCTGGTTTTATGTATAGACAACCATTTTTATGAATCGGGTTGCTTTTCGTTTTTTATGTATGTGTATGATTAATTCGATAAAACCGGTAATCGATTATATGTAGGTGTGTATATGGTAGCTGGAGCTATCGTCTTTAATTATGTAAAACGACACTGTAAAGGGATATTTGTGGAAATCGAAGATTAAAGATATTAAGTGATATTACCAAAATTATTTATGAAATTTGTTACTGAAATATTTTAGTTTTAATATCAATAGAGATGGTATTTTACTGAAAATAACAATTATAAACTTCAAAAATTATTTGTTGATAGTTGTGAGAGTTGTAGATACAATATACAGTGTGATCAAAACCTACTGATTACGAGGGCTACCTGAAATATTCCAGAATCGACAAGAAAAACACGGTATTTTTTATTTTTATTTTTCGATGTAGTTTCCTCGAAGACCAATACTTCTTCAAAAAGTGCTTCAGCCTCTTCAAGCCATTTGAGGATCGATTTTTATTTCTATTTCTAGGTTTTTCAATATCCAAATATATATAGGCTGACTCAATCAAATGTGACTGTGTCATTGGTACTTTCTTGAAACGATAACTACTACATTGCATTTCATATTTTGATGTCCCACTTTGTTATCAATTGACAAAGCATATAAAGATACATACGAGGGCATCCTGAAATGTTTTCGGAATTGACGAGAAAAACACGGTATTGGTGTGGTTTTCTATTTTTATTTTTCGATCTAGTCTCCTCGAAAAGATCAATACACTTTTTCAAAAGGTGTTCCAGTCTCTTCAAGCCGTCGGAAAAGTAGGATGTTTCGAGGTCTGCAAAGTGGCCATCTGTAGCAGCGATGATCTGATCATTTGAGGTAAACTTTTTTCCTCCCAGTGATTCTTTCAGGGCTGGCAATAGGAAAAAGTCGCTGGGGGTTAGTCCCGGTGAATGTGGAGACGACGATGCGGGATGAATGAGCCGGTGCAATGTCGTGGTAGAAAGGCACTTTCTTTCGCTGTAAACGAGACCGTTTCTCCTTTAATACTGCATCGAATCGGGCCAATAGATCGCTGTAGTATTGCCTCGTGACCTTCCTTTCCTTTTGCAGATTGTGGATGAGGATCGCACCTTGGGAATCCCAAAAAATGGTTGCCATGACCTTTCCGGCCGATGGAACGGTCTTTTGCTTTCATCGGAGCCGATTCCCCGGAAAAGTTCACTGCTTCGACTGGTTTCCGGTATGTTGTGGTGGATCCAACTCTCATCGACGGTTGCGAAACGCATGAAGATATCCCTTGGATTGCATTGGATCCTGGCCAGACACTCCTCCGAAACGCTCACCCGATTTCGTTTTTACTCCTGGGTGAGCAAATGCGGTACCCATCGCGCCGAAAGCTTTATCGCACTCAAAATTTCATGTAGGATATGGCCAACGCTGTTCGATCTATTCTAATGTGCTACTATTTGAAACTACTTTTCCAATTCTGCGCCATTTATACCCTCTGTACTAGAATATGAAATGTTAATTGATGGATTAAAAGTAGAAACATTACGTTAAACAAAAACTGAAAAGCATAATTGGACAACGATTGCAGATTATTTTAAAGTTGCTGAAAGATACCCAGAAGCTGCAAAAAATTCCCGAGCAGAATATGGACAAGAAAATTCTTTACCACATGTAGTAATTCGAAGAAATAGTAGGGTAAAGTTTCAAAAAAGAAAACACATACAGTCGTAGTTGTCTATTAGATGAAAATACTGCAGCTGTAAGCACCAGTGTTATTGAGGATCTAAAAACATCACTTGGTCATTGTAATATTGTAAAAACCACATTATCGAAATTTTCATATAAAATTCTTCACCTAAAGGCTTGCAGAATTAAAAAAAATACTGGAAAACTTGTTGCACCTACAGAAATTAACTGTCTGATATGGTTTCTGGACTGTTGAAGGCTGAATTGTAAAGTATGCTTGTCGCGAACATGTAGTTACAATAGAATAATGTCGTGGCTGAAATAATAGACATTTTTCATCAACGATTTAGTAATCGAAGAATTTCTTGAAGAGGATATAATTTAACGCCTCTAGATTTTTTCCTTTGTGTCTATTTAAAATAAAATATGTGTTTGAGAAGAATATTATTGAACACGTACAAGATATTACTTTTCACTACTATTATCATGAACAAATAATTTGCGTGTTCTATTATAAATTTAAAAACTAACCTCAAATTGGAACACCTTTTATCTACGCGTAATTTGTTTAACACTAGATAGGTGTATTAATAAATGAATTAGGTCGCTGAAAAAAGTGCAAACCATAGCGCCATAGGTGGCTACCGGCAAATATGGTTAATTAAAACGACCCTGATGAAGTTTAGCGCACAAGATATATGTGGGTACGTGGAAGGCAACAGGGTGGAAGTGTAAATTTCCCGCTGCGTCCGCACAATCTCATTATGACGGGGCGTTACTTGCATTTTGAACCGCGCCTAGAAAGAAACCAACCCTAGCGTTTTATTATGCATAAACGAATTCGAATATACTACCTTTGCGAAATAAGTTGGTTCGTTGAATGCATGCACATTTTAATATTATCGCAGTTTTGATTAATTTGTGGTGTTAGTAACAATTAAACCAATTGTATTTGTTTTAAGGAGATGAATATAAGAACTTCTTCAAGAGATTCTCTAGTTTACGCTGATTATTGTAATCGCGAGTACGATTTTAAGTAATCTTTGGTTTTTCTTTTTCCAATGTACCCATATCTTCCCAGCTGGAAGGGCGAAGTGATGCCTTGTTTTATAGTTTACAATGGGAGGATGGAATTTATAAGCAAAATGCGATATTTTCTTTAATGGGTCGCCAATTATAATAACCAATGATAACACTGCTTACTCTTTGTAGGTCTGTATTTAGTAACAAATTTACTTGACTAGATACTAGTATGTGTACTGTCCGATTCAATTTATAGTGAACAACTATAAACAAACTCATTACTGATTTACTGCGATAATTCTCTCATGAACCCTTGATGGTATACATAAATTTTCAAACTTTTCGCGCAGATTAAGAATATTCTGAAGTTTAGATGTTATTACATAGCACCACCTATCGTGCTTGTGCTTCTGTAAAAGCTTGCATTCGGCACTACATCTTGAAACAGACAGTACATAAACATAATAATAATCATTCTGCTTTAGCTCGACTACTGACAACATTAATGAATCTTTGTTTAAGAACAAACATTTCCCTCCCAAATGAAAAAATATCCGAATAATCCCTGTGCTTAAAAAGGAAGAAAAGGACCAATCGCAGAACTATCGACCAATTTCTATTCTTCCCAACTTTGCAAATATATGTCAGCAAATGTTCTACAGTTCAATTTATGGCAAATGTATATGTTTCACAACTCCAGCATTGATCTACTCCGATGAATTTAGCTTCTATAACCAAATAACACATGGGCTGGAAAGTCCCGGGCCTAACAAAGAAAACACGGTTCTTTTGGTTCAAAATTAGCTTTATTCATCAACGTAATCTCCATCAAGAGCAACGCAATCATTCCAGCGCCGCTCTAACATTTCAATACCACTTTTGTAGAACGATTTATCTTTTGCCTCAAAATAGGCCTCAGTTTCAGCAATAACCTCTTCATTCGTGCGAAATTTCTTACCGACGAGGATTTTTTTGAGGTCTGCGAACAGCCAGTGGTCGCTGGGAGCCAAATCTGGAGAATACGGTGGATGTGGGAGCAATTCGAAATTCAATTCATGTAGTTTTGCCATTGTTTTGATTGACTTGTGACACGGTGGGCGGTCTTGATGAAACAACATTTGTTTCTTTGCCATATGCGGTCGTTTCTTTGCAATTTCGGCCTTCAAACGCTCCAGTAACGCTATATAATATTCACTGTTGATGGTATTTCCTTTCTCAAGACAGTCGATGAATATTACACCACGCACATCCCAAAACACCGAGGCTATAACCTTTCCAGCCGATTGTTATGCTTTCGGGCGCTTTGGACGAGGTTCACTAGTTGCTGTCCACTCAGATGATGATCGTTTTGATTCCGGAGTGAAGTGATGGATCCATGTTTCATCCATTGCCACATGTCGACGTAAAAATTACGTTTAAACGTGGCCAAACACTGCTCAGAATCATCAACACGTTCTTGTTTTTGGTCAACAGTGAGCAAGCGCGGCACCCACTTTGAACAGAGCTTTCTCATAGTCAAATGCTCATGCAATATAAAGCCAATACGTTCGTTTGATATCTTTACGATGTCAGCTAACTCACGCAACTTCACTTTTCGATCATTCAAAACGATTTTGTGGATTTTCTTGATGTTTTCTGGTGTTACCGCCTCATTCGGACGTCCACTGCGTTCTGCATCATCGGTGTCTCTACGACCACGTTTGAAGTCGGCAAACAAACGTTTTATTGTTGTTTCTGATGGAGCGGAGTCCCCATAACACTTTTCAAGCCAGTGCTTCGCTTGAACGGTATTTTTTCCCATCAAGAAGCAGTGTAAAATTAAAACACGAAATTGTTTTTGATCCATTGTTTTGAAAATAATAAAAGTAGCGTGACTCTTAGTACAATAACGCACAAATTAATGAATAGAATATCATGAAATTTTAACAGCTGTCTTTTGAAGGTTAGTACTAACTGAGAGAAAGATGACTGCAATAAAACTAGCGTCATCAATGTGTTAGGCCCGGGACTTTTCAGCCCATGTGTTACATCAGTGAGTATCTTGATGACTGTGATCAGGTGGATGTGATTTATATCAATATTTCTCATCCATTTGATGCTATCAAAACCATACTTTTCTAATTCAAAAACTTGATAACTTTGGCTTTCTCCTATCTCTACTACAACTACGGTTTTAAATCTAAAAAATGGGCTGGTTAACTATGTTACAACGGTTTTACATCGTTGCCGTATAATACGTTATCTGGCGAGTTTCAAGGCTGTATCTTTGGGCTATTACTGTTCTTACTATATATAGATAATTAACTCAAAATTCTACCTTGCTCTGTGTCAGCTCATGATGATGCCCTAAGAATTTATTCCGTTGTCGTTGGAGTGGATGGCTCTGTTCTTCTGCAGTGCAACTTGGATGTAGTGATTGATTGGTGGAAGAGTAATCAACTCAATTTGAATTTTAACTTGCTGTTAAACTTTAACTTGCAATACCAATTTTGTGGCACAATGTTATCTACACATGATACATTTTGTGATTTTGGAGTGATATTCGATGGGCAACTTTCATTTGTTCCCTATATTAATGAACTAAGTAAATCGACATCCAAAACGCTGCCAGAATCAAATTGCTGTACATGATGTTAATTATTAGCAAACGTGAATACATGCAGCGAAATTTCTATAGTTCCATATGAACTGTTGATCAGAATATACGTTCTTATATATATTATTTATTCTTTGGCAAATTATGCATCGAAACAAATGCAAGAGAAAATAATATTAAAACAATGTATTATATGAATGTGCTCAATGTTGAAATCATTCCATCTCATTATTGCAGATTTTAGTTCTTTGACACTATCGTATTTTTCATTATTGGGCTACACCTCTATTGCCAATATTCCCCAACAATTTTCGATGGGGCTCAGATCGGTCGAGCGAGTAGACATTGTAATAAAATTTCCTTTTAATGAAACCAGTAAAATTACGGATAGCTGCATTGTCTTGCTGAAATATTCAGTCTTGAGTCCGCAATTGTTCACCAAAGTCTATCAAAACCATTTCCAGAAGTTGTATATAAGAATTAGAATTCATTCGCATAGGAATAAAACATGTAGGGGTTTTATTGTTATTGGTAAAAGTCGCCCAAACTATTACACTGCCGCCACCAAAATTTGGGCTCATCGCAATTTTCTCTCGAAAAACGTTAATAAACATTAATATTTGAAACCATCAAGCCCGTCCAAGTTCAATTTCTTCTCGTAAGAAAACATGATTTTGTTCCACTCATGATCCCATCTTATATTTATGATCGAATTTAAATATTGCCTATTTATGTATATCTTTTATTTATTGTGCGGTTACACTACCAGAAGGGGCCAATCTAAGACAATCAGTTGCGCACAAAACATTATTAAGTTAATATTAATATTTATATCAAACTACCGTTATTATTAGTAATGATAAAATTAGGTCTTTTTTGCATTTAACCAACGTCTGTAAATTCCTGAAAGATATCAGTCACGGCAGGATTTGAACCCATTGTGACATCTACGTATTAAAATCTATTTGAACTCAGATTCAGTTTTATGGTGGAGTTTGTAGCGCAGAGGTCGTGAGTTCAAATTCTACCGTGACTGATATTTTTCAGGAATTTAAAAACGTTTTATTAGGTGCAAGAAAATCGTAGTTTTATTATGATTACTTGTTACAAGAAACGAGTTATAACAGTGTTTTTTCATTTTTATTTTGGTGATTTTTAATATTACTGAGACATTTTGGTAGTGCCCAAGATTTATAAATATTAATGTGTATTCCTCATTGAGAATCTTATATTAATTACAAAAAATTCTGAACCACTTTACATATATATCAAGTAACACAGATTCTACGTTTTTATTTTATTTACACACTAATTTATTATTTTGGTAATGAAATAACTTCATTATGCAGACAACAGAGCATATAAAACGTCAAATTAGCAGACATCATAGGAAGGTGCGTCTAATCTAGGCGGCCTTGCAAGGAGCGTTCAGGCCTACAGATTGCTAGCTACAGTGTTGCCGCCGCGAAGCCGCGCATATACATCTAAGAAACTCCGACGGGACACTCTCGCAAAAAGCCATATAAAAGACAAATACCGGCACGAATTGACACTTGATTGGAATAACGATCGTGCCCGATAGTCGGTACTACCTGTCTTCTTTCGAACGAGGCAGAGCCGCGGTAGCAACGACTATAATACGAACGAACGAGACAAATAAAATCTGTAGAGATAGAGCGGAACGGTATGCGTTCGTTCTCCGCTTCGTCGGGGAAAGAAGAAGAACCTCGGCCAGCGAAGGAGCGAGCCGAAGAAGTGACACTCACACAAACTTATACACACACGCACGTGGTAACTAACACGGCTTAAACGATGTGCACATGCTTCGGAGTACACATTCATTGGCCGGAGATGAATAGAGGGCGTGGGCATCGACCAGCACCCATTGGTGAAAAGGTTGACATTTACAGTCGGTAATTTAAACAACACATGTCGATTGTCGATGCCACTACTGCTGGATTCTTCTTCGTTTTCTTGTTCTGCGTCTACCACTTCTCTTCTTTCGCTGCTTGAAGGCCTATGCACTTCGCGGTCTTCTCGTTCTTGTTTCTCTTCGTGTGTAGTGTGGATATTGCAGATGCTGCGGGTTTTGTTCTTCTCTTAGAAATGGATTCCCTTCCGAACAAGTTAGCTATAACAAATGTAATCCAGTAAAAGTGATTGCAAAGTTGGGAAGTATGCTGCAGAAATTATAATTATTTTTGAAACATTGTTGAATTGTGTTTGAACTTTCCCTGGTTTGAAGAAGTGTTCTATTGTGACACGTCCTTGATAAAGTCCGTAAATACGATATGTATATTATATTTACAGTTAGTTACAAAAATACACTGAATGACGAGTTAACCCGCTCAATGAATATACGAGGTAGGTGCCATAAATTCTCGGCTTATACAGGTTCAAGCGTGTTCAAACTCCCTCACAGCATGCATGCGCATACGCGAGGTCTACGCTATAAATATGACGGTTCGAAGAGTAGTAGTTTTTAGTAGCTACCCAACCAACTTGACTATCACATGAAAATGTCTGAAGTAATGAAAATTGAGTGCCGTGCGATCATCAAATTTTAACAAAAGAAGGGCGTACGCCTAATCACATAAAACAACGTTTAGACGGCGTTTACGGAGATTCATCTCCTTCGTATTCCACTGTAAAAAAGTGGGCAAAATGTTTTCGTTTGGGACAAGAATCCCTGGAAGATGCTGAACGGTCGGGTCGACCAATTCAACTGATAACGTCTTAACAAATTTCAATTATTGAAGATTTAGCGCTAGAAGATCGCCGTTTAGAAGTAAAAGAATTAGTAGTGGTAACAAACATATCCGAAACAAGTATTCGCCGAATTCTCCATGACCATTTGGGTATGTATAAAATTAGTGCAAAATGGGTACCGCGATCTCTTTCTGCTCTCCAATGTGAACGTCAAGTCGAATGTGCGCGGTCGTTTTTAAACGCGTGTGGAGACGACCTAAAATTAATTTTGAAGTCCATTGCGACAGGGGATGAAACAACGATTCTGTTTTACGATCCTTTATCGTAAAGAAAGTCCATGGAATGGCGGTGACTTGATGAGCCTCATCCCAGAAAGGCGAAAGTCGTTTAATAAATGTAAAAGGTGATAGTCACAGTATTCTGAAATTGTGAGGGCATTTTGCTAATTGACTTTAAAGAGTGTAGAACAACTGTAAACGGCATATATTATTACATAAATTAAGGCACAGTATTCGTGTAAAATGTCGTGTAAAATTGACCAAAGTTATGCGGTTATTGTACGACAATGCTCTCGTCCATACTACCGCCGTTTAACAAACTGCCATCCACGAATGTGCCTTTCAAGAATTGGAACATCCACCGTATAGTTTGGATATAGGTCCTTGTGATTTTTATTTGTTTTATAATTCAAAATAAAGCACATATGGGACGTCGTTTTAAGGACGACAGTAAGCTGTAAGCAGCCGTTATAATATAGACAGTGCTTCATACCTCAAGATATGGCTGTTGCGGAAAACAAAATTCCATAGGCGAGAATAATTTATATACATGAAATTGAAAAATACAAATTCAATATTATAGAATTTCTTCGTTTATTTTTTTCCCTAGCGGCATAAGAGAGAACTAAACGGAAATAAAATATCCTACTGCATTTCTTTATTATTATGTTATTACATTATACAATTACATAATTATCACATAAGTCAACAACAAAAACAATTACAATGAAAAAGCTCTCAATCACAAATTTAAGTCAAACAGTTTACTAATAGTTTAATTTGTAAACATCAATTCAAACAGCGTAATAAATTTTGAAAAAAGAACACTACTATAAGTATACCAAACCTAGGTTGAATTTTGGGAACAATTTCCGAAAACCATTTTTCAAAACGATCGGCGTCCATATCTTCGTGATATTCCAATATTCTTTGAATCAAATACGCTCAAGCCTTCCAGAAAACCAGAATTACCAGCAATATGCGTGATTATGAGTCTATGCGCTTCTCCACATAAAGCCTTCAGCCAGTACAAAGCCTTTCAAGTTGCACCTATCTTTTACTTTTTACAGTTAAATCCTGCCACACCTTTTCAATTAACCAAGTTTCAACTGCATAATATATTTTTCGGCTTTCTCTTCTATATACCTTAACACTTTTCAAAAAATTCCTTCGTCGTAAAATTATTTCTCCTTTTTCAATGAAGGCGCTTTTTCTATTTCTTTTTAGATACCTGAAGTTCATTTCTCGAAATGCTACGTGCATAAAATGCCTCGATATTTTCGAAAGACTGTCGTCGGCTTCAAGAGCTTTAGCGATTTTTTTCTATTTGGAATTTTATTTCTAAAAATTGTGTTTTTGAAGGTATCGACTGTTACTTCTCACGATTGGTTTTTGACAATGCAGTCCGCTCTTCATTTTCGAAAAGGTAAAGAAATCGTTGGGACTTAGGTCCCTATTATACGGAGGATGGTTTAACTATTCGAGATTTTGTAGTGTTAAAAATTCAACTGTTTATCATGCTGCGTGCGCACTTGCATTGTCTTGATGGAGGATGATTCGAAGTAGTTATGAGTAGACTAGGTATAGAGCAACCAATTCAATGTGGCCGGTCAAGCAGCACGATCGTCTTGGAAGGTACGCTCGGACAAAAAATATGGCGCTTAGTTAAAAAATTTGACATATATACCTATAACGTAAACAATTATAAATGCGAGGTTATGGCTGTTGCTTATTACATTATAAAATAAAGGTTTTCTGTTTAGTTGTGAATATTTGATTTTATATATCTTAGAATATGTTGATGTACATCTGTTGTCTACATAAACAAAACCAATAACCATTAAGGAGATTAAAGAGCAAAACTTTAAAAGTGACAATACTATACTCTATACATTTATTGATTACATTACAATATAAAATATATTTGTGCTATTTCAAGTATCATATCAAAGAAACATATACATTTTTTAAAAATTGTTTTAATCAGAATCTCTATATGAGGTATCACAGTCCGGTTTATTTAAATCTCTCTTCTTCATTGTTGAACAGCTGATATTTTGTCAGATATTCTTTTCCGAGTTACTTGATTTACTGCCTCGCAAATGGGATTTTCCAATATTATGTGAGCCTATTTTGTCTTTAACCATATTCCAAATTAGCCCTATAGGATTCAAGTGGTATGGAGGAAGGCGTAATACAGTATAACCCTAGGATTTCGCATATTCATCAATGACATATTGCGGCATTAGTTTATATCTCCTAACGATTTCTAGGCGTTTGTATGTTTATCGATTGTAGCTAAGAAATTATATTCACATTTTCTTTCGAACTTTTGAATTGGATTTCATTTAACATGAACGCATGTAGAATATTTGGAATAAGCATTGTCTTGTTAAACTGCATATAAGGAATGAACTTTATTGCGAAGTGTACAACTACCACAGAAGAACAATAGTATAGTAAACTCACATGAAAAGTTTTATTTTTGTACCTGTCTGCATAGTCTATTAAAATGGAGCTTGCTCTGACAATATCCATAGATGAAAATTGTAATTCTGCCTGAGGTCCTTCATTTTTCTTATTACCAAGCATCTGTTTAGTTTGGTGAATTATTCTCTCATATTTTCTTGTCAATGCTGACACACAAAATATATAACTTTTTGCCGCATTTTCGCTCTCACAAAATATGATAATATTCTGCAGCATTGCTCTGGTTGAATTTGACAATGACAGCATTACTAACCTGGAAATCAGACGAACGACGCTGCAGCTCTTAAATGAGGAGTTAGTAGTGAATATAAAACGAAACAGCATGAAAATAGAAATGGAAATTAAAGAAGAAACTTCATAAACTAACGAAATTGCAACAGACATCAAGCTAACCTATAACTCAAACAACGCTGCCGTTGAGAGAAATAGATATGATGTTATACTTGACTGTACTATAGCCGAGGGAGCACGTTAAGGAGGTGAGGTGTAAAGAGTTTAGCGTATTAGTTCACATATTTTCCGCCGGACAAATAGAATTAGTCACCTATAGTAGCTTTTGAAACGAATCTTTTTGTATAAATTGTAAAAATAAGGCAGATGATCGATGAACAGAAGTTTCTCTTAGCATATGTTAGAAGACTTGAAGCATGACTTTTTCATGTTGGTCAAAATTGTTTCAGGAATTATTACTATTATGCAGGTGACACACAGAAATCTTCAGAAGCATTTAATTGACTTAGATTTATAAACGAACTACATTCGAGTATTTAAGGTTTCCAATTAACTTCCCAGAAAGTTTCATTCGTTACGGAGTATACATTAATAAGCTTCCAACGAGTACCTTAAACGGGAAAATAATATGTTTGCAAGGACAGATTCTACTAAAGCGTCTCAAACGTGCACCATACAATAAATTGTCGTAAATAGCTTGACGAGCGGCTAAACTAACGTCAACGCGATACAACATCAGCATTTTTTCACATCTCCGAATCGATGTCACTTCGTTGCGCGCATAGTTCGCATCACGTAGCCGCGACGTCTGTCATTTGTTCGCATAGCGTCACGTCGCGGCCATATAACCGCATACTATTCATCTGTACGGGTTCGAACGCGCCTACACGCATTTCCAAGAGAGAGCGAATCTCACCTGCGCCGCTGCAAGGGCCGCATGTGAAGAGATCTTCGCCGTTCTTACATATCATCGCCGGGTTTTATTTTCTACGACCCGAGCCGATGTCCTTTACGTTTGACTGTTTGTTCATGATGGCATGTACGCGTGTAAACTCCTATCTGTACGAGGAGAAGCCTTTTGACGGGCCGTCAATTGCTGGATATAGCGCGCGTTATTGTCGAGAGATTTCTTTCGCGGACCTTTGAGGTTCATGCGGTTTCGTGGTTAGGAGATGATGATGATCAGGCGTATGGTAATTGAGGAACGTTTGTATGCGTTGTATTTTTTGGCCTATATATGCAAGCGGCATCCTTAAGCATGTGAATAGATGTATGTATGTACATACCACAAAATGTATAAAATTCGTAGGGAAGGAAGACTTTTTACCATTTATAGAAGACAGCATGTCGTGGAAGTATTTCGTTAAACAGTATAGTTAACAGGTAAAAGTTCTTTGGGTACTTGTTTGATAAGTAACCTTAGTCGTACAGAATTTCTATATTAAAAAGTTCGATACAAAGGACCTTTTCAGAACCTACCCTATTCCATAAATAGAGAGATGATTTTCTGAAAATATTCCCCAGTCCAAACCACATACACGAAAATCTTGGAAACAAATTTTATGTGGGAAAATTAGAATTACACTGATATAAAAAGTTTTCGTTACCGGAACAATTCCTACAAACCCTTGTGTAATTTTACATGCTAAATCTGAATCTGCTATCAAAATTTGTCCTTCCTACTACAAAATTAAAAATATTTGGAAGCAAATACATCCTTCGAGATTCACATCAGGATTTTTTTCCGACAATTTTGATGATATTAGCAATCAACATCAGAAGTTTTGCCAATTTTAATAAAATGATGATATTGTAGGATTAGTTGGTACAATCATGCCAATAGCGCAATCCGATTCTCCAAGATTTTTAGATTTTATTGTGGTGCTCATTCTATAAAAAAAATTCTACTACATTTTATGGGGATTACTGTCTTAATTTTTGTGTGCCCTCAAATAGGCGACTTCTTACTGTAATGCAGTATATAAAGTTCTACATATTAACTAATATCATTTGATGGAATATCTGAATACTTACGAATGGCGTATTCATTGGTTAGAATGTGAATTGGAAAAGTTACCTCAATAGTGAGGTCATTTTTTCCAATTAAGTTTATTCGACTGCCATCAAGATAATTACTGTTTACGAAATACATAGACAACATACGAGGGGAGGTCCAGAAGTTCGTGGAATGAAAGGGTTTTAAATGAAATAAAACAATAAATCTATTTTTCCTTTTCAATATAATGACCCTTAAGCACAATACATTTATTAGATCTATGAATTAATTTGTCTAAACCATCATAAAAGTATCTTTTTTTCTCTCGCCTCAAAATGGGCCAAAATTGCCTCCTTTACCCCATTGTCGTTGGAAACCTTTCTTCCACGTAAGTCTTTTTTTAAATTGGGGAACAAATAAAAATTACTGGGGGCCAGGTCTGGACTATAGGGTGGATGGACTATTGATTGAAAGCCATGCTTGTGCAGAGCAACCATTGCAACGTTGCTCTTGTGAACCGGCGCATTGTCTTGCAAGAGAAACACACCCCTGGTCAATTTTCCTCGACGTTTTTCCTTAATGGCCTCCTTTAATTTTTCTAATATCGTTGCGTAATATTCTCCGGTTATGCTCCTACCTTTTTCTTTGTAATCAATCAATAATATCCCCTCACAATCCCAAAAAACAGTAGCCATCAACTTTTCAGCCGATTCTGACACTTTTTATGCCATTGTATGGACTCCTGTTTGGACTCAGGCTCAATGTGATGAACCCATGTTTCATCTCCGGTAACAATCCGCTCCAAAATCTGTGCAGGTTTGTCTCCACGCAGCTCTAAAAATTGTTTGGACGCACAGACGCGTTGCTGTGTCTGCAGCGGCGTGAGCATTCTCGGTACCCATCTTGTACCGACTTCTGTCATACCCAGGTGGTCATGTAGGATACGCAAAATGGTGGTACCTAATACTCCAACTAATGCAGATAATTGTTTTTTCTTCAAACGGGCATCTTGCAGTAGAAATTTTTGCACTTTTTCAACGATGTGTGATGTGGTGGCCTCAACTGGCCGTCCTGAGCGGGGGTCGTCTTCAATCGACTCTCGATCATGTTTAAAAAGACCATGCCACTTATAAATCATTGATTTACTAGGGCACTGTTCCCCATAAATGGTTTCCATTTCATTCAATATGGCTTGAGCGTTCTTTCCTTGCTTTGTAAGGAACTTTATCACAATACGGTGTTCAATTTCCTCCATAGTTTCAGTTTTCTTCCGGATTGACTTGTTTAGCAGGCAACTATTCGTAAACGACTGACGCTATAGGGCTGCAACTTAACTTATATACTAATGATGAGTCGCCAATCAGAATGACACCTAGCGAGCGCCCCTATCCCTACTCCATTCCACAAACTTCTGGAGCTCCCCTCGTAGCTAAAGCTACCATAATTTTTGTGTGTAATCTTTTAGAAAAATATGCTACAAGCTACACCTGTGCTATAAATTATACTACACAATACTACAGTTGTGTCAGATAGTAATATATTCTTTTTCAGTGTGATATTTTGAGATATAGGTGCTGAAAATGTTGGCAAGGATAGAGGTGAACAGTAAGAAAATTATAGCTGCGTCCAAGAAGAATTGGCATAAACATTTAAGATAATACACCTTCACTTTGTGTTTATAATTCTTTTGTATTGAAATCAATAAAGTTATCTTTTGGTTCCTAAAGTATCAACCGGCTTGTTAGAAAATGAGAAATTAGCTTTTATACTCTAGCCAAAAGGTTAAAAATTGGGCTTGTTGTACTTGAAAATGAACTTCTCAAATATAGTTAACGTTGTCAAAATTAACTTAAATAGATTTGTCTCTTCAACTTAATCGAAAATAACTCTTTTCATGCGAAATGGTAATAGATAAAACTCTGAGGATCCTTAGTATTCCGTGTGCCTAAAGATCTGGCAGCAAACGCATTCACAATCTTATATAGGATTATTGATAATTGGTGAAAAAGTAAAATATTTTATATCTATATTTTGAAATTATGCCTATTTATATTCATTTTGTTCTTTGTGCATTTTTGGTTATTAT
Source organism: Trypoxylus dichotomus (assembly GCA_023509865.1). Classification (NCBI taxonomy): domain Eukaryota; kingdom Metazoa; phylum Arthropoda; class Insecta; order Coleoptera; family Scarabaeidae; genus Trypoxylus; species Trypoxylus dichotomus. The sequence goes on from CM042078.1 coordinate 13,451,303, forward strand.
CTTAATTCTTTTTTTTTTGGTTCGTAATTTAATTCGAGACTCCTGTATCTACTAAACTTAAATATCTTCTGATGTGCTTATTTGCTATTTTAAGAATTTATTCATGATCTTTTTATATTTTCGTAAACAACTTAAAGCAATTTCAATCCAAGCAGAAAAATAAACGCTACAGGCAGCGATCTGAAAGACGAAAGAAAAATATCCATATGCCTCGGTTTTTGTATTTATTGTGAACATGTGCATCGCTTTTATTGTACCAAAACCTTATGTATGTACATATAGCATATACACGTAACCTTAAATATAATAGCTAAAAAATCGATATTCAAATGAGCCATTTATAACATGAGAAGCGGACAGCTACGGCGCAGCAGTGTGACTGCTAATTGCCGCGGGACAAATCCCAAGCATAGCCGAGCGGCTACATGCTCGAGATCCCACTCTTCGCCGCGCACAACCACCGAAAGGTCCACGGCACGCTCGATAAAAACCACCAAGCATATAATTATGTATGTATATACACATATTTAGCCATAAGCATTCGGATAGTCGTTTATCTTTTAATACATAATTGATAGCTACGTAAGAACCGATAGAATGTTAAAAATGTAGTGCGGTATAGGTCGGTATAATCCCCCCTAAACGTACATAGGCTCGCGGATCCTCACCCGTTTATAGGGCTGTATACGCTCTTTGTCGATGTTCGTTCGTCTTTTTCGCCTTTTTTTCCTTTTCAAAATCCCGCGTGCAAGTCCGCCAAAAGGCCACGGGCGAAAAGTGCTGCCTCCATTTTAATACACATACATATACACGCATACATATTCCTAGCCATGGGATGCCGTTTTCTTCGTTTTTTCACTTCCCACTTCTTCGCGATGATGGGGCATGGAAACGACGGTCAAACCTTTTTAATCATAGCCATTACCGAAAATAACAGTTTTTAAACAAAACCACAGTCTTTATAAGATATTAAATATTACCCTAATTCCGCCCCCAAATTGCCGGTCGATGTACACACTACGTGGATGGGTATCTTGTGATCCCTTTGACTTAAATTCTTGTTCCTTTTGCGCGGCAACCGACCCAGTAATGTACGGTTTATGGGAAAATGTGAGATTCTTTTATTTTTCGACGTTATTATGTGAAAGTGAAATTCTAGTCTTCTAAAGGAAATTACGACAGAATAAATTACCTTCAGGGTTGTTCTCTTTACTTTTAATCTAGTTGCTATACGAGGAACGTTATGTCTTAACACAAATAACACTTTTGAAATACAGCAGTGTAAATTAAATAAATACAGTGGTATCTTTGTATTATGAACATTACATTTTACGATTTTTTGTTTTCATATAATTAAAATAAGTCTTGATACGAGCGTGACCTGAAATATTTCCGGAATCGACATGAAGATCACGGTATTGGTGTGGTTTTTTATTTTTAGTTATCGATGTAGTGTCCTCGAACACCAATACAGTTTTTCAAGCGGTGCTCCAGTCTCTTCAAGCTGTCGGAAAATTAGGATGTCTCGAGGTTTGCAAAAAGCCATCTGTAGCGGCGATGACCTCGTCATTTGAGGTAAATATCTTTTCTCCCAGTGATTCTTTTAGGTTCGAGAATAGGAAAACGTCGTTGGAACCTTGGTCCGGTGAATATGGTGGATGGACGATGTTTCTCCTTCAATACTGCGTTGAATCGGGTCAGTAAGTCGCTGTAGTATTACCCCGTGATCGTCCTTCCCTTCTGCAGATAGTCGATGAGGATCACACCTTTCATATCAGTTCGCCATGACCTTTCCAATCGATGGATCGGTCTTTGCTTTCTTTGGAGCCGATTCGCCCGGAAAAGTCCACTGCTTCGTCTAACTTGCTACATAAAACACACTATTAAACAACAACTATTGACAGTAGACGTCCGAAATTTTGAAAGTTGCCATAAAAAAGGTTGCCCTTGCCGACCAATAACTTCACGTCAACCTTTGTGCTCCACGTTTTGCCGATTCCGGAAACATTTCAGATCACCCTCGTATTTGAGTATATGTTGTTTAATACCTACTTTATATTTATTAATATTATCAACTAAAATTATAGATTTCCATCATAGATTTAACAAATTCAAATTGCTGTTTATATCGCACGTTTAAATAGACATGTGTTTCATTTATTCATATCAGTTTGCTGTTTAGAACACAGAGGAAATGTCTAAACGTGTTTGTTTAACTTTTGTATCTAAAATGGGTGTTACAAAAGGATATTGATGGATTCAGTATATCTGCTGGTAGTCTTTCAACAACTTCACACTTTAGTGAAGACAAAGAAGTGAGGGAATGGGTTCCGACACGAAAAAAACGGAACCTTCTTCTTTCTAGGATTTAGAACAAGGACGTCCAAAGGTAGTAAAAGCAAGGTGAGGTCCAATAATTAAGAAAGAAGCTTACGGAATACGTTATGAGCGATTAGTTCGGGCGAAGGTGGAGATGTGACCAATGGAGAGGAACAGTTCTAAAAAGAAATTTGCAAAATTATCAATTTAATGATGCTTTTAATGCAAATGAAATAGAATCCTTTTCTATGTGTTTGCACCGACTTCTCACCAAATGTGTTTTACTACAGTCGAGAGTAATTGTAGCAATCAGTCATTGTAATTACTATAACATTATAGCGAATTACCAATGCAATCGTAACACTAACTCTATTGCAGGCACAGCAAATGAAAAATAATAGTGTAGATAAAATTTCATAATGATTTGCATACCTGTTAATCCGAGATTTGGTCATTTTATGATCAGATTTCATAATTTACGAGGGCGACCTGAAATGTTTTCGGAATCGGCAAGAGATGGCGCACGAAGGTTGAAGCGGCTTCGTTGGTCCGCAAGGGCAACCTTTTTTATGGCAACCGTCAAAGTTTCAGATGTCTACTGTCAATAGTTATTGTTTATGAGTGTGTTTTGTGTAGCAAGTTAGGCGGTTTCGCAAAAATGAATATAATCGAATTTTGTGCAGTAAAAGAACACTTCTGTATGGCTGGGAAAACGGCGACTGAAATTCGAGATATTTTGCTAGATGTTCATGGTAGACATACAGCATCATTTTCGACAATCAGCTTCTAGGTGAGCGAGTTCAAACATGGCCGCACAAGCACAAGTAACGAGCCATGCAGTGGACGCCCAAAAATCGCTACCAACGAATGAAACGGTCGACAAGATCCATGATGTTGTGTTAGCCGATCGCCGATTGAAACTAAAGGAGATGGCAGAGCCAACAGGCATCTCAGAAGAACGCGTTGGCCATGTCCTATACGAAAAACGCAATCCAAGGGATTTCTCCATGCGTTTCGTAACCGTGGATAAGACTTGAATCCATCAGTACATACTGGGGTCCAAGAAACAGTAAAAGCAGTGGACGTTTCCGGGCGAATCGATTTCTAAGAAAGCAAAGATAGTTCCATCGGGCGGAAAGGACATGGCGACCATTTTTTAGGATTTCCAAGGTGTGATCCTCATCGACTATCTGCAAAAGGGAAGGACGATCACGGAGCAATACTATAGCATTTATTGACCCCATTCGATGCAGTATTGAATGAGAAACGGCCTCGTTTGTAGTGGAAAAAAAGTGATGGAAGAGCACTTTTTTCCACGACAATGCATCAGCTCATTCATCCTGCATCGTCGTGTCCAAATTGAATGAGTTGAGTTAAGAATTAGTCGCTCATCGTGCATATTCACCGGACCTAGCCCTTAATGACTTATTCCTATTCCCAAACATGAAAGAATCATTGGGAGCAAAGAGAATTGCCTCTAATGAGGAGGTCATCGCCACTACAGGTGGCTATTTTGCAGACCCCGAAACATCCTATTCTTCGGACGGCTTTAAAAGATTGGAGCACCGTTTGAAGAGGTGTATTGATCTTCGAGGAAACTACTTCCAAAAAATTTCTTGTCGATTGCGGCACCATTTTATGTCACCCTCGTACTTCGTATACTATTTACTATAATTACCATTGAATTATAAACAAAGTGTACGTGTTTAGCACATTAACCGGTTGCTTTTAGTAAACGTTTGTAAACGGTATCTATATTCGTTTAATTTCTACCTGCATGTTCAAATATTTTATCTGAACAACTTCAATTAAACGAATGTGTATATAGGATACATCGTGGTATATCCCATATGTTCGTATTATGTATGTTACCATGTAAATAAAATCTTAAACGGTTAAAGCTGTTCAACATCGTGTTCTTGCATAATAATTCACGAAAGAAAACGAGATATTACGACGAAACGCAATGAAATAAAAATTCTATGTCCCATCGTCCAAATCCTACACTTCCATAACTGTACATCTTCCAAAAAATAAAGAACGCATATAACAAAAGATACCGGTTAAACGTATTCCCAGAACTCTCCCGCACTCGAAACGTTCATACTAATAACCGCATTAATCCCTTTGACCTCCTTACCGTTACGCCGAGGTACCAAATATGTTGTACGCACAACATTTCCTCTGCGATGCCGTGCATTTCCTCCTCGTTACTTCCCAGATTCTTGGAGAGAGAGTCGCAGATAAACAATCTAATGTGGCCCCGAAAAAAGCACGACAAAACAAAGAAAAAAAAAACGAGAAACTCCGACGCTCGACCAACAGCGATGATCTCCATGGAATTTTTGATAGCGCATCAAATGGCGGACGGACGAATTTGAGAAGATCGCGTCCTCGCGTACTCCGTCTCCGTTACAAAGGAGACCGACCGAAACGTTTTGACCTGAAATATGCGCGCAATAAATCCGTCAACCGCGTGAACTTCACCGGTCTTCTCCAACGGTTGGTCCTCTCTCGCCACGGAGCTATTATAAGATGTGGTGCTCCCTCTTGGACCTGTCTCCTTTCCTACGCGTCTTCATACCTTTTTTCTTTCCCATTTTCTTTGTTTTTATGTGCGCTGGATGATCGCGGTTTGTTGCTGGACGCGGACCAGCGTATGCCAGGCACGTTTCCTCTTTCCTTCCAGATAGGATCACCGTCAGAAAGCGTTAAGGCAAATGCTACACAAATATCATCGCATATATGCGTCGAGGTACAATAATAATAAACATATCTATCTGCCTTGCATTGCACTTCGGTTTAAATGCGAGTCTGCGACGAGGAACACACATGCGCGCGTGTGTGTGTTAGTATGTGTTCTGGGATGGTTGTATCTTGACAACAAAAGTCGTGTGTGATGCGATGCCATTGAGCAGTTTGTCCAGATGTTATGAAAGAAAGTTTTCTATTGACGGTATACAATGAGAATCTACGTGAAAAAATCTGGTGGAATCCGGTTAACGTAATTCCCAGAATATGATTTCGGAAAATACATCAAGGATGCACCTCTACTACCAATTACGAACGTTATTTTTCGCGAGTAATAACTCGTCAACATTGTAGGTAATATAGGAGAGTGTGGAGTATTTTTATAATAATCGGGCCAAGTATATATCCTTACATGTTATGTTACGTACCAACATGTTTCAGAAGTGTGTATCCCCTTACACATCATGCTGATTTAACAGACCAGTTATGATTTGTATGTTAAAAATGTGAAATGTGAATATTACGAGGTCTTGTAGATGTAGAGATAGATAAAGTGTGGAAGGAATAGATTTAGTAAATAGAAAATATTGAAATATTAATTTTTTTAATTAATGGATGTTTGAAATGAAGTCATTCAGGCCTAGAATGTATCCTTAACATGTGCTGCTATAAAGCTGTTATGTTAAGATGTACATGTTATGTTACGTACCAACATATTTTAGAAATATCTATCCCTTACTTATCATGTTGATTTAGCAGACCTGTTATGATTTGTGAAGTTAATTTTAACAACTTCAAGATAAATATCCCAACACTGTCGGTAGACTTACTGTTGAAAACAAGTATGTCAGGAGTAAAATATGGCGTAGGAAAGTTATCAACTGATTAGTCTTTTACTTATAATCAACTAGGACGTTCGAATAATTCACCGATTTGTTTATTCTCAAAAATTTTCGATTTCTGGTGCTGTTAGTCATATTTGAGATGATTTCGATTTTTCGTAAAAAACATAAGAGAATACCCCTTTAAAATTTCGCTCATCTTGGATTTGGTTCAAGGCTCACCGAGTGCTATCTCCAATCTTACAGAATACGATTCTAAAACCAAAATTGGCACAAGAGGACTAATCTAGACCGCATTCGTTTCCAAGGATTTGAAACCATGTGAAAAGTGTAATGACTATTGCTAAATCCTTCTTTAATCTTAGAATATTTAGTATTTCGCCATGAGGGATAACTTTACTACAATCTAATCATCGAAATCTTCAGTTGCATATGCATTTCGACATAGTTTATATTTCGTAGGTAGCTTACGAAGGTAGGGCATACTTTTCGGACTCCCCTGTCCAATTCATCCCATAATAGCTAGATGGAGTTTAGATCGGGTCTTTGCGGCGGCCATGTCATTATTTGTAAATTAAATTCCATCAAACGTAAACTGTATCAAAGCACATACTTAATAGATTAAATATGTATATAATACGCTTCTGGTGTTGTTTGAAAGACAACCCGAGATATGTATATCTCGTTTTAGAAAAGATTTTTGTTCGACGTTCGCAAGCATTTGCATCATTGATATAAGAGTCAGTACAAAATCTGGTCTGTGACGTTTTTGCTTATGTATGCTGGCAGTAGAAAGAGGCTATATTACGAGACATGGTCTAGGCGCTATATATTACTTATATAACGTTATAGATACTATCATCTAAGCCAGAGTGTACACAGGCAATAGTGTCCTCTTCTATGACTATTGCTATTGCCTTGGTCCAAGGCAATAGTAATGGGTTCTAACGGTGTATCGATACTTCTCTTGGTGCTGGCTGCATTGTTTCGTAAAGATGCATTGTATGGTTTAAGAGGGATATATAGAAAAGCAGACTTCGTTGGAATCGACATGTTACGGAAGTTCTTGAAATGCCTCTATTTGTATTCAGCTACGGCCATAAGTTCGTCAAACAAATTTACGAATGTGTGTATAAGATCAAATGCTTTGCACTTTAAATATATGGGTATGTATGTACGTATATACAAACACATTTCATCGGAAATAAGGGAAAGTTCGTCGGACGTTTAATATGAATTAATTTGGCGACAATCGTTTTCTTTGTTTAAATATCAAAAGATGGCAGATAGCAGAGACTGATTGTAGAGAATTCGAATACATGGTTAATGGTTCTTTTCCTTCGTTGCGAAGTAGTTTTCTTAGTGAATTTTGTCTAATTTCCTTATGTACTTTGAATACGCTGAAAAGCAATTGTTAACAATTGAATTTTAGCTAGAAGTAGAAACTTTATTTTTTTACGTGTCGGGGTTTCAGCTCGTTTAACTTTCCCTTTTTTTCGGCTCTAAAAGCCGAATCGAATTTCGTTTCATCAAAAACTGTGTCTACATATGTAATAGACCCTGACAAAATATAATTATCTATAACAATACAGCTGGATTACGAAGCTAAATTAACTCAATTCATAATTTAATTAAGTATACACTTTTAGCGTTACACACAATGACATATTCGCTAAATGAAACGAATGTGAATCGTGTTTAATTAAACTTTTTTATGTACGCCGTCCTAGATACATAAAAATCACTTTCCCTTTTACAATAGCTGCACTGTGCTAATAATAAAAATAACCGGTACGAATGAAACGGTATTCATGACATACAATAAATAAGTAAGCATATTACAAATTTCAATTAACGAACTACGCCGCAGTAAGTATATTCTAAACAACGTCGGGCACAATTCGCTAAACAATACGGACAAAGCGAATTCCTTCATTATCGATTTGTATATTGAAATGTAATTATTTTTAGTTTATGTAATAAGATAAGTAAGTAATAATGTAATACAAAGTTCGTATGTAACGTTATTGTGTAATTTTTTCTAATCAGAAATGTAAGATAGAATATATATAATGGTTTAGGGAAATCTAAATATGTTAGAATACTAATTTGTAAGTGTTCTCGAAAGTGTTAAATTGAAAACACTTGATTACAAAAAAAATTACTGATAGGATATAATTAATTTTGATTTTTCGCTTAAAAAAATGTTATTATTCGCGAAGCTTAAATAAATATATTTTCATAGTTTGTAATTACTAAAAATTGGATAATATCCAAATTGCATACTGGGAAGAATGTAAATGTTTTAAGTCCTTTATATTTTAAGTTTGTTTGCTGTAAATTAGTGATGGCAATTAAAAAAATTGTGTGTTAAAAAGTATTTATTTATATGCGACGCACCTCAAATTGGGACTGTTGCGAACACGTGTGCAATTCTGATTTTTTGGAAATCCGATAATTTCTGAAATATAAGCTAGAATATGTAATTAAATTCTCTCGAGGCGCTTCCTATAATAATAAAAGTGACTTATTTCATTGTACATGAATACTTCAGACATATATTATACTTGAGAGCTGTTAAAAAAAGAAAGAAATGCAACCAAAAAATTATTACAATTGATAGTAAAACAAATACAAATAGGAAATGAATAATTATAAATTTAGTCTAAAAGCAAGAACAAAACATTCAAGCTCTAACAATTTATCTCTAGTAATAATCTTTTAAATTTTTTATTATATATATCTGTTTTAATATCGGTATGAAATGCATTGAAGAGCTTACAGCCAAGATACTGTAAACTATTCTGAAAAATTTGTTGTTTATGTGGCAATTAGTGATTCTTAATTATAATACCATATGTATGTCTTGTTGTAGATACAAATTCTGATTTATATCTTACGTACGAATGTAAAAATTTACAAAATAAATTTTAATAAAATTCATCAAAAAGCGCAAGTAATTTTTCACCTTTAAATGTATTCTTAGAGAACAACGTACTAGATAAAGCGTAAATTGTGCGAATCGCTTGTTTGTGAATAACAAAAGGTATGGTACTAGTGAAAGAGTTCCAATAAATTAGCCCATATCGCATTTTAGAACAGAAATTAGTGAAATAAAAAGGCTTTAACACAAAAGTATTACAAGTGATTTTAGATGTTTTAGTGCAATATTTCATTGAAAATTGTTTTTATGTTTATCATCACTTCTTGGGTGTGTATTATATAACAGCATTTATGTTATCAGCATATAATGAGATGTCATTTACACCTAAGAAGGAAGCTAAATCAATAATCAAGATTACAAAAAGGGCAGCGCTCAATATAGAAGCTTGTACTATACCTAATTTTTAATGAATGCTTTATGATGTACATACTTTATTTTCTACTTTTATCACAAACGTAACTTTCGGTGAGATTAAATACATGTTCTCGTATCCCATATCTATACAGTTTGCGCAGCAAAGCAGTATTTAATGGGAGTTTAATAGTAAGAAAAGGATTAACAGGAAGGATTGAACAAATTTAATGAAGAAGTTTTCTGAATCCTTTATTTCATCAATATGGAATATTGAATGAATACAATTCTAAGAAAAGGATAACAACAATATTTAATGAATAAAGTGTAATACAAAGAAAAGGATTGCCAAGAAGAATTGAATAAATTTAATAAAGGGGGATATTCATAATCTAGTTGCTCATTAAGTAAAGGAAAAGGGATGTTTTGTCGGGGCTATTTTAAAATAGGCTATTTTGTCGGGTCACTGAATCTAGCATATGTGGTTGGTGCAGAAGTTAATCTACTTATTGCAGAATAGCGAGCTTCTCTTTGGCGTTGGTAAATCTATGTTTTTAGACGGAAAATCCTAGTAAGCGATCTTTTCTGTAGTTTAAATTGACGCATTGTAGTGTATGGCTGTTTGTTATCGAAAATATTCAAAAATACCATACTTCCTTAAAACGACATATTTCCACACCACATTCTATTACTTTGAAAACTCATAGTTAAGGAGTATTGCTTTTTAATACCAATTTTAAAGATATACATACCTCGATATTGGCGGTATTTCTTAAATTCTAGATATTTTGATAAAGGTATTATACTTTTAGACCCATGACTCATTGTGCAGAGTCTTTCAAGAAAGAAGTCGCATCCAACAAATATGTTCAAATACTGAGAATACCAAAGAAAACAAAAGGTTTGATTTAACCACTGGAAATCTATTGACTATGAATATGGAAGGGGTTTAATCGACGATTTTCTGACCTAGCTTTTATCTCAAATTATGATATTAATCTCCATTTGCAAAATAATATAATAAAATTGTAATCATTAATAACCAATCAATTTTCGTCCTCTAAGTATATCAATTTGTTTGCATATGTCTGGTACAAGTGTGGCTAAATAGAGAATCGATCTGGGCCATTCGAACATTCCATGAACATTAATAACTGATGCATTTTTCCTAATTAATGATGGTTTTTCTTAATAGAAGACATATGTATGCAATATATAGATGGTTTGGTGTTAGTAGCATAAGGTATGATTTTCTGAACACCTTTGGAACACCCTGTGTAATTGAAAATGTTTTAAAATCAATAAAAGATGTTAATGATAAACAACTTAATTAATTTCTTCTCCATATTACTATAATGAGGTCTAGCATAAGAGAGTGGTGCTTAAATGCAACACCTTGTATATACAACATTCACGTATCCTGAAAGACTTTTCGATAAGGTTCGATATTTGCAATTAAATTGTTTGTTGTATCAATTTCCCTTTAAGAATTAAATCAAGGAAATTGAAAATCTGTGAATTTTCGAAGGGGTGTTTTACCCACTCAGAGTGAATTTCAGCTCAAACAATCTGAATTTGACACTCGGAACCTTCCCTTGTATGTATCAATTGGCTCTCCCCTTCATGAATACAGTTAATTGACGAAATTTCGAAAATCTCTATACCTAAGGCATTATTTGCTCTACAGAATTGAAAACATTGCTCACATCAGTAAGAAAACTGAGCAGTTCAACATTTAATGCAAATATGCATCATAAAAGAATGTAAATAAGTTAAAGATTCTTTCTGTTGCTGCAAAAATTTGGTGTTACCTATTTTTTGAAAGCCATAAGTTAATTATCACTTCGTTAACCAATTGTTAACATTTATTTGAAGAGTGTACAAGTGAAAGGATTTGTTTCGTTATTATTGAATCTTGGATAAAACTTGAATCTCCTTATCTTTCAAATATATTCTTGTATTCGTTTTGGGATAATTGGCAGTGAATGCTTGGATATTATTATGTTTTTCATTCCAGCAGATTCAATCTTACTTCAGTAGTCGAAAAGGAAGGAACAAGAAAAATCTAAAAGCAGTAGATCCTATGCCATTTGAACCATAAAAGTTTAACAACCGCGTGGAACAAGGGAGAATGCTGCACATCTTTCCATGCATGCGCCTTCCGATCTGACCATCTCTTGCACTCCACCGTCTAACCATATCCCCCCATATACCTTATACCTAATCTATTTATCATGCCTAGATGCTGCGCTATATCCTCGCGTTAGGGTCCCATGCCAGCAAGCGTGTACGACACTGACACCGTGAAATAGTATTGTCTCTAGCTGTAGTTAATGGAGTTTATCTGGTGGATCGCGACGGAGGCGAAGAGGGACGGCGATATTCGCCGGGGCGAACGAGTCGGATACAGAACGGGCTCAAGATAGTTCCAGCCGCTTCCTAGAAGAGAATCGAGCAGCGAGAACGCGGTTGACAATTTATTTTATAATGGTGGGTGTGTGGTAGTTTTACAGGTATGTTGCCCGTCCACTTGTGGCAGCGGTTACGATTGCGAAAAGGACGGAGACGGTACGGAACGATCGCGTTAGACGGAGACGGTGAAATTTTAATGCCGTACCAATTGGAATCTGTGTTCTTTAGTTTTCGTTACAACTTGCGCGCCACTGTAATTTAAACGGTCTCCGCTTGCATCTGCTTTTGGTGTATGTGTTTGTAGTAGGTATAATTTGGCCTTTTCCCACATACGTACACGATGGTAAATTCTTTTATTTAGTTTAGTTTTAGCCGACGATTATTTGGTATGTATGGCCGGCTTTCGCGTATAATACGATGATTTGGAATTTTACGGTCGTAATATAAAAGCTGATGATGATGATGACCTTTAGTCGTATATTTAGATTTCCTTTTTTATGTGTGTCATGGACGACTGGTTGTCGCGAGCTTTTTTCAAGTTGAATGTCGACAGAAATTGTTTAGGTAGCCGTGTAAATCGATGAAATTGATTGGCGCTACGGTTTTGGTGTAGGAATATTAAATGAGCCTGTTTTCGTTCTTTTATTTTGATTTGGTTTTTAACAGTCTTAGAGCTTAACCATTTAAATTTCTTTATAAGGTAAATAATTACATATTTTAACTTCAGCAAGAATGTTTAAAATGTTGAACTTCTATACAGACTGTCTCGCATTTATTTTTCTACACGTTATGGCACGCCATACGTTGAATAGGTCACAAAACACCCTACTTTGTCCTGTAGCATTTATGGTACAAATTCGTCCATATCTTTGGAAGGACTTGCGACTGTCCTACTTCTTGGTTTATAAACACAGATGACTTAAGTTGATTAGGGCTCAAGAAATGGATTTTATCCGATGATATGGTAATGAATTAAATTATGACATGGTAAGACCCTTTCTGTCTTTCATAGGTATTTAAACCCCCAGAGGCACTCAATTATTTTTTATGACTTACAATTGAATTTCCATTCCGAATTTAAATCAATATGCAAGCCGTTGGATTTCATACAATTCTGCCAAGACAGCGATCTTGGTGGGTAAAGCTGTGATACTATTTTCTTCGTAGTGTTATCACAGAGAGAAAAGGCATAGTAAAGATAAATAAATAAGTATATACTAGCAATCAGGAAAGCTTAGCGGTCTCACATCGTAAATAAAACATTATTGAAAATTACACACTTCTTGTTTACAAAAAAACAGTATTTTTAAATTCACTACCCTTGATAACATTATCTGCCACATGTCACTGCTTGTTATTGGGGGGAGTTTTTGCAACAATTTAAAATCGTTCAAAACTTAAAAAAATCCCTAAATACCATGAGTTATTGACATAAAAAGATACTGAACGTATAAATAAATAAAATATATATTTATTTGATGTAGAAATAAATATAAAAATAGAAAAGGCAACAATGCTTTCTAAAATAAAATAAAATAATAAAAGTATAACAATGGTTCAAATGTCCAAATTAAAATTGTCTTCAAGTATTCATCAGTCAAAATCATCAGTTGAATCACATTTGCTTGAGCTTCTATCATTTACAGTTCTAATAATGTTTTCGGTATGGTCTATACACTTTGTTCAGATTTCTGATGAGCATTAACCTACAACTTTTTCATTTTAATGCGAGAGGAAGCCAGTAAGGTCATAAAAGCTATTAAAGAAATAATTAGAGTTAGGCAGAAACAAGTCTTTTTTTAAATAAGTCTCCATTATTAATGCCCCAATGCTTGCTGCATAAAAGTATTTGGGTTGCCGTTTGAATCACGTGCGTACTTCTTATTGAATATCGTTACCATCCTCGAAATGTTTACAGTCAAGGTGCCTTTTCAGTGGACCAAACAAATAATAGTCGCCTGGGGGTAGGTCGGGACTGTAAGCCGTCTCCACCCTTATTTCTGCAATTTCCGCCTGGGTCAAGTGGATCGAATGCAGCCTGGCATTATCGTATTGTAGCAATATTCTTCTCGTCAGTAGGCCTGAACGTTTTCGTCGAATTGCATACTGAAGCAATAAGAAAACTCTACAGTATGATTCAGCAGTCACATTCTCATTTCTAGGTTACTATTAGTCTGCTTAATAATAGGTAGTTTTACATTGTAAGTAATAAAGCATGCGAATTTTCTGTTTGATTTGCATTTCAACTCTATGAGCATAAAGCTTCATTTCTTTCATAGTCATCTTGATAGGTTTTCAGAAAATGTATGTGTTGTAAGCTGTGAACAAGGATTTCATCAGGATTTAAACACCATGGAAACTCGGTACCAAGGAAGACGGGACACAGTAGAAAGTGCAGCAAACGAAAATTTATTTCTTGGTCGTTGTTTGTGTTTTTACAAGTACTCTTGTAACTTTTTAATGAATATTGAAATAAAGACTTGCACTAATAAACTTATCACTTCTTAAGTAACAGCTTATCTGCATTAGTGGTTTTTCATATAAGGTGAAATGTTGACGTGATACACGAAAACTATGATTTTCGAATTTAGGATACCCAAATTAGTGAAAAACAAGTCTCATGTACAAGTTAGTAAAAATTGTGTTGGACAGTGCAATCAGAGGATTTTCATCTAAAGTTTAGTCAAATCCATTAAGTAGTTCAAGTTAAAAATTCCAGAAGCAAGTTATGAGAGTAAGATAATGCTAACTTAGCTACTTTAGAATTATGTAACTAGATATTTAATTTTTTAATTAATACAGGGTGGTAATTTTACTAAATCTGTTAAAGAAAACTGTCTTCTTTGATTTGCCAACATCTTCGCGTGTTTTATGTATGTCTACCTACTTATGGTCAGGCCATGTCATTACCCATCTAACATAAAATAGCAATAAAGTTGACATTGTATGCACGTATGTATATATTTTAGCATAGCCTCACTCAGTACGCAGCCGATATGGTAAATTGTGCTATGTATGATATCCGGTTTATTACTTAATAAAGTACGAAATTGAATCTTCGTCTTTGAAGGAATAATCTACTGAAATCTCATATCAATGATAATTTTGTATGCATTACGTTAGTACATCCATCACTAGTTTGATGGACTCGTATTAGGTTTAAATTTGAATTTTATGTATGACAGATGCGTGAGTCGGAAGTTCTGCTGTTAGTCAATTATAAATATTGGAAAAATGAAAAGGATTTGTGATTCATTTCAAGGAAATTTTCATGTTAAAACCTGTGCACGAAGTGGATTTGCTTAGAAGAGTTATAATTTTTAGGAAATAATGTGCTGGCAACAAAATATTATACCTGCAAATATTAAATAAATTTATCTTAATTCTGCAATATTCTTTTATTTGATGATGTTTTTATTGACATAGAGGAAGATGCCAGAAGTGAGTAAGGAATATATTTCTCCTAATTTTTCCGAAAATATCCAACTTAAAATATGGAAACGTAAAGCTTCCAGCTTGCTTAAATTTAATATAAATGTGGTGACAAATGTAATTTTACATTGTACTCAGATTAAGCAGGAGCACATGTCGTTTGAAAATACCTTTAGTTTTTATTAGCGCCGAGCGTTACGAACGAAATGATAAAATCTACCTGATTTGGAACTTAATTATTGTTTTCCAGATTATTGCCCTGTTTTTGTGAATTTTCCTCCCGGTGTTGTTTGGTTCACATCTTTAGTATATTTTTTGAGGTTGCTGAAGACAAAACACCGTTACGACTCCCTCTAATATACAATTTGAATCTTTAAATGTTCGATTTATGTAGTTTTCTTCTTGTATATTAAGTACTACCATGTTATCTACATTTAGTTATTGTTTGACGACATTCTGTATACAATTTAAAAAATTATTTATTTAAAATTAAAAAGAGATCTTCCTTAGACTACATGGACAGTGTAGATATATATATATATACACTCACATATATGACGTCTGAGGTTCTTTATATTTAGTAACGAACAACAATTCAGATTAATATTGAATAAAGCGTACACATATTAAACAATAACCTTAAATATGCGTTAATATATTACATTACCTTCAGATGTTCTACACATTTTTGTCCAATTATCCGTAGTAACATTCTGAATTGTCTACTGTAGAAGCACTCTTACATCTGCTTATTTTGAATGATGTACTTATTCGTAGTTGCCACTTCATTTTTTATTTGAACGCACATGAATTCTGTTATATTGATCTTTATTAAGGCGAATTAAATAAACAAGTTCAGACCGAACCATCTCCTCAACGTACTCGATATTTTTGATTTTGACCAAGCCTGTATATCGAGTTTTCTAGATGTTGTTGTGGGAATAACAGTATTGTCTGGCAGCACTATTAATATTTCAAACACTTCACTATTGAGTTCTTAGAGATAATCGGTTGTTTCTTCACCTTCTAAAAGCAATAGGCCATTCTCCACAAAACCAACCTCAGATCCTATATGCAAAATAATGAGACGTTTTCCTTTACATGCAGGCTTAAGTAAGCCTGTAGTCAGTTTTTCATTAAACGTTTGCTGTCGACTTTCTATATTATCATTCACCCAGACTTTCTGTTTGGTATCACCTCCGTTTAGCATGTTTCGTCTAAATAATAAATTGGGCGATTTTGACAAGAATAATCTCTTATTGTCAGCAAATACCTTCCTTTTCACCTGATTATATCATCACCTTCTATCAAAACACCTTCTCGATCTCTCTTCATATATTCACAACAATAATTATACTCATTTGAGTACCTATACTCAAAATTTGTTGCATGTTAATTAGAACATCGGCACTAACCTGAAGCTTTCATAAATTTTTATAATGTTAAATGCCTCATCTGTTCCAAATCATCACGTTGTTTTACTTTATTCAGCACTTGATCGAGTGTAGGAAGTTCATTTTTATAAAAAAGCCTATGAATTAATTGCATTGCAGAATTTTTGACAATTTCATCGTAATAAACAATTAAAGAATGTCTTCCAGAAGCTTGCGTTGGCGGGGTAATTTGTCCTTTCTCCTTGTATTCTTTTATGGTACAATGGATATTCTGGAATTATCAGTTTCAAGTTTTTTGAATACATTCAATATGTTCTGTTTCTCTACCAAAGATAAATATCCTAAGCTCACCTTCTTCGCGGGGATATTTGAGTTCCAGAAGTAATTGCTACTTCCTTCATATCCACGAAAAATACTGTGAAAATGTCTTACACGGAGAATATGTAAATCGATTAGTTTCCAGAAGAACTTCTTTTATTATAACAACGCAAATTTTGGGAGAAAAATTAATACAAATTCAAGATCTAAACATCAATCAAGTGCTGTAACAATATATCAAATATCGCTAGTATAATTTTGGCCAAAAGTTGATTAGCAGTTAGCCTACTTTTAAGCGCTTTTATTTAAAAACATTGTTCGGAATTAAAAATAGAGTACAGCACAAAAAATTTACACTTATCAATGTTCATTGCCATACTGTGTATCTAATACTAAAAAAAATAATAATCCCGAAATGTAAACGTTTCAAAGAAACGAGCCTATAATAGTAACAACAACGAAAGAAATCACTCTCCCTGTAACTTCTACACGTATTTTACCTAAAAGTAAAGAATATAATAAACTGCATCTTCTTAGCCGTCGCCGTAAGATATTTATTAGTTTTCCTTTCTTACTTAACAGTTTTGTTTCTCGGAGGTCGTTAGAAATGGATCTAGAGACATATTTTATCCTAGTGGCCTTATAATTTCACGTGGACAGGCCATACCTCGACCGCATAGCTCCAGAGGCGCAACAATATAAACACGTCGGATAGGGAGAGACATTTTACGTTAGAAGCGGACAATTTTTGAGGGTTCGCATTATGTGTCAAACACGCAACAATAATTTAAATGTTTTAGTGAAATACTGAGGTGGAACGACGTGCGGTTGTGCGTTAGAAGAAATATGTTGAAT
Source organism: Trypoxylus dichotomus (assembly GCA_023509865.1). NCBI lineage: Eukaryota > Metazoa > Arthropoda > Insecta > Coleoptera > Scarabaeidae > Trypoxylus > Trypoxylus dichotomus. The sequence continues at coordinate 13,468,921 of CM042078.1, forward strand.
ATTCGTCGTCGCATAGCTAGGACAAAAATAATAAGGGCTCAGATTTATGTTATAAATTATATTCGGAAAAAGTTCTAATTTTTTTGGGAAATGGAAGAAACTGTATGTTGTTTCGAAAATTAATGACAACTCTTTCTTATATCACTCGCTATCACATCGATATATGGTAGAGATGGTAAAACGGAGAAATCGAAGAAGTAAGTTCTTTGATATCACTAAATTGAAAATTAGAGGGAGTCCCAGCTGTATTTTGTTTTCAACAACAAGAACACATTATTTGTCACTATTCTCTAAACATTTCTAAGCAAATTCATCTTGGGTATAAGTTTTAACCTGAGAATTCTAATACTTCTAATCCTTTTCATTTTTCCACTATTTATAATTGAGTAACAGCAGAACAAAGGGCGCCCTAGTCACGCATTTCTTACGCATAAAACTCAAATTTAAACTTAATATGAGTCCACTAAGCAAGTGATGGTTATAATAACGTAATGCATACAAAATTATCATTCATATGACATTTCACTAGATTATCCTGTCAAACATGGAGATTCAATTTGGTATTTTATTAGTAATAAACCAGATACCATACATAGCGCACTATAATACATCTTCTGCGTACTGAGTAACGTTATGGTAAAATATATACGTACATATATATAATGTCAACTTTATTGCTGTTATGTATTAGGTGGATATCGGCATTGCCTGACTTCAAATTTTATTACAGGTAGGTTTACATAAAATATGCGAAAGTATTGGAAAATCGGTGAAGCAAGTTTCGTTTGAGCAAATTTAGTATGTACCATGCCGAGATTACTTTTTATATTGAGGTCTAACAGATACTCAGTTAATGCGGTCCTCTATGATTACCAAGTATGAGTGATCGAAGTTATATTACATCAGGATTAAGTACCTAATATATGTTTCCCAGAATTTTGAGGTATTTTCTAAGACCTTCAGGCTTCAGCCCTTTTAAAGTCTTAAGCAAAGACAGCAATATCTTAAATAAGTTATGCCTTGGTGCTGTATCGTGACATTGAACATTTGATGTAATACGTTACCAAGTAATTATCAAAATACGAAAAGGAATACGCAGTTTCTTGTCAAATGCTGCATATTTTAAACTATTCTTTCATATATTTTGTAAACAATTGCTTAATCAATTAATGTGTATCATTAGTTACATTGACGATAGTCCGAAATTACTTGTTCATTATTGCTAACTTATTAATATGGAATTACAAAAGTTAAATTGGAAAATTCGTTCAATATTAAATCTAAATATACAGAAACCATCTACATTATGGAATACGAGTTGAGTGTAAAAAATACCAAAATACCATTAATGTTCAAGAGTAACTTTGATCAATTATTATAAAATTGTTGAATTTTCCGTAAAGAAATGGGTTTTTGCTTTAAAGAGGGAAAACAAGAACTAAAAGTAGTAGAAATTGGGATGACATGTGATATCAATTGCTTGAATTCCTCACAAGTAGTGAGTATACGAAGAAATACCCTTTCTTTAACGTAACTCCTTAACCAATAGTTAGCGGGATCGATTGCTGGAGACCTAGAAAGATGACTATTCACAAAATGCCTTCTTATTACGTACTCATCAAATGTGTTGCCTAGCAATTATCTTTACATTATTGCGGAGTGAGGCGTCGCCTTATATAAATATAATTTAATAAAACTAGGTCATGCCGATAGTACAAAGCTTTGCAACATTCGAAAATATCACCACCCATTGATCGGTATAGTTTCCTTTTGTCCGTGTACCATTTCTTCATAAGGAATACGGTTCTTCTAGAGGATTTGATGTAAAACCGCACCAGGCAGTAACCTTGGCATGCAATCCGTGCTAAACAATTGCATTTGGATTATTTCCTGGCCATATTCTGCACTTGCCTGTATTGATATCCCCGTTTAATTCAAAATGTGCCTATTCTATTCAAAATTTTTTTTCTAACCATTCACTGCTATTTTCTATAATTGCCAACATTTGTAAAGCCAAAGTAATGCAAACCTGCTAACCCTGTTCTTTGAATTCGAAACGCATTTTCATTTCATAGGGATACAAGCAAAGCTAAGTTCTTAGAATTCACCATACTATTGAATAACACATCTCTAATCGTTTTGCAATTTTATCAGTGCTAGAAACATTATGCGCAAAATTTCCAGGAACACCTCGGACTTTTTGCAAAACTACAGTTGTGCCGTCTTCATTTTCTACTAACTTTGAGCTACTAAATCGCTTTTTATCGTTAACTGTGCCAGTTTTCTCAAACATTTCACGAGCTTATGAAGTTGTTTTACTGAGTAAGGACCATTTCTCAATCCATGTAGTGTTCGATATATTTTTAATGCGTTGACATCTTATATCTTGGATTCGTAGTAGCACGGAATAAGATCAATACGAACCCCTAACGGCAAAAATATTAATAAATATCTACAGAGCAGTGCGCCACTTGTTTCAATTATATAAAAATTAAATAACTACATACAGAAAAAAATCTTAATTTTCTAAGCCATAATGATATCTATATGGATAATTTCATATATAATATCTTAAGGCTTCGTATTTTGCTCTATTAATCATCCAACATAAAAATTTTATTTTATTCTATACCAGTACTATTTTTCTTCTAACTTTTAATCTTACTTTAAATAACTCTAACTGACTATAATAACGATTCCATCACCTTTTTTTATTTTTATCGGATTCTTCAGCGCTATAACTAGGTATAACGTTCATCCTTACTTACGTTACACCCCGTATTTTTAACGTACTAATGTTTTAGCATATCATGATAAAATTATACTTAAATGCGTTCTTAATCTTTATTTAACACACACAAAATGTTACAACGGTTTAGGCTTATTAAATTAAAAAGACATTATATGTAATACTAATTACATTGAGAATTTTGTCAACTGTTCCCATGATCCTATTCTAGATAGAGATCGACAAAATTGTACGATGTTTTTAATGACACTCGTAGTGAACCAGTCAGCGGCTAATTTATTTCCGTAATGGCTTCTGTTTTCACACATGCATAATAATAGAGTGAAATAAGAATACTTCTTTATTATTCGAAGAAATAGAGGCAGTCCTCTCTTTCTCTTTTAATACTTTTGGTTTTGAAACTGAATTTCAGTATGAAGCCAACGATGAAGAAATGAACCAGTTCCTATAAGAGCTAAATATGATGATCTGACTCGAACTTTCAAAACCTTTAAACTAGTTCTGCAGTTTGAAAAAGACATTACTGTTGTTTCATTAACTAAATGTAAGACTTTTCCGAAAACAAGTGATTTTTTAATAGATTTGTTCAAATACGATGCTTTTCCGGAATCTGAGTATCGTTTCGTTCTACTGTCACCGCATAGTTAGTGCCGTAGTTCCGCGCAAACACATATACATATCTCTCTGGTTCACCGTCTTTCCGTTAACACCATTACAACCGCATTATGTTGTGTTCACATTTGTTAGTGATCGTTCAAAATGATTAAAATAATATCTGAACCCATCGACTGTGAAGCGAGTTCTGTAATGCGGTTTTTGAACGGAAGGAATCTTAATTCAGCAGAAATTTATCAACTTCTAAAGATTTAAGGTGAAAATGTAATGTATAGTCTCTGCAAAGAGGGGCAAGATTTAGAGCTGTGCGGAGAACAACGTGGAGGGGTCAAGTGCGCGGCAAGGAGACTGGAATACCCGTATCAAAGCACTCTTGTTCAGTATTAATTCGGCTGGTGGTTTTGAGCGCTTGACAATTCAATTATGGACGAACCAATGTTCACGATGAAGTACGGAGTAAGCGGTCTTCTGTTCTCAATGATGGTTTGGTTGAAAAAGTTAATAGAAAATTCGTGGAAACCGTACTTACTTTCCGGATAAGAATTTATCTAAATAAGTGTCTAATTGCATTTTGTTTTCGAGTTTTATATAGATTTTGAAACTGCAATTGCATATCCCAACCCAATTCTACCAGTTTTAAATTAAATGCTAGTTCTTCTTTTATTAAATAACTGAAAGTTACTTACAAATTTAGTAACTGGTTATGTAGGTATAGCGAGCATTTGTTTCGAACTAATTGTTCCGTCAATTAACGATTGCAAGGACTATATGGTTGTACAATTCACAGGTACAGCAGTAAACTGCATTCACACAAATTTATCAATTAGGCTTAACGCAGCGTTTCGAAAGCACGTGGACTCTCATTGTCAACCGTGTTACCGACTGATTGTAAAAAATCACACATGCAAATTATTTTCTACGCAGGCTCTAAAATTCCTGAAACATATGGCTGTTTACAATCTATTAGGGGGTCTAATCTCTGGTATGTGTGTATTTTTGTGAAAGGATGGAACGAAAGCAAACCGTATCTTTAACAGGGCATATGGTAATATATCAATCAGACTCGAGTGTGCAATTGGGGGTGGTTCTCTGTGCTGAATAAAGTCTCCGTTCTTTTTCATAAATATCGTTTCATACGCGTCTAATTCTCTACACGAGTTTACGGTTTTAAGAAATTTAAGATTTTTTTAAATCAATTTTATGGCCGGATGTTACCATATGCTCTGCTACGCTTGATAGTTCTGGTTTATCGAAACGAGAATGTCTAATGTTCTTTGAACCTCGTTTCGATACTGCTTTTTGTCTATCCAATATAAACTTTATCACAATCATTGCATGCGATTTGGTAAATTCCGGACCTTTTTATCATCTCCGGTTTATCTTTGGGATTGCCTGAGAGATTCTTTCAGTTGTTTTTTTTTTTACAAAAGACACGTTCATATTTAGTTGTCGGAAAATTTTGCTTAACCCTTTTACTGTTGGGTGAAAAAGAAGTGCTATAAATTTCTTATTACCGGTGCTTGTTGATGTCAAGGTTGTGGAATTTCTGATGTGTTGTTTGTGTTGGCCCTTCCTTAAGATACAGTCGACATCCGTAGAAGAGAAATAATTGTACCTCGCTACATCTTTGATATATTTTAACTCTTTTTCGTACCTGCTCTTGCTTAGCGGAAATCTAGCGAGTCTATTGACCAGAAAACTAATCGCGGATATTTTTTGTTGTTCGCAATGGTGTGAATCAGCGTGATGAATTTGTTGGAATTAGTTTCTTTTCTGTAGATGTCTAGAAACTAATTTAATGTTATCGCGTATGACTAGAGTACCTAGAAACGGAAGCCGATTGTTCACTTCTTCTTCAATAGTAAACTTGATCATAGTGAATTTTGACTTAAGTTCTGCTAGAAAATCTTATAAGCTTCCTTTATTAGTATCAAACACCGCGAAAATATCATCGACGTACCTAAGCCAAATTCTCGGAAAATATTTGCTTTCTTTTTTCAAGTTCGTTTCAAATTTGCTCATGAAAAGGTTCGCAATAATAGGAGATAATGGATTACCCATCGTTGTGCCTTCCACCTGTTCGAACCATTTTCTGCCTATTTGAAAACAATTTTGTGACATAGATAGTTTTTTTAACCTTTTATATTCCGCGGTTTTTCACGTCATCTAAGCTATTTAATTTCAAAAATTCAACCAAATACTCCATAGTTTCTGGAATTGGTACGCTTGGGAAAAGTGAACAAACATCGAATGATACACGGATATCCCCATTTTTTTAATTCAATCTTTCCAATTTTATTTACAAAATCTAAGGAGTTCTCTACACTTAGGCTATCTACTTTGTGGGGCAAGTTCTTGTATTCATTCACTAGCCATTTCGACAATTTGTATGTCGGGGAATCAATCCCGGATACTATAGCTCTCATGGAATTACCTGGTTTGTGAATTTTTGGAAGACAATACATTTTTGGAATGGTAGGGTTTGAACTTAAACTTAATTTGTGTGAGTGGAGTTTACTGCTATACCTGTAATTGTTCCCTTGACGATCTCCATTGTTTATTTATATTTCATCAAACAATAAGCTATAACGATGGTAATTGCGTACAATTCGTTGTACATATATAAAAAGAAACAGAAATACAACGTAAAACATTGGCCATTCTTTTTTTCTTCATGACGTTGTCGACGCGGATAGGGGGTGAAAAACAAGTGAAGTGAGCGAGGGTCCGAAGCACGCACCGCGGTCGCAGCCCGCTAGATAACGCGTTTTACTCATAATTAAGATAGTATCGCGGCCTACCTCGATATCACGGAACGACGAAAACGAACGCCTGATGCTTAATGCTTGCTGCCTCAACGGGCGACGAATATCCTCAATATGGTGTTGCCCGTTTAAATACATATGCCTAATAATGGATAAGTGTATTATATGCATGTATGTATAGGAGCTCCCTCTGCATGCGCCTTGTACGTATTAGGCCGTATTTATTTATTTATGCGTGCCGTATTCGGTTCTGGTGTGTTATTAAGCATCAGATATCGTTAAAGTCGTCCGCGTTAACGAAATTAGGGTAAATTGGCCGCTTCTTTTGCTTCCTATTTTCCCATGGTAGACTGTTGAACGTTAGGACGATTAAATGTTGCTGTCTTGAAAATACTTTGCCTTTTTACGACTTGCAATTGGAGTGGAACTTTGAATCATGTACCATAAAGTTTTAAAATTAATTAAAGTTTTTTTATTTCCAAAAAGTAAATTAATGAAAATTATCTCCTTTAGGGAATGACAAAATCGAAAAGCATGATTTTTCACTATTGGTATTGATGAAACTTTTGGTATTAAGTAGGTATTGACAACATACTTTATTTTAAGCAGCTTTGTCATATTCTATCTAGAGTCTTGCCTAAGACATTTAAAATCTAATCTGAGTGGAAATAGTATACTTACGGGTTATTGCATATTTCAGTTATACTTTTGAAGTTTGTCTATGGAAATTTAATCAATTATTGGCTAACACATCACAAAAATGCCTAGAAAATAACACCAAGATAAGAAAACGCTGTAAATACAGCTTCCTCATGGTATTAGTGAAACCAATTCACGAGAAAGACATGTGAGACATAAGACGCTAACGTGCGGACATGTTTCTGCCTCCCCGGCGTCATCAGCGTGAGCAGTTTTATGCTAACACATATAACATGTAATCCTCTTGCTGCTTCTATCGCCATACCTAACTCTACGATACCATCCACGAATTGCACGAGAGAAGGGTGGGGAACAGTACCCGATTCTTTTCACTCTGTTTGACTTTATGGGCAAATGTTTCTTTCTTTTGGCACTAGTTAGGGCCAGGAATAGTCATTTGTATCGCAGAGTTAGGTATGGCGATAGAGAATTACATGTGTTCGAAACCATGCTAATGACACCGGGAAGGCAGAAACATGTCCGTGTGTTAGCGTTTTATGTCGCACATGTCTTTCTAGTGAATTGATTTCACTAATACCATGAGGAAGCTGTATTATAGCGTTTTCTTATCTTGGAATTATTAACTAGAAGGAAATTACCATAGAAGATAACACCTGGAATATGGTTCTATATCAGAGCATGAAATATCATTTATATTTTCTTGAAAAAGCTGCATACTAACTTTGCTGTTTGTGTCAGGAACACATAGAAACTGCAAAACACAAACCATATGCATATGTCGCTATTAGTCACTCACAACATATTTTTTTTAAAGGAAATGTCTAACGTTTCTTGAACTAGAGGACATAGACTTTAGACTACTACAAAGGTTTCTTCAAATACCTCGTTATTCTAGTCACAACAGATAATAATAAATGATAATAGTTATAATAAGAGTAATATTGGTGCCACTAGTATTCTCTCGCCTCCACATTGTACCAGACTACGCCTAATAGTTCAGTTTAATACTCATGCTGAAGCGATCTATTGAGCTTTGGGCGAAAGGATATGGAGAGATACCATCAGTTTCAAGAAGTTTCTTTTCACATGGTTGTTTAAACATTATACGTAAGAGCTATTGAAGATTGAAAGAAATGTCTCCTAGTGATCTATATCAATATTTTCTTATGATATATTTTCTTGGGCTGTATACGCCACATTTGAAAAACTTCCAAGATTGATGTAGATTCCCTCAAAAAGCTTCAAATGTTGCCATATAGCGATATACATTGTCTTGTTGAAAAATTGAATTCTTGAGCCTCTGAAGATAAGAAAAAAGGTAGAATTCAATGATTTCTTCCAAACGGTGTTGGGTGATTAAAGTAGCTATGATGAATACCAGAGACGATTCCCATGTGGATTATGGGGTTCTATAGTAATTTAGTCAATAGACTTCCCAAGAAGATGACGCTTTTCTCCCTGTTTTAGTATCATTATCTGGCGGGCGCTACACATTCATAAGTAGGATCTAAAACTATGATTGGAGACAATACTATGCCATTTGATATTTAATCAGGGTCGTTACTATTCAGCAGCACATAATGTAGCCGACAAGGCTTCAGTCCGCAAGAGGTTATTGCGTGGTAGATTGTTTGAAGGATTATTAAGAGTTCTTCGTCATTAAACTAAGCACTGACAGTTGAATCTCTTAAAGCTAACGAAGTAGTTGTGTTGTATTGATCATTTTCAAATCATGCACGACAATCACCAGAAATTTTTAGTCAGCTATTGTACGTCTGTACCTCAACATTTCCAACAAAATTGGTAAAAAAATATCCACTTGCACTAGGTTGTTAATTTCTATTCCACTGAGAATATGGGCAATTGAAACATACACAGTCTACGCGAAAAGGTAAATTATTCAGCAAAAACTGCATCCGTAATAAGTTCATTGCGATGGCGTTCGGTATAAATTGGCAAAAATTATTTTTCTTCGCATTTTTTCCCGCATAGAACGAAAGACAATGTTATCTTCATCCTGCAAATGACTTTTTGCCACCGTCCAACGCTCGCTCAAATATACACCGACACGTACAGATGTCGTAACTCGCAATTAACGAAATAATTTCGTCGGACCTGCGAAAAGTATCAAGGTGCTCTTCGGTTGCGGCTTTCGTCGGCTCGGCTGGTAAAAACGAAATGCCGCCCGGCTGGGCTCTGCGTTTAACGGAATTTTTTCCACCTGACCAGTTTTTCGAGACGATCAGACGCTGTTGTCAGTCTTGTCGATCCAATAGCAGAAATTTTAATTAATTTATTAAATGAAATACAGTACGGGACGTATTCATTAAACGATATCGGCGGGTTTTTTCCTTTCTCTGCGTTAGGAGGGTTTTTGTTGGTTGATTTCTTACGCGCTGGGATGATGGAATCTTTTTCGTTCCTCTGCTTGGAAAATGTTGTATTTATAAATAGTGAGAGAGAGAAAACATTTGTGGAAAATATACCGTATGAAATTGAATTTAATTCTCGACTAGATATTGTTAGTTTTACTTTCTGGTATTTTTGTTGGAAACATTCCTAATCATGTTCTAGTTATTTTGGAGTTTATGAATTGCCTAAATTGGAAACCCGACTAGTCATTCTGACTTTGGTCTTTTGTTACGTCATTCCTTTATTAACGTATTGTCATTAAATTTGGTTCAACGTATTGTATGTACAGCAAGAGAATAAAGTAACCGTGGTGCTTGGGAGGAAAGAGAAAGGAGGGATGTGTATTTTTACTTTGTTGGGATTTATTATAGGGGGAGGAAGGATTAATGTTTTTGACATTTAGTTAACTGACATTTGTAGATCATGTCTATATAATACCAAGTTTGCATCTCAAAGTGTTGTTGTGCTGTGGCTAATTCTTGAATTATGTGTTGTGATTGTTCATAAAAATGGATCCTGTACAAAGAGCCGTAATAATCTCCCATTAAATCTATCATTGACCAAAGCTGCCCAGTTTATTACAATACAACCAAAAAGAATTTATATAAGCTGGATATAAATTATAACAAGGCTCTATACAACTTCCATGAGATCAAACCTAATAGCACTTTAAATTAAAGTACAGGATCTATCATTGTTCCTTCGTCGTAGATATCTAAGTTCTGAAAAAATGGTGTACTGTCAACAGAAGAGCAAGTTAATAGATCCCGGATGTAGAAGGATTCATTACTGTTAACTTATTGCGTTTAGAGACTTTCAAGATCTAAGATCTCTTACTTCTATTATTAAGCTTCATTTCGTATCATCTTTCCGAAATATTTCGGTGAATTAAATTACGATAAAAAGCTATTAAATAGCTTATTAGATATTAAATTTTAAGACGCGTTGGTTATCTTTACCACAACCTACCATCAGCTTCCACTAGCTTGGAAAGTTGGACCTAGCGACCACTGTTTTCATAGCGAAAGCAGTAGCGATCCTAGAAGCCTTGAAATAAAATTACACAGACCAACACACATTTTTGTGCCTGGGATTCTCTAAGTCTAATAAAGCAGTTTTGGGGTGCCTAATCCAAAAATGCAGTCGCGGGTGCACTACTATAATCCCGAGACCACAGTGCAAAGTAGAGAGTGAATACATCATGGTTCTCCTCCACCACGCAAATTTAAAATCATGCCGTCTGCTAGAAAAGTTTTGCTGTCTGTGTTCTGGGGTGCACAATGAATCATCTTGACTGACTATTTCCAAAAGGGACAGAGCATTACAGAGGCCTATTACGCACAATTAATATCCAAATTTTGAGACGCTATTAAAGAGAAACGCCGAAGAAAGTTAAGGCACGGTGTGCTGTTCCATCAGGATAATGCTCCCAGCCATACATTTGGTATTGCTATGGCTCCTATACACCAAGCAGGCTTTGAATTAGTAGAGCACCCGCCGGATTTGCCGGATCTGGCCCTTGGTGATTACAGGCTGTCTTCCAAATTAAAAGAAATCTTATATGGGGCAAAAATTTTCCAGTAATTATTAAGTGATGTAAGATGTAGAGAGATAGTTTGCAGAGGTTGAACAAAAATTTTTCCAGGAAGCTGTTGAGATGTTGGACACATCGTTTTCTAGGATTTTCCAACACACATCTTTTGTCGTTTTTCATCTTTTTAACTAATTTCCCAATCCTGTAGCCTCCAAAGCAATCCCATACTACGATATTTCCTCCTCTATGCTTCACTGTTTGTTTTCTGTCATATTTCACGTATGAATTAACGATATATCTAATAGAGCACAATCGTCATTTGATTAATATGAACACATTTATAAACAACATCAAATGGGTGATAGCAGAGCAATTCAAATTATGCTTGTTCCTCATTCAACTATTATTTTCCATGTTACGTATCTATTTAACATTTTTAGTTTATAAATCTTTACGAGTAAAAAAACGAAACGAATCTTTTTTTCAACGAGTTTAAGAAATAATGCCTCCTTAGAAAACGCCACCTTGCTATTACCACGTTATAACGAGTCTAACGAGAAGGCCATAAAGGATCGCTTAGACATTCAAATTACATGCTTAGGATTTAAGGTCATACACGGTGCTAGGCTTTGACGTGGTTAATTTTCTGTTGGTTACAGGCGACTTCTAGGTACCCAGGTACATTGAAATCGTTACCTTTTATAGACGTCACGCGATTGTCCAATTTGTGTGAATAGTTTGCGTCAAATTACTCGCAAAAAGCTTGCACACATTCATCATTTTTCTTTCCGTTAAGTATTGGTTGCGTTATTGTAAGTTTTCCGTAATGCAGCAGGTTAGTAAGAATTTTTTTTTAGTTTTTATCGAGTTTTAAATGTGTAGATTATATATTAGTTAGTCAGAATATAACCAAATTTTTGAGAATCTGTTCCAGTAGGTTCATGACGAAATTATGACATCCGCTTGTTCTGGGTTGCAACCTCTCTCATGATTTTTGACAAACAACGCTAGCCTATAATACAAATAATCTAGGTTATAGCTATATTGCAGATGTGTTAGATAGAGATTTTTGGTTTGTTCTAGCGTTTGAAAGTAATTTATTGTATTGAAGCATACATAAATGCATAATCTATTATAGGTATTATGAGCATTGTAGCTTTTGGTTTGGCTGGCATCATCAACATCTGTTAATAGCTTTATCCCAGTTATTCTTCTTTTTAGTGAAAACAATGGGTTTCAATGACAATCTTTCGCAGTTTGTGGTATTTGACGTATTGTTGATACACTAATATTTTACCCTCTGTGTGCAGGCTGAATAAGTAGAGCTAATGTACTCGTACAAGTACGAGGTATTTTTAATAAAGAAAGAGCTTTTGCAGCATACAAATACTTTCGCGATTTATCGAACACGTCCAATAACCTTTTATTGTACAAGCTTAAAGGGATTAGGCTTTGTACTTAGTAGTGATTCGTCCATAAATTTGCAAGCTTCTCCGAAGTTGAACCATTTTTTATGTAATTCCCCGAATTTAGAAGAATGGCAAATTCCCCATATTATGTGCAATTCTTAGAACCTGGTTCGGTGTGAATACGACTGAATTATTCCGAGCAACAGCAACCAAAATTAAAATAAACTAATATTAATATTAAACAAGCGTTGGTATTAGTAATGGTAAAATTACAATTTACTTGCAATTAACTAACGTAATTAAATTCCTGAAAAAATGTATCAGTCTCGACGGGATTTGAATCCACCACCTCTGCGTTACTGGCGTATTTTGATACCATTACAATGGTGGTCTCGTGGTGTAATGGTAGTAGTATGCGCCAGTAACGCAGAGGTCGTGGGTTTAAATCCTATCGAGACTCATATTTTTTCAGGTTGGTTAATTGCAAGGAAATTGTAATTTTATCAAATTTAAAAACTGCATGGTAGCCAACATCGGAAACTAATAGGAATTACTAGAAGAAGAAGAAGAGTGTGGGATTGAAGATCCCGAGATAATTCTGTACTATATGTAGGCCTATGTAAACGTGTCAATGCTTTTCGAGTCAGTGTGGTGCCAGGTTCTCGCATGGTGGAGAAGAAGTGAGCGTCATTGAACACAGTAGTGGTTAACATATCTTCTAATAATGATGAGAAATAAACGCCAGCAAATGTTTTCCCAATGATGAAAGTAATAGAAGTTGCTCTGCTTGTACTTCTCCTTTCTTCATTCTGCATGAAGGAGATAAGATTTCATTCTTCAATGAAAGAGTAAATTCTGTTACGCAAGATTCTCTCAAATATTTTAGATATATTTAACAGAATCGATATAGAAAGTTGTCGATCTTAGACTTTTCTCTCCCGTTGTATATATAGATAGTATATAGAGATTTATCAAGTGGATGTTAATGGATATGTAAGATGGTGTGAACATACTTTTGATTAGCTTAGTCGGACCTAGTATCCTTCTGACTCCATATCACATTGAATGCTTCAGCTGGAGACGTGGGCCTCAAAAACGATGTGTTTGAGTTTATCTCCTGATGTAGTGATAGAAATAGATTTCTTAAACATTTTTGCGACTATCTACAAGATATGTGCTTATATCCAGCAGTTTTTCTTGCAAATTTGGGGTGTCCGTTTGTATCTCCTCGATTATGTCACCATTGTCTCTTGTCCTAATATCTTTACCAACAGTTTCTTTAAATAACTTCCATGTTGTTTTTGGCTTTATTTTGGAAGGTGATTGTATAAAATGTTATACATTTTACACTACATTTCTCTTGCATTTCAGTTTCTTTGTAGTTCAGCATTAATTTCGATGCATAATTTGCCGAAGACATTAAGAAAACCAAGTATTGTGTTTCAAAAGTTCATATGGTACTATAGAAATTTTGTTGATGTATATAATTTTTTTAATCCTACGTCCTTTGTACCTTGCGGTGTAGGACCGCCATTCTCTTATTTTCCTAGTTGGTTGGCTTCAATCTATCCCATATTTCTTTTTTGTAATGTTACATTTCTCCTTTCCGGGTGTTTCGGGGTCTACCTATTTTGTTTTTGCCCTCTGTTTTGGCTTCAAAAATTTTTCTTTTTCTTATTCGATCTAATTCCATGCTGTGTATATGTCCAAGCCATCCCAGTTTGCTCTATGATTATTCCTATTGGCTTGATATTTAGGCTATTAGTGATTGTCGTGTTTCTCCTTGTTACTCCTCCTACTCTTTTAAGGAATCTCATTTCCATGACCGCGACTTTGCTTTTAATTCTATTCGTGGTTGTATATGACTCGCTGCCATATGTTAGTGCTGGTCTGACTAATCACACTTCTGTCTTTATTTCTTTTTTATCTAAAAATATATTTCTTAATGTATTATATATTTTTGCGGATTTTCCTATTCTCTCATTTATTTCTTTCTCTATTCTTCCGTCATCTTCAATGGTCGTTCCTTAACAATCCTAACTATCAGCTTGCTCTAAGGCTGTTCCTTCGATTTTGATGTTATGTTTTTTTTTTCTTCTACTGTATACGATACTAGATCTTGGCTGCTTCTTCCTTTTCAGAATATATGTTGAGTATCTTCCAATGTTGTTTCATTCTTTGTAAAATTGTTGGCTTAACGTTATGTATCTCTACAATGAATTTTTCACAGTGCAAACTCTGTAAGTCTATAGCAAACTTGATATAATTTAATCGTAGTAATAATGGAGTTATTTTTGTAGGAAAGTTCACCAAGAGGAAAGAAGTAGGGTAGTTAAACCGAGAGAATTTAATTAACGCCTACCGTTTCACGCTAAACATCTTTTTTACATACTTAACTACGTCGGACGTCGTACGCACATATTCATACACGTACTTGGAATATATAAAACGTCTAAAACGCTCCAAATTACCATCAACGTTGCGATTAATTTGTATATCTAAATATTTGTAATGAGAGATAAAGAAGTGAGGCCCGAAGAAATGGATTTATGGCCGTTTTAATGGGCGCGTTTAGTATGCAGATTATCATCTGCTGGAATTTTAATGCCCACAACACACTGAAAAGAATAGTTCTCCTTTCGATGAACACAATCTGATATTCGCTCCTTCTACCGGGCGTTCGCCGTATTCGAACTGCTTTGTGCTCGTTGGTAACGTCGTAGCGGTCGTGAACGAAAACAACGAAAAAAAATTTAAATATCGTAATTGTCAAGCGAATAAGAGAAAAGCGTATTTTAGACGGTCTAATGAGTTTATATTTTTTTATTTATGTCCCGACGGAAAGTATGGAAATTAGCCGAAATTCGGAGTTCTTTCCTTCCTTTCTTGGGTAAAATTACAATCGGACGAAAATTAAGGATTATTTATTACAGGATGCTTAATATCTTAAACAAGAGAAGCGTGAACTTTAAGAACAATGTATAATACAAAATTAATGTTTTGGCAAACTCCTACATACTACAGCAAGGGAGTGAAAAGAAGTTCTTCTTCTTTGAATAAAGAACTTCTATAGTTCCACATAAACTGTGGAATAAAGTATCATGCCTTTAATTAAATTTTAATAATAATAATAATAATCCTTTATTGCCCAACAGCCCAAGGGCCAATTACAGGACAAATTACAATACAATTCTTATTTAAAATAAAATAACTAAAATCGTGTTGCCTATAATAATAACATGCTGAAAATGTATATAATAATGAAACAAACAAAAAAAGAAAGATTCACAAAAATGGCTCCAGATCCCGTTTGTTTGCGTTCCTCACCATGTGACTGAGAGGTGCCTTAAGCAAAATGTTGGTATTAGCTCTAGGTACTTGAAATGTATTATAGTAGCGAGTATGATGAGTAGGTACGGTAAAGTTTATTTGCGCTAGAAGGGCTGGCGAGTCGACAGTATTTTTCAGGATCCTGCAAAGAAACTCCACACTG
Organism: Trypoxylus dichotomus; assembly: GCA_023509865.1. NCBI lineage: Eukaryota > Metazoa > Arthropoda > Insecta > Coleoptera > Scarabaeidae > Trypoxylus > Trypoxylus dichotomus. The sequence continues at coordinate 13,484,558 of CM042078.1, forward strand.
TTACGCTCGCGGCGGTCAGCAAGAGATAGAAAACCATGCTCAACAAGTAAGCTATAATACTCGATACCTCTTGCAGGATACACGTTGTCCATTCGAGGAGAGATATTTTAGAAATTTCTTTTGAACGCGTTCGATCATAAGCTCTTGGTGTAAATAACGGGGATACCAAACAATAGAGGCGTATTCAAGCTTAGAACGAACGTAGGCATAATATAAACGTTTCATTACACCTAAGTCTGAGAAATGCCTGCAAGAACGCATGACAAAACCGAGAGTTTTGGAAGCAGATGAACACATGGACGAAATATGTTCCGTAAATGACAGTCTATCATCAAACAAAACACCAAGATCCAAAATTTTGATATTGCGTGGTATGGCTGCATCATTAATTTGGTAGTTATAGTATAAAGTAGTGTGAGTGTTATTGTAGGAAACCACAGTACACTTGTTGATGTTCAGAGGAGATAATTGACCTTGCTCCAAGTATTAATGCGAAGAAGATTGTCTTGTAAATGTTTACAATCGAAAATGCTACCAACAGTATTAAATATCTTTACGTCATCTGCGTATGCTAAGACGTGACACGTAAACAGAGATAGTAAATCATTTATATAAAAATTGAAGAGAAGTGGTCCAAGATTTGAACCTTGAGGAACACCTGATGTTGGAGAAAACGGCGTAGAGGAATAACCATTGTAGCAGACATAACACTTCCTACCAGTAAGGTAAGACTCAATCAACGTCAGAAACCCACACCAAAACCAAATTTGTCCATTTTTGTAGGAGCATCTCGTGGTTAATGCAGTCGAAAGCTTTAGAAAAATATACGTAAATAACATCCACCTGCTTTCGCTTATCAAGCGCTTCACTAAGATATTGGCCAATGCATGCTAAATTAGTGATCGTCGACCTACCTGCAACAAAACAAAATTTTCATTTAGAGTAGCTCATGTTTTTTATTTAAATTTGGGATAACTGTGAAGCAGTAATGTTTTTCGAATCATCTGGTTGATTATAAATGAATAATGAAGTTAATCTTATTTATTGTGAAATATTTTAAATTAAGAGGTTGTGTTTACAGAAATACGTTTATTGCAAAATAAAACTACGTTGGAAAATATTGTCCTCTTGTATCGATGCAAGCATGAATTCTGCGTTTCATGTTTTCAAATGCGTTTGACAAATATGCAAGAATTACCATCAACCGAGGTGAGTAAGTGGGTCACTTGGTGTCATGGAAGATCATGGTAAATATGATCGAGGTCTAATGTTGATTAACTTTGATGTCAGCAGGAAAGCCAATGTATGCATGTCTAAGGAAAATTTTGGAAGTGGGCTGAGCTTCCGGATGTTCTTTGGTAAAAGAGCAACAAATTAAAAAGAAAATTGTGCCGTCGACTGAAATCAGCAGCTATAAGTTTCAAGTGGACTACTAATTCCCTTATTTTTCATCTTTTTTAATTCAAATTTTTAAAAAGTTCCTAAATTATGTACAGCGAAATTCAAGACAGTTGTATATACGTAGTTTCTTTACTGTTAGTTTCCTCTTAACTTGAGTTTGGCTCAATGTTTAGGGCAGATTTTTAAAAGAAAACGTTTTCTCACCAACTTACGATTTTATTTGTTTCTTATATTTTAGTATTGGTAACCTTAAACCGTTTTGTTATTAAAAATTTTAATTATGTTGACGTTTTACAAGTTTATAATTGTGGGTTTCAAATATAAAACACAGATAACCTTTTTATCTTTTTTGTTTGGACCCATTTTTAAAGAGTTTCCAACATAATAAATCTGTATATTTGAATTCTGCAGGGTCACCAGTAAACGTTTCTAATATCTTTTCAAAGAGAAATCAGCTGTGGCACTTAGTCGCCTTTGTTGGGGCGACTAAGTGCCACAGAAAATAATTCCTCCCTCTGTTCTGTTGTAAGATATAAGTCTATATTGTATTGAAAATTTAGTCGAATTCGACTGATATCAAAGAAGGCATGGCATAAAAACTTAAAAATATAGCGTTTTGTCACTCCGGTTGAAGGTATACTATTTCAAAATTCTTCAACAATGTGTTGTGATGTTCAAAAAATTCTTGTTCTTCATGTGTGGAAAAATTAAATAATCTGGAATTGTGTGATCTGGGTGCGGTGGAGGAAAATTCACTATCCGGTTATAAAAGAACTCTTCGAAATTAACAAGTGTTTATTCAGCCATACGTGCTGGAGCATTGTCTTGTTAGAAATATCCTTCTGTAATTTCATCATCATTGAACTGATTAATAAAGGATTTCAATGATTCGTTGCCTTGACACCGTCAACTAAAAAACAATTCTTTGCGAATGTAATGGTTTTTGCATAAATTTATGAGGATCTTCAGACGAACATATTTTTATATTTTGTTTGCCTAAATATTCCGAAAGAAGGGACCAGACCTCATCAGTAAAGAAACATTTATTAAGAACACCATTATTATTCAAGTTCTTCAAGAATTATATGCAGCACTCGGTTCTTCTGTTATAATCAACGGGACTGAGTTCAAGAGCAACTTGAATTTTGCATGGATATAATTTTAAATCTTTTTAAAGAATAGTGTGGCATGTACCAAATGATAACTGGACTTCCCATGACAGTTCCGCAGTGGATTTCTATGGCGAGTTTTCAATTCGATGTCGGACATCTTCAATACATTCCGCAGTCCTTTTCTTAGGTGCTCCGCTTCCAAATTTATAAAGCACTGTCCCCGTTTCCCTCTTCTGTATATATTGATTAATTGCATAAATCCACTGCCTATTTATCAGTCTACCAGTTCCCACAATAGCTTTCAACAAGAAAAACTTTGTGTTGTTTTCCTAACATGATATGAATTGACTTTACTATGATAGTTTGACTTTTGAAAAACATTACTGTTCCACAGTGTTTCTAATTTTAAATGAAAATCATAGGCTACTCTAAATGAAAATTTAATTGAATGCCAAATAAAAGCGAAAATAATAATTGAAGAAATAGTATCACAGGCTTTCGCGGCTATTTGTCAACGCCTCGACTATCCTCGGGTTCCGCCGTATCACTATGTTTCTAGTGCCTGACGTTTCACTAACAATTGTGGTGGTGTATACACTACCTTTGAGAGTGCGAATCGCAGTTTTTAGCGAAACGTCACGAGCTAGAAACATAGTAACACGATAGAACCCAAGAACTGTTACAACAATAACATTGGAGAAACTTATTGTACCTTTTATACAACGATGCTAATTCGAAGCAACGAAATTTCTGTAGGACTATTAATTGAGTGTGGATAAATACAGAAGACATTTATAGTTGTACAAAATAACTGAAGTCCGTTTCTTCATATTGTCTATCAATGTGGTCCATATTGAAATAGGAATCTAATTTTGGCATGCCTTTAACCTCGATTTCAGTTCATTGACGCTATTTTATTGCCTATTATTGGCATATATATACCTTCGTCATTGATATTTTCCAAAAATCTCGAACGGGTTTCAAATCGGGTGAATAAGTTAGCTATTGTAATAATTTGATTTCCTTTGTAAAAAACCAATGCTTGGTTCAATTCGAAGTATGGAGTAATGTTAGTATATTTTTGTATTGTGTCGTAGCTCGAAATATGGGAACACCATGGCCACTACAATTTCCTGATCTAGCACCTAATCACTACATTCTTTGGGGTTGCCTAGAATCAAATATAAGTGATCTTCTAGAAACTGTAGAGTAGCTGAGAGACAGAATAACTGATGCAATAACAGTAGATCGGCTAGGATATTCCTTCACTCAGAATGGTGGCATTTTTCAAAATTTATTGGATTAAAATTTTTGGTTTTTGCTTTCTGGTGTCCGGTTTTGTTAGCTTTGTAGATTTGTTATACTAGTTTAATTTTTTATTAATCGTGTGATATTGTATTGTGGCATTGACAAATTAAGTACATTACTTATTGTACTTAAAAAAAGTTATTACAATTTAAAGTAAACGCTATGACACATTACTTACTTCTAAAATAAAGTTTGCATTACATTAACTTAAATGTTATCTGAATAACAATTCGAGGTATGCATAATCAAATACATGTACATATATATAATTTTTAAAAATAATTATAAAGTAAAATATCTTCAATTTTGATAAATTAAATTACCAAAACCCGATAAAACAAAATTTAAAACAAAGACACACATTTCAATTTAAATTTTCTCTCGGCACACCAGGATCAGTACTGCTTCAAAACTTGTACAATGTACCCGGCAATAAGCTAATAAAATTATTATTTAATACGTTATGCCATACACGGAATATGCATTTGTCGTTTTGTTTTAAGCGTTCTTCTTTAAGCCGAAGATTAACAACTCGCCGAGCGATTGGCCCTTCGCGCTACAGCATCCATGCTGTGCTGGGAGGAGCTCGCCGGCTTCTTCATCTCTCAACGCGACCAGATCTACCGTACCTCTTTTCTTCGTATAGCCGGCGTCTCACCTCTTCCCACAAGTGCCCTGTACTGGCGGACTAACAAGTCACACCGACCCACACTTCTTGCATACTTATTGAACTATTACACGCAAACGACGTACGCGTTCAAAATGGTGTTTAAACGATGGTATGTGGAGGATAGGTAGAATAGATAATTGGATGTTTTTGCCGTCGCCATAGATGCTTTGACGATTTTTTAGGTACTTAGGAACGTGGAGTTCAAAAATAATGTCAAGTTTTAATGAAGAACATTGGAAAATTCTACAGACAATTAGATCAGATTATACATTGCGTATTAAACTCGAGAAATACAAATTGGGATTGTATTACGTCTGTTTCAAATATTAAAAGATTAGATTGGCGAACAAGAGTAGAGGGAGCATATTATCCAGGATTCTGCCACAGAATAGCAGAAAGAACAATTTCCAAAATTCCTGTAACGTTTTTTCAGTAAACCTCATCGTATTTACTCTATTTATTTATGTTTCATAACCTTGTCATTGCTAGTCGGTTTCTATACCAGTATTTGGCAGAATTTACGTTTGAAATACGTTGTAGAGTTTTAAAAGTGTTTGAGTTACAATATATAAAGAGTTTTGTTTTTTTTTGTTAGTTATTTCGTTCTCATTTTTCTTTTGTATTTCAGTTTTATTGTTTACTTATTTATTGAGAGAAGATAAGAATGAGTAGTGATGGTAATAGTGGAAAGAAGGGCACAAATCCTCATATTTGTGCCGTGAAAAACTGTAATCTAAATTCTTTAAACAATGAAGGATATGGTATGTTTGGATAGTGTACTGAACCAACTACAGTTAAATACCTCACAAATACAGACACAATTACCTATTGTACGAATCATTGAAAACGAAGAAATCTTTGTGGGGTCAAGAGACTATAGAAACTTGGACCTTCCAGCAGTAAATGCTTTTACTTATGTTTGTGGGTATCTGTTAACAAAGTGTTTGGAGAAGCATTCTTGCCTTGAATGCGAAAAACATGCTCTGGAGGCATCCAATTATATTACTGTTTCTTCTATACTTTGCCATTTTAAAAGTGGTGAAGAGGACAAATTGTTTGACAAGTTAAAAATGCCAGGGGAGCTATTTGTTCATTATATGTACATAAAAATTAGAAACAATTTTCTTGGAACAGTTTTCTAGTTTCATCCTTCGCCCGAAAGTAGGGCACACTTTAAACCAATATTTTGGAAATGTCACTTACGTACCACCTTGTCCAAATTTTCTTATGGATTATTTGCTCTCATTATACGTTAGATTGAGAATATTTTATGTTATAAAATTCTTAAATAGAGAGCTGGCCTCTAACAAAGAAAAAAATATAAAATTAAGTATAGAAAGACATTACGAGAGTTATAGTACAAACTATAACTTATTCATCGCTAGTCTGGTGGCACAAAGCCACGCGGTCAAGATCCTTTGCAAAGTCCAAAGTATTGCTTGCTTGGGCATTACGGGGGCCATGGCCTCGACGCCGACGGCTGCGATGGAGACCGTCCTTGGGCTTCCGCCACTGCAACTGGTGCTGAGGTCAGAAGCAACCCTAAGAGCCTACAAAGTCAAATGTAGTGGGTACAAGGTATTTTCTGACAAATTCGGAGACCACACGAGCATCTTGAACTATATCGAACAGACAGCACCGCTGAGAACCGACAAAATTCGGCCCGTGTATAGCTTTGCTGGGGGATACAATGTAATAATTCCCAACGGCGATGCAATAAAGACATATGCAAGCTAATCGGGACGGACCATTTTCCGCTGGTTTGCAGACGCCTCGAAAACCTTGAATGGCACAGGTACTGGAATTTGTCTGGGGGTCTCCTGTTCCATCTTTCAAGCAGAACTAATTGCCATCCAGACATGTGCAGAGAACTCACATGACCTGGAAACGGTGGAAATCGTATCGGACAGCCAAGCCGCTCTTAGGGCACTACAAGCTGACAAGTTTGACTCCGAAGTGGTATTGGGGTGCCATAGAAGGCTGCAACAACTGAGGAACATTGCAGCGTTACGCTGAGATGGGTGCCAAGCCACTCCTTGATCAAGAGGAAAGCAGTATGTGACTTGCTAGCAAAAGATGCCAGTGGACGACCATTCTCAGGTCCTGAACCTATGGCAGTATTAAGACCTACTTTAAATCCGGGCTTGCAGCCAATCACCGGTCCTACTGGAACGGTGTAGACGGTTTAATACACTATAAATCTCTCGGGATTTATCCAGGTGAGGGAAGACTGTGTAAGGCAGTCCTAATGGGCAGGACCAAACTGAGAGCACTCACAGCGATCTTAACTGGACACTGCGCACTGAATAAACACATGCATCGCATGGGTCTAGCAACTTCTCTTTCATGTAGAAAGTGCGGGAGAGCAGAGGAAACTCCTGTGCACCTTCTTGTCGACTGCCCTGCAGTCTGCAGGGAAAGGCAGGTTCACCTTGTGGATGCTGCTCAGCTTGACGGACCCAGGTTAGGAAAATTACCGCTCCAGCGGATTATGGACTTCGTTGCTGAAGTACAACCCGATCGAGTGAATTAAAATCACGTGGGTGCACATTGGGCGAGCTATTGACCAGATACCTCCTCGGGGTTAAAATCCTCGCCCATAAAAAAATAAGCACCTGTACTATTCTCGTGACTAATATTGTATTCAAATAAATGAATGAATTTGTATCTTATCAGATTTTAAGTAACAACCGCATTAGTGGTTCTTCAAAGGGTATAGTATGACATAGAGTTAAGTTTTAGCGTTATACGCAAACACTAATATGGTTTTCGGATTCAGCACACCCAAATTAGTAAAAAAACAAGTCTCATATTGAAGTCAGCAAAAATATGTGGGGCAGTGTAATGTGAATCTGCTAACGAGACATAACTTAGTATTTATATCGGATAGAGGGAAGGAATTTAGCATCAATTTAAACTAATTAACCAACCACACCTTCCTTCTAGAATTAATTTTGTGGTACCTCAGTACGTTACGAAGTTTTTCCCTACTTTTAAGGTCCCGTCATATAAAAGTATAAAGTATTGCTTAAAGGACCCATTTCGCATATAACTAGGAATGCTAGTGGATTAATTTAGAATCCTTTTTGTTGACGTCTAAATATGGTTTAAATCGTTATCTTATTATGTTCCTGCTTTCTGGTGTCAGTTACTGAGCTGTTATTCTGTTCATGAGTCAATTACACCATTCCCTTACCTTTAATTTATTTTTACTACATTGTATGTATTATATATTATTATTATATTATGTTATGTATTATTGTCATATTCTCATATTGTCCTGTAAATAGAAGTATTTTCTGATGGGCGGTAGAGAACATTATTATTATAAAAGAACACCGGCAAGTAGGAGATTCAGTTAAGATTGTTTTAACAATTAAAATAGCTAATCTGTCTACAAAATAATAAGCTAAAACCACATGGGTGCACAATGGGCGTTATATAAAAAAGATAGTATGACATTTATAATAAGTACTAAAACACGACTTGTTGTTTCATTTCTCTATTATGTTTATTTTTTTGATTCATTTTATAAATTAAGAGGGATCGTAAGTTAGGCCGAACTAAACTGTCGATACAGTGATAAATGCAAAACGATATGCAACAATCTGTTCTCTATTATTGTGCTAGAGTTGTTACTATGTCGAATTACTAATTACATTATCCATTTCACTCCGCTCCAGGTTTATACCCCTAACTTCTGATAGCCACTAATTGAAGTATGTTGCTATATTTTTTGCTTTAGTAGGTGTGATATGTATAGTAGTAAACATACTTCTTTCACCCAGTAATATTATGAGTTCTATTACACGAGATTCCAATTATCGATTAACATTTGAGGATGTGTAATTAGCCGTGATGGTTTCATAAAACGGCTTCAAATGTTTTGCAGAGACAAATGATTTGAACACTCAATTTTTCAGACAATGAGTATCGTAAGTGATTCAAAGTACAGACTACAAATTGCAACGAAGCTTTGAAGCACAATGTCTGCTATATATATTTTTTGAACACCTCTATAGTATAATATAATAAATAACTTATAATCGAGTGTATATAATATTCCTATGTGCTATATCCAGTTTAAATGTGGTCGAACTTCCACAACTAACACTCTTACTACTAAGCAGTCTACCGAGGAACTGATCAACAAGATCCCTCTTTTAACCAATCTCAGAGCGAGGGTTATACTGTTCAGATTGTAAGCATTTTAGACCAAAAGGTATGGAGGATTGGTATATCTATCTCAGTACGCTCCACATTAAACAAATTAATTAATTATTCTTCCCATGAAGTGTATCAAGATACTTCGATCTATTTTAAGATCTCATAGTCCCTGCAATCAGAGTCTATCGCAAATTGCTTCACTACATTGTAACATGTCTTTAATACGACTAAACAAATCTAATTGATTTAATTAATCCTCCTGTTATAGCGTTAATTTCTTTACGAGCTCCATATCGTCAACTAAGAAAAAGCAAAACCTTACCCCATTCAATTAATACAAACTGTTGAGAAAAATAGTAATTTAATCTCTTTTCCTCTCTTATCAGCGTGTTCGCGATTGCAATTATATTCCAGCGCGTCTAGATCGAGCGAAATAACAACCGTATCAAACGTTCGTAAATAGGGTAGAGCGAATCCATCGACAATTATAAAGTTCTTATACATATTAAACGATACGAGGTCGTTAATCAACAACGGGCAAAGAGATACGCGCTAACGATAAATCCTTCACTTCGCTAAATGTATCGGCCTTTTACAGTTCTGTAATTCACTTACTTGCTACACTTTTATTTAACACTCGGGCGCTATTGTGTTGCTTAGAAAACGACTACCGCTAGGCACGAATTATTATAGATGCTACCGAGATATTGTTTTGTTACAACGCTGTTACGAGGTTCGCTACCTGTTCTTGTAGGTTCGGTTTTATCGTGATACGCGGAAAAAAGTGTTTGATTGCATAAGACGAATGAAATAGAAGAGTTTCAATGTTGTGCTAACATAAACATTTCAAGCGAAGGCTTTGTATATGTTAAATAATGTAGTGGGGAATTAAGAGCTTTATCAGTAATAGTATGTGTTTGTCATGGTTCGGTATTGCTGGTTTTCTGTTTCATTACTGCCAATGTGATAGTCATTTCTGAAGGTTGATTACTTATAAAGCAGGTGATATAGAAATCGCTACACTTCTACGAGGGCGACCTGAAATGTTTCCGGAATTGACGCTAAAATCACGGTATTGGTGTGGTTTCTTATTTTTATTTTTAGATGTAGTCTCCTCGAAGATCAGTGCACCTTTTCAAAGGGTGCTCCAGTCTCTTTAAGCCGTTGTTTCGAGGTCTGTACAATAGCCATCTATAGCGGCGATAACCTCCTCATTTGAGGCAAATTTCTTACCTTCCAGTGATTCTTTCAGGTTTGGGAATAGGATAAAGTCGGTAGGGGTTAGGTTCGGTGCATATGGAGGATGAGAGACTAATTCGTAGCGTAACTCATTCAATTTCGACACGACGATGCGGGATGAATGAGCCGGTGCATTGTTGTAATCGAAAAGCACTTTTTCCCGTTGCAAACGAGGCCGTTTCTCCTTGAATACTGCATCGAATCGGGTCAATAAATCGCTGTAGTATTGCCCCGTGATCGTCCTTCCCCTCTGCATGTAGTCGATGAGGATCACACCTTGGGAATTCCAAAAAGTGGTCGCCATGACCTTTCTTTTCGGAGCCGATTCGCTGGGAAAAATCCACCGCTTCTACTGTCTCTTAGTCTTCGGTATCTGGTGGTGGATCCTAGTCTCATCCACGGTCACAAAATGGATGAAGAAATCCCTTGGATTGCGATGGATCCTGATCAGACACTCCTCGGAAACGGTCACCCGATTTCGTTTTTGCTCCGGTGTGCCAAAAGCTTTTTCATACCCAAAATTTCGCGTAGGGTATAGACAATGCGTTCTTCTGTCATGCCTATTGTCTCTAGTATCTCTTTCAGCTTCAATTGGCGATCGACTAGCACGAAATCATGAATCTTGTCGACCGTTTCATCGTTGGTAGCGGTAAAATTACAGCAACTTCCCTTGTTATATTCGTTCTCAGCATTCGGCGTGGTACGAGGGAAACCGCAGGATAGCTCATCTCTGAAAAAGATCTCCGCGGTTCGAGGAGACTAACAGACAAGCACGCTACCATCCTTAACTCATGACCACTTACACCAGCTTCTTACACCCTCACACTTTTTAATTGGAAAAAGGATTCTGTTAATTCCATATCCGGATTTGATTAATGTATCCTTGGAAACCTTTTCAGCAACTACAGGATCACTTTTGAAAGAGGTGGTCAAAAGAATATGTATCAGAACTTCAACGAAGGTGGAAATGGAAGGGTAATTCATCAATATTGGAAATCAGTGACTTGGTGAAAATTAAAGAAGATGACAAGACCTTATGGAGTTGCTAGAGTTGCAAATATTCGAACTGCATTTACTTGAGAATGAATGCAGACAAAACAGTAGCAGAAAATTCGGTGCAATCGAGACAATATTTTTATAAAATTCTATCTCTCTGCTCGTGAGACCTTCCCCCACTTTATTCTTTGAAACTATGCCTCCCATTTTGCTCATAAATTATTATTTATTATATGATGTTCAAAAATTTCTACTCTCTTTCGATAAATAATAAATCTTTACCTCTAAATTCGATGCTTTATTCTACTCAGGTATTATCTTGAAGATAAAAGTATACTAAGCCTTGTTCATTAATTTATTGATATCCGATTAATTTTCAACGAAAGGGCATCCTACTTACACCAAAAACGTGCTTTCCTTTTCTACAATTGGAATATATTAAACTAATACATACGACTGTATGTAACTGTAAGAAAAAATTATATATGAACAACGACGTCAACAAGTAGATGTATTATACACCGATTTTAGTAAAGCATTTGACACTATCAATCATTCCCTTATGGTATCTAAGCTGAGTAGTTTTGGTTTTCCGCCAAGTGTAACAGAATTGATCCGCTCGTATTTAACTGATCGTTCATGCTATGTTCACTACAATGGATATACATCCTTAACATTCTCTGCTTCCTCTGGTGTGTGCCAGGGATCCAATTTGGGTCCCCTTTTGTTTAATATTTATTTGGATGATCTCCTACAGGGGCTGGACTGCAATGTACTGGCTTATGCGGACGATCTTAAGATCTACAATACCATAACCTCCCCGGCAGATTGTCTGTTTCTCCAGAACAGTCTGGATACTATTGTTAGATGGTGTACACAGAATGGAATTCATTTGAATCTGGATAAGTGTGCTGTTGTAAGCTACTCCAGATGTCATAGACTATACAATTTTCACTATGCTGTGAGTCAGGCTATTGTTCCTAGGCACTCGTCTGTGATGGACCTGGGCGTGCAGTTTGATGCAAATTTGTCGTTTGCAGACCACATATTATCCATACGAAATTCTGCGATGAAATCCTTAGGATTTCTCATACGATCCTGCAGATCATTCAATAATCCTGCCTCGCTAAAAGCATTATACTATTCGCTTGTCCGCACTGGGTTGGAGTATGCCTCCATAATTTGGTATCCTCACTATCTCCATCTGCAAGTACTACTTGAAAGAGTGCAAAAACGATTTTTGAAATACCTGTCCTTCAAAATTGATGGCACTTACCCTGGACGCGATGTTGATTATGCTGGTCTGCTGAGGAGACACGGCTTTGTATCGTTATCGGATCGAAGGAAGGAATTTAGCAGTCAATTTCTACTTAAACTAATTAATCACGCTATTGACGCTCCGTCCCTTCTCTCCAAAATTAATTTTGCGGTACCTCAGTACGATACCAGGTCCTTCCCTAATTTTAAGGTCCCGTCATGCAAAACTAATGTTCTGCTTAAAGCACCCTTTACGCATATGATTAGAAATGCCAATGAATTACTTCACGATCCTTTTTGTTGAAGAGTCTACATGGATTTACATTGTCGTCCTATTTTGTTCCTGCATTCTGATGTCACCGAGCCATTATTGTATTTATGATTCAGTTGTATCTTTTCGACTAATTTTAATTTATTACTGCGCTATATATTGTTACTACATATATATGCTAGGTTATATTATTCTCGCATTGTCCTGTAAATGGAATTATTTTCTGTTGGGCAATAAAGATATTATTATTATTATTATTATTATTATTATTATTATTATTATTATTATTATTATTATTATTATTATTAAAGAAGCTATTCATATGGAGGGTGGAGCAAAATTTCAGGTAAAGTGCCGTTTCAATTTCAACTCTTAACCCCTGCTAGTTTTTGAGTAATTACGTAGAAAAGCAAATGTAAGGCATCCCGTACAGATTCCGAAACATAAAGAAATGATACGTGTTGAATATTTTAAAGCAATTTTTAGTTATATGTTCTATGAATGTCATTTCTGTAAAAAGCATTATCTAGCACTATCATGAAAAGACGAATTTATTATACAGGTTTAAAGAAAATCTGTACTCCCTAAGAACAACTGGTTTATCTAGTACCTTCTCCTAGTAGAAAAACTAGTCAAACTGTTTAATGTCGTTATCTTTTCTCTTATTTCGGATTACTAGATGGGAACTATTTCCCCAGGTGCGGGAACTAGGCGTCAGTAGATGCTGCTTTCATTGGGAATTTTTACCTGGTATTTTTGCTACTTTCATGCGTTGTGTTGAACATGCTGACGGTATCTGGCTTTCTGTTTTGGTCTTTCAGGCATACCTTCTTCAGTTACTCTGTCAAGTAGCTGTTTAAAGTATGTGAATATTTCATTTCAGGTGAAACTGATTTTATCTAGGATAAATAGAATAAAAATGCAATTATTGTACTAATTACACTAAAAGGTAAGCTGTATTAAAATTAATTGCTAAGCTTCTCATTTAGAACTTAACGCCACTACACACGATAAATGACACCCCACAATCTCCACCATCAACTCCGTAATATATAAACCCTATATCAACGTGCATTTGTTGGGAATTTTGCAAAATTATACAAGAATAAACTATTACTATAAATTATTTACTTTGCGAAATCAGATATCCTCCACAGACACGTTTTAATGTACAACTCTACGCAAGTGCATATACATATGTACTTATGAGTGCACGGGTAGAAAATATGCGCGCTTGAGGAATGAAAGAAAAAACTGCATACAACGTTGCGAACAACGTTATAATTTATCTAGAAAGCGTCGTTGAGTTTAACATTCACGCTGTGGTTATAACATCATAATCATAGCCGTTTTTAACTTGCTACGTAAGCTGCCAACAACGATATCCGCCAGTAAAATTATGAACTTCACCATTTTAATTATCTTGAATAACATTTGTCCATTTTCAAATATAAATATTGTCTGAGAAGAATGAAATAGAAGAGTTACTACATAGTTTCTTAGACTTTCACGGTCGTTTGTCATAATCGTGACAGTTGTCGGGTTTCGCTGTGTCACTAGGTTTTCTGTCCCTGGCGTTTCGCGAACAACTGAAGTTCGCATTTTCAAAGGTATTCTTGAATTTTTTCGTTTTACAATTAGTGGCTTGTTTGCCAATGATTTTATACGGTCGCTTGTCTACATTATGTGCCAATATGGAAATACATAAGTACCTTGAGTTTGAGTGATTCTGTATACGAGGGCAACCTGAAATGTTACCGGAATCGGCTAAAGATGGCACGCGAATGTTTCTTGAATAAGGCAGAAGGAGTGAATTTCGAAAACTAGATCTGATAGAACAAATCTGATGGCATTTTTGGATTAGGCACTCCAAAATTGCTTAATTACAGTCGGCCAGTGTTACTGGTGTTTTAGTTTTTGTTAATAATCGTGTTCGCTTAAATATTAATAAATGTGGAGTACTTCATTACTGCAAACGCCTTGACTAATGGTATATACCTTTCTAATACACAGTTTCTGGAAAGGAAATTTAGAGAGTAACACAATTTAAAGATCTTGCTGTGGATTTTGATTCTCATTTGTCTTTCAGTTTACACATTTCGGATATACGCGCTTCCACATATAGATTTGTATTAGGTTGCCTTATACAATCCAGCAAAGCTTTTCATAATTTAAATACGCTATCAGTATTGTTTTATAACCTCACTAAATTAGAATTTTCGTCATTGGTTTGATACCCATATTATGTCCACCAAGTATGTAGTTGCTTCTTGAACACATATAGAAAAAATGTTTAAAGTTTTTATCCCATAGATTGGATGGTGTCTATCCACCGGGTAACGCTGATTACGATGGATTAATTCGTAGGCATAGCTTAGTCTTGTCAAGTCAAAGAAGAATAACCACACTGATTCGCCCTCACTACCCGCAATCTGTCAGATTTATTTTTGGGCTTAAATAGAATGCTAAATCTTCCAACATGCACTATGTACCTATAGCACGTTTCGATGCTGTTTCAGGCGCCTTTGTTACACACGAGTATTAAAATGTTTATGTGTATTTACCTATGTTAGCCTGCGTGGAATGTTGATCGTAAATTAAATGTAATTCCCTTTTTTTGTCCTGTAATTGGATTCTTTCCTGGTGGACAATAAAGTCATATTATTATTGTAATCATAATAGCACATACTTGTAACTTTTACGTCTCCTTTAAGTGGCAAAGAGATACTATTATCAAAATACCATCGATTCTTATATATAATTGATCATAAGATAACATAGTACATATAGAACCTAATATTCATCACAGCTTCCATGTGGATGTTTAATATTTTGGTTCAATAAGATTGATGTGTGTTGCCAACATTATCTAACATGTATATAGATGCTATTATAAAGGAATGGAAAAAGAAATGCCATAAAGGAATACGTTTAAACCAGAACACCACCCAAAATTCTATCTTATATGCTGATGACTTACTACTGGTAAAACAAACACAGTATGATTTGCAGAAAGGGATATATACATTACAAAAAATCTGCCAAAACTATGAAATGTAAATATCAGCAAATAAAACCAAAACCATAGCTTCCCAGGATTTCCACAACAAATTGTATACTATCTTGGATCGATCTGCTCTTGGTTCAAATCACAAGACTCGCTACTGCCCTTGGTTCTCCCCTACAATAAGAAAACCTAAGACGAAGGCCTATTGTCACAAAGCAAGAATGGAGTTTCAGAGATTACGTAAATTGCTTAAGATGGAGATTATTTCAGCCTGTAGTTCATACGTCCATAATAGCGAACCGAGCCTTACAAAAACCCAACCTTCTTTTTGGCAATTCGCTCGTTCTAGCAGCACGCTGCCAGAATTCCTCGTAAAGTTCTTGATGCCACTAACGAATACAGTGATCCAACATCGATAGTTGATGCCTTCGTTACATTATCCTCCGGTGTTTTTCTATCTGATTCCAGCTTACCACCGTTGTGTTTGCAGTCTGTCGTTAAAGGAAGTAATACAGAGCATCAAAAGTTTAAAGAACAAATTTACAGCTGGTGATGTCAACGTTCCTTGCTTTTTTGTGAAGGATTGTGCTACTATCTTTGCTACTCCTCTATGTATAATCTTTAATCTAGCTCCTACGCACGTGTACGCTTTTTGATATGTAGAAAGTAGCCAGGATTTTGCCAATTTCGAAAAAGAATGATGGTTTTAATGGCTGTAATTTTTCTTTCGCGAAGGTTTTTGAAATCTTAATTTATAAAGGTATTGCTCTCTAAATCTCAGCATGGTTTTTTGGCAAATAGATCTACTGTAACTAAGTTGGCATTGATTTCTGAAGCAATTGCTGAAACCATAGATGATGGTGGTCAACTGGATGTTATTTATAGTGTCGTGACTGGGGATCGAACTCGAATATTTTTTCTCGATTTCTGAATTCCACCTGACTTAACCACGAAGCTAATGTGGGGGACAGAAATTAGTAGATCGGTGCAGAAGGGGCCTGCGCAGGCGGTCGATTTTTGCGCATGGGCGTTTGTGTATTCCGCTGATCCTCCTCCATTCTGCGGGGTTGGTCCGCGTACAATTGTTATTCTTCTGTCCTCTGTATCGGGATAGCCGATCTTCAGCTAATGCTTTCTTTAATCAGAGGGAGCCAAACGTTCTTTATCTTCAGGTTTTGTGTGCTGATGGCGGACGGTGTGGTGGCCATATATGCTGCTTCCAACAGTTTTCTTTTCGTGGTGTTGTCTTCTTTATCCAGGATTGCTGCGTTGTTCCATGCAATACTATAATCCTCTTCCCAAGCATGCAGAGCTACTCGTGACATCCGTTTCCCCCAACCGAACCAATTTCTGGTGTTCTTTGGTTCTGATTGACAAATTGACATTTTGCGTTAGTTTTCTGATTTTCGTTGACGGGCTTTGTTTTTGTTGGCATCGACCTGTTCGTGTTTGAGGTTTTAAGGCCGTTCTGATATAATAATCATTGCCATTTCATCTGAGTTTTTCCGATAGGCTTTTCACGTACGGAATTGTTGTAGTACATACATACATTCGGCTGTCGTTCTGTACTATCAGACCTAGTTGTACGCCTTGTTTTCGCCTTCGACAGGGTTTTTTCTGTGTATCCATTTAATTTCAGTGTATTTGTGATGGAGCGGAAGTCCTCCTCTCTATCTTTATCATCCGAACATACCTCTCGGACCCTATTATACAGATAATCTACGACACCCAATTTGACGCTGTGTGAGTGACTAGATTCGAAATGGAGGTATTATCCTGTGTGTGCCTGCTTCTTATATATGGTCCTCCGTACTGTGCCATCGGACTCTTTATGTACCAGGACGTCTAAGAAGAGAATCCTGTTATCTACCTCCAATTCCATAGTGAACGTAATGGATTCTTCTAAACCGTTAAGATGTTGGAGGAAGCCATTGATTTCTTCTTCCCTATGTGGCCAAATTACGAAGGTATCATCGACGTATCTGGGTCACATCTTCGACATAAATGAGAGAATAAAGGAAAACAAAAATAAGTAGAAGGAACACGCAGAACGGATGCAAGTGATGAGGTTGCCAGCCAGAACGAGATTTTATAGGTGCTTAAGAAGAAGTATAGACAGACCAAATAAAAGATGGGTATTGTAACAGGCAAAGTGCGTAAAACTTGAAGTGAAGAAGTCTCTATCCTGGAAACATCTTAAGTGTAATTATATTCATCTCACATGATAAGTACATATAACCTGCGTATAGAAAATGAATTCACATGCAGAAACGATCAGTGCAAAATATGCGCCCATACAGTGTAAACGCACAGCGCTCGCTAATAAAGAGATGGAACACTAATTAACCAACGTCGTCCTTATAATTTCCGTCATCAAAATCATCAACGAAGAAAGAAAAAAACGCTTTACTTATGCAAGTACAACGCGTTAATACCTCTCGTTCTTCATACGTTCTGACGCGACGGCGAGGTCGCAGGTGCAGAAGCACGGGGGCATCTGTTTCCTTCCGTTTCGTCGTCCAGTGTGGAGGAACAACTTATCTTGTCGAAGATCGAAGATAGCTATCTACTGGCGAGGTAATTAGACCACAACCCCGCGGCATCGCAAGACCGTTATTCAACTCCGTTCTGTTAGTCGGTGAGTGTAGCCGCTATCAAACTGAAAATACATCAACCCTATGCGCTGTTATAGGTCGTTACCTTCGCTTGTTTTCCGAATAGAATTGGCTTGTAAAATTTACCAACTTCCGTTGGGCTTATTAAATTGTAATATGTTCGATATTTCGGTGAGAATGCGATGTTATCTAATCAGAAGGGATTAATCAATCGTATGTTTTAAATCTCTAAAAACTTGATGAATTTTTACTTAAAGAACTGTTAGAGATGGGTACATATGGGTGGGGAATATTTCATTATCTTATGAAACCCTAGCTATTTTATTTGCAGAAGAAATTTTGTGCTTATAAAGACGAAATGATTAGATTTCTAAAATAAGTTTATTGTCCTCAACTGTAATCGCCGTTCATCTTGCCGCTTCTTCCAACACTTTAATTTATCACTTGCCAAAGTATGTCAGAACAAAAATACATAAATACAGTCAGTGATATAACAGCGTGTGGGCGTTTAATTGACCAACAATAGTGTTTCGTTCCATCCATTACCAAAAGCTTATCAATATTACTTCAAATTGGAATAAGTGCAAACATTTTCAAATGCAGGTGCTACTCGCTTCGGAAGATCTAAAAGTGAATATGGCAACTGTTAAATAAATGCATAGCTGACAATTCCTTGTTAAGAAACTTTAAATAAACTGGTGATGTGCAAAACTAAAACCTTTGCTCTCAGAATATCACATTCATGAATAATTGGTATGGGCGCGCGAAAATATTGGGAGATTGGCGCAATACAATTTTTAAGGATGAATCCTTATTCTGGGGCTTGGTTCTTAGAGAGAAAGTATAGACATCTCGTGAATCTGCAGAACTGCAAATAACCGTTAGATATTTACAAACAAAAACTTCTGCGAGACTGCTTCAATATTTTGTGTTGCGGATCATGTCACTTGCTTACCGTAATCCTAAACTTGCAAAAAATGGAATAGAAATTTATAAAAATGGTAGAACTTTGTTTATCAAATTTTATCAGGCATACGAGGAGATAATAGTTCTATATATCCAAGTCGCAAGGACTTGAAATGCAGAGAATGCAATGAATATGCTAAGATGCCCATCAAAGCCGCCAGATGCTAACTCAATCAAAAACGTATAAGCCTACATGTAGATTAGTCTCAAAGCAAAACGTGAACACACTATCATGTAATTATCTTTCCATATTCTAGCAATCTGGTCCTCTTTAAGTCAAAAATGTGACCAAAAGTTTATCAAAAAGGTATCAATTTATACTTAATACTGAAAAAAAAACAACATCGAAGAAGAATGGTCACATATTAAAGAAATATTTATTACGGCAACAATTAATTTAATAGGGGAGAAGAAAAGTAATAGAAATGAGTGGTATAATGAACACACAGAAATGTATTTAAAGAATCCTAAGATCCAACCAATGCGATAGAAAAGAATAGAAGCTAGTAGGATGTGTCGAAGGAAGAAAAGGAAATTGGCCAGAATGGAGGTAGCAGAAACAATGCAACATAACAGTAGCTATGAATGCAGGAAGTTCTATAGGAAAATCAAGGAACAAGTACGAGAATTCAAGCTAAGAACGAATGCGTGTAAGGACAGTAGAGGAAAAATATTGACGAGGAAGGAGGATAATTTAACCAGATGGAAGGAGACTTTGAAGGAGTTTTATCAAACACTGCGAACCATACTGAAGTATAGATGACGACTAGCACCGCTGAAATCGAGGATAAAGGACTCACATACGATGAAGTCGTACAATCTAGACAGTCTTTCAGATGAATCAACTGTAGTTTGGTATAAAATGAAGTTGACAATCAAGATAGGAAATTCAACAGTTGCTACAGTCGCAGAAGAGTATAATTTCATGAAAAAGTGTATTCACTAGCTCGCAAACGAAGTGCAAGAAAGTTAGGAGAACAAATGCTGCTTGGTGGAATGACACCTGAAAGTTTTTGATAAATGAGAAGAAAATAGCACATCAGAAGTGGCTGGCAACTCAAGATCCGGAGGACAGAAAAATATATATGAGATACAAATATGAAACAAAAAAGAAAACCATCAATAATTGTTGGGAAAAGAAATTTGTTGAGGTGGATAGACTTATGGGATGATGAAAATCTAAGTATGCATGGAAACCATTGAGAATACTGAAGAATAGTACAACCGAAGTGAAATCTATAAATCCAGTAGGAATGGATAGCTGAAAGAGATATCTTGAATCTTTATTAATTGAAGACAGAAATAATTTTACGGAAGTAGATTACACAAATGAACCGGTCAACTAAGTTATAGAGGTATGGAAAACTATGAAAAATAACAAAGTGGCGAGTCCAGGAGGTTTGCTCATGGAACTGATTAAGAATTCCCCAATCGTAACATCAGACACAATTGCCAGGTTTGCTTATATCCTGATTACAGGGTGGTGAAGTCCCAAAACAATGGAAAATCGCATATGTAAGTTTTGTACCCAAGGAACGCAGCAAAATGGAATACGAAAATTATAGGGGAGTTCGTGTTAAGTCTTCTATGTGCAGACTGTATGGACTAATAGTAAAATCGAGATTAGAGGAATAAGTAAAAGACTCAGAGGAACGAAGTGCTTCAGACCTGGAAGATCTTGTATTGATACTATTTTTTGTTACGCTAACTTCTGATGGTAGAGATGAAATAGACATTCAGAATAAAATAACAAAGGGAAAACTATAGTTAGATAACCACACCCTGTGATGTGGAATGACAATATTTCGAAGAAAACAAAAACATGGGTATTCCATTATCTTGTTGAAAATTGTGTTATCTGTGGAAGTGAAGTGTGGGTGTTGAATAAGGAGTTGGAAAACAAAATAATGTCAACGGAGATAGGTCTTTTTACGTTTGTATTTATAATATTTGGCGTTACGCCCTAATAGGTAGTAACGAAATGGTAATATCAGCAGTATTAGTAGTATGAGGTTAGTATTTAAAGGAGTAACACAAAACAAAAATAACCCAGCGAAAAACAATGAAAAATGAAAAACGTCAAAAATAACGCAAACGAAGTGATCGCCGCGAAACAAAAGAAAATCGAAAAATAAACGAGCACCGCAAAACAATGTGTTTCT
Source organism: Trypoxylus dichotomus (assembly GCA_023509865.1). Lineage (NCBI taxonomy): Eukaryota > Metazoa > Arthropoda > Insecta > Coleoptera > Scarabaeidae > Trypoxylus > Trypoxylus dichotomus. Next base: position 13,505,729 of record CM042078.1, read on the forward strand.
GATTGGTTGATTCGCAATGCAATTTGTATTAGATGCCCTTTTGTTTCGGCGAACAATGACCGGACTACTATCGCAAATAAAACACACGCCCGTCCAATATACACCTGATGTCCACAGTCAATGGATCTTTTTGTTTCGGTCCAGTCGACAGTTTTAATAATTATTTCGTTGCCGCGCTGGTGCCGCCGTCGCTGCCGCTAGCGGACCGTTGTGGCCGTTTTTTTGACGCTGTAAAGCGACAATGGCCGCGCATCGTTCATGAAGTTGCGCGCTACCGGCGCTACCTATCGGGCTTCGGTCGGCGTATTTAGCGAAGCTCGATTCTTTCGGCGAGGCGCTTTTTGCAGCAATTGCGCTACTCGATTGATTCGTTTCAAAATTTGTTCGCGAACAATGGAAAAAATTGTCAACGGTCGACGTGTCAAGAATAACACATGACATTTTTGTTATGGATTCGTATTCGGCGCTTAAACGTAGAATGTCGTGGAATATATTTTCTTTGGTGAAGAATTAACTAAACTCTGTATTGAAAAGATGTTTAATACGACAAACAAATTGTTATTTATTTTGGGACAATTTAAAGGAAGTTGAAGATAGGCTTGAAATATTAACCGAAATGCATATTTAGGAGAATAATCTTGGACTTGGATAGGAAAATAACAGATACTTTCACAACTTTGGTGACATCATTTATTCAATTTACCATTTTCTCGTTCCGTTTATCTGGTTTTCAAAAAAAAGGAATTGTCATTTTTATATTAAAAAAGAAGTACAAATAACGAAAGAATGGATAATGCTTACAAGCATCCCAGTAAAAGTATTGACAAGAATATTTATTTATATAAAAGACTCCGAGGAACTGGAAACAACAACATTAGAAGATACACAGCATGGATTTAGAAAAGGAAGAAGCATCCAGGACTTAATATTTATAATCAGGCAACTAGGAGAAAAACTAATAGGAAAACGAAAGGAAATACCCATATGTTTTATAGATCCCAAAAAGCTTTTCGTAGGGTAAGAGGAGAAGATGTATGGCAGGGAGATCTAATCGAGAAAATAGGAGACTGCTTGCTTCTCAGGGGTGTCCATCTACCTTGACCAAACTAGTACCCCCAGTATATAGTGTCAATTGTATATTTCTGCAAATATCGGGCTCTATGACTATAAACCAGTTAGTGACTCCTTACAAATTTTTCTACTGCATAAACAATGCACATTAGTTGAAGATTTTAATACTCCCGAGTTTAACGTGCCAAATTTAGACGACAGAAGGATTAACAGTATCATTCTTTCGATGGAAACTCTTAATCTGCAACAGTTGAACAATATTACAAACTTAAATAGAAGGTTGCTGGACCTGGTTCTTATGAATCTGGGTGTGTAATTTACAATTACGCATGGCTTGATCCCTTTGTTAAGTAGTATCTACGCAATCACGTCCCTATTAATTTCGATCTGCTTTCAAATCCACTTTCTAAGGGTAAATATTCTAACACTGTATTCCGAACTTAATGCAGCTGATCGGAATATTTTGTTGGAATACGGCGATATTGCAGGTGTAGTGCAAATATTTTACGACGGATTGTAGACTATCGTTAATCATTGCGTACCTAAAATTAAATTAGTAACAACCATCAGTTGGCACTGAACCCTGGCAAAATGCAACTTATTGCTTTTGGTTCAAGAAATTCTAGTGTTAAAGTCTTGCCCAATCTTGACATCTCATAGATGTGAGATGTGCAGATGCAGTTTCAGCTATAGTATATCCAAGGCTTTACATACCTAGGTCTTACCCTTTACTCCACTAGATACTCCGATTAAGAAAATAAGAAGCCACGTACAACATCATTTACCAAATGACGATTGCAAGGACTGTGTGGATGTACAATTCACAGGTATAGCAGTAAACTCCACTCACACAAATTAATTAATTATGCGGAACGCAGCGTTTCTCCAACATACAAATTGTCCAAATGGCTAGTGAATGAATATAAGAACTTGCCCCATAAAGTAGATAACCTATGTGTAGAAAACTCCGTAGATTTTGTAAATAAAATTGAAAATATTGAATTAAAAGATGGGGAAGTCCTTGTATCATTCGACGTTTGTTCACTTTTCCCAAGCGTACCAATTTCAGAAACGATGGAGTATTTGGTTGAATTTTTGAAATTAAATAACGTAGATGATGTGAAAACCGCGGAATATAAAACGTTAACTAAATTATGCATGTCACAAAATTGTTTTCAAATAGGCGGAAAATGGTTCGAACAGGTGGAAGGCACGGCGATGGGTAATCCTCTATCGCCTTTTATTGCGAACCTTTTCATGAGCAAATTTGAAACAAACCTGAAAAAGAAACCAAATATTTCCTGAGAATTTGGCTTAGGTACGTAGATGATATTTTCGCTGTGTTTGACACCAACAAAGGAAACATACAAGATTTTCTAGCAGAACTGAACTCAAAATTTACCACGATCAAGTTTACCATTGAAGAAGAAGTGAACAATCGCCTTCCGTTTCTAGGTACTCTAGTCATACGCAATAATAATAAATTAGAAATAGACATCTACAGAAAAGAAACTAATTCCAACAGATTCATCACGATTGATTCGCACCATTGCGAACAACATAAAATGTCCGCGATTAGTTTTCTGGTCAATAGACTCGTCAGATTTCCGCTAAACAAGAGCAGGTATGACAAAGAATTAAAATATATCAAAGATGTAGCGAGGTACAATGGTTTCTCTTCTATGGATGTCGACCGTATTTTAAGGAAGGTCCCAATACAAACAACACATCAGAAATTCCACGACTTTGACATCAACAAACACCGGTAACAAGAAATTTATAACTCTTCCTTTTCACCCAACAGTAAAAGGGTTAAGTAAAATTTTCCGACAACTAAACATGAACGTGTATTTTGTGTCAAAAACAACTTAAAGAATCTCTTAGGGAATCCCAAAGATAAACCGGAGATGATAAAAAGTCTGGAATATGCCAAATCGCATGCAATGATTGTGAGAAAGTTTATATTGGACAAACAAAAAGGAGTATCGAAACGAGGTTCAAAGAACATATTAGACACTATCGTTTCGACAAACCTGAACTATCAAGCGTAGCAGAGCATATGGTAAAATCCGGACATAAGATTGATTTAAAAAATCTGACACTACTTAAAAACGTGAACTCGTATAGAGAATTAGACGCGTACGAAACGGTGTATATGAAAAAGAACGGAAACTTATTGAACAGAGAACCACCCCCAATTGCACACTCGAGTTTGATGGATTTATTACCATAGACCCTGTTAAATGATACGGTTCGCTTTCGGTCCATCCTTCCCCGTAAAAGGCATGAGGCCACCTAGTAGATTGTAAATAGTCATATGGTTAGAAATTTTAGAGCCTGCGTAGAAAATAATTTGCATCTGTGATACAGTTTTTACTTTCAGTCGGTAACACGGTTGACAATGGGAGCCCACGTGCTCCCGAAACGCTGCGTTCCGCATAATTAATTAATTTGTGTGAGTGGAGTTTACTGCTATACCTGTGAATCATTTACCAACAATTCAACATCAGTAACGTCGTATTTCTCTCCGTACTGCCCCTATACAAGCAAGCATTTTAGTTACCATTGTTATAGCACTGTTCTTTTAGTTTTATTTTCTTTTGTTGTTTTAAATTTATCTTCCTTTACTTATTTATTTATTTTTTTTGCTATTTGATTCATTAAGGCTAAAGATAAAGCGCCTTATACCTCCATATATGGCGATAAGCGATTTAGCCTTTTCGGCACATAAGTTTAATTAATTATTGTAACTTATTTTGTTTGTTGGTTTACTACTGCCATTTATTCTATTCTATCCTGTCCACCCTGATTCACCGCAAAAGCTAGAAGATTTGTAAATATATAAGAACTCTGTGTTATTTTAGGAAATGGAAAAATACAGGATTGAATTATTATCTCAATGAGTTTAGAAGACTTCGCAATTGCTTAAAGCGGAGGCAGATAAGGCATGTCATGATCATCAAAGGCAGGTGAAAGCGTATGTTAAAGTTAATTCTTAGAGCATCTGGCTATTCGTCGGTAGGCGTAGGAGAATTTCAAAGACGAACAACTAATTCAACCTCAAGGTATCGTTAATAGTTTTACGCATACATTGGTTTCGCGAACTATAAATTCTAAATGTCTCTCTTTTGTTTGAGGATAAGGTGCTGAAGAGTGGTTTAAGACTTAAGAAGGGTATGACATCGGGTGATAATAACATTCTTAATTTTCTCTCAATGAGAGAGTTCAAGAAAATGTTGGTTGACAGAAAAGCATAAAAAAATTAAAAGAGATTGGTAAAATTTCCGATCATAGTCTCACTAGTATGTGAACGAAAGAACTTTTTTATCATCTCCTATTGATTCACAAAGCTATATCGTGTTTCCACGAATGGTTATGTTCCATTTTTTTTTCAACGATAAGCAATACATTTCGCAAAAAAAAAACGAAACAAACCCGTAAAAAAGTAAAACGAACGATAGCCATATCCAATAAAATCTCTCGTATTTACGATTCGAGCGGTACAGATTAGCGGTAACGAAACGGGCATCAAAAATTTACGACAAACATTTTGCCGTATAAACAAACGGATAAATCGGCCATACATGTACGTTCAGCGCATCTATCGTCGCGTATTTACCTATAACTGCGTTATTCAAAAGAGCTACATACGCACCGTGCAATACACCATAGCACGGCACAGCTGTTATACATACGACAAGCCGTCATGCAGATCCTAATCGTGACGATAATTCACATATGTACGGATAGAATGAGAGTTTGTTGCACATGGAAATGATCGCTAATCGCGTTGAATTTATCTTTTTGATAATTTTCGAGTTCTTACGTCATTTGCCGGATTAATGCAACGCGATATTATTAGAATTGATGCGATGATTTAAATGAGGTTTACGATGTGGTAGAAGTGGAATATGTGTATGGCATGCATGAAAGATTAGTTAGAAATCTATTAACCATAACTTTGTCAAGTGACTAACAAACTTACAACTTTTGCAAACTTTCATTTGTCTCTGCAACAGGTTCGAGAACAATTATTGCGAATGATTTTAATTTGAATTCTCTCACGGATAATGGGGTATAGGTTGTCAGTTGAAGGCCCACTAGTTTATTAAATACTAGGAAAGGATAAAAGTCCAATTAAGAATCAACGTAACAAATGAGTTTATTTTAAATTGTTCCAAACTATTTCAAAAGATGGGCTGAAAAGTCCCGGGCCTAACAAAGAAAACATGGTTTCTTTGGTTCAAAATTAGCTTTATTCATCAACGCAATCATTCCAGCGCCGCTCTAACATTTCAATACCACTTTTGTAGAACGATTTATCTTTTGCCTCAAAATAGGCCTCAGTTTCAGCGATAACCTCTTCATTCGTGCGAAATCTCTTACCGGCGAGCACTTTTGAGGTCTGCGAACAGCCAGTAGTCGCTGGGAGCCAAATCTGGCGAATACGGTGGATGTGGGAGCAATTCGAAGTTCAATTCATGTAGTTTTGCCATTGTTTTGATTGACTTGTAACACGGTGCGTTGTCTTGTCGATTTTTTTCTTTGCCATATGCGGTCGTTTCTTTGCAATTTCGGCTTTCAAACGCTCCAATAAAGCTATATAATATTCACTGTTGATGGTATTTCCTTTCTCAAGATAGTCGATGAATATTACACCACGCACATCCCAAAATACCGAGGCCGTAACCTTCCCAGCCGATTGTTGTGCTTTCGGGCGTTTTGGACGAGGTTCACCAGTTGCTGTCCACTCAGATGACGATCGTTTAGATTCCGGAGTGAAGTGATAGATCCATGTTTCATCTATTGTCACATATCGACGCAAAAATTCCGGTTTGTTACGTTTAAACATGGCCAAACACTGCTCAGAATCATCAACACTTTCTTGTTTTTAGTCAACAGTGTGCAAACGCGGCACCCACTTTGAACAGAGCTTTCTCATAGTCAAATGCTCATGTAATATAAAGCCAATACGTTCTTTTGATATCTTTACGATGTCAGCTAACTCACGCAACTTCACTTTTCGATCATTCAAAACGATTTTGTGGATTTTTTTGATGTTTTCTGGTGTTACCGCCTCATTTGGACGTCCACTGCGTTCTGCGTCATCGGTGTCTCTACGACCACGTTTGACGTCAGCAAACCAACGTTTCATTGTTGTTTCTGATGGAGCGGAGTCCCCATAACACTTTTCAAGCCATTGCTTTGCTTGAACGGTATTTTTTCCCATCAAGAAGCAGTGTCAAATTAAACACGAAATTGTTTTTGATCCATTGTTTTGAAAATAACAAAAGTAGCGGGACTCTTAGCACAATAACTCACAAACTAGTGAATAGAATATCATGAAATTTTAACAGCTGTCTTTTGAAGCTTAGTACTAACTGAGAGAAAGGGGACTGCAATAAAACTAGCGTCATCTATGTGTTAGGCCCGTGACTTTTCAGCCCATGTGTTACATAATTTTTTTTTCATCATAGAGTCGTTGTTACAGAAATTAAGTTAATAGAAACTTTAGCCTTTATTGCCACACGTGTTCAATGCTTCTCGAATTTCTGAATTTTAGTTATGGTAAATGGTAAATGGTAAATGGTTTACTATAACATTTACAGTATAGTCGTTGGTTGTTACATTAGGAACACTATGGAAACGATTTTATAACAACTAGTAAAATTAACAAATATGCATATGGATTGTTTGGTATTTAGTATGATCTTTTTTTTGGACTTAATAGCACCAGCTATAACGCAGACCATTGTTACGCATAAATATATGTAGGTTATTAGTTTCATGTAACCTTTTCCTATTATTTCTGGTTCATAGTTTCCTAAAATACAATAACCCCAAATCTTGTGGTATAATCCATGATCGAATCATTATAAAGGGTGGATGTGTCACTGTTTTTATAGTACGTTCTCTATATAACACTACTTCTAAATGTGCAGTCGTAACTTAACATATACAGATACGTTTTTTTTAATTACGTGCCAAATTAGCCTACGAAAATGTGCAAATCTTATTATCAATATTATTTACCTTTTTTGTATCTGCTTGCGCAACTATGACATACACACATACATACTTTTGACCAAGTGTAATCTATATACAATTGTAATTACTTAATACTCGAATAGAATCCGCTCAAGCGTGTTCGATTCTCTCGAACGAATAAAGCCGGCATATCTATTTCAGAAACACCGCCGTAGATTGCAGATTTTGTATAGGAATTGTACGAGGCTTCATCAAAAATTCTAAAAACATAAAGGGGTCGCTTAACGAGATATTCTACTTTTAGATTGGTAGATCGTAATTGATGAATGGCTTATGTTTGCAAAAAATGATTTGTTTAACCTTGTATAATTTGTCTATTTTTTGCAAAACTTCTGCCAAGTGAGCATATTTTATTATATTCCTTTAAAAGAAACTTTAAATGGAATGATTTTTGCACGAAACAGCCCTCTTCAGGGCTACTCTGAAGACGACGGTAAGTGCACTGCCGAAGAGTTGGAATACTAAAATACAACAAAAGATTAAAGCAGGTAGCAACTCTAATTATCATCCATCGTTAGCAAATTCACGTCAAGAGTTTTTTTTAGTGGTTACTACAGGCTTCTCCATACTTAACAAATATGATATCAGAAAGGATTGCAAGAAGTAAGTGTTTGTTGTAACCCTTATATCAAAATTATAGGCAATTATAATTTTTAAATACGCGTCTGTGAGGCTTGGTCAAAAAATTTTGCACCCTCTTCTTGCTGTTGCAATTTTCGTATCGTCTAGCATATTATACGTTCCATTCACAGGTATAGCAGTAAACTCCACTCACACAAATTAATTAATTATGCGGAACGCAGCGTTTCGAGAGCACGTGGGCTCCCATTGTCAACCGTGTTACCGACTCCAGTCTCCATGCTCCAGACTGGGACAATGGGAGCCCACGTGCTCTCGAAACGCTGCGTTTCGCATAATTAATTAATTTGTGTGAGTGGAGTTTACTGCTATACCTGTGAATTTTACATCCACACAGTCCTTGCAATCGTCATTTTATTATACGTTTATTTAATTAGCTTAAATTTTGTAAATTGCTTGAGGTAGTTCTAATTTGGCCAACGAATGATCTGGAAGGGCGTCTTGTATACAAAGTATGTACATTTGGAAATTTTGTGAGCAAAGTGGGTTCAACTTCTTCCGGTAATCATACTCCGCGTTATTTTTATTGTAAGAGAAAGATAATTTGCTTTTCAACGCAACCATGTTGTAATTCCTAGTCTACGAGACATTGGCTTAGAAAAAGCAATGATGAAGGTTTGGAATGTTACTTTAAAATATATAAAATTATAGTTGGAGTGAAGCATCTTTTAATGCCGAAAACCACCACGATTATAAAAGTTTCTTGTCGTACAAGCCTTGTATACCATCGCACATGTATACTAATACCTTACTTATCAACCCAAAGAAATATATCGCGCAGATTTCACGCCTAACTGTCGTTATAACGTAACCACTTACATCGTACGTCGCGTATATGCTCTAGCCATTCTAGAAAGTATGTATTGGCGGGATTTACGACGGTCGATTCTAGATTAACAAGTAGAAATTATTACTAATAACTATAATTTATTACCAAAGTATAGGTTGTGCGGATATATTAAGTGTATAATGCCTTTTACAGTACTCGGATACCGATGGTTCGATTAAAAGAAATCGCCGATAACTTCGTTATTTATACCGGATTATGCGATTAATTAATAAACAGCGTCGCAAAAATGATACTTGACGCGTTATTCGATTCAACCTTTGTCCAAGAATGTAATTGTAACCAATAACTTAGAGTGTCAAAAAGTGCGGTCGTGTTTGCGATTAGTACAAGAAATTGTTGGAGTTAATGTCGATTTATTTTTGTACACCGTTGCACAATGCTATAGTAATTATTTTGCTTCTATCTCGGATAACGGAAATGCTAGAAAGCTTTTTCATTTATCGAATTTATTGAAGGAGGATTGATGTGAACGAAGGATTTAATTATTATCTTTCTTTTAATGTATATGTTCGTTCTACCAAGGTGACATTGTTTAATCTCGTTGTAAACCTTATTATAAGAGTGCTATAGATAATTTTTTTCAATTTTTGTTTTCCCAGAAGCTTCCTTTATTTCTTCATTAGTTTTCAAAATTTATTTTCATAAGCAGACACTGATTTGGCTATCATTTATAAAAATTTTTACTCAAAATAAAATTGCGGACCTGGTAAATTTGGATAAAGTTCTGTTTTCTTTGCCTTCTACATAGCTTTTTTAATTCCTTTCTCCCAACCCCTTCTTGGTCTTAACTTTCTCCTTCTATTAGTAAGCATCGATTTCCAAATCTCTTGTGGTAGTCTGTCCTAGTCCATTCTTCTAATGTGGCCATACGAGGGGAGGTCCAGAAGTTCGTGGAATGAAAGGGTTTTAAACAAAATAAAACAATAAATCTATTTTTCCTTTTCAATATAATCACCCTTAAGCACAATACATTTATTACATCTATGAACTAATTTTTCTAAACCATCATAAAAATATTTTTTATCTTTCGCCTCAAAATGGGCCAAAGTTGCCTCCTTTACCCCATTGTCGTCGGAAAACATTCTTCCACGTAAGTCTTTTTTTAAATTGGGGAACAAATAAAAATCACTAGGTGCCAGGTCTAGACTGTAGTGTGGATGGAGTATTGATTGAAAACCATGTTTGTGCGGAGCAGCCATTGCAACTTTGCTCTTGTGAACCGGCGCATTGTCTTGCACGAGCAATACGCCCTTGGTCAATTTTTCTCGACGTTTTTCCTTGATGGCCTCCTTTAATTTTTCTAATATCGCTGCGTAATATTCTCCGGTTATACTCCTACCCTCTTCTTTGTAATCAATCAATAATATTCCCTCACAATCCCAAAAAACAGTAGCCATCAACTTTCCAGCCGATTCTGACACTTTGAGTTTCTTTGGCGGTGGTGTCCCCTTTTTATGCCATAGCATGGACTCTTGATTGGACTCAGGCTCAAAGTGATGAACCCATGTTTCATCTCCGATAACAATCCGCTCCAAAATCTGTGCAGTTTTGTCTCTACAGAGCTCCAAACATTCTTTGGACGCACAGACGCGATGCTGTTTCTGCAGCGGCGTGAGCATTCTCGGTACCCATTTTGCACTGACTTTTGTCATACCCAGATGGTCATGTAGGATATACAAAATCTGATACTCCAACTAATGCAGATAATTGTTTTCTCTTCAAACCGGCATCTTGCAGTACAAATTTTTGCACTTCTTCGACGATGTCTGATGTGGTGGCCTCAACTAGCCGTCCTGAGCGGGAGTCGTCTTCAATCGACTCCCGACCATGTTTAAAAAGACCATGCCACTTATAAATTGACTTACTAGGGCACTGTTCCCAGTAAACGGTTTCCATTTCATTCAATATGGTTTGAGTGTTCCTCCCTTGCTTTGTAAGGAACTTTATCACAGCACGGTGTTCAATTTCCTTCATAGTTTCAGTTTTCTTCCAGATTGACTTGTTTAGCAGGCAACTATTGGTAAACGACTGACGCTAAGGGCTGCAACTTTACTATGTACTAATGATGAGTCGTCAATCAGAATGACACCAGCGAGCGCCTCTATCCCCACTCCATCCCCTCCATTCCACGAACTTCTGAACCTCTTCTCGTACTATAACAGTTGTTTCCATTCTATTTCATCTATTAATAATGTGTCAACTTGTATTATTTCTCTTATTCTGTCATTTCTTTCATGATCTAATAATCTCTTTTGATCTCCTGATTTTCTTGCCTGTTTGTCCCAACACTTCGTTTGCGGCCTCGCGAATACACTTTTTGATGAAATTAAACTGTTTTGCGACTTTAGCAAATGTCGAATTTCCCATCTTGGCTACCAAGCTCATTTTATACCAAAATACAGTTGATTCATCGACAAAAGGAAATAAACGCGCGGATAAATATAAGATCGCTTCTCAACCCCTAAGACCAAGAAAAGGAAGATCGAGGACTTGCAACTTCATGCATTAGTCTCCGCCTAAATCCAGTGGATCCGATGTAAATATTTGGGGTAGATGTCTAATACGACGCACGTAAGTTCCATTAAATCGTACGTATAATCTCGAAGGTGATCCTGGTTTTATTTGGTTTAGTCGTTTTTCGTTTTATGTTGACAACGCTGCAGCTAATGCGTGTTATCTGCGTGTATTTTCTTTAGTTTCTTTTATGTTGTCGGTACTGTATCACCCCTTACATAGTTTATATGGAGGTAAAAGGAAGTTTCTGACGTGATCTCAGTTGAGCTTAATAATAAAATTAAGTTCCTTTTACTTTGCTGTTGTTTGTGTTTCAGTAGCTGTTATATAAGAATGCAGCTTAGAAATGATTGCTTTATAATCATCAGAAGGAGTGATTCAAATGTCGCCCCGAAGTCATACTTTATAAATACCACATTTCAACACGCGCATAAGAGTGGAGAAAATCTTGAACGTTCAGAATTACTTGTTTGTAGTTATCGTCGCAATATTTATGTGTTAGTATCTAATATCATAACTCTTCGTTGCCCATTTGACTATTTGACATTTACTTAGGCGTATTGAGCAACAGTAGTGAAAAATTAGTTTTACTTCTGTCTAGATTGTATGTAGACTATTTGGGTACTTCACTAGACTTAAGTTTTGTAAGGTAAATATTATAATTTGATGTTTGAGGATCTTTGAGATCAATACGTCCTTACAGTTCCAAAAAGAATATACGTCAGAATTTCCCAAAGCTTCTTAATAAAGTTAAGGTACAATTTTATCTTGTTTCGACCATTTCCGCTACCATTTGGCATTTCTTCTCTATATTTTATCAGAATTTTGTCTAATATGTAATGTTTGCAATGTAAGCCCAATAACGCGTGGAATTACCAAAACACATACAAAATTTAAAAACTGGCATACAATAGCGGCTTTTTTTTGGCAGAATTCTCAATTCATTATAAATGCTTGTAATATTCCATAAATTATTGTAGAACAGGAAATGTTTCCTACAATTTGGGAAAAAGTGTGCTCCTGCTTGAAAATTACCGAGCAGAACTCAACTGTGAAGGCATTCTTCACGTGTAAAAGTATAAATTATAAATACCGTGCATAATATTATAAAAAAGAGAAAATATGGACAAATATGGATGCTAACAAAGACAACGTAATAAATGTTAACGTGAAGTAAATTAAAAAAAAATCATTAAATTATTTTTAGGGTATACTTATCGGTAAAAACGACTAACGCAAAATGACCTACATAAACAAGCGCGCTACGAATTTATGTCTACCAATACTATAGCCTTTCATCAAACAAGGCCCGGCAATTTCCTGGCGTTTTCCTTATCATATCATATTACAGCAATCTTCCACTTGAAAAATTTATTTAAGCGCCGACAATTTAAAAGTTTAACGTTACTTAATATGTTAATAATATTCTCGAGCGTAATTAATTACTTTGTATTACGCTACTGTCGTTAATATACAACATCGACGCATACGATTAAATGTTTTATTCAGATTTATGTGCTACCTGTATCGGGATTGGTTGATCGATTATCGCTTTTATGTTACCGATTCCAGGTACAAGGAAACGCGAATGCGAACGCAACCAACGATTTAAGCGCGCTACTGGACCGCAATTAACACTTCGATTCGAAATATGTACATAAAATTAAATAGTTTATCATATATCAAAGCGTTGGTTTATTTGTATTCATAAAATATTGTTATATACAGTCATGTGCACGAAAATAGCAGTCCTAAATTAATATTTATAATCCCGAATGTGAGGGGGAATTACAGATTTCTCTAATCACGCGTTGTTATTTGCCTATGTAAGTACACTAGGGTGATGGAATAAAATAGACACCAGATAAAGCGGTATAAATATGTAAACAGCTAAATTCTAAGAACGAATTAAGAACATTCTCTTGTCATTAGGGTAGGGGAAGATATATCGGAAGGAATTCGTTATAGCTTAGTATCGTTATAACTATGGCTCGCTTGCAAGGTTCGAGTGATATTAGCGACTTCACCCGGGGTCGCATCGTTGGCCAGAGTGAACGCGGCGCTTCGCAACGTGAAATAAGTAAATTTTTAAATATGCCGTTGTCCACAGTTAACCGTGTGATTACACAATTTAAACGCAAGGAAAAGACAACAGTGGAGCCGAGACCAGGTCGTGCCGGACCTTCTGAAAGAATTAAAAGGGTGCTTGTGCGTGAAGTGTTAAGAGAACCGCGAAAAAGTACAGCTGAGCTTGCGGCAACTTCACAGAAAAGTCAGCGCACCGTTCTGCGATACCTCCACAGTGTGGGTATGTATAAAAGGGTGGCAAAGAAAAAGCCTCTCCTTACGGCGTTTCAAAAACGGCGCTGAATGGCTTGGGCAATCGAAATGCGAATGAAGCCCGAAGAGTTTTGGCGGTCTGTCATTTTTTCAGACGAAAGCAGATACTGCCAATTCAGTGATAGTGGTCGTACGTGGGTATGGAGACGTTTGTCACAGCAACTGGACGACAAATTTTTGCATCAGGCGGTGACATACGGCGGTGTGAACATTGTGGTGTTGGGCGCGATATGGTATGGTGAAAGATCGCAATTAGTAATCTGCGACGGAAATATAAATGCGGCAAAATATATCCAAATATTAACACAAGGACTACTACCGATATTCGACAACGCCATTTTATCTAAAGAAGACGCCACTTTTATGCAGGATGGAGCACCCTGCCACAAAGCAAGAACAACAACCACATGGAAAGAGGAACAGGGGATTCGGATTTTATCATGGCCAGGCCAATCACCAGACATGAATCCGATAAAGAATGTTTGACACATAATCCAGACAAATATGGCGAAACGACCCCGAAAACCCAGCAATAAGGAAGAACTCGGCTAAATATTCCAGAAGACACCATTAATCATTTAATAGATTCTATGCCACGGCGACTCGCAGCACTTCACGCAAGTAAAGGCGGATCGACAAAATATTAGTCTAATTTAAAAATATTTTGTATATATAACGAGAATAGAATCTTTTTTTTTTAATTAGTAGGTGTCTATTTTATTCTGTCACCACACTAGGGTGACAGAATAAAAGCAGTACCATAACTGGCGCCATTAACCGCAAACTTATAATGTTCTATCTGTTGCGGAATAATACAAACATTTTTTAGTTATCAATTTCTGTTGTAATATGGGCCGGGGACAACATTGTTCGTCGTAAAAAGGAAACCCTCTCTTGTTCTTGTAAACGTTAAGAACTGGAGAAAAGTGAAAGAAAATCGTGGTGGAAAAAGTTCAACTGCAATTAAAAGTGAGTTAAGCTTTTTATAAGCACCTCTACTATTAAACGAAGATTGATTCAAACAGAGTTGCGTGCAAGAAGGCCTAGAAGGATACCATTAATAAATAAAAGCCAAGTACAGAATAGGTTGTCGTTTGCTCATAAACATACACAATCAGACGAAAAAAGTGTACTGTGGTGAGATAAAACTAAGATATGGTAGTTTTACGTAATTCTGGTGCATACCAACAACTCGTACGTAGTCCACTATCCACAGTATTTCAACCCCCGCACACCAAAAGGACGGTAAAATTCGGAGACTCAAACATCATGCTGTGGGGGTGTTTTCCATGGTATGGCATAGGCCCTTTACATAAGATAGAAGGCATAATGATGCTGATGTCTATGTAAACACATTACAAACTGTGCTTCTGCCATATGGTGAGCAAGTAATCCCAGTAGGATCGTTGTAAATGCAGGATAGCGATCCGAAACCTGTTTCTGGTAAAGCGAAAACGTGGTTTCGAGATAATAATGTTCTCGTTTTGGGTTGGCCGTTGCAATCGTCGGGCTTAAACTTAATTGAAAATTTGTGGGTGGGATTGAAAAAGGGTTTATCTGCTGTTAAGTCGCAAAATAGTGACGATTCACTGAAATATTTTCCAAGCAGAATGGCAAAAAATTCAGCGGAGACGTGTAGGAAACTAATAAACTCGCTGCGCCATAGCTGTCAAGGAGTGATAAAGAATGAAGATCAAGCAACAACAATGTTAAGTTGTTTCAAATGAATTTGGTATTAAGAAATTGATTTATTTGTTATTGCAGATATGTAACATATAGGAATAAAGATTTCAATAAACTTGCATTTCTTTTAACATATAAATTGATATTTCAGCCAAATTAAGACCACTACTATTTTCGTGCACATGAGTGTATGTAACACATGGGCTGAAAAGTCCCGGGCCTAACAAAGAAAATACGGTTTTTTGGTTCAAAATTAGCTTTATTCATCAACGTAATCTCCATCAAGAGCAACGTAATCTCCATCAAGAGCAACACAATCATTCCAGCGCCGCTCTAACATTTCAATACCACTTTTGTAGAACGATTTATCTTTTGGCTCAAAATAGGCCTCAGCTTCAACGATAACCTTTTCATTCGCGCGAAATTTCTTACCGGCGAGCATTTTTTTGAGGTCTGCGAACAGCCAGTAGTCGCTGGGAGCCAAATCTGGCGAATACGGTGGATGTGGGAGCAATTCGAAGTTCAATTCATGTAGTTTTTGCCATTGTTTTGATTGACTTGTGACACGGTGCGTTGTCTTGATGAAACAACATATTTTTCTTTGCCATATGCGGTCGTTTATTTTCAAATTCGGCCATAAAAACCTCCAAAAAACCGAAATAAAATTAACAGTTGATTGTATTTCCTTTCTCAAGATAGTCGATGAATATTACACCACGCACATCCCAAAATACCGAGTCCATAACCTTTCCAGCCAATTGTTGTGCTTTCGGGCGCTTTGGACGAGGTTCACTAGTTGTTGTCCACTCAAATGACGATCGTTTTGATTCCGGAGTGAAGTGATGGATCCATTTTTCATCCATTGTCACATATCGACGCAAAAATTCCGGTTTGTTACGTTTAAACATGGCCAAACACCGCTCAGAATCATCAACACGTTCTTGTTTTTGGTCAACAGTGAGCAAACGCGGCACCCACTTTGAACAGAGCTTTCTCATAGTCAAATGCTCATGCAATATAAAGCCAATACGTTCTTTTGATATCTTTACGATATCAGCTAACTCACGTAACTTCACTTTTCGATCATTCAAAACGATTTTGTGGAATTTTTTGATGTTTTCTGGTGTTACCACCTCATTTGGACGTCCACTGCGTTCTGCATCATCGGTGTCGCTACGACCACGTTTGAAGTCAGAAAACCAACGTTTTATTGTTGTTTCTGATGGAGCGGAGTCCCCATAACACTTTTCAAGTCATTGCTTCGCTTGAACAGTATTTTTTCCCATCAAGAAGCAGTGTAAAATTAAAACACGAAATTGTTTTTGATCCATTGTTTTGAAAATAACAAAAGTAGCATGACTCTTAGCACAATAACTCGCAAACTAATGAATAGAATATGATGAAATTTTAACGGAAGGTTAGTACTAACTGAGAGAAAGGTGACTGCAATAAAACTAGCGTCTTCTATGTGTTAGGCCCGGGACTTTTCAGCTCATGTGTTAATAAGCATAAACAAGTAGACGTCATTTCCGCGTCAAAAGAAGTTAGACACTATCGGATTTGGATTTTCAGTGTCTCTAGTTTCTAATTGCTAGTCTCTAATTGCATCATTTTTATCGCACTTGTGGTTTGTTGTTACAAATTGCTCTTTGCTGATGATTTGAAACTTTACAACATTGTTAATACTACTCACGACTGTCTTTTTTTTACAAAGTCAATTGAACATATTACAAGCATGGCATATCAATAATAGGCTAGAGTTGAATGTGAGTAAATGTATTGCAGTTATTATATTTAGAACAACATCCTACCCAGGCGGTCAACAATTAAGCATCTTTGCGTTATCTTCGATTTAAAACTATCTTTGACGGACATATTTCCACAATAGCCAGCTCAGCGCTGAAAGCACTGCATTATATTTCATATTACAAGGCCCTTCTCCACTATTGAGCTTATATCGTTCTTCTAGTTTTATTCGTTGAAAATTAGAATATACTTTTGTAATTTGGTGACTGTTTTATAGACACCATCCATATTCACTAGAGTAAGTATAAAGAAAACAGTTAAAATATTTATATTATAAGCAACATGGCGTCATATCTAGTAGAAAGCACAGGAGAAGTAATGCACTATTTCGTAACGAATAGAGAAAATTGTAGAAAAACGGGAAGAAATTGTTTGACTCCACTTAGGGACAAAGATAGTAAGTCATTCAAATATTGTACATTTTTCATTAAAATATTCTACCCACCTTTTTACAACTTCTTCTATTCAGTACTCAGTCGGTAACTAGGTTGATAATGAGAGTCCATGTGCTCTTGAAACCCTGCGTTTCGAATAAATTATTAATTTGTGTGCAGTACCTGTGCAAGACAGTTCGAAAACTTGCAAGAATGTTGGGTTTTGAAGCTCGAAATTTTATTCAATTCACTTAATTAGAATCCCACATTAAGTGGTACTTTTATTACCTTTCCTAAAGAATTTGATTATTTTTTTAAGTGCCAATCTAAAAAAGATATTTAAGAAGTGTGTGTGAGGTGGCAAATGACATATCACTTTGCAGAAATTTTTCTGAGACTTAAATAATGTCCTTGCTTTAAGAGAAACTAAGCCAAAATGGGATTACAAACCGAAGAAAAATGAATAAAGGATTTATTTACTTTATAAAATGTTGAAACTATCTCAGTCAGTAACTTGGTTGACAATGACAGCCCATTGCTTGTTCATTCCTATTAGTATAGACTTGTTTGCAAAATTGTTATACATGTTTTTCGAAATCTGTAACTTTTTCAATTAGTACAGCTTGAAATACTTGTTCTCCTATCCCATGTTATATCTATTAGTAACCACTATACTACAGTCTATTAGTTGATGTTTTTAGCCTGATGTTTGTTAGAAGGTGAATATCATGTAACGTTAACAATCTCGCACAGAACGAGACAATATGCGGACTCTATGTGATGTGGAAAATGACATGTCATCGTGCAGAAATATTTTTAAAACTTAAATAATGTCTTTGCTTTAAAAGAACTAAGCCAAAATAGATTTACAAACCGAAGAAAAATGAATAATGGATTTATTTAGTTTATTAAATGTTGAAACTATTTTAGTCAGTGACTTGGTTGGTAATGATAATAATATGTGCTCTTGAAACATTGCGTTTCGAATAAATTTTTAATTTTAATGGTGTGGAGGGAATTGTATAATGATATAGTCTTTGTAATCGTTATGTCTTCACTTTAATTCGCTTTTTCAGTACATATTTTTTGTCGAAGTATTTACTGGTTCTTATTTTAACGAAATATAGAATTATTAACGGATTTTAGCAATTTTGTAAATTTTAAAATCATAAAGGAAATACAAGTTTCGAGAAGCTAGAAACCGAGCTTTAAATGCAGAATATCGCCTGCAGTCCTAGATTGTGCAACTTCGCCGAGTATTCGGTTACAAAACGTTCACGGACACGACATATTTCCAACGTATGACTCGCGTGTGTCATTCGATACAAGACGCTCGGTGAACAGATGCAATAATCCTGTCTACGTACCCATACGCACATAAATTAAACCACCTTCCAAGAAGAATGTGTTGCGACGAATACATAACAAATTAGGTAGAAGGTCTTATACGTTTATATATACGCGATATGTATTTCTGCTAGTTATCCATAAACATAACTGACAGATGTCCATAACGAACAACAAATTACCTCTGCTGGAAACCGGCCAACGTATGTGCATTCGACGTATTATATGTTTATGAAATATTCATGGGATTAGTGATGATAAGTTAGGGAGAAGTAACCGCGAATGAGACGGGTTCGAATTTTAAACAGGCTCGAATTGTTTCTCCTCTTCGTTTTTTCTTCTTTAAGGGTAGAGCGGATCAAAATGGAAGGAAGAAACGTGAAGCTTGTTAATGAATTTTTAAGGAGTTGTTTTAACCTGTTGGGTATCGTTGTGAAATAGAAAGAGGCAATAAAAATCGACGGAACTAAAGAATAATAATAGTAATAATAATTGGAAATGACGTACCTTCCCACTCTTTTAGTAAGCTGAAAAATTTTGGAATCAAAATGTGATCGGAATCGTTCTTATAAAAATAAACTTATTCGTTTAAGTTCTTAATATTTCAGGAGAAAAACTACAGTTCAAATACAAGAAACCGCAACTTAGGTAAGGGAAATGGAAATCACACTTGAATAGTAAAACTTACAGAAATAATAACAATTAATATAACAAGGGCATTATACGATTTATAATAACCGAGGACGCTGCGTACGGTCCAAAATGGTGCGAATCCCTTATATTCTAGTTATATTTAAAGCTTCATCGTATCATCAAAGACGAGAATAAATCAATAATTTTATTATGACTATTATTAATTTTTGAGGTAGAGAAAAGTATAAGAACAGCTCTTCAGATTTACTAAATAGGTCAATGTAATTCCTACATTTGTATCGTATCTTGGAGGACGAAGACAAAACAGCATATCACCAAATGTCACTAAAAAAATACGTAAAAGTTTGGACGCTTTTGAAACGAATCATGAAAGATCATGGAGAATCATGGAAGATATTCGTGAAAGCATTCTAGAGCCAACGAACAGTGGAAAATTGGATTTGCTGCTAGAGAAATCAAAAAATATATGATGAAAAAGAATATCGTCTGTTTTGTGAGTGGGATGACAGAGAACAAGTTCAAGGTTTTCGAGAAACGATTACACCCGCTTATTTTGCTAAACTTTCAAATAAATATTCCCCTCCATCTTTGTGACCGAAGTATTCCATGTTGCCAGCTTATTTGAAATTAAAGGAAATAGTGA
This sequence comes from Trypoxylus dichotomus, assembly GCA_023509865.1. NCBI lineage: Eukaryota > Metazoa > Arthropoda > Insecta > Coleoptera > Scarabaeidae > Trypoxylus > Trypoxylus dichotomus. The sequence goes on from CM042078.1 coordinate 13,525,698, forward strand.
AAATCGAAAGTATGGTGATTTGATATGATATATCAAAAAAAAGAATGTTGGATATAGAGTATGAAAAATCTAAAATGTTCACAAGAGAGCTAGTTGATAAATTTTTGTGTACAGCTACTGACGACGTATTTTAGATGATGAAAGTATTTTCTTTGATTGGAGTTGGCGAAGCTTGTAGAAGCAATGAAATAATGAAAATATTTATGGACGATATTGAGATTTTAGGGAGTAAGATTGTTATTACCATTCCCGACTCAAAAACTCACAAGAAAAGTTTTTTTGCCTTTGTATCTGAGGATCATATTAAACCCGTGATGTTATTTAAGATATATATAGTTCTAGGGCCATTACATGCTACCACTAAAAGACTGTTTATCACGTACAGAAATGGAAAGTGTACGATTCAGCATTGTGATACTCATTTCTTTTCTAAAATACCTCAGAAAATCGCTACAATTCTTAACCTTGAAAATTCAACTATGTTATTTTATTAGATCTTCAGGAACTTTTCTTGTTAACGCCGGTGGTATTAACATGCATGATGCATTTTGGATTTTTAAGAACTGGGTGGATGGAAGTCAAGCAAAGTTACCAGAGGTTATTCAGGAGAAAATTTGGTTGGGAAAGTTTCAATTGGGCAGAAGATCTAGGTTGGGAATGTTTCAAATACTAAAGAATCAGTGGAACGTTCAGTAAATGCAAATGGTAGAGAAGCTGAAGTTGTAGCGATCCCACGCACGAATCGTATATAATCTACATTGAGATCTGGTCCAAATAGGGTTTATAGCTTCCTGCTGCGTGAGTGTGGCGTCGCTCTGGCTCTTGGATTATCCGTCTGCAGGCCTGTATCAATTCTTAATAATTTCGCTAGAAGATTTGAAATAGTTCTATTCTTCCGCATATTTTATAAAAAGTACATCTCGTTTCTTTAACATGGTTTCATGGAAAGAAGATCATCTGTAACCAATCTAACGTACTTTACACATTCTATATAAGGTATCTTGTAGGTTAGCGGTCAGTTACATTCGATTTACACTGATATCAGTACTCAACAAGATTATGCATAAAATTTTAGTTCCGAAATTGGATGTTTTCGGTTTTAGTAATTCATTTACTTAAACAATTTATTTCTATATATCTTCCATAATTGCACTATGTTTACTACGTTGGCTTTTCATCTGGGAAATTGGGAGTTCCTCAGGGATCAAATTTGGGTTCCTTGCTTTTGAATTTGTTCATCGATGAAATTCTTGATTGCGTTAACTGTAGTAAGTGCATTTTTGCTGATGATATGGAAATATTTACTGAAATTAATATAATGGACAACTGTTACTATTTACAAAACCAGATTAAAAAATAATTCAATGGTGTAATTACAACAAATTTCAGTTTAAAGCTTCTAAATGCAGTGTAGCATCCAACTCCAGAGAAATTAAAATATTACATTTTAACTGCAACATTGATCGCAGTCCACTTACTCGTTGTACTTCGATAAAAGATTTCGAAGTCTGTTTTAATACTTTTCTTAGTACCTTCCATTATATTGTAAAGTCTTCGCTAAAAACTTTTAGGGTTTATTATACGAAATTCGCTGTTATTTCAAGTTAGTCCTGCTATATTACTGTTTAGTACTTATGTGAGAAGCAAGCTTGAACACATTAGCGTGGTTTGTTATTCTCTTGCATGGTTTTAATAACAATATCCTCCAGCAGCAATTTGACGTGGTATCTACCAGATCCACAATGTAGATCTGGTGACGACCATTCAACAGGTCGAAATTCTTGTACAACCTCATGTATAACAACATTGATTATCCTTACCTATTATTACCTACTATTACCGAAATAAATTTGTTAGAACCTCGATTTTCTGTTCGAAAAGTGATGGTTTTTTTATATACCTACCATTACATTAATTCAGCTCTCCATTCTTCCCTCATAGTCAGGGAACTTTAGTAGCATTTCCCAATATTGTGATATAAATTACAATGCACTCCAATCCTTCGAGTTGCTTACTACAACTGGTTTACACTTATAGTTGTAAGATTCTGCATGATTTATTTTTAGTTTTTGTTGTTATATGCCACTGTAGTTTATTGTATAGTATATGATTTTATTTTGTCCGCTCCCTAAATTTAAGTATTATCCTGTAATTGGATTGTAATATGTTGAATAATGATAATATATTCTACTTTATTTTATTCTATTCTATTCTAAGAAAATGGCGCTAGAGAATAAACAACTGATTGGTAGTCGATATTTGCAGGTACAGATTTACACTGGAAAAGTGTTACTGTTTCACTAGATTTCATAATGCTATCCCTTTTTGACATGTAAATTGGTTTCTGCACAAGTCTCTTCCGATTTCAATCATACTCTACCATTGAGCAACACTCGATGAGGTTTATATATACTCATAAAGTTTCATGAAAAACAACGATTAGAACCTCCGTGTGAGTGCATTGAAGTTCACGCAGAAACTTTAAACAATAGGAATGTCAAAGTTTTGCTAAAGAAACATAGAGGAGGTTTTTTTTTATTGACCATTTAACTGCGTGTGCAATAACTTAGGTTGTTTTGTTTTTAATCAAACTTTAATATAGACTTCCCAAGGTCGTCTTAACCTTATGAGAAGTAGTGTACATAAGACTTTTGTTAGGGTTTGTCTTGTATTTTTTCCAAGTTTCTAAGTTAATCTTTTTGTGGAAGATACAACTTTGTTTTCTCGGTATTAAGCCATTTTTCCACAATAGCTTAGCTACTTAAAAGAAGTTTTTCACTTACTACTTTTACTAGATGAATTTGATTTTGTCAATTTATACAAAAAAAACGTATTTATTAAATAGCCAAGCAAGACATAAAAAGCTCCTGTATTTCAATTTATTTGCAAAATATCCAACGGAAGTGCATCTCAAAATCGTATATCTCAGCGAAAACATATTTAAACATCAACTAATAGCCACCTAATATCGAACAATTTCGCAATACCACCAGCATGTGTTGATTATGTACAATTCAAAAGCATACACACGAACGTAGAAGTACTATATAGTTACCTTACATACATATGTATTCGCATATATAGTAGGACAGTCATTATAATTCCACAGCCAATTTGATTTTACGAGTTAAGTTCGTCAGTTGTTCTAAGTGGCGGTTGTTTCGCGTGAACAAGCATTTGTTTGCGCTCTCCCGATCGGTAATTTGCGTGTCCTGTAATGCCGACTCGTTTAACGTTACAACCCGGGTAGCCACCGTGCTCTCACGGAATATATGCCCTTAGCACGCCAACCCCATTATTATTATTATTACTATACCTAGTATACAACCACCGTCGCCGCCGCCATATATGCCAGGTTCTATGTTCGTTGTGCGTTACGTTGCATAATCGTTACGATATAGCGCTATTCTTTCTTTTGTTTCATTCCTTTTTACTAATAAAATATGGATTATAATCTTTTTGGTATGGGTTGGAAGAGCGCTTGACATATTAAACTCGTAATTCTTTCGTTGCTCTGATAGCGAACTTTGATGGAGAGGCTTTTATTTGTCGTTGTTATGGGAGCTGGTGTAACATGAAAGTGCGTTCTTATAAATTATATGTGTGATAATCTCTACAATTATAAATTCTCGCGGTTAAGGAAATTAGTTACTGTAAAAGCTAACTGTGTCTTACTTTAAAGTGATTAGCTTTAACCTAGATATTTTGAAAATTCTCTCTCTAAGTTACTTGCGTGCTATGCAACTTGATACCCAGTAGGAAGCCTGTTGAAGTTTAAGAAATGTATTTGTATTAAACCTAAACAGCATAGTACGGAGTATTTTAATTAAAAACTTTCCCAAAATTATTATACACGGTGGGGTATAACGACCCCGACAAATTTCAAGAGGTATAGAAAATGAAGAAAGTTAACTAGAAAGAAAACTGAATATATTTTTGAAAAGAACATAAAATATAGTATTTTTAATGTGTTTTAAAAATTATATCGTTGTCAATACATTGCTGGAGACGTTCCCGGAAGTTTACCGATTGCATTTATCCAGTTTTCACATATATACGTTACTACTGAAATTGCTATAGTATTACATATTTTTATTTTTGTCTCCATATCAACATTTATGTTTATACCTTATTTAAAGAGCAGTAGATTCTGGTTGATTTATCGTTCTGCTTGTTAACTCTCTATCTATTTTTCCGTCATCTGTCAGTATGCTTCCGAAATAGTCAGATGTGGTTACCCCTTCTAATGTATTGCCTCTACACTTAATTTTTACCTTAGTTTTATTTAAGTTTACTTCTACATATATTCACGTTTTCCATTTCTTTGGTCCAGATGATTATTAGTAGTTCTAGATTTCCTATAATTGTGTGTGCTGTTCGGTTTGTGGTTTCAGTCGTTTGACTACTCTGTCTATTATTAGTACGAATAAGGGTGGATTTAGGACTGTCACCTTCTTTTATTCCTCTTTTCATTTGGAATTCTTCTGATTCTTGCTCTGCAATTTGTAGATTAAATCTTATTGTCTCGTATGTACTTCTGATGGCATCTAGCAAGCTTTCAGGTATTTCCATTCCTTTTAAACTTTCCCATATCTCTCTTCTTGAAACGTTTCTTCTCCTTCTTCAATGTTCTTTATTATACAGATACTGTCTCTCTGGCCTGAAAGCTGCCTGTTCTTCCTCTAGTCCGTCTTGCACATAAACTCTTAGTCGTTTTTCAAGTATTCTTATGTATAGTTTGTAGCTTGTTTGTGCTAAACATATAGCTGTATAATTCTCACATTACGTCTTCTCTCCTTCGGGATTATCAGATTATTGCCCCATTCCCTTGGTATTTTCTATTCCTTTCATATCGCTTTAATATCTCCCATATCCATTTTTGTCCTTCCTGTCCCAGCCATTTAATCATTTTGTATAATATGTCATCTTCACCTGCTTTCCCTATCTTGATGTTTTGTATTGCTTTTTCCACTTCTTCTTCTGTTACTTCTTGTTGTTGTTCAGTTTGTCTCTGTTTATCCTTTGTTTTGTGTTTGTTGCTTAAATTTGTCTTCATAGCATTCTTTCCATATTCTTAGAATGTCTTTTGTTCCTGTATGTAGTCGATTAGTCTTATGTTTATTGCTTTTATTTCCATCCGTTTGATTCCTCTTAAAAGTTTTCTGTTGTCCACTTTATACGTTTCTGTTAACTGTTCTCCAGATTCTCTTTTCTCTTCCTTTATAGTTTTCTTTACAAAGTTTCTCTTCCTACTGTAATCTTCTTTATCTTCTGTTGTTTTTGTTTGTATGTATTTTTTCCGTGCTGTTTTTTTTTACCATCTTTCTTATTGTATCGTTCCACCAGTTCGTTTACTTTAAATGTTTATTAAACTTTGTTCTTCGGTATATCTTCTCTGCTATTGTTAACACTGTTTCTTTAAGGGGCATCCATCTCTCTTCTATGGTCCATTCTATTTCTTCAATGTCTACTCTTCTGAATTCTTTGTTTCTTGTTAAAATTTATCCTTATCTTATTTCATGTTAAGTTTATGTATTGCTAAGCCTCTGTACGTTGGAGACTAACTAACCAAATGGGTCCCTCTTCTCTTCGCTACTAGCACTACAACTCGCACAGAGATTCAACAACATATGGGAGCTCCACCCTGTAGACATTTAGATAGAAAAAATGCAAGTAAGACTGTATGAACTTAAGATAATTTTATTTAGTATCTCTTAACCAAAAGAAATACATGTTGAATTCACAGTAAGCTCCACACCACACAAATTAATAATTTATTCCTGTCGTTTCAAGAGCACAATGACTTTCATTATCAACCGAAGTACTTTCTGTAGTCACCGTTGTAGTGCTGGAACCTATTCAATAGTCATTTTCATTCTCATTTGTTACCAACTAGCACAAGATTAGGAAAATGCTAAGCAATCTTTTTATGGGTAGTGCTAAATGCATTGATCAAAGTTCCAGCTATCGCGAGACTAAGCGTTAATGCTAAAAACTGCAGGTGCGTACAATCATGTTTTGTTTGAGTTATTCTTTTAAAAATATTTGTTAAAGAAAATCGGACAAAATTTCAAGATATTCAAGTTTTTACAGATCTACTAACTAATTATAACAATTAGAAAGCGATAACTCAGGCGATAGAAATGTTTAAAAGGTGCTTCATTATCATTAGTGGAGTTAGTGCAAATAGTGATATTTATATAAGATAAATATTGCATATAACGCCAACAGCGCTACCTGCAGCTCTTATTTAGGATTTGTATAAATATTTTTTTTGCTGACTTAGATCGGACACTTGTTTTTAATTAATACAGGTACGCCAATGCCAAATATGAAACCCAATTTTCCCTATCACGTCATGTTTTTCTTTTCTACGGTATTCACTATGGCCGCAAACAATGTTCTTGGAAACAGAAAAGCCCCCCATTACAAAGGTCTAGTGCAATCGGTGCTTCAAAAATTTTACCACCTAGGTTGTAACATGAGCATAAAGCTTCATTTCGATCAAAGTTATCACAACAACAACTCAGCCGCATTAGTGGTTCTTCAAAGAACATAGTATAGCATAGAGTTTAATTTTGATGTGGTTCAGCACACCCAAGTGAGTAAAAGACAAGTCTCATATAGAAGTCAGCAAAAGTTGTGTTAGGTAGTGTTATTATCTACAAATAAAATGATTTTTAGAAACAAATGACTAACTGTAAGATGTCTTATTAACGTATAGTTAATATAATTTCTTTTACTATGCAAAGAGATGTTTGAACCAACTAGATTTTTTTAAGAAATAATAATTTCTTCAATATAGAAATCCGTTTTCTGTGTGCTCATGTATTGCACGCAGAAATCTACACTGTGATCATTGCACTCAATATAATTATAACAATATACCGTTAATAAACCATAAGTATTAATAACTTCAACCATTTTAAAACCATGACGCAATATTGCGGTCAATATTTCTACCGGAAAAATTGGCATAAACCGAACTAATAACAGCAATGACCGGCGGTATAATAATAATAAACAATCATTACGTTTATTGCGCTATAAGAATGGCATATTAAAGTTACGTTCAAAGTGCTATATAAGGATACGTATGCAGAACTATAGAAATTACCTTCAGCGAAACTAACGACACACGCGGCAACAACTAACCAACATACATTCATAAATCATCGACCCTGTATATACGTATATACGCACGTAATGTAATTGTAATTATTATTATTATTTATAGGAGTGAGATGTGTGGATGTATTTAATGTTGCTGTCCGCAGCGTGTGCATTAACCACAGCTGGTCACAATAAAGTATCTGTTATACAATAGGCAGTAGATAATGTCATAGTACACGTTAAGACCGATTGTTCTAAGATTAAATGAAGGTGTTATTAAATTTATATTAAGTGGATTGTAAAAGCTATAATAGACACAATGGTAGATGAAAATGGAAACGGGGAACGTTATTGTTGTATTCTGTCAGTTCTTTTACAATAAATTGCAAGCCACATATGCAAATTAATAATAGTAAGTAAGCATCCCACGTACACTCAGCGAAATTTCTATAGTTCGATATAATTTTGTAATTCCCCTATAAACATTTAGCAACGGTATGAGTTGGGAATTACCTACAATTATATTTCTGAACGTAAAGAGATTGCCAACAAGAGGTCAATTACAGTATAATTTTCATTGGGAGAAAACACGATTATGGATCGAATAAAGGGAGAGTGAAAAGATCAGAAAATGTATCTGACGATAGATGAAGCAATGGATGTAAGAAAGAATTGTATTGGAAATGTGTTAGTGCGAACTTCAAGAAGCGGTAGATCATCCTTGCTTCTTCTTTTACGTAGTAGATTATTACAGAAGATAAACGCGGGAAGGGTTGTAGATACTATAGCAAATATCTTTGGGAAGCTCAATATATCGGCAGTACAACTTGTTGTAATGTTGGTAACAGAAGGGGATGCGAACATGGTTAAAGTTGGAAAGTTACTAAAACAATCGTATCCTCGATTGCTTCATGTAACCATGTCATCTTGTAGCCGAATTTATTAAAAACAATTAGCCAAAAGTAGATCAATTTGTAGATTCGGCCAAAACAGTTTTTTTTCTCAGCCACGACAGTCGGTATTGACGAGATAGGGAATGTGGCTCAAAGCTGTTTTATATTACGAGAAATTTTTACACATTAAATGTTGTATCTTAAATTTAAATCAGTAAGAAGCCGAAGCAATTTCAGCAAGCCGGTGGCTGGTTTTAGATACTGAAATTCATACCCAAATAGAGCAAACATTAGAGAATCGAGATCTTGTGAAAGAACATCAGTAAGAAGACCCCTTACATAAATGTGTAGGAGACCTGAAGGTTACAATTTTAAAGTAAAGCAGTCCTGCTCACATATGTAACTAATTTCTCATATTTAACCATATCAGATCAACAAACGAGTGACACGTTCAAACTTCCGGATATCAAATATCAGCCTTATATATAAATTTTATATAAAAAAATTGTCTTGAACTTTGTCCTTGTTGAGACTCGACAGCTTTTCCTGTATTTACCGTTCATTCATTCCGGGCATAGGGTGGATACTTTTTGTTATATTTTGTCACTGGTATTTTGATTGGTGTTGGGTAGGTGGATTAATCGATTGTGAGTTTACTAATTGGATTTTTTTCTGTATTTTTACTCTATTACCTCCTCAGGATTTTGTCATTTCGGCATTATTGCAACGCACGGCACCCTTCTGTATTTTACTCTTCAGTTCTGTCGTCTTGATTTCCTGTATACTTTTTACTTTCTATTTTTTCTCTTGTTTACTCTTTTTATTTCAAATTTGAATTCTGTCAGGTTAAACTTCTTTAATTTTTAATATAAAAGAAAAATCATGAAAAAACTAATTAATGTTACAACAGAAACAGTAACAAAATTACTTGGTAGAAGTATCTCTCGTAGTTGATTTAGATTAATAAACGAACTACTTTCGGAATTGGATCGTGTCATGATGAGATATATATAAAAAGAAATAGGAGTAAGATGAGAAAGAAAAAGAAAAAGTAACAAGAAAAAGAGATAAAAAGAAAAATGATAAAGGGTGGGGGGGGCGTGAAATAGAAAGAAAAGTGAAAAGAATAAGAGCAAGAAATAGAGACAAAAGAGGGGGGGGGAGAAAAGAAAAAACAAAGAAAGGAAAAGAGAAGGAGACCAAAAGAGAAAGGTGGGATCTCGACGTTTCGCCTCCGTCGTAGGAGGCTTCTTCGGGAGAATAGGGGAAACCAAAATGACACGGTAACTCGACGTGTAGACGTTAGAGGCGAAACCACTTTGGTAAAAGGTTACGGTGACTCGGCGTGTTGACAACCTTCTGAAGGTTCTCGCCTCTAGCGTAGTTTCCCCTATTCTCCTGAAGAAGCTTCCTACGAAGCCACCTTTCTCTTTTGGTCTCTTTCTTTTTTCTCTCGCCCCTCTTCTCCACCCCCCGCTTCTGTCACTATTTCTTTCTCTGATTCTTTTCACTTTTCTTTCTACTTCACGTCCTCACACCCTTTATCATTTTTCTTTTTATCTCTTTTTCTTCTTATTTTTTCTTTTTCTTTTTCCTCTTACTCTCTTCTTTTTATATATATCTCATCATGACACGGTCCAATTCCGCAAGTACTTCGTTTATTACTAACTATGGCCGTGGAAGCCTACATATTCGTTTGATTTAGATTGTTTGTCTGTCCTTTGTTGCAAACCAAATCTGGGTTCCTTTGTCTCCTGATTTTGTTTTATCGGTGCTGTTTAAAATGTACTGGGAAAGAAGCGTGTATCCTTGATTAATCCATAGTGTATAGTGTATAGGGTATTGTTGGTAATAACGTATAGCTAAAACTATGGCAGAATAGGAACAGGAAACCAATAAAATGAATAACATACATGAGAAATGTAGATGACTCCATAAAAAAAGATCATTATAGACAGGAACTTTCTATCAATTTAACACAATGGATAGATATAGACCATCCATACGCTTGCGGTAAAAAATAAAATTACTCCATTCGACGAGAGAGCTAGTTTCTCGCATTTGATTCCGTTGATACCGCCAGAACTAATAACAATAATTCTCGTAATTATAAATTAATGAGATTATCGCTTAACAACCGTCTATCCTACCTTGTCTATACGCACGTTTATTGCTTAACATGCACATTGCGCTCATATGCCTATGTATGTGCATAAAACGAAAGACACGCGAGTAAGACCAGGAAAAAAGGAGGACAATTAATGTGCGCAGGAAATACTGCACTATATACAACAGAGAAGCAGAAATTAAATTATTACCTCCATTATCAAAGCGGAATAAGTGGGTATAGATAGGTGTAAGCTGGGTGGCTTTAATGCTAGTTGGTCTCTTTCCACTTCCCTTATCGCGTTTTCGTTATACGAGGGTGGATCGATAAGTTGGTTTTAAAAAAGGAAGAAAATCAAAGTAAGAATGCTACTATAAACGATTAGTTAAAGAAAATTATTAATACATATGTATCTTTGCAAGGTAACTTAGATATGTTGCATAGTAGGGTGACATGAGCTGTGTTACAAAATTTTCGTCATTAAAATTGACGGTTTTTTTGGATCTAAACAACGTGGATGACGTGAAGATCGCAGAATATAAAAGCCTGACGAAATTGTGAATGTTTCAAAATTACTTTAAAATAGCCGAAAAATGGGGACACGGCAATGGCTTGGAAGATTTGTAAGAACTCTGCTTATTAGAAGAAGTAAACAGAAGTAAGCACAGTAAACACTCTTGATGGAAAGAAAATATTTACCAATACTGGCTGCCAGGTGTGCCACCTATTCGACGTACGAGGATTTTGAAAATAGTATGTGCGTTATTCCGAGGCGATACTTGTTTTTTTTTAACTTGATAGAAATGTGAGAGTGCAGTACGTTAAGCCTCTTTAGGAATAATTTGGAAGATATTATGTTTAATCACAAATGTGTTTTTCAGACAGAACGATATATATATATATATCGTTTATATATATGTTGTTTTTGGGACCCTATTTTTTAATTTTAAATTTATATTTAAATTCCAGTAATAAGTAACTAAAGTAGATATCTGAAACATCCAATACACAGAAAGAAAACTGTATGGAATAAATATTTTAAATCTTAAAGAATAGGAAGCCCTAACGATACTTTTCCTCCAACAAAAACAAAACAAAATAAGGCTGTGAACCGAACACAGTTAGAAAATTTAGAAAACGAATCATTGGTTTTTAAGTTGAAATAAAATATATCATTATAATACGCTAGAAAAATTAGGAAACTCCATTTAAAGTTAATTACTCAAGCAGCTATATTTATATCAATCGAAATGTAAGTGAGAGTATGCAACGAATAATTAATTTTTACATTGAGCCATAATAAACGATAATCTGAACTTTTCATTTAATTTTTTTTTAGAAATTGACTAAATACATATATTAATTTGCGTATTTTCATTAATTTGTATTGCAGCGTTTTGTTTATAGTTATGTTCCAGTAAAGAAATTGTCAAATCACCACCAACTTTATCATTAAAAGCAATGCTACCGATTATTTCATTCATTTTGCAATTATCGAATCAGTAACTCGACTGGCAATGAGAGTCTATATGTTCCTGAAAAGCTGCGTTCTGAATAAATTATTAATTTGTGTGGAGTGCAGTTTACTGGGATTCCTGTGAAGTATACAAGCATACAGTCCTTACAATCATTATAGCTTTTACGGGTTGGAGGAAATTTATAGAGTAATTAAATTCTTGAATTGAATCTGCTTGCGAGCATCGCAGCTTGCTAACTAGCTCCGTACATTTGGAAACGTTTACGACCTTGCTGCATAACACTTTTTTTGGAACAAATTTCTTAGACTAGCATAACATACAAGGACTGATGTTAGATAGACCCTTGACAAAAGTATTATTGAATTCCGAAAGATGTTCTTGTACGAGGGCAGGTCCAGAAGTTCGTGGAATGGAGGGGTTGGAGTGGGGATAATGGCGCTCGCTAGGTGTCATTCTGATTGGCGACTCATTATTAGTACATAAGTTAAGTTGCAGCCCTATAGCGTCAGTCGTTTACGAGTAGTTGCCTGCTAAATAAGTCAATCCGGAAGAAAACTGAAACTATGGAGGAAATTGAACACCGTGGTGTGATAAAGTTCCTTACAAAGCAAGGAAAGAATGCTCAAACCATATTGAACGAAATGGAAACCGTTTATAGGGAACAGTGCACCAGTAAATCAATGATTTATAAGTGACATGGTCTTTTTAAACATGGTCGGGAGTCGATTGAAGACGACCCCCGTTCAGGACGGCCAGTTGAGGCCACCACATTAGACATCGTCGAAAAAGTGCAAAAATTTGTACTGCAAGATGCCCGTTTGAAGAAAAAACAATTATCTGCATTAGTTGTAGCATCAGATACCACCATTTTGCGTAACCTGCATGACCACCTGGGTATGACAAAAGTCAGTGCACGATGGGTACCGAGAATGCTCACGCCGCTGCAGAAACAGCAGCGCGTCTGTGCGTCCAAACAATTTTTGGAGCTGTGTGGAGACAAACCTGCGCAGATTTTGGAGCGGATTGTTACCGGAGATGAAACATGGCTTAATCACTTTGAGCCTGAATCCAAACAGGAGTCCATGCAATGGCATAAAAATGGGACACCACCGCCAAAGAAATTCAAAGTGTCAGAATCTGCTGGCAAGTTGATGGCTACTGTTTTTTGGGATTGTGAGGGGATATCATTGATTGATTACAAAGAAAAAGGTAGGAGCATAACCGGAGAATATTACCCAACGATATTAGAAAAATTAAAGGAGGCCATCAAGGAAAAACGTCGAGGAAAATTGACCAAGGGTGCGTTGCTCTTGCAAGACAATGCGCCTTTTCACAAGAGCAAAGTTGCAATGGCTGCTCTGCACAAGCATGGCTTTCAATCAATAGTCCATCCACCCTACAATCCAGACCTGGCCTAGTGAGTCCAGACCTAGTGGTTTTTATTTGTTCCCCAATTTAAAAAAAGACTTACGTGGAAGAGAGTTTTCTGGCGACAATGAGGAAAAGGATGCAATTTTGGCCCATTTTGAGGCGAAAGATAAAAAAAAATTGTTTATGATGGTTTAGAAAAATGAATTCATAGATCTAATAAATGTATTGTGCTTAAAGGTGATTATATTTCAAAGGAAAAATAGATTTATTGTTTTATTTTATTTAAAACCCTTTCATTCCACGAACTTCTGGACCTCCCCTCGTAAGTAATAGTAAAAGCTCTCGACGTCTTTATTTCAGGCAATTTTAAAATTCGGCCTTGTACTTACGATGTTTCTTCGTTAAGAACCTAAGCTAAAGTAGTAGTAGTAGTAAATATAACGCGGTTAGAAAACTAACAATTAAGCACCATAAAAAGTCAATTATTAATACCTACAGTAAATAACCATGCTTATAATATTCATTAGCCTTTTTTGCCCTGAATATTATGATAATTTCTACGCACAGTGCTGGCGATTTTCACTGAAAAAGCGCATGTAACGTGACTTTGTAATATTTAAATAAAGAAATACAGTAATTGACGTCGATAGAAAAAGATGGATGTGTATGATAGTAATGAGTATTATCCTCTTTTACTTTTACGATTGCGATATAGAGCACTTTTTTCTTAGATCTCGGGCTTGGTGGCCTATTGTATACGTAAGTATGATGATTTTCACATTAAAATGGTGATTACAACCTTCCACGATATGTATATATTATGTGGTTGGCAGGAAATGGAAAATAAATTGAGGAAATGTGAATATTACGAGGTCTTGTAGATGTAGAGATAGATAAAGTGTGGAAGGAATAGATTTAGTAAATAGAAAAAATTGAAATATGTATTTTTTTAATTAATGGATGTTTGAAATGAAGTCATTCAGGCCTAGAATGTATCCTTAACATGTGCTGCTATAAAGCTGTTATATTAAGATGTACATGTTATGTTACGTACCAACATATTTAAGAAGTATGTATCCTTTCCGTACCATATTGATTTAACAGACCTGTTAAGATTTGTATGTTAAACTTAAGTCCCGAACACTGTCGGTAGACTTGCTGTTGAAGATAGCAAGTATCTTAGGAGTAAAATATGGCGTAGGAAAGTTATCAGCTGATTAGTTTTTTACTTCTAATCAATTAGGACGTTCGAATAATTCATTGATTTGTTTATTCTCAAAAACGGACGGATTAGTAAATTTGTTTATTTTAAATTAAATTGGAGAGGTAGAGCAGATGTTTGTTGTAAGTATATGCACGCTACCATCCATATTAGTTAGGACGAGCGAATAAATTAGAAAGCGATCCCTTTCGGCGGCGATTTCTGATGCTGTCAGTAATATTTTAGATAACTTCGATTTTTCGCAAAAAACGTCGAAATTTCGTCGAAATTTCCCTCATCTTAGATTTGGTTAAATCATACATAATACGATTCTAAAACCAAAATTGGCACAAGATGACTAATCCAGGTCGTATTCGTTTCTAAAGATTTGAAAATATGTGGAAAGTGTAATAACTATTGCCAATTCCTCCTCTAATTTTAGAATATTATTTCGCCATGATGAATAATTTTACTACAATCTAATCATCAAAATCTTGAGTTACATATGCATCTTGAGATATTTTAGATGACTTCGATTTTTCGCAAAAAACATAAGGGAACCCTTTGAAATCTCGTCGAAATTTCCCTCATCTTGGATTTGGTTCAAGACTCACCGAATGTTATCTCCAATGATGCACAATACGATTCTGAACACAAAATTGGCACAAGATGACTAATCCAGGTCGTATTCGTTTCTAAAGATTTGAAAACATGTGAAAAGTGTAATAACTATTGGTAAATCCTTCTCTAATTTTAGGATATTTAGTATTTCACCATGAAGGATAATTTTCCTACAATCTAATCATCAAAATCTTCTGTTTCATACGCATCTTGGCATAACTGAAAAATTACATCTGAATTTGATATTTCGTAATGTTACTTTCCACATCGTAATATTAAAAATTCTCGTTGAATTACCGTAAGTTTCTTGGCGTAAAAATTTTTTACTGTCTAATTTTTATTTAAGAAAATTTTGTTCACTATTGTACAAAATCGTATTTATTTCCTTTTGCAGTTAACTTATAAATGGCACCATTTGTAATAATGAAGACGCATTGTTTTCCCATAAATTCTATATATGCACCTTTAATAAGGACATTTGCATGTAAAAAAAATTACCTATTGGCCAACTGTCCTCGTGCATTCCTGTCGCTACGAATACTTACATACATAAAAGC
Source organism: Trypoxylus dichotomus (assembly GCA_023509865.1). Classification (NCBI taxonomy): domain Eukaryota; kingdom Metazoa; phylum Arthropoda; class Insecta; order Coleoptera; family Scarabaeidae; genus Trypoxylus; species Trypoxylus dichotomus. The sequence goes on from CM042078.1 coordinate 13,541,039, forward strand.
GTGTATGTGAACGTCATGCAAAGACGAAGAACTTCGTATTTATTTACAACGCTCCATCATCGATGCTATTACGTTTTCGAAACGTCGGCCGCGTACGGAATGCCATCTACAGGCGACTGAAATACATACATATAACCTGTGGCGACATTTTCGAATAATTTACCCACCGATAATAATTAACAATGGTCGTGCATGCAAATATTTGTTATTCATTGTTTCCACATCTTCGATCTAACTGTACCGTTGTACACTAGCATGCATAATTTTCCGACGATTTCGCTACGAGAGTCCGGCAAGTTTCGAATTTTCGTCGTGGACGACGAAGGATTTATCGCCTTATGCCGGCGGTGTACCCGTTCAGGATTGCGGAATTCAAACTTGCAAATTAATCGCGACTCGGAGTCGTTTTGATAGTCGCGCGTTCAATATAAATGGTGCCATTATGTTTCTTCGTGCATATGGGCCTGATAGAATTGCTAATTTCGAGTCTTTTTAATACGAATGCCGTGCGTTAGTTTAAGGTTGGACGTTGAGCGCTTTGAAAGGCGTTTTTCCCCCGGACTCCTTTCTATTGTTTATGACGAGGTTAAGATTTGATTACTAATTGAAATTGCTTTATTCTGCCTTTGTTTGTTCTTCAAAAACGTACTTGTTTGTAAATTGCTTACGAATTTCTTCATTATTTCTCAATCACCTCATCATGGGAGCTTTAGGAAACCTTAAGGGAATACTGATAGTAAGATATTAGTAAGAATAGACTTGTTCTTGAGCACACACAACCTTTCTTCAGTTAGTAATCGGAGATGAACTAACTGATTGACTTAGTTACGACGTAAGCGAAATATCAATGGGTATTCACTGTAAATTCTTTGCAAAAGAAACGAATATAGTATGTTCTATTCGTGAGAACCTTTTATACACTTGGATATAGTAAGATATGAAAATTTTTTCTTCTTATACGATGATGGATCTCTATGCGGTACCCCTGACCTCCCTGCACTAAAATTACAGCGGCATTATATTTTTTATTTTTCTGCATGGTATCCTCCTACGATAATGCACTTTTTCCATCAGTGCTCCAAAATCTGAACAGCCTCCTGGAAAAATTTTTGTCTGACTTCTGCAAACCACTTCTCTACAGCTTCCATCACTTCGTAATTACTGGAAAATTTTGCTCCACATAAGATTTCTTTTAATTTGGAGAACAGCTTGTAATCACTAGGGGCCAGATCCGCCGAATATGGCGGGTGCTTCACTAATTCAAAGCCTGCTTTGTGTATAGCAACCATAGTAATACCATATGTATGGCATTATGAAGTCACGATGATTCCTTGCGCATCCCAGAACGCAGATGGCAAAACTTTTCCAGCAGACGGCACCACCTTAAATTTGCATGGAGGTGGAGAACCGTGATGTTTCCACTTTGGTCTCGGGATCATAGTGGAGCACTCATGGTATGGTCACATACCAACTCAGAAAGTTCTCTTTGTCTGTTTGGTACCTTTCCAAAAGACGCTTACAAATCAACATCCGATTTCTTTTTTGATCAATGGATAACATTCGGGGCACCCATCTTGCACTCATCTTTTTAATATCCAATTCTTTAGCCAGTATCTTGTGCACCACATGATATGATAAGCCAGTATCTTCTATAATGACCCTGATGCGTACTCGTCGGTTTTGTAGTATGATGTCGTGTACCTTTTTAATGTTTTTGTCTGCTGTTACCGTTATGGGATAACCACAGACATGTTGGTTTTCACAGGATGTTCTTTCGCATTTAAAATCTCGACACCAAAATTTGACTATATCATAAGAAACTGCAGACTCACCAATGCCATAATGTCTATGAATTTGGGTTGACGTTACGCTCTTGGTTCTACAGGAACCATTTTTATGAACAACCATGATACACAATTCAAGAATTAGCCACACCACAATAACACTTTGAGATACAAACTTGATATTATGTATGTACTTGCTATTTTTGTTATTCCACAGCTTTCTTGTGCTGTCTTTAATATGTTGTTTCTTATCCAATTGTCTTCTGTCCCTATATCGTTTTTGATCTCTTGTTCAAACAGTTCACTGGTCTTGTATTGGTACTTCTCCCAAATTTCTTCATCTTTTAGTCCATAGCGTTTCATTTTTTCTTCGATTACTTTCTTTTCTTCTTTCGTTTTGTTTGTACATTTGATAATCTCCATCCATTACAGGTACTGATAGCTTCCTATTTCTGCATTTGTTTGAACTTTAACATCTCTTATTTTTGCCCAGTTTTTCGAATTTATTAAAAAATAGTCAATGATTGATTTTTCTTTCCTACAAGTATACAAGAGAGATGCCTACTCTTGTGTATTTGTGGATGTCTTTATGCCTAAATTTTGGTCGTTTTCAATGCACATATTGATTATTCTTCGCTCGTTTATGTCCCCTTCTTTTCCCACATGTTTGTCCACTCCATCATTGTCTCCTCCAAATCATCCGTTCTTATCTCCCATTACTATAATGTTTCTTTCGGCACCGTCTATTTTAGTTCGCAGTGTTTCGACGAATTCATCTTAATATTCTTTTTTTGCGTTGTCACTTGAGGCATATGCCACAATTATGCTCCATATTTCGTTTCCTTCCAGTTTTGTATCAATTCTTAATAGTCCTGCATTTATTTAATCTTCTTTTTGTACGTTGTTCACTATCTCAAGTTTGACAATTATAGTGAAGTGGTTGGTTGCTATAATTCGATTGTTACCCCTTACATCGTTATAATGTGGGTAAGGTCATAAGATATGGCGAGAGATGTTAAGAGTTCTTTGAAAACGCTTACCGTGTTTGTCTTTCATCGTGACCAGAAGAACGTGTACCTCCCTTTGGACGTATTACAAATCAATAAAGGGAATAGAACAGCAACAGAAGTTTCATCTGCTACAGTCATCTCCGTTACTGTTAGTCCTTGTTCATGTTTCAAATTTCGACGCTCACTCTAGCTGTTTACATATTGCTAATTATATGATTAATGGTAGGAATATCAAATTGCTCAGCTCATTGATAGGAAACAAATCGTATCAGCACTATTAATTTACGATAACATTAAGAGCGTCATTATACCAGGAGGATGAAATAAGATTTCTAAGTTAACAAAGTCGAGAGATACGCGTTCCAAGCTGATTGTGTGTCAGTGTGCTATCTGTAACGGTATTCTCTACCCTTGTTTAATTACGTCTACAAAATTCTATCCTCACATGAATCTTTTTATTTTGAATCGATTCAATGAAGCCATCATTCCGGATTACTGCGAGGTGAGGAGGGTATATCGCTGGACATGCGTTATTCGTTTCAAGTGAAGCTAGTGTTCGATTCATTTTTCAGTTGCCCAGAATGCAATCAACAGCTCGCAACTTTTCACCTGGTATAATTAAAAAGTTTTCTCCTTGACCGTTGAAAATGACAACATTAATATAATAAACAAAGAGGCGAATAGAGTGGTTAGGGAGGGGTTGGGCATAAATATTCAATCAAAATTTCTTAAAAACAATGGAACTGCATTAATTCCTGATGCATTGCTAAAGTAACGTTGATTTACGGAAGTAAAAGGATGGAAAATTTTGGTGTCTATAGATATTGAAAAACTAATTAAACTTTGATACGAGAGTAATCTGAAAAATTTAGTAACTAAAACATAGCAAATAGCAATATTTCAATGAAATGTGTGAAATTTTTCGATACAATGTTCCTCAAGATCAATACATTTATTTAGTCGATGCTCAAGTTTCTTTATGCCTTCACAGTACTTATTTTCTCGAGATCGTCAAAATAGTGGTCCACGGCAGCTATCAGCTCCCCATTCGAAGCAAATCTCATACGTCCGAGGTGTTTCTTAAGCTTGGGGAAGAGATGATAGTCCGACTGAGCTATATCCGGTGAATGAGGGGGATGCTTAGGCGTTTAGTTCTTTAATTTGGTTAATTTTGCTTCGATAATTCCGCTCTTGTGAACTGGCGTGTTATCTTGATGGAAAAGGACTACTGACTGCTTTCATCTTGGTCATTTTTCGACGATAGCTGCCTTCAATCAATCCAAAAGTTAAGAATTAGTATTGTCCAGTAATTCCATTCGCATCCTAGTTTGCATCGGTGTGTAGTAGCGGATCCACGTTTCATAGCAAGTCACAAATTGGCGGAAAAAATCTGTTGGATTTTGCCGAAACCACTCGAAAATGATTGTGGAACATTCCACACGTTTGAGTTTTTGCGGTGGTGTGAGCAAACGCGGCAGCCATCTTGCGTACCGTTTAGATATGTCTAATTTAACATTTAAAATGTACATTATCTGTTGTCTGGAGGTGCCTACAGCCTTAGCAATATCTTTCAATGTTGATAGGCGATCAGCTTCCCCAGATTTTAAAACTTTTTGCACACTTTCTGTGAAAGTGGCCGTTTGTGGGTGTCCAAAACTGGGATCGTCATTTACGCTCGTAGGAACTTTTTGTAATACATTCTCGTATTTACAAACAAGTTTAAGAGAAGAAGCATCCTCGTCTCACACATTTACCGCATCAGCATGAATTTCTTTGGGCGAGAAATACTTTTTCCCATTTAATAACTGCGCGAATTTCAATATTGTCCATTTTTAAAAAGCGCCAAAGTCTTCTTCTTTGAACAAGTGTACTCAACAAAATACTTGACAGATCGACATGAAGATTAACACATATGTAATTGAAACATACAGCTATACAACAGCGTCAAAGATTGCTTTCAGATAGCGCCATCTCATAGTTAGTTACCGATTTTTCCAGCTTACCCTCGTATAATAAAGGAAATTTTAACTATTTGTTAAATATTAAAGCCCACTTGCGTAAATGATCTCATTACAGACATAATTTACTAAATAAACCAACTCTTTGTCGAGCTAATGATCTGGAACAAGTTATAAATTTTCCGGAGCATAGACTTTATCAAAGACCCGTCCAGTATGGGAAAAATATTAAGCATAATATTCTTTAAGTCCAATCAAGCGATTATACGATCTAAAATCGCTTGCATTCTCCACGGTTTTAAACAAATTCAGCTCACAGAAAGTCCCTTGTTTTTACTTCGGGGCAGTTTTATACGAACGAGGGGCCGCGGACGACCGGTACGGGGGTGGGACGCTTCCAAATCAGATACCGAAATCGCGGACAATTTATAACACTCGTTGCTCGATTTATTGCAGCGTGCAACTCGCACGCACCGAGCTACGAAACACTATCCGATATTTTATCGCCTTTTAGGACACACGTTGACCCTCGCGTTCGTAGGTCGTAGCTCAACGCGGACGATAGCGTTGAACTCGTGAACGCCATTGATGTGAAATTTCGATAAGCCCAGAAGGGGAATTTAAAATTTCGAATCAGATTTTTAAACAAATTCCCGTCCTCGGACTGGCAGTTTAGGCGAATTTGTAATGCTAAATTTTATTGTATTTCGATTATGGTTTTATTAGGGGGTGGAGTTTTCGGGTGGTATTCGTCGCGATCGTTTATCAAAACTGGAAATGGATAGTTGTAAAGGAGGAAGCTCTTATTGGCGCGAAATGGGATCTGGTGATGTCTTGTTGAGGTACATACGGCGTACATACGGAATATTTGCACTAGATCTAAGACTTAATAATGAATAATTCAATGATTCTCTGTATAATTCTTATATGTCTTTAAAGTAAGACAATTGTAAGGCACATAGGTAAATTAGCTTATAAAAAGAAGCAAAGTTGCTAACCTCATTATTCGAGTATTTGTTATTTTTTTACACAATAAACGTTATAGGCAATTATCAGAACAGCATTAAAATTTCGATTGATTAAAGAGCTGCCACTTTGCGTGGGGGATATATGTTCCAGCCAGACTTCTTGGTTCGTGACTGCAGATATGTTTGTGCTTAGAAGTACGATTCAAATCGGAAGAAACCAATCTGCGCGAACCACGTGATATGAGAATGTAAAGACCCTTCTAAAATAACGGATATAGAGATATATGTTTAATGTCAATATGTATACATAACCTTACTAAAATGATACTTCGCATACTAGTTTTATTCTTTATTCTTTCATAGATGAAAGGTGGTCAGAGTTATGCCGGTACATAAGGAAGATGGCCCTTAAATTTTGCCTAACTATGAACCGATTTTTGTAATATCTAATTTTCTCAAAGTATACGAGAAGGTTTATTATCTTAAGTCGTTCAAACACCACGAATTGATGTGATTTATAGTAATCTTTCTGAAGCTCTTAAGCTGATTGACCACGATATTCTATTTCATGAATTAGATGAGCTTTGGTCCTTCTACCTTAAAACTACTTATCTGAGTGATGTATTCCTTTCAACATCCGGTGTACCACAGGGTTCCGACCTGGGTCGATTCCCATTTGCTCTGTATATTAATGACTTATTTCTGCAGATTGATTGCTCTACTATTTCGTATGCGAATAACGTTAAAAGTTACGTCAAAATGTCTAATACTACCAACTTTAACGCAGTTTGAACACATTAGCGGAGTGTTGCTGGACATCTAAATTGAAGTTAGGACGGAGGCGAAACGTCGACATACCGCCTTTCTCTGTTGTTTTTCTTTTTCTGTCCCATTTCTGCCTTTCCTTCTGTTATTCTTTTTACCTTTTTCTTTTTTCACGTTTTTTACATGTTTTCTTCCCTTTTCATTTCTTTGTTTTTCCTCTTACACTTATTTAGTTTTCTCTTATACCTTATCATGACGCGGTCCAATTCGTTTAATACTGATTTTGGCCGCGGAAGCCTACGTATTAATTTTTTTTAACATATTATTTACACTTCTGTGAATATATTTGGCTAATTTTTAAAGAAAAACTTTTAATACAAAGTGTTGTGTTTGGTAGTAACTCACATTTACCTTTGTCAATTGAATTAATTAATATGAAACTAACACAAAATTATACTGCTACAAAAACTAAGAAAGTTGTCTATACAGCGGCTTACATGCATTTAAAGTGCAATTGACATTCTGTTTTTATTTAGATATTTTATTTCTATACCAATCTCTTACGTCTGCATCAAAGAAAAGTTGTTTCGTTGGGATCTGAATATATTTAATGTTATTCTCAGTGAATTAAATATACCTTTGTATTAAAAAAACAGTTAACGTTTACAAAATTAAGATCTACACAGATATAATTGTTAAGGTCAGTATTCATCGGAAGGAATACTTATCGTTAACTGGAAAATAAAAAAAAACACCTGTTTCCTGTAATTCCCTTTCAATGAAGATTCGTAATTTTGATATGGCATGATTTATGACTTCAACTACGTGAAAGATTTTCTTCAAATTGTAGGCGTTTACATATGTAACGTGGGTACATAACTTAACTTTTCAAACGCGTACTTTCGCTTCTTCCAAACTGCACCGACTTCCGAGAACAGAAATTGAGAATTTTCGAGTGAATGAATTTCCTAGTGAATGAATTTATAACGGCCATAGACCGTGACAGGTATATATGCCTATTTAAAATTCTAGAGGAAGCCTTCGTTTAAGACGGTATTGTATCGTTAAATAAACGCGAAATCGCAACGTAATAAATTCAAATCGCATTTAATGTAATTAGAACAAGTAAGAGCAATTATACATCGTAAGATATAAGGTGTAATTTTTTTAACGTATACGCGTAGGCAGTTCATTTATCATTTTCTTCGCGTCGGATCCAATTTAAATTGGGGATTGTTGATTAGATTATTCGTAAGTTTTGTCAGTTCGGAGAACTGGCGATACTTCAAGCTTAGCAAAGTGCTTGGGATTACTTTAAATTATACGCAAACCTTTGCTGTGTTAATTTTAATGGACTGTAATGTTATTATTTGGTCCGTTTTAATTACGCTCATTGTGAATTTATAGATCGATATATTGTTAGAAGAATAGTCAGCGTTTTCGATTGTCAATGGTCCGTTCTTGAAGAGGCCAGACCCTTAAATGCAATGCCAGCCTTAACAATGTTCGTCAATATTATTGAAGTTATGGGATTTGGAATATTGATATCTTTTAAATTTTGGATACTAAAAATTATCCTCCATTTTTAGTTAGCCTATATAACATTCGTTTTGTACCGTGGTTACAAACATTTTTATCTTGTGTGCTATATACAGTAAACAGTGTTTTTATTTGAATTTCATTTAATGTATATAACAGGTAATAGGTTATAATACGTAGTACATATTTGTAAGGATAGGCGTTTATAATATTAAATTTACTTTTAAATTTTACATTTTCGCGGTAAGTTTAGCAGTGCTTACTGACGACAGTTAATAAGAAATTTTCAAATATTTTATTTCAGCGATACAACGACAAGTATTGGCGTGAAAGGAAACATAACTCACAGCCAAAGCCGTGAAATTATTTCCAGTGTATTGAAATTTATGAAGTTAGAGGCTGAGAATGGTTTAGAAATTCCTTTAGCAAATTTTCGTGAAAGAATTATGCAAACAACAGGTATTTCGATGTGCACATACAGCAAGAGAGTGAAGGAAAGTGAAAATATACAAGTGGATGCCAATACATCCTGCTCTAGTCCACGGAAGAAGCGACCTAAAACTACAACAAAAGCAAATATACGTCTAGGAGAAAAGCATGTTATTCTACAAATTATTTATAGCTCTTATATAATAGAAAAACCATGACCTCCTTTAAACATTATGTATAAGGAAGGTACATAATTTTTGTATTTACAAATATAATTTACAGGTATATTGAAGAATGTTAAAGACGGTAAAGTAGATTTTGATGGAGACTGAAACACTAAATATGCTGCTAAAGGATATAGGGTTTAGGTATTGATTCGTTTTATAATATGTAATAATGGAAAATAATATCATTTCCATATATACTTTCATTAGATGGAAACGAACAGAACAAAATCGAGCTGGTTTAATGGAATTCTACAGTATAAGCACACATTTTTCAATTATACACCTTTCCATTTTTATTAACCGTAATATTACCATATGTTAAATAACACGTTTTCTCAAAGGGGACACCTTGTGTGAGTTTTTTTATTTTTCAATTAGTAGCTTCCAGTACAAGACCGTTACAACCGTGCTAACAGAAGTAACAGCGAAATCAGTAACGCTGAATCAGTTCTCTGACTAAGCCGTATGCATACCGAAGTACAATATTATACTTTTCTTCTCCTTTTCATTTCGTTAATCGCCTGCTACGTACACACGTTCCGTAGAAATTACGCAAGCAATTAAACCAGACTTCCTCTAAATGTGTTACCTTTCTTGTAATTATAGGTTTTGCCTCTATTGTTTTGAGCGCGAGAATTGCTATAATTTCTTCTTTCGTCCGCACGCCTTATTTTTCCTTTATATGCGCCAGTCATGTCAGTAACTCGTTTATAATTTTTTAAAAATAATAGCTTTCGTTCTGCAGCGGCATTACTAAATTAGCATGAGCACAAAGCAGAATACGCAAAACGGTATCTGCTGTAATGTTACGGAACTCACAATTTAAAAAGGAAAATATTAAGTGTTGAAGAGTTAGGAATAAATGTATCAATGTATGTAGATCATTTTCTTGATAATCCGTTTGTTATAATTTAATCCTTTCTCTGTTATTTTTACATTTTAAAAATTAAATAAGTGTCCCACAGTAATAACATGTTTGGCTAAAGCAGTAATCTTCATTCTTATTTCTATTTATACCACATTTACGTGTATAGATTCTCTTGTTGAGATACTATTGTGCCTATTCGATACACATACAATGGCAATTAACGCAATTAACCCTGCAAATGGTATGTCTGTGGGAATCAACTGTTTAATGTTTGAGAAGTGTTATTTGTATTACATTTTTTATGTGTTCTTTGAATGTCATATGTTTTTCGCAATTTATTTATTTCTTTTGCGAGAGAATAGGGATGTAAGGAAGTGAAATGTATGCTCTGGCTTCTTTATAATTATATGTTTAATGATGATAGTGAATTTTCTTTTCATGACTTTATTTGTAAATTTCTTTGGATAACTGCTTTTGGATAATAATAATAATAATAATAATAATAATAATAATAATAATAATAATAATAATAATCTTTATTACCCAACAGAAAATAATTCCATTTACAGGATAATGTGACAATAACATAAAATAGTATAATACAGCATAATGTAGTAATGATATAATATATACAGTGCAATAGTAAACTTAAATTACAAAAATGATACAACTGAATCATGAACATAAAAATAGCTCGGTGACACCAGAATGCAAGAACAAAGTAGGACGACATTATAAATCCATGTAGACACTTCAACAAAAAGGATCATCGAGTAATTCATTGGCATTCCTAATCATATGCGTAATGGGTGCTTTAATAATAATAATAATAATAATAATAATAATAATAATAATAATACTAATAATCATAATCACAATCATAATAATAATAATAATAATAATAATAATAATAATAATAATAATAATAATAATAATAATAATAATAATAATCATAATAATAATAATAATAATATCTTTATTGCCCAACAGAAAATAATTCCATTTACAGGACAATGCGAGAATAATGTAACCTAGCATATATATGTAGTAATAATATACAGCGCAGTAATAAATTAAAATTAGTCGAAAAAGATACAACTGAATCATAAATATAATAATGGCTCGGTGACATCAGAATGCAAGAACAAAATAGGACGACAATGTAAATCCAAGTAGACTCTTCAACAAAAAGGATCGTGAAGTAATTCATTGGCATTTCTAATCATATGCGTAAAGGGTGCTTTAAGCAGAACATTAGTTTTGCATGACGGGACCTTAAAATTAGGGAAGGACCTGGTATCGTACTGACGTACCACAAAATTAATTTTGGAGAGAAGGGATGGAGCGTCAATAGCGTGATTAATTAGTTTAAGTAGAAATTGACTGCTAAATTCCTTCCTTCGATCCGATAACGATACAAAGCCGTGTCTCCTCAGCAGACCAGCATAATCAACATCGCGTCCAGGGTAAGTGCCATCAATTTTGAAGGACAGGTATTTCAAAAATCGTTTTTGCACTCTTTCAAGTAGTACTTGCAGATGGAGATAGTGAGGATACCAAATTATGGAGGCATACTCCAACCCAGTGCGGACAAGCGAATAGTATAATGCCTTTAGCGAGGCAGGATTATTGAATGATCTGCAGGATCGTATGAGAAATCCTAAGGATTTCATCGCAGAATTTCGTATGGACAATATGTGGTCTGCAAACGACAAATTTGCATCAAACTGCACGCCCAGGTCCATCACAGACGAGTGCCTAGGAACAATAGCCTGACTTACAGCATAGTGAAAATTGTATAGTCTATGACATCTGGAGTAGCTTACAACAGCACACTTATCCAGATTCAAATGAATTCCATTCTGTGTACACCATCTAACAATTGTATCCAGACTGTTCTGGAGAAACAGACAATCTGCCGGGGAGGTTATGGTATTGTAGATCTTAAGATCGTCCGCGTAAGCCAGTACATTGCAGTCCAGCCCCTGTAGGTGATCATCCAAATAAATATTAAACAAAAGGGGACCCAAATTGGATCCCTGGCACACACCAGAGGAAGCAGAGAATGTTAAGGATGTATATCCATTGTAGTGAACATAGCATGAACGATCAGTTAAATACGAGCGGATCAATTCTGTTACACTTGGCGGAAAACCAAAACTACTCAGCTTAGATACCATAAGGGAATGATTGATAGTGTCAAATGCTTTACTAAAATCGGTGTATAATACATCTACTTGTTGACGTCGTTCCATGGATTCGGCAATATGCTGTGATAATGATTCTTTATATAGTTTCAGTTGCTTTGTAAAAATTGTTAGCTGAACAAATACAAATTTTGATTCAGCAATCGTCCTCATCGTGTAATGTAATGGAATATCTATAGGAAGAAATCGATCTGTGTTTATTGGTTTTCTGTATCAATTGGTGTTTTATCGATATATCTAAAGAATGTATGTGTTTTGTTTCTCAACCTCAGCAATGAACTGTTATCATTCATAGTAGGTATTACATTTTATAAGAATGTTTTTTTTCAGAACTTTTTGGGACACCAAGGGTACAGTAATCAACATATCATTTGAAAAAGGTTTTACTTTCTAACTGATCCATTTCCAAGTCAGTGCAACTATTACAGAGATTAGGAAACACATCCCGATCTTAGTACCAAAGGTTTGTTAATAGATTTGGCTATTGAGAGCAAAATACGTTAAGTCGAGGCATAATTCGGTTCCATCTACTAATCCATGACTAAGGGTGATATGGTTTTTGAAATCTCCCCATCTTGATTTGATTACATCGATTGGCAAACCTGAAGAGATGTTCGTACATTATTATGACACCACATCAATAGGCGATAATTGGTTGATAATTGTTTTTTTTGGGGGGATTTTTTGGTCTGTATTTAGTTTGCCCAAGATTTTACTGATATGAGTTGGCGAAGCATTTAGTCAAAATATACGATGATTATCGCTGGTAGTAGGTCGTAATGAGATGTTTTGTTTGTGAAGTTTTCGCAGACCATAAATCTTACGTGATTGTGCATTATTGATTCTAAGTAGCGCGACTTGTTCTTGAGAAATTATTTTGGGCGTTTCCCAAGTTTTAACTGTTTCTGTAGGACTATGATTAACTCTTTTTGTTTTTCTTTTTGTATGATAGAATATGGTTCATTTTTTTATATATTCCTCTAACCCTCTTCTAATAAAAATGTATCTGCAAGACGAAGGTGGAATAGAAAAAAATAGGTATTTTTTATTGGAAAATTTTACTAGCAAACATGTCTGGATTTATCCAAAAATGTTCTTACAAACCTTGTTTGTCATAATAATATAAAACCCGAACATGCCGAATTGTAGAAAATATATAGAACACAGTTTAAATTGAATTTGTTTGACATTTGCTTGGCAACTAACCTTTCATTTCGTTCAAATTTACCACAGCAAGCTTAGTTTAAAATATCTAAATTATTAAAAACTAAAATTCTTATTTATTTATAATTTTGCATCGGTGGCGAAGGTGTGAAACGTTGAAGTTTGATAGATCCTTAGGAAACTTAATAAAAGCGTGTACAAGATGAAAACGACCGTATGTTGCATGTGTGAATTTCAAAAGCACATCTGCTTATAAGATTTTTTCAACTTTCGTGAAACTCTTTCATTTGGATGGGTGGTTTGTTTGCATAGTGAGGGTAAAAAAGCTCAACACAGCAAAATCTATTCTAAAAATTACTTTTCATAATTAGGACCGAATTGGCCGTTTGATTTTAAATAAATTAAAAGGTGTAAAAACCGTAGATATCTAAAAATATTGCTATAAGCTGTCGTGTCATTTGAAACATGTTATAAGGGTGTTCTTCTGTCATTATACTTGGAAATTTAATTGGAATTGAAGGAATACAATGGAAAAATACAAGGGCATAAAGAAATAAAGGGTCGCGAAATGGATATTGACGGTTTTTGAAACGCCACTGTTCGAATATGAATAAAGTGAAGGGTATAATTATTGGTCTAGGTGAATTCCTATGTAATGCAGTTTAGTAGCCATCGAAACTAGAATTTTTATTAATTTGCTTAACACAAATGTTTTAAACAATTTAGTAATGTGTGACGAGGCGCTTTTCCACACAACGGGATAAATATAACCTTTGGTACTGGGCTGCCGAACAACCCTTGAATTCCGAAAAAATTAGTTTCGAAGAAGATCACCGTACAGTGACTGTAGCTTCTCAACAGTACTTAGAGATGCTCCAAAATGTTCTACCTGCTAGATTACAACGATTTGGAGTAGACGTAACACCTTATTGGTTTCAACAGGATGGAGCAATAAGCCATACTACGCGAATTTGCTTAGATTCTCTAAAAAACATGTTTCCTGGATGACTTATATTCTAACACGGTGGTTTGAATTGGCTGCCAAGGTTACCTGATTTTTTTCTATGGAGTTATTTAAAGGCTGGGGTTTTCCAAAGTATTCCTCGTACGCGACAAGTTTTAAAAGCTAACATTACTCAAGAAATTAGAGCGATAAACCAGGAAATGCTGCAACGAGTTACAGCAAGTTTTCAGTTACTACTTCATTAATGTTTAAAAAAGTGTGGTGGCCAGTTAACAGATATTATTTTCAAAAAATAAACCGCATTATATGTGTAGAAAAGATGTATTTTTTGACCTTCGTAGTTTCATTCATATATCCGTAATAACCCTCTAAGAAACCTTAATACCAATTGCGCTATTCTATATTAAAATAGCATTTTCCAGTTGATAATAACTCTAACGAGCTTTGCAAAATCTTTTTTGGGACAAAAAAATGAAGAGAGAGTTATCAAAAACACAATCTGGCTATCTGGATCTCAATTCAATATAAATAAAACGGATCCAAGTTCTATACCTATTGGAGTACCTCGATTTAACGTTTTCAATTTGTTTCCTTATCAATTTATGGTAATTAATTCCAACAATTCGAAGATTTTTTTTTCGAAGTTATTAGTAATTGCAATTTCTTTAACAGTATCATGACTTAATTGACTAGATTGAGCAACGCAATCCTGCCGTATTTTCCTTTTACATATCGCTATACATTAGAATAGATTGAAAAAGCTACTGCGTCTCTTCTATTAATCGAAAATTGAAAGGGATTTTATTAACATATGCCAGTATGACATATTGACAACATCGATAGCTATTATACGCAGTCTATATCTATGTGTTAACCGTCTATGTGCGCTCACATATATTTGAGATATGTCATCTATTGTATGAAGTTCTATCTGTTACATTATTCATTAACGTTATTATTTATTTTGTATATCTGATGCATATATAAGTAATCTGCCCCTTTCTCTTTCTCTCCACATACACGCGGAGTGAGCCAGAGTCCGTTCCCGTACTGTACTGTGTAAATACAGCGCCCGCCTAACAGCTTTTACACAATTATGTAGATATACGGTGTATTATATAAACATATAACAACATATATACATGTACACATTACGATGATGCCTGCTGCGAGTGTATCATCAACAAATATCTAAATTTTACCGCTGCGCTCTAGTCGGAACTATGTATGTATGTAGCCTTTCTGGCAAATTAATTTGTTGTCGATTAGATTATCTTATGTTTTTTAATTGTTTACATTTGTCCATATTTTGTTTATTTAATTTTAGCGCCGGTTGCATTAAATTAATGGCAACAGGTAAATAGATTCGTTTATTGTAATTGTAATCAAACACACTGCATCGGATTAATGTGATTTAGATAAATTAATTAAGTTGTTTGGAGCACGTGTTTCGCAAATTTGTGTATATACAGTACGAATCAAGGTAAAGTGTAATGTCCTCATGTGTATCTTAGTTCTTTTCGATTTTAAACAAGATTTTAAAAAAAACAATTGAACACATTTGTAGTACTAAAATAACTGGAGAACTTCAAAATTATTTAAATGAAGAATTTTATTGAGAAAATTTATACAGAATTGTCCGGAAATACTGAATCTAATTATTAGAAAAATTAAAAGATATTGAAATTTAGTTGGTAATATTTAATGTTTTTAGAGTTATAATCCTAAAATAATATAAATGTATTTATGATATTTTAGAATTTATAAACAATAATAATATAAATATTTTAAACACGCTTAGAAAAGCGCGCTGTGGTAATTTTGAACGAAATAAGTTTGTCAAATTCAAGCGAATTTTTGTATTCTACACTCTTTCTTCAGAATTTAAGTAATTTTGCTGACTTTAGCGGCCGTTTTCTAAGAATGTGATCGGTTTTGTGGTTTGATGAAATATGATTTTTATTTTTCATTCTATTGTTTTCTATGCTATTAAAATCGAAATAAATTATTAATATTCTATTTTCTATGGTAAAAGAAAGGAAGTTATTTAATAGTCAAATAATTGGATAAATTATCATTTTCGACGTTTTTTCTTTGCTTTTCTTTGCCCAGTAAGTTTCTAAACTTTGCCGGCAATTCTGAATACGTTTATTATCAAAATTTTGTAATAGAAATATTTTATATCATTTTTCTTTTTTTTCAATTTGCGTTTGCACTTTGGTTTTGCAAATAGATTTACGTTTGAACGGTGCTTACAACTTCTTGCCCATAAATAGGTCATAATATATGATATTTTTAAGAATGTTTTGTGTTCTTTTAATTATATTGTAGCCAGGTTATTCTTAAGATCCTTTGAACTGTTTAAATAAATAATATAAACGAGGATGTAGAAACCACATTGCGACCATGTTATTCGTAAAACTCTTAGATCGTTTAGATAAGTAAGTATAAACTAAGATGTAGAGATCATAATGCAACTATGTGATTTATAAGACCCTTTGAACTGTTTAGACGAAATAATATAAACAAAGATATAGTAGGTTATATATTTGGCAAAAGACTGTAATGTAAGTATTGTGCGTCTAAGATTGAAGTAGCTAAGACGTAACTCTTGTCATAATGCAAGAGAACAATCAATAAAAGTTATTGGTTCGTTTTTATAGTTTGCTTTTTAAAAACTAAAACTCGTATTCGAATAACTTAATTTTTTTTAGAAGAAATTATTTAAATTAAAAATGTTGCGTACGTGAATATATTTTCCAAATTATTTTTAAAGATAGTCTCCTGTTGATAAAATGAAAAAATTTCCAATATAACTGGTCTTAGCAAAAAAATTTTAGTTGTTCAGCCATTAGCATAAAATATTTTTTTAATATATCATTGTTCTCCTGTAGTGGTTTTCCTTGCGATAAAAATTTCTTAGTGGTGTTTTCAAGTCGATTTCCTGTATAAATTTTAACACTGGGTCAACAAAAAAAATAATAACTGGTGTATCTTTTGCACAAAAAAAAAACTGACTGTAAATACGGCACTTTACTGCATTCCGAAATCCAAAATTGTCTATTTTATATGAGTAAACATTGCGAAATACTGATTTGATGAAGCTCATATAACGAGTATGGAGGCTCCTCAAGACAATGACCCGAATAGTAATCCAAGGGAAAGCGCCTGGAATTCTTTGGAAAGGCGTGTACCACTAAGAACTCTTGAAATATTACAAATTTCTGTCAGGGAGGAATGGAATCTTGATTTCCAACTATTTTTAGAATAGTATCGTTTCAGGTCGATTCTCTGTATAAATTTTGACACTGTGTTAAAGCAAATTAATAATACTGCTCAATACAATCTTTGCTGAGTCCTATATGGGATTTGTGTTTTACTAATTTGGGAGTGCTGAATGCAAAAATCATATTAGTTTTGCGTATCACATCAAAATTTAACTCTATGCCATACTATGGTCTCTGAAGGATCACTAATGCGGCTAAGTTCTTGCTTAAGAACTAATAAGATATAAATAAAAAAAATATACTTGTATAAACCCAAATAACAATCAGGGAATAAATGAGTTTTCTGCACTTTCTGTTGTGTGTTTTCGGTTGGCAATTCCTTTGAACACTCCAACAGTAATTGGTCATCATATAAGGATCTCATCCTCCTTGGTACCAAGTTTCCATAGTTTTAAATCTTGATGAAATCTCTCTTCTTGTTCATCGCTTGCAGCACCCACATTTTCATCTATCAAACCTATCCAGATGACTATTATGCAAATGAAGCTTTATGCTCATACGAGGGGAGGTGTAGAAGTGGAATGGAAGGGTTTTAAAAAAATAAAACAATAAACCTATTTTTCCTTTTCAATATAATCACCCTTAAGCACAATACATTAATTAGATCTATGAATTAATTTTTCTAAACCATCATAAAAATATTTTCTATCTTTCGCCTCAAAATGGGCCAAAATTGCCTCCTTTACCTCATAGTCGTCGGATAACTTTTTTCCACGTAAGCCTTTTCTTTAAATTGGGAAACAAATAAAAATCACTAGGTGCCAGGTCTGGACTGTAGGGTGGATGGACTATTGATTGAAAGTCATGCTTGTGCAGAGTAGCCATTGCAACTTTGCTTTTGTGAACCGGCGCATTGTCTTGCAAGAGCAACACACCCTTGGTCAATTTTCCTCGACGTTTTTCCTTGATGGCCTTCTTTAATTTTTCTAATATCGCTGCGTAATATTCTCCGGTAATGCTCCTACCTTTTTCTTTGTAATCAATCAATAATATCCCCTGACAATCCCAAAAAACAGTAGCCGTAACTTTCCAGCCGATTCTGATACTTTGAATTTCTTTGGAGGTGGTGTCCCCTTTTTATGCCATTGCATGGACTCCTGTTTAGACTCAGGCTCAAAGTGATGAACCCATGTTTCATCTCCGGTAATAATCCGCTCCAAAATCTGTGCAGGTTTGTCTCCACACAGCTCCAAAACTTGTTTGGACGCACAGACGCGCTGCTGTTTCTGCAGCTGCGTGAGCATTCTCGGTACCCATCTTGCACTGACTTTTGTCATACCCAGGTGGTCATGTAGGATATGCAAAATGGTGGTATCTGATACTCCAACTAATGCAGATAATTGTTTTTTCTTCAAACGGGCATCGGAAATTTTTGCACTTTTTCGACGATGTCTGATGTGGTGGCCTCAACTGGCCGTCCTGAGCGGGGGTCGTCTTCAATCGACTCCCGACCATGTTTAAAAAGACCATGCCACTTATAAGTCATGGATTTACTAGGACACTGTTCCCCATAAACGGTTTCTATTTCATTCAATATGGTTTGAGCGTTCTTTCCTTGCTTTGTAAGGAACTTTATCACAGCGCGGTGTTCAATTTCCTCCATAGTTTCAGTTTTGTTCCGGATTGACTTGTTTAGCAGGCAACTATTCGTAAACGACTGACGCTATATGGCTGCAACTAAACTTATATACTAATGCCAATCAGAATGACACCTAGCGAGCGCCCCTATCCCCAGTCCATCCCTCCATTCCACGAACTTCTGGACCTCCCCTCGTATTACAACCTAGGCGGTGAAGTCTTTGAAGCATTGATTTCACTAGATCTTTGTAGGTGGAACCTTTTTTCTGTCATTAAAGTTCTAATTTATGTCCATGAAATACCTCAGTTTTAACTTTTTGTAACTCATACATGGAAACTTTCGACATATGTATTTGAAACAGATCCCTTGCAAATCTGGAGCTTTAACGTATTGCTTCATAAGACCCAATTTTGGCAAACAAGAAATGCGTAATAGGAAAGAATGGGTTTCTTATTTGGCATTAGCTTGGTTAAAAACAAGTGTCAGATCTTAGCTAGCGGAAAAGGAAATTTATTTGTTGGCCACTGTTATTAATGTTTTGTCTTCTGTCAAAAGAAAAGTTATTTAATAGTCAAACAATCGGTTAAATTTTTCGAGCAATTCTGAATACGTTTATCAAAATTTTGCGACGAAAGTATCTCATATCGTTTTTTGCTTTTTTTTTCTATTTACTTTGGTATTGCAAATGGATTTGTGTTTGTAGGGTGTAAACAACTTTGTGCTAATGAGTAGGCTATAATGGCATTGGTTCAAATAATTAAAAAAAGGAATAGTGAAGATGGCATATTGTACACTGTTCCATTTTAGAAGAAATTATTTGGATTAAAGATTTTGTACAGATAAATATATTTCTGCTTCTTTGTTTTGTTTTAGCAGCCTTCTTTGAGATAAGGGTTTCTTGGTGGCGTTTACAGGTCGATTGTCTATATAAATTTTAACTCTGTGTCAAAGAAAATTAATAGCTGATGTACCTTTTGATAAACAATATTCACCGTAAGTGTGGCACCTTACCACATACGGAAATCGAAGATTACTTATTTTAAACGAGCAAACGTTGTGAACTGATTTGACGAAGTTCATATAAAGGGAATGGAAGGAATTGACAATGACTCAGATAGTAATCCAATGGAACTAACTTCAAATGCCTTGGGAAGGCGTGCTACTGCCCCCAAGAACACTTGAAGTACTACAAACTTCTGTTAGGGAGGAATTGAATGTTGAATGGTTTTATTTCCCTATTCTTCTTCCAGATAAAGATTTCTTAATGATATTTTTTGGTCGATTGTCTAATCGAATCATTATTATGGACAGTCACTGCGGTGAGGCTTAAAAGTTTTTTGTTGAGTTTTCGTTGTAGAGTAGTAAAATGAATTTAGGTTTCGGGTTGAAACCGCGTTGTAGTTGCATGAGTTTGCCGATGTTTCGCCCTCAATTATATGGAGCTTCATCTGGGCTGCTGCATGTCGTAACGCTGCTGTGAGAAGAATTCTTTTCAACTAGGACGTGGTTTCAACGCGGGAACTCAAATTCTTTAGAAGAAAACAAATTCTGCGGAAGCGTACAACATATAGTAGTAAAAGTGACTTTCAGGTAGATAAATAGTAAAAATTTTAGTTACTTTATGAATGAATTAAGCATATTTCTATTGGAAACATCTTCAAAATTGTAATATTTGAATAATTTGCGACCTCAACTACTAAATTTTCTTTGTTAACGGTCTTTGAACTCCAAAATATGATTAATAATATTAACATGCAATTTTGAATTACGATGATGCTAAGGCCGGCATAACAAGCGTAATTAAACGTAGAAGACCTCCCACCGGTCTTTCCAATTTGCATGCACAGGAAGCATCTCGGAAAATCTTATTATGCCTGTATTACGTTCCATTCCTTTTGCTCTTCCCGCTTTTCGCGATAAAGAAAATAATCCTTGTCCTATCTGAACGCATCATCTTCCATCCTTAAAATCGCAGCCTTTGCTCGCGAGAAGCGAACGAAAAAAAAAAACAAGAAGTTGAGGATTAAAACTTTTTTATGGTTCCGAGTGCATTCGCGTTTATTAAGTTGGCGTTATGAAATGCGCGTTTCCCGCCATTGTCCTAGTGTGGCTTCCTTTGTTTCCGAACGCTTGCAACACGCACTTGATCGCGGTAAAGCGAAGGCAGCGCCACCGCCACGTCCGGCGGCGATCGTCGCAAACCAGTCCATTCGCCATGACACGTTTAGAACAAAAGATATCGCGTGCGTTAGGAGTAAATATGGCGTCGTGAATTGGGTTCGCGTGAGCAAGCTTTATGTGCTTATTTCACATGTACATAGACGTACAAGGAAAACATGTACGTATATGTATACATATATAAACATTTAAGCACAGACGGTGAATGAAAAAAAAACTTGTGTATAGGCAGTTCGTATGTGAAGTAAAATGGATGCATAGACAGGATTTGATATACTGAGTGTGGTAATGAAAATTGAGCTCATACAATTAGAAGAATTGCAAAAATGTAATATCATACATTTTTCACTAACAAATGTCGAAGCGGTAATTAATGTTTTGTTAATTTTCTTGGAAGTTTTATTTAGGAAAAAGAAGAAGAAATCAGAGTGTAGTCACTTCTGGTATGGTTAGAAGATTTAATTTCTTATATTTACTTCCCAAATATGTTGTTTTCACTTCTTGTGGGAGTCACATATAACATAACCTTTAATGCTTCAGCTGAAAAATTGTCTTGCTTTAGTTGTCGAAAGTATCTAATGCCTTGATCTTTATTTATTAACATATATGTAAATAGTAGGTACAAAAACGATATGTGTATCATAGGTTTTTCGGTGACTTCGCGTTGTTTGTGTGTCCTGATGAGCACGGTTGATTCAATACTTTGATAACACTTCTTTGAATGTAAAAGATGAATTCAATTCAAGGCTGGCAAAAGTCAGACACAATTAGATCTTCTGCGTGACTAGTTTCTTTATTTTCGTCGTACCTCAAGCAAAGGAAACACTATGTAGCTTACATGGGTTATGAATAGTATAATTTTTATCCTAGTGCTGGTGTTCCCAAAGGAATTAATTTGGGACCCTTCTGTTTAGTGTTTATATTAATGATGTATGTTATATATTTAGTTGCCATAATTTTCTATTTGCTGATGATTGAGAATTTTATAACATAATCAATACTATTGATGATTGTCTTTCTTTGCAAAATCAATTAAATATATTACAATCATGTATGGACTTCATAATGCGAGTAAACACTGCAAGTTATACGCGTAAGGGTCATCCTATACACCACAATTACATTGAGATACGTACATAATTATTACATTGACATTTTATCCAGTCTGGTCAACGATTAAGGATCTTGGAGTTACATTCGATTCAAAACCCTCCTTTGACGAACGTATCTTCGTATTAATCAGCTCCGCGCTGAAAGCATTAGGGTTTATCGTTCATATTGCAAGATCCTTCACCACCATTGAGCCCATACTATTACTTTATACGTTCAAAATTAGAATATGCTTCTGTAGTCTGATCTTTTTATAAAACCATTCGTATTCATTAGAAAAAGTGTGAAGAAAACTGTTAGAATATTTATACTATAAGCAACATGATAAATATCCAGTATAAGATTATAGTCACATTGATTTACTTACGTTGTATACAGTCGATTCCCTGGATGTATGCAGACATCAAGTTTCTATTTAATCTTGTCAATAACAGTGTAGATGCCGCCGAGTTGTTGAATTATCTTGATTTTGTTATACGTCGTCCTTCTACCTGAAGTTCCTACATATTCTATACCCCAAAATCGTGAATTAACATTATGTTAAAGTCTCAAATACATAAATATATAGAACACGCGACACCCACATTTATTATCCGATTATGCTACAGATATACATTTCCTCCACTGGTTACTCTACTAAATGCTCCTCATCTTTACACTTTTTGTAATTACACTTTAGGTTTATTGTTTGTAATGTTCTGTTTTAAGTGCTTAATATTTAAAATTATATTGAAGTTTATGTTATATGCTAGTATGTAATTTAGTTTTGTAACAAATTACATTGTCTTGTAATAATTGTTAATCATAATTGGACAATAAATTATCATTATCAGTACCAGATCAGTTATTTATATATATATATATATATATATAGTGAAATCACCCTTGAACGGACACCAACGGGACCAACTGAAGATGTCCATTCAGGAGGGGTGTCGGCATAAAAGAAATATGAAGTAGATATAACAAAAATAGTGTTTTAACGAAAAATGAATATATTAAAGAAACTGGGACATTTAAACGTATACGTATATAAATGTTTTCAAAATAAATAAGAAACTTTAAACTTAAGAGAAAAAAGTTTATTTCCTTTAGATATACACATACAAAATATAATATATGTTGTACATAGATACATAGATGTAGTATGTAATACAAACTATGAAATGAATAGTCACTTTAAGGACGCAAAAATTCATATATTGTCGTTTGTCTTCTCTTATTCTTTAAAATGGCGTCTTGAAATCGTATATCTAATTTAGAAAGAAGACTCTGTATCTCCGTGATTTTCGACAAAACTTCTGAGCTGCTTGGTTAGGGTAATAGCTTTACCATAATTTAGGATAGCTTCTGTTGGCACTGGAACCTCATCGACATCAGAATCTTCCGAAAGTTCTTGTATTTCAATTGGATTTGCAATTTCTTGTTCTGAATCTAGATCTTCAACATGCTAATCTTCATCTACGTTCAAAAATCATTAAGGTTTTCATTATCCGTCAATTTCAATAAATTCTTATTTTTGAGGATATCTGAAAGTACACTAAGAGGCAAATCATCTTCTAGGTCAGATGTATCAGCCTCAGTTAACTGGTCTTCACTTTGCATATTTACATATATGATTAAATCCTGCTTTGCGGAAGCAATTTTGAACTGTCTCTTTGGTTACTTGGTTCAAGCGGTTTTTACCAAATAAACTGCATCCAGTGGTGTAATTTTCTGTACCAGCAGTTTCAATGTTTACTAGCAGATGTTTGAGTATTAGACTTCGGTAATAAGTTTTAAAATTCTTTATAATCCCCTGGTCAAGTGGTTGATAAGCTGATGTACAATTAGGGTGTAAAAATAATATTATTATATTGTTTAAGTTTTTTCTTTAGCCACTTTTCAATCGAGGTGTTGCAACCACTCTGTCATAATTTGTCCTGTCATCCAAGCTTTCTTATTGTATTTCCAAGTTACAGGCAAGTTATTTATATTAATGTTTTTAAAAGCTCTGGGTTTAGCTGCCCTACCAATGACTAGGAGTTTTTCTTTTTCACCCGCCATATTTACACAATGCAAAATTGTAAACCTCTCTTTGGGATACTTATCTCCAACACATTTTTCCTTCTTTAATGTGAGCGTTTTGTCGGGTAGAGCTCTAAAAGACAGGCTTGTCTCATCGGCATTATAGATGTCTCTCGGTGAATATCCCTTAATCAAAGAAGGACATTTTTTTAAAAACGATGAAACATCTTTAGCATTAACCGAAGCTCCTTCTCCCGAAATCGCTTTAAAACTTATATTGTAGCGGATTCTAAATTTATTGAGGCAATCAGAAGAAGTACTGAATGTAGAATGTCCCAAAGAAACGGCTATTTCTCTTGCTTTACATCGTATTAGCGGACCTAAAAAAAATAAGTTTTTTGCGTTTTTGTCACGGCAAACCTATTGGTAATCTCACTTGTTTTATCTATTTTAGAATTTAATATAAAAAGAAAATCAACGCATTAATACAAGAAAACCTTATCTACAAAAATCATATGCATACCAGTTAAAGGAATCCCCTTATGCCGAGCTGTCATAACGCAATTTGTCAATTTTAGTACCATCACCCGTCAAAAAGTTTCGTTTTTCATTCAAATTGCTGTTCGACATCCATTTGTTTAGAAGGATTTCTTTATGTTTAGTTATATCTGCAGCTTGTGTTTTTCCAATATTAAAACGCTTGGATAAGTTTCTTACACTTAATTTCACTTTATTGTAAACTTCAACAATCTCAATCTTTTGTTTAAGCGTGAGAATTTTTCTGTTTGGTGCCATTTCTACAATGAATGTGTCGCCCGCTGTGTCTTTTCCGCATAGACATCAGACTAATATTGAAAGCAGATTCAATCGAAACCGTACACCCAAAGAATAAGAACGGTAAATCCTCGACCAACTTGGGGAAGTCCCTAATTCACGCCAGGCAGAAATGCACGACATAGGTTGCGTTTGTGTGATTAAAGTCGGTAAATCTCCGGTTTACTCGGGGAAGTACCACCGAAATTGTCGCGCGGCGCGATTGAGAAATGCAATAGCAATACTCTCGATATAAAAATAAGATAAGGCGTTTCTTTTTATTTTATTTTTTGTCCGGTTAAGATAACATTTTCTCGTGTCCGCGTCCGTTCAAGAGAATATCCGTCCAAGAAAGAGTTAATACAATATGAAAGCCGGTCGGGACCATGAGAAACTGTCCGTTTAAAAGAGGTGTCAGTGTAAGAGGGGTGTCCGCGAAGAGGAATTTCACTATATATATATATGTCTCCTATATCATCAAGCACATTAAAAGAGCTATATTTTATGTTTTTTTTATGTGTTTATATAAATATACATTCTTTTTCTATATAAATTTCTTAATTTTTATACTTCTTCAAAATGCGGAAGATATGTATGCCCCGTCGTGTAATTCTTCCGGGTGTTGATCCGTGTTGATAGTTGGCTCTCAGCAGAACCTAAAGTAGCTCGACGTTTCTTTGAAGCCTCTTTTCCTTCTTCTCGAGCGAGTTGTGACTTATTTAAGCAGATTGGAGTAATTGCCGGAGTTTCCATTATGTTATTGTTGGCTAGCTATACTTGGGTATTACTAATTACCTAGAGATTTGGTTACAATGTAATAAAATGAATCAAAGGTGAAAATAAATATAAAGTATTACTATTAGAATATATGTAAATGTAGAATAGACAGTCGTTCGCTTTTACCGAACATCAATATTTAAAGATATATTGACATCCAAACTGTCAGATTTCAATGAAGATAATGTAAAAAATGTGTTAATTACTAACACAAACTGTACATTATTTCATAAAATTTAAGTATTAGTATTTTATTTATATACATGTAGGGATACTTATATATACGTTATGGAATATCTATTACGGTGATGGAAAGTAATAGTCATACTTCAATTCGGCCCGTCGATAATTTCTGTTTAAAAATAAGTCGTCAAAAAATCTATGTAATCTCATAATTCCTTAATAGCCAAAGTATAGGTGCTAAAAATCCACCTTGCGGGATACCGCATCGGTTAGAAAGCACCACAATTCCGTCCGTTAACAAAATAAGACGTTAAGAAGAATTGCAGCTGTTCGAAACACGCACTAAATCTACATACCTTCCGAAGCACATCGTTCCATGTCATACATAATGAACACTCTCATTCAGGCCGCGCACTCGATAATAGACGTCCAATAATTTTAATAATTATAATCGCCTTCGAGAGAAAAAAAGTCCTACACGTAAACGGCAGGTCCTACATATCTCCCGTCGTACAGAGCGAGACCCGTACGTGAAATATTTATCGGTGAATTCGTTCTCGCACGTCATAATAATCCGGAAATGAAAATTACAAACCTCGTTCGGCTTTATCGCTCGTTAATTATTGTCTTTGTCAGTTAAAATTTAATATTTGCGCCCGCTAGGCGTATACCGCGACTTCCCCCCTTTTCCATGGCGTTGTTAAATCGTGAATAAATTTCGGGAATGGTGTAGGCATCGATCTGTTGGGCGCGATGCGTTTATAGGGTGGTCCCTGTGATCATTGGTGTCCTGGAGATAATGATAAGCTTATTTAAACGCGTTCCTTTTAAAATGTTATATTGAAATATGATTTTAATTTTGCTTGTCCTTCCGAGAAAATTGGCTGGTACACTTTTCAGATATTTATCCTTCGATATGAGATTATTGCTTAAATAACACCGCCCAACAAAATGACTTCTTTGTCGTGGTGCCTGTAAAATATGAATTGCGTTAAAGTATTTCTAATGTACCGTCCACCGAGGTAACAAAGTGCCATATTTTGAAGCTTTTATAGTATATCTCCTTTGATATCAGTGGAATTGGGCTGAATTGTCAACACAATATAGACTTGTATCTTTGCTATCAATTTCTAAATCTTAGGGAAATTTTAGTTACAACAAAAGAGAGGGAGGAATTATTTTCTATGGCAACAACTTATCCCAATTGTCGGGGCGACTCAGTACCACACCTGGTTTCTCATTGAAAAGATATTAGAAACGGTTTATGGTTGCTAGTGACCCTGCAGAATTCAAATTTACAGATTTATTATCTTGGAAACTGTTTAAAATATGGGTAAAAACAAAGAAAAAGATAAAGAAGGGATCTATATTTTATATTTGAAACCAGTCATTATAAACTTGTAAAACGTTAACATAATTAAAATTTTTAATAACAAAACGGCAAAAGGTTACCAATACAATCCAAACAAAAAAATAAGAAACAAACAAAATAGTAAGTTGGTGGGAGCACCTTTTCTTTAAAAAATCTGCCCTAAACATTGAGCTAAGCTCAAGTTAAGAGGAAATTAACTTTAAAGGAACTACGTATATACAACTGTCTTAAATTTCACTGTACAGAGTTTAGGAACTTTTAAACAAATGGAAAATAAGGGTATGAGTAGTCCACCTGAAACTTGTAGCTGCTGATTTCAGTCGGTGGTACAATTTCCTTTTTAATTTGTTGCTCTTTGTACCAAAGAATATCTGGAGGATTAGGCCACTCCCAGAATTTCCCTTTCTTTTTCATACAGGATACACTGGCTTCCCTGTTGACATCAAAGTTAGTCAACATTAAACCTGGATAACATTTACCACGATATTCCGTGACACCGAGTGACTCCTATAGGCACTTAGTCACCCCAATTGACGGTACTGGTTCCAAAAATAACTGACATTTCTTTCAAGCAGCTCTGGTTTTTGAGATACACCACGGTGAAGTTTATTACTCATACGTAATAAATTTCATTGTTTAAAGAATTAGTAGATTGGATGCCTTCTAACTTTCACACGCTCGAAGGTAATACGAGCTTCAAGATTCATTACCTTCACCAGGAAAATTCCAGGAAAATTAGGTGATGTTAGTGAAGAACTGGGGGAAAGATTTTAGAAAAACATGGCCATTATGGAGCGAAAGGCACCAAGGCTAGATAGGATACGCATATGATGACCGATTACTCCTGGAATCTTGAACGGCAAACCTCACGCAAGGAAATCTTATAAAAGGAAATTTTTAAGCAATGATTGAATGTTGTATATGCATATTTTTCTGTTAAATAAATACCTCCTGTCAATTTTGTTTGTGCTTCAGTTAACAGTTATCAAATAGTGATATTTTAAAAGTTACGTACATAGCAAAATATTATATCTAGTTTTGGCGAATTTCTCCTAAATAGGGTAGAAAAGTGAATTTCAAAAACTAGATCTGATGGAACAAATGTGAAGGTATTTTTGGATTAGACACCTCAAAATTGCTTAATTAGACTTGAAAAATCCGAGGCACCAAAATGTGTGTTGGCCAGTGTAATTCACATAAAGGAAGCAATAAATTGTTCTGCATTTTAAGGTATCTGTTCTGTTATTCTATTGCTTTACTCTTGGGGCTCCAACATTTAGATTGGTTGGGTATTGTAGGCCATAATTTGAATGAAGCAGGTTGTGTTACCTTTATCTTGTACGTTTTTAGGGATGGTTTAATAAATCAGGCACTAATCTATCTGAAATTTTAATCTTGTTGGCAATTTGGACACTAGTTAAAAATATATCCGCAAAGAATATATGTAAACTGGACACCGTATAGATAATAGCATAAAAATAGCACGTTTCAAGTTGATGTACTTATTGTCAAGCAGATACAAAATAAAAAATATTTAATATACACAAATATAGATATGTAAGGTAAAAAGCTAAGCACTATCAGCATGTGGCATTATTCCATTATTTAGCTGTTCACACAGTTGATTTAGAGTTCTTAATCTTTGTTTTGGGCGTGTGTCTTTAACTTTCATTGGTGTGTGTACACTTTGAATTTCAACATAAGTGTCTATTTGAAATTCCTTTTTGGGCAAAAATATAAATAGATGGATGTGTTGAATAAAAAGTGATTCTTTAAGATTGGAATGAAACGATTCCCATGCATTTGTAGTGTTATTGATTGACAGAATTGCAGTAGCCTGCATGCATGGAGGGAAAAGAGCATCGTCTTCTATGTATGTTTCCAACTAATAATGAAATAATAATTAAAAAAAGCTTTACTCTGCTTCCAATTGCCATCGATTAAGTTAGAATCAGAATGAATTAGTCCCAACAATCCTAAAGTATCACTTGCCTATATTTGCCTATCTGTACAAATAGTTTAAATGTTTTAACGTCATTGAACTTATTTCAAAAGAAAAATATCTTCCATTAGTGTTCGAATGTTTATAACTACGTATTATGTAACTAACTATACGGGCTGTCCCACCAAACTGTTAGAATTTTTAGAACTTCTTGTGAAAATTTGATTTTGAAACTTGCAGTTTAGTCATGGTGAACTATAATCGATTTGAAAAAAATAGTTTCAGCTTAACGGTTTTGAGGCGTACAAAAGTATTGATATCAACTTCCTTATTTTATGTTTAGTGGTGTAATTTTTATCAATTTATTGAACTCGTATCATTTACGAACAACTTGCATTAGGGTTGATTATATCTAAACTTAATTTTTGAGGTATTTTTATTATTTAAATAAATAAAACTAATTTTTCTGATACAAAACACTGAGGAAATTATTTATTACAGTGGTGAACTTACTGAAACTATCTGAAATGTCTGAGAGGACACCACGTAATTTAAGGAATACCTTCAATAAGACGAAACGAAGAATGGTATTATGTATAGAAAATTAATATTCTTTCAACTGAAACGTTTGTGTGTAGCTTTTTGCCAAAATGTCAAAACCTAAACTGACAACCGCATCTCAACGGTGTAACATAAACTGAACCACCTACTTTAAGTGCTGTCACTAACGCCACATTATAAATCAATTTACACGTTTTTAAAGTTATTCATCCAGTATAACTTTAAAGAAGAAAAATTTCATGGTTTTCTAGAGGGTAAATTTAATCAGTCATGTGGTATTCTAAATTTACCTAACCAGGTTTTCCTTTCTTTTCTCTCTAGGTAACAATTTTAATTGTAGTATTGAAATTATTTGTGAATTTTAACGAATCAAACTATATCCATATACCAAATATTTTACATTACATGCGTGGAACGATGGAAAAGAAGTTTTAACTTCGCCGGGAAGGGTACCGAAGGCAAGAGGGAGGGGAACCGCTGAAAAAAGGAAACGTGAAAAACAAGACGCTCTGTTATTTGCGTTCACGGACCATGGTAACCATGGCAACCAGCAAAGCGGGACGCCATAAATATAAAAAATACACGCCGAACGAAAAACTCAAACAATGGTTTCGAATTTGCCCAAAACGCGCTCTCTATTCCGCTGAAACGGGGCGCGAATTGGAGGGAA
The DNA here is from genome assembly GCA_023509865.1 of Trypoxylus dichotomus. Lineage (NCBI taxonomy): Eukaryota > Metazoa > Arthropoda > Insecta > Coleoptera > Scarabaeidae > Trypoxylus > Trypoxylus dichotomus. Next base: position 13,571,401 of record CM042078.1, read on the forward strand.
AGAGACCGGCGTAGGTACGGCGGTCGCGTCGTTGTGTTGGTGTTAATTTCAGCATTATCTAACAATCTTTAGACTTGACTAAGTTGCGCGAGAGAAAGAAAAATTATGTAGATGTTGTCGGCCGGATAAAGCTCAGGCTAGAGCGCTATTGTTTCGATTCGACGATAGAATTGGTCCGCTGCTAAATGCATATGCATGCAACCAACATATTAATTTATACATTCATTAGCATATACGTATCCGTTAGGCTTTTTTCAACATATGTTACTGGATACAGTGGTTAATTATGACACAAATATACACAGTCGTTTGGTTTATATGTGTAGAAAAGTATGTCCATTGCTACGTGCGTGCTTTATCACCCTACTATTTTCTTTTTTCTGTTAACGTTCTTTAACCGATTTCAATTGCTAGAATGCAACGAAATCAATCAATTAACCATAATTTGTTATCTATCGTATTCAATTATGCGCACACGAGTTAATGTCAAGCTAAATACTTGAAGTCATTAAAGGTTACGTTCCGTTTTCCCTTTCAAATTGTGTATAAGAGCCTTACTGATTCTAAGAGAATTCAATAATTTGACTAGGAGAAGTGTTGCTAAAGAGATTAAATTATTTGGATTAGCTGGATTTAACACTAATCTTACCAAGCCCAATCAAATGACCAGTCTCCAGTATAACGTTTTAAAACAAACAACCCCATTGCTTTCATTTATATACAGTCCCTTTTTATTTTATTAGGGTCACCTTATCAATTTGCTTTTGTGTGTTTCCAATACGGTAATTTACAAACACAAGTATAAAATTCATTAATAGGGTTTACAATATTCATCTAAATACGTTCCCTAAATATCCTTCTAATAAATTGAGAAGGTGCAAAGAAAGAAGAAGTATCCTGACAAAACAGTCCAGTGAATCGTCGTTTTAATGAAAGAAAAAATACCTACTACCAGTACCGGAACAGCGTTTTGCGGCAAGAAAAGGTTCACCACTGATCGAGATGATCCACGTATCTTGCAACTAGCAACTGAAAACCGAGGTTTATCCGTCAAAGAAATAGGAAAAGTAATGTCTCAAGAAGGAGCGCAAATATTCACACGTGCAGTACGTATACGATTTTTAGAAGCCGGATTAAAATGCAAACGGCCTCTGAAAATGCCAAAATTAACACCGATGATGAAGCGAGCACGTTATGAATGCAAAACGTCATCAACATTATACAATTGAAGATTAACGAAAGGTAAGACAAATTAACTTAAATGAATACGTAAACCAAGCAAAATTATTTTGCTTGAACAATGTTTTTTCGCAAAGATCGTATTCAGCGATGAGTCAAAACTAGAAACCATGACTCAAAGGATTCAATTTGTTAGACGACGTCCATCTGAACGGTTTGGTCAAGCCAGTGCGTCCGTCAGTTATGGTATGGTACTGTGTATCAGTCGAAGGTCCTGGACCACTGTATTTTTGCCAAGGCACCATGAAACAACACCAACATAAAAGTATATTGGAGGATGTTTTGATGCCATATATCAGTGATTTAGATCCGAATGAAGGCCCTTACACATTCATGCACAATAAGATACCATTCCACATGGCCAAATCAATCCAAAGTTTTTGGAAACGCACGCTCTGCCAGTCTTACCTTGGCCGAGAATTTCTCCCGACCTCAATGCAAATGGGAACGTTTAGAGTGTTCTAAAACCACGCGCGTATTCGATGAGAAATACCACAAAGGAGCAATTAGTAAGAAATATTAAGGATGTGTTGCAAAATGACGCTACAATTAGACATACCATTAACGCCTGCATACACAGTATGCCAAAAAGAATAAGAGCAATTACAAAAGTCAAAGAAGGCATTACAAGATATTAGTTATATAGTTATAGGGATGTCTATATACGGTTCTGAATAAACTTATGCTTGTCCTATACGTTTTTGACTATATATTTTAACAAAGTCGCTATTTTAGCAAGTCGCCCTAATAAATTGGACAGGGACTGTATTTGTTTGGTCTAAAATATGTTTGATTCTACGATATATATTGTAATGGAATTTTTTGGAGCCCAATTTTTATTGCATTTGCTAAGCTCACCTTCAATTTTGTTTATTTACCGTATATTGTAGTTTCCTTTAACTTAATAGTATCGTTAGGGAGAATGCTAGGTTGAACTCCCGCTAAGATCGGACAGGACTTTAACATTATATTTAGTTACTAAATATCTTAACGTATTTGCAATTTATAGTCTCCTTGCAATGTATTTGCATCTTCTTTACAATTTCCCAACATTCCCTTTCGTCCTTATTATGTAGAAAATTCCCTTTCATATCAAAAAAAGACTGCCTTAAAGAACAGGAGATGAGAATAATGAAATTATCCTATCAAAGGTCAATATAACTAACTTAAAATTTTATAGAAATATATTTAATATACACGCATATCAACAACCCTGATGTGTGTTTCAATTAACAGTTATCAAATAGTAATGTATCGACGAATTTTTCCTAAATAGGACAGAAAGAGTGAATTTCGAAAACTAGGACTGATCGAATAAATCTGATGACATTTTTGGATTAAGCACACCAAAATTGTTTAATTACACTTAGAAAATCCGAGGCACCAAAATGCGTGCTGGCCAGTGATATTATTGTTAGTTTTAATTTCGTATGGTAAAGTATTACATAATATGAGACCACTTACAAATACTTTCTTGGGAGTCTGGGTTCTATGAAAGGGAGTAATATAAAATTCCACCAAGCCACGGAGACCCGAAGGAATAAATCGATTTTAATACCCAGATATAGTATTATGTGTAGATACATATATCATCATATCCCAGCAGATATAATGTTAATAATGCAAGAACTCTACATTATTAATATTGCGACTTTATGTTAAAGTCCTTTTATTTCAGCAATTTCTTTTCTAAAACGCGATGTGCGCTAATTTATTGAGACTCTTGTAGTAATGTTAATGGAGCTTTTCTTATACAGAAACAACCATACAATTTACGGTTTATTTAGAAGAGAATCCTGTAAGGATACATTTAAGACTTAGAAATTACTTTTTTGGTTCGCACATAGATCTAAATCAGAATCTTCAAGTCATACATATGGTACTGAATTTAGGACTCACAAATTTTTCAGAAGAACTTACAACGTCTTGGCTGTGAGCTTTTCAGTGGATTGTCTAGCGGTGTTAAAGTAGTGGTATCTGCGACTATCCTTAAGGAAAAAGTTAGAAAGCTGATATTAGACTTGTTGTTACACCATCAATGATTTCGTTATGATTTCAGGCTAAATTTGTAAGCATCTATTTCCCATTTGTATCTGTTTGACTATCAATTGTAATGATTCTTTGGTTGGTTCCCTGTCTTGTTTTTTTTGACGGTTTTTAACTCTTAGCCACCGTAGTGCGGTCTCTGTGACCGTAGCGGATTTTTGTTTTTGTTTATTTTTCTCCTCACTTTAATATGACGGATCCGTTTTCTCGTTACCTTCAAGTGAGTCGATATTGGTTTCGGTGCGGCTAAAGTTATGAAGAGGTCACAGGGACCGGTCTACGGTGCTAACGCTAGTATTTGAGTTGCGCTTTTTGCACAAAATAATGAGTAAAAATCCTACCACATCCAAAACGGTTCGGAGGGCTGATCCTGATCGCGAGAGCACTTTATTAGCAAGATATGAAGGCATATAAGGTGAAGATATTAGTGACCAAAATAGTGTAAATGAAGACAGTTATGAAGAAAGTGAACATGAAACAGACTCAGAAATTGAACTTCGTAAGAGAGAAGAAACAGAAGAAACTAATGAACTGTCGGATGAAACTGAAACTAGCGGCGACATTTCTCAAAACAATGCAAAATTCTTTTATATTGTTCACTTTGCTATAAATGGTCATCGCAAAGTTTTGTTTCTTGCGCGAGAAACCAGAAGCACAATATCGCTATATAGCTTCCCGGGTTGCGACGATTGACCGGATTAGGAAATATAGCTGATATAATTACTTGCTGGAATCTCTTATTTACGGGAGATCTGCTACAAGTTGTATTGCAGTGGACAAATCTAATATTATACACCATCAGAACGAAATATACATATAAAGGTACTCAAAGATCTGAATTGCAGAATTTAGACATGATTGAGCTGGAGTTCTAGAAGAAAAACTGGAAAAACGAAAAACATGTTGCACTTGTTCTTCTAGAATTAAAAGAAAAACCTTTTATGTGTGAAAAATTTGCCATATGCCTATATCTTTAGCATACGCGTCAAAAATTTGTAAAAATTGTCAACACACTCTTTGGGTATTTGACCTTGACCACAATTTTTTATTTGTTTTACGTTATTTCTTAGTTTTATTAATCGATAATAATTATTAGTTTTTTTAATCATATGATTGTTAATTTTTAGTTTGGTTTATGTTATTTAAAGAACGAACTATGTTAAAAGGCATCTTGGTTTTTATTTTAGGGTGCACCCAATCCAATAACGTTGTTCCCAACGGGTAAAAGAATATTTTGGTAATTAAAGTTTGTTTATTAGATGCGGTCATCAAGATCGCACAATGGTGAAGACGTTACGGTATTTGCACTACGGTGGTTAAGGGTTAAGCATGTGTACTATGTTTTATGTATTCATGTACTTTGGAATAAATCACTATTATTATTATGTATTGTCAGCGTTTCATTTTCGTTCATCTTTCAAGTACAGCCAACTACAACTAAGTGATAAATTTTGTGGGTATATCATGTGCAAATTTCTTTTAGTACTTCAGAATTACAAAGATCTTCTTCTAACTGGAAGTTTGTACAAGCTTCTTTGAAATATGGTTCAAATAACAATCATGTTTGTCTCTGCGACATAAATCTAACAAAGATATATCAACCCCTTTGTCTTGTGAATAAATATTTTTCTTCTGAGTATTTCCAATCGTTTTCCGCCTCCTCCACGATCCTTCTTTTATTTTATTTCGATTTATTTACTCTCATTTCTTCACTCCAATCGATTCTACACTACACCCAGTCCGCAGTCCAGATATTCTTTTCCGTAATATTAACCGATCGTATAAATCAAAATCTCATTTCGTATCTTGTACGCCCCTCGATTTATCTCTTTCGGATGAGCGTTGAACGCGTTCACACACAACCTCCAACCTCTCTTTCCCCTCTTCGGTCGATCTGACGTCACGTATTTTTATATTTTCGTGCAGTTTTTTTTTTACATTAACGCGATAACACCCGCCTCTTATTTTTAATATCGATCCCTCTTCGTAGGAATCTATCTTGTATACTTCTTTACGTATTTCCTTCTATTTTTGTTCTGGAAAGATACGCTGAGAAATCTCTTGCTTTTTACGGTGTACAGGAGCGATAGATATTCGCTAAAACGCATGCATGAGGAGGAAGTCAATTCTTCCGCTAGATAAAACCTAAATTGCTACTGCGATAAATCGGGCGTCGGTCATTTTCACGGAAGCCGATACAATTTAGTTGGGATCTTAGGGTCTGATCTTGATCCAAAGTGAAGATCCAAAATAAGCAAATTGAATTTCATTAATTTGAACAACACAATATTATTTATAATAGGCTTTAATAGTACTATATTCCGTGAAATTCATCGAATACTTCTTATGATTTTCTGTGAACATCTTCAAATATGACGCTCACGTGAGTTAAATAAAAAGAAGTAGATATATGAGAACGATCAATCTTAGGATTTATCCATTTTCTATCTTTTATCAATTATATTCGAATATATTGTTATGTAAACATTTCAACTTGGAGCTTGGAACATAAAACAAATTTATAGAAGAAAAAGTTGACTTTGTGGTACGATTTTTTTTTGTAGAGATCAATTGAATGTAAAAATTAATTTATGAAAAAGTACAGAATCTAATGTATGGCACTCCCTATATAGTGGGAGGGTATACTTATTGTGCAAGTAAGGAGTTAGTTCGCTGATGTATTTGTCTTGATAACTTTAAAATTTAACATCCTTAAATCTATATAATATCTAATATCTTGTTTTTAAATCATTACTATTTTGTAGACCGATTAACTATTTTAATTGTTAAAATAAATATTACCTGATTTTCAAGTTGTTGAAGTTCCCTTATAATAATATCGTCTATTGTCCAACAGAAAAAACTTCTATTTACAGGACAATATAATATAATATAATAATAATAATAATAATAATAATAATAATAATAATAATAATAATAATAATAATAATAATAATAATAATAATAATATGATATAACATATACAGTGCAGTCAAAATAAATTATAATTAAGGGAATGATATAATTGACTAATGAGCAGAATAACAGCTCAGTAAGTAATACCAAAAAGCAAGAACAAAATGAGATAACAATGTGAACCATATTCAGGCGACAAGAAAAAGTATCCTCAGTTAATCCACTAGTGTTTGTAGTCATGTGCGTAATGGGTGCTTTAAACAATACAGTTGTTTTGTATACGGAACGTCAAAAGTAGGGAAGGACGTTGTAACTAGTACTGAGGTGACACAACATTAATTCTAGAAGGAAGGAATGGAGTATCAATGGTGTGGTTAATTACTATTGATGCTCCATAATACATAGAAAATGTCTGCTAAATTCTTTCCTTCCATCTGATATTGACACAACGCCATGTCTCGTCAGCAGATAACATTACCCAATGCAATTTTTGCTGACTTCTGTATGGGACTCGTCTTTTATTAATTTGTGTGTGCTGAATCCGAAAATCATATTACTTTTTGTGTATCAAGTCAAAATTTAACTCCATTCCATACTATGTTCTTTGTAGAATCACTAATGCGGCTAAGTTGTTACTTGAGAACTGATATGATACAAACAAAGTATGAAATTTTACTGATTTATTTATTTGAGTAAAATATTAGTCACGAGTATGGTACAAGTGCAAGTAATTTTTAAGGTAAGGTACAGGCTATTTTTTTCCTAACCCTGAGGAGATACCCGGCCAGCAGCTTACCGGGTTGTACCTGAACAATCCGCTCTAGAGGTAATTTTCTTAAATTGGATTCGTTAAGCTGAGTATCGCCAAGGTGAACCTGTCATTCCGCAAACGGGCGGGAGACGTGCCGTCTCGATTTGTCAGAGAATACCTTGCACCTAGGCTCCTAGGGTTGTATCTTACTTCAGCACCAGCTGCAGTAGCGGAAGCTCAAGGATGGTCCCCATTGTAACCGTCGGCGTTGAGGACAGGGCGCCCGTAATACCCAAGCAAGCAATCCTTTGGACTCCGCTAAGGATCTTGACCGCGTAGCCTTGACTAGCTTTGTACCATCAGACTAGCGACACATGGGCTGAAAAATCCCGGGCCTAACACATAGATGACGCTAGTTTTATTGCAATCACCTTTCTCTCAGTTAGTACTAACCTTCAAAAGACAGCTGTTAAAATTTCATGATATTCTATTCATTAGTTTGTGAGTTATTGTGCTAAGAGTCACGCTACTTTTGTTATTTTCAAAACAATGGATCAAAAACAATTTCGTGTTTTAATTTTACATTGCTTCTTGATTATTTGATGGGAAAAAAATACCGTTCAAGCGAAGCAATGGCTTGAAAAGTGTTATGGAGACTCCGCTCCATCAGAAACAACAATAAAACGTTGGTTTTCTGACTTCAAACGTGGTCGTAGAGACACCGATGATGCAGAACGCAGTGGACGTCCAAATGAGGCGGTAACACTAGAAAACATCAAAAAAATCCACAAAATCGTTTTGAATGATCGAAAAGTAAAGTTGCGTGAGTTAGCTGATATCGTAAAGATATCAAAAGAACGTATTGGCTTTATATTGCATGAGCATTTGACTATGAGAAAGTTCTGTTCAAAGTGTGTGCCGCGTTTGCTCACTGTTGACCAAAAACAAGAACGTGTTGATGATTCTGAGCAGTGTTTGGCCATGTTTCAACGTAACAAACCGGAATTTTTGCGTCGATATGTGACAATGGATGAAACATGGATCCATCACTTCACTCCGGAATCAAAACGATCGTCATCTGAGTGGACAGCAACTGGTGAACCTCGTCCAAAGCGCCCGAAAGCACAACAATCGGCTGGAAAGGTTATGGCCTCGGTATTTTGGGATGTGCGTGGTGTATCTTGAGAAAGGAAATACCATCAACAGTGAATATTATATAGCGTTATTGGAGCGTTTGAAGGCCGAAATTGCAAAGAAACGACCGCATATGGCAAAGAAAAAAATTTTGTTTCATCAAGACAACGCACCGTGTCACAAGTCAATCAAGACAATGGCAAAACTACATGAATTGAACTTCGAATTGCTCCCACATCCACCGTATTCGCCAGACTTGGCTCCCAGCGACTACTGGCTGTTCGCAGACCTCAAAAAAATGCTCGCCGGTAAGAAATTTCGCACGAATGAAGAGGTTGTCGCTGAAACTGAGGCCTATTTTGAGGCAAAAGATAAATCGTTCTACAAAAGTGGTATTGCAATGTTAGAGCGGCGCTGGAATGATTGCGTTGCTCTTGATGGAGATTACGTTGATGAATAAAGCTAATTTTGAACCAAAAAAACCATGTTTTCTTTGTTAGGCCTGGAACTTTTCAGCGCATGTGTTCACTCTCGTGAACAGCCAGTGCACCATTGCTAATTTTCCGTCCCACGTTCTACCAAACGTTTCTCTGTTTGTCGCATGTTCTAGGTGTGATTTGTACGTCAGCTTGGCGTCCAAAAGTACACCTAGATATTTAGCCTCGGTTAATACAAGTTCCTTTGAGTCGAAAATGGAGTACTTATTTTTAGTAATCATTAAAAAAATACAGGAGTTCTTGTACAAGCACAAACAATAGTCAGGGAATAAATTTTCGTTTGCTACATTCTCCGCTGTGTATTTTGACCTCGCAGCCTCTTTGAACACTCTAACAGTAGTCGATCATTAGATGAGGATCTCATCTTTCCTGGTACTGAGATTCCATGGTTTTTAAATTTTGATGAATTTTCGCCTCTCAAAATGACTATGAAAGAAATAGAGCTTTATGCTCATGTGACAACCTAGGCGGTAAACTTTTTTTAGATTGAGGTCCAGTAAAAAACCCAGTTTTAACTTTTTCATAGCGTAGTCGTGGAATCTTTTCACATATATACTTGAAACAGCCCTTTTAATATTGCTTCATAAGACCCAATTTCGGCAAACAAGTGCTACATCTTAGTCAGCAGAAAAGAAAGTTTGCTGGTCAGTGTTATCGTTCACATGAAAGTTTTGTAGTACTATTTGATATCACCACAGAATTAGCAAACATGCTAAAAATATATATAGAATTTGTGCCAATAAATAAACTGCGACAAAAGGCTGCAAATACTACCGTTCAATTATGAACATGAAGACCAAACAGCGCCAAACTCGTTTTGTGTTAATAAACCTACTGAAATTTCAACGTTTTAAATTATCACTGCTGCAGTCTGTACCGGCAGTATGTATTTTCGGGCTTGTAGGTCGTGGTTTCGAGAAGGTATATGTCGACGTTTCGCCAAACACTGCGGCTGACATTTTCAGGACAATGTTAACGATCTAACAAATGGCCCGGAAAACCATTAACATCGTCCTGAAGATGCTAGCTGTAGTGTTTGGTGAAATTCCGACATATACTTATTCAAAACCACGACCTGCAAGCCTGAAAAAACATATTTCTAGTACAAAGTCAGACTCCGGCCGTGAAAGCCTGATGTTATTTATTATCACTGTTCCAAATATTTTCTGTAAAAACGACAATAGATTTTTCCAATTGTATGTTCCCTCTCATTTGTCTTTCTTTTCAGTTTAATGTTAATTTTGTTGCATAAGTCGCTACGGATATAAAAATACAAATATTTCGCAAATTTCAATGAGTGTAGTTTTAAACTTTATTATACTAATTTTTGTATATTAAAATCGGTTCAATAGTAAAACAAGACAAAGAATTTTTACAAAATCTTCAAATTTAATTAAATCTGTTGTCTAGTAACAAAAAAAATTACAAACATTTTCCATTATTTAATAATTAACATGAATATTTCTTTTCCTTAACATATTTCACCTTACATTTACGTAGATACACTACCTCCTGCTCGCAACCGTTAAGATCTACGGTAGTAATCGCGGCCATCCTGACCAGATACCGATCAAGAACAAAAGTCCATGTCAGAATATTAAAAGTCAGCGTAAAGAGAAACAATAATAATAACACTAAATAAACCGTAGCGAGCGCGTTACGGTCGAGATGAATCATGTACGTCACGTTAAAATTTTATTATTGCAAAATTACATGGTTACTGTAAACGGAGATTATGACTGGAGTTGTATATAGGAATATAATCGCTCGGATCTTAGCGAAATTCGTTGTAATTAATTTTGCGCAGACAGTATCCGGTCCCTAAAAATGCTCATATGGATGCTAGGGTGTGAGAAATCAGACCGAAGTATGCTTTGAAAGCAAAACTTTGATGCATAAAGAACAATACTTCGCCTGATAAAAACTGACAATAATGAATACAGGCGTAGAACAAATTGTGAAGTAGAAAACGAGGTGGAAGGTATGGAGGTGGTCAGAATAATAAGGCAACAGAGAGCAAAATGGTTGGAGCATGCGTGGAGGGCTGGGGACAAAGCTACAATTTACAATATCCTGGAGTAACAATCGAGAGGAGGATAATGACGTGGACGACCCAGAACTACTTGGCTGCAGGAGGTGAAGACGGACCTTGTACAGATGGTAGGAGAAGAGTAAAGACAGATAGAAAGACATATGCAAGATATAAACCGAAGACAATGGGGATTGATCCACCCCGCAGATTTTTTGAGGTCTAGCAACCTTTAGAAGAGGCAATACCCCCTTGGGGTGACTAGCCATTATATATGCGAGGGCTGTTTTGCTTCAACATCCGATAGCTCTTAAGAACAAGACAAGTGTAAATAAGAAAATGAATTTATTATTATTCATGGTTACTTTGAAGACTTAAAAGTTACTTGATGAAGATTGATGCATTTCCAATCCCCCCTGCATGGAAATTTACCGCTAGAATCTCGCTTTACGTTAAGTCGCGTTCAAAAACTTCCTATCGAAATTGTTCAAGAACTCGTTGTGTTACAGCAGCAGGTAAGGGCGGGCATTGTCATAAAAGAAAAAAAATCAGAAGTCAGCATCGTTGTAAAGTCTGACTATTCGATTCTGCTTGAAGGATTCGAATTACACTAAGGAGGCGGGAAAACCAATTGTAGCAACCATGTTTACGTGCCGGCAACTCAGCTGACAATGACGTAATAACATTGTAAGTGGCAGATATTATAGTGGGGAAGATATACGTCCATATTTCATTCAGTGTCAATGAATTAGTGAGATAGAATAAAGTCGGGTAATGCTAACAGTTTTGAAAGTGTTTACTACAGTGCATGCAACCCCAATAATTATAACAGAGAAAACCGCTCCGCTGGCATTTCACATCTGCTTTTTACTGTTCATTCGGGCTTCTCAATTTTCAATGTTTATTTTTATTTGGTTCCATTATTTCTTTTGCTAAAAGTTCTTTTCAAAGCTATAGTGAAGTCGTCTAGTTTGAGGTAAGTTTAGAGATGGACTTTAAAACATTTTTTTTAAGGTTACAGTTCAAGATGCCCAGTCGATGACTTAGTTCTTGTTGCCGAGCGTTAGTTTGTCGTTTGGTAGTGTATTTCGAACAAAAAGGGTGATAACAAGGACTGTAACAACTACCGAGGAATTATGCTACTAAACACAGTAGTGAAGATTTATGAACAATTGCTGGAAAAGAAATTGAGGTAAATAGTAGAACCAACACTACTAGAAGTCCGAAGTGGGTTTACGAAACAGAGGAGCAAATTACAAATTAGTAACAGCTATCAAACGTTTATATAAAGAAACAGCAAACTGTGTAGTAAGTAGAAACATGAAGTCAGAGGAAGGTGTTAGATAAGGAGGTGGACTTAGCCCTCTACTATTTATAACATACATGGATGAAAGAAACAAGGAAGAGAACAAGGGCTTTATACATTGGACATCACAACTTAGAAAAGGTAGAAATTACAGAATGTGTATTCGCAGATGATGTAGCGCTAATAGCTGGAAATGAAAAGGCTCTCCAGCACAACATAAATGTGTGGAACAATACACTCGCTGAGTATGGAATGAAAATTAATACAAACAAAACCAAAGTAATGATTATATCAAAAGAGGAAAAAGAAATACACATTAAACTTGGAGAAACAGAAATACAAGTTAGAGATTTCCAGTACTTGGGTATTACAATACACGAGAAAGGAAAACAAGAAGAAGAACTTAACAATAGAATACAGAAAGCCAACAAGGTATATATAATGCTATGAACTCAGGATTTATGAACAGAAAAGAAGCAACCAAGCAAACAAAAATGACGGTTTACGAAACAATTTTCAGACCAATTCTCACATTTGGATGTAAAACTTGGGTACTCAATCGATAGGAAAAAAGTAAGATCCAAGCCATGGAGATGAAATATCTAAGAAGAGTGAAAAATATAACCAGGAGAGACAGGATAAGGAATGAACAAATCAGAAGAGAGCTACAAACGGAATCAATAGAAAGTTATGTAAAACAAAGACAATTAGCGTGGTGGGGATATCTACAAAGGATGGACAATACAATTCCGGTTAAGAAGGTCTGGAAAGCAAAGTCACAGAAAGAAAGAACAAGAAGCAGACCAAAAGAAACCTGGAATAAAGAAATAGGCAAAATTTTAGATAAGAAAGCAATAACTTGGAATGAAGCTCGGAAAATTGCAATGAACACAGGACTGGAATAAATTTGTGAAATGCTAGGAAGCAAATTTAATCTAACCCGACACCCAATGAGTAAAAGGGGATTATTGACTATATATATAGTGTATTTCGAGAAGGAAAAGCCAAATGGAAGTCCTCTAATATCTGTTGATGCAATCCATGAGGTAAATTAGAATTGGTTAGTATTGAATCAAAGTTTACATTGTAATTTGTAGGGAATGCCAAATGCTTTAGGCATTTCGATGCGTACCGTGTACAACATAGAACAGAAGAAAGAAATGATAACATTACAATTTCCTTGCAATTATCCAACGTAATTAAATGACCGAAAAAATATAACCCAACGTCTTTACGTTTCCCGCGTACTGTACTACCATTACACCACGAGACCAGTGAGTTCAAGTCGTCGCCTACGGGGGATTGAAAGCGACTCGATATTTACTTCAAAATCAAATATAGCTGATTATCATGGTGATATAAATAGCGATTTATTGACAAAGTGGGTTGAAACTCAAGTAATTCCTAATTTAGAAGAACCACCAATAATTTTAACGAATAATGCTCCGTACTATAGCGTTTTACTGGAGAAATCGCCAAATATAAGTTGGTCCAAAGGAAACATCATTGCGTGACTAAATAATAATAACATTGCCTATGAAAATATAATGAATAAGTGAACTTTTCGAAATAACCAAGAGACATAAGAAAGAGAAGGTTTATATTATTGACGAATTATTTCGGACACATGGACATGAAGTTTTAAGAATTCCTGGGTATCACCGAGATTTCATTCCTATTGAACTGATATGGGCATATGCGAAATGGTCGTGATGGTTATGGCAATACAGAAGTATCAGATATGCGGCAAGAAAGTTTGGACAGCTGTACACTAGACATCTGGCAACATTACATAAACCACACAGTCAAAACAATTAAAGAGTGGTACAAATGTTAAACAAACATAGAAGACTTTGTTCTGACAGTTAATTTTGGGTCAGATTAAATATATTTTAAATTGTCCTATTTCATTATTTCTGTCGATATTGACATATTTTAATTTAATTTGCTTTTGCTTAATGGATCATTGGTAACGTACATTAAACTAAACACTTTTGTTTATTGTTTGAATATTTTCTAGATGTTGATTTAACAATAGGTTTTTTTATATGAGAACTATATTATTAGAGTGATAAAGAATTTTGCTAAGAAAATATTTAATACTTAGTTTAGTTTCTTCAGCTCCATCCTGTAGGTACAAATGTTGTCAATAGAAGAACTTACTATTTATAATCCTGTTGGTTACAATCACCCAAGATTTGTTTTTTAAATGCATCATTGACTGAAATGTTACATAACCAGGAAAATGTATTAAAGATGATAATAACCTCATAAAATTTAACAATTGTTATTTTCGTACAATTCATGGCTGAATATTGCTATTATTATATAATTTGATATCCATTTCTTTAGCCTTTGTATCGTTTAATTAACTAAATTAAGTACTTTTAGAGTTTTTCATTAAATCTAATTTGATATATAGTAGTTAAAGACATACTTTTTCAAACTTCGCCAATGATCTGTGGACTTGTCTGCACAGTAAGAAAAACATATAGTTGCAATTTCCTCCTTACCATTATCCAAGGAAAATCTCGATTTACCCACATATTAGAACAGCTAGCAAAAACATAGAATAACTTATAAAGTCTTCATCGAACATAGACCGAACAAAAACTAATACTTGTGATATAGTAACATATTAATGACGCAATAATAATTGGCTTAGACCTTATGTACTTAATAACTACAACATATACATATAAAAGGAAGAAACCGTTGGTATTACTAAACGCAATCATTTTATTGAGACACATGTTGAATTATATTTTAATATATTAGAATTATTTACGATCAGTTTGTCCCTTTTACCATTGCCTATTAAAGGAGGAGCGAAGTATACCACGTACTGGTGCAACGTCCACGATACATAACTTAAATTTAATAAGCCATCCACGTCACACATGTCGACATATCCATGATAATAATAAAATGTACGCTTTGTGTAGAAATATGAAGCGTACATATGAAAACGTTCCATTGTAATGATTTCGCTGTCATGTTTAATAAGACGGTTATACGTCGTACGTATGATAGATAAAGATTTACAAAGATGATAATATGTGCCGAGATAAATAGTTCCGATGGCAGGAAAAGATTTTCTCTTTAACCCTCTAAGTATAATAATACGAGGATATTTCGAGAATCTAACTCGTTTTAATTTGAGTGCAAAATTGTGCATTTCAGCGTTATCCACAGTTGAGATAAAACCTCAGCCAGAAATACTAGATCTATCAGTTTTTTGTTTGGTAGGTCCAGCTGGATTTCAATCACAGTCCCCTGCTATTTTGTACGAGAATTTTTATAAAAACAACACATGTACACATTTTCTAAAATACATTGCCTCTCAATATAATCTCCAATCAAATTAGTTGCCAGCGACGTGGAAAGTTAGTGTGCGAATACGTTCGCAGGCCGCATTTAAAAGTAGTGCATTTAAAGTAGTGTTCATAATTTTTAGCGATAGATATCAGACATGAAATAATACGACAATGTTATTATAATGCAATTTATTAAATGAAAAAAATAGGTACAACTAAATAGTGAAATTTGGAATTATTACAAACTACGAAAGTTAAATAGCGACAACGAAATCAATGAGACACTTGAGCTCGTATTTGGAAAACTAATCCATCAATGTTTGGATTAATTCCACTGCTTTGTATCAGTGGAACTGGTCGCATTTATAATTACAGCGAAACGCACAAATCAATCTTCTTGCGAATTTTCTAAGCTCCAGAAAATGGTCTTCTTCGAGGTATTTTTTGTAGAAATCGCACAACTCCACGTCTTCAAATTTATATTAAATTTTGAAGCTCGATCAACTCCACTTGCAAGTGTATTCGGGCATTTTGCATATTACTTTTTGTTGATGTAGCAAATAAATTCAAACTGTCTTGCATGTTTTTAAAATCATTAAATGTATTCGAAAATTGCTCCGACAGTAACTTCAGTTCTTCAGAATATTGAGCATAAGCAATATTCTCATACGCAGAAAGCGTGGTAAAATGGTAACTCTTACCAGACAGCATATGTGCCTCCCACAAGCGGATTTTGTTCTGAAACACTTTCAAACGGCTGTACAAATCATTTACTAACTGTCGTTGTTTTTAAAGTTACAAATTTAAATCATTCAAATGGCATGTGAGGTCGACCATAAATGCTAAGTCACATATCCATTTGGAGTCACTCAATTCAGATAGTGGTTTATCTTTTATTTGCATAAAATCTGCTATCACTCGATCTTCCTCATTTTGACTGAGTATCAGTAAGTAGTGTAATATTTTTTTTAATTGGATTTTTCAAACTGTCTCGCGGGTCGGATCAAATCATTCATCATTTCGTTCGATGTTAAGATAAATTATCTATTTTTCATCACCAGTGATTATCTGTTTCAAAAGATGTTCGATTTCTTTTTGTTTGAGACGCAAATCGCAGATGTTCATGCGTTGGATTAAATGAATTTCATTCAACTCACGAGCAACCCAAGTATTGAGTTTTTTAACGAATCGATCCGAATCTATTATGGCTTTGATTTGAGCATCAACTTCATTTGGGCTGGTAGGTTGGCCATTGGCATAGTGGTTCATCATTGAGTGAAAAATTATCAGAACGAAATTTATCAAACCAATTTCGGCACTGTCTTTCTTTTAGAG
This sequence comes from Trypoxylus dichotomus, assembly GCA_023509865.1. Classification (NCBI taxonomy): domain Eukaryota; kingdom Metazoa; phylum Arthropoda; class Insecta; order Coleoptera; family Scarabaeidae; genus Trypoxylus; species Trypoxylus dichotomus. Next base: position 13,587,971 of record CM042078.1, read on the forward strand.
CTTCATCACCTCACACATCGCGTTGTGTCCTTTTCTTTTCGGAAATAATAAAGCAAAATATGACGAAAATGAACGGTATTGTTATTGATGTTAAAATTGAACCCACATAAATAAATTTCACAAAAAAATCATTTAATTTGATTTTTAAGAAAGCCAAAATTCACAGCTGACAAATGCCAAAGTTATATAATTTTATCATTGACAGAAGTCATTCAAAAGAAACATTATTCCCATATACATTTAAAATCGGAAATTTCTTTGTTGCAAACCAATACCCGTGTGGTTCAGCGTTTGTGTTTTGTCACGTGCATAACCATCAATCCCAGGTACCCGTTTAGCTCGATACCAGTGACAAAAGTGTAGCTCTAGTCACAGAATAACAGAAAGGATAATTTTCAAAATTCCTGTAGCGTTTTTTTCAGTACGCCTGCAGGTAATCCCAATGTTGAAAATAATATGAGAAAACAACAAAAAAGCTTCATCGTATTTACCCTATTTATTTACGTTTCATAACCTTGTCATTATTAGTCGGTTTCTAACCAGTATTTGGCAGAATTTACGTTTAGAATATGTCGTAGAGTTTTAAAAGTGTTTGAGTTACAATATATGCAGAGTTTTCGGTTTTTTGTTGGTTATTTCGTTCTCATTTTTCTGTTTCATTGTTATTGTTTATTTATGTATTTAGACTATAAGACAAAAATTAGAAGTGATGGTAATAGTGGAAAGAAGGGCGCGGACCCTCATATTTGTGCCGTGTAAAACTGTAATATAAATTCTTTAAACAATGAAGGATGTAGTATGTTTGGATAGTGTACTGAACCAACTACAGTTAAATAATTCACAAATACGGATACGATTACCTATTGTGCCAATAATTGAAAACAAAGAAATCTTTGCAGGGTCAAGAGACTATAGAAACTTGGACCTTCCAGTAGTAAACGCTTTTACCTATGTTCGGGGGTATCTGATAAAAAAGTGCCGACAAATTTGTCCCTTCTGTTATTCTGTGCTCTAGTTTAAACAATGTTTAACACAGGATATTTTGTTTTCAAAGACCTCTATTAACACGAATAAAGAATATTCGAGTTCACCAACATTACTGGAACTTTCTTAGTCAAAAAATCTTTTGCTTCCATAGATATATATTATTTTTAAGGCAAATATTTTAGGTATAGTTATTTAAAATTTATAAAAATGATATTGTAACAGGAACAACCTAAAACAAAATAAATTCACCGAAGTCATTGCAAAATTTAAATTTCCACGGCTACAAGTTCTTCTAACGACATCATCCTCTTTCTCAACCTGCGAATCCGACGATTTTTTAACTCATTACTTCTTTTGCAATTACCGCTTAACCTCGTCCTCAACGGCTAAGCAATAATAATGAACAAACGAATAAATAACTACGTCCTTTCTGTTGCAAGCCGTCGTTCGGAGCGGTTAGACTTGCGGCACGCTCTTCGCGGCAGTAGATTGTGAATGTCGCAACACCCCATATAACAACAACAGTCAGCATTTGCATTCGTAAAAATAAATTACCGACTACTAATTAACACATAATAAATTTCCAGGAGGCACAATAGAAGGAACGTGTGCGCAGTCAACTCCTTCCCTTCTTCTTAGTTCTCGTTCGATTCCTTTCGCTCGTTATTGCTTTTGTTTCGGAGCTTGTCGTTGCTTCGTCTAAACGCCGATGAGATGTCGAAATTTCGTATGTTAAGCACGTCCTCTTGTGGGAAATATATGCGGCGCGATTCTTGTAAGAGATGAAAAGAATAAGAGGAAGGAGACCAACGCGTTTAATATGCAAGGAGGATGAGCGTTCGTTAGAAATTCTTGTTTAATTTTATTTATTGTGGCGTTTCGTGAAATAAGTAGATTTCCTTGGATGAGGGGTAATGAGTTGCGTATGTTGTCTAGAATTACTATTCAAGATTAGGTGAATTTACATGGAATGTTAGTAGTAGTAATAAATAAACTATTTGCAACAGTGAAGGATTTTATAATTTCTATAGCTTCAACTATTTCTATATGATTATGATTGTTGTGAATAGTTTGTAAATCTATAAAAAATTGAGTATCTTGAAATTTTGTTTGACTTTCGTTAATAGCTATTGTCTCTTTAGAATTAACTTATAAAATTATTATTATAGTTATTTATTCGTTGGAAATAATAAAACGTTACCTGCAATTATGTTCCCCAACACATAAGAATTCGCCATCAGTCGTTTGTAGAGTACGAATTTTTAAACGCCAAGGATATAAAAAAATGTCAAAAAGACACTGTAAACGATTTCAAAAAGGTAAAGCAAAAGAAGCAATACAAGGAAAAAGACAAATAAATTTTTGATCTCTTAGACGTTAGTTTAATATAATATAGTCTAATAATTAAACTGCTTGTTTAGTTTTCTGTTAGATTATTTTCCATTCAAATGTACATAATTGCCGCCAGTGGAAAAACCTCCCACTTATGTTTCATCATCATGAGTAGCAGTAGTAAGCAAGATAGCAGAATAAACGAATCGAAAGCAACATGTTGGTCTTATTATCGTCCTAAATCCATATCGTATAATCGTATCATAATATCTGGAATAGTTTACATCAGTAAATTCGTTAAGAGAAAGTAACACAAAACACTACTATTGCACACTATGCATTATACTGCTGGAAGAATTTCTTTTACATTGGCTTTCCAGTTGTCTATTAATAATTTTAGAAGACAAGAGTTGCTTGTTTTTTATCAAATAAAATGCATTATTGCATGAAGTAAACAGTACTGAAACTAAGTGAAAGATGTCTCTATGCTCGCGCTCTCATATCCACGTTAGTATACCAAGTGTATGCATAATTTTTTTCCGGTTTAACAAAGAGATGGTGCCAGAAACACGCAGCATGTTAATTTGACGTATCATTTTGTTCGTCTTATATTTAAACTACAAATACACCCAAGTTGAGTCCGCCAAAAACTATCGCGTTTGCTTTATTGTTCAGTGATCATGTCGAGTTTTGTGTCCGGAAAAGAACATTTGCGGCACGCACTACTTTTCTTATTTAATCAAAAGGAAAAGGCTGTTTAAAGTCATCGTTTGCTGGTAGAAATATATGGTGAACACGCTCTATCGTCTAGAACATCTGGGACATGGTTTCGACAATTTAAAAGTGGTGATTTCAATGTGAAAGATATTGAGCGCTTGGTAAACCACAAAAATGTGAAGACGAGCAATTGCAGGAGTTATTCGATGATAACCCAACTCAAACCCAACAGTAATTGGTAGAAGCATTACATGTGTCACAATAAATAATCAGTAAACGTTTACAAGCCATGGGAAAGATTAATAGACTTGATAAATAGGTCTCACACGATTTGATTCTACGTGACACAGAAGATCGGAAAGTCACATGGATGACGGAAAATGTATTTATTTCGAAAACCCGAAGCGGAAAAATTCGTGGCTTTTACCTGGCGACGCCGATACTACACCAAGGTCAAGTCGCCACAGCGTTATCGCCAACATATGATTAATTTAAACCACATATTAATCGAAAGACGACCGGAATGATTTTGTTACACGACAATGCGTCGTCTCACACAGCAAAACCCGTGAAAGACACCTTGAAATCGCTTGGATAGGATATCCTTCCGCACCCACTGTTTTCCGCAGACCTGACGTCATCTGACTATCACCTCTTCGCATCAATGGGGCACACACTCGCACAACAGCACTTCAGTAATTTCGAGGAAGTTGGAAAATGGCCCGACAAGTAGTTTTGCTGCCATGGTATCCATAAATTACCTGAAACATGGGTGAAATTTCCTTTGAAAATAACGGTGTTTCCTTTTAGCAAAAAGAGCAAAAAAAGACGTATAGAGACACCTGGTAGATCTATCATGTAAACGCCAAGCAATTAAATAGTAGTGCCTAATTGTTAATAATGGTGTTAAGTATAAATGAAAAAGTTTGCCTGGTGAAGTTCATACGCTCCTACGGAATCGATTGACTCAACTGTGCAAGTCTGCGATACGTTTGTCATTAATTCACACAGTTTTGCAAAGTTCAGAAATATTGGCGATATATTGCGGCAACAAAAAGGAAAGTCGGGCCGTCCCAGAACAGTTAACATTAACAATAACGATTAACGCATTTTTTAGCCGGTCTTAGAAAATCCAAAATCAGCCAGTGAAGGACAGCGTTGCAATTTGCTTTGAAAAGAACTTGGTTGTAAAGAATCCTGAACGAGCTGCGTGCATTTTCGTATGTGATTCAGGTACACCAATAGTTACATCATCGGGATTATCACAGTATTACAATATGAAAATCCTGAATTTCTTAAAAATGTATGGTTTTCAGACGAAGCACATTCTCATTCCTCGGCCCATGTGAATAGGCGTACAAATCGATTAATTGGATATGCCAGAGCCGATGAGGTACAAGAGGTTCTCTTTTATAGTGCAAAAGTGAGTGCGTGATGTGCACTTTCGGGACAGGAATCATTGCTCAGTACTTTATCGAAGAGGATGGTAGAGAAGTCACACTTAATCCACAGTGGTACATATAAAGTTTAACACGCTTTATCCCTGATCTACATTGATCCTGTCGTGCACGTAATTTGTAATTGCGGGAGCAAGTTTTTGGTAGGACGGGGCAACTGTTACCGCAGTTCGTTAATTTTTTCAGAGACGTTTTCAAACCAAAATCATTTCACGATTTACTGATTTACCTTACCCTACATATTCGCCAGATCTTACCTCTCCAGACGCATGCATTTGGGACATAACCAAAGATATCGTCCTCGAAAGGTCACCACAAACCATCAATGAATTAAAGGATGCAATTTGAACCTTCTTCGTACAACTGAGAGAACCTTTCATCAATAACATGATGACTAACTTGAAACTTTTAAGCTCAGTACTGTTTATTTCGGGACATACTCTATTTCTGTAGATACAAAACTTTCGTTCAATTTCATGCAATGGATTTTTTCTATGATTTTTTCTATAATAATCCAAAAATATTGGAAAGAGGCAATGCTCCCAGATGTTAGTTTGTTTTATTTTGACGAGATATTTTGAAAGTAGAAAATGTAGATTGTATTTCATTATAAGGCTAACAGTCTTTAGAGTAGTAAAATAACAACTTCTACTGCAATAACAAATGGTCGCAATAAAGACTGTTCTCTTTCTGCAAGGATATCATCTACTACATATGCATTATGGACAAGTTTATGTTGTCTAATTAGGTTATACATTTCTGCCTTAATGTATTGTAGACTGGACATAATTTTCTGTTAGTTAAACCATTTCATAGTTCCTGTTTTTTTTTCTATTTTAGGTTGGATGCTTAATGGCCAATGCAGTATGATAACTAGCATTATGGAAAACAGTTATTGATCGTTGTGGAAGATTTGGTATTAAATGTTCTGCGAGCCATCTTTATAATTTATAAAATTTGTGTTGTTATGATAATCACCAGTTATTTGATCTGATTTAAATATTAATAGCAGATTATCCACAAAGCCTTGTTCACTGCTTAAACATTGTATACCACAATTGTAAGATTTTGCTTTCCTTTGGATATAAGGCTTTTGAGACCGGAGCTTTTGAGACCGGAATTGGATTAGTGAGGTGTAGTATAGCTTTCGTGAAGATAGGTTTCATTTAAAAACATTTGTATATGTACATATACATAAATGCTATACGTCGACCCTCGAAACGATACTGTGAAACTGATTATTCGTATATACCTACACCTCAGTTCTCGAATATCATCTCTTTCCATTAAATATTCCGATTATCTGTTATTATTTTCTCCCAACTGCTTAAAATGTAATTAATACAGGATATACACATATTATTAAATTATAAATATTTGAATTCTATTTTATGCAATAGTGTTCTAAAAGATCCTTCCAAGGAAACCAATCGATTCATCATATTTTATTTTGTATATAAACAGAGTTAAGAGCTAGTTGTTGGTTGTCGGTTACATGGAAATTGACTTTTCCAGGTATATCCACTGTCGACATTTGCATTAATATTATATTAGGTCTACAAAACAAAATAATATTGTACTTGCTTAATTAATATTAAAACAAAAAAATTGTTATTTAGTGACATTCACATCTTCAATTGAGCTGAACTCTCGGCGATGGCGTGATTTCATGCGATTTTTCAATCTCTTTATTGTTATCATTACCACTTCGATATTTAAAAGCTGTCAAAAAAAGTTATGAATATTATATTTGGTACTAGATAATGCAGTTAAAATGAAAAATTATTAATAAACGAGAATTATAACATTGTAAATCTAAACAATAACGCATCCATAAACCGCCAACCTATCAACTCCTCAGCGGGATCGTCCGCAGGATTTGGCAAGCAACCATCACCTTTCCCTGGAAAATAGAAGGTGAGAGGGCATTAATTTTTATAGCTCAATGCAGAACAGCGGTAAACTAAGCCGAAAACGTGGAGGAAAGGGGATAAGATGCGAAATTTCCCGCTTTAGCGCCACCTATATGATCATCTCAAACACCTATAATTTCCAATTTCTTTTCGCGTTCACGATCGCATCGTAACCACCCTCCCAAAAACTCCGATTCCGCTGCCTCGTTTTATTCTTAGACGTGTCGTTCTAGTTCGCCGTTTTAAGTGTCGAATTAAGCGTTCCGACGCGAAGCGTTTAATACCTTTTTACCTTTTCCGAAAGCCACTTCACGGATGCCTCTTTCGCCGGTTTAAAGGGATTAAAGACGAGGAAGAGGAAGACGGTGTATACGCCCGAGCCGTCGAGTAAAAGAGAACGTCGCGACTTTCTTATATCGTACGAAGGTAATATTAGGGCTGATCTAAATTCATAGGCATACGGCGTGCGGTGTTATGTTTGCTTTTTATGCGCCAGGATGAACTTTTAATAATGCTCGTTCGCTATCTCACATCGATTGGATTTTTTTCTTACTGCGCTAGCTTTACCTCGCTGAAATCACTTCGGGAGAGATTTATTAAAAGCAAAACATTTAAAAGTTAATGTACGATGCATCCTTGTATAGGAAATATAATAATAATTAGTGTAGTGTATCGTGGTGGTACTCGGAAATCGGCTAATAACGAAGGTGAATCTAATAAAAATCTTGCACTGTTTTTATTGCGATGATCTTCTAATGAACTAAAACTATGTTGCTGTAGCAATCTCATATAATCTGAACCATCATCAGGGTAAGTACCGCTAACCTTAGAGCTAAGGTATTTGAGGAATCGGTTTTGGATACGCTCAATTGAAATCACCTGATACGTGTAGTAAGGATACCAAAATAAGTTGGCATAGTCCAATTTAGACTGAACAAGAGTATAGTAGAGATGTCACGGAATGTGTGACAAGTTCTTATTATGAAGCCCACATATGTAGATGCAGAAAGACATATAGCAGATGTATCATTAGAGAAGCTTAGATTTGTGTCAAAAAGTACTCATAAACACTTTACTTTTCTTGTTCTCATAATAAATGTAGAATCAACAGTGTAATTAAAAATGATTGGATTATAGCGTCTGGTATAAGAGATCACTAAACATTTGCCAATATTGACGGCGCGAGATACGCCGTTCAGAGTACACTAATTATCAATAAGGGCAAGGTAAGTCACCAACTTAATAGCGAACCGAGAACATTGTAGATTTTAAGATTATCCGCGTTTGCTAAAGTCTCACATTGCAATTTATCGAACAAATCATTCAGAAAAATATTAAATAATAGTGGTCCGAGTTGCTGAAGAGAGTGGACGAACCATCCATAAACAGTGTAACCACTCCTTCCAAAGAGGTAAGATGAAATCAATTTTACCAATGAAGGACAGATGCCAATACTTTCAAATTTAGGACAAAGTAAGTTGTGATTAATGCGACCGAAAGCCCTAGCAAACTCAGTATATACATCATCGACATGTCCTCCTGGTCCAACGCTCCAGATATATACTGGGTAATATTGGTAAGTTGGGTGCAGTGGATCTACCTGACATAAATCCGTGTTGATGGATTGATAAAAATGGTTTAACATTAAAATAAATATTATTATATAAAATATGTTCAAATACTTTACAAAGTTAGCTAACATTTTTATATCTGTAATTCAATATTGGCCCGATCACCTCTCTTAAACACTGACACTATTTTACTAGTTTTACAAATCGTCCGAAATGTGGAATCTTTTCCAATATCGGGTGTTCCTCAAGGTTCAAATCTTGGACCGCATCTCTTCAATTTGTATACCAATGGTTTACTATCCCTGTTTACATGTTACGTCTTAGCATATGCAGATGACGTAAAGATATTTAATACTGTTGGTAGCATTTATGATTGTAAACAATCTTCTGCTTATTAATACTTGGAGCAAAAACAATTATCTCCCTTCGTACATCAACAAATGTACTGTGGTCACCTATAATAACACTCACACTACTTTACAATATAATTACCAGATTAATGATGAAGCCATACCAGGCAATATCAAACCTTTGGAGTTTGGTGTTTTATTTGATAATAAACTGTTATTTACGGAACATATTTCGTCAATGCCTTCATCTGTTTCCATAACTCTTGGTCTTGTCATGCGCTCCTGCAAGCATTTCTGAGATTTAGGTGTAATGAAGCGTTTATATTATGCCTACGTCCGTTCTAAGCTCGAATACGCCTCTATTGTTTGCTATACCCGCTATTTATACTAAGAGCTTATGATCGAACGTGTTCAAAAAAAGTTTCTCAAGTATCTCTCCTTTCGAATGGACAACGTGTACCCTGAAAGAGGCATCGAATATTACAGCTTACTTGTGAAGCATGATTTTCTATACCCTGCCGACCGCCGTGAACGTTACACTGCGGAGTTTCTTTGCAAGATCCTAAAAAATAATATCGACTCATCAACTCTTCTAGCTCAAATAAACTGCACAGTGCCTACTCGTCATATTCTCTTCTATTACATATTTCAAGTACCTAGAACTAATACCAACACCTATCAGCCACTTGATGAGGAACGCAAATAAACGGGACCTGGAACCATTTTTGCGAGTCTCCCTTTTTTCGTTGTTTTCTTGTACTGTTACAGCAAATTATTTTGTCTCTTTGTTATTGCAAATGATATTTTAGGCAACATAATTTGATTTTTCTTTAATTTTATATACGAATTTATAAGAATTGTAAATTTGTCTTGTAATTGGTTCTATTACTATTATCATATATTATCTTCACCCGATGTCATATCATTCTTAAATCTTGAAGTACCTCGTCTTCAGTAACAAAGAGGGACAGTTAATACGTACAGTTTGCGAAATCAATGTGCTGACACTAAATGCATTAGAAAAATGACACGCAGAATTATTAACAATGGCTTCAGCTTGAGTTAGTTGTTCATCGTTGTGGAATATGCGTCCAGGAATCCTTGAAGTTGTCCTCCGACTACCATCAAGTGATCAAAAGGCCTTGGGATTAACCTTGATATGTAAGTTCAGTTAACGATGGAAATAGCCCAAAGAACAACTCTAATTATAATCTATCGTCAACAATACCACGTCAAGAATTAGAAATCCAATAATGTTTAGTGTTGTCTTCGTCAGAATAATTCTTTGAAGACTGGATAACGCAGTTCAGAGTGATAAAATTTTTTGAGTAATAGTAAGCAAAATACGGGCACCTGCATTTTAAATACCATGAATATTCTTTCGCCAATGTTAGAATCAGACCGCATTTAGCATAGGTTTCATTAGTTCTCGCAAGAAATCAACGTAAAATTTGGGAAACGCAAATTTATAGATACGTCTGCATTTCCGGTAAAGAACTATAATATTGCAGATAACTTGTTACTGCAATGATCTCCTCAATTGAGCAGTGATAAACAAATGAATCGACCCGCCATCCATCGTGTGCCTAAAGAGTCGTATCCCTCGTGAAGAAAATACATTGCGGTACCGACCTGCACGCCGTGGCGACGTAGATCGAAGGGTACAGGAGAGCCGGAGTCCATCTCGTTACGGGCTGCTCACGAATCGAGCGCCGATCGTAGATAACGCGGCCAACCAGCATTGGAAGTGGAGGAAGAAGTCAAAGAAGAAAAGCAGCAAGGAGTAACAACGGCAAACAGCAAGAAGAACAACGACGCGAACTAAGAAGAAATAAGAAGGGAAAGAAGCAGGGCGTTCTGTTTAACAATGTAGCGAGGTGTCAAACGCAGCTTCCCGAACGAACGCTTTTAATTACCGGGCAGACATCTCGCGCCCGAACCCCCAATTAAAATACTCGCTCAATAAATATATTACCCGAGAGTGACCCTGCACAAGAGCCGGAGTAGAAGAGGAGGACACTCTCGTTCTTTCGCTTTTAGTTCGTGCACCTGGCTGGTGGCATTCACGGCTTTTATTCTTCGCTTTCCCTCTTCTTCTTCTTCTTCTCCTGCTTCGTTCGTCGTTTCTTTTTCTTTTCTTCGTATCCTCTTCGGCATTCGATATTTACCAATGTCACGAAGGGAGAAATAAGTAAAACAACACGACAAGTAGAACCTGTACGTGTATACATGCCTAGATCTTCGTACTTAACCGTATTGGATGAAAAGAGATCAGGATGAATCTGTGAATCAATCGAAGTTTATGTCGTACCTATTGTATAGGGGTTGGTATAAATAGCGACTTATGTTAGGTAATTATCACTTATCGGAATTATTGTAAACTTGGATTAAAGACTTACACGCGTTCTTCTATGAATGGAAACTTAAAGAACAATCCTTTCTGAGTATGTCATACTGAAAAATATATTGTTTTGAAATACAGTAGAACCCGGTTATAACAACTTCGGCCGTAACGACACTTCTTTTTTAGCGTCAAATTTTAAGCGGTCTCGTACTTTACTATACAAACGTACAAGTAAAAACCCGGTTTTAGCGTCAATAACCCCTGATATAACGATAAATATTTACCACTTGAGGTATGTATTTATATTATAATTTATGGCTCAATTCCCGGTATTTGCCTAGCCTAAATATTACCGTTCGTTGAATTAAGATTTCTTGCAATTAGCCTAGCCTGCAACGTTCGACCGTTCGGGGATTCCAAGAATATTACCGTTTCTTGCTCGTAAGAAATTTCCTCAGTCGGCATTTGAATCGTGTGAGTGAAATATCGAGATTTCTTTATCGAAAATATCAGGTTTAAAGCGAAAAAGTTTAAGCGTGAACGACAAAGTCGCGATAATCAAAGCAGTCGAAAGTGGAGGAAACAAATCGGACGTGTGTCGCGAATTTGGATTAGTTAATTCTACGATTTGTACAATTGTGAAAAATAAGAATAAAATCATGAATACCTTTGTAAAAGGGAAAGAAAAGTCAAAAAAAATTCGATCGTGCAAAAAGGTTGAAATCGACGAAGCGCTTATTACGTGGTTTAAGTAATGTACAAGTGCAAATTTACCCGTTAATGGACCACTGCTTATGCAAAAGGCCGAAGAATTTGGAAGTTTATTTGGAGACACAAATTTTAAGTGCAGCAATGGGTGGCTGGAGCGTTTCAAACGGAGACATTCAATAACGTTCGGAAAAGTGAGCGGTGAAGCGAAAAGTGTTAATATGGCAGAAGCAAAGACGTGGCTAAATGAAGTGTGGCCTAAATTAAGACAAGATTATGAAGACAATGACATTTACAATGGCGACGAAACGGACATTTTTTAGAAACTTCTTCCAGATAAGACTCTGAGGTTTAAAGGCGAAAAATGTGTAGGCAGTAAACTAGCCAAAGAACGGTTAACTGCATTTGTGTGTGCTAATATGACCGGTACGGAGAAACGTAAAATTCTTGCCATAGGAAAGTCAAAAAAGCCACGCTGCTTCAAAAACATAAAAACACTCCCAACAAATTACTGCGCAAACAAAAGAGCATGGATGACTGCAGAAATCTTTGAAAATAAAATTCGAAAATGGGATAAAAAACTTGCGGTTAAAGGTAAAAAATCTTGCTTTTAGTCGATAACTGCCCAGCACATCCATTATTAACCCACTTAAAAGATATTAATTTGGTATTTTTGCCCCCAAATTGCACTAGCATCCTTCAACCAATGGACCAAAGCGTAATAAGAAGCTTAAAATGTTTTTACAGAAAATTTCTTCTGCAGAAAATTATTACGGGTGTGGACAAGAACGCACCATGTGTAGTTTCACTTTTCGACGCGTTGAACTTTTTAGAGAAGGCTTGGCGTAGTATAACCTCTGAGACTCTAGCAAACTGCTTTAGTCATTCAAGATTAAGGAATAATCCAGTTTATGATAACTTAAATGAAGATGACGTTCCGTTATGCGAACTTATTAAAAAGTAGCAGCAAAATCAGAGTGACGAAAACCAGTTTTGTTTCGACGACTTTGCATCCGTGGACAGTTGCCTTATTACGTCGGGAATGCGTTCAGATTCTGATATCGTGGAGGATATAAAACAGCAGGATAACGAAAACGATAATGAAATCGAAGAGGAAGAAGATTCATGCGACGCAGCGGAACACATACCGACAAACGAAGAAGCCCTAAGTGCCATAACACTTTTAAAAACTTATTATAGACAGCGCGAAACGTCACCTCAAATTATTGATAAAGTGAGAGAATTAGAAATGGATATAGAAAAACAGTTTTGGCTTGCGAAAACTGTGCAACGGAAAGTTACAGATTTCTTTCATTAGAAAAACAAGTTAGTATGTACCTACATGTGTAAGGTTATATGGTTAAGTACATTAAATTAATTAAATTCATATATGTATCCGTTTACCACCCGTAATATTATTTCCTACCAATTCTTGTATGTAAATATGGAACTTGTAAAAACTCCGCCTATAGCGTCAAAAAGTTCGCAGTCCCGTGACTGTCGTTATAACCGGGTTCTACTGTAATACTAGATCAAAAACGTTTTAGAAACTTTCCGTGAGGCGAATAGTGTAGTAACAAGCTGGTATTGACTCGAAAATATCGAAAATTCGATCGGATTATTTCCGCATCACTAACAAGTGATAGGTATTTTGTATAGCCACAAATCCAACTTTCTATCAACTTTCCACTAATATATTCTAAGATAAATATAAACTGTCGACTATACTCGTACGTATTGTAGTGATATGTATTATTGTCTTTTAAATCTTTTAAAATACCAATGTTTTTCTAAATTTTTCTTATACTTCTACTTTGGATATTTTCTCGTCAGTGTATGGTACACGTCTTTACCTTTGTTATAGTTCAGAACTTCATGTCCGAAATACATTCATGGATACTTTGAATATTAAATTTTACATAATTATCAATTAAATCAATTCCTTTTTCAAAAACAACTGAATTAGCATCGCGTTCATTCATAAGATCATTTGCCTTATCGCCTGGACTATTAATTGACTTTTTAAGATCGAAGATGTTGTTGGAGGACAAAGTATCGCCAATCTCGGATTCATGTGAATGTGTTTCGAGCGTTGTTGTCTTACGTGTATTGACCATTAACACAAAATAGAAAAATACATTGGAATTAAAGTTTTCGAAAATTTAAATGTCGACAAAGTTGAGGCGCTAATTTTGTGGTGGAAAATCTCAGGCTCTTAATTTTCCAAATGGGTTCTTTTATTTAAATATCTTTTCGTTTTAAATTCGAAATTTTTTAACAAAAACCTAAGTCAATCACTGTCTAGCTAAATTTATAAATTATAAAATGCAAAATAAAATAAGAGCAAAAGAACAGTAAATTTTGAAATTGTATTATAACTTGAAGTCCTTAATTTTGTAATCGTACTCACACTCACACGTAATGTGTCGTACTTTAGGTACCCTGGTCTTCGGCTTCCACCAATATGTCCAGAACTCCAAATTCTTGTGATAATAACAGCTGATACACTTTATCACTTTATATGACTTCGTAGACTTTCAAATATTATGATTAATTTGAAAAATAACGAATCTTTCTCTGGTGAGATAATTCCGACATGTGCGAGTTTGACACAATTGTTATTTATATGCGGTCGTTATCGAGAATAGACACATTATATATAACTTGTTTGCCTATATGATAGGTCACACAGTAAACACACTCTTGATGAAATGAAATGATCTACAAGTAGAGCTGCCAGGAGTGCCATCCATCCGACATACGAGAAATTTTGAAGATAGTGCGTTATGATTTCAGGATGATACATATTTTAATAATATGATAAAAAGTGCGAGTACAGTACATTAAACGTCTTTTAGAAATAAATTTGAAGAAGTTATTATTACATACAAAAATATATTTACGAAAAGCGATATATATATAGTAAATCATAGTGGAGCTTACGACTCCCCTACACATGTTGTTCAAGGGACTTTTTTTTAATATTAATATTGTAGATTATATGTCAGTAATGAACAACTAAAGTAGATATAATAAATATTTTAAATAAATTAAATGAAGAGGGGAGCCCTAACGGAACTTAGCCTCCAACAACATCAACAATAACAAAAATAAAGGCTTGAATCATCTACTGACGAGAAAAAATCAAAAGTAAAAGTATAAGAAAAATTTAGAAAAATATTGATATTTTAAAAGAGTTAAAAGACAATAATACATATCAATGCAATATGTACGTATATAACAAAGCTTTTGATATTTCCTGCTATCTGAGATCCACAATTATTACACTGTGTATCTACTCACATTTAAATACGAAACTCTACTATGCAAAGCGGTTTTTATATTCATAGAACTGCGTATTATATTGTTTCGCATTATCATTGCTAGCTTTTATATTCGTATAAAACAAAAAACCGGTTCATATTCATACAATATCTCACCTAATCTATAGAAAACATATTTAGAACAGTCGGATATGACATTTTCGAATGTATCCACATAGGTATACGAAAAGAACATTACATCATAACAGATATGAGGACTGTTAAGAATATTTTTGAAATCTCAAATTTTAGGAATATCCCGAAATATTCTCATTCGATTCATATTACATCGCCTGCTAGCGACTCTACAAACAGTGTTAGAAATTGCAAATCATTCCGTTGCATTTTATTAATTAACTTCGAAGCTTTTTAATCGACTTCTGCATCTGTAGGAAATGCAAAAATCAATCAAGCCCGGGGCGTTTTAGGAAGTCTTTTGGTAATAGCTAAGCACATTCTACAACGTATAAACCATTACCAGGCTGGTCAAGGAACGGTATTGGGTTAGTAATAGTAATCTAGACGTTTCACCGTTCATATTATACCACCCGTGGCTCTCTCAAATTAATGAAACGGAAAGATTAAAAAGTAAGAAGTGTACTTTCGAACCGTAGGTTCCCGGTTGTAAGCGCAGCGCGTTCAAACTGGCTAGAAAACAATGAGTCACCGTTTGAAATTGAATATTTTGGAACTTTTCACCGTGGCTCGGATACACCGATGTGCCGTAGAACAATGGTACATCAAATTAAAATATTCGACGACGCGATTTAACATTCACCTTTCTTTTTATTTATAACATGATTACCTTTTCGAAATGAAATATAACTCTAGTAATTAAAGACTACTAAACAAGCTTGTCAGAAAGGGGAAACTGTTTCAGCTCTAATTTTACCGCATTATATTTGGCAAATAATTGAAGAACTATGATACAATTTGCATGTTTTCTTTATGTTGACAATTAATGTATATATTATTATAGATTACACTCAGCGAAACTTCTATAGTTCCATACAACTTTGTAATTCCTCTACAAGCTATACCATGGCGACCAGAAATGTTTCCAGAATCGACAAGAAAAGTACGGTATTGGCGTGGTATTCTATTTTAATTTTCGATGAGATCAATACAGTTTTTCAAACGGTGCCCCAGTCTCTTCGAGCCGTCGGAAAAGTAGGGTGTTTCGAGGTCTGTAAAACAGCATCTGCGGCGGGGACCGCCTCCTCATTTGAGGCAAATGTCTTTCCTTCCAGTAATTTTTCAGGTTTGGGAATAGAAAAAGGTCATTGGGGGCTAGGTCCTGCATATATGGAAGATGAGAAACTCGTAGCACAATTCATTCAATTTGGACACGACGATGCGGGATGAATGAGTCGGTGCATTGTCGTGGTTGAAAAGTATTTTCTTCCGCTGAGAACAAGGCCGTTTCTCCTTCAATACTGCATCGAATCGGGTCAATAAATCGCTGTATTATTACCCCGTGATCTTCTTTCCCTTCTCCAGATAGTCCATGAGGATCACACCTTGGGAATCTCAAAAAATGGTCGCCATGACCTTTCTGGCCGATGGAACGGTCTTTGCTTTCTTCGGAGTCGATTCGCCCGGAAAGGTCTACTGCTTCGACTGTTCCTAGGTCTCCGGTATGTAGTGGTGGATCCAAGTCTCATCCATGGTTACAAAACGCATGAATAAATCCATTGGATTGCGTTGGATCCTGGCCAGGCACTTCTCCGAAACGACTTCGTTTTTGCTCCAGTGTGAGCAAACGCGGTATCTATCGCACCGAGAGTATTTTCATGCCCAAAATTTCGTGTAGGATATGGCCAGCCCATTCTTCTAAGATGTCTGTTGTCTCTGCTATCTCTCTCAGCTTCAATCGGCGATCAGTCAACACGACATCGTGAATCTTGTCGACCATTTCATCGTTGGTAGCGGTTTTTAGGCGTCCATTGCGTGGTTCGTCATTTGTGCTTGTGTGATCACGTTTGAACTCACTCACCCAGAAGCAGATGATCTAAAATGATGGAGTATATCCATGGCCGTTTTCCAGCCATCCAGAAGTGTTCTATCACTGCATGAAATTCGATTTTATCCATTTTTGCGAAACCACCTGACTTACTTCATAAAATACACTCTTAAACAACAAATATTGACAGCAGACGTTTGAAATTTTGACAGTTGCTATAAAAAGGTTGCCCTTGCTGACCAATGACTCCACTTTAACCTTCGTGCATTATCTCTTGCCGATTCCGGAAACATTTCAGGTCGCCTTCGTACGTTTCTATTTGTGTAAAATGGCTATGTTGATAATAGAACCAAAGATAGCGAAGCTGTTACTCAAAAGTATGTTTAATCATAGAATAGAGAAAATAAAAGAACACCTACAAGGTTTGTGTAGCTACAACTAAACATACCTCTTCCTCTTGTTTTCAAATCCTTATATCTTTTTAGGTGTCGGATGAGGATTCCGGTTCTTTTTGAACCCATTCTTTCTACTCTCTTCTACTTCTTGCCACTGCTTGCAATTCTTCTAAGTTTTTTCCCTTTCTTTTAAGTTTTCCTCACCTTTTCTTTTTTAGGTGTCCTGCCTCCATTATTTCTCTTGTAATTCTATCTGTCTTCATCCCTTCATTTCCATTACATTTACCTCTACTTCAGCTTTCTTCTGCAATGTCCAGTATTCACATGCATACGTTATTATTAGGAAAAAAATCATTGTTATTTTAAGTGATAATAGTACATATCATTATAATTCGTTGAAATTTCAAACCTTAACGATTTAATCGATAGAATCTAAGGGCCTGTCTGAAACAAAGATTTAACGGTCTCATTCTTCGACTTAATAACGTCATCAAAATTTGGAAACGCACTGTTAATTCTCGATACTCTAAATCTCTCTTATCCCCTACTTAATCCACTTTTCGTATCAAACTACGAAAAAAACTCCCCGAGTTCGTGCCGTCCGGTACGTTTTATATGCCGAAAATTATCTTGTGTGCGTTAATTCGACTCTCTTGCGGCAATAATATCTCGGGCAGGTGAATCAGTTGGATGGGGCAGCTGCCGGCGCGTGCCTTCTCCTTACACCTGAGTCTAATTAGTGGACGCAATCACCTGTCCATTCACGATATGACATCCAGCGCACGCTTTTCTTATAGGAGACAATGTTCCGTCGAATTGCGGTGCAATTATTAAAATGCAATCGTATCGCGTATAAAGTATAACGAACGCGATTATTATGTTCGACGGTGTGGTGTTGTAAAAAATGATGATGGGAGGAATAGGAATAAAGTTTGATAAAAGGGAAGTCGAAAATAAATTGTATAATTTGCAGTGGCAATCATATAGTTGCAAGTTAAAATAATCACTGTCTCAATAGCTAGGTTATTATGTGTAGATGGTCCATGTTACAGGGATTCGATATAGTACAAAATGTTTCCTTTTTATACTTTTCGAACTACGTCGTATGCAGTGTTTTCAATGCATAACTTTATTCAATTTCAAATACCCCGCATTTTTATATATCACTTTTTAAATTTATTGTATATAGAATTACCTATTGTACCCTTAACCTTCTTACATAGCATATCAAATTCGTCTACTATTTCGACTGATTCCGAGAGCAACATCCCTTGCGTTTCTAGTTTACGAATGGAACTTGAAAATAAAGCTATAATTTGACTTAATATACAAAAGCATTTGTAGCAATTCCGTTGATGTTACTATCTTTTTACAGTTTTCTAGAGCAATGCAGTCAGCAGTGATTTCAAGAATTACATTTTTTATTCCTTCAAAATTATCGGCGTAAAAGATTGTGGCGTCTAACCATGTACCGCATCTCGTAATAATCGGTTCGAGAAGCAACTTAACGCCGAGAAGTCGCTCGTTATAAAATTGGATTCGTAAAGGCTCTTTTAAAAATACTTTTTTGATATTGCTAATTAAATCATTAATCAAACGAAATTGATTCCTAAATTCTTCGGCTACACGATTAAGCCCATGAGCTAAACAAGTGGTATGAATAATGTTACTATAAAAAATTTTTAAAGTTTGCGCGGCTTTTATCATATATGGTGCAGCGCTATATTAGCACATTTTTTTCACAAGATATACTTCCAGGTACAAACAAATTTGATAAATTTTCTTGAACGAATGGGGAATTGTCACATTATTCGTTTTTTGAAGTTCTTTATAATAAATTGAATATGATTTACCTACAATATCTTCATGAAGAATTCGTATTAACAAATGGGCAATATAACGGCCACACTTATCCGTACTTTCATCTACCATGATATAAATAAAATTATTCCCTATCAATTGTAGAAGTTCGACCATTGTTTGCTGGTAGCAAGATTGACATAATTTTTTCGTAAGGTACTTATTATGTTTTGCAATATTTTTGCAGATATGATTTCAAATTAACATTGTTTAATCTTGCTAATGGTATGTTAGACGAAATTAATGCATTAGACATATCCGTATTATATTCTTCTTGTTCTGAGTTTAGTGAAGTTGATATATAGATATATAGTTGATATATAGATTGCTGCACACATACGGATCGCTCTAGTTTTTCACATTTTCGAATATGTGATGGAGTTTTAGCGTGTTGATCAATCAGGTATTTTCTCTCACAAGACACCTGCAACAACAACTGTCAAAGATATTCAATGAATCAATAGTTATTTGGGAATTAATAATAATAAAATATTTACACATCCCTTCTGCTAGGCGAAATTAAACACGGGCAGTTATTGGAAAAAGTATAAGAGAAACCAATGTAAAAGGTTTATCGTCCTGAGAATTGTCCGTTGACAATCTACATTAGGAATTACCAGGAATTTTTACTAATAGAAAGGATAAGAAAAAGCCTAAATCAGTAGATGAGTTTCTGCAGAGATGGTATTTACCCCATAAAGTATCCATAAATTACGTTAACAGTGAGTTTAGTTTATCATTAGATACCGTTACGTGCAGGTCGATATTGTTATTTCTTTGTGCAAGTAAATAATTTAATTCCTCTAATCTAAAATGCCTCGCGGAAAACTGGTTAGTATTCAAACACGATCACCAATATTAACGCTTTGTCAACAAGGATATGCTGTACGGAATATTTCCGGGCGACTTGGTGTAAAAAAAATTAATTGTTCGCCGCTTCGAACAAACTCGTACACTTGCTAGCAAAACTCGTCCAGGACGTCCTCGGGCAACATCCAGGAGCGAAGATGAACTCATAAAATTGCTTAGTAAGAGAAATAGAGGATTAACGGCTCCAGAGATTAAGGTGGAAATATATGAGGCTAGAAATAGGAAGTTATCCGTTAGCACAGTGAAACGTCGTTTAAAAGAATCAAACCTCGCGGCCGTATTGCTACATGAAAACCGTTGCTGCGTCGTGGGAATAACCAAAGACGTCTTCTGCGGGCCAACGCTCACAGAAACTAGACAATAGAACAATGGGAAAACGTATTATGGACTCATGAGTCCCAATATGAATCGTTTAGTCAAAACCACGGAACATTTGTCAGGCGCTTAAAAGGCGAAAAAATGTTTCCTGAGTGCATTACCCAAACAATAAAGAAAGGTGGTGGTTTCATCCTTGCATGAGATTGTTTTTCATTAAGTGGAACAGGAGATCTTACGCGAGGAACAATGGAGGAGAATTATCGCGAGATATTAGAACAAAATGCTTCACCATTCGGATTGCGTTTAATAGGGAACAATTTTGAATTGAAGCACGGGAGTAGAACAATTGAATTTTGGATAGATTCGATTAAACACTTTGAAACTATTCACTCTCATTCATTCTGAGACACCTCGTAAATACAGACTTTTTATGTGCATTCGATACATCTGACCGTGAAATTCTTCTCAATAAGCTGTTTAGTTTTGGATTTACTTTGCTGTTATGGGTAACAGGAATTCGTATCTATGATTGACGCGGTGCGGGCCCCCAACTTAAGGACTATTATCGTCTTTTATTATTTATTGATGATCCGTTGATTGGTCTTGCCTGGCTAGTTTTGTTTTATGCTAATGACCTTAAGATCTATTCCACTGTAAAGGTGTATGACCAACAGATTAAATCATAATATAAATAAACGCTGGCGTGTCATCTTAACACGTAAAACAAATCCTATAAATTCGTAGTCTGCAATAGGATTGAATCATTTAGGAATCTTGGAGATATTTTTGATAGCAGCGCAAACTTTATTCAACACACGTCCCCTTTTCTTATTTTACTTTTATATATTTTTTTGGTACTTAGTAATTTCATTTAAATATTTTGTACCTTGTTAATTGTTATGTATTTTCTCTGTTCAGGACACAAAAATTGGGTGTTCGTAGGTTACAGTTCGTTTACAACGTGACGTTTGGAGCAGTTGTTATATGATGACAGTTTGAAATTTCTTCAGTAGAAGTGAGCCGCAGCAGTAAGAAAATAGTTTACGAACTTAAATCCAAAATCCAAAATAAAAGAAGCAGTACAACCACATTGAAAGACATGATCCTTTTAAAGTAAAATTCTTCCTTTTATAACCAACGACATACGTAGACCACCGGTGAGCATGAAGTGTTTCATTCTCCGTCCATAATGCAACAACTTCAATAATAAGCATCCAATAATCCCTTTACATGACATGCGTGCGTCAAAATCAGCCCGAATTCCACGCATACGGCCGCACTACCTTCGCCGGACGTTCAAGAAATGGACCGCTAGCTTAGAGCCCGTTCCATTATGAATACGGCCTCCTGTAGGACGAGAAGAAAGAATAAACGTTACCCGAAAAAGAATCGAAACGCTTTCAAGAGTGTATGGCGTACAGTATTTATTATTATAATGGCTAATCAGTTTATAACGACTCGGAATGACAGACATGTATTGTGTGAAGCCATCAGTCGGGTCGTGGTCCGTGACAGCCGTGAAATTACAATGTTCACTTCGGAATCGATTGAGCATCGGCGAGCTGCGGTGTCTTACATGGTACGTTATAGCGCCGCTAATCAAACCATCAGAGAAGCACACCATGGGTCGTCCCAATCTTTAACGTTTCCCCAATAGACGTAGGTACATGGATATACATGTATACATATACACAATGTAGACGACATACAATGATATTGGCACCAAATTGCGGTTGCTATTATTTCTCCTGTGAAGTTGTTCAAGATAGTTCAGTATGCTTTAGGTTGGTATAATGTGATCAAAAGAGATCGATTAAATTGGCATTTCGAAGGCTTGTTAACTTGTTATTAACAGCGTTTTTCTTTCGTTTTATTATTTCCATTCACGAGCTGGTGTTTTGTGGTATGGACTGTTTTTTATTATTATCTACATACGTATATTTAAATAACAATACTCCATAGTCGTATAGGATACAAGAATGGTATTTTCTGTCAATTAGCTATTAAATTAGGACGCTTTTGTAGGTATGGCGTACTTTCCCAGTGGTATTGAAGATATATTGGAAATATTCAAGCAAAGTTTTATACAAAGTGAGGGTTGTTTTCTTTCAGCCTCCAATAGCTCATAAGAACAAAACAATTACAAATAACAAAATGAATTAAAATACAGATAAAAGGAAAGAAGACGGCACCAATCTCACAGTATCTAAGACAATTTAATCAGTCAATGGCTACCGGTTTCGTGTACATCTACACATCATCAGGCTAAGACTGGAATAGCAAGTGAAAGCAACAATCAAAAATTAAAATAAAAGCCGAAAAAAAACGCACTTCAGAAAATGGCCACAGAGTTAAAACTGATGCAAAAAACAACATTAAAAGTATCACGGCAGCAGAACCAATTTTTAACAAATCACAAATTAAAATTGTGAAAGGGACGTACACAACAAATTAAAATGCCAAAACGTGGCAAGTCAACAAGAAAGTTTTTTTCAAATAAATATTGTAAATAGAAAGACCTCTGTAGAAGATTAGAATACTGAGGTAAGTAGAATCAAACTGCAATGATCGAATAACATCCGAAAGGCAGAATTAGAATCACAAGTGATCTGCTTTTTTAACGATTTAAATCTGTCAAATGTCTGGAGTCTTAATATTTCCATGCTCTCCAAGTTATTCAAACACAAACACTTCTTAGTGAAATGGAGAATTTTGAAGTTAGATGTTTTATCGAAAGTGTGGTTTCTTTGTAATAAATGTGATGTGAAATGAGACAAAGCGATGGTTTGAGCCTAACCTCAAATGATTTAAACGTCCTAAATACGTATTTCCCATCAAATCCCCACAAATAAGCATGTAAACACCACTTCTCTGATTTTATCCCATTGATCTTTATTATTTAGTAGAAAGTTCTTTAAAGGGTGAAGTTATGCACAAATTTGGTTACTATTCTACATAATTCGTTGTAAAAATCTTGGACAGCCGAGTTAACATTTTGGTAACTCGTAAGAAATAACCAGTTGGTTGTGGATAAATCAAAGTATAGATTCTAATAATTTGCTTTACAGAATGTTATTGTTGGAAGGAAACGGAAATAACTTAGAAGGTTTGGCATTAGATACAGTAATATCTAGAGCGGAATGATGATTATCGTCAACTAAGAGAGGGAGATATCTTGCAAAACTTCTACTTTAGAATCAAAATTAGACAAGACTAAATCTAAAACTCTATTATTCGAATTCAAAACGCGATTAAATTGGGGCAGGTTCAGAGGCTCTACAGAAGATAGGAATAATCTTAACTTACAATCAGAAACGCTAGATTTAGATATGAAATTAGGTAAATTAAAACCACCAGCAATAAGAGCAGGTCTATACGAGATAAAGATCTCGAGTAAATCAAGAAAATATTCAAATGATTCATGATCCAAATCAGGAGGAATATGAAGTAATATTAAATGATAATAACCAATTTCAAAGGCCATTTTAGTTATTAATATATGAATTAAGGGCAACGAATGTTACATATACTTATCACTCGGAGAGCAACACGCCAATTACTTCCACAAGAATTTACGTAACACCAAAACGATGGTTGCTAGTCTTAATTTCCTATCCTCTTAATATATGCCTTTATTTTATTTAAGAAAAACTTTAGACGAGATTGACTAATGAGTATGGAGCCCAGAATGAGCAAGAATTTTGAGGTAAAATATTTCTAAAAACATTGGAAAAGATTCTGCATATAAACGCGTACGAAATGATTGAGATGCTTAGAACATTTTCGATATTAAACTTGAGCATCTTAATTTTGGAAATTTAAATAGAACAGTTATTGACCGAAATTGATCTTTGAACCTAACATCAATAAAAGTTGTCATTCTAAATGATTCAAAATTACGTTTTAACAGAAAATAGAAAGAATTATAGAGATGAAAATATAGTTTCTAACTCTCGTAATTAATAACAGACTGGAAAACGTCTAATCGGCTTAAAAATATTTAATTTCCTCAAATTCTTATAAAATATAAACTTGACATCTTTCTTAACGTCCCTACCGTAAAATAAATCATTCACCTTACCGAATAAAACCTTGCAGTCCCTTCAAAAAACAACCGGTGCCTCGTTAAATATATCGCCGTAGCACCTATACATAAACAAGCAGCTGCCTCTTTCTTTTTCACATGGAAAGGGTAAAGGCATCGTATAATTCTCATAATTTCAAACACCTTGTATACTATCAAAAATATAATATGAATAATATATAAATATAAAATACGTTTTTTCTCACAACCTGTAATTACGCTATATTTAATATAATAAATTATTAAAGTGATTATGAAGAGTATTTACGTATTCGTCCACAACATGCAATCTACATTTTCTGACGATAGCCAATGAGATAGTCGGGTCCGAATTCCGACGGTGTCAGTGGTGTACTTGCACGTCACAAGACAAATGTTCCACTTGTGTACATACGATTTTGATGAATGATGATGAAGGAAATGTGTCGTCCTGATCTTGCGGAGGCGATAAAGTGAGGTAAAGTACTAGAAAGCACGAATGCTCTTTCGGTTTGTATTCTTCCTTATTCATAATGACATCATTCAAGACGCTTTCTTTTACTTTTGGATACTTCTGAACTGGTAATTAATTTTGATGAATTGTTCTAATTAGTTAGAAATTAACGGGAGAAGCTATATTTTGTGTAATATACACATGTAGTATCTTTGTTTTGTAAATACTTAGATATTGGCCTTACAAGAACAAAGCTTGAATATTAAATAAAGTCTACTATACACCATATATCCTTAGTAATTGGCTGTGAATTATTGTATATTAGTACGGACACCTCGCATTAGCCTTGTGAAGTCCTTTTCGTAATAAAAAGAATAAAACAATGGTCATTTTTGATGAATGATTGTTTATTTTTTAATAAAATATAGACTTTGGGTATTGATTTCTTAAAAGTTATGTCTTCTAAATGTGTTCCGTTATTTTGGCGGTACTCCTCTAAATGTCAGGCAAAATTTCCAAGAACCACCCAGTGCATATTCTCTGTGATAGACGCCATTTCTCTTCTAATATTCTCTTTTAAATCATTCAGAGAGTGAGGAGTGTTACTGCATTGACATAAGGTAACCCCACAAGTATGGTCAAGTATGTATCCTTTCTGTTATATAGAATAAGATGCATGTTACTTTCAAACATGTTGAATTATAACGGTATTTATAACAACTTTGTCATTTTTTAATAGTTTGTATACTTGTACAAACAGTTATATTATCGTCTTCCTTAGAATAACAGAAACAAAGTTTTGTGAGCATTTCTACACGATCCGTAGAGAACAGCTTTATACATATTTTAGTTGATTGAGAAGAAAAGGTACAATAGACTCTTGGTACTCAAATTTGTCAGCAATTATTTTCTTGTTATTAAACGTGGTTGTGGTTATGTTTTATAATTACACGTGTGTCTACGTATAAATTTATTTAGTGATATTGCAGTTCTGATACTGGAAAAATGTCTTTAGAATGGAAACGTTTACCAAAAACAACAAAAAAATAATACAAATATATATTAAATTTTATAGAAGAAAATCGTATAATCCTTGATGGTTTCTACTCATGTACACTACCGTCCATATTGGTTCGAACACCCAGTAAAATGATGTAAACTCTACTAAAACATAATATAATTGCTTTTATATATAAATTAAATTTATATGAGGTCCTTATGAAGTTTGTTGTCTATTAATTGTACAGGCAAACTTTCAAGAATATCGATTAGTGCATGGTTAGAAACTTATTATACTTATGACCCAATATAGTAATTTTCTAAATAATCCTCGCCATAAATAGGGTTACTTTTGGGATAATATTGCTGGTAATAAATTTACAATACCCTTTGGGGTGGGAGCAGGCCACCCTGCCACCTGTGGAACATAAAATATGTCAAAATGCGTATGCAACTGAAGATTTTGATGATTAGGTTGTAGAAGAATTATCCATCAGGGCAATATACTTTATATTCTAATCTCTAATCCCTTATGTTTTTTGCAAAAAATCGAAGTCATCTAAAATATGTCAAAATGCGTATGCAACTGAAGACTTTAATGATTAGAATGTAGGAAAATTATCCATCATGGTGAAATACTTAATATTCTAAAAAAGAAAGATTTAGTTTATACATGTTCCCAAATCTTTAGAATCGAGTACTGTCTAGATTAGTCCCCTTGTACGAATTTTGGTTTTAGAATCGTATTATTGGAGATATCATTCGATAAGGCTTGAATCAAATTCAAGATGGTCGAAATATCGACGTTATTTCAAAGGGGTACCCTTATGTTTTAAGTTATATAAAATATTACTAACAGCACTAGCAATTGCCGTCGAAATGAATTGCTCTTTTAATTTATTTGCGCGTTCGAACTAATATGGATAGTAGCGTAGATGTACCTACAAGAAGCCGCTGCTCTATCTCACCAATTTCATTTAAAATAAATAAATTTACTAATCCGTCCACTTTTGAGAATGAACAAATCAGTGAATTATTCGAACGTCCTAATTGATTAGAAGCAAAAGACTAATCAGCCGATAATTTTCCTACGCCATATTTTACTCCTAACATACTTGTTACCTTCTTGCTGTTGAAGTTCTACCGACAGGAGATTTATGTTGAACTTAATTTTAACATACAAATCGTAACAGGTCTGTTAAATCAAGATGGTATGTAACAGATACATATTTCCAAAAAATGTTGGTACGTAAAATAACGTGTAACACATAGGCTGAAAAGTCCTGGGCCTAACAAAGAAAACACGGTTTCTTTGGTTCAAAATTAGCTTTATTCATCAACGTAATCTCCATCAAGAGCAACGCAATCATTCCAGCGCCGCTCTAACATGTCAATACCACTTTTGTAGAACTATTTATCTTTTGCCTCAAAATAGGCCTCAGTTTCAGCGATAACCTCTACATTCGTGCGAAATTTCTTAGCGGCGAGCATTTCTTTGAGGCCAGCCAGTAGTCGCTGAGAGCCAAATCTGGCGAATACGGTGGATGTGGGATCAATTGGAAGTTCAATTCATGTAGTTTTGCCATTGTTTTGATTGACTTGTGACACGGTGCGTTATCTTGATGAAACAACATTTTTTTCTTTGCCATATGCGGTCGTTTCTTTGCAATTTCGGCCTTCAAACGCTCCAATAACGCTATATAATATTCACTGTTGATGGTATTTCCTTTCTCAAGATAGTCGATGAATATTACACCACGCACATCCCAAAATACCGAGGCCATAACCTTTTGACGACCTTCACCAGTTGCTGTCCACTCAGATGACGATCGTTCTGATTCCGGAGTGAAGTGATGGATCCATGTTTCATCCATTGTCACATATCGACGCAAAAATTCCGGTTTGTTACGTTTAAACATGGCCAAACACTGCTCAGAATCATCAACACGTTCTTGTTTTTGGTCAACAGTGAGCAAACGCGGCACCCACTTTGAACAGAGCTTTCTCATAGTCAAATGCTCATGCAATATAAAGCCAATACGTTCTTTTGATATCTTTACGATGTCAGCTAACTCACGCAACTTCACTTTTCGATCATTCAAAACGATTTTGTGGATTTTTTTATGTTTTCTGGTGTTACCGCCTCATTTGGACGTCCACTGCGTTCTGCATCATCGGTGTCTCTACTACCAAGTTTGAAGTTAGCAAACCAACGTTTTATTGTTGTTTCTGATGGAGCGGAGTCCCCATAACACTTTTCAAGCCATTGCTTCGCTTGAACGGTATTTTTTCCCATCAAGAAGCAGTGTAAAATTAAAACACGAAATTGTTTTTGATCCATTGTTTTGAAAATAACAAAAGTAGTATGACTCTTAGCACAACAACTCACAAACTAATGAATAGAATATCATGAAATTTTAACAGCTGTCTTTTGAAGGTGAGTACTAACTGAGAGAAAGGTGACTGCAATAAAACTAGCGTCATCTATGTCATCTATGTGTTAGGCCCGGGACTTTTCAGCCCATGTGTTACATCTTAACATAACAGCTTTACAACAGCACATGTTAAGGGTGTATACTTGGCCTGATTATATTTTGAATTTTCACTAGACTTTTTCGTTTGGGGTTAAATTTACACAAGTAATCTAAAAGCAATTGATTATAATAAGGCGAACGTTATTGAAGGTATTTGCGAAATTTAATCGTAGTTGTGTAAATAATACTATTTAACATTTTTAGTAAAATAGTCAAGGCCTGTTGTAAAGCAACAAAAGATCACTTATAAGAAAATACATTTCATTATTGAACCTCAACTTGAGTACTACAGTTTGCAATGAGAATGTTGTTAAATTTCGAATAATTTCCGTGTTCTATTGTGAACATAAAAGGTAATAATTACACCACAACTTCTATATTTGCAATAAAAATGTTCTTACATTTTAAATAATTTCCGTCTTCCATTATGTATTCAAAAGCTAACTTCAAGTTGGAACACCTTTTATAACTACACAATTTGTAATCTAATTGCTGTGTAATATCAGCATTCAGTAATCAATTAAATTTAAATTTCAATGCATCAACTTTAGTATTAATTTACATTTTCTGAAGTGAATAATTTCCACTCCTGTTGAGACTATACCTTTGTAACATTAATTACATTGTATGCAATGGCGAATTCTTTAAATGTTATCAGATTAAACAATTTGTCTGTACTTAGTTTACGTCAACGTTCATATAAGTATTGTATAGCGGCATAGTGTAATTATAACTATTACAGTACAAATATACGATTTTGTTTAAATTGTGTTGGTTGAATTATTAATTAGTTGATAATGAAACGATATACATTTTTGACAGGTTAAAGATGTTGGTCAATATTTTTCCAACTCTATTTCTTAACGATTCATTGTTTTGAATATGGAAGTACTTGAAGAAATACTTTGTAGATTCGTCATTTGCTGCGAATTAAGACATTTTTACTGCCAGAAAAATAGAACACCTCTAATATAGGAAATCCTATTTTAATCAATAGTAATGTAAGTATGTTTCATAATTTTATTATTTCACCGTTTCGTTATAAAGGATAAAGTATGGTTAATTATTTTCCAAACGGTCAATAGTGATTCGGGACCATAATGGATTCCGCAGAAAATCCCGCTATATTATGACGGGCAAAACTCGAACGCCTGACACCTAACGTTGCCGCAATCAGTTGCAGGTCCTTTTGCTACACGATCATTGACTCGTTATTTAGAAAAGTATTTCCCCTCTTTCTAAAACAATACCTTTTACAAGGGCGAAATGTGGTTTCCTTTTCGAAATGGAAGAAATATTAAATTATTTGAAAATTATTTGTTTCCGACGTCGTTTCCTCTGAGTAAAGGTTCAAATATGGGAGTATGCTTATTTTGGCTACGCTTGTGAGATGAAAATAAAAAATGGTCTCTTAGATTTATTGGAATAATTATAAGAAATTATACAAAACTTTTTTTTAAAGTAGGGGATTACGTAAATGTAGCTGCTTTGAAGTATATACTGGATGTGCCAAAAGTCTAGCAAAGCTTGGAACAAATTACAGTATATTGATGATCTCAAATTTTACACCAGAGTACATACCGTTTCGTATTGCCACTTATTGCAGCAGCATCCTGGGTGTGTCAGTAGTCATCTTAGAATGATCATTGAAAAATCTAGTGTAACATACTGACAAAAATTTTCTCCTCTTGTGTATCATTATCGCTACGACGAATGGTGTTACCTTACATTGTTGTTCCACCTTAGAGGATGAAGGTGTTCTATTTGACACCAGATTTTTTTTCCACGACTACATCAGTAGTGTCTAATGCATTCAAAGCTCTAAGGTTTATACTTACATATCTGAATGAGTAAACTATAGATTCCACTTGATCAAAACTTGGATTGCACAATTAGCATCCATGTCCAGTATCGATATCCTCCTCAATCATATCAAGAACTTCTTCTTCTTTTTGTTCTACTTACTAACAACTTTTTGGGGTATAAGTTACAACTCTAATTTCCTTTGACCTAAAGCCCTTCAACAGTAATACTGAACTTTGGTATCAGTGCTGAAGATGACAGCTTAGCTGTCGAAACGTGCATTCAGTTTTTAGTGTTTAAGTGTTTTTGTCTCTCCAAGCTAACCTAATTTAAGTCATTAAGCTGTAGGTAAATCCTTCACTAAGGTATAACTTATTGCCTGCTACGTTTCTAATGCATTGACATTTATCTTTTTAAAATTACACATAGGAAAGATGTATGTGTGATGATTAAAACGAACCCGGTATAAACTTGATACCAGTTAATTCAGGATGAGTATGCTTTCATTTAAGCATATTGTCATATAATTACTTAATTAAGGTATTTCATATATTACTTGATCACTCAAGCATTTGCATTAAATTAAGTATTTTTTAAAGCCTCACTTTTAGAAAAAAGTGGGATACGCGGATACATGGAGTCTTTGTAGTGTCTATTGATAGAAGACGCCTGTATAATATGATCAACGCTAGAGAAAACAACCTATATAAAACGCGTTCTTTACAGAATTATTTTATTAATCACCGCAGGAAAGTAATTTCACTTGAAGATGATTAACACAAAGTAAACACCTCGGGAAGATCCGTTATCAAATGCATAATTTTATAATCATAATAGCTCGGCGCGTGAAACGTAAAAAAACACCAATAAATAATAAATTTTGGCGACTCGATTCTAATCCTCTACTTAATACACATCACGACAAATTATCGGTTATTTATAGCCTAATTTATTACACTTAAAGGCGGAATTACGTTCGTTATAAATCGTATTACGGTAATACTGATAAAACTTTGATATGTTTATTAATAGAAAAGTATAGGTTTTAGCGTTTTTAGACAATCGAAAGCTTACCGGGGCAATTTACGATTTAATCGGGTGGTAATTGCTAAGCCCGCAGTTTTGTGATTATTCAATCGGATCGGAACGTCGCTATTATTGTCCACTAATAGGTATCATGTTTTGCATATTACGTATAGCGTAGATACAATGATGTTTATAAGAATCGTATCAAGTTAATTTACACACAGAATCTAGAATTCTAATGAATGGAGAAAGATCGAACAATGTCCGCTACGCGGACGATATGGTTATTTTCGCTGACAGCTTGGAAGAATTACAACAACTTATGGATAGAATAACATATCTCAGCCAATTGCATGGTCCCGAGATAAACACCAAAAGGCAAATTTAATGATCATTAACAAAGAAAAAATTGACAAATGCCATCTCATAATAAATCAAAAACGGATAGAACGAGTAAGCAGTTTTATTTATCCCGGAACTACTGTACGAGGGCGACCTGAAATGTTCATTGGTCGGCAATAACAATCTTTTTTATGGCAACTGTTAAAATTTCAGACGTGTACTGTCAATAGTCGTTGTTTAAAAGTGCGTTTTGTGTAGCAAGTCAGGCGGTATCGCAGATATGGATAAAATCGAATTTCGTGCAATGATAAAACACTTCTGGATGGCTGGGAAAACGCCCACGTAAATTCGAAATATTTTGCTAGAGGTTTATGGCGGATGCACTCCATCATTTTCAACCATCAGCTTCTAGGTGAGCCAGTTCAAACGTGGTAGTACAAGCACAAGTGACGAACTACGCAGTAGACGCCCAAAAACCGCTACCAATGACGAAATGGTCGACAAGATTCATGATGTCGTATTAGCCGATCACCGATTGAAGCTGAAAAAGATAGTAGGGACAACGGGCATCCCAAAAGAACGCGTTGGCCATATCCCACACGAAATTTTGGATATGAAAAAGCTTTCGATGCAATGGGTACCGCGTTTGCTCACGCTGGAGCAAAAACCAAATCAGACTACCGTTTCCGAGGAGTGTCTGGCCAGGATCCAACGCAAACCAAGAGATTTCTTCATGCGCTTCGTAACCGTTAATGAGACTTGTATCCACCACTACATACCGGAGACCAAGCAACAGTCGAAGCAATGGACCGTTCCGGGAGAATCGGCTGCGAAGAAAGCAAAGACCGTTCCATCTACCGGAAAGGTCATGGCGACCATTTTTTGGGATTCCCAAGGTGTGATCCTTATCGGCTACTTGCAGAAGAGAAGGACAATCACGGGGCAATACTACAGCGACTTATTGACCCGATTCGTTGAAGCTTTGAAAGAGAAACGGCACTACAATGCACCGGCTCATTAATCCCGCATCGTCGTGTCCAAATTGAATGAGTTGCGCCCCGAATTAGTCTTTCATCCTCCATATTCACCGAACCTAGCCCCTAGCTATTAGAACTATTTGAAGAAGAAGAACATCAAGTTAATTCTTGTAAAGCATTCTATGTTTGATTCTGTGAAATCAATTATTATAACCTGACTGATAGTGTTTTTTCAATTATAAAATTTTGAGTTGTTGCTCCTTAATTAGATTAACAGAGTGAAACGCCTACAAAAATATTTTCTTAAGTTTCTTTCTTTTAAATCTGCAGGTACTTACCATGATTTCAATGTCCATTACGGTAAGAATATAGTGCAGTGTGCGATTGTTACCCAAACTATTGAGCAATCAAATTGATTGTTCGGATTTCGTCGGCAGAGTGGCTTACCATGTGCCTACGTTTTACTATCCGGTTCCATGAGCGAGTCTCCTACTGCGTAAGGCACATGATGAGAAACGCTGATGATATTGTACGGAAAGTATTTATTATGTACATAGTGTGATTACAAGTTTCAACATTGTTATAGAAACAAATATCTCCTTTTTACGTTACTAATAAAAATAACGTTACCAAGAACAACAATATTGAAGGATACGTAAAAAACGATCCTCTAACATACTAGAATTGATAGAAGTAAGCGCTGTTAAAAATTAATCCTAATTGCAAATCTTTTTCGCATTCCACTTCAACGAACAATAAGCAAATCCTTCTCTCCCTAGATAAACAGCCGACTTTCGAATCCCTGGTATCAATCTTTCTCTAGAAATCCGGGTAATCATGACGTTCAGTGAGGTGTGAGGTCCGTTCGCTGTCCAGTCGGTGTCCAATGTAGCGGATGTAATGTGAATGGGACGCCCGTAATTTGTTCCGAATATGTTACTTTGCACAAAAATATTAAGGGAAAAGGAAAATACACGCACCAAGTAGGTAAGTGAGAGAAGACCGAAGGTTTCTATTAAAGTAGGCTTTAATTTTATTTTCCTTCGACTTAGAGGTAAGTGTTGGGGAAGAATCGATTTAGATGCGAAGAAGAAAACTGTTGTATATGATGCGATTTTTATATTAGATTTTGATAAGAGGGAATTGCGTATAAATTGATGGATGTTCTACACATATCATGGAAAAATGAAAATGAAAATGGATGGTTAGTAAATACATGCTAGAAAGGGTACTTTTAAAGAATGTGAATTGAGATGTACAAATTTATTTTGCAATAAAAATAGTCATATTAAAATTTGCATTTCGAGATAATCCCCTAGCTCTATGCACTTCGTCCAGCGATGCTTAAGCAATGACTTCTTCATTTGACATGAACTGCTTTCCGCCAAGCCGTTTTTTTTAGGATTGGAGGAAGAATATTTTGGACAAGAATAAAGTGATTAAGAGGAATCAAAAGGAAAGCAAATAAGTGCGATAAAGAATAAGAGTAATTGATTACATACAGCAACAAGAGACATACTAGAGATATGGAAAAATACTATGAAGACAAATTTAACGCAATAAATACAGAACAAAGCACAAGTAGAGAAGAACTAAACAGTAACAAGGAATAACAGAAGAAGGCGTAGAAGAAGTCATACAAAAAATCAAGATAGTGAAAGCAGGCGGAGATTATTGCATATTACCAGAAATGATCAAATGACTAGAACAGGAAGAAAAAAATGGTTGTGGACGATGTTAAAAGCTATATGAAAGGAATACAAAATACCAAGCGAATGGAAAAATGATTTGATAATTCCGATTTACAAGAAAGAAGAGCAGAGCCAATGCGAGAACTCTAGAGCTATAAGTTTACCACAAACAAGCTACAAACTATACACAAGAATACTGGAAAAACCACTAAGTCTTTACATGGAACAAAGACTAGAAGAAGAAGAAGAAGGAGGCCAAAAACACAAATGAACGACAATACCTAGATAATGAAGAACTTAATACAAAGAAAAATTGTTCGATAGAAGAGAGATATGGGAATGTGTAAAGGAAATGGAAATCTCTAAAACCGTGCTAGACGCAGAAGCACATACGAGACAATAAGATTCAGGATACAAATTACAGGATACAAATCGGAAGAATTCCAAATGAAACCAGGAATAAGACAAGGTGACAGTCCGAATCCACTCCTATTCGTCCAAATGATGGATAATGTAGTCAGCTCAGTACAAGAATAGGGTACAGAAATCTAGAACCTAGAAGAAGAAAGAGATTTACACTTGCCTTGTTTTTATGAGCTATCGGAAGTTAGAGTTAAGAAACCGCCGTCGCATGTTGATTTTTTTATAGTCCTAGGTAAACCTTCCAGTTTATAATAATTTCAATGGAAATATTGCGCAATTGAAAGTATCATAGATTTTTGATTGTAGGTGTGTTGCTCATTCAAAAAAACGCAATTAATTTATATATCAGTGTGAGAGGGTCTTGATTGCTATAATATTTACTTGTTCTTACACAACACCATAAACTAGTACAATAACGCTGATAAAAGCTAATTTAATGAAGTATGTTAAGGCGTTTTAATAATACAAGGTCTGGCAGGAATATTTTTTCAAATCTTATATTCGCAAAATATTCCCTCTCTAACGATTGACAGTTTGTACTTAAGTAAACGAATTTCAATACGCTTCCAAATGATTTTTACATCTATAAGGCACAAATAGAATACCCATAAGATAACGCAATGCTATTTGGTAGCTATGCTATATTTCTGAAAAGTGAGCATATCGTAACCATGTGTGAAGAGTTCTTGCCTTAATAAATTTTACAAGGTCCAGACAAACTTCTGCAGATACGTTAACTGATTTCAAAGATTATTTTCGCGCAATGATTGAACGAGACTGATACACAATACACCGTAGTATTGAAGTATCTTTAGGCATGGGAATGAAGTTAATAGGCACAATTTTGCCTAGACATTAGAACGTGTGCAAGTTTTACAACCATTGGATTCCACATAATTTGATGGTAGCTCAAAGAAATGGTTGTAGCAACTAGTGCAAAGAGTGCTCAAGAAATTCAGCTGACAGCGCTCAAATTTATTCTACATCACCATTGGCAAAACTTAAATTTATTTCTGAAAAAGGGCAACGTGAACACCGATTCATATACTGCAATTTGTTTGCTGGAAGCTTTTGAAGAAATAAGAAGAAATAATTAAAATCGGTTGTCATTCAGGACGTCGTACTGTTGACCTCTTAGCGAATAGAAACGCTAAATCAATGAGACATTGTCTGTAGGGTCTTAGTTTATCACCTTGTCATTTCTTTTCATTGTGAAATATTAAAAATGAAATGTATAGTGAATGACTTTTGTAGCCCGTAGCAATTGTTGAAATATTCTGAACGCTATAGTCGAAACAGTGTCGGTTTCAGCCGTGTCAAATGGGTCAAAGGTACCTTTGAAAATGCGAAACGTCAGAGACAAAAACGCCTATGTCAAACAGCCGTGGAAGTCTGAGATACTATTCTGAACACAATTTTCGAAAATATTGGCTGCAGAGTAGAAAAGAAAATACTTCTCAAGTTAGTCCATGCGTATGTAAAGGTATACTGTGCCAAAAATTTAAAAAAAACTCATTTATTGAATTTTTATTGTTTTAAGCTATTTAATATTTTTCAGGTTGGTTGAGAGTTAAAATGTGTTGCCTTATTATACAAAGTTCGCCGTCATTTTGCTCAATACCTATAATACTACCCAACACTCTTTTATTAAATTTCTACAGTGTTTTAAGCTATTTAATTTTGTTCAAGTTGTTTGAGAATTAAAATGTATTGCTTTATTAGCCAAAGTTCGCAGTAATTTTGTTCAATACCTATGACGCTGCTAAAACCAATTTTTGCTAACTTCTATATGAGACTTGTTTTTTACTAATTTCCTGAAACGAAAAATAATATTAGTTTTTGCGTACCATATCAAAATTTAACAATATGCCATACTATGCTCTTTGAAGAATGACTAATGCGGCTAAGTTGTTGCTTAAGAGCTGGCAAGGTTTAAACAAAGTAGAAAATTTTAATTATTCATTTATTTATTTAAATACTACATTAGTCACGAGTATAGTACCAGTATTTACTTTAGTAATCATTAAAAAATTACAAGAGTACTTTGTAAAAACACATTCAACAATCAAGGAATTAATTTTCATTTGCTGCACTTTCTGTTGTCTATTTTGGATCCCATCTTCCTTTGTATCGAATTTCCATGGTTTTTAAATCTTGAAGAAATCTGTTACCTTGTTCATCGCTTACAGCACCTGGAATTGTGGCTTTATGCTCACGTTACAACCTAGGTCGTGAAATGTTTGAAGCATTGATTTCACTAGATCTTTATAATTGGAGGCTTATGTATTTCCAAGAAAATTGTTTCCGACCGTGATGAATAAAGTCCAGGCTTCGCTCAAAGAGTTGATGAAATTTGGATCTGTCATTAAAGTTCCAATTTGAGGTCTGTCAAATACCCCAGATTTAATTATTCGTAACATAATCGTGGAAACCTTTAACATATGTGCTTGAAACAGTCTGCTTGCAAATCTAGAGCTTTATCATATTGCTCCATAGGATCCAATTTGATGCGAAGAGGTGGGGAAAATACTTTTTAACTGTCGATTAAAAGTTCGCTTATAATATTCTTTTCTCTTTCAATTATCTGAACAATTAAGAATTTGTTGCACTTACGTAGCGATTTTCAAGAATTTTGAAATTGGCAAGCATGAAATGCCATCAAGAAAGTGACGTGATAAAGAAAGTTACATTAAACAACTCGAAAGACCCACATAGTCCTTACCATTTACGTGACGTTGAAATATCCAATCATCATCTTCTGTCATCTGTTGTAACTTCAGTAACCAGCATATCAAATCCTGATGATCCTATACATGCCCCTTCAAGGCCTGGTCTTG
Organism: Trypoxylus dichotomus; assembly: GCA_023509865.1. NCBI lineage: Eukaryota > Metazoa > Arthropoda > Insecta > Coleoptera > Scarabaeidae > Trypoxylus > Trypoxylus dichotomus. The sequence goes on from CM042078.1 coordinate 13,625,228, forward strand.
TTTTTATAGCTGTAACAACTGGGAATATGTTTGCCCCTTTGAAACGACTAACAAGGATGAGGAATGTGAAGAACGGGGAATAACAGGAATGGGGAACTGGTATGGATAATATACGTATTTATAATGAAGATGTGTATGTATACCGCTACTAATGGATTACATACTTCTTTTGTCCAACACTTAAGGATATTCTGGGGGCCCAATGTTTCTAATTCAGTGTTGGTTCTTGAAGTTTGAAATAGGCAAACAAGTAATGTGATAGGGAAAAATGGGTCTCATATTTGGTGTTAAGGACCTAACATTGTTTTTTTTGTTTTATCAATTTTTTACTACTATGTATTTTATATTATTTTATCTTCTTTGCAACCGTATGGGTTACCATTATTACCTTATTTTCATTTAGAATATTACTTTATTTTCATTTTTTATATTTATTTATTTTGCTCTCTTAGAATATATCCAATTTTATTTTAATATGTATGTACATTACGCATTGTATATGTATGCAAGCCAGCCATTCGCATTACGCTAGCTAAAACTGCCTAATTAGAAATCATTCAGTGCAACGTCGTCGAATAAGTAATGGGGGAGTTTTCTTAAAATTTAATGTACACAACCATAGGCGGTCGTCTCCCGCGCGACGGTCGAGGTATTAGCGATCGTGCACTCTCGGTCACCTTTCGTACCTCGTCGTAACGTGTATAGTAACGTCGTCGTATGATTATTCGAGATTTCTAAGATTTTCTAGTTTTGGCGGGAATCGTCGAGGACGTTGTCTATACATTTATTTCTGGCGGGAGTCATTTGGTAAGGTCGTCGAATCGCATGTATAGATTTCTTTAATAAGTACAAATTCTCGATTTTCTATCATCGTACGTCGAGGCTACTGTGTCCATTGTCGTCTATACATATTTTTAGTCTTCGGTTAAGTTTGTGTCGGAAATTATTTTGGTGAGATTGTCGGCGCGCATGTATAGACATCTTCCACAAGTACGATCACTCCGCTTCTTGCTGACGGTCGTTGCGGCCGCAGCGCCCGTTGTCTTCTGTACGTTTGTTCGATCCTTTGTCGTATCGGGACTTAGACATTTTTTCATTTAGTTGCTCGTCGTAGCGGACGAGTTTCACGGACCAGTCTTCTTATGTAGTGTCGGCATCATCGCTCCGTTTTACTTGTCGGTGCGCAGTTCGCACATTTGCTGGTTACTGTCTTTTTCCCTTCTTTGGGGCGCCGTAGCAGAGAGCTAAAGATTGCACATTGCGTATTATTTCAAACGAGAACGCCTGGGTAGCTGTGACATTACTTTTGTATTGAGATCGGCTATTATCGCTACTGTCGCCCTCGACCAGGCGTTCAAGCTCTAAGAGATAGGGTGGGTTCCCCTATAAATGTGAATATAACGAACGTATTTGGTTCAAGTACAAATACATGCCAATAATACAGGGCCAAGTCCCTTAGGCAAATTTAAGACAAGGAAAGTATATTAGGCTCCCGGAAAGGGACATATAAATAAGCATAGCACCGAGGTGCGCTTATAAATTTAAGAAATAAATAGGGTTGGCTTCCCTATAAAAAGGTAGTGGTACATGCAAACAGATAGAGGCATTAGTACATGCCTCTAACAAAGCTTCAGCGGAAGCATATAAGAGTTTAACCTTTTAAACAGAATTAAGACATAGCTTTGCAAAGTACATGCTGAGGCATTACTTTATGTTGCTACCAATGAAAATACATATACACATGCTAATGTACATTACATGTATAAGAGAGCTCGAATAACTGCAATTATTGCAAATATATACATCTTACGTACATCGTAAATGTACATAGGCAAGAGTGGAAACCGTGTACACATTTTATTTTTAAATATATTTTTTTTGCGCATGCGTATTGAGTCTCACTGTACAACCTTTCCTTTAGTAAATAAGCGAACATACTCTACAAGTAAGTATTGGTCAAGTAATTTAGGAAATTACGAGCAGGCTACAGCGGCGCTGTTCTTCAAACCAGGAAAACGTACCACACTTACGTAGCGATTTTCAAGAATTTTGAAATTGGCAAGCATGAAATGCCATCAAGAAAGTGACGTGATAAAGAAAGTTACATTAAACAGCTCGAAAGACCCACGTAGTCCTTACTATTTACGTGACGTTGAAATATCCAATCATCATCTTCTGTCATCTGTTGTAACTTCAGTAACCAGCATATCAAATCCTGATGATCCCACGCATGCCGCTTCAAGGCCTGCTCTTGTTTTTAAAGCTTTAACAACTGGGAATATGTTTGCCCCTTTGAAACGACTAACAAGGATGGGGAATGTGAAGAATGGGGAATAACAGGAATGGGGAACTGGTATGGATAATATACATATTTATAATAAAGATGTAATGTATACCCCTACTAATGGATTACGTACTTCTTTTGTCCAACACCTAATATATTCTGGGGGCCCAATGTTTCTAATTCAGTGTTGATTTTTGAAGTTTGAAATAGGCAAACAAGAAATGCCGTAGTGAAAAAGCGTAATGTGATAGGGAAAAATGGCTCTTATATTTGGGACTACCTATATTAGTTAAAAAACAAGTGTCAGATCTTAGTCAGAAGTTAGAAAAGAAGATTATTTGTTGACCAATGTAATCTATCTCATACTTACAGCTTAATAATACTTGATTGATAGTGAAAAAAATAGCTTTGCTGGAATAATCTCCTCATACAGATGGGTAAACACTTATACGCGGTAGTGTATAATTTTCCGTGTTTAGGTAAAGATGAAATAACAACACCAACATATGGATTTAAATATTTTATGTATCACACAAAGAGCGTACATCGAGTTTTTTTCTTATTTACAATGTCTGAAATTTTCAATAATTATTTCTATATATTTATATATATAATAATATTTATATATATTTAAAATACATTTTCTCACAAGAATTAAGAAAAAAACAACGAAAAAGGAAAAAATAATACAGCAGTACAGGTATAATCATCCGCAGTATCGATATACATCGCAGTAGAATTTGTGGCGTTCGCGAAAATGAAGAAGCAAATGATAAAGTACATACGATACATCGTAGCGTGCTCTGTCATTCGCATGGCAAAAGAAAAAAAAAGTATCGCGTTTCATGAAATGGCGTGTATTTTTCTCGTATGAGTATGAACGAAGGTTTTCGATCTTATTTCAGATGATTCATATTAAAATAAATAAACCTTATTTATAGCAGGAATTTATTTTGTACTTGGATATCTAATAAATTACTAATTAAATTATAATACTAACGTCAAAGAGGAATATTTAGATTAAATGGCTACGTAATAGAAAATACTTTAGTTACGATATTGTTCTGTAAAAGCAAGTCATCTGAAATAAGATAATTTCATTTTAAATAATGTCTTTCTTTTTCTGTTATCATTTTAATCACTCCGATATCTACGAGGAATCATCGTAGATGATCAAAACGAATACTTATCATGTATTTACAACGTTAATTGCAGTCTATTTTTTTTTCGGTAAATCCGATCCTTTTTCTAAAACGAAATATGTAAAACTAGCTGCAAATTTATAGGGAAAATATAGTAAAGGAACAAATAAAAATAACAAGCAAGCGTTATTAAATTAGAACATTAAAAAAAAGATGGGGAAATAAATAATTAAAGGATCAGATGAAGATTTTTTTTAGAAATGTATGACTATCGATTGCACGATTGTTTTTCTCGTATCTCCCATTTATGTCTGACTCTTTCACTCACGTTATTCATTTACCATCTTTTTCGGTTTTCCGTTTCAATAATAGGTAAGAGTTCCGTATAAGGGGCATCTGGTTAGGGATTTTAATGGATTCTGACGGAATGCTCACGTTTTGCTGCGTTTAAGATGGCCCTTCTTTTCTTTTAGAAGTTTAGTTTAAGGTACCTAAAAATTGAATTAAAGAGGAGTACATCTAGGTTATGTTTAGTGGAATATGAGTCATAGTTTACGAAATTTAAGTTGGTACTTATTGTGTTTGGACTAAAAGTTACCAAAACAGATAGAAAATACTGATGAGCTGTAAAATTTGATTTGAATATTGGGGAAGAATTCGTTGTATAATATTTACTATCCCATATTTTTTATTCTTGTATATAGTATAGGTAAATAGACTGTTATTGTTTTGAAACTATATTACATTCTCAAGTTATCTAAATTTTCATAGTATACCAACCTACAAATAACCCTTTTTAAATGACGATTGCAAGGACTGTGTGGATGTACAATTCACAGGTATAGCAGTAAACTCCACTCACACAAATTAATTAATTATGCGGAACGCAGCGTTTCGGGAGCACGTGGGCTCCCGAAACGCTGCGTTCCGCATAATTAATTAATTTGTGTGAGTGGAGTTTACTGCTATACCTGTGAACCCTTTTTAATCGATTTTTAGGTACCTTAAAGTAAACTTCTAAAAAAAAAGAAGGACCATTTTAAACACAGCAAAACGAGAGGTTTTCGTTAGACTCCATTAAAGTCGCTAACTCGATGGCCTTTATACGGAACTACAGCCCAATAATAATTACAATAATAATATTAATAATAATAATAAATTTGTTTACTATACTTATCGTTATGTACAATGTGTAATAAAAAGTTTCTTAAAACAGCCTACATTCTATTTACATTATAATAATACAAACGATTTCTCTTTTAACTTTGTACTTAAAATTTACAATATTTATTACAAAAAGTTTCCAGGGCCGGAGTCTCAAAATAACGTTCTAAAGGGGATTCACCAATTTCATATACATTATCAATATATAATACACAATAAATCTTTCAATATATATATTTATATATAAGTATGTACAACATTGTTTCTTTAATATCAGTGACGAAGGAAATAATATCAACAAATACTTTAGAATGGTCGAAACGGGGAATGCCGCATCGAAGTTACCTTAAGCCGGTCCTGTTTACAATTCATTTTGTTTGCTTCTTCTTAAAGTTTAGATAATAACTTTTGTTTACATTTTTTTTTGATCACGACTGTTCTTTCTTTAAATAACAAATACAGTTAATAGTCTCTGTGTCCTTTTCTTCATTATTTACAATCGTGTTTTATTCTATAAACCCTCTTTTTTTGATCATTTCTTAATTATTATATTTATTTAGAAAAAAATATGTTGCTGACGTGGGTGTTAAATTCCTGGTAAATTTTCACTTATCACGTGTATTCCGATCTCCAACCCGTCTGAAACAAAAGAGAAAAAGCTGTAGTTGATCATTTGTTATGGTCAAAGACGTGTCGAATTTAAGTAAGACTTAGATGCTGCGCCACAATATTCCATGGATATTCGAAAAGTACTTTGATCGCATACTTTGATACTTATTAGAAGTCTCGGCAATGAAGGAAAAATTTGAGTGCAGCAGGGAGAATCGAATACCCGTATCAAAGCACGCTTATTCAGCATTATTCGACTAGTCGTTGTGAGTGCTTTTCAGTACAGACATACTTTGGAAAATGTCGCATTTAGGTATGTTTCGGAAACAGTGTATTTCGAATACGAATTAAATGTGTAAAGCGCGACAACTATTTGACGTGTACCACCAGGTGGAAGTGTGAATGCCACTTAATAAGTATAAAACACTGTTCTGCAATCCGTGGCAAACGATACAGCGAACAATTAATATTTTATATAGGTGTTTGTCTTATTCTATGTAATATACCGTTCACTTTACTAGACCAACAAGCATTTGTCTCCTCTTCTAGTAAGTATTCGGACTATACATTACCAAGTCGCACATCATTAAGAAACTTAATGTTCTTGGCTATGTTGAAAAAAGAATTAAAGCAGAAAAAACATTCTGTGGCGAATGTGATGGTACGTACAATTGATGAGTTTGAACCGTCATCCCCTATCTTACTTTCTTCCAAAATAGTTGCAAAATGTATTAGCGATGAAGTTTTAAAAGTGGTGTTGAGGGCATTGAACAAATTTCATGCTTCAACAACCCAACTTTTTAATGTGAGTGACGGTGCTGCTAACAAGCTTTTCTTAGGTCGATCTCTTAAAGAAGAGAATGGCAATCTCTTACATATAATATGTAAAATCCATGCTTTAAACCTTGTGGCGCAATTGGCCCTTAAATATTATCCGCGAGTAAATGCTATAATAGCTCATACGAAGGCACTACTTCTCAAATCCCCAAAACTTACAAAGGGATTTCACGAACTATGTCCTACAGTGTCTGAGCCACCACAGCCGATTACTACGTGTTGGGTAATATGGTTAAAGGCTGCATTTTACTACTGTGAACATTTTGATGATGTAAAGAAGGTAGTTTTACAATTCGATCCGAGACACATCAAGAAAAAGTTATCAAGAAACGCCAGAAAATGTTTCAAGATCGTCAGGTAAAATGTGATTCAGAAAATATTCAGAAAGTATTATTATGGACTAGCGGAGGAAATTGAAAAATTACAAAATGATTCGATGTCGTTTCTGGACTTTGAAAGTACATATTATTGACAAGGATTCAGATTTTATCATACTAAGACAAATTTGTAAAGTTGCATCGATCCATTAAGTTACCACAAGGATTACTTTAAATTTGCAAATGTAACATCACTCGATGTGGAATGGTCGTTTTCATAATTAAAAAGTACTTATTCCGCACGCTGTACTTATTTGACTGAAACAAGTATGAAAACTACCCAATTTGTGATTTCATGGCAACCTCTTAAAAGCAGTAAGTGTTTCAGCACGTTTCACAGTATATCTCTATCACCTATGCTCACTCATGAATGTCATGCTCATAAATTGTGCGAGTGCGTAAACGTTACTGAATACTCGCCTTGACAGGGCCGCTCGGCCCGTCCACGTTGTTCTCCGCACTGCGCTGTAACTTTCCCACTTTGCCGAGACAAACACAGCTTCAATTGATAAAATAGATTGCATGCTATACGCCCAATAATTGAACGAGATTCACAAGCCAAACAGCCTGGTATTGAGGAATCTTGGGCATCGGAATGAAAGCAATATACACAATTATGCGTAGACGTCTAATCGTATGCAAACTTTGCAACCATTGGATTCCACACAATTTGGCAGAAGCTTAAAAAATAGTTGCACCAATTGGTGCAGAAAATACTCAAAAAATTCAACTGACGCTGTACAAAAATTACTCGAAACACAGTACAAATGCAGCTTCAATGAATAAAACAGATTGCATGTATCAACTACATAGGTGTGATCTAGAAGTTGCTGCTGAAACTACTTCTCATCCATACATAGAAAGAGGTTATAGCTAATGCTCTTATACTTACACGTTTGCTTTATGACAGCAGTGTCTTAACTGACAGTCAGAGCTTACTATTTAAGGATGGTGGTATTTAGAAATGCAGCGTTACCAGCTCTAACTTATCTAGTTTCGTGGCATGACAAAATATATATAGCCTGACCCTACTATAAAGGGAGACATGCAGTCAAGCAAGAAAGAATACTACTATTTGGGATGGAATCGCGATGGAACACAATTTCGATCAATTATGCAAAGACATCATAAAAGACCGTATTAATTAAGTAAACTAAAGCTGTTGTTACAACAGACATTTCGCGCCACTGGTGCGTGAATTAATGTCAATAACAATCTGAGTAGAATTAAGCTGCTAAAATTGAGACAGCTAATAGGTACAATGATTTTCTAATTATCGGAGCCTAAATCATATAAATGTTTGCATGATTTTAGACTCCCTTACATCCGTCCGTTGTTATAGTTCACATATTTGTACATCTCTGAACTGTTACCTTCAGGAGGATTCTAAGTATGGAGAAAAAATGAATTTGCTTTTTGAAGAAAAAAAGGTAAAACGACAAAATTATATGCCACCAACAGAACTGTAAATTGTTGCTACTTTTAATTTAGCTATATTGAAATTATTAAAGTACTAGAGTATACTTTTGGGTGTTAAAATCTGATCAAAAATATCTAGCTTTTATATTTTATATAAACAATCAATAGTTTTTCAGCAATTTGGAAGCAAAATTTGCTCTTACAATATAACGCTTACCATTCCATTTGATGCCGCTAATCCTAACCCAGCTGCGCTCAAGCTACTCATATGGTGGTGATACGATGCTGTGGGAGGTGGCGCTGGTGGCGGTGGACCGGAAACGAAACCCTGAGGATGGCCGCTGTGCTGGTACCAATGGCTCATCGCGTGATGCGGATGCAAAGCTGGATTTAGGTGCGGATGACCCCCGCCGCCCATGGCACCGAATCCTCCACCACCAAACGCGCCTTTACCGCTATCCAGGGGCTTCATCATGTCGCTCATCATTCCTCCCAAGGATAGGCAGCCGCCGCTCTTTTTCTTCTTACTTTTGGACGATAGTTTTCGATTTCGCGTTTGGATACCTTCTTTCTTCATCGTTAAAGGTCGATTCACCTATAACAAGAGGAAAAAAGATTATATCTATGATCTAATTGAGGCATAGCGATGGATTTTATGTTTTGGAGTAGAAAGCTCACATGATCAAAATCGAGACGGTATTTTTTCGAAAAATTTCACCCAACTGATTTAAACATTTTTATAGATCCACGAACAGTTAATTAGTCATTTAATTGGAGTGGGAATTACTTGTAAAATGAAAGCGCTAATAGTTATAATAATCTTTCTGTTCAAATTGTTTTATATGTTCCACATTTTCCTTTAATCATTGGACAGCAGTGGGATATCAAACTTGGCACAGATCATGTCTCTCATACCTTACATTCTAAGAAATTGCTTAACCACTAGTATGGAGGCAAACTGGTAAGCATACTACCGTTAAATTTGGTCCAGGAGGTTACAGAATATTCGGTAAAGTAATATAGTTATACAAAAGATATTTATAACAGTAACATAAATTGTATAATAAACTCCATTTAGATTAATAAAAGTTGATCTTCACTTAAAACTTGTTTTTTCTTTAACACATTTCAAATATAGCGATTTTTTTTCTGAAATCTACCGAAACAATATTGATATCTACCGAAATATGTGTCAACTATCTGGCGCTTAAGGTTGTAACCATTTTGACGATCAACATTGCATTCCTTAGGAGAAGATATTTTTTTGTGCGATTGAGTGAGGTAAATTAAATTATTTATAGAAAACACTGGTATGCAATTATAATGCAAATTAATTTGTTTCTATGATAATAGGATAACCAATTACTTTTTCTTGATTAGAAAGAAGCTTTTCGCAAAAAAGATGCAGTTTATACAGGGTCTCATAGAGTCCATTCCAAGCGGATTATACTGTATACTCATTTGGAATGTATCTTTTATCACATTCACATTAATTTTCTGTACAATATATATAAAATTGATTTCTTGAAGATTCCTTGTCAATACTTTATCATGTTATAAAATCTATTTGAGAGGCCAATGGCAATGAGTTCAAAATTGTATCTCCACCCTAAAAAAACATTTAGCAAGGCAGGAAATTTAAACTATTGTTAGTCATTTAAAATCACTCTCTGTCATAAACGTATAAGCAAAATATATCCCCCACATTCTGCTTCCAAATATAATTTTAACGATTTTAACACGACCAATCAACTCTTTCTAAAAAAAAAAAAGCAGAATACAAAACCAAAAAAGGAACCGAATGGGGAACAAAACGAAACGACGATAATCACGCCAATCTCGAGAACTAATAAACATCCTTTTAACAAATGCATCTTACACGTAATATTACGGGCTACCGTATAATTTAAGAATTCCCCTCAAAATTTATTAACTTCACTCACGCTCAACCACACGCACCCATTCCCGCTAATACGCATCCAATGAAAACATCATTTTGAAGACGAACGTTGAGGAAGAAGCGCCTACTACGCTGCCATCGATAAAGCCATGGATCGGAGGCTCTATTTATCGCCTTTACATTCGAAAGTCGGAGAGCTCGTTGCGTAGCTTTGGGCTTCCCGAAGAGTTACGGCGATGGTTCGGAAAATATAGCAGCTAATGAATTATCTCCCCCTGCGTAAGAAAATGATTTTGTTCTTATTGTTTTACGTTTACTAAACGGTAAGTAAAGAAACGATCCTGTGTTCGAGTCTCGTTTCTTAATGTGGCTGCATCCAAATTAACTGTAAATAAGTTCCCGGTGTAAGTGAGGTGCGTGCTGTTGTTATTCGTGTGTTACAATGGCTTGAGGCGATCCTATACAACAGAACTAACCAACAAGTTCCAATTAGTATAAATCAGTTCTCTTAAGGCGTATTGAAAGCTGGTCCGGTAGACGTATGTCTGAATAAGTTTATCTCTCTACAAGTTCTGGTATATTACTCGGTAGCCGTTATAATATAAGCCCATGCGAGATTATAACGGCTTCATTTAATTGGGAAAATTAAGAAAAACGAAGCTAGAAGGGAATGAGATTATTATTTTCGTAGTTCATCTAAATTTTTCACCAGAAAGTTATAAATTGCGGATTAGTGCAATAATTGGGAGATCACAAAACACATTTGCGAATTTCAATCATACTCCTTTTGGTTTAGACAATATTTTTTTGTGGAAAATAAAAATAACTCAAGCTCTTTTTTACGAATTTTCCACGTTTGGGCAAAGATTTACTGTGTCTGAAGTCAATTTAATTTATGTGGTGTTTTCATAGTACATATTCGGGGAAGCTTTAGAACACACAGATGCTGGAATTCTTCTTAATAAACAAAGATTAAATAATGTCCGCTATGCAGACGATACGTTATTTTCGTTGACAGCTTGGAAAGATTACAACAACTTATGGATAGAGTGACATTACAGCCAATTGTATGGTATGCACATAAGCACGAAAAAGACAAAAGTGAAACAAATCAAAAACGGCTGGAACGAGTAAGCAGTTTAACCTATCTCGGAACTACTGTAAATGAACAATGGGACCACTCACATGAAATACGTAGCAGAATCAAAAAGGCATATATACATTTATACAATAAAATGAAAATATCTCTTCATAAGCCATGATATAACTTTAAACACCAAGATATGTGTTATGTGGTTATATCGCAGGATATTAATAATACCGTGGACAGAACACATAACAAACAACGAAGTTATGAGAAGAATCGGAAAAGAAAAGAAAATGGTTAATACCGTGAAAATTCGGAAACTGCAATACTTAGGACACATAATGAGAAATGAAAAGAGATCTCATCTATTGCAGAATATTCTACAGCGAAAGATAATGGAAAAGGGGGGTATTGGTAGAAGACGAATTTCTTGGCTGAAAAATATCAGAATCTGGGTCGGTATGAATACGACTGAATTATTCCAAGCAGCAGCAAATACAGTTATAATATCCATAGCATGGTAGCCTACATCAAAACCGGATAGGAACTATTAAAAGAAGAAGAAGTGTTTTCGTAGTTATGAAAGGATGGCAGTGTTTGCCAACCAGAAACTAAAGAGTAAAAAGGAAATAAAATAAACACGCTTTTTTGCATCATTTTATCCGCGGATTTTAATACATGTTAACCAGTGGCCCTAAAACTTTGTATAACATGAACATATAATTTCACAGTTACTATGAAACCAGTCTAAATTTTTTCTTCAAAATAACTTTCTATTTGGACAGTAGTATTATCTATAAAAAATTATAAATACGTGTACGAGACGTGTTTGAACTTCCATAATATTTTTAAAAGTTCACTATACACTGCCGGCCATGGAAATTTAGGTTTTGCTATTGTTTCTTTCTTAAAATTCCATTATATTCCAGTAAATTTTCCGTACTCTCATATGCAAAATAACCCCAAACATGAAAATGAACACTCCTGCATATGACTGTTAGCACAACCACAGTTGCGCACCGGAAATTTCCTTTGAACTAAGAGCAGTTTGTTGAAAATGCAAATATGTACCTCTAGATCCGAAAAAAAACAAGTTCATACATTGGTGTGCAAAAAGTAGGTGTTCATATCATAACATAATTGAAATTTAATTATCTTGTTAGTTGAATCCACGAGATTAATGTGACTTCTGGTGTCCAGTAGATACAATAGAATTACGTAGCTTGATTCCATAGGGACCGATTGAGCATGCACTAAAATAGGTCCGCGTCAGTTTCCTGAATGGAAAGCAAGTATAACACTTTCTTCATTAGTTTAAAGTACAGAAATAAGTTCAGGTAAGATCATATAAAGGAATTACAAGTACATAATAATTTAAATAACCTCTAACCTATACGTAGGAGCCGCGGTAAGAATTGTTCGAAAGAACAACGAACACTTGTTATTTAAATGAGAGAACAAGGTAAAACTTACAGATGTATTACTGGAATATTGGAAATATGGTGTAATATGGTTACAAATGTCATAAAATGGAAAAAAAAAAATAGCCAAAGAGGAAGATGATCACGAAAAACATCTACTCTCCTGGTACAGTTATTTTGGATCAGGATGATAATAACACAAGATGGATATTTGAATACTATCTTACGAACGGTTACCTTGCACATAAGATCACATGCTGCTGCTCTGGACGTCTCAACAAGATAACGACCCAAAGCATACGTCCAGAAATTTGGTGTGAAGTATACAGCCTGGCATTCGATTGCTTTAGGGACCTGTCGTAACTCAGTGGATTCTATTCCCCACCAAAGTATAGCAGTTTTCGGAAATGGTAGTTATTCTACCCACAGAACTACTCTTTTATTTTGTACTTTTAGTTTATTTTTTAATTTATTATTATTATTAATTATTATTTTTTATTAACGCTTCTTGCATCTATTTTTCTACGCAGTTTGTTTTATAGATTTCATATTTTTCAATGAATATGAACTTAGTTACGATTTCATTTTATCTATAAATACGCTTTAATAAATAAATTTTACTACACGTATTCGATATTTAATGATTACATCCACTATATTTTGAGATCGTTTTCCTAAAAAGAATTCTTTGCAGCAATTTTTTTGTACACCAGTGTATATCTCAAAGTTTTTCCGGAACCAAATAAGATTAATAATAGTAAGTGAACCTTTGAGTATTGTTGAGTATAACATCAAATTTGTTGTAACTTTAAATTAAATGCATGTTTTTTTTGCGTGACTTTTTTGTTGCGAAAGTTGATGAAGGATATATGAAGTAAGTAGTGAAAATTACAAAATTCTTATTTTTGTTACATTTTATAAAAGAAAATGATTTTATTCAAACTAATATATTAATTTGCACCAACGATGTTTCGAGTTCATCGTCATAACAATATATTTGCATCACAAGAGCAGCTTCAAACAACAACAAACTAATATTAGTTTCTTTTTATAATTTCTTCTATAACATCTTCCATATTTCAATGTTATAAGGGAAAATGAATAACCATCACGACCTCCGAAGAATGAAGCGACATCATACCTAATTTATCATCAGTGACAACTCTACATTTACAGGTACGAACATCAATTTACTCTAACTAAATTACAAGTACGAATGGCTAAAATTAAACAAGATAAATAAAATTATTCAACTTATTCAAGACGATATGCTCAGTGGCGGTAGCATGGCAACGGTTGACACTCGAGTTAGTTAAACCGCAGGTGTCCGGCTACTACACATTAATAATAATCCGTTATTAACGTGTAGAGACAAATGAGATCGAAGTATTTTAGTTACGTGTTAGTAATTCATATCGTTATAGTTTATAATGTAACGGTTATCAAGTTTTAATATTTTAATATCTAATAATCTTTAATTTTTAAATAAAGTATTCAGTTAGTTACAGACGAAATTATCCATTGTAAATAAGTTAAAACAAGATTAAATTCATTGTGTACTAATAAGGCGAACTTTTACGTTGTGGTATAAACCCTTCTACTATGATTGTTTCAATAAAATATTGATGTGTGTGTATTTGAGTCACATACAGACTATCTGCGCAACAGAATCCTCCTAGAAGATTTGGAATGGGATCTCGAGAAGACACTCGCATTTTTTTTTGCTAAAACGTACATGTTTACGCTTAGAATAGGATAAGATATACTGTTAGATAAAATAAGAGAGTTACTCCACAAGTATAGCAATAAACTCCACTCACACAAATTTATTAATTATTCGGAACGCAGCGTTTCGTGAGCACGTGGACTCTGATCGTCAATCGTGTTACCGACTCAATGTAACAGACTGTATCACACATGCAAATTATTTTCTACGCAGGCTCTAAAATTTCTAAAACATATTACTATTTATTATCTATTGGGTGGTGTCATCTCTGGTATGTGTGTATTTTCAGGGAAGAATGGAACGAAAGCGAACCGTATCTTTAAGATAAGTAAAAATACGGTTGCGCGTGCTCCCTAAACGCTGCGTTCCTTATAATTAATAAAATTGTGTGAGTGGAGTTTACTGCTATACTTGTGAATTATACAACCACACAGTCTTTGCAATCGTTAATTAATTTAAGAGAGTTACTGCCTGGTATGAACATAAATACTGTTGCTGTAATGAACGTATCAGTGCACTATAGTAGAATCACACTAAATCTTACATATGGTTTCTGACAGTTGAACTCAATATTATTTATTAGAGAAAAGTATTTGGACTTGTGTTTGTCTTCACTATGGAATAGTTGGATAAAAGGAAGGAAGCAGAAAAATTTAAGCAACTCATTAACACATAAATATCTTCTTTGCTGATCAGAACACTTCTACGGTATCGGTCTTCTTACGAAGTCTTTGAACTAGTCTTAAAAATGGAAAAATTCTCATGCCCCAGTCATAGTTTTGGCAAACCGTCTCCTATAATGGAGTCACCGATCTTCAATTCTGTGAGAAAGGCGTCAAAATATCTCTCCTAGAAATTACTGTGAAACCACTTAACTTAACAACGAAGCCTTCATATTAATGTAAACAAACTGTTAAATTATGATCTGTTACAATCTTACAGAATATTGTTTCCACATTGCCTTAGCTTCCTAAACCCTATTTTATACATTTTCTTTTAATGTACACCTGCGTCGAAGAATATTTTGCCAATAAGTTTTGGTCCATTTTTTTTGCCCAATTTTAGATAAGTGATGCAGTTTGTACTGATGATGTCCGTAAATGTACATTTGCCAAAATAAATTCAGTTCGACAATTTTACGAAGATTTCATGGTTATTTGCTTAACTTTCTACAATTAAATTCACTTCCATTCTTTCTCTGTTTGAGCATTTAAAATACCGGGTATTCGACAGCCGATTCTATGCTTTCTTTGAATTATAAGCAACGATACACACTTGAAATGTATTTGAAAACAAAAGCAAAGGTATAACCCTTTGCCATAAACTCAATGGTGATCATTTATAACAGTCGTTATATACAGTTTTCTTTTATTTGCTACACTTTAATTTATAGATTTTTTTATGTACAACTAAAATTATTTTTATTAGTATTGTAACAAAAAAAAATAAAAATTGCAAAATTTAGCTATTATTTTTTTCCGTCTAATTTATCAGCAAGATAATATTTAACGAATCCTAAACATTACATAAATAGAACAGCTTTGACAATTGCTAACTGTCGGGTTGCTATTAAATTTGAAATTACCTCACACTGTCACATAAATTAGTAATACACTCTGTACATTCATTTCCCTGTAGGTGCATAAATTACACATGTCCATAGTATTTAATATAGCTGACGTAAGCTATTCCTATTCGTTCTTCTTTGGGAATATCTTGCGAACGTAAAATCGGAGACCTGCCACCGTTTGTCCACGACGCAGACCGTTTCCGGAGTCGCTTACGAGACGTTTCAGTTCCGCATCATTGCCTCCCCGGAATCAGCTCTTATCTACCCCGGTCCAGACACTTTATAAAGATTGTCTTTCCGAAAGAGATTTCCGGATTTGCAATCGCCCTCGCTAGATCTCTAGATCCCGACGAAAAACGGCTATAGAAAAGGAAATTAAGGAATGCTCGATGTTATGAGAAAATAAGGTGCAATATTGGGTACCATCAGATAAGATTGGACGGTTTCAATTCTTTGTTTTTCTTTTTGTCGAATACAAGCTGAGCAAGGGTAATATAGCTACATATGTACTTGCATAATGAAAATACACTTTGCTCAGATTTGTGGAGATATACGTAACAGGTTCAAATTACATCATGTGTAAATAGGAAATTACTATAATTAGATGGTCACTCAATTATGTTTCTACTTAGTTTATAGATACAAGGATCATTTTCTTTTCTATAGTGGGCGGCCTAATGGGGTTTTAATCTATTTTAGTTTGTCAAGTGCCTCGAGGTGTAGGAAAATGTTTGTAAAATGTTCAATGGCCTTGTTACTACGCTCCTTCGCTATAAAGGGTGAAGTGTCGTTAATTATTTTCCCAAGTGCGAATAGTGACTCGGGAATATACGGAACCCGCCCGAAAAAGTACTGCCACTACTTGATGGTCGTTGGTTTCGAGCGCTCGACACTTGAATTGCCTAATTCACGTGCAGGCTTCCTTACCACTGGACCACCAAGCCGTTCAAAAAATAACCTTCTTCTTCCTCTTCTTTCCCAATTTCTAAGACTTGGTCTTGTTTCTCCTACTCTTCCACGGTTCTTCCTTTACCCATTTCGCCCGTCGACCTTATATATAATATAGCGTCAAGTAGCCAATGTTTTGCAGCATAAATTTAGAGAATTTGTTTCTCAATGTAACTGTGTTTCTAGACAGCGAAATTTAAAAGGAAATTGGCCACATTTATGTATTATTTTACATATTGATATCGGAAACATCTGCCTAACAACAACCGACCGATGTGTCGACCACCGCAAAACGACGGCAGCACAAGAACAAACGAGTTACACGAATAAACGGACGGCGAAAGACGGTTATCCCGGGCAAACGCGCGGAGCAAAGCGGACCCGAGCCGGCGAATTAATTCGAAATGGTAGTCTGTGATTGCGAGTCCTCGATCATAATGACATGTTTTCGCGAGCCGTACGCCGGGACAACGGGGCCAGAGGCAGAGCAGAGCGTACGAGAGAGTATATTCGTACTTACGGGTCCGTACCTCGCATCTTTCCCTCTTTATCTCTCTGCGCCTCTTCGGATTGTGTATATGTTGTGTACGGTATATTCGCCCGAGGCCGTTCGCTAGCTAACATATATCATACGTACACACGGTTCTCTCGTCGCGCCGGAGCGAGACGGAGATGGCGGATGCAAAGGGGAGACAGTTCTCTCCGAACGGCATTGCTACCGCCCACTTTAAACAACATCGTTACCTAACAACAATAACAATTTGTTACGGGAATAGCAGTGCTCTCGCTCAGCGGTAATAAGCGGAGCAGATCGGGTCAGATCTCCGATGATAAGGATTCTCTCTCTCTCTAGCCGTATATACACCACATACTCCGAGCGGACACATGAACACACGGAGGCGATTACAAAGGCTACTATACTACCGCTGCCTAGCTTTTGAAGAGTATATACACTATCTCTCATGGAAGTTAGGACCTTTTCTCCTTGTTAGTGTATTTCACGATTATTTGCAATATTTTTAACGGTGGAACGAATATGGTCGAACTAACGTTATAATAATTGCATTGTTTAATGGAGATAGTGTCCTGAATTAATAGAAAAGTGATCAATTGTTAAAGAAAGGTTTGTATAAGTCTCTGTCTACTTTTCCAACAGAAAAAAATCCATTATACGATAACTAAGTATAACGTACACCTAATTTTGAATCACAATCTGTAAAAGTTTTTGTAAAGGAATATGTTAGAACTGCTGAAAGCAAGTTTGAACATCGAGTTAGAAGAAATTCAAATATGGTGTACGATACAGTGCAAAAAACATTATTTTCGAACTGGAGTGTGAATTGATGAAATTTGGGTGTACAGACAGCGTGACTATCTTTGAAGATTTTAGAGAGCTCTTCCAAGAGTTATCTGCAAATTGTTATAATTGCCTCTTCAACTGAGTGGATGTATTTTGTGAGACTGCTTCTGTAGGCCGTAAATCACGTACTGGTAGACCAACTCTTATGCTTAGAATAAGTTATAAATTATGTTCGTTAACGGATGGAAAATGAACCTACAAAACCTTTGAAACGTCTTTCTCGACAGATTTGACTTTCTTATGGAACGTGCCAGAAAATATTAAAAGAGAAACTTAAACATGCAACCGTGTAAGATGCAATCAGATCATCAACGTCTTGCTTACTGTCAGTGGTTTGCAAATAATTTGATGCATAGTGACCTGCTAAATTTGATAGTTTTCTCTGATGAAGCGTGGTTTCATTTTTCGGGGTATGTCATTTCCCAAAATATTCGGATGTGGAGTAGTGAAAATCCACATTTTTTTGTTGAACCGTTTCTGCATACTGCCTACTACAACGGTATTTGACTAGTAGTTTCTCGCCACAGAATTGTTGGACCTATTTAATTTTACAATTAATGCTGAGAAGTATAGACACATTTTGAATGAATTTATTCATCAACTGCATGTAGAGGATTTACGATATGGTTACTTCCAGCAAGATGGCGCAACAGCACACACAACAGAACGCGTTTCCTCACCTAAAGAATACAATATTTAATAATTAATTTAATAAAAAAAATATTATCTGCAGTAAGAATTACTGAAGAATGTGTGTCAATAACTCCCGCAACGTTGCAAAACAGCAATTTTAACAATTGCTCTAAATTCGCTCTTTCTTATTAATAAAATTTTGAATACAGCTTGGCTTGTTGTTTTATTATATCCTTAAATCAAATGACATATTTATTGATATCGTGATGACACTGTCAAAGTAATTTTCAAAAATTAAGGGTATGTGACGAGTATGATAATATGCCTTAAGTTCAAACATATATTTTCTACTTCAATGCCGTCTTCGTCCTAAAAACTTTATGATGTCACGGTACAGTGTCGCGCACTTTTTATATCTTTTATTGGATAGCATAAAGACGTAGAATATCATGGCTCTTTTTAAAACATCTTGTATTTATACATACCACCACGTCCTATGTACGACCTTCCGGAAATTTCGTGTGTCTAACTCCCCAACTTTCACGAACAATAGTGTATATAATCTACTCGTGTATATAATCTGCGATTCTGCGACGTGTGTAATTGTGGTGGCGAATTGTGTTTGCTCGTGTCTCCGTTGTGTGCGAGCTTGTGTATTGAGTGATTGAAGTGTAACGTATCGTGATTGGACGATAAGCTAAGCCGGGGCTAGCAAGCGGTGGCCGTTCGCGCTAGAAATTACGGAATTAGATCCTCGAAGATGATAACGGGCGACTGTACGGACTAGAGGGGCTATTCGGAAAATTAGGGTGGCGTAGGTCACGAATTCGAATCGAATTGAAAATCGCGCGTCCGCTACAGAGCTTTTTAATCAGCGAAAAGGAGGTTTCATATGCGATTACCTCGTTTAAAGCTGCATACTGCGAATCAATAGAGCAAATATTCTATTTTCTACATTATTCTTTTGTAAGAAATATATGTTTCATAAAGGAATAAATCAAAGTCAAGTGCAAAAGGTTGTTAAACAGTTTACGTGCATTCGTAGTTTTCATGCAGTGCTCCTAGATCTACAGGTAGATTTACTGATTTTGAAAAATTTCTACCGATCTACCGATTTAACTTTAGAATCTACCCTCATTTTTATAAGAAAAATATTATATAAATTCCTAATACCATTAGTTATTTGTGCTTTAGATGTTTGTTTAATTAATATAATGGAAGTAATTAAATATTATATGTGCCTTTTTGGCTTTACCTGCTTACAATACATGCGTATGTGTTCTTTTAATGAATTACAAATTTCGGGTTGAAACTGCGTCCTATTTGCATGAGTCTGCTAATGCTTCGCCTCGATGTTGTGAGAAGAATTCTTTTTGTTAAGTTGCAAACTAAGAGCGATACCTCAATAGACTCATGCAATTACGACGCGGTTTCAATCGGGAAATCTAAATTCCTTAAATGAAAACAAATACCACGGAAGTTTGCAACAGCGTATTGATTTCGCAACTGCACAGTAGCAATTGATTATCGGGCATAATGAAATTGTGAGAACTTTTACAAAAAACATTTTAAATTTTGAGAGAAATTTTTATAATATTAAAATACATAAAATACCCCATACGTCTCAAAATCCTTGCATTTCTTAGAACTTTAGTCCAATATTACGTCCTCAAATTATATTTTATTGATGTTCCAAACACCAATAATGCACAAGCTGCAAATAATATTACCATGAAACTAAATGAATTTACAAAAAACAGTATTTGCAATTCCTAGACTTCTGTCAATCATTATTTAATAATTTTAATATTTCCTTATTAAAAACATCATGCAGTAATACACCATTAAGAAAAGGAGAAGGAGAATGCAGGAACTCTCATAAATATTTTTTTATAATAATATAAATAAGCTTCAAAGTTTATAACTTCTATCCCGCCTTTTAATGACGTTTTACTTTTAAAACGATCGATCCACCGATATACAATACTTTTAGATTCTGCATAATTTCTGCATTTTCTGCATAAGTTTTCACATCGTCTTTCCACAAAAAGAAAATTATTGCTCTTTGAGGTTTAGAAGCGTCGTCCATGGTTACACAAACAGTACTACGAAAACGCGTTTTTATTGGCCGAACTTTTGAAGCAGCCTGAACCATATTACACTGGATAGCTGCATAAACATGGCAAGACTTGTCTATCTCCAGTAGCATTGCCTATAAAATCTACGTAATTTAATTAGAGCACAACTCTCAGAATTTTGGAAATATCCCTCGTATCTTTATTAAATATGTTTAAAACATACATTAATATTGATTTTAAGATACAAAATGTACAAGCTCTCAAAATGATGTGTTTACGAGTTTTCATTTATTCCGCCTTTATCCTATGAAAGCTTTTTATCCCAGGTGTCGATCAAATTCTGATGAAATTGAATGTTATTTTCATTCACTCACTTAATCAACTGCTTAAGATATTCAATTGGGGTATCTAGTATTTGGAACTTTATTGTTGATGTAAAGGTACGGATACGTTGTATCTTTTATTTGGTAGTGCTAAATCGGAATGATCAACAATAAGCCTATTAATGAAATCACAAGCTTCAACAATTTCCGGCATGCCTTTGTTATGTCAAAAAAGACGATATTTGGAAATTGTAAAGCTTACTTTATGATTTCTAGGTACATTGAAGGAATCATTAGGTATACTTGTCTTTTCACAGTAAGTCGCCAACCACCTTTTTCAATCTGAGATGTTCTGCGTTAACATCTCTTTTATAACAAATTTGCTGCTTTGATTGGAATGAGTGATTTTCGTGTATAGAATATATTTTATAAAATTTTCTTATATGCCTTTTTATGACAGCGAAATCCCTTGAACTGACTTCGTGTCTGAAGAAGTGCTATACAAAACCGTACTGCAGTATGGTTGTTGTTCTATCCCGGACAATTATCTGAAAAAAGCCAAGACTCTGTTGAAGTTGGATTTGCACAGTTGTTAAGGTACTCTATCAAATGACGATTGCAGGGACTGTGTGGATCTACAATTCATAGGTATAGCAGTAAACTCCACTCACAGAAATTAATTAATTATGCGGAACGCAGCGTTTCGAGAGCACGTGGGCTCCCATTGTCAACCGTATTACCGACTGTCGATAATACGGTTGACAATGGGAGCCCACGTGCTCGAAACGCTGCGTTCCGCATAATTAATTAATTTCTGAGTGGAGTTTACTGCTATACCTATGTACTCTATCAAAACTGAATACACTTCGTCAAGTATCTTCGCAGCTAAACCTTCATGATCAGCGTAAATAGCATACTTTTCCAGTTTCTATGGATTCCAAAAAAATTAAAGCTTAGTAGAGTTAAATAAAGTCTAGAGTCTTAAACAGAAACGAGTGATAGTTGCATATTCTGCATTAAATAATCGAATGCTACAGCAGCAATAGTATCCGATTCTTTTACTTCAGCAACAGTATTTTTCCGGTTTTACCTAATGACGGACTTTTAATTTAGAGAGAAGGCTCTTCACGTTTGTGACATATGTCGTTTTGGGGACGACCGAAATGCAAGGCAAAATTTCCATTAAAGAATGTAATGTAATAGCTATATTTAACTTTGCTGCTAGGGTGTTTTTCCTAAAATATGTACATTATTTTGACATTCAGTCTGCTATCGAGATAGTGGTACTCTTTTCCAGAATAATGGGTTTCCTAAAGTAAAGTACAGGATTCATTTGGGCCCTCTGCAAGAACTCCTATGTGGTAGATATAGAATATGATTTTTTCCTTCTTGAAGTTGGCTACATAGAAGACATTTACACTGAATAAGCCCTGCTGCACATATATTTTAGCTAGTTTTAAGTTCTAATCACGTTAAAAGTTTGTCGAGTTCGGAAAGTTGGATTTTAAATTTTTTGTAGAAAAGAACATGTAAAAGCTTGTAAATGCAGAAAATAAAAGAAATTGAATTATAGTTTCAATAATAGTCGACCCTAAACTTTTGAACTATAATGTACGATGTATATTTTCGTCTGACGTATATTTATAAAGCACACAACTTTAATTCAGAGCGTAGCGAAGAGATTGTAACGGAAGATTATCGAATCGCGATGGCTGTGAGAGCAGAAGATAGAAACGAGCAATAACACCAGAGGAAGAAGAAGAAAAGGAACGAAAAAAAGAAACCGAAATAAAGACAACCATAAGCATATACAGACATCATCGTGTCTCAGTGAAGTCAGAATATTAAAAAGCGAAATCCTAGCTGGAATATACATTTATACACGGACAGATTATCTCGGACAGTGTGCTTCTGTTCGTGTTACGTTTCGACGGAGCAGATATCGAGGCTTAAATAACTCAGCGGAGTGAGTGAAGCGAAGTCGCTCGGTAGCCCGAAATGTTCGTACAGGCATATGAGATGTGGAGGAGAGAAAGAATTCATTTAGATGATTTAGAAGGAGAGTATACGAAACTGAGGAAGATAGATGTACGGTTTCATTTATCATTTCGATATTTATTCGTCAAATTGTCGAAATTATCTCTCGCCAGGAGCGAGAGATAAGTGAAAAGCATGTCTACTGGTCTAGTAGTCTTTTTGATTAAGAATTTTAATGTATTACTGTTCCTGGACCTTACAATATGAAGGTTACTTTTATGGACGCTTTTAAACCGTATACACAGTATCAAAATATAATATATATTCAACGACATTTTTGTAGTTACGATTAGAAAATTGAAACAAATATGTCGTAATTAATATTATAATTGGTGAATATGTTCCTTTCAACTTAATAACTTTAATACAAGATTTTAAATTCATCATTTAGACAAACATAACAAAACTTGTAAAGCAGAAGATTGTTATATTGGCACCTATAATTGAGGTAACTACCAGGGAAGGTCTATAAGTAGGTCAAGAAAAGCTATTATAAAAGTAATTAGAGAAAAAGTTAGCCAAAAACAAGTTTCATTTTTCAACAAAGTCTTCACCTACATTAATACACCTACCCCATCGCTTTAGTAATGTCCCACGGCCAATGGGATCGAAGTATTAACACCTTTCGACCGTCAATGGAAGAATATTTCGACCCAGTTGTACAGGGTTTTACCCGACAAACACCTTTCACCGGAAACAGGAAACATTTCTTTATTGCATTGAATTGAAGCACGCTCTGTTTCGGGATGGTAGTGGTGCACCCATGATTCATCACCAGCAACAATCCTGTTAAGCATGTCCTTCTCTTCCTCTGCGCTGTGTTGGAAGGACAAGCCCATTCGAATCCTTCTGTGTTCTCGGTCAGTTGTCTAGGTACCCATCGTAAGTAAACTTTCAAACCATCACTTCGTAGGCTAAACCATTAGAACACCTTATTACAGATGCTATCCTGTCTATTGTCACCCGCCTGTCAGTTAGAATCATCTCTTCCACCCGTTGAAATGTTGCATCCGTCGCAATCTGAACGGGGCGGCCGCTTTGCTGTTCCTCAACAACTTTCGAGCCTCCTTAAGAGAATTCCCTTATGAATATATTTTGCAGGAAGTTCTTTTGGGCAGAAAAAATGCACAACAGCACGCTGCTCTTACACAGCGCACGGCAACTGAGACTTGAGTATCACTAAGTTCGATTGTGCTAACACTCGGTGACAGATAGGGAAATCAGCTCACTGCTACTTCCAGCTTTTCCACAGCAGTTCGTGACTAATTTAATGACTTTCCTTCGTATAACACCACGGGGTACAATTTTAGCAAATAATAATATAGACATATAAGCATTGAATCAATAGAAAAAAAGTTTGCTGCTAGTATCTGCGTAATTACCTATCATCAGCACAACTTCTACATTTCCTTGTATCATTTGAATGCAAGCAAAAAGTATCGGTCTCTTTGCCAGAAATTGCTAGCCTAGTCAGTCTCTTCTTTGACCTATTTTAAATTTATTTTTCTTCCCAGCTTCGTCATCTTCAAGTGGTCTTTTTTTGGTACATCAGACAATATATCAGTTTTCCTTTTCTTAATTAATATATATTAATTCTTTGGGATTATCTATTACATTTACTTTATCATTTTTTCGACATTGGAGGTATGGCAAAATCATTGGCTATAATGATACTACTTTGACAGGCAGCATGTTTACGATTCATTTCATCTTCATTTAATTGCAGTGGTCAATCAATTACTGATGAAGCAAAATCCAAATTAATAGAAATGTCTCTGCTGAATGAGCAAATGCCTGCCATACGCAACCATTTCATAATAACTAATTTTAGACGAAATTAAAACGAAACTAAGCCTCACAAACATATTTCCATAAAAGTTAACAGAGATGCTCTTCACAACCATACACATATATACATTAGAGCAGTTAGAAGAATATTACTTAAGAACGAAATTAAAAGTAGTTATCAGAAAATATGTCTGTGAGATTTGGCCTCGTTTTTTAACTTTATCTACAATCAATTACCATGAATTAACACCGAGTCAACAATCTTATTACATCCATTCATAACATTTGTAGGTGTAATAGCCAGGTAAATCGTATGTGGACATAGTTCGGTCAGGACGACTTTTCGTTCAAGCATCTGTAAAATTGTTAGGATATTTTTCAAAAAAGACCATACACAATTCTATGCAATGACTGCAATTTGTGTGAGGTATGAAGTGCGAGAAGCACAGAAGTATAATATCCTTTTTCCGGTAAATTTATTGCTTTATGATGTATATATTTGGACATTGTGTATGCAACGAAGTATCTTGTAAAGGAGCACTATGGCTTTGCCGGCATATGCGTACTCTTTTCACAAAATTTGCAGTAACACTATTGTACACGTGTAGCGGTATTCCATTCATGGAGCGTCTAATCTCCGCCTTCATTGCTTCGGTGGTCGTGGATTTGATGGCATAAACCGGTGACTTAAGATAACTCCAAAAGTGTTGAATCGCAAGAACGTGGCTACCAATTCTGGTCACCAAACCGCGGGTTGTTTGCTCAAGAATCTAATTGATGAATTCTCTTCGCTGTTGCCAGAAGTTGTTGAGTCAATTGGACTTTGTAGGCGTGAAGATCCAAATCTTTAGTTAGAATACACTGAAGAGTGGCTGTTGTAATGTCCAATTTTTGAGTATGATGACGAATTGGCGTCTCTGGATTTTCGGCCACACTCTGGCGAACTGCGGTGATGTTTTGTTGTGAACGATCTTTACGAGCTTGTGTTGTGTGTTTCGTATCATTAACCGAACCAGGACTTTCGAATTTTTTGATTATTTTTTCGCAGAAGATGAATTAGGAACATTTTGTCGACCGAATATTTATCGCACTTTGCGAATAGTGGTAATCAAACATGAAGGGCAATTCAAATCTTGTGCTCTTATTGAAACCCCCTGTATAAGATAAACAAAAGTGGCAATAATGCTGTACCTTGCGGTACCCTATAATTAATACCATTTTTGGGACTGATTGTTTAAATATAAGCCAAATATTTGGCCAATTTCTTTTCTCAGATGAACATCATTATTATTATTTATTTGGCCATTAAATTAATAAAAAGGAAGTAATAGATTTATCAGTAGGAAAGTTTTTACTAATACAAGGAAATATTTCAAAGTAGTTAAAAACTAAATTAACTAAGGAAATAAGAATACAAGAAAATTGTATCAGTATTAAAGCGCTTTTAAACATAGCACCTGTTCCGTAACGGCAACTTATAGCGCTAAACCTGTTCACAGTACATTTTTTCTAAGAAAAATATGACCGTAATGATCACATTTCTAATCCTTACGCAATCGAACCGCTTCTATTGTATTCCACGATCAAGTCGGCTTCTCTTTCCTTTTGGAGATCCGTCGGAAATCCGACAATAGACTCTTACAGTGGCACGTATCGAAATACGTACATTCGTATGTTCGTATTTATTCCATACCTACGCGGCGCGTCTCTTACATAAACATAAAAGGCGGCCTAATATGATATAAACGTTACTACTACGTACTATTTAAGCTACTACCAGTCATCGTGTTCGCGACGAGGGAACGCGAGCGAGATCTCCCGCGACGAATTAACCTAATTTAACGTTATTACAACCTCCAGACAAATTCCCCGACGGATAAATTAGACGAAAACGACATTAATTATAACATTCCTCGCGTCTTCTGCTCGGCTTATTTCTCCGCGAAATTCCCCCTATCCTGGCGCGCTCTGCCGACGGATCCGTTCGTTCTTGTCGCTTTTCTAACTCCTCAAAAGCCGAAAGGAAGAACAATGGTGTTAAGTACGGTTGCCGTTTGTTGTGGCCGGTGGCCGGAAACTTTATTGTTGTTGCACGTTTTCTGTTCGAGGTAGTGCTTGTTCTTCTACCTATTATATTATCTAGTATTTGAGGCGAATTTAGTAATTTCTTGAATTAATTGGTGCATTATAGAACACGTAAGAAAAAAAATCACTAACTTGAGTCTCTGAGATACTATAAATCTCTTTGCAATTTCAATTCTGCTGCTATCAATGTAGAATTATTTATAATATAGACGCAAGACAAATCGTAAGACTCTTTAGAGAACTTTACCTGATTTATTAGGTAAAACAAATTATTAATAGCTTTCCTTCTAATTCTAATTCTTATGGTGCACATGGAATTAGTATCATAAAGTTTTGCAGCTTTGTTACTCTTTCATTATTCCGTTTTTAACTTACAACGTTTGTATTTTCTCTTTGGCATTTATCTGCTTCCTTGGAAGAAGACACAGGTTCCAGTACAAAAAAAATGGTAAGTTTGGCGCGATGATGTATTTTCATTCGATCAGTATCTTATCAATGGATTTTGAAGAGGTAGTTGGTCTCAGTTAGAGATTACATCCAATTATTGCAGTTGTACAATTGTTTTACGCAGGAATAAATAGTATCTCAGACATTCACGGCCGTTTGTCATAGTCGTAACGGTTGTCTGGTTCCGCCGTGTCACTAGGTTTTTTGTCCCTGACGTTTCGCGAACAACTGCGGTTCGCATCTTCATTTAATTTTGAAAATCCGAACCGCAGTTGTCCGCGAAACGTCAAGGACAAAACACCTAGTGACATGGCGGAACCCGACAACTGTTACGACTATGTTTTACACAGGTTTGGTAACTATGTTGGTGCTTCTCGATTTCTCCAAGACCTTCGAAAAATTGTAGATTTTAAATGTAAATAGTGGTAGTGTTTTTTTTGAATGACTGCTACAATGTTACTCTTCTACTACAATCATTGAGTTTCTACCCTTCAACCAGATATATGATCAACATAACATTCTGAATTTCGTGTACGCGGTAGATATTTGCACAATCAAGTCAGCACAATAGAAAAAGAAAGAAAGAACAAAAGCTTCACAGATAAGGTTTACTTAACTACTACGGTAAGAAGCAATTTTCTTAAGTTTTTGTGTGGGCTAAGTTAATGTATTTGGGCAAAAGGAATCATCCAGCACGAGCTCCAAATTACGCGCTTTCTTTGTTATGGACAAGTGAGCATTATCGATACAAATCCTTATTACTTAACTGACTTCATCACAAGTTAATTTCAACTGCTTCCTTCCACATAGTACATCTGCGATGATTGTAGGACACCACGAGCCGTGAATGTTAACCTGGAGCTCAGGCTATTTATGCGAACAGGCTGTGAGTTGTAGGAGAAAAGTCGCGTATTAATCTTACAGCACTAAAGCCTATCACAACGACTATAAGGACTGTATGGTTGTATAATACATAGATATCGCAGTCAACTCCATACCATACAAATTAATAATTTAAGCGAACCGATTAGTAACTCGGTTGACAATTAATAGTCGATGTTCCTTTGAAACGTTGCGTTCCGAATAAATTATTAATTTGCCTGCTATTTGCTGCGATATCTGTGTATGGATGTGTGTATGTATAGGTATTATATACCCATACAGTCACACTGACTTCGAATAATACGAATAATCTAAGAGCAGTAAGCCTCGATAAGTGGCACCTAAGATGTCATCTGCTATATTCAATAAGTGAGCAAGCTTCTTTCCAAAAGATACAAGGGGAGGTCAAGAAGTTCGTGGAATGAAGGGGATGGAGTGGGGATAGGGGCGCTCGCAAGGTGTCATTTTGATTGGCGACTCATCATTAGTATATAAGTTAAGTTGCAGCCCTATAGCGTCAGTCGTTTACGAATAGTTGCCTGTTAAACAAGTTAATCCGGAAGAAAACTGAAACTATGGAGGAAATTGAACACCGTGCTGTGATAAAGTTCCTTACAAAGCAAGGAAAGAACGCTCAAACCATATTGAATGAAATGGAAACCGTTTATGGGGAACAATGCCCTAGTAAATCAATGATTTATAAGTGGCATGGTCTTTTTAAACATGGCCGGGAGTCGATTGAAGACGACTCCCGCTCAGGACGGCCAGTTGAGGCCACCACATCAAACATCGTCGAAAAAGTGCAAAAATTTCTACTGCAAGATGCCCGTTTGAAGAAAAAACAATTATCTGCATTAGTTGGAGTATCAGATACCGCCATTTTGCGTATCCTACATGACCACCTGGGTATGACAAAAGTCAGTGCAAGATGGGTACCGAGAATGCTCACGCCGCTGCAGAAACAGCAGCGCGTCTGTGCGTCCAAACAATTTTTGGAGCTGTGTGGAGACAAACTTGCACAGATTTTGGAGCGGATTGTTACCGGAGATGAAACATGGGTTCATCACTTTGAGCCTGAGTTCAAACAGGAGTCCATGCAATGGCATAAAAAAAGGACACCACCGCCAAAGGAATTCAAAGTGTCAGAATCGGCTGGAAAGTTGATGGCTACTGTTTTTTGGGATTGTGAGGGGATATCATTGATTGATTACAAAGAAAAAGATAGGAGCATAACCGGAGAATATTACGCAGTGATATTAGACAAATTAAAGGAGGCCATCAAGGAGAAACGTCGAGGAAAATTGACCAAGGGTGTGTTGCTCTTGCAAGACAATGCGCCGGTTCACAAGAGCAAAGTTGCAATGGATGCTCTGCACAAGCATGGCTTTCAATCAATAGTCCATCCACGCTACAGTCCAGACCTAGCACCTAATAGTTTTTACTTGTTCCGCAATTTAAAAAGACTTACGTGGAAGAAAGTTTTCCGACGACAATGAGGTAAAGGAGGCAATTTTGGCCCATTTTGAGGCCAAAAAAAATTTTTATAAAAAATATTTTTATGATGGTTTAGAAAAATTAATTCATAGATCTAATAAATGTATTGTGCTTAAGGGTGATTATATTGAAAAGGAAAAATAGATTTATTGTTTTATTTTATTTAAAACTCTTTCATTCCACGAACTTCTGGACCTCCCCTCGTAATTCTTTATTTATATCGCCAAAATGATGCACAATATATAGTGCTATAAAAGACCAACACAGATGAATCATAATAATGTCAATACCACCCTGATATGTTTTATGATTTTATGGATAATGTAGGTTATAAAACTTATTTTTATGTATGGTAGTGCTACTAACTTTTCATTTCTTACTTCATAAATTTAACTTGTTGAAATAAGCAACTAGAAATGAATTGTTACTATGTTAAAAAGCATACAAATCTAATTGTTTATTTACCAATATCACTCCTGCAAATTGTAGAAATTTTAAGTAAGTATATATTAAAAGTATAAACGATTGATTATAATTTTTTAACAGTTTTCAAAGTTCCGAAATTTTTAGTTTAATAAAAACTGAATTATTGGATTTACACTATTTATCAACACACTACTTCAATTATTGAACTAAAACGCTTCATAAAATTAACTTGGATAAATATCGTTATTTAAAATAAGCAGCAGTAAGCTATAGACAAAATAAGTTACATTTCAATGATATTTCACTCATAATTAATAGATGAACGACAACAATATGAAATCTAACAGCAAGGATTCTTAATGGAAAATAAAAATTTGAAGGACTGTAGAATCATCTCAAATCTTGCACATAAAAATATCTCCAATAGAACGTTCTTTCTTTCCTTTTTGTCCTTTCCAAAATTCTACAATCATTGCTATTATATCATCTTAAAAAAGGACAAGCATTGAGAAATATCAATTTCCTTAAACATCCCTCTCTACTGTCGCAGTAACCTTTAATTTAGAACTTTTGAAAGGACATAATGGTCCCGCAAAAGAAAAGCATTGTCAAAGCCTACATCGATTGAAATACGACAATAACGTGCAGTTGATACGTAAACAAGAAAGGACAGCATTTAAACAACTGCCCCCTATTGGAACGAAATAGCTGCATGCAGTGCATTAAGTTAGAAGGATATTGTGCGAATAAAAGTATCAGTTTGGGGAGAGAAATAAACTAGGGTACAGTACCAGCACTTTCCGCAATCCGACGGTACAACTACAATAAGTGACGACACCGATACCATGTCGGCTGGTATAATAACAGGGCAAGTTCGAGAGGAACCGTCCTCCTCGTAAGCCATGCGTGTAAAGACAAACAGAAAGGAAACTGTTGCTCTAAATTGCACAAGAGTATTACGGAATTTATGACAGATTGTCTTTCACTATTCGTTGTAGTTATTACTCCTCTTGTTTGCGAATTTTTCGGCTGTTATTCAATCTCAAAGGACGAGAAAGGAACTAGATAATGACAATAGGAAAGAATATTGTCCCGCTCGCTGTTAGCGTGTTACGAATCCATGTTCAACGAACAATGAAAACAGAGTTGTTCCGTTCTCTAAAAAGAGCTTTGTTACACTTCTTAATTACGCGGTGGTATTAATTATGAAACATGACAGTGTTTTGTGCGTACCTTCAGACTTTTGAAATATTACTTTAGCGGTTCATTCAAGACAATGGACGTCTATGATTTTGTTACTAATGTGTTACAAAAAAATAATTAAGGAGAAGTGTGTTGGGAAACATTATTTGTTATAATATAAGAATATATATAACAGTATTTAAGTACTAGCCACTAAACTCAGTGATCTTTCTTTTGTAAATAAACATAAGCTAGATAAAGTTGGTAGATCTCGGTACACTTCACGCCACGGAAACTAGTTGCTGATTCAGAACACATTCCTTGCAATTGCCGCAGAAAGAATTGAAGCTTAATGAACATCTTGATCACATTTAAAAAAAGATAGCAAATATATTTCATAAAAACAATCAGTAATTAATAATTTAGAAAAGTATGTACACTACCACTCATAATAGGATGGACACTTCATGCAATAATTCTAGAAGCATGTTTACAATTTATTAATTAAAGAATTAAGTCGGCAAATAACGAAACTAGAATATTACTCTTCAAAATCGTGAAATAAATAGGTACAGTACAAACAATACCAGATGTAGATATTTTAAGTAAGTACAAATTACATTAACAGTGTGTTTAATTTATCATTACATGTCGTTATGTGCAGCTCGATATTGTTAGTTCTTTGTAAGAGTATAATTTAATTCTTGTATAAAAATGCCTCGCGGAAAATCGCTTAGTGTTGAAACACGATCAGCAATATTAACGCTACATCAATAAGGATATTCTGTACGGAATATTTCCGGGCGACTTAATGTAGAAAAATCCACAGTGAATTTAACTGTTCGCCGCTTTGAACAAACTGGTACTCCTGCTAGCGAAAATCGTCCAGGACGTCCTCGAGCAATGTCCAGGGGCGACGATGAACGCATTAAATTGCTACACAACATTGCCAGATGCCATTAGAAGTACATACAAAGCGGTAAGATTCAGGATACAAATTGGAGGGCAAAAATCAGAAGAATTCCAAATGAAAAAAGGAATAAAACAAGGTAACAGTTTAAGTCCACACTTATTCGTACTAATGATCGACAGATTAGTCAAACGAATAAATGCACAAACCGAACAGCATAGCACAATAATAGGATACAGAAACCTGGAATCTGTAAGAGTGAGTAGCTTATTATATGAGGAAGGTATGGTCCTGATTGCAAACTGTAAAAATAAAATTCAAAAGCCAATGGACATCTGGACGAAGGAAATAGAAAACGTGAATAAAACTAAAAGGTAATGATCGTAAAGGAAAACCAAGACAATAGAGTCAACAAAGCAGTTAAGTGTAGATGCAAATCATTGGAGAGGGTAACCATATATGACTATTTGGGAAGCATACTGACAGACGATGGCAAAATAGATAGAGAGCTAACGAACAGACCGAATACATTCACAATTCTTTAAACAAAATAATGTTGTAAAAATGTTGATATGGAAACAAAGATAAAAATATATAATACTATAACGATACCAGTAATAACATATGCATGTGAAAACTGGACATTGCGGAAGAAACATGGAGTTAAGATAAATGCAATGGAAATGAAACGTCGAAGAACAATAGCGGGGAAAACAAAATGGAATAGGATTAAGAATTAGGATATTAGAAAAATAACAAAGCAAGAGCCAATAATACAAAAAATAAGGAGAAAACAATTAAATTGGTACGGACATATGGTACGGATGAAAACAGATAGAGAAGAAAAATAATGGATACAGGACACCTAAAAAAGAAAAGAAGAACTAGGAGGAAATGGATGGATTGGATAAAAGAAATGGGTAGAAGAAAGGAACGAACCGGAATCCTCATCCGACACCAGAATAGGTATAAGGATATTAGAAGAAGGAGAAGAAGAATTATTAAACACCATCAGTTTCAGATGGAATTTTTCCCTTTTGCTTTAAAAGTTTTAGTTGTAAAGGATTATTGAGATCATGTTAGGTGAAAATTATACAAGCAGGATATTACGTATGGAAAGTAGAGTGTAATATATTCTCTTACTTATCTAGCTTACATACTCCGCTTACGATTCAAAATGAATTAATAAGACACAAAATACCGTAACGATAAAGCGCAATGAAGCAAAACGTTTCACACCTCAGCGTCGGACTGTTTAATTACACCGCGATATTTATTTATGCATATCTTATGCACCGCGAAGAAAATGAAAACGTTATTTCTCTAATATGCATATGCGTGAATGAAAGCGTATAGGTACAACGCAGATATGTCATAGTGCATCGCCTTGAGGCACACCCATACCTAGCACATCGAAATCCGCGAATCTCCGATACCATACCGCGAACCATGACCGTACTCAACGCCGAGAACGATGACGAGCTTAGATTTTTCGGCACCGCGAACGTTCGTTAAATATTCATGAGCGTGAGCCTCTCTTACCTACCGCCTTGGATCGCCTTGGACGTGTGACGCAGGAAATTTTCCCATCAAACTTTGTTTGAATCCGCATTACAATACAATACGATGTATGTACGCGTATGCGGGGACGGTGTGGACGTTCGAATCACGTGATTTGACATGGTTTTAAGCAGAAATCGCCCAGCTGTCTGCCATATTAATAGCGGATAATGTCCTGCGATGTCTCTGTAATGAGGTGAATAGCACCGGATGGAGATTGCTGAATTACGGTTTTTTTATGTTTTGGAGCGTACCACACAGTGATCGAATTACCAAGTTTTTCTTTTTTGTTTATCGACGGAATAGCCATGTAAAATATTTTAATGCTTGCAAGATATTTATTTAATCTGCAGTTTACAGAGATGGAAAGTTTTGAATGTTGTTTTTAGGATTATGAAATTGAGTCTTACTTGAGTATGTCTTGACAGTGAAGCGGAAACTATTTTCTTTTCAGGTACAGCACTCTTTTCGTTCATAATACTGCAAAATTTTACTAGGAAGAAATGTCCATACAAAATTTCAGGAAGATGTACCAAGTTTTTTTAATCCGTAATTTTTTAGATTAAACAAAATAAATTACACTTATTTGTACGACATTGAACGAAGCAAATAGTATTTACAATAAATTTAACTTATCAAACCTAACAATAACATTGATCCACAAACAATTATTTACTCAACCATTTTCTGCATAGATTTCTAGGCGACGTCTGAATTCTCTGAAATTGTTCGAAATCTCCTCGTTCTATATTTGGTGTACGGTGCTCCTTATCATTTCGTTTGGTATTTCTTTTATTCTGCGCATTGGTTGAAAGTAAACCACATATTTCAGTAACCCTGTAGAGAATACCTAATATTATAAGATAGAGCAACCTTGCACGCTACGCAATTGAATCTGTTTGGAAACATCCGAACGAGTTTTTAATTTATATTTTAGATAGTTAATATTTTCATAATATAACCATATATTTGTAATTCACATTAATTTCTGAAATGAATACGGAGGCTTCCACGGCCAGAGTTAGTAATAAAGGTTTTCACCTCTAGTGCTTTTAACACGCCGAGTCACCGTAACCTTCTGCCAAAGTTGTTTCGCCTCTAGCGTGGTTTACACGTCGAGTTACTGTGCCACTTAGGTTTCCCCTATTTCACCTGAAGAAGCCTCCTTCGACGGAGGCGAAACGTCGAGATCCCACCTTTCCCGTTTGTTTTCACTCTTTCTTCCTTCTTTCTCTCGTTGTTTAGTCTATTATTTGCTAGTATATTTGTTATTATCTTAATCTATGTATTCAGTAATTAGCACTGCTAAGTTTCAGTAACGAATTTTGTAAGGAAATCCCGGCAATTATCGCTATCTATTTAATTAGGATTATGTTCATTTCTATTATGTTAATTAGTCTCTTAGATCATTAATTACCAAATATCTAAACATTTCATTTTCCAGAGTAATCTAAGCAGCTTAGGATTGCTCATTAAGGTAAAACCGAAGCTGCTTATAAATAATGTTAGTACACAACGTAAGTTAGTGCAGGTTGTAAATCATTTGAATACAGTTCAACGGGACAACCTGTAACTCAGTAGAAAATCTATTCCTTCACAAAATCTTGCTTTCTCTTTCAGCAACGGTACTAGAGAAAGATCGTCAAACGAATAGATTGTCTTAACTTGTACGACAAAACAATGACGTAGGTAAAAAACATAAAATAGACGAAGTGTACTTACTGTATTACGTGTAGTGTTTTATTCATCGAATGAATAATCAAGAAAGGTGAAAAATTCCAGCCTCAGATTCGAACAGAATCATTTCTATCTATCTACTTTTCTCTAAGCACCAATTAGTTTATTCAGCTTTGGGTGATGTCAAATGTATAGAACATTTGAGTTGTTATAAATAAATTGCTTGTCTTTGTGTCAATTCCAGGTCCCCTCAATCTTTCAAATCTTTCAAATTGTTACAGATAAACATTCTAACTTAATTGACTCTCTATGAAGGAAGGTGTAATAATACTAAAACGATGTGGAACGATACACCACATATTAATGTTTTGGTAATACCGTCTTTTACAAATGAATAGAAAGATTTTGAGAAGAATTAACGCTATTTATAATAAAAATGTTTATAAAAATGTCATTCTTCCTGATGATATACAAGACAAAATAATAATTTACGACCTACATCACCTTGTTGGTTTTATAAATTCTTTGCAATTTCGAGACACTGATATTAACATTATGTGAACCTTTAATCAATGATAATCTAAGATTTTCCATCGAATGAGCAGCAACAATAGTTACGTTATCATTTCCGTTGGATTATTTTCCTATTTTCACGTTAAGAACGTTGCAAGTTGCAATAAATTTCTTCTTCACTTCTGTCACTGCAATTTTTCTGTCCATAGCACTGAATAACGTAAATTCTCTGCTGAAACGTTTAGATAACCTAGAAGTACTTACAATTTGAACTAAAGAATCCGGCAGTACTTAAGATTACTCAACTATTGTCCTGACATGGTCTTCTGGCAGTTATGCCGAATAAATAATTTATTGCAGATTAATGGTATTTTTAATTTAACACGTTATATTTATTGTATATAATACGACCAAGAAGTAGCCGTCCTTTATAAAAGATCCAAATTGTTCTACCCAAAGAAATCGCGAATATTTGTTCGAAAATAATCGTCTTCATCAATTGAAAAACGAATAAATTTCAGACAAATTAATATTATTTTTGGCTAGAAAGTGTAAGAATATTATCAGTTTGAAAGAGCTCCGTGTTTTGTATATATAGCTTGGATGCATATAGAAAGTTAAAGTCGATATTATTATTCTTCTGACTACTTTCATCTTAATTTTGGGTGGTACATCTTTGTCCCGGAAGAACTTAATTTTCACAACATTGAGTGAGTCCCCAGTTTTTTCGATTCTTTCATTTATTTTTTGGTCTTGCTCTTAATGTAAAAGTTGTGAAGGCGTATATATTACTCATACAAGATGTGAAAAAAACACGATGTAGAATATGTAGTACTAGAAAGATTAACACCAATAGCTTTAGCTTTTGCCTTTAGCAACTGAAAAAGCTATTTTAAAATTGGAAAGTTAAAGTAACATTAAAACTGGAAAAATACATGTCAAAAAAAGGCTGTTTAAAAATTTTGAAATCTATTGCTATAATGCGGATAACATGGTTAGAATAATTTTAGATATTTAATAAGTCTTAGGACTAGTGTAACATCTTTAACCTTTAGTTCTGAAAGTGTTGATATTTTCTTTTGAAAATTTTGTGTCGTGGGCAACTGATGGTAACACATGTACGTTCTATACATTTTGTCGTTTCTATGTGTTCCTAGTTAGTAGAATTGATCTTGGCTTTCGATAATTTAACAGACGTAAATCATGGGATACTATGAAAGAACAGCGATATCCATTTCATTTAGTAAGAGCTATGTAGGCTTTATACACTGACACCGGAATTATGGAAAGTATGGGCGAAATATTAACTAGGGAAATACCAACAAACATAGGAGTTAAAAAAAGCTGCTGTGTGTCGCCAACATTATTTAATACATACATATATACATATATGTATTGATGCTATTATGAAGGAATGAAAAAAGAAATGCCTTAAAGGAATACGTTTAGACCAGAATAATTCCTAAACTGTATCTTATATGCTGACGACTTAGTACTCCTAACAGAAACAGAGGATGATCTGCAGAAAGGGATATATACATCACAAGAAAATTGCCAAAACTATGAAATGAAAATATTGGCGAATAAAAACAAAACACTGGCTATCCTGGGTAAATATCCAATTAAAACGAAAATAGTCATAAACGATACTGTACTGGAACAGGTGAAACACTTTAAGTATTTTGGCTGCGATGTGTCTTATGATTGAAACAAAGGCATAGAAGAAGAACTGGATAAATTCACACATATCTGTCGAACAATCAGCAGACCTTTAAAAAATGAAACAAAAAAGGATACACAAATAACATTTTACAAGACGATAGCAGTGCCAACGTTCTTATACGGTAGTGAAACATGGAAAACGAAAAAACAAGAAAGCAGACACAAGAGATTAAATTTTTGAGAAGAGTGATAGGTTGCACAAGATCTGATTGAGTAAGAAATTGAGATATAAGAACAGAACTAAACATTTACGAAATAAATGGGAGAATAAAGGAAAACAAAAATAAGTGGAAGGAAGACATAGAACGGATGCAAGTGACGAGGTTGCCAGCCAAAGCGAGGTTCTATAGATTTTTAGGAAGATAAGTGGAGGCAGGTCAAATAAAAGATGGGTATCGTAACAGGCAAAGTGCATGAAACCTGAAATGATGAAGAAGAAGATCGTTTAAAAACAGCAATTAATACGAAAATGGCGAAGGAGGATGAGACTAAAAGATTATTCTCGATCAGGATAATCTAGGATTTTAGTCCAGTTTCACGAAAGTTTAAAGAAAAATTCTAATTCTAGATCTAGCACCATAAGGCTTTTATCTATTCTAGATATGCAATTAATCACACACAAAAAAATTTAATTCAGAATCTGTTGGGAAATATTCTGGCTTTTTTAGAATTCTTAAGACTGATGGATGAATTGTTTCAGACGTGAATTGTAGAGGATTAAATAGTTCTTACGAGCATTATAAGTACTGCGGTCAGTGCACCTTACCATTACCACGCGACCCCAAATCGGGTTTTTGCCAATATTATCCTTATACAATGCACGCGCTTTGCTTTATTGTGGTTACCGCCTTACGTCGATACAATATTATTATAATACGGGCACGACGATATGAAACAATATAAGTCTAGAAGACTCTATATGACAATCCGGCTTGGTATGTCAGGATTGTCGGTCAACGCGATTATGAATACAAATAATTTGCGCAAAGAATGTTACGACAGGCAACGACGGAGAAGGATAGAGACAGAAGAGTTTCGATGCAGCAATAACAATATGATTACCCTTCCTTCCTCGCCCGATTCACTCCACGCCACGTCCTTTTTCCCGGCGTACATACCTATACATACCAATGTATGTAGTTACATTGTTTATTTACTCTTTGCGGCGGACTTTATGGCAAATGCAAATCGCGAAGACGTCCGTCCGATTTTATTGAACCGCCGCCGCGATGTGCCAGGGACCGCGTGTGCATGCGGCATTGTCTAGCGTTTTATGGCCGAGTAAAGCTGTTGAATATCGTCTTCGCGGCTGTCTTCGGCGGAGACATATTAATATAATCGCCGGCCGCTCTAAGTTATGCACAATATGATTGTGTATGAATATGTAAGACGATAGTCGCGTAAATAAGAACCATGCATTGGTTCGTTTATAGGAGAACTACGTCTATGGGTTGGTCGTAAAGCGGTATAAATATTAAATGACTGGGAAAATACGTTCGATGGAATTCTTCCTGTACGGCATCGTAATTTATGTATTGCAATGAAACGGCAGCAGCGATACACTCATTAAAAATGAAAGAAGGTGTTTCGAATCCGCCAATAGATTTCTAGTTAAGTTAAAATATCTGCGAAATGATACGATATCCTGAATGAAAAGCTGCAAGCTGTCGATTGCATTCTGGGCGTCTGAAAATGATATTCATTTTCTCACTAAAGCTCAGTTGTATATCGCTATTGATGATATGTTTTAACCGATTTATAGCCAATTGGCTAAGCGAGCTATTCACATCAAATTGGGTCTTATGAAGTTTACTATTGAACAAGAAGTGAACAATCGGCTTCCGTTTCTAGATACTCTAGTTATACGCAATAACAATAAATTAGAAATAGACATCTACAGAAAAGCAGCTAATTCTAACAGATTCATCACGGCTGATTCGCACCATTGCGAACAACAAAAAATGTCCGCGATTAGTTTTCTGGTCAACAGACTCGTTAAGATTTCCGCTAAGCAAGAGCAGGTACGAAGAATAATTAAAATATATCAAAGATGTAGCGAGGTACAATAGTTTCTCTTCTACGGATGTTGACCGTATCTTAAGGAAGGCCCAATACAAACAACACATTAGAAATTCCTCGACCTTGACATCAACAAGCACCGGTAATAAGAAATTTATAACAATTATAACACTTCCTTTTCACCCAGCAGTAAAAGGATTAAGTAAAATTTTCCGACAACTAAATATAAACGTGTCTTTTGTATCAAAAAACAACTTAAAGAATCTCTTAGGCAATCCCAAAAATAAACCGGAGAGGATGAAAAGGTCTGGAATTTACCAAGTCCCATGCAACGATTATGATAGAGTTTATATTGGATAAACTC
This sequence comes from Trypoxylus dichotomus, assembly GCA_023509865.1. NCBI lineage: Eukaryota > Metazoa > Arthropoda > Insecta > Coleoptera > Scarabaeidae > Trypoxylus > Trypoxylus dichotomus. The sequence goes on from CM042078.1 coordinate 13,665,212, forward strand.
AAGGAGTATCGAAACGAGGTTCAAAGAACATGTTGGACACTATCGTCCCGATAAACCAGAGCTATCAAGCGTAACAGAGCATATGGTAAAATCCGGACATCAAATTGATTTAGAAAGTCTGAAACTTCTTAAAAACGTAAACTCGTGTAGAGAATTAAATGCGTACGAAACGATATTTATGAAAAAGAACAACAACTTATTGAACAGAGAACCACCCCCAACTGCACACTCGAGTCTGTTTGATTTATTACCATAATGCCCTGTTAAGGATACGGATCGCTTTCGTTCCATCCTATCCTGAAAATACACACATACCAGAGATGAGACCCCCCCATATATTGTAAATAGTCATATGTTTTAGAAATTTTAGAGCCTGCGTAGAAAATAATTTGCATGTGTGATACAGTTTTTTACATTCAGTCGGTAACACGGTTGACAACGAGAGAAGAATTGCGCCTGACTTGCAATACAAAATACATTGTTAAACAACAACTACTGACAGTAGGCGTCTGAAATTTTGACAGTATCCATAAAACAGGTTGCCTTGGTCAACCAATGCGTCCACTTTAAACTTCGTGCGCCATCTCTTACTGATTCCGGAAACATTTCAGATCGGCCTCGTATGTTTCCAAATCCTACCATTAACCGAAAATGTAGATAACACGTAAATAGTACATTACGTCCTAATAAACAGAAACCATTTTTTCAACGGTGAAAATAATGGCACTACCATTTTGAGATGCACAATTTTTTTTCTTCAATAAGAATTAGACACTAATGTCCACTCCGAATAGGTCATTATCTTCCACCTGTAGTATATGTTCAGAAATTAGAAACACCTCAGTATTAAATATAATCACTAACGTCTCAAAAACATTTAAAGACGTTGTAATACCAATTTCGTTACATCAACTATTTTCGCTTCATACACCATGAAACAAAGGAAAAAAAAGAAGCATCTAGTTATCCACCATTTACTTTAATATCTACTTATTTCCATTTCTAGTACAGACAATAATTTTTTTATTCCTTTCTTCCCGCATCAAGACGCTAACCATCGTAAAGACGAGCGGTAGTAGTAGGCAGCGGAGTCGTTGTCTCTAAAGAGGACCGTCACGCTGTCTGATTTACTTGAGAATCGCAGAGACAATTGCGTTCGATCGTATGTATTATACGTCGCTTCCACAAACCGCGTGCGTCTGAAGGACGGATGAAAGGAGCGAACCAGAAGAACAGCTGGGAAGAATGAGAAGCTTCGTATCGGACCAGTTCGCGATATGCTCGTCGAATATGGCTTAAACGATGACCAGTTTTATATTTTAACGTGAATCGACGGAAAAACAAAGAAAAGAAGGAGATGCAGATAGAAAGAGAGAGAGCGCGGAATGAACAGAGTAGAACGGGGGAATATAAAGTGAGATTTGGATATACGAGGACGACTTGAAATGTTTCCGGTATCGACAGGAAAAACACTCTCTTTCCTCCTACTGATTTTTTCAGGTTCGGCAATAGGAAAGAGTCGCTAGGGGTAGGTCCGGTGAATATAGACGGTGAGAGACTAATTCGTAGCGCAACTCATTCAATTTGGACACGCCGATGCGGGATGAATGAGCCGGTGTATTGTCGTGATGGAAAAGCAACTTTTCCGTTGCAGACGAGGCCGTTTCTCCTTCAATACTGCATTGAATCGGGTCAATAAATCGCTGTAGTATTACCCCGTGATCTTCTTTCCCTTCTGCAGATAGTCCATGAGGATCACACCTTGGGAATTTCAAAAAACGGTCGCCATGACCTTTCCGGCCGATGGAACGGTCTTTGCTTTCTTCGGAGATGATTCCTTGGTCTCCGGTAGGTAGTGGTGGCCAGATACTCCTCCGAAATGGTCACCCGATTTCGTTTTTGCTCGGGTGTAAGCAAACGCGGTATTCATCGCGCCGAAAGCTTTTCCATGCCCAAAATATCGTGTAAGAGAGATGGCTGTTGTCTCTGCTATCTCTTTCAGTTTCAATCGGCGATCGGCTAACACGACATCATGAATCTTGTCGATCATTTCATCTTTGGTAGAAGTTTTTGGGCGTCCACTGTGTGGCTCATCACTTGTGTTTGTGCGCCCACATTTGAACTCGCTCGCCCAGAAGCTGATGGTCGAAAATGACGGAGTACATCGACCGTGAACCTCTAGCAAAATATTTCGAATTTCCGTGGTCGGGATATTATCAAAACAGCCAGACGAATGTAAAGTGTTAAAAGTGCGTGATAGGTCGAAAACTAAGTCCATTTATATTTTGTATGGAAATAAACGTGTGCATTTCTGTATCTATCTTAACCTTTATATAAAATGTTATACTTTTTCAGAAATATCTTCAACAGTTTTAAGATAATCCAAGAATTTTTCTACACAGAGTTAAGGTGCTGTGTGTTATTGTAAGAGATTGCACTTATCTTTTTTGCGAAACACTGTTATATCGAATTTTTAGCCTGTTATGTGTGATATTAACAATTAGCAACCGATTTCATTGCTTTGCAATTATTATTAATTTGGTTTTATGAGTACCGCTCTAAAATTACTAACTTCGTTTGGTTTGCGCAGTGTGTCCCGGAGCTTTGGATGCTAAAGTGAAGTGAATACAATCTGCTTGGTGTTTAGAAAGGCTTTCAATCAGGTTAGTCATTACGTTCTCCGTCAAAAGTTGCAATAGCTTTTCTCCAATATCTATTCTGTTTTAAGTGTGCTACAGAAATTGTACTAATCCTCCAAATATGTAACTACATTAATGCAATTTTGGGGGCTTAATATTTCAATTCAGGAAAAAATAGGGAAGACGAAACGCCAGACAAATCATTAAACTAATGATGCATTTAGCAAGTAACAGCCTTTATCAGGGTACCCTGAAGACGATAGCGGACACACTGCCGGAACGTCGAATTATGCAATTTTCACAAACGTTGGAAATAGCCCAAACAACAACTCGAAATTTTGCTTATACTCCAGGTTTTACACATTCAATGTTTATGTTGATTCTATTAAACTAATGTCGCCAATAACATTCCCTTTGCTAAGGGAATCTCATATTCTTTAGAATGTTTTGTTTGTATTCGGAATATATTTGGATATTCATCTTAGCAGCTATACTATCAGACCAATAAATCAGATAAATAAAATAAATGAACAGGACTGCTAGAGATATTATTAATTGTTTTGGAAACAGTATCAGCTTTCATGAGTCAAAGCGCAAACAGCAATCCAATAGTATTTCTAATACAGCTGCAATAGTGTTGCAACAATTCTTTGCAAATCAAATCGACACTATTAACGAAATACTGATCAAATTCATGAAACAAAGGAAGAACTAGAATAGTTTCTCACCAAGTAACGTCACCAATACCGCCCCTAAGTATATGCGTAAAGTATGCTTTCATTTCATTTTCTAATGTCATAGAGAGCTATTGGAAAAACCTGGCCACCTAATCACTACCTCATCAAAAATAATATTCCCAAATCAATTAGCAATATCTAACTTACTAATCTCTATATTTTCATACAGTCCATTGCTTATTGAATTAAAAAAAAAATTCCTTAGTTTTATGTGATAAATTTGCATTGCAAATATGCTAAAACGATTAGCGTTTATTCACGAGTTTAGAAACTAAGTTGGCTTAAAACATAACCACACAGACGTAAGCATAAAACATCAAAGATACCGAGAACAGGAAGAACCACACACAGCCTACTGAGTCTCATTTACAATTCCGATTACTTTCTTTAATCGATATAAATTAGCAGTAGATTTGTAACGTATTTGCGGCAATTATTCATAATTTACAATCACGAAACTATTCATTACATTCGTCGTATAGATTACATAAATCAGGAGTACCGCAAGTTGAAGTTTTGAGGCGCTTACTTTTTGTTATCTATTTAATATAATAAATTCGCGTTTTCTTTGTGTACAATAAAAGGAAAGAGACGGCGAATTACGTTGATAAAAGAAAACGTCGATACTCACGTTGTGCAGTTTGTAGTATAGTCCACAGGCGTTACAAACTGGTTCCCCGTTCTGATTACGTCGCCACAGGGTTGTGGTTGTCGTCTTGCAATTCGCGCAACTCGTTCCCGCTCGTCTCGCCGCGCTTTGCAAGCTCTGAAATGCATAAAAACCATATACAAAAACGCTATTTTTATCGATAGTTTTGTTTATAAAACATGCACAACAATAATACATTAATATCAACAAAAATTTCGGTCGTAACTGAGATTATATTTTAATTACCACGTCAAAATACGTATTACTAATTCTTCTTGGTGCCAATCGATAATTAATATTTTTTTCGGGGATTACTCCTTTCAGCTTGCAGACTTAAATTTCAAAGTTTAATCAATCATTGTAGATATATTAATTCGAATATTCTTACCGATATTGCAACGGTAGCCGTCGTCAAATTGAAAGTTAGAAACTTTCGAGAGTCATATCAGTCGCGTCGACGTGATGTAGAGATAAGGAGGAAGCTCCAAATTTCAATATAGAATCATCTAGATTGATAGCGTGATAGACAAGAGGGAAATTGTTAGGTTTATGTCGACAGGTCTAGTTAAGGCGTATTTGTGTGTGTTACTCATTAATACTACATCATCCTTGATAGCGAGTGATGTATTAATCATTAATTTTGACTAAAATAGTGGCAATCAGTGTATGTACTTCGTCTATTAATACGGGTATCTACTGTTCAAATCGCGTATTAATTTTTTTTTTAATGGGGAAGAGATAATTTTTAGGTATCTGTAAAATTGAAGGATACTAAACTGGATCATAGACAGTCCTAAGTCCATTTAAATAAAACTCTTCGAAAATATTTCGTGTTTCAGAGTTTCGCTATTTTGTTTTTTTGTTGATCAGTACTAAATAGAAGAAATGTAATTCTTGGGTTCAAGTACGTTAAAATTGAAAGGAAAAGCAATAAAATTTTCATATTGTGAAGATAAAATTACGATTCTCTTGCAAAAAATCTCTCGAAAAATATCAGTCTAAGTGGAATTCGAACCCACGTCCTCCCCATTATCACTACTGGCGGAACGTCACAATCAACTAGATCATATAACTGTTTGCGAGTTCAAATCACTCTTAATACCTAAAATGTCGTGATTTTCTTTTAGAAGTTTAAAACCGTTTAATTTGTAAAAGAATCGTAATTTTATCGTCACTGACACCAACGAAGGTTTTATATTATAAACTTCCAAATAGGGAATTTTCTTATTTAACGTTGCATACTAGCAAAATTGCCTTCAAGTAATAAATTTCAGACTCGTCTACGAGGGCAAGTCATTAAATAAGTGACAAACTGCAGTGGGAAAACTGAAAATAGCAATGAGCTATTTCCCTATCTGTCACTAGATGTCAGCACAATCCAATTTCATGATACTCAAGTGACATTGTGGAAGAGCAACGCTGTTTTGCGTTTTTTTTAAACAAATAAGGCAAAACACCAGTATTTAACATTTTACAAATAAAACACGAGAAGTGTAACTGGCTTCGTCTTATCATATTTGACCATCCACCTAAGTTTATGAGAAATGCTTTGACGCTGTCTTATTCTATAAACAACGCCACAGTAATTAAAATGTGATAACACCAAGGAATCACACAGCAGCTTTTTAATGGAAACGTCAACGGAATGCCGGTGTGGATAAATTAATTTTAAATTGCAGTAAGCGCGTCTAATGCAAGTACTGGCATGATTGTTAACTTAAGATCACTATCGACAAAGAGTCCTAGATTTTTCACATTACTTTGAAATTTCAGGGTTGTGTTATTAATTGCCAGTCTGGTGTTAGGAAATATGTTCAACCTCACTTTAGAACTACCGAACACCGAAAAGTATGATTTGGTTTCATTTAAAAGTAGACAATGTTTTTTTGCAGTAGTATGCAGATTGTTGAGGTCGCGGTTGATATCATCAATAATACCATGAACTTCATCAATGGAGAAGGATTTGTACAACTGTAAATCATCAGCGTAGAGATGGAGATTGCATGTGAAATGATGAAAAAAGAACATATGTGCCGTGTAAATAGAGAACAACAACGGAGCTAATATGGAACCCTATGGAACTCCGAGCGCGTAGTCGGCAATTCAGATGCTTGGCCACTAATAACCACCGCCTGTTCTCTATCAAGTAGGCTCAAAGGAAGCGAGGAGCAACTTCACCAAAACCGATGTAATGAGGAATAACTAGAAAGTACAAAGCCTTGGAGAAGTCCAACAGTACCAATAGCAATCAAATGTCATCGACGATGCAGGAAGAGCAGGCATACAAGTAAATCCTGCACGAAAACCAGATTGGAAAGTTGGTAGTAAGTGAAATTTTGACAGATGATTACGCAATTGTTTGTCAATAATCCTCTCCAAGATCTTCGACAGAGCGGGTAATATACTAATAGGGTGAAGATCAAGACTGCTAGCAGTGTTCTTATTTTTAGGAACAGGAATAACATGAGCTTTCTTCCAATCAGTAGGGAAGACACCCACCTGAAGAAAATAATTGAAAAACTGTGTTAAAGTTGGTAATATTGCAGAACAACACAATGAAAGTATTTTCAAAGAGATCCCATCCGCTTCAACTGAACTTGAAGATTTACTGAAGATAATGGAAGCAACTTCTACTTCGCTACCATCAAGGAAGAAAGAACTGCTAACTCCCGGTTTCACATTAGAATTATAAAAATTAAACACATATGGATGATGAACACATTTAGTATGTAAGGTGGTACGGTAGGGGTGCTTTTTTTATAAATATTCAAGTTGCGTAGAATAAGCCTTCTTCTTGTGTTTAATTGCATATGTGGTAAAATTCCTAAGAGATTTATATTCGTAGTTAACTTGATGCTGATTTAATATGTACGCAATTCCAAAAATCGATTCTCTCTTTAATGTTTCCTAAGACTCAACTCCTTTGGAAACCCATTCAAATACTAGCATGTAACTTTATGTCCATAGAACTTTACATTGCGGAAGTTTCGTTGCGACAAGCAAAAAAAAAACGAAGACGAAAGCTGGAAAGAGAAAAAAATTACACAAACCGTCCGAGACGTCTCATCAATTTCAAAAACCTATTTACTTATAATACGCTCTACCTCTTTCGTGGTAGAACGTCGTATGTACGTAGAGTACGTCGGCTAACTACTCCTTCATCCATCTAAAGAATTTTGTCCGCCGTCCGAGAGAGCAATATACACAACTAACACACACGCATACACACAGAAAACCCTACAACACGACTACAAGAGGTATAACAACAACCATGACTCCCGCTGTACACGGGCGATGTCACCGAAGTAAATCTATTGTCAGATTTAATTGGATAGCGATCTTGGCGCGATAAGAAGATCCCGGACGCACATTCTTAATGGTCGGAGAGAGCCTACGCTGTCCCTCTCGTTCCTATCCATTGGGTTCGCTCGGTCTTATCGTCGACGATGCTGGCGAAGAGGAAGAGATGGAGGAATAGCGGATTTCAACTACCCCGAAAACGGTCCGTAATCACTGCCACCCTTGATTGATTATAAGATAAATGCGACGCGGACCGGACTTCGTGTGGGATCCGTCCAAATTCTCGGGGACTTTCCCTTCAATTCCTGTCGTTATTTCTTTGCTTTGTTTAATTTTATTCTTTTCTTTCTTCCTTTTGATGAAAATGATGTGAGAATTGATTCTTTTTAGTATGGAGAACTTGGTTCAATAATGCACCTCTGTTGATTGCTCGGATTTTTAATTGGCGATAGTAGAAAAGATGTTTACATGGTTCGTTCGCTGAAATGAGAAGGGAGACTATAGGATAAATAAAAGTAATTATTTTGAGCCCATATCTAGTCAGAATAATTTTCTCAAAAAAAAAATTGGAATAATAAATAAATCCGACAGGGAAAATGAAAGCTAATCTAGTATATAAATCACATACAATTATGTAGAAAACAATGTTCTTTTTGAATACTAGTAATAGTATTCAATTAGTACAGTAGAGTCGCGATTTAGTGAACTCCCGCTCGAATGAACTACGCGTTCCAATTTAACATTACGTCGCGATATAACGAATATCGAAAGGTCCCGATACAACGAACACCACTTCACCATAAAAACGCATGTTGAATGTCGGAACTTTCCCTAAATATATACCTTAACGTATTTCAGTGTATAGATATCACTCGCTGAATAAAGTTAGCAGTGCCATTGTAAAAAAGCGAGTACATATATATGTATATATATATGCAATAAGCATTTTAGCGAAATTGATTGTTATTTGACATTTTAATTTGCATTTACCATGAAGGATTCATAAGTAAATTATGGATGTAAATCAGTAATTGAGCATTATAAATTGAAACAGGCTATACACACTTGATTCCTGTAGCCTCTAATAATTCAGATATTGGGCAACTAAGTAACTAATGCTGCATAAACCGAAATTAACCTTAAAACTCCGTGTAAGTCAATGTAACACATGGGCTGAAAAGTCCCGGGCCTAACATATAGATGACGCTAGTTTTATTGCAGTCACCTTTCCCTCAGCTAGTATTAACCTTCAAAAGACAGCTGTTAAAATTTCATGATATTCTATTCATTAGTTTGTGAGTTATTGTGCTAAGAGTCACGCTACTTTTGTTATTTTCAAAACAATGGATCAAAAACAATTTCGTGTTTTAATTTTACACTGCTTCTTGATGGGAAAAAATACCGTTCAAGCGAAGCAATGGCTTGAAAAGCGTTATGGAGACTCCGCTCCATCAGAAACAACAATAAAACGTTGGTTTGCTGACTTCAAACGTGGTCATAGAGACACCGGTGATGCAGAACGCAGTGGACGTCCAAATGAGGCGGTAACACTAGAATACATCAAAAAAATCCACAAAATCGTTTTGAATGATCGAAAGGTGAAGTTGCGTGAGTTAGCTGACATCGTAAAGACATCAAAAGAACGTATTGGCTTTATATTGCATTAGCATTTGACTATGAGAAAGCTCTGTTCAAAGTGGGTGCCGCGTTTGCTCACTGTTGACCAAAAACAAGAACGTGTTCATGGTTCTGAGCAGTGTTTGGCCATGTTTAAACGTAACAAACCGAACAAACCGGAATTTTTGCGTCGATATGTGACAATGGATGAAACATGGATTCATCACTTCACTCCGGAATCAAAACGATCGTCATCTGACTGGACAGCAACTGGTGAACCTCGTCCAAAGCGCCCGAAAGCGCAACAATCGACTGGAAAGGTTATGTCCTCGGTATTTTGGGATGTGCGTGGTGTAATATTCATCGACTATCTTGAGAAAGGAAATACCATCAACAGTGAATATTACATAGCGTTATTGGCAAAGAAAAAAATTTTGTTTCATCAAGACAACGCACCGTGTCACAAGTCAATCAAAACAATGGCAAAACTACATGAATTGAACTTCGAATTGCTCCCACATCCACCGTATTCGCCAGATTTAGCACCCGGCGACTACTGGCTGTTCGCAGACCTCAAAAATGCTCGCCGGTAAGAAATTTCGCAAGAATGGTTATCGCTGAAATTGAGGCCTATTTTGAGGCAAAAGATAAATCGTTCTACAAAAGTGGTATTGAAATGTTAGAGCGGCGCTGGAATGATTGCGTTACTCTTTATGGAGATTACGTTGATGAATAAAGCTAATTTTGAACCAAAAAAACCGTGTTTTCTTTGTTAGGCCCGGGACTTTTCAGCCCGTGTGTTAATTGTACAGCTCCGCGTTCATATAATGTCATCACATCAGTTATGTTCTACTACATGTACGTATATAAATAAACAAACTTGATGTATTCAACCACTCCATACACAATTGTAGATGCATTATTATACGGTCAAACATCGTTCTAGCATCCCGAATCGATGTCACTCGGTATACTAACAGTTTATCGCACGCCTGACCGCTGCTGTCGTGTGGTTTTCGGTAATCTGATATTGTGGTTTCTGTAATTACCCGCTAAAGTAATCGATAGACGGACACTCTCGGTTTTCTCCGTTACGGTAAGAATATAGATTTGTGTTTAAACATGTTGTGAAGCATGTAGGAGGTGTTGTATTATCAAAAAGAATATTGTATTGCTGCTGGATGTTGGGAGGTGTCTGTTGTTTCTGTTTTAATGGGAAATAGTAGATTTTATATTTAACTAAATGTATGCAAATCATCTTTGAATAAATATCATGAAAGTGTTGGTGTCAAAAAACACATATATATCCACTGCAAATGAAATGTAAGGTGGGAGTAACTCCTATATTACGTTTCAGCCAGTATTACATACAGCCAGTAAAATGAATATTGAAGAAAAAACTTTGATCATTGCAACGCACTTGACCACTATGTGCGTTGGATTACAAAATTCGAGAATATTAAATCAAGTTCAATCCCCACGCCAGACGAATTTCACTAAGAAACAGGGAAGATAAATAGTCAAACAGATCATGGAACTAATAATGAACTTTGCAAGCAACAGTCCTTATCACGGCTATCCTGAAAATGATAGTACATGCAGTGCGGAAACATTGCATTATGAAAGTTTCACTAGCACTATTTTTTAACAACCTTTCGCATTTTGTAGTAAGTCTTTACATAAATTTTAGTGTAAAAATGTTCTCTATCTTAGCAATAACAATAACGTCTTATTTTGTCCAGTAATGTAGAACTAATTACAGGACAAGGGCAACAACTTCATAGACAAAAAGAAGATATATAATATTTACATAAATTAAAATCAAAATTAGTAATAAAAGAATTAAAAGTAAAAACTAAATGTTGTCACAAGCAAAACTTGTTTTCATTCATTCAACTTATTTGAATGATGTAAACTGATATCTTTAACCTCACTCGCTTTTATAATTAAATTATAGCTTTCCTTTCTTAAAATAAAAATTCAAACCATATGACAAATTGACACATTGTGTGCAAGAAAAAGATAAAAAAGATTGTAATGTTTTTAGATTTTGTATCACAGGAAACATTACTCATATAATTTCAATTATATATACGAGTACATATCTATAAAGCAAAGAATTTGTTTTATAGATATATGTGGCAATTTATTTTTTCAAATGTAAAAAGAATTTTAAGAATAAAGTTTTCTCATGCGAGTGATGCAGGTGTGTAACACAGGATCGTATTCGAATACCCATGATTCGTTATCTGTTATCACTCTGTGCATGAAGTTGCGTTCGGTTGTTAAGCGATCCAGCAGTTGTGAACAACGGAATAAGATTTGTACAGAATTGTAACCAGGAATAGAAAACTCACTGGAGACACTGTGTGCATTCCAAGGTAGCACACTTTGAAGGGAATAATATTAAATTGTAGATAGATTCAATTAAACACTTTAAAACTGATGATTCTCATTAATTTTTCTGGGACATATCCTGCATCTACTTCTTTAATTGTTGAAGGAGTTTGAAGCTCAGTTGAACGTGGCTTTTAAGTACGTTTGTTTTGTAGGGAATATGACCTATAAATGCTTGAAGAAACAATAGTACGTGAGATATCATTTCTCAACGATCGTGTTTTGGTTAATAATTTATATATTTGACATGTACTGAAATTGTTACTGCCAAAATCTACAGACAACAAATATGTTTGAACCGAGCTAGTAAAGAAAATCGACCAGGATGGGATAATGGTCACAATAAACTTCAAAACTTAGTTTATTTTCGTGGATATGACCTCCTTATGGCTTAGCTGTATAAATTTTAAGCATTATCCGAAGCAGTTTTCCAGATACTCCGCATCAATTTGTTGCCATGCGTTCTGTAGATATTCCTATAAGTGATTGGGTATTCTAAGGTAGTCGCTGTCTAGTCCTTCGACGGAAGATAAATCCGGACTTTGAGGAGGTCAAACCATTAATTTCAGTTTATTTTTTACTGCTAAAAAGTTCTTACAGATTCGAGCTGTATGTTGGCGATCATTGTCTTGGTGGAACACAACCGGCTCACCTACAAGACGGCTTCCATACGGAATAGCATAATTTTGTAAAATACGAAAATACCCTTCTTTCTGCATTATACGACTAATTTTCATTAGATCACCCGTAATTGTTCCGGTTCTAAACCATAACGCTACCACCTTCATGTTTGACGGACGGCTTTAAGCAGGCCTTACTAGCTCTTTTCCCTGGTTACCGATGAACAAGAACGCTCCATCGCGTACCAAATAACTGAAATTTGGACTCCGCCAGTTTGCATGCTCTCTTGCCCATGTTAATCCTCTCTCTTTGTGTACACGTATCGCCGTTTAACGGTGATAATAGAAACATTTGTTCGTCATTGTGTATTAACGCGCGTTGCGATATCCGGTACCGTTAGATGTCGATCTCATTTTGAAGTCCTTACTATAAATCCAGCTTCAGTTCCACCCAGTTACCCGTGGCCGCCCATTTCGTCTTCTATCAAGATTTTGTCCTGTCACTCTTCTCCGGCTGCTTTTTGGTGTTTTTACGTTAACTACTAAATTGTTACAATTGCTCACTGATTTAAAAAACTTAATTCCGCATACGAAAGCGATTAGACACTAAGGATTAATATCTTTACTACATTCACTAAACGGTTACCGAAGTAGTTCTAAACATACAATAATTTATAATAGGCACTAATGATTTCGCGATATACTTATCACTTGTATTATTTTAAAGGAACTTCACCTAGCTTCAAAACTTATAGACGGTAATGTATCCTAATATATCAATAAATGATCATCATTATTATTTAGAGTGATTTACATATAAATTGTGATTATGCTAATTTTAAAAATAACAAAACAAACCTCGTATTACCAACTTTACACCTCCTTCTTGTCCCTTTCCTCCTTTAAAGAGCTTCGACATCAATAAATCAACGAAAACACCGGACGGACAGTTTTACCCTGCGGTACACCGACATTAACACGTCTTCTTATTTGATTTGTGTATCAATTCACTTCCTCAATTCACGTACACACGCACACTGGCATTTAACGCACACTACGTATAGCAGACGAAAGAAATTAGACACTAATAAAGGTTGGAGACCCGCCGATAGAGACATCTGCCATCACCGGAAGTAGTTAAATTATAATTCCTACGTATGCCGACAGGTGAAACTATCTCATATATATATATATGTATGTATGTACGTAAGTGAATCCCTCGAAAAAGAACGTTGTTGTTTATTACTATTGCCGTTTCCCCCTTTCTTTTTACAGTTTATTACGTATATATATATCGCTTTCTTATAGCCTTCTTTAAACGCGACGTTCGTTTTTTTTTCCTCTTCCTTAAATTATTTTTTTTTCTTCTCTTCTACACAATAATATTCTCTTTTGATCACGATAATTTCACCTGCCACAAATCGTAAATCAAATTTCAAATAGGTGGGCGTTTACTTATTAAGCAGCTTCGATATGAGCTTTGGCGCGGTTATAAGATCCACCGATTTGGTCGCCCGCCTCTATTTCTCCCTCGTGTGTGTGTGTATATGTATGTACATCTCGTCTCAGGCGCGTGAGATTTCAGCGAACGTTGTTGCGCCGCTATAACCACGACCGAATCGGTTCGATATTAGTTGGGTAAGTGCGTTGAACGCGAAAGGAAAAGATGATGGTACTCTACTCTTCGCTCGAAAGCGAAACGAAACGAAAAAGGAAGGAAAAGAAGGGTTCCGGATCGGTCTCTTCGGCTCTTCCTTCGGTAATAACTCTGCTGTCGTCCCGCTGGTATGCGTCGATATATAAAATAAAAGGGGGAAGGGTATCGTCATCGGCGACTCCGTAAAACTTAATTTTAGTCTATAATTACGCGATGCGCCGCTGCTGGTAGAAAGTGGGATTTCTTTTTTAATGCGTAATACGTTATAAAAGGTATACGATGGTGTTACGTGGGATATAGAAAGATATACGTGGATAACTTGTAGCTTTTAAGCTTAATATGCAGAAAATCATGTAATGTATGGTCTGTTTCAAGAGGGAAGAATATATGACGTCAGTATGTTCGATTAATAAACGTTTGATAAACGGTACTTTTATTAATAGCAACTACATATGCAGCCTCTAAACTAAGAGAGTGCATGGCATAAATGGCAGTTGGCTTCAAGTATCATCGTAGTTTTTCTGTAAGCCGATAGATAAAATCTTTGTTGTGAATGCTTTGTCACAAAAAAATTCAGTTGTCGTCATTCTCTTACCAGGGAAACACGTTAACCGCCATGTGTTCCTTTGTTCTTACTGTAAAGGACAAAAAATGTAATATGCAATGGCAAAGTAAGAAATCGTTCGTTGTTAAATGAGTTCGGCAATATAAAATCAAAAATATCGACGATTTGCCAAAACATGGCTTGTTGGGCAAAGTGAAGCCGGGTATGGAAAAGAAATTGTGACTTTGTTTAAGCAGAACTCCACCTTAACACTGCTACAAGAAGCAGCAAAATTAAAACAGAAGGCTATAGAAATATCATATACAACCCATCGAATCCATATCCGAAACCATATCGAACCCATCTCCTTGCGCATAACCTCAAATGCCGAAGTACAATGAAGAAACCACTGTTAGGTGAAAAATATGCAACGAAATGACTCGCTTGGGCAAAGAGGAATTTCGACCGAGATTGGAGCAACGTGATCTTTACGGGCGAAACTTCTGGTTGGGTATATACTGCTATCCGATGTTCCTGATTAACCTTGACCAAATAGATTAATACAACGAACTGTTAAACACCCTGTAAAGATTCACCTTTGGGGTTGCTTTTCGATACAGAGTTTTGGAGCATTACATCTATTTACATCCAATTTAATTGCTCCAAAAATGCTTAAAATTTATTAGAAGTGTTTGCTGCTGACTGTTGAACGATGCTTCATAAAGAAAAAAACGAGGATTGGATCTTGCAGGAAGCAACGAACCTAAAATACCGGAGCAAGCTTTGCACCGAGTGGAAAGAGCAGTCTGGCATCGTCACACTGGATTGGCCATCGTAGTCGCCATATGCAAATCCCATTGAAAATGTGTGGCCATATCTCAAGCATAAGCTTCAAAGAAGAAGAGACGAATTCGTCTCATTTGGAGGTCTTTAAAAAAGGAAAGTAGTAGTGGAAAGTACATCTCGGAGATGCTGGTGGTGACTGGACTCATTATTTATGGTATAGCATTTTTCTTCTCATGGAGTACAACAAATACATGCACTTAAAAATAATTACAAATAAATTTTTCCACACACTAACCCGTACACGTTCTTACTTTGCAGACTGTAGATTTCTGTTGCGAGACATTTTGGTAGTCCCGTTACCGTTAACTTTAGGGTTGTTTTCAAATAAACCGATTTCATTTGTTTTCTATTACAGTCACAAATCGTAAAATAATAATAACAATAATAATAATAAGATATTTGACCCTGTATACATTACAGCAAACATACATATAGGATAAGCCAAATCGCACTCAGATCTAGCTGAAGTGTGTATATTTAATACTATATGATCATATAAATTTACCCTCTAGCAAACCATTTAATTATTTCTTCAAAATATCTAAAGAAGAAAAATGTCATGTCTTACTAGAGGATAAATTTAATCAATCATATGGTATATATGCCAAAACACTCCTTGATGGAATAAACACGTATTTGAAGTAAAAATACCTTGATATCACATTTGAGAAGGATAGTAGATATAACCCTTTGATATCTCTGAGATTAAGCGTATGTTAAAGCACCCCGAAAATACGTACATTCATATTTGTTAGGTTTTAAAATACATCACGCTCAGTATACAAGATTTTTAAAAGAATACTCAATTGAAAAACAGAGATTTCCTGAACCCGTCAATTAACTAATTCATTAATGTTTTGTAATCTTCAAATATTCAATAATGGCATATGATTTAAAGACAATAACACATTTACTTGAGTTTTTAAATGTTTGCCTATTAAGGCATAAAGTTAATAGAGAGGAATTTAGGTTTCTGGGTTGAAACCACGCCTGCCGACGTTTCGTCCTTAGTTGTATGGGGCTTCTTCTGGGTTGCTGCATGTCGTATCGCTGCTGTGTTCACAGTGGGTCTGTTGACACTCAATTTCCTCCTGATATCGGTTGTTAGATCGGTTTTCTTAGGGCGAGTCTATGAACACTCAAAGCAGCGTATACGAAATGCAGCAGCCCAGAAGAAAAATCTAAGTTTTTTAAAGGAAAACAACCGCGGAAATCTACAAAAATATTAACAGAGAGGATTCTAGGTTTCCAGGTTTCAATCCGGAAATCTAAATTCTTTAAAAGTAAATAAATAACGCGGAAGCCCACAACAACATACTAGGCTCCCTCATTAGTGAGGAAGCAAGAAGAGAGTAGAGAAGTATCGTTTTAAATTCTGCATAGTTCTAGATTGAAATTTCCTGGGGTTTTATTGGATCCCGATTATTACTTTCCATTTAAAAATTTGCAAAAATTTACGGTATTCTCGCAATAAATCTACAATAAACAACACTTTTACGTCCAAATATGTTTTGGCCATAATGGACTATACATATACAAATTAAAAGATCGCGTATTATGTATCTTTTTTCCAGTAAGTGCTTGATTCTAAATAAATCTGTATTTTTCCAATACATTTTCAACAGCTTGAGGTAGTTATATCGGATATTTAATCAAGTTTGATATTTTGTTTTGATAGACCAAAGGTTCTAACCATAGATTTGAGAATTTCACAGGACTACTTTGCAGAGTAATTCAATAAAAAATATCAGCAACCGAGGTTTAGTAAAAACTGCAAGAAAAATATCACAAAACAGTGACGTGTTAGAAGACATGAAGTTTCCATTTGTAATACGTGTAAAGAAACATTATGAACAAGTACTTGAAACCATTACACGTTTATAAAAGGTCATACAGAGACAATCCATCTTGTACCTTAAGCAAGGGAATTTATATGGAAAAATACATAGTTCTTTATCTAAATTTCAAATTAAACTAATATTGTAAACCTAAAACCTTTGTCTAAAGTCTGGATCTAGATATTTGCTGCTTCATTTATTACTTTTTCCTCATTTTCCAGGTGATTTCTCACCTCACGACATTGTGCAGTGTAGAATTAAGGTTCCAAACTATCTCAATTGGAACAGAAAAATTTGCAATGATTAATAGTCCAAACAAAAAAAAAAATCGATAAACATTAGCAAGTATGTAGCACATTACACAACGTCAAAAGTGATAGCGTTTCTCATATACGTAACCCTTAATGATTTCGACAAGTAAAATGTTCGAGAAATTCCTTCACCCACTCCGGACGATCATTCCCCAGTACTATTTCCTATCTCCATCTAAATCTGTCACATTCCATTAAATCGAAAGGCGCTCGAAATACGACAGGCACTGCCGTTGATGAATAGAAGGCAAATACGTGCAATAGTAGTTCAAATGAAATGAACAGGTCCTCGACTGGAAATTCTTCGCATTTACCTCTCTATCCAGTCGGTACGATTAGAATCACGACCGGACGATCATAGTAAGGCATACAGCCTACAACAACACGGACATCAACCACTACGAGACGATGATCGTCATCATCATCATCAACATGATCATCATTCACTGCGACAATAAACCACTTAAGTAGGATGATTCCGAAGAATGGCATTAAACGCAGGGACACACGTTTCACTCAAACCGTTCCACCACGTCGCTCCGGTCGTTTTACTTTGTCCAGAAATAAAAAGGAAAAAGAAAGGAGAACGTAAAAAACCCAACACGTCAGAAAAAGACCTATTTAGAATCATCCTTTTGTCGTCGGTAAAAGCTTTTTGACATATTCTAAGCTTTTTTCTTCGCTAGTCCGTGCCATTGTTTAGCCGTAGCGGCATCGTAGTGAAATCCCATTGAAATCGGCACCTTCCTCTCCATACCAGCCTGTGTTGGTGATTAGTGGAGCGCGGTAAGAAGCTCTCTCTTCTACTTCTTCCTCGACCGCGGGACATGAGTTTGACATTTTTTACTGTAATGCTAAATGAGCTTGTATTATAGATCTAATCGCGCAATTGTAGATATAATGAAGGAACATCGGAATTGATTGACAACTTTAAGTGTTCCTCTTCTCGCGGTTAATAGAAACAGAGATTTAATATTTTTGCATGCATAGAAAATTTATGACTTTGTGGTTTGTGAATTACGCAATCATGCTCAAGTGAAGTTGATAAATTGAACAGTTTGTGGTTTGTGCCGCGATTCAGAGGGAAATATTGCTTCGCGTATTGGGATCATTAGATGAGTGTACGTTTTTGTAGTTTCAAACAAGCTATGCAGGTTACACGATGTACATATATAGCAGATGAATGTATAATTTAAAAGATTAGTTTCGATCAGTCGCAATTTTCGAGGTTTGGAAAGGCTATCCTTTTGTTTTAAATTGCTATATAGTAAGTTGTGGTCCGTTTCAATTTATAGCGCGGAATCGTAAACAACCCCACAGATTTCTTGTGTAACCTCGTTATAAACCGATAATGACAACACATAAAATTTGTAAATTTTCTGGGTTGCAGATGGGGAAGTTGCACAATACTTTTACTTGTGAGACTTGAAGATACCACATATTACCACGTATTGATATCGTTAATGTTTTTGGAGTATACTTCAGTAGTGTTTACACTGAATCCCAAAATAATAACATGTCTACGTTTAATGATGCCTCAAGCTGCACCATAATATTGAAGAAGTGCTTACGAGGTAGGCGCCATAAATTCTCGGCCTGACAGGTTTATACAAGTGCGAGCGTGTTCAAACTCCGTCACGACATGCATGCACATACGCGAGGTCTACGCTATAAATATTAAGGTTCAAGAGCAGTATTTTTTAGTAGGCAACCAACCAACGTGCAATTATCAAATTTTTAATAAAAGAAGGGCATACGCCTAATAACATAAAATAACGATTACACAGCGTTTAGGGTGATTTATATCTTTCGTATTTCACTGTAGAAAAGTGGGCAAAATGTTTCCATTTGTGGCGAGAAGGGTCGACCAATTGAACTGATAACGCCTCAACAAATTTCAATTATTCAAGATTTAGCGCTAGAAGATCGCTGTTTGAATGTTAAAGAATTAGCAATGATAACAAATATATCCCAAATAAGTAATCGCCGAATTCTCCAACAGATGACCATTTGGGGTATGAATAAAATTAGAAAGATTGTGAATGTGCACGGTCGTTTTTAAACATGCGTGGAGCCGATTCAAAACCGATTTTGGAGTCCATTGTCACAGGGGATGAAACAATGGTTCTGATTTAGGATCCTTTATCGAAAAAGTCCATGTAATGACGGCGACCTGATGAACCTCGTCCCAGAAAGGCGAAAGTCATTTAATCAACGAAAATTTTGGGATTGTCAGGGAATTTTGCTAATTGACATTAAACAGCGCAATACAGCCGAGAAGGGCACATATTATGCATCTTTATTGCATAAATTAAGGGACAGTATTCGTGCAAAACGTACTAGAAAATCGACAAAAGGCGTACGATTATTGCACGGCAATGCTTCCGTCCATACTGTCGCTCTTTCATAAGCTGCCATCCGCGAATGTGGCTTTCAAGAATTGGAACATACACCGTATGGTCCGGATATGGCTCCTTGCGATTTTTATTTGTTTTCTAGTTTAAAAATGGACCGTAAGGGACATCATTTTACGGACGACAGTGAGTTGAAAGCAGCTGTTATGGAATAAAAAAAAACTTCAGATTATTTTTACGTATCAACCAACATTTTATTCCAAACTTTGCCTTCTTTACGCAGTTTCTGTCCGAAGCTTTGGACGCCAAAGGTCAAGTGAATACAATCTATTTGGATCTTCGAAAAGCTTTTGGTCAGGTTGATTATTAGGTCCTCCTTCAAAAATTAGATTTGTGTGGACTCTCTCAATCTCTGTGTTCTTTGATTGAATCTTACATCATCAACAGGCAATTTCACGTGTGCTATAGAGATTCTATATCTTCCAAACATGTAGCTACATCAGGTAGAACTCAAGGAACCAATCTCGGGTCCTTAGTATTTCTTCTATTAATTAAAGATATTGGTAATAGTTGATAGGGGTAAGTCCTTATGTATGCAGACGATGTGAACCTGTTCGCTAGCGTTGACATTCCTGCTGATTGTGCACTGCTTCAGAGAGGTGTCTGTAACATCTCTAAGCGGTACAGAACAAATAAATTATTCTTGGACAGCTTCAACCAACTAACTTTTGTATTTGAATTATGCTGAAGTCACTTGAATGTTTAAACCAATTACGTAGAATTGGTTGCATTAATATTGTTGAAACTACATTGGTAGTGCATTCATACATATCTGCATTATTAGCCAAAACCAAGACTGTAGTACTGTAGTCAAAATGTAGAGCAGCTCCCTTGTAAATATTAATTCCAGCAAGTAAACTTAACACATATCCTACAAAAGAATTCTAACTTTTTTGCAGCTTAATCTATTTGTTAACTATGAATTCAACATTTTTATTAAGCGTTAGTTAATTGCCAATTGTCACACTTATATATTTAGTACGTTCGTCATCAATTAATACAGTACCAGGTATAAATAATCATTACTTTAGTTTTCGACATATTTAACTTCGTCAGTCTATTTAGCTTTTAACCATTTGATAATAGTTTCGAGTTCACTATTTAGTTTTTTGGTTGCCGAATTAACATCACTGTTAGCAATATATATTAATGGCACGAAAAGATGAACTTAGCAGTTCTTAACAGCACCTACCACGTTGTTCATGTGTATGATAAATAAAAGCGGTGCCATAGTAGATCCCTGTGGCATCTCCTTAGTTCTTTAGCTAGATCGCTCATAAGTTATTCATGTACGTTTTGTAAGTAAAATTGTAAGGTATCAAAATGTCAAGGCTATATTTTTAAGCGAGTTTTTATGGGACTGGTTGCAATGTCAATGAATTAACGTTCTGCGTAATTTTACAGTTCCTTTTCAGTGTAGCAATCTTCTGAATAACTTCGTTACATAGGGACCTTATCTGCCAGGAAAAAGACCGATATTGTGATGTATCCCTCCCAATATTCGTCTTACTAATGGACCGTTTTCTGATATATTCCATAAGTGCTTGGTCTTTATCCTAGTTTATGAATCTTAAAAAGTGACATATTTCCAGTTTTTAAAACGTTTTTTCATCCTTTTTTATTGCAAAATTATAGCCAAAAAAAGACACCGAAATCTTTGATTTTGAAAGGCAGTTTCTACATCTTTGAAATGGAATGCTGCAGTTATAAAAATGTATGTCTAATATTCGATTGTTCTATGATGCAACTCCTCATTATAGGCATTGTTAGGTAGATTATATATCAAAGTTAAATAAATAGATATATATATAAATTTGGCGTGATTTTTTTTATATAAAAAGTAGCATGCAATTAACGCTAGAAGAAGTTGAGATACCAAATTGCGGCTTTAAATAGTCTACAATCATTTAGTGTATGGTATTACTATTACTACCACTATAATTATTGGATTTGCGAGTAGCTAATAAACGCAATATTCCCCATCTTTAAAGGAGCTTGAGAAAAATCTTTATAAGAAGCGATATAACAGATGAGGATTTTTACAAGGCCAATCAAGGAAATGATTAGTTTTCTTTTCCTTTTCTTTTTGTCTTAAACTGAACTGAATGAATACATTAATAGCCGACGAACAACTTAACCGAACTTTGAACTTTTACAACAAACCAATTTCGTAATATCAATTTCCTTTATGTGGTCTTTCTTTGTTTCTTTATTTTTCCATTTCTCGTTAAAGAGTAGCCCTATATATTACAACCTTTTGATATATATAGGCGACCACTTTAACCTTCCATATGTATAACGTTCCTCCGAAGGCCTATGAGAAAATGAAACGTTGAGAATTTAATTTGAGCCTGGATTTATGAATGTCCGGTGCGCATGGTGTGGTGTGTGCGTTCTGCTCCGTTCATTCTCGTTCTTTTTTCAGCTCCTCTCTTAATTTTTTTCCTGTGTTAATAGCTTCTCGACATATGTTATTAAGGTTGCCATTAATTTTATATCGGTACGTTTTTTTGTGGTACAGATTGTTTTTGTTTTGAAAGCTTTTTTTTTTATTTTACTACATCGGCTTTTCGGATCATTTATTATTATTGAGGCTAAACATCCTGAGAGATTAATACGAGGGATGTCTTTTAAGTTTTGTGTATTGGGACATAGAGGGCGTCACTAGTCAAATGTCAGTAATAAAAACTAACCTCCATCTTTAGTTAACCTAAATCCAACGTTTCAGCGCGATATATGTAGCTAAAAAGAACTTACAAAGTTGACAAATTATTTAGTTGGAACTAAACCGCTATAATTTTTTATAATTTTCGAAGATTATCTCAATAAAAATGCTTTGCCAAATTGGTTTCAGTTTTCTCCTTGGTATAGAGAGTTCAAAGGTGGACGGATTAGCCGTAGCGATGTTCCTAGAGTAGGTGCACTAAAAACGGCAGTCACTCAAGAAAACATTATTATCAATGGAAAAAGTTAGGAATTATCTAAAATTATCTTCTAAATTGTGTTAAAAAGTTAACATAATAGTCGAGATTGGGAGGGCAGGGGTTACCAAGTTACAAATGAGGGAAAATAGAATTAAGAAATGTGAACGAGAGGTGCTTTTTATATAAAACATGTGTGACTATGAAGAAAGAATGACCGATATGGCAGTAGAGAATAGCAAAGCCTGCATTGTTACTTCTACCTACTCAACCCCTTCTGGTATTCTATTTTTTTAAAAGCTGGCTGATTGTGCCAGTACATTTGCCAGCGCACCCATTACAAGAGATCGAATAAACGATATTGGAGTTAAGCTCGTTGGGGGTGGTGGCTGTAATTCTGGAGAAAACTGAATCAAGTGGATATGGAATGTATTTAGCAATCTTTATCTTGGATTGATTCTTAAAGATTTC
This sequence comes from Trypoxylus dichotomus, assembly GCA_023509865.1. NCBI lineage: Eukaryota > Metazoa > Arthropoda > Insecta > Coleoptera > Scarabaeidae > Trypoxylus > Trypoxylus dichotomus. The sequence goes on from CM042078.1 coordinate 13,688,173, forward strand.
GCATATATTTTTTATGAAAAACCCTATTTAGGGAAATTATATAAATATAAAGTGTGTGGTGTATCATAATAGTGTTAAAATTATGATGGGAAAGGAAAGTAAATGGTTTAAATATGACGTTATGGGCAACACTTTGTAGAGAACGATAATTAAGAAAAATGCTAAAGAGGCTACGTTTGTTTGTGTCCCTGAAGGATGGATGACGTAGTGGATTTGCCTGGAAGTAATGCAATTTGTTTTCCGTTTCTTCTTTGCTTCATTTTAAGGAACACTACGCTTCACAACACCTCCAAACTAAGTCTGGGAAGATTGCTATTCCCGTGAACCTTCTGTTAGTGCCTCTCAATACGCATGAGAGAGAAAGCCACCAAACAATGCTTACGCGATCAAGTTCCAAACTGAACAACCCTTGCTGACACCCACGAAATGATTCCAGAAGCCTACGATAACTCTGCTTGCCCCTATTCTCAAGCTTCTGGGTGGTTGAAATTGATTGAAAACGGCTAGAAAAAGGGGTGTAAGCCACCGTTTTGGACGTCCGTCAATCAATCAGCGAAAGTGACAAAAATGCGTCTCGTGTTCGTGATCATTATGCCCGACATCGTTATGGACAATTTGCATATGTCGAATGTGTATACTAAGCTAGTGCTCAAATTGTACACTGACGACAGTAGTAATAACCGAGTGACGATCACGTGTGAACTTCTAGAAGGTGTGCAAAACAAATATGATATTTTGGGAAATCTCATTAACGCCAAAGTGACACATCATGGAGTTTTTCATCCTAAGAAGGCAAAAATATGCAAATCGAAAGTGAAAACCATTCAAGGAAAGAATTCATACCTCAAAGGCAGACAACCAATTCTACATACTACGTGTAAGTGCTCGACAGATTAAGAAAAGAATATAATTCGCTGCACAATGACAATGCTTCCAGCTACTCCTCTCTGCGCGTCCGGGAGTTCTTGGCAACGTGGCACCAACCCCAATACAGTGCTCACCTGACCCCGGGAGACTTATTTTTTTTCTAAAGATCAAGATCATCCCTAGAGGACGATTAAAGTGACCCAAACCGCTGCGACAAACGATTTAAAGGAGGTCTCCGTCCACGCTATTCAGAAGACCAGGAAAGATCGTTGGTAAACGTGTGTGGATACCCAAAGGGTGTATTTTCAAGGAAACATTTGTAACGACACTTAGACTAATTTTTTATGAACCTGTTTACTTTTCGAACAAACCCTGTATCTGTAATAAACGAACTGTTTCTGGAATTGGACCGTGCCATGATAAAGTATAAGAGAAAATGAAATAAGAGTAAGAGAAAAAGCAGAGAAATAAAAAGAGAATGGTGAAAAAAGAGTAAGAGAAGGCAAGATAGAAGGAGGTCAGAAAAAAAAAGAAATTGTTTTTCTGTCCCCTTCAATTTTGCATTATCTTACACTTTTCTACTTTCTTTTTATTTCTGTTTTTCCTCTTACTCCTATTACATTTTCTCTTACACCTTATCATGACACGGTCCAATTCCGGAAACACTTCGTTTATTACTGACTCTGGCCGTGGAAGTCTACGTGCTCATTTAAACCCTGTGCCTGTAAACCTCTATTTTTTTCAAGAAATTAAAATATTCAGTTTCGCATACAACCGAGTTTAATATATTGATCTAGAATAACTTACTGGCTAGGTAACCTTATCATCTTAGTGTCCAAAATGGGACAGAGTTGACCTTCTCATACTCCACTGTGAATTAAATTTATGAATGAAAATTGTTAAGGGAATTCAAGGTCTCATCAATGAGACTACACGATAATAAACCATATATCAGATAACTACAAATTTTAAATTGTAAGGTAGATAAAATCAAGCAATGGCAGCCCATGGTTAGCATAGTCAAGTTGGTATTATTATGAGTTAATGATTTCAGCCTTTCCTACTTTCTTGTACCCATTATTTGTTGGTATAATTACCTTAACGAAACCTTTTGAGTTACCGTATGAGCTAGTGTATATTTACATTTGTCAGTCTTCTGTCCGTTAAATATGCTTTTCCGCACCTACTTTTTCTACATTAAGGGTAGCCTTTTGCAATCATCTCAATCATTTTATCTTTGGGACAAAATGTGTCCACCTTAATTTTAAATTTTGAACTGTTATGATGTTACAACGTTCTGGATTCAGTCCACACTTTTAACATATTTCTATAGCTACAATAAAAATTAGATAATTTTATGTTTTTGCGATTTATCAACACGGTTTCAAATCTGTTTCTCTTTGATGAAAAATTGAATTAAATTCTAAAGCTTAGAGTGCTGTAGAAGAAGGTTTGTTCGACTGTAACTGCTATCTCCAGTGTTTATCCTTTGGTCCAATCAGTGTTTAATTAGTACTCAATTTTCAGTCAAACATACAAAGTTAAGAAAATAGTTTTTTTTTAAGGAAATATGACTAGAAAATGGAATTATTGATTCGCAACAGTTCGTTAACAGTAAAAGTAACATAACTCCCTTGAAATGGATAAGAAAGGCATCCGAAAACAAATTATAATCAAACAAATTAATGTCTAACCTATTAAATAAAATATAATTGTGTAAATTCCGTATACATGCGAGCATATTATCTAGAAAGATCGCATAAACGAAGTTAAATAGACCCGGTAATTTAATTAGATCGACATTAATACATAAAGCGCGCATAGTTAGATCGAACCGAATATATTCCGTGTATTTGCGAATGCTTGTGCGTGCTGTTGCGATATTGATTAATGATACTTGCGGTAATAAATCGCAATTACCAACGTTTAAAACTAATTGCATGTATCCTTTATGTTAATCGCAAGGTATGTGGCTGGTGCGGCGTTAGGTGTATGAGTGACGACGTCTTTTAGCGTGTATATAGTATTATTGAGGAAGGTATAGAGTTACTTGTACTGATACAATGTATGTACTTATGTACGGGTATACAACAGATGACGGTAATTTCCTTGAAAATTGATTATTTACACCTTGACTGATAGTATGTACAATTTGTATTCTCTAAAATTATTTATTCAACAAAAAAAGATCCATAGGAAAATAGCCGCAAAGGTAATCTTATAATATTTGCACAGTGCCGCAGATAAAAGTACTATATACCTAAGAATAGATATACATACGTTATTAACTATATTTGCAGCAAATTAGATTGCTTGACAAACTATGAATGGTTAAATTAAGTTAGACAACCTAATTTAACTATACTAGTTGGAAGATTGTTAAGCTTTATTGGTACAAGATTTATTGGAGTGTAACCATGCGAAATATGATGATACCCTATCATAAACAAATCCTCTTTTTTACTATGAACTCTGGGAATACACATAATATACGCAGTACCTCGGCTCTATATCCCCTCTACAAAACAATACCGCGAGCATTAAAATCCATCAAGAGGTAGTTAAGTTATAGTGTTTAAAGTAACAGTACTTTTTATCGGTTCCTTACAAACATACGAGGGCGACCTGAAATATTTCCAGAATCGATAAGAAAAATATGGTATTGGTGTTTTTTATTTTTATTTTTCGATGTAGTGTCTTCAAACAATATTCCAATCTCTTCAAACTGTACGAAAAGTAGTGGCGAAATAGCCATCTGCAGCGGCGATGACCTCCACATTTGAGGCAAATCTCCTTCCTCGCAGTAATTTTTTCAGATTTTCCGGTGAATATGGAGCATGAGAGACTAATTCGTGCAGCTCATTCAATTTGGACACGACGATGCGGGATGAATGACCCGGTGCATTGTCGTGGTGAAAAGCTTTTCCGCTGCAAACAAGGCCGTTACTCCATCAATACTGCATAGAATTGTGTCAATAAATCGCTGTAGTATTGCCCCGTGATTGTCCTTCCCATCTGCAGATAGTCGATGAGGATCACACCTAGGATACCCCAAAAAATGGTCGCCATGACCTTTCCGGCCGATGGAACGGTCTTTGCTTTCTTCGGAGCCGATTCACCCGGAAAGGTCCACTGCTTCGACTATTCCTTCCTTGGTCTCCAGTATATAGTGGTGGATCCAAGTCTCATGCACGGCTACAAAAACGCATGAAGAAATCGCTTGGAATGTGTTGGATCCTGGCCAGACACTCCTCAGAAACAGTCACGCGATTTCGTTTTTGCTTTCTGATACCCAAAATTTCGTGTAGGATATGGCTGACGCGTTCTTCTGAGATGCCTATTGTCTCTACTATTTCTTTCAGCTTCAATCAGGGATCGGCTAACACGACAACATGAACCTTGTCGATTATTTCATCGTTGGTAGCGGTTTTTGGGCGTCTACTCCGTGGTTCGTTGCTTGTACTTGTGTGGCCACTTTTGAACTCGCTCACCCAGAAGCTGATGGTCTAAAATGATCGAACGCATCTGTCATGAATCTCTAGCAAAATATTTCGAATTTCCGTGGCCGTTTTCCCAGCCATCCAGAATTTCCAGTATTTTATCACTGCTCGAAATTCGATTTTATCCATTTTTGCGAAACCGCCTGACTTGCTACACAAAACACACCCTTAAACAACAACTATTAGTAGACAGTAGACATTTAAAAATTTAACAGTTGCCATAAAAAAAGGTTGTCTTTGCCGACCAATGAATCCACTTCAATCTTGGTGTACCATCTCTTGCCGATTCCGGAAATATTTCAGGTCGCCATCGTACTTCACTTACTTCACAAACTTATACATATACAATAGAGCAAAATTAGAAGCCGCTTTACATAGATAAGGCAACGCGCAACTAATAAACAACAACTAAGTATTCTTGTGCTAAACTAGAATTCTGCGGCACGCCAGAAGATACCATCAATTTCCCTCTTGAAACGTACTTGTTTAATTATCTGAATTAGGAATAATTAGCAATACATCACTCAGTCATCCGCTTAATTTAACACAGCGCTTATCCCTCCTTGAATGCGTTTTCCTTCTAAATCAATCTCCTTATACAACAAACGCAACTCGTCTTTCCACTTCAATACACGTATTACCTTAATTAGTGTTATCGTAACCAACCTATACGAAGGAGTTCTTCCACAAAAGGAGCTGAATTGTGTCACTTACACGACAAAAACGCATCTGCATACCTTTTTTCCTCAGCTAGAACTTTTTGCTTTCGTTAAATTTTCTAGTCTTCAACGTATTTAAACGATCCACCGAAGCATTCGAAACGTTTTAACTCTTGGAAAGCCACCGGAGCGTTGTCAGTTAGCTGCTACGGCCTCTAATACGGGACCCACGGTAACATGGCCATTCGTAAAGCCCCGATCCATAAAATAGCCTGCGTAAGAGGACGCGCATAACAAGTGTCCGAATTGATTGACACGTGAAACGGCGATTGACGTTCAGATTGATGTGATCGATCCCGATCTGTGTAGATCACGTTCGGATAGCGGGGAATAGGCATTGCAGGGGCCTAGCGTCTTTTACTGTTCTTCGACGCTTTACCAATGCTTCGAAATGGGTATTATGCGCATGAATGTAACGTATCGAAGGATCAAGAAGGTGCGTTTTGTTTATGAATGTCCTTATACATAATGGAGAGGTATTTTATCGCCGCTCCGTTGGTCGAGCTTGGTTGTCGGTATTGTATATATTTGAAAGCTTAACGCTGTATATATACTTCGTTTGTCACCTCTTTAAGTCACTGGGGTTCCAATAAGTGTAAAGAATTGTCTTTCTTTTAGAGAATATTTACATATTGTATATAGAGCTTTTGCAATGCCGCCTTCTTCTAGCTTTCTCAAAATATTAAGGGAGCCTTTCACAGTTAGAGTCGGTTTTAGTCTAGTTATGGTTAAAAAAGAACAACCATTCGACATATAGCGAGGAAATATTTAAATACACCATTTGCAATGGCTTTACTAACAACAATTTTTTTAATGCCTCAGCTATTTCTTTGTAATTATTGTGAAAAAATTATAAATCCACCTCAACCTAAGGATTTTTAAATATTGCTGGCGTTTCTGTGGGAGCAGCTACCTCTTTAAGATAAAATTGTAACGCTACAATCTTTAACCTCGCTCCTTAGCGACTGAGAACAGACTGTAGTGGTTCAGGGATGTCGGAACATTATACCATTTTGGACATCATCCTTGAAGTTTAGCCACTGGGTGTAACACATGCAATTTTCAGATAATATATAAGAAATTACCATTCTTTTGTGTAAGACCAGAATCTACAAAACGCTCATACCATTAGCCGCAAACGTTTCTTGAAAGGTAAAGTTAGTACGTGTTTGTAATAGTTTACTAGTTATTTAGAGTGAAGGTGACGATTTAAGAGGTTCTAGCAAAAGTACTGTAACATTAATAATAGGTTCTTCTTTACAAACAGTCATCTCGTCCACACATAACCACAATTATTATTGTGGTAATTCGAATTTCATATTGTTCTTCTTTTTTCTCCGTACAGATGGTCAATACATACTTCTGCGATGATTTTACATCTGGGGACTTCATCCTATAAGTGCCGAAATAATGGTTGATTTAAGTAAAGTAATGGCCACTTATAAAATATAAAGTCAAACGGAAATTCAGTTCTTAATCTTAATTACTTTCTTTAATCTGCTGTGCTATATATATATGTAGTGCACAGCACAAATACAGAAGCCATCTACGGTGTCTTATTTTAAAGACGACACTCTAGCAATGTTACTAGATTTAGATTTAACTAAACAACATTATGAGTACCTCAGAAAACAAGTTAGACAAAAAAGCAGAGTTATCCAGATAATGTGGAAATAGTTGGTATAAGTGCAAAAGTAAAGTTGCAGTGTCCTTTAATCCATATAGTTAGTAGATTATCAATGCTTGATTGATTGATGGTGATATGATGGTTCTTCTGGACAAAGCGAATACAAACAAATTTGATCAGACGAAAGTAAACTAATATCAGATTCTAATCTCTTGATATCATCACTTTTACCACTTAACCTTGTTAGGAAGTGGATAACAGAATTACTAGACAAAAACAACCGTTTCCATCAGTACGTTTTTTGTTGTCCTATCTTTATAGGATTTGTAGAAGAGACTCTTGAGAAAAATAAGAGTGAAATCGCAGAAATTGGATTTCAGATATTTGCATTAGCACCATCCACAATAATAATAAATACAGAAACATTCCCTATAAAGCACGTATTATATTTGGCTGTGATCGATAGTAAAATTGTTCAAGATTTAGCAAATACACCAGCATGTGCTACTTGTAACATAAAGCTTGTCAAGCCAAATGAAATGGGTGGTCTTGCACGAATAAATTAAAGACTGGAAAGAGACGAAACATTCAAGTTTGGGCTTTCAACTTTGCATGCCTGGATTAGGTTTCATGGAATTTGTACTTCGTATATCCTATAATTTATCGTCTTAAAAGTGGTCTGCTATCACAGAAGAAAATAAAAAGCTTGAAAGAAACTTGTATCGGAGAATTTCCATAATAAATTTGGTTTAACAATTGGTCAATCTCATCTGGTTAGAGATGAGAGGAAAAGTATTTTCCAAATAAATAGGTATTATACGAAATGACGATTGCAAGGACTGTGTGGATGTACAATTCGGTAACACGGTTGACAATGGGAGCCCACGTGCTCTCGAAACGCTGCGTTCTGCATAATTAATTAATTTGTGTGAGTGGAGTTTACTGCTATACATGTGTATTAATTATATGTGTAACTGTCGACAGGAAACGTGAGCAGCACAAAGTTAAACACATTAATAGAGACGCCATCAGTACCTGTTGATTGCGATTTATAGAATTAAGTAAAACATGATGATCAGCTGGTAATAACATGAAGTTGAACGCAGTATCATAAAACCAAAGAAATGATTATTAATTTCATTGACATCTAATAAATGAGCTGGAAATTTGGAGTTTTGTTATAAATTTTTAGTGTTTTAAAGTTTTTCCATAGAAGCTTAATATCTCGCATTTAAATATATGACCTAGGTAAGGATATTTTTCACGACAGACAGTGGAGGCTGTAAAATTTCGTAGTTGCTTATAATAATTGAAAGATACATTAGTTTCATCTCTCTTGGCTTTTGCTAAACCCTTATCTCTTGAGCTTCATGGTGTACGTTTATTCCTAAAAATAACGTAAATCGTTTGGATGATATCTGTCTAACATAACTGACAAAAGCCTTGAGAGCTACTAAAAATAGAAAAGAATAGACTATTTGCTGGGTATTAGATAAATACTAGAAGTTTGCAAGTTTATCCATCCGTATTGGGGAATTTTGGATACCACCTCATATTATTTATACACCACACGACCTTATAAGACAACATGCTAGTATAATAATATTCATCTTACTAAAGCAATTACTACTAAACCTTTACATAACAAAAGAATCGTATAATGACAAAACAAGCCGATATACAAAGGTAATAGCGTACCATCCTTATTGTTTTCTTTTCGTTTAGCGCAAGTACAACTCTCTCGTGTATTATTATTGTCGCTGCCATATTATTGTATCGCTACGTACTTGAATATCCTCCGGACAAAGATATGACGGGATCTAAAACAAAAGCGGCTCCCTCCCGAAGAGAATTCGTCCGAACCGTCGAGCCCGTTGTAGTCGTAAACGGATGTCTGGATGCTGTATGATGAGAGCGCGGCGTAAGTATGCCATAAACAGGTCCCGGTATGACTTGCAACACGTGATATCCACCGACCCATTATGAGTTAACTCATTAGTTGTTTCGTTAACAAGTTAACAAGATGGCAGCGTTATCGCGATCGATCGGAGATGATATTGTTAGGATCCACGCACCACAGGTAGACATACACACCGGTTGTTTGGATAGGCAACATGTTCTTTGGGATTTTTTTCGGATCATTCGAAATAATATCGTGATGGGCCGTTAGAGCGAGGACTGTAACGTTGGTACCGTGTATTTCTGTACGAGCATGGATCTGCATGTGTGTAATATGGGATCTATTGGTACGGAGGTGCCCGGTAGGGAGTCTAGGTTCTGCTTTGTTAAAGAATAAGTACGATGTCATTGTCGAAGAATGATTTTCTTGTGGCAATAAATTATAGTTGCTATTGCGAAAGAATATTGGTACAGGATTGAAAATAATACGCTAAAGCATTATTCTTGATTTCTTGCAGAAACCTCTAAAGATCTGGAAGTACGACCAATACAATTCTTATAGATATTCTAGTTAATATTGTACGAGGGTAAGCTGAAAAGTTCGGTACCTCACTATGAGATCACGCTGTGTACAAGCAATTTTTGACGCTATTTGATAATCTAACATACGTGTTAAACTTTATGTCGATCTGTCAAGTAGTGTGTTGTGTACACTCGTTCAGTGCACTTTTTAAAAATGCACAACATTGAGATTCTAACAGTGCTTAAATAACTCTGGAAAAAGTATTTTTCGCTCAAAGAAACTCATGCTTTTATGGTAAATGTGTCAAACGGGGATGCTCTTTCTCTTAAGACTGCTTGCAAATGAGTGAATGAATTTAAAAAAGTTGAACGAGGGTAAATGATGATTCTCATTCTGAACGACCAAAAAGAGTCAAAGTGTGCAAAAAGTTTTGAAACTTGTGGAAGCTGATCGCTGATGGCTTCCGCTTTCTGGTATGCGAAGGGAATCTTGCATATCGATTATCGTCCAAAGGGAAAATACTGTTCGAAACTTTTGGATCGATTTAAGGTAGCTATCGTCGAGAAATGACCCAGAAGAAGATAAAAATAGTCCTTTTCCATCAAGACAATGTGTCAGTTAACAAAAGCGGAATTGTAGAAGCAAAATGGGCAAAATTAAACTTCGAAGCGCTTGAGCATCCTCCTCATTCACTAGATTTAATTCCGTCGGACTATCATCTCTTCCTCAAGCTTAAGAAACATCTCGGTGGTACATGATTTGCTTCGGATAAGGAGTTGATAGCTGCTGTGGACCACTATTTTGAGGAACTCGTGGAAAATGAGTACTGTGAAGATGTAAAGAAACTTGGACATCTACTAAATAAACGTATTGATTTTGATGGAGATTATGTCAAAAAATAAAATTTCAAAAAATTTCATTGAAATATTGCTATTTGCTATGCTTTAGTTACCGAATTTTTCAGCTTACCCTCGAATTTTGTGCTATAAATCAATTTATGTGACTTCTAATATTCTTTCAAAAAAGGAATATGAATCACCTACGTAATTTTACTTGGCAAAATTTTCGTACAAATGCAACTGTTTTATATTACTTACCCCGTGGTTTTTATAGTAATTTCTACGTCTACGTACAATTTTATGAATATCACCTTTCCTCCTATAATAGCAAAAACTGCAGGGTTTTATAGTGTAAAAGCTTCCTTACTACGAGGGCAAATCAAATATGAACCGGACTTTGGTTTTAAAACATTTACTCGTACTGGAAAAAAATGTGAATTCATCTTATTTTTGTATATAATCTCCTCTTTTATTCACATATGTTTCCCACCTCAGCGGAAGTTTGTTAATTCCATCATCAAAGAATGAATGTGATCGCGTGTGTAACCAATTGCGTACGAACATTTCCACACCTTCGTCGGCATCAAAGTGGTGACATCCTAGTTCTTCTTTGAGTGGCCCAAATATATGCTAGTCACACGGTGACAGATCGGGACTGTAGAGCGGATGTTCCAGTGTTTCCTAATGAATTTTGTCTAACTTATTTTCGGTCAATGCAGCTGTGTGCGGCTGAGCATTGCCATGGAACAATTAGAATTCTTCCTGCGCAAAATATGTGATATAATTTGGAGAATCCACTCAACTAGTTTGAAGCTCATACCTCAAATTGTATCTTCTTTCATAGTCCTTAAATATGAATATTCTCATCACACAAAAGAAAATACTTTGGGCTCAATTGTCTTTGGTTTGCCTTGTAGCTTAATTTATTGGTTTTGCCTCTTCTGTTAATGTATAAAATGAGGATGTTAGCAAAACGTTTAACACTTAATCAAGAGTTAGAAAGAGAAGTATTAAAAGCTGACCATAGTAATTTATTCCTATAGGTCAAGATAATCGCAAGACCATTTCCTTCAATTTCCTTTATCAACACATTCTTCTAAACCTCTCTATTAAGAAACTTCTAAAATTCTTCGCCACGTTTGAGAGACACTTGGTACATTCATCAGTATGTAAGCTTCCATGGCCTATCAGCCCACAACCTCATTCTACTTAGTGGATAGTCCTTTTTGGCTACGAAACTTGCATGTTACAATTCAACCATCGCTTGATTATTTTGCATTTCCACAAACGAAATTTTGCGACTACATTCTGCAATACAATTCATCAACTATGACAGACACCAATAGATGTAAACGTTTGTACTCTAAAGCTTTACATTCATTGCTGTTGATGGTCGAGATTTTGAAACAGCAACAGCCTTAATGTTCTATAGCATTTAGGAATTATTTTGAAATGGGTTTCTGTATACTTCAGCCAATTTTTGGGGTTGTCTATATTTTAAATTAAGGCATCTTTGATTGCGCAATGAATGATTGAAAATCTCATTATTATTGACCTATTGCAAGAATCCCCTTAGTGTGGTTAGAATAGACCTAGGTTTTCATTAGTCCAAAATGTCCTTCAGTTCAAGAGGTGTTATATATTCCCCTTTGAAAAATGTCTATTGTGGGCATGTTCATTTGTTACTGAAGAAAGATAGATAAAGGCAGATGACGAAAGATAGCAAATACTTTACTATTCTTCCCATTTTCTTACCTCATATTTTAGGTGACTTTTCTTACACTTCAACAGAGCTTTCGCTCAATGAGAGGTATTTTTGAAAGTCCTACATTTTAACCAAAAAAATTTTCACCCTTCCCGTTTAGGTAATAACAAGATTTCAAATGCGACATATTTTATTTGCAAGCAATAGTAGACTTTCTCTTACATTTTTATTCCATACATTATAAACCAAATGGGTCCTGTAAAGTGCTTTAATATAAGCATGTTGGTTCAAGGATATCTTCCAATGATTATCTAACAGCAAAGAACGATAGTTAAATTAGATACAGTGCGGAAAAATTTGAAAATATATGGTAAAGAAATCAATCAGTTGGTGGAATTTGTTCTCTGTTTACCAAAAAATCTTTCACATGCGTTTCGATTTGCATTGTTTGTAGATCCATCCTAATCTTGAACACAAACCTTCTCTTCTCCCAACCATTAAAAGCACTTCTCTCCAAAACATCAAATTCCACGTCACCAAACACATTGAAATCTACTCCACCCAAACGGTGTCGTCTCATACTCGGTCGATTTAAAAGAGAGACTGCAAGACGTCGGCATCGTCATCATCATCGTCGTTATTCGCTTTCTTTATTTGTTTGTTTTATTTTCTGTTTGTTCTTCTCTCACGTTATCCCACGTCATCCGCGCTTCGCTTCAAAAAATTCTTAATTCCCCTTGTAATATCACTCCGAAGAATTCAACCGTGATCTTCGGCCCGTCACGAACGCCTAAGTATGTATAAGTTAGACCAACGCACCAATACAGACGCGCGGGAGACTCTTTTTTTTTAATTCCTACTCGGCGCGTACCACCAATACATTGCAGCGTGGAAATCGATAAGTTCTATTTGTCATCGCGCCATCTAGCCACTGAAACTTGAAGTTGGTGCGCGTTTGCTTCGCCTGGCCATCGATCAAAGTCAATATTATTAATAATCAAAGTCAAATAGTGTAATGAAAAGACGGGTGAATGGGAATCGGAAAGAAAGAGAGAGATAGAGTGAGAAAGACTAAAATGCTGGTTAAAGTGGAGTCCTGGTATCATATGTATTTACTGGATATACGCGTATATACTTTGCGTTATGGGCAATGATTGTGAAGGTGGAGGCGGCGCAGGGAACAAGGGGAAAGAGGAAAGTTTATTTCCTTTGTCGGCTTTCGAGACTTCAGAGAGATTCCGCGTTGCGTATGATTCGATTTCTTTTAATACTTTTTTCTTTCACTGGATAGATGCTTTTTTAGATTTCTGATATTTGGTGTTAATGATGTAAAGTACTGTGAACGGAATATATAAAATTGTGGGAATTTTAACTTGAAATATTTTACAATTTTAGTGTCATTATTTTTAGAATTTTTAATGTTCGTGGATTGTGGATTATTGATCATATTCGTTGGGCATTTCTTTTTTCATCGAAGACGCTCTTCAGATTCTTTCTTCTTAAATATCGCGACGAGCCCGAAAATCATATCACTTAAGCTAGAATCAAAAAAAGGTTTGTTGTCTTTCCCACTTCCTATTATATCTTGTGTCCATCTGGGTGGTACTCTTGGTCCTATAATGTGTACTACCTTAACATCCAATACTGTAATCTGTAGATACCATTTTAAGCTGATGATGTGCAAATATATTAACGTTTAAATGACGACGAAGTCTGGGGAGCTGTTGATAATATAAATAATGATCTTCAAATGCTTATTGACATGTCGGTTCAAACATTGTCTGCATATTTATACAAGAAAAACCTCCGTCTTGCTTTTTGGTCTCACCAGAACTCGTAATGCTGCTAAATAACATTCGAATCAAATTTAATGATGAATTTACATTTGTATCAGATTGTTCACGTAATTTAGGACCTTACTTAGACAAAAAAACTTTGTTTCAAAGACCATATATCTCATTTATTCAGATTTGTTTACTGTAATCTGTTTGTATGGTGGCAAAGAATGTTTAGACATATATTTAATGGAAATTCTATATTTTATCAAGATTTACTTCTAGAGATGTTTTAAAAGTCATTCTCTTATACTGTTGTTAAATACCTTAATTCAAATTCCCTTCAACATTCGTGTCTTAAAGCGAGCATTATTTGCCTGTCAATTGGATAAGCGCTACTATATCTTTACACTTACAAATTAGATAGTATTTCATTAACATTTCCTTTCTTTTATTTATTTACCATTTTTTCATTCTCATTTTAATTTTTAGTTAAGCCGTTATATCAATACGTAATTTATTATTATGTAGGCCATCTTCGTGCTTGAGAGAACAATCGCCTATTTCTAGTTGTTAATTGCCGATTCTGAACCATGGTACATTTCTATATGTTTGTCCTTTTATCTTTTATATTTTGTATAATAAACTGCATATTACTACTATTATCACTAAGCGCACGTATAACTTTAGTTCATTCATTTCAGCCACACGTCTGCTACATTACACGTTATAAGGTATAATTACACATAAAAACATTATATTACAGTATACATTACAAGCACTATAGGCACACATAAGTTAGATGATAATGTAATTTTCTTAGTGATGCGATGGAAACTCACGTCAGTAAGTGGGTCACAAAAAGCCATTATAAGGAAAATTAGAGAAATAGTTAGCTAAACACAAGTTTTATTCTTCAACAAAGTCTCCATCTACATTAGTACACTTATCCCTTGGCTTCTGAACCACGTGCGTATCCCTTGTTGAACATCGTTATCGCCTTCGAAATGTTTGCCGCCAAGATGTTTTTTGAGTTTACCAAGCAGCTGATAGTCGCTTGGGGCTAGATGGGGACTGCAAGCCGGATTTTCAAGAAGTTCCCACCCTAATTCTGCAATTCTTGCTTGGATCAAGAAGGCTGAATGAGGTCTGGCACTTTTGTGATGCAGCAATATTCCTCTCGTCAGTAGGCCTGGACGTTTTCATCGAATTGCATCACGAGACAACAACAACATTCTACAGTATGATTCGGCAGTCACGTCTTCATTTCTATTCTGGGAATGGGCTAAGAGTACTCCTTAAGAAGAGTGAGGTGTTGCAAGGACAAGCCCATTCGAATCCCTCTGTGTTCTTCGGTCAGTTGTCTAGTTATCCATCATTAACAAACTTTTTAATAATTGAAATTATCGTGCATCTAATCGTAGACTAAACCGTGAGAATACCATATTGCAGTTGCTATGTTGTCAATTGTTACTCGTCTGTCAATTCGAATATCTCTTTCACTCGTCAAGGTGTTCCGTCAGTCGCAATGTCACTTCGCTTCGAGCGCCTTAGAGAATTTCTCGACTCAGTAAATAGGAGACATTTCATTGTGTATATCTTTTGTAGGAAGTCTTTTTTGCAGAATGCGCAATAGCACGCTGCTCTTCCACAGTACACTCTTCGAGCACAGTCGCACTGCCTGCCTACGGCAACTGTCGCTTGAGTATCATAAAGTTGGATTGCGTTGACACTTGGCGACAGATTGGGACGTAGCTCATTGTCATTTTCAGCTTCCCCACAGCAGTTTTGTGACTTATTTAATGACTTTCCCTCGTATAAAAATTTAATTTTTATAACAACAACACTATAATAATACATTCATTTAATATCTGTTTTACATTTCGAAAGTAATTGTACATGTTATCGTTAATTTACATTTTAAAGTAAGTTTTTACACAACTATGCAGTATAAATTTACAATTTAAATTTTTTTACCAATTCGTCCTCACAATTGCGAAAAAAAAAGGAATAATACGTAAATTTACACAAAGAAAGAACGAAATTAATTTCTAACTTGATCAATGTTGAAAGAGTTCTTTATATCTTCCGTGTAGTTCAAATTTTATTGAAGTTCTACAAAATCTTTTAAAATATTAAATGATAATAGATCTAGACAGTGTCGTGATCGACATTATTAAATAGGGTACAATGGGTAGAAATGGGTTGAAAGCAATAAAATTGTAGCCCCAAGTCAAAATTCCGTTTTTCTAATGGAAAAAATATTTAAATCGGTTTATTGTATACAATTGTTAGCGTCTCGTTGTCGTAAATTACATCCAACCGTCTCCTTCCTGACGCGGATATTCGCGAATCACCTTACAGTAGGGACGGTCGACGTCACCGATCCGTGGTGTTGGCGACCCTGCCAAACCACACACATAGAACGATTCGGCCCCGCGCTCCTTTTTTCACCTGCCACACATCGCAGACCGCCGTATACGTCGACGTCGTCGCCGTCAGTAGTCCGTTTGTTTCGAATTAACAAAACCGTCGCATACATTAATGGCTTGTTTGAATATAAAACTCGCCGTGTCTCTGTGTGCGTACGGTGCGAATTAATATTCATTAAATGTTTATTAGTCGGTTGCTCATCGCTCGGCCAACGAAGTAGAAAGAGAAGAAGACAAGAAGAGAAATACACAGGAACAAATGACGACGAACAGAAACAACACAACAACCACACAAAGGATGAAGCAGCCAGTGTAGATAGTGTAGTTTCTTTGTCTTTAATGGCTAATATATACGTTATTATTTGATGATCTATTACCATGGCACACATATAAACGGGCATGTTAAAGGAAGGAGTTGTTAATCATTTCTAAGCGTGTCTTCACGGTATGCAGGTGATGTTTGAAAATGCTGAAGATATGCCAAGGTCGTTTCAGGATAAGGCGTTATTGCAGAAATTGGAGGTCTTAATATCGATGCATGTAATTACTAAAGACGTTTTTTATTTTTCAATTTTATCGTTTGAGAATCTACGTCTTTCTTAATTCTTTCCAAAAACAATTTTTGAAATACGTCTTAGATCTTTCCGTGGGCCACCTAAGAGCAACCTTGCTAGGGTCTTTATTGTAATTCCGATTGAGTTACTTATTGGAAATCCAGACCAATCACGCGCGAAGATGTAAAACATAATCTTACAAATATTCCCAATATATTTAATACAACGTAATACATGACAAGTTTCGCTATCACTGTAGCTGCATTAGATGTTTTATTACTACATTTTTGTTCGAGGGAAAGTCAGTAAGTAGGTCACAAAAAACTACTGTAAAAATAATTAGAAAAATAATGAGCCAAAAACAAATTTTATTTTGCAACAAAGTCTCCATCTACAGTAATACACCTATACCATTGGTTTATCACTGCCCCAATGCCTGCTGCATCAAAGTCTTTGAGTTACCGTCTGAACCACGTGCGTATCTCCTGTTGAACATCATTATCACCCTCGAAATGTTTGCTCCCAAGATGCTCTTTGAGTGGACCAAACAGTTGATAGTCGCTTAGGTCGCTAGATCGGAATGAATTCGTTGAATATTCTAAGAAGTTCCCACCTCAATTCTGCAATTCTCGCCTGGGTCAAGTGGGTCAAATGCGGCCTGACATTATCGTGATGCAGCAATATTGCATCCCGAAGCAATAACAAAACTCTACAGTAAGATTCAGCAGTCACGTTCCTATTTCTATTCCAAAAAATGGGCCAGGAGTACTCCTTAAGAATTCAAGAGCACGGTAAGCGTATCCTTACCAGTTTAAGGCACAACCTTGAATTTCTTTGTTAACGGTGAAGAAGAATGTTTCTATTTCATTGAAGCACGTTTTGTTTCGGGTTGGTAGCGGTGCACCCATGACTCATTATCAGTAACAATCCTGTCCCTTCCTCTGAGTACCTAGAGATGTATTGCAAGGACAAACCCATTCGACTGTCTCTGTTCCTCGGTCAGTTCTCTAGGTACCCACCGTGAGCAAACTTTTCGAAAATTCAAACGATGGCGCACCAGTTCGTAGACTGAACCATGAGAGCGCCCTATTACAGTTGCTATGCTGTCTATTGTTACCCGCCAGTCAGTTTGAATCATGCCTTCCAGCTGTTGAAGTGTTGCATCTATCGCAATCTGAGCGAGGTTGCCACTTCGCTGATCATCAAGTACCCTTGAGAGAATTTCTCAACCCAGTTATGTTACTGTAAACAGGAGACATTTCTTCATGAATATCTTTTGCAGAAAGTCTTCTTTCCCAAAAAAGAACGCATAACAGCACGTTGCTCTTCCACAGTACACTCTCTGAGCACGGTCGCCACTTTAACACCGCCTGCTTATGCACACGGCAACAGGGAAATACCTCTACCGTCACTTTTAGCTTTCCCAGTGCAGTTTGTGTCTTATTTAATGTCTATCTCATGTAATTGTAGAAATCAGAATTGGCCCACTCAAAACACTTCCGGGGCCACATAGAAAAGTAGAAGTAATTCATGCATAAGATTCACAGGTATCGCAATAGACTCCACACCACACAAATTAATAATTTGTTTAGAACGCAGCGTTTGAATGGTACATGGACTTTCATTGTCAACCGAGTTACCGACTGTTAATTTACGTGGGGTGGAGTTTACTGCGATATCTGTGAATTTTAAAACAATGTAGTCACTACCGCCATTGTAATTAATGCATAAAATGTTTATTAAATGAACCTTCATTGTTCCGTTGAAAAAGGTATTTTGAAAAAAAATGGCGACGTTAGAATCTTTTTGTCTAAACAAGTAGAATGATATTGACATACTTTTGGATGCAGTTTATGTCTACTGACAAATCGCATTCCAAAGGTTGCACTTCCAAATGAAGATAATAGTACAAATAACGCAGGTTTACACTGACTATGAGATTTTTTATAATTTCTAAAACTGAAGTGTACACAGTTATATCACACCGTTCCATTCGAAATTTACATTCTCAACTCTTATTTATTAGTCTATCTTTTGTATAAGCATGAACTATTATGTTGTAGGCTTCCGCGGTATTCGATTTCTCTTCTTCTCACGGCAGCGTTACGAGATACAGCAGCCCAGAAGAAGCTCCATGCAAATAAGAGCGAAACGTTGGCAGACTGATGTAACTACGACGTTTTGATACAGAAACCTAATTCTTTAAAAGCTAAAAAATTCCCTTACAATAATGCCATCGACTGGCATAAATCTGTTTGAAGGAACTAGTAATTTAGTATAACATAGGAAAAGCGAAAGGAGGTGTTACGCAAATAATCCGAATTCTTTGTATACCAGTGTTCCTCATTTGAAAGACCTCATTCGTTAAGTAATTTTGGTTATCTGCAGCAATTGTCTACGAAACTTATATACATATATCGCTTTATAGTGTTACAATAACTCTTCTGCTTCTATTGTAAGCCTAAAATCTAAAAGAATATTACAGTTTCGATGTTCTTTTTTCTTATTTCATCCCTTCCTTCTTTACAATAGATTCAAACCGATTTATCTAAACTAATGTTTACGTCCGAACTGACAAATTTCTAAAAACTTAATTCCCCATAATCCTTGTAATACCCTCGAAACACCCAACAGTACCCTTCTAATGCGGTCTTACGTTGGTGGTTGATGGAACGCGACTCGGCTCGGCCCTTAAAAACCACTTACTTAAAGAGTTCAGGCGCCAGGGAAGGTTTACGTATTATGAAGGCGCTCATTATATAGGTCTCGTTGGGCTTCTAAACTGTATTGTGTCCTATATATACCTATACTAATATTATATACCGCAACGTCAGTGGTTACAGTCAGCAAAAGTACGGCCACGTCAGGTATTTATTATTGGATAAGTAGTCTTCGTTGGGTACAGAATTGTTTGCCACTTAGATCCACCGTATTACGAAGGAAAAAGAAAAGAAACATATACACCAGTCACAATAACAAGTAAATACGAGAAAATGTAAGAATAATAGGGGTGAACGGTGTTTGGTGGTAGATAGTGTATCTTGAAGAGTGTTGTCGGATTTCGAGTGGTTAATAATAGCGCAAACAAACAGGTACAAGTGGATCGTCGAATGGAGTGAACAAATAAAAGCATTATTTTCGTTTTACACCTATGCAAGTACATATTTTTCTGAAATCATCTCCAGAAACCACGGGTTAATTTTTCGATTTAATCACGCATTGTCATTTGCATTGTTGCTGTGCAGACGCGATGTTTGCTGAAGCACCTATAATTGCAAATTTAGTAAATAATGTCTCGCTTTGTGTGGCACTAGTCTAAACTTTTAATGCTGAATGATTTAATTGGCTCTTTAGAGTCACAAATCAAAACAGTGTAGTGTAAATACAATATATTTATATTTCTCTAAAGAACAATTCCAATTTTTACTAAAGGTGTCGACTGATTTGTAACATTACAGTTTTTTACGTTGTAAAATCATATTTTATTAGGTAAGACCCTAATAACCTGTTAGATCCAGTACTAAAAAAAAAATATTTTCGTGATAAATTATTTTCCTTGTGATTTACCATGGTAAAATTTAATGAAAAATTATTGGTGGAATCCGAACGCACAACCCTGCTTTCTACGTGTTACCAATTATATAAACCATAGAAACGAATTAAATATCTTAATGTAATGAGTAATGCCTGTAGATATATGATGAACTATAATTGTTTTTGTAATCTCCAACGTCGAAAATTAATGCAAGCTCCTATTATCTACATAAGCGCGTTTCCAATTGCGCCACGCAGAGTGTAGGAACGAAGTTTAGATGGTTTTCGCGACGTATTTTTAACGATATTTTGTTTCTTTTATTATTAATTTTAGAGAAAAAGGGTGACGGGAAAATTGTAATCTAATATAATTTTTAATCAATGTAGTATATTACTTTATATGCTAAGTAATGAGTTGTTGTCAATACTTTTGTTCAGCTTAACTTTTCCAGTTGCAATCCAAGGTTGATTTTTTTATAAATACAAGTCATAGCTGGTTATGACTTTATAAGAAAGCTTGCTTTTTCAATTATCGATCGTATGCTATTCGATGATCTTTGTTCTTATCTTGTTCTATCATTATACTTTACATCAATGTTAAATCATTGCGCCAGGTCTTAATTTGCCCGCACGCAGGAGCTATACGAAAATTGACGGCTTTCGTTGACCTAATCTCTTTCCGTTTTCTTACTGTGTACCCAATTTCCGTATCGACCCTAACTCTAGTGATAACTTTTTTGTTCAGTGCAGTGGCCATATCAAGTAACATATTCACGTAATAAGAAGAGAAAACACAGCTTTATGAAGAGATCATACTTTCTACTAAAATAATATTGCATTGTAACTAGAATAATGTAGTCTAAGTAAAAAGTATTAATAATAAAACGTGTTCCAATTCGCGATTACCTTTTAAAATCAAAATAGAATACATGTAAGGATCTTTTCTTGCAAATGCTACAAATGCACAAAAGTAGTGGTTTAGTACTTTTCATCAAATTGAGACATAATACCTTGCAAGTGGCGTGCTGGCGCTTCTCCAATTTCTATATATTAGTATTATATCAGTAAAGGACATAAAAGATGTTAAAGAAATTATAGATTTTCTATCTAGTTCTGGCTTCAAGCCAAGCTCATAAAATTGCACGACATACTCCACATTTTAGCATTTCTCTGTCGCTATACTAAAAGTCGCCTAAACTCATCCAAGGGCATAAAGTCTTTTTGCTAATATTACTGCATTAATTGTTTAATAGAAGGAAGTCGGAAGGAAATTTGCAAAAAAATAGAAAGTTAATTGTTTTGTGCTTGTAGAAAAATTTATCAAAAACATTTAGAAATCAAAGTCACAATTAAAAAAAATAATAAGTACCTTCACGAAAATG
The DNA here is from genome assembly GCA_023509865.1 of Trypoxylus dichotomus. NCBI lineage: Eukaryota > Metazoa > Arthropoda > Insecta > Coleoptera > Scarabaeidae > Trypoxylus > Trypoxylus dichotomus. The sequence goes on from CM042078.1 coordinate 13,709,529, forward strand.
CTATATATTAGACTATAAATATCTGTGTCACGAAATGTAGATGATAGAAGCTTTCAATTTGAAGCTATGGAACCTGCATTGAATGCCAATCAAAATATCGCTACTTGCAATAGCAAGAGCATTATTAATTATCGATTACCTAACTTAGAATTACGCTGTCAGAATTACGATGATCAACAAATAATGTCTAAATCTGTCAGTACGAATACCAATTACATTCTAATATTATGTCACAGATAATTCCATCTTTTCATGGCGTTTACCGTGATTAAACCCAAATCGTAATCAAATTAGCGATGTCATCTTATAAGAAGAAACGATATTACGACATCTAGCGGCTTCCATTTACGAGAAAGATCGTATCTTCGCAGTGTAAGGTTTCAAAATCGCGTAATTTTGGATCGTTATAATTTAATCACTATTTAACCCATTTGACAGCAAAGCAGACGAGACAATTAGCGAATTTACTTATGTACGTTTTGAAATGGATTCCGCGCGCGAATTCTAACGACGAAGTGACCTAATATTCGCTTAACAAATGAGCGCCCGCTTTAAACGGACGATGAAAGGAAAACTGCGGCCGGCGTCGTAAAATTCAGGCAATTTCGTGTAAAATTAAGCGACGCACGGCCTTAAAATGAGGAAGTTGAAGATTTATTCGTTAAGAGATTTTTCGGCGAATCAGCTACAATCTTATTAACATTCTACTAGTACAATTTGTGCGTTCCCTTTTGTCCGTTTAGATGTGCACTCTCGCTCATAAAAGTAGAAACAGTTACAATTTAGTTAGATTGCTTCTAAAACTACACTGGCACTATATTTTTTATTTTTCGACATAGTCTCCCTCTACACTAATGCACTTGGTTCATCGATGCTATAACACCTTAAAGTCTCCTGAAAAAATGTTTGTCCAACCTCTGCGAACCATCTCTCTACAGGTTGCATTACTTCATAATTACTGGAAAATTCTGCCCCTCGTAAGAGTTCTTTTAATTTAGGGGACAGCCTGTAATCACTACGGGCCAGATCCGGCGAATATGGCGGGTACTCCACTAATTCAAAGGCTACTTGGTGTATAGCAGCCATAGCAATACCAGATGATTGATGAGGATGATTCCTTGAGCACCCCTGAATACAGATAGCAAAACTTCTCCAGCAGACGGTATGACCTTAAATTTGCATCCATGGTTACATACCAACTAAGAAAGTTCTCTTTGTTTGCTTGGTAACTTTTCAAAAGACGCTTACAAATCAACACACGATTTCTTTTTTGATCAATGGTTGACAGTCGGGGCACCCATCTTGCACTCACCTTTTCCATATCTAATTCTTTAGGCAGTATGTTGTGCACCACATGATATGATAAACCAGTATCATACCACAATGTCCCTGATGCGTACTCATCGGTTTTGCAGTACGATATCGTGTACCTTTTTAATGTTTTTGTCTGTTCGTTACCGTTCTGGGAGGACCACCAGCATGTTTGTTTTACAGGATGTTCTTCCGCATTTAAAATCGCAACACTAGTGTTTGACTATATCATAAGAAACTGCAGACTAACCAATAGCTATCATAATGTCTTTATGAATTTGAGTTGGCGTCATGTCCTCTTTCTGGAGGTATTTTATTATGACTCTTTGTTCTACGGGATTTATTTTTATGAACAATCAGGGTACGCAATTGAAAAAATAGCCACAGCACAACACATTGAGATACAAACTTGATATTATGTAGACCATGAGTGTGAGAACCAATTAAAAGTGAGGAGTGGAGCATGATGATTCGTCCTCGTATATCTTCTATTTCTTCCACAAAAATAGACCATTGCTGCAAATACTTTAATTTGGAATTCTTGCAAATTCGGGTGTTGTAATAACTTTCTTTTATATGGCGACTTTTTTCTTGTAGACCTTTGTCTCCTCTGCCTCTTCTTATGGAAGATTGCATACCCAATCTTCAATTGAGAAGAAACCATTTTTCGATGTTACAGACTTTATAAACTATTCAATAACCCATTTAAATTTTTGATCGATCGATTGTGATTTTGATAATTATAGTAGAGTGATACAAGATTTAAATAAGTTGTATCTTTTGGTTTTAAGAACTGAATCTCGTAGTAAGAAAATAAATAAGCTCCATCAATAGAATCTAGACAAAAATATTTTTGAAAAAAAACGTTTTAATTGTCATCCCAACTACAGGTGATCTTATTTATTTGAATAATTTGAAAAAATGCAAAAAAAGTCAGGACAAAAAAGGAATTGAAAGCAAAACAAAGGACAAAAACGTATACGAAGATAGGTCCTATAAAGAAGCATTTGCCAGATGATTGAACGTATTTTATCCAATTCGAGAGATGTTCGAAATTGCATCGGTTCTTATCTTGACATCTCACGGGGTGGTTCCATCCGAGCAAAGCGACAGACACCAGCGTTTTACTCAATAATAGCCACCGAAGTCCTTTTTGTCTTTCCAACAGCAGCACACTTTAATTCCCCTTATATATGTACCTACAACAACGTATACAGACACGCGGAGACGAAGGCTAGGGTACGCGACGAAGACTCCGGTTTCTCCCATCGTGTGTGTTTATACTATATACATACACTCTACAGCGTCGAACCGCAGCATCAGCGGACACTGAATTATTCGTGTCCGAGTTGTGTTTGCGAGAATGTAAAACTTCCAGAAACGCGAGGCTAGTTAACATATTGTCAACCAGGTACCAAGCCCGCATATTTACTAACTCGACCGAACTTTTAGCGACCGACTATAAGGCCGTTCGTCTTTATCCCGTACGAAGTTTCCATTTTCCATCCTTCTTCACGTCTTTCAGCGTAGAGAGAAAAAAAGGAGGAATAAAACAAAAAGAAACGAGGAAAAGAATTTTGCCAGAAGAAGAAAAAATAATATAGAAGGAGAATCTTCTGTGTTTCGACGAAGCAAACATACCAAAAGCTTGTATGGAATATATTCGACGGTTATAAGGAAAGATTTTTGTTTCAAGTCGTATTTTCTGGCTGTAAATTGAATTAAGCGTAGATAGGAAAGCAAGTGGATAGCAACAAGGTAATTTGTTTAATTTCTTTAGCTAGACTTTACATCAAACAAAACTTTTTCCAAATTAATAACAATTTTACTAAAAAACTGAAGAAACCGCAATGGATAACAGCATATTATCTTTCATGGCTAACGTTTTTATGGATAAATTTGAAACTGGCCTTAAGGATATTGCCTCATTGTCTTATTTTCCGCTGCTTTGGATTAGTCGCAAGCAAATGCTCAATAACCGGAGTTCTAGAACAGCTAAATTCAAAATTTCAACCTGTGGAATGGAAAGCGGTAACAGGACTCCCTTCTTAGATATGTTAGTTATAATAAATAGGAATAAGCTGACACAACCATGGTTCTTTTTGTATCATTACATATACGTTTTTCCTATGTGTAAGTTTAAAAAGGTAATTGCCAATGATTTAGAGATATGGCAGGCAACCAGTTATACACCAATGAAGGATCTACCTACAGCTTAATGATTAAATTAGGTTACTTCGGAGAGAAAAAGAACATTTTTTGAGAATTATTTCAGATTTTTTATTTATACATGAATGTTAAATTAAATACATAATGAGCAAGTATTATTTCATCTAATTATCCTGACAAGCCTATACCTTGTGCGAAAACAATTCTAAACATCTTTAGGTTTCAGGTTTGGTGCCATATCATGACCCCCAAGAGCAGCTGGTCCAAACGATTTCTTTCTTTAGGGTTACTTGAACAGTCAAATTTATAACGCGTAAATACGTAACATGAACGAACTGAAAGACGATATACGCACTGCATGTGATGGAATAAACTCAGAACTTATTCAGAATACCTTATGTTACATTCAAGATCGCCTTGCTTATTGTCTTGAAGGACAAGGAAGTCACTTCGAAAGTTTACCATAAAATTAGATTGCATTTTGTTATGTTTTTTGTTTATCTTGATTAATTGTTAAGATAAAATAATGTCTACGTCAGATTTACAGAATAGTTATTTTATTGGTAACTGATAACGATTGCAAGGACTGTGTGGATGTACAATTCACAGGTATAGCAGTACACTCCACTCACACAAATTAATTAATTATGCGAAACGCAGCGTTTCGGGAGCACGTGGGCTCCCATTGTCAACCGTGTTACCGACTGAAAGTAAAAACTGTATCACACATGCAAATTATTTTCTACGCAGGCTCTAAAATTTCTAACCATATGACTATTTACAATCTACTAGGTGGCCTCATGCCTTTTACGGGGAAGGATGGACCGAAAGCGAACCGTATCATTTAACAGGGTCTATGGTAATAAATCCATCAAACACGAGTGTGCAATTGGGGGTGGTTCTCTGTTCAATAAGTTTCCGTTCTTTTTCATATATACCGTTTCGTACGCGTCTAATTCTCTATACGAGTTCACGTTTTTAAGTTGTGTCAGATTTTTTAAATCAATCTTATGTCCGGATTTTACCATATGCTCTGCTACGCTTGATAGTTCAGGTTTGTCGAAACGATAGTGTCTAATATGTTCTTTGAACCTCGTTTCGATACTCCTTTTGTTTGTCCAATATAAACTTTCTCACAATCATTGCATGCGATTTGGTATATTCCAGACTTTTTTATCATCTCCGGTTTATCTTTGGGATTCCCTAAGAGATTCTTTAAGTTGTTTTTGATACAAAAGACAGGTTCATGTTTAGTTGTCGGAAAATTTTACTTAACCCTTTTACTGTTGGGTGAAAAGGAAGAGTTATAAATTTCTTGTTACCGGTGTTTGTTGATGTCAAAGTCGTGGAATTTCTGATGTGTTGTTTGTATTGGACCTTCCTTAAAAATACGGTCGACATCCATAGAAGAGAAACCATTGTACCTCGCTACATCTTTGATATATTTTAATTCTTTGTCATACCTGCTCTTGTTTAGCGGAAATCTGACGAGTCTATTGACCAGAAAACTAATCGCGGACATTTTTTGTTGTTCGCAATGGTGCGAATCAAACGTGATGAATCTGTTGGAATTAGTTTCTTTTCTGTAGATGTCTATTTCTAATTTATTATTATTGCGTATGACTAGAGTATCTAGAAACGGAAGGCGATTGTTCACTTCTTCTTCAATGGTAAACTTGATCGTGGTAAATTTTGAGTTCAGTTCTGCTAGAAAATCTTGTATGTTTCCTTTGTTGGTGTCAAACACAGCGAAAATATCATCTACGTACCTAAGCCAAATTCTCGGGAAATATTTGGTTTCTTTTTTCAGGTTTGTTTCAAATTTGCTCATGAAAAGGTTCGCAATAAAAGGCGATAGAGGATTACCCATCGCCGTGACTTCCACCTGTTCGAACAATTATTGGTAACTGGTTTTGCTAGAAACTCATGGTTCTCGCTCATTTAAGATGAATGTATGATTGGTTGTCTACTATCCTGCTAACTTATGGGTAATTATCTTACACATAGAAAAAATGTATGTGTAATGATAGAAGAAGAATCCTGTGTAGAAAACTCACAACAACTATAAATCCACCTTGGGAACATCAACTTTTGCGTGAATTAACTCAAGTTAGTGATGAAATTGTGAAATCAACGATCAATGCCAAAATCTAGGGTGTAGTAATTGATTCAACATTTAAATATAAGACATCAAGCAATCTTTAAAATCCTATGGAACTACTTAGAGAAGTTAGATGAGATTAATAACCACAAAAAGTTATATTCCGGTGGTATACAAAATGTTGAAAGGTGGTTAATGCAAGTATAAGATAAAGTGAAGTCCTTCAAGGGGCCGTATCTTTAAAGTGGAATCAAGCCACTCTGAAGGTGCTAAACGCGAAAGAAATGAGAAATTAGCAACTTCTGAACGAAGTTGTGGGAAATTGCGAACTTCTTTTCCCTGGAATTACTTCGACAAACCGTGAAGCAATCAAGTCTGAGTTCATGTCGAAAATATCTTCATAGAACGACATTTCTTCGACAATAGCCTTGCTCAAGTAAGGACTTCGTTAACTGATGCGAAATATGAGATTGGTGAAGCTAAATTGGACGAGAATCTAGCCCAGAAAAAGTAAACTTTGTACGATTATCCGTTACGCCAATATTTTACATCTGCAATTGAAAACAAGACAGTTACCATACATGGATTGTGATGCTGATACTAAGCTAAATTGAACGAGATCTACCAAAGGTGCAAAGAGATTACGTCAACAACCATGAGGTCTTCCAGGTCTTCATCGAGGTTCCAGAAAATTGCAGAGATTGGTTACCTACTTTTTCTGGAGAAGCTGTTTTGTTAATGAATGAACCTTCAATCCAAACTTAGACGGTATAATGACGGCTGATCGAAATTTTATCAAGTTAAAATTATTGGATCATGTAAGAAGCAATTTGACGTAGTTTTAAAACAAACGCTTATTAAACTAATATTAATATTAATAACGTTTAGTTTTGTTAATTTTGTTAATTAGGACGTCACAAGCTCAGTTTATCTTTGAATCTCGTATGTGGCTTTAGTCAAGTTCCGAAGCAGCCACCTTCTTTTGCTTTTCTCTTTTATTTTGTACAAAAGACAAATATATTTTAAGCTTTGAATATGGTGAAAGTTTGCACTATACTGCCTCTGAATGCACTACAAATCCTGACGTAACAGTAACCTACAGCGTGAAATAGTTCGAATTGCTATAAATTAAATGTGTTAATTTGGCGGCACATTTTAATGTCTGAAGAATACTTTACGAACACTTAAACCTTAATTCAATCCTCATAGCAATAAAGCACAAAGTATGAAGTTCTTATACGCACATACTACAAAGTCGGTTTCTTATTCACCTACTACCATCAGCGTCAAACTGTGCGGATGTCGGCCACAGCATAAAAAATGATGAATCGTTCTCCAACATAAGTTATATTCTATTCAGGTAGCAGTAACATTCGATGTAGTCAATAAATTTCGACTCCGTTCGCTTCTTCACCGTTAAACGCGGACGCCGCTGGAAAGCGAAATATCCTACGCAAAAATTTTCGGTGTAAACAAAACTGACGGATAGCCGTTCGGATAGATATACTCGGTAAATTAAATTGAAAATGAAATTACTTCGAGTTTAATTACATTTCTAGATATAGGAGTGGTAAGAGCTTCATGCGGTTGCGGTGAAAAATTACTTTCTGTTTTAATAGATGAGTGCTCTAGTTTCATCTGCACTTAATAACCCCTCTTTTTCGAGAAATTAATACGTTTGATTAAGTATCCTTGCAAATGGAAAAGTGTTAAGTCGTTCCTAAATGAAATGAAGGGTATATTATCAATAGGGTATAGACGTCTATTTGAGTTCAAATTTTCCTTGTCAGATGAATTTTCGTTTTTATGAAATGTTCTAAAGCGTGAAAGAAACTGTCATGGCTTTACACTCTTCAGTAACGGTTGTACGGAGTATGTCTCAGCATTAATGAGTTATGCAAAAAGTTATAAAGTCTTTAATATAGTCTCCTTAAACCATACAGCGTCTCCAGCGTGTTTTCTACCTAGCAACAATTCTTGTTCCGTTAGGCTGTTTAGAACCTCCGTCGCAACTCTTCGGATGTTTGTTGTTCCGTAATGGAAACCTTTAAATTTCCGTTTAAGCGTTGGGAAAAAAAATAATCACACAGAGCCATGTGTGTTAGAGTCCTGGAATGTTCTTCTCAGCCAAAAATTCTCTAACCGACAATAATGTGTAACTGGGGGCATTATGGTGATGCAAGATCCGTGAGCTGACAACGTCAGGTCGCACACGCAAAATTCTCTTAGCATACGTTTAAAGACCTCGCGATAAAAAAAATTGATCCATCGTCTGGGCTTGCGGTACGAATTCTTTGTGGACAATTTAACGAAAATAAAAAAATGATAAGTATGTCGATAATGCCCCCAGTCATAGCTCATCGTCGATATTTTTGGCAGAGAAGAACATTCCAGGACTCACATAGTTGCCCCACAATCCAGACATGGCTCCATGTGATTATTTTCTTTTTCCAACACTTAAGCGGAAATTGAAAAGTCCTTATTATGGAAGAGTCATGACGCAGGTTCTAAGCAGCTTAATGACACAAGATTTCCAGAATTGTTATCAGGAATGGAAAACTCGATGGAGACGCTTTGAAGGGGATAATACTAAATTGTAGATGCATTCAATTAAACACTCTAAAACTAATTATTCTGATTAATTCTGAGACATACCTCATATGAATGCTTTATCCAGTTGCCATCAGGATGAGCTCCTTCAGCAGTGTCTTAATATACATCAAAACCATGGAGAGAATTGTGAAAATGATATTGATTTGAACCATAATAGAATTCCAACAAAATGATGCCATATGTCACGTAGCTAATGCCACTATCGACTCATTGCAACTGTTAGTATCCTCCTAACACGTGGTTTCATTCCGTTGAATTAGTTCTTATAGGTTATTTGAAGTTAATGGTGCACGTAACCACGAATTTGTTCTTGGCCGATTGACAGCAATAAATCTAATGCCGCTATCTCAGTCTATTTGTCAAAACCCTCAGCGCCAGATAGATGCCATTAACTATGGAAAGTTGTGCAAGAAATGCATCTATTTTGCATTTAGTTCGCTTTTACTTCAGTTTCGATAATTCTTACGTGACAGAAACAATTATGCAGTTTATAATGATTATAAGTCATTGAGGTTTTGCCATACAACTGGAGTGCTATAAGGTGCAGATTTAGCACCATTATTATTTATTCTATACGCTAACGATCTACTTGCATCCTTAACGTGTGCCTCACTTGCACATATTGCTTAAAAAATTGTTTAAGATCTGCAAGAGAGTTGACGTTTGGAGATGTCTAAACACACAGATTCCATTTATGTAATAAACAGTGAAATCTTAAAGAGAGTTAAGTTATTGTATGCGTTGTTACAAATTCTATGGCAATGTATTACTGTTAAAGAAACTCTATTTTAATCATATCTTCAGTAAGCTGGAATATGCCTCATAAAGTTTTCGTCGCCACATTACCTATACTTGTACTTGGATATTAAAACGGTACACACACGATATTTGAAGTATCTGTTCTTGAAACACACAGTGGAAAAAACCGTATCAACAACAGTAGAAGAAATATTAATTACATCAACAAGTTAAATTATCAGCCGTTAAAAGGAATACCTGGCATCTGTAGTTGAATGGAAATTCACGTGTTCTTGAATGAGTGCGTTTGCGAAAATTATTACTGTTTCGGCGTATATTACAAACAAATTTGAAGGAGTAGAAACAAATGAAGATAAACTAAATTAGAAACCAAATATCTCAAGTCCTTTCATAGTAATGAAACTGAAATAAAAAATAAATACATAACATAATAATACATAACGTCCCAAAACTTCCCGCTTGTATAATCCGATGTTTCCAAATACCTCTCTGAATATTCACTTAATTTCTAAATCTAATTCTCTATTCACGGCACACCGCAAGCTTACGCGATTTAGAGCGCACAACGCGGAGTCATAGAACCTTGCTAATCACGACGACAGATCTAAATTTCCTACATTTAATTAGTATAAATACGAATACCGCTCTGCATCTGTTTCCTTTGTCCAGATCATCAGTTGGATATAATCTAAAGTAATTCGAATTCTTTCCAACTTTGTTCCCTTCTCCATTACGTTGTTACTGTTGTTGTGATTCTATTTGGTCGTAGTGTTCGCGTCCATTCACGAGCGATTTAGTTTCACGACGGAAAAAGTAAATGATTTTCTGCGGCGGATTGATTCTAGGCAACTCCTTCATTTCGCGAATATATAAGCGCCGTCATTGGTATAAAGGAATGTCTAATGTGAAAAGTATTGAAAATGATAAGTGGATAGTAGATAATTTGTAGATGACATTGGAGGGTTTATTATTCATGTGATGTGTTCGTTATCAAATCAAGAAGATCAAACAGATCCTTCTAGAGACTGAAAAATGTCTGTCTAGATGTATGCAATTGCTATTGTTTTCTTGAATATGTTTTCCTATTATTATATAGTTACTTGTTTAATCCGAGGTATAACCTTTGTTTTGAAGCATTTTTATGCAAGAAACCCACCTTATTGATCAACGATTCTTGAAAATGTATTCAGTTATCCTTTCTCATACCGTTTTGTACTGGTACTGATATTAAATAATTCAATTGGATATCAAACAAATACTAAAATGTTACACATCATACAAAGTAATTTCATTCTAATATAACTGTTGAATATTCAATATTCCCGTTGGTTTCCGAGGATGGATGCCATCCATTCTTTACTCTATATTTTGACATTTCCTCTAACGTTGAAACTTACTTTTCTAACACAGATGCTTTGAGATATAATTTCATCAAAGTTAACTACTTCACTATATACAACAATACCTTTAACATTGATTGGTCTTTTCTGGATAATACTGATAACGTTGATTTTGCTGCAATATATTTCTAGGACTTTCTTTGTAATATTTTGGATGCTTAGGTTTCCAAATACATTGTCTGGAAATTTATATTTCCTTCATGGTTTAGTCCACAAATTAAGTACAATTGAATACTTTAGGTTGAGGTGGTCAAAAACTAAAAATATAATACTATCTCAGTGATCTCAAACGCCTACGAATTATTTTCAAGTCCCAAACACGAGATTCTTACTACTTCTACTTGCGTCTTATTGAAGCTAATATTAAATGTAACCCGAAGAGTATATGGAAGTTTATTCATTTTAAACGTGGCATGACTAGAATACCCCATATATATTTTAATGGTAAGATATCAAAACGCATTACTGAAATATTCCCTAACGTTCTTCTACGTGATATAAAAACAAACGTATACCATTGAGGAGAGTGTCGTACTGAAGAGCATATGGATTTTTCCATCCAAGGAATCTATTGATGATGTTTTAATTTCAAACTCCAATGCTTGCAAATATGTACTAATCAAACTATTAACTACCATCTTCAATCTGATGCTGGTTACGATTTGAAAGAAAACCAATATTGTTCTTGTCCATAAGAAAGACGATGCCTCGGATGTTTCGAAGTATAGACCTGTCTCAACTATTTCTAACTTCACTAAAGTGTGGGCACTTAATCTGCCCATTGATATATCCAGGTGTGATATCCTGTCACCGTATCAGCACTTTTGGCTAGAATATCTACAATCACCAATGCAACTGTTACATGTGTATGTATTTACCTCAGCTTTCAATTAAACGAGCAGAAAGCCTAAGTTATTACAATATTTAGTAATAATTATTTCCCTTGTAATTTTTAGTGTTAATTTCTAAATTGTTTTCATTTTTTTTAATCCTACATCCTTTATACCTTGTGGTGTCGGATTACTATTCTCCTCTTCTTCCAGTTTCCTGTTTGGAGGCAGTTGTTTGGCTTCAATCCATCCCATACTTCTTTTTTCTAATGTTCTATATATTTGTCCTTCACAGGTGTTTCGGGGTTTACCTATTCTGTTTTCCGCTCTGTTTTGGCTTTGAAAACCTTTGTTATTCGATCTTCTTCCATTCTGTGTATATGTCCATGCCATCCCAGTTGTTTCTCCTCTATGATTATTTCTATTGGCTTGATATTTTGACTACTAGTGATTGTCGTGTTTCTGATTTTGTTTATCCTTGTTACTTCCTTTATTCTTCTTAAGATACTCATTTCCACGGCTGTGACTTTTCTCTTGATTCTATTTGTAGTTGCCCATGACTCCTTCCCATATGTCAATGTTGGTCTGACCACTCTTTTGTACATCTCTGTTTTGTTTGTTTTTGTATTTCTTTCTTATCTAAAATTATATTTCTTAATGTATTATATATCTATTCTATCATTTCTTCCTTTCTCTATTCTCCCCTTATCTCCAATGATTGTTCCTAAGTAATTGTATCTTTTAACTGGTTCCAAGATTATTCCTTCAATTCTGATGTTATGCATTTTTTCTTCTACCTCTATTATCATTGTGTTTATCTCCGTGTTTATCTTTCTTAATTCTTTTTGGTATATCTTCAGGTTTTGCTGTAATATCTTTTCTGTCTCTGCTATCAATACCACTGGGCACCACATTAGAAGATATACAACATAGATCTCAAAAAAGCTTTTCATAGAGTAAGAAGAGAAGATGTATGGCAGAGCCTGGAAAGGAGAGGGGTAGGGAGAAGAATGATAGAGATGATTAAAGCATTGTATAAAAGTAACAAGAATAAAGGCGGAACCTCCAACGCAGAATCACCTGAATTCGAAACACAAATTGGATTAAAGCAGGGATGCGTATTAAGTCCATTGTTATTGTCTATACAAATAGACGATGCTGCTAAAAAAGCCAAATAAAAAGGAAAAGGTATGAAAGTAGGAAACTGGAAAATGAATGCAGTTAATCTACAGGAACTAATGTTTGCAGATGATTGTCTTCATAACAAACTTTAATAGTCATAAAATGCTCCTAAACTAAAGGTTATGTTCTAATCGCATGAAATGTCAAATAATAAATCGAAAATATTAGTGTACATACGATTCGCATAAGATGTATACTGCATACGAAAGTTGAGACGTTCTATAGTACTACCACTTTGAAATTTGTTTTAACAAAATAATCTTCCGTGCATAAGCGCATACATATGTAAATTTTTCAACTACCACCATACAGATAATAAAGTCCGCACCCGAATTTCAATAAAATCAACGCTAGGTTTTTCTCGTTTCGCCCGCTAATATAAGCGCGAAGGCGACAATTTATATGCCCGCGCCTATTTCAATAGTCCCCCCGTCGGTACGAGGATGATACAGAGAGAGAATGAAAAGGAAGAAAAAAGCACCAACATAAAGAGGAATACCCAACAACAACGGGGACAAACGCGCAGCTGGTTTCAGAGACCACCACAGGTGACAATTTATAATTTTATGAAGCTGCAACCGTATATAAACACGTAAGCGACGCGAGTTTCGTGTATGTATAAATGAGTGGTGCTGCGTATGTCTGCGAGCGCATTTTGTTGGCCATTGTGAGCCAACAAGGCCTCTTATGAAGTTATTAATGCTTGATGGTATTATTTACTCTTTATAAATGTTGGTGGACTGTGAATACGCTATGAAAGGGACGAAGGGGAGTAAAAAGAGACGGAAAGATGCTCCTTTGGAAATAAATATGAAAGAGGTTACAACGAATGAGTTGTTAAGGGTAAAAGACTATACAAAGAAAATGTATGTTTACTTTAAAAAATCAACAATAATATAGAAATAGTATTCAGATGTTTATGGTATTTTGATTAGGAGTAGGCGGGATAGAAGTGCCATAAAGTGGTTAATTTATCTTTAAAGTAGAAAAAGCTAAATTTCTTGTCCAAAGTAAACTTACATTCAGCCAAGACAATCCAAGTTTTAGACAAAATAAATGTTCTCCCTTGTTCGCTCAAATAAGAAGGGATTTCCTTTTAATCTAAGCAAATACTACGTTCGCAAATAAAAAGATCAATTCCAATAAAAATGTTACACGTACCACCAAAAAGGAGCTGATGCTGATTGCTTCCTTTGTAATAGGAAAACACATCATAGCGATCTTTGTGTTTGCAGACAGATCGTTAATATATACAATGAAGAGTAGGGGACCAAGAATGGAAGCTTGAGGTACGCCGTCGCTTATGGTTCCAAATTTTGAGCATGTTCCATTTACTTAATCGTACTCTATCTGTCAAGTATGAGTGTAACACTTTTAAAAACTTCCTCTATCTCCATAATACTGAAACATTTTCACTAAAATATAGGCTGACAGAACCGAATGCTTTTGTTAACTCCGACATATTTAATTCAGAGCACACATCATCATCAAAGGCCTTATATATGTGCTCAGCAAGCTGAAGTATTGGTGTTGTGGTTGAGTGAAAACGTTTAGTTCGATTGCTAGATACTTTTTTACTAGAAATAATTATTAATCCTTAAAGCAATACCTTGGTCAAAAACTTATTAATGGGACCGATAACTCTCTTTATATCGTTAATTTAATACTCAAAACATAGAGTATAATTCCGCTTTTTTTTAGTTTTGTTAATTAAAACAATTTCCTCCCTTCCATTAAATTCTTTTCTTAGAAATTTTTAAAGAAATACGAAATGTAATGGCTCAACAAGGAGTGCAAATATCCACGTGTACAGTACAGTACGTAGACGATTGTACGAAGCCGGATTAAAATGCAGATGACCCTTGAAAAAGACACGATTGACACCGATGATGAAGCGAGCACGTTATGAATGGGCGAAAGGTAAGACAAAATAACTTAAATGAATACGTAAATCAAGCAAATTGCTTTTGTTTAAACAATGTCTTTTAAGGCTGCATATAGCGATGAGTCAAAATTAGAAGCTATGGCCCAAAGAGCTGAATATGTTCGACGTCCATCTGAAAGGTTTGGTGATGTTAGGGTGTGTGTCAGTTGTGGTATAGTCCTGTATATCTGTTGAAGGTCCTGGACCACTGTATTTTTGCCAAGGCACCATGAATCAATACCAATATAAACGTGTATTTGAGGATGTCTTGATGCCATCTATCAATGATTGAGATCCGAGTAAAGGCATTTACACATTCATGCACGATAAGGGACCATGTCACATGGGCAAATCCATGTGTGGAGCGTTCTAAAATCACGCGTGTATTCGAGAACAAACACTACAAAAGAGCAATTAGTAAGAAATATTCAGGATGTGTGGCAAAATGACGCTACAATTAGACATACCATTAACGCTTGCATAGAAAGTATGCCAAAAAGAATAAGAGTGATTATAAAAGCCAAACGAGGCATTACAAAATATTAATTATATAGTTGTGACGAAGTCTATAAACAGTTCTGAATAAAGTTATGCTTTTAAAATACGTTTTTCATTATACATTTTAACAAAATTGCTATTTTAGCAAGTGGTCGTAATAAATTGGTCAGGGACTGTTATTACCAGTAAATTTTCAGAAATAATATATAAACGACAAACCTTCTACATCACTACGTTCATACAACAGAACAGAATGCACTTCCGAGGTTCATGCGCGCACTCACCCTAGGGGCAGGACTTCGCACCCTTCGCACACGAGGGCGCCTAGCAACCACTATACGCCCGTGGTGGTATCGACTTTTGACGCGTCTCCCTTCGCCGCCGCCACCACCACCATATTCCCTCGTATCGACGCCATGATTCAAGCATGGCGTCGACGACGCGCGTCGTCTCAACTTTCTCACCACGTCGTCGCGGTGCGGACGACTCAATCCCGGAAAGGGGTGGGTGGCGATTTCCCGACACCTCAACTACCCGCCGTCGTCGGCCGTCTAAACACATGCTGCTACGTCGAGCTAAGCAAATATTATCATAGGGATAGGGATCGCGACGCTACTGAGGTTGACGAGGAGTTATTTTAGGATCGGACGAGAGAGGGAGACACAGTTTCCAGTCTAACATGTTAATATTATTAAGTTGTAGCGGAAAGGGATAGGAATGGATTACTTTCGGAAGATGATGAAATGTCAGTTTGAGTGACGAGAGAATGGTAGATTGGTTTAAAGTTACGTCTAGATTGCGTAATCTTTTAGTTGTAAGATGAAGATGACAAATTTTGCTTCGAGATTCATTGTTTAGGTATGAGTTAAGAAATAGTGTAGATGTAGGGAGATTTAAAGCGTAACTTTTCATCATGTGAGCAAAATATTGAGTACAAGGTGTTTCTCTTACAATTAATATAATATACAATCATAATCGTGTAAACGTATTTTAGAAATGATGTGCTAAACCTTACAATCATTTCAATCACTGACGTAAAATCCTATTAGAAAATTAAGCATTATTATTAAAAAATCAAGCCGCACCACCATAAAAATACGAATTTCTTCCTCAAAAAACTTTGTTTAGATTAAAACAAGTTAAAATTGATGCGCTAGTAATATTTCATCTGCTTATTTTTCCCTTCATGACATAACATCCATAAACGCAAGACCTGATGTGACTGCCACTCTTATTCATATCACTGAATCTACAATATTACTACTGACTAAATTCATATTTAACTTCGTAGAAAAAAGTATCTAATTAAATTAACTTCTTGCAAATTTATTTAGTGTTCAAGAATATTGATTTTATACACATCTCCAAAGAAACAACTTTTCTCTTATTATAGATAAAGCTATCGATAGAAATGTTGTAGAATATCTTTGTCTGTTGATAAAATATCTTGACAATTTCCCTTGGATCCATTATATTGGACAACGTCTATACTAACACGTTTTATAACGGTATCATTACATTAATAATAATAGTATCCCTAACGCAGTAATGGAAAAATGTGATTCTGTTATGACTCTGATAAAAAAATTTTTCCCTATTTATAGATTTGGTCAAATCTTCGATGCGCCAGGTCCGCTTCCCTGCTATTATAATGTATTTATGCTTCATTATATGGAACAACATTTTAACAGTACTGCATGCAAATAAAGTGTTAAAATGTTACATTGAAATATAAATACATTATAACGCGTACTATCTTGTACCATACGTGAAACACAGCAGGGAAACGGTGACAGATTGTTTCAAGAAATTCGGTCAATTTTCGTGTCGGTCATGCGTGCGGGTTGATCGGGAACTGGCACGCCGAAAATTTGAGCAACCCTACTTATATTATGAAATATATTTTGTCATTCATCCGATTTATATGCATCGCATTCGTGTGAAACCTTATCAATTAATGTGCAAGATCTAATGCAGAATATTTGCAGTTATGTACTTCAGTTTTAGCCATAAGAAAATGTCGGATTTCAGAATTGTAAAGAATTTTAATGCAATATAACGTCCTTAGATTATATTTTCTTGATACTGCAAGTACCAATTATGAACAAACCGCAAATAATATTGCCGTGAAACTAAATGATCTTGTCACAAAAGTGTATTTGCAAATCTTAGAGTTCTGTGATGTATATACAAATACGAGGGTATGTCGAAAAATAAAAAATATAATTCCACTGTAGTTTTACTGCAAGAGGGTCAGGACTACAGCATACAAATCCTCCCTCGTATATTTAGTTGTAAGTTATCTCTGAATTAGTTTCAGAAGAATTAATCATAATAAAAGATGCTATTTCACTGGTATTTAATGGGAGTCCAGCATGTAGTATTTTGTCTAATATTAGAAGCTCAGACATAAGCAAACAAATAAAGTAGTTGTTTAGTTTAAACTCGCATAAAAATTATCTTATCTACTGCAGCGGCGTTCTAATTCTCCAATTTGGAAGGATACATGTTAATGATAACCGCCCAACAAAAATAATGTCTCGTGGTGCCTGTAAAATACCAATTGATATAGGGTATTTCTTATGTGCTGGTTCCAAAAATAACTCGTACTTCTTCCTAACAGCTCTAGTTTTTGAGATACACCGCGGTGGAATTTATCACTCTTACGTAAAAAATTTCACAGTTATTTATTAGTAGAGCAGATACTTTCTAACTTTCACACGCTCGGATGATGTAACATCAGCATAAAAATTCATTATCTTCATCGCCACTTGGATCGTTTACCAGAAAACTTAGGTGATGTTAGTGAGGAGCAGGGGGAAAGACATCAGCATTATAGAGGAAAGGTACCAAGGAAGATGGCCGATTACTGCTGGAATTTTCAGCGAGGTTGTTCGGGCAAACCTCACGCAAGGAAATCTTATAAAAGGAAATTTTTAACTGATGATTGAAAGTTCTATATGCATATTTTTTTTTTGTTAAAGAAATACCTCCTACCCATTTTTTGTGTTTCAGTTAACAGTTACCAAATAGTAATATTTAAAAAGTTACGTACATAACAAAACATTACATCTGATTTTTTTCCTAAGTAGCACAGAAAGAGTGAATAGCGAAAACTAGATCTGACGCCATTTTTGGATTAAACACCCCGAAATTGCTTAATTACACATCCGAGGCACCAAAATGTGCGTTGACCAGTGTGACGCATGAATAATCATATCTCAATCATGAGCAACTTCGAAAAACCTATCTCCGACATAAGAGGGCTTGTAGTTTATGCGACTGACCACGTATACTACGCACGCAATGTGTGGGAAGCGCAGCACCAAACGTACGACACCAAACGGCATGTCGGTGTACATTCGACCACATCCTCGAAACCGAGGACGCCTGGAATGTGGTAGCCGTGCGGATAGACAACGTCGTCGATTCGCGCGCGTTCAGTCGTCGCTTTAGGAAAAACTGGCTGTTTTATGTACTTGTAAACGACATAACACCATACCGTACGAGGTCTGCAGTTTTTCCTTTCATCTTTCTTGTCGTCTCTGGCGTTGTTTGTGACCATCGTCGTTCTGTTGGATTCGCGCTCTTTTTGCTTCCTTTCTCTTTATACCATCGGACACCACGGAATTATATACAACCATACGCTTCGCAGCGGTGGTGGCGGGTGGAATTCTTCGAACAGGACGGCGTTGCGGATAGGCCGGCGTACGGAGAGAAATGTGCTTTTGTGTAATTTATGGGAATGGATCGCGTTGAGGGGTGCGTTCAGTCGATTCAGCGATTGGAAGTCGGTTGAATGCGTGTATGATATCGTTATTTTGATTTTATTCATTAAAATTTTTTATTCTATTTATTTCTATTCTAATTTCGATAATGAAAGTTTAATAATAACGCAATTACAATACTTAACAGTACATCTAGTTTAACATTGTTTGCTGCTTCTCCGAATAATTCAGTCGTATTCATATCCAACCAGGTTCTGAGATTTTTCAACCAAGAAATTCGTCTTCTACCAATACCCCATTACGTTTCCCTCTAGAACATTCTGCAATAGGTGAAATCTGTTCTCGTTTCTCATTTACTGAAATTTAAGGGGGTTTTAAAGGAAGAACAGTGGCAAAAGCCAATCTCTCATAACCGGCTGTGTATAATGGACATTCAAAGATATTATGGAAGTCCATGCAAGACATCTGTTACACGTATTTATAATTTTGGACAAATAATACTACTGTCCAAATAGAAACTTATTTTGAAGAAAACATTTACACTGGTTTCATAGTAACTGTCAAATTATATGTGTTTATGTCACACAAAGTTTTTGGACCATTACAAGACTGTACTGTAAAATTCCCTTTGCTTTTTACACATTAGTTTTTATTTGGCTAGCACTGACATTCGTTCATAACTAGGAAAACACTTTTTCTTCTTCTTCTAATAGTTCCTATCCGTTTCGGATGTTGGCTATGGTTATTTTAACATTGTTGCCTGCTGCTCATAATAATTCCGTCGTATTCATACGCATCTGCATAGTGGACAGTATTCAATCTTTCTCCATTCAGAAAAATTCCAGATTCTGTATATTCGAAAGCTTCCCTGAATATGTACTCTGAATACATATTAAACAGTAATGGAGCGAGAATGCAACCTTGCCTTACACCTCGTAGTAAATTTGTCTCCTCTGTTGCGTTATTCGTGACTCTGACGAAAGCAGATTGATTCTAGTATAGGTCAACTATTATCCTGATATTTTTTCCATCTAGGCCCATGCTTTTCAGAATTTTCGCCATATTTCTTGGTGTTTTAGTCAATCAAATACCTTCTGATAGTCAACAAAACATACATACACTCCACACTTTATGTCTCTTCACCGCGAAATAATATATACCTATATGATGCATATGGCTTCTCTTGTGTCCACTGCATCTTTAAATCTGAATTGCGTAGATGCTATTTGTTCTTTATAGTGTCTGTAAATTCTCCTATGTGTGACTTTGAGGACTGAACATATTTATAAAAAAAATTATACAGTTAATCTAAGGTAGTAGTGGTGTATTGCCGGCTTTTAAACGAGATAGTGTCTTCAACGCTACAGTCACTGGTGACATTAATTCCATGGTAGCTGTTATAGACTTATTACTTTACTATTAAATGTTTTATTGTCGGTGTGGCACTGATTTATATTCCCCCTAGTATAACATCACGAATTAAACATTCATTTATCTTAGCAATTTCTAATGTATTTTGGCTACTTCGGCAGATTTGTAATAAAGTGAAAATTTTCAAAAATTATAAACTGTTCTTGAAGCACTATTTACTAACCATTCATTTATCTTAGTAGGCGGCTTTCATCTTTCTATTCTATTTTTGCTACTTCAGTAGCTCAGTAATAAAGCGAAGGTTTTCAAAAAAATTCTATAAATGCAAAACAATATGACAACTTGGTAAATTACGATGGAAAAGAATTGGATTTATTCTATTCTAACATGGACCGTATCATTGATACACTACGTTCTAATAATCCTTTCTTGCATAAAGACCCACGTAATCCTTGTCTTGCAATTACATATTCTGCATTACAATGGTTTCCATCTGCTAATAACTTTAGGTATAAGTTCAACAAATTGTTATACACAGATTATCTATCATTATATAACCATTCCGTGAATTGTGTTTGGATTTTTGTTGCTGGATTACTCTGATGTAAATGAGGCACTTGGTGGGTTCTACAATGTTAAATGCTCCATTTTGGATCTTTATGTGTCGTATCAACGTAAAATCAATTCCAATCCGCCCTGGTGTACAATTAGGCTTACAACTACAATTACTACTACTAACAAAACTAAAAATTATTTCCACCAGGAATGGAATAGAACCACAAATGTAACTTTCTTATGGATAAAGAAAAGTCTTGTTAGAGAGCAAGTTCATAACAACTGTGAACACAAGTTGAACAAATCTCCATCCAAACTATGGAACTTTCTTCGTACTAAACGACGTTCCTCAAGAATTCCTGATAGGCTTTATAATAGCGACAGCAACTTTCCGAAGATCCCATGCATTTATTAATATGCTTTCATACACTGCAATGCATTTCCAACATTCCATTGATACTGCATCTAGTCATAGAGCTCTTCTACATTTCCAGATGCTATTTCGCCAGTAACAGAGGAGGAATTACTCAAAGCAATAGATACTTTACCCAATAAACACACCACGAGTGATGACTTGCTACCCAGCATTTTAGTTCAGGATTACAGAGATGTACATGTATGCCCACCCACTCCGAATAACAATGAATATGTCTACTTTAACCTCTATGTTTCCCACTAAACGGAAAATAGTGAGAAATGTGCCTGTCCAAAGGAAGAGTTACTGTACATCTCTGACTAATTACAGATTGATATCCATAATATCCAACTTTGCTAAGGTGTACGAGAAGGTACCAGCATCTACAATAATGCTGGTCCATTTATCTGCAATAAGCAATACGGTCTACTTGAAATAAATGTTGTTTGGTATCACAATGTATCAGTGAAGTTTTAGATAAACGTGGCTATATCTTTTATAGATTGGACTCTCTTAGATGTGTCCCTTTTAGCTTACAACTTTCCTCCTTGTCCTATTTACCTGAATGAAGACGCTATGATGTAATTTCCAATAAAAATCTTTTTCGAATGTTTCACAGGACTCTAGTCTAAGTCCACTCCTATTTTTATTACGTATCAACGATTTATTGTTACGAGTGGGTTTCCTCACTCTTGCATAGGTGGATGAAAGAAAAATCCATTCAGAAACCTCTAGCGGCAGTGATATTTTCAAAACTCAAGGAAGCAATAGCTTTATGGCTACAGTCATTAATAGCAGCTGAGTATAATAGCAGTGTTGAAATCTTGTTCCATGTTATGTTGAAATTAGGTCCAATATTAATTTAAATAAAGCTTTATTGTAGTATCTTTCATTTTAATTAACACCTAAACGTTTTCTTCTACTTTCTACCAGCTCTCATGTATATGCGTATGGAATATGTGCTTTCACTGCAGTTCCTTTGATTACTTTTTTATAATTCAAATTTATTATTACGCCACAATAAATTTTTCTGACATTTCCTTAAAGGAACTAATTAAAATTATATCCAGAATATCACGCAATTTAAAACGCTAGACTTCCTCGAGATGGTAATTTACATGCTATAGATATAATACTAACGTTACACGCACCTTATTCTATATAAAATTCGAGGATCACAAAACAGACGTATGTATGTACATATATATAAGTATGTTGTCCGAGAACTGGTGACACAATTGAATATTTTTACAGTTCGTCTGGAGAAAACATTAAATAAAAAGAATAACCACATTGTATACCTTTGTGTATGTATCCATTCTTGTAAAGTAATGAAACCGCAAATGCACATCCCGCTTTTATATTATATTTTATGGTGAATTTTACCATGTAGAGGTACAATAAGCCAAAAAAGTTTCCTGATAAGAAAAGGGAACCTATCTTATTTCATTATGATCTAAACATTTAAAAGTTTTTCTATTTTTACCGATACCTTTTTCAAATAGGTAACGAATTTTGGTGAAATTATTTGCTTTTTTTTTAAATTACAGAACAGAAAACTAAACTACCACCCCGTAGAGTTGAACAACATCACAATTGCACACAAAGAACCAGAGAGATACTTAGGGCTCAATTTTAAATGGTAAGTTAAAATGGATACAACATGTTGAAATGAAAACAACATAATTAAAACTGAAATATATACTGGGGGTTGGGGAAGGACTTCCAGCTGTCTATAAGAAAACAAAAACCATACGACCTTTAGCAGTGGAGTTGTATAAAAAAAAGCAAGCCCCCAAGTACTTGAGAACTGACTGCTAAGTAAAATCGTCAATCCTCCTTGATATGTTCAAAATGAGGATCTTCACCGGAAACTACAGGCAAGGACAGTCAAAGAAGAAATCAAGAAAGTTGCCAGAAGAAACTCCATAAACATTCAGATGTTAAAGTGCTTTATCATCATTTAGTAGGATAACCCTAGAGAATCACACCTTTTAAGTTTGCGTAATAATGCAATGATCAATGAAAGCTAGTGTATGGGATGGTGTAGCCATATCAGTTAATTATGCAAAATATATTGAAGTAAACACTAGTAATGATAAAATTACGGCCCTCTTTACCAACGTTTCAAATTCCTGAAGAAATATTACTCAAGGCAGGATTTGAACCCATGATTTGAACTCACAATCAGTTTCGTGGTGTAGTGGCAATACGTTCCGCCGGTTACGGAAAGGTCGTGGGTTCAAATCCTACCGTAACAGATATTTTTTCAAGAATTTAAAACTTTGGCAAATTGCAAGAAAGCCGTAATTTTATTATTACTAACACCAATAACAGTAATTAATCTTAAGATATATATATATATATATATATAGATTTAAATATGAATAGAATGTTATAGAACAACCTGTGTATACTCAATAAATTCGCTTTTTTGTTTTAGTATATATTACATAGAAAAAAATAAATTCCAGTAAGTTTTTCCAGCACTCAATTTTGTTAGGGAACTTTTCTAGTTTATTGTACGCGACTATATAAAAGCAATTCTGCTAAATCCCCTATTTAATATTCCCTAAGCGTACGACGGCCGAAAATCCTTGAAAAACGCACCCACACCGCTTTTATTTATCAAGTACGTTTGCATTAATTTATTTGTTTCGCGAGCAACGTTGACATATCGATTTCGTTAGAAATTGCTGTCAATTATATTTGTTTTTTTTTGCTCTCTACGTTCATTTGTTTCCATGGCTTACTTACTACTGTCGATCGAATTGATTATTTCTGCGATATTCGTGTTTCCTACGCCAACTCGATTTCAGAAATATATCTGTAGGTAAAGTAGATTTTCTATATTTATACAGGATGTGTCAATTTTAGTGTAGGAGTTCTTATGTTGTTAGAGATGTGGAGATATGGAATTACCAGATCGACTTCGCAAAATTGTCTCATGTATACAGAGTGTTTCGTAAGCAGATGCAATGCTAGACAACGGTTCTTGAATAACTTGAATAGTAATGATGTTCTTGATAAATGTTTCTTTACTGACGAGGCCTGGTTTCATCCTTGCGGATATTTAAACAAGCAAAATATCTGTATATAATATATATAGAACATAGTCGTCAGAAAATTCTCATGAATTTGTAGAAAAACCATTACATTCGCAAAAAATTGCTATTTGGTGATTTGACAGTGTCAAAGGCAAAGCATCATTGGGACCATATCTTTTAATAGAGCAGTAAAAGATACTGAAGCACAATAGAAGCTGAAAGATACCGAAACGAGATATTGCAATCCTTTATTAATCAGTTAAATGATTTCTAACTGATCAGATTAAATGATGATGATATTACAGAAGGATACTTTCCACAAGGCAATTCTCCAGCACATTACGCTGTACAATTTTTTGTTGATTTGGAAGAGTTCTTTGATAATCGAATAGTGAATTTCCCTCCAAGGTCTCTAGATCTCACAATTCTAAATTATTTCATTTTTCTGGACATGAAGAACACGATTTTTAGAACTTCGTAATACATTATTGAAGAACTGTGGAAAAGCACTACAGAATTTTGTAATAATATAACCGTTGAACAATTGTCAAACGCATTTGAACACATGAAATGCAAAATTCGTACATGCACAAGAAGGCAACATTCCAAGTATCTTCTTTAATGTAGTTTTTTTTTGCAGTACACGCATTTGTGCAAATACTGCTTTTTATTTAAAACATTTTACAATAAATCACATATATAGTACTTGAACAAACAAACTGGCATGTCAAAATATTTCTCTAAGGATATTGGTAATTCCGAGTGAGACATCCTGTATAGTATACGTATAAAATAGTTACATTTTGACGGTGCTCTCATTGGATTGTGTTACATCTACGTGCTTGGGGCTGTTTCGTAATCGAATGACATTTGAAATAATTTCGAGCTGCCAATTTCCACGGCTACAATAGATCATTAATTGTGGACGTTTGTCATTACCGTTTGGAAAGTTATTAAGGGCGTGGCCGTTGCCGGCCGCCTATGATTTACCGTGTGCCAGAAATAGACCTCTATTGATGAGAACGGTTCGTCGTATTAACTGCCCGCAGGTCATCTCTATACGCACAAAACACATGGGTACATAATATACGCGTATATATAGATCCTACTGATGTTCAAGCATAACAATAAAGCAGCGGAAAATATTCCATATAACCACATTCGATACATATTGTGCACATACATACCAGTACAGTAACTCATAGTATACACGCTTTACAGTTGCCGTAATAATCGAAGGGAAATTTGTATACGTGTTAGCAACTAATATACTAATTAATGGTCACGAAAATTTCGTTAGAATTACGTACGTCACAACTAACCAGTTTCTAGTCAGCTTATGTCAAAATACCTATACAACTCTATACCCATTTAATGAAAGAAACAATGACTTGAATGCATTTTTCTGCTTTTGTTTATTGACAGTTACTATTGCTTTATCTTTTTTCAATTGCTTTTACTATTGTATCGATTAGATTTTATTTATAAGTAGCCTTGAGATTTTGCTAACTTCATTTATGCACTTTGGTATCAATAAAAAATACAGATGTAGTGCGTCGTGAATGTACAGCTATGTTGAAGTATATTGAACGCGCACAAGAAAAAAATTATATTTATATTAATATCGATGGCGATTTCAAGTTATATGGTTATATGGTTTGAGAAACTTATTTTAAATATACAAAGATTTTGTTGATTTAGAATTCGAGGCTTTTTTATAGTTAATGTACATATATTGATTTCAAAAATGAAGCCCATATAATTGTATCTCACATCGTTTCTGTTGAGATTATATTTTAATATCCTATTTATTCCTCTAACTAACTAACCATTGTTCCCCTACAATAGTGCCATCTATTGGCATAAATCTAGTTAAAAGAACTAATACTTCAGTACAGAATAATGAAATGGAGGTGTTTTAGAGAATTTAAGTTTCCAGATTGAAATCGTGTCATAGTTGCATGAGTCTACCGACTTTTGGGTTGCGGCATGTCGAAAAAATTTTCTCACAGCAGCCCAGAAGAAGACACGGTTTCAACTCGGAAATCTAAATTCTTTAAAAGAAAACAAATACCGCAGAAGCCTATAGCAACATACATTGAAAAGAAAGTGTGGTGTAAATAATCAACTATTTCTGTTGTGAAAAACTGAAGACAAGAAACAACCTTACTTATGACAAAAGATTTCAAGGCATACCTCTGAATTAAAGTAAGAGATCAATCCAGGCTTTGGGCTCCTCAAACTGTGTGCTGCGTTTATGTTAAAGACTTACTGAATTGGATGAAAAGGAAGAGCAAATCGCTACATTTTGGGATACCAGTGGTGTATGACATGATAGCCAAAATCGCATTAGTGACTGTTACTTTAGTAGATGCAAAGTGAATAGTTTTAATGCAAAGAATAAAAAAATTTACTTTACTACACTTACAGACAGTAGACAACTTGATACAGATACAATCAGTAACAGCGATTCACCACCACTTGGGTTCAACAATGAGTTCGTTCTTGAAACAATGAATGCATCACAAGCATTATCACAAGCTAAATTATTTAGTAAGGGACTTAAACTCTTTCAAATGTGCAACTAAGCCGTTAGGTTCCAAACTACAGAAAAACAACTTAATTGCTGCTGGTACGTCAGCAACTTTCTATAGGACTTAAATACTTCAGTAATGAAGGAAGTCTAGTTTATTGCAATAATATTCCAGGCGTAATTAGCAAACTGGGTTCTGCTATATGTGATGCAAATAACAAGGTTATTTATAGAATCTAGTAGTAAGTCTAAAGGATGTGCTTTTGTATATATCGATTATAGGTAGCATACTAAGTGCAACTGAAGGAGCACTATCAAAATTTGAAATATATTTTTTAGAAAATTAAATACGCTTAACAGCAGTAGTTGATACGTAGAAATTTGAAAGTAATCATGCATGATATTAGGCCAGATAATAATCCATCAATCCATCAATAAGACAGTGATTCAATACAAAAGTTTTACATCAAGTATTAAGAACATGGTAGGAGGTAGCCTTCATATAAAACTTACTGTAATAAAGCTATTCGTAAAGGTTATTGACAAAGATGGTAGCTATTTTAACTATCTTATGGACAAATTTCTTTCTCTTTCTGAATGCAAAAATGAAAGAAGGGAATTTTTAGATGAAGATAGGCAATTTAAAGCTAATATAGCTTAAAATTGTTTATGCTATAGGCATTTAGAACTTTGGAGATGCAGTATGAATCTCAAATTACACTTTCTGTTTCTACATTTGGAGCGATTTCCTGAAAAACCTGGAAGCAGTCAGTGAGAAGCAAAGAGAGAGTTTTCACAAGGATATCAGAGAAATAAGAAGGAGATCCCAAAGACCAAACAATACTTTAATAATTGCAGGTTATTGCTGGATGCTTGTATAGGGAGTCAGACAAAATATTCTAGATCAAACGAACAACATTTTACAGATGCGCTGTGAACCAAAATGTAAAATTTAGCAATAACAAATTTACAAATTCATTTGTAACTCATACAAATTTTGAGATATATACATTTTTTGATCATAATGTGATTGAGAAACACAGAAGTTATTTTTGAAATCGGCACTACTGGAATATTAAGAACTACTTTTCAAATTTAAAACAGCTCTCAACAAGATTTAATTCGTAGAACTACGTTATTAGTGTTCTTCACTACAATTAAGCTGATTTATTGCGATGGATATGTTTGGGAATTAAGTTATTGCTTGCACCCGTTTGGAGAGAGTTTAAATTAAAAAAGAAATAGTTTATCTGTCACAACTTAGGTTCGAATCCCTAAATATATTGTCATGGATTTCTTTCAATTTTACATGAGGTTAAATACCAAATTTACTGCACTGATACTTGAAATTGTATCTTCTTAAGTGACCTTAAACATGGCTTGATAATGTTTAACTTAAAGAGACACCTCGGACTGATTTGGAATCCAGACAATAGATCTTTGACTCTTTCTAATAGATTTATTTTCCTCTTAATTTCGAAAATATTTTGTCTTCCTATTTTCTTACAATTTGACAGTTTAAATTCATCAGGCATACCCCACGGAACTTGAAAACTGTTACAAATACAACAACAACAAAAAACTAGAACCAAGACGCTTACTATTGGCCGAAAAAGATATCTCACTTCATAACGCTAGGAAGAATTATGTGCGTGGATAAAACATCGTTCACTTCTCGTGTTAAGAAAAGGTTACTAAGATTTCCAAAGCAAATCTTCCGTCATATTATACGCCTAACATACTTTATACCTACAAGATAGTGTGAGAAAAAAAAATAGAATCTACCTAACCGAGAAAGGAACTCTTCGTTATTTTTTTGCCTCTCGCATAAACTCGGTCGTCTTCCTTTGATCGGGAGGCCACCACCTCCGGCTTCTCCGGGATACGACGTATGGAATTCATCGTCGTCGTCTTGTATTTGTTTTAACGTTCGGTCGATTCTAGTCCTTATGTTGGCGGAGTATAAGCGAACCTATGCCCAGCGGCGTCGTTAATGTATGTTAATATATGTGCTCTAAATATTATCTTTGTCGGTGATTGTAAACGCGAGGTCATAGGATCCAATACGCCACACAACGTAGCTGTGTGCGGTATTGTGACTAACTCCTCCGTAACGTGCAGTTCTGTACCGTTTGTACCGTAATGCTTATAAAAATCGCATCGTTTCTAGAGAAGAAAAGCAAATGAAATTTACTTGGATCAAATAAACTGAAGATAGTTACATTTTGCAATCGCTACAATTGTTTAAGAAGTTAAATGTGGGTAAAGACAATTTCGTTTGTATTCGTCTTTGGGGATTCTTGAGAAACACTCTTTCTTTAAGACAGTCCAAAGGTCAACCTTTAACTGAACTGGTAGTGTAATGAGAGGATAAATGAACTAACAAAGGAGGCAGGTCACACTTATATGTTCTGCAATATTTGCAAAAGGTTGTAAATAACTCGTTTATGGTATGATTCCACCTTCATTTGCACTATACAGAGTGAGTCGGAAATATGATGCAAGCAAATAATATATGATAATTGTGATGATATAATGATTTAAAGCATTTAATGGATTCCGCGAAATTTCTACAATTCCATATAATTTTCTAGTTCCACTATAAACATTTAGCAACGGTATAAGCTGGGAATTATTTAGAATTACGTTTCTAAACGTAAAGAAATAATAGAGACATTATTTTGTCAATATCATAGCTGTTAGATATGTAGGGGAAATACCTGCCGTATAAACGTATAAATATGAGCGAAATTTCTGTAATTGCACAGAGTTAAACAGACATGTTACGAAATCAGGCATTAATTTTCTGTGTAGAAAACCTCTAAATATCTTCAAAAATTTATTTATTGTTAAACGAAAGGTGAGTTGCTATGTGAGGAGGAAAAAGGATAAATTGTTATAAAGAGATAAAGTTTTCAAATCGAGTCGAAATTTGGACGATTCCATCATCTCATTAACAACGACGGTGAGTTTATTTGTGGGAGGATTGAATTAAGTCACCAATGAACTTTTCATTGCTAAAATACCAGAATAAAAAAGTTCCTAAGATTACAATTACAATCTTGTGAATATTTATAAGTCAAAATTACTCCAGAAAGCAATAGTTGTGCCCAGATCTTCGACTATAAGCTAGACAAATGTTTTCTTATGTATGTTATGTTGTAAATTGAATTAGATTTCAATTTCAAAAGCATTTGCACTTTACAGACAAAATGCTTTGATGTCTTCTTCGTGACCATGTTGCACCAAAATTCATTCTGCAAAAGTAATCTCTTCGTCATGATTGAGGATCAATCGCATCACCAGTTTCGTTGTAGATACGATCCTCAGTATCATCATTAGAAATTTCAAATCATACTGGCTATGCATTTTTTTCTTCTTTTTATTGCAGCTTAATAACTTTATTCAATTATCTTATAGTTGCGGTTTGAACATCGTTCTCAAGTCCGGTATCCAAAGATTGATCTTCATCATCAAATGATTTAGGATCGATATCGTCATAATCTTCGATATATGTGTATAAGTTCTTTCAACCCTGGCACTTTCTCCACTACACCTGGTTGATCTTCCTTTGTTCATTTTCTGCTTTTTTGAACTTTGACCTTCTTCACTTTTTTTTCATTTTTTTGGCAGCTCCTTTCATATTGTGTTTTCTTTCACAGTCTACAGCACAAAAATTGCAAACGAAATTCATGATAACTATTAATCTGGGTGGAATAATTTTCTTTTCTTGTTGAATTTAGATCGAAGTTTCCCACACCTGGATTCAAGGATGGGACATCATTATTTTCTTAATCTGAATTTGCAGTGTTTAGATTTTCATTTGCCTATTGGTGTTCATTCCACCTCTTGAAAGTGTTTATGTCATATATGTCTCTTAAAATCACTTTCGGGTTGTACCAATACATGCGGTTTTAAGTGCATGACCCTTGTATTAAGATTTTGCCATGCTTGATCAACTAGGTTGGAAATCTCTATCTTGGATATTTCAGAACGGATATTCTTTTTCACTCTTCTGGCAAGCACCTGGTCCAATTTATCTTTCAATGATTGCAGTACTTGGAGTACTATACTAATGGCTGCAACAAGTGTGGCTATTTTAAAGTAGTAAAAAATATTTGGGAGTCAGTCCACCCGATTCGACTTGCTGCATGGGTAAATACTAGACAGCTATCTTTTTCGTGAGAGAACATATCACACCAAACAGTCTAAAGATACCTATGTGTAACTAGATATGAATGTAGGAACCTATTTAAAAAACAGAAACGAAATTAGCGGAACTCAGGATGAAAACTCGCCACCTTTCGATTAAACAGCACGAGAGATTTACTGTTGATGACTAGAGAAAAGCAAAGTTTAGTATTTACTTGTAACTTAAACGTAATTTTTAAAAAAAATCTATTTTTTTTTTGGTTTATTTTCTCCCGACATTAGAAAACGTTGAGGTGAAGATTATAAAAAAATACCGTACTGTGAAAACAATAAAACAGATACGTTCTGTTATAGTCTTATTATGCAATACAACACAAAGTTCAGGGTCACTGCACTTTGTAAAGCGTACCATGAACCAGAAATAATTCAAAAACATTTATTATCGATTATCGTATATATTAAAGATGAGGTGAAACTAACAGCCCATACGTATTTATGCATGACAATATCGATTGTCTATTAAAAATTATCTAAAGTTAAAAGTATTAAAGTTGCTGGATTGGTTGGGAAATTCGCCAACCTAAATGCAATGAAAAACGCATAGAATATATTCTAGGCTTTGGGAATTGTACCAGCAAAAACGAATTAATGAAAAATACGTGATAGTTGTTAGTAAAGTATTTAATGTACACTATAAGGCTAGAAGTATTTACCTACCTTTAAAATATTACAAAAACAAGTCAAAATGAATTAAACCTTTTTTCTATACTTATACAAGGAACTGTAATAACTATGAAAAGAATGTACTTATGAATTTGCTAACAAAGATAATCATAAGTTCGTTTCGTCAATGTGCCGACCTTCCGCTTTTATAACTGCAGTACACAATATTGGCATTCTCTCTAACAGCGTTACCAGTGTTAGCAACTCTATTTTCCTCCACGTATCTTGTAGTTGCGCCCAAAGTACTGTTGTCGAATTTAGAGCAGATTTTCGAACCTTCTATAGAAGTTTGATCGGACTGAGATCTGGACTTTGAGGCGCCTACTTCATAATAACAATTTTTCTCTGTGCTCTAGTTGTTCCAAATACTCATGGCATATCTGTGCAATGTGTTTTGGATCATTATCCTGCTCGAACACGATGTTTCCACCAATTGATTGTGTTCCAGATGAGATGACATTCCTCTCCAAAATCTTCCTATAACCTTCCTTTCGAAGGATACCATTTATTTTGACCAAATCGCCTACAGAGGTACCGCCAAAACAACCTCAAATTATGATTGATCCTCTTCCATGGTTTATTGTTAGTGTAATACGGGATTCAAGTGTTCCTTCACTTTTTGATCTACAAACAAATGTTCTTCTGCTTTAGGCAAAAGGTGAGATATTTAGATTCATCGATCCCGAGTGCTTTCTTCCAATCTTCCAGCCTTTGTGTTCTCTCGCTCATGCTAAGCGTTTAGCTTTGTCTCCTTTGTAGTAACGGTTTCCCCATAGCAATTCCAAACTGGTGCAAACGGCCTTTTTGCTGTGGTGGCGCTAACTGGTTTTGGGAGCAAAATCTTCCTTCCCGCAACAATTTCTGGCTACGTTTTCTGTTTAATTCCTTCTGGTGGCGTTGTTATTTTTTGCCATAGGGGTGGCTGCTGAATTCACTACCACTTTTTTGATTTTTTCTAACATTATAGGCCACGATTCTACGGTTTAATTGCAGTAATGTAGCAATTTCTCGGTTACTTTTACCGATGATGTGTTTCCGTAGATATTTTTTTCTTGCCGACATTACTTTAACTTCACTACTCATTGCTTACAATGTGAAAGCTGAATGCAGGCTAAATTTATCATATTAAAATGTAAAAAGCGTCATTTTCGATATCTTAATGCCAGTCCGTTCATAACGTTCACATAAAACATTACGGAGGAATTGTAATTTCTCTTGTACTTATAGTTTAATAGTGCAAATATATAATAATTTCTTTAAATATTCTCCAATTATGCAGGTGGATACACACTTATACCCGGTAGTGTACATATAAAGATAAGAAAGTTCTTTTCTCTAATGCATCACAAATAATCAAATTAATCATCTTTCTTTTATGAGCACGCGACTTTCAACAGAAGCCCACGAACTTTTATTTGCACAAGATGAGACTCGTTGATAACCGTCCAGAGGTTTCGTGAACGACCGCTGGACGATGACGATAATACCGTACCTTCATAATTTCATTGCGTGCTTCACTACTACCCGGTAATGACTCCTTAATAGCTTCGGATATTACAAGTTCGATTTTCTAATGGACGCGAGCATCAAAACCTACCTAATCCCCAAAGGTCTCGCCTGTCTGTCTACTCGATTGTCTGACGATGGTGCCTATACCTCATGATTTTTAAGAACGAAGAACCCAGGCGGTATGACAGTAAATGGTGTGGACGTAGAAACTTATTTGCACAGACTTTATATTAGAATATTATTATATACTTTTTTTCGTTTTGATTTCGTACTTTTACATTGCGACGTTGGCTAATTTAGATTTCTAATTCGCTGTCAAAATATCTCGAATATACCTTCTCAATTATCGAATAGTCTCTTTCACCTTTTGTTCTATAATATCTATTATTGACAGGCTGTGATTTATTAGCTGTATAACTACTGATTATTGTTCTTTCTGTTTGTAACTTTACACGGTTGTTGCGCGTTAAACTCGTAACCTTGAATTTTACCGGGCATACACGTATACGTATATATTAGTTGTTATGCTTAAATGTCTCTATTATTATTGTAACGATTAATTACATGTTCATTATGTAACGCGTTAAATTCCAGAACTTGTGTGGTATGAAATCATAACTACATGAATGTATTATTTATGGACGGTTTAGATACGTTAAAAGTAGCAAAACAGTCTGTTATAAGCAATACAGTTACGGTATCAATTGAAAGGAAAGAAGACGCACGTCTTTATTTACTAAATACGTTGTTCAAGGTAGTAAATTTGAAAGAAATCATTTCACACACCTTTTATGCAATATTCTAAAAAGAGACAAATTTCTGAACAGACCCAAATTGGTTGAAAGCGAGGCGATTTCATACCGTACAACATTCCCGTTTTGCCGTAAATTGTGATTTTCACATCCTTACCATTCTCTATATCACATTTGCGTTTCGACAGTTTTGTTCATAATCATTATATTAGCTTACTATTTTACAGTATAGATTAGTTCTTCTCAGAGCTTTGATTTGGAAATTAACAGATTATGTAAATAATATGCAAATACAGAGAACTTTAGTTGTACTAAAATTATAATTTTATAGCTTTCAATTATGGATGAAGAACCTAGCACCACTACTGCTAAACGTATAGGTGTGTAGTCTCCTCAAAAGAAACGAGTGAAAGCAAATCACTTGAGTAACGCTGAAGAGCAGACAATTTTGAATGCTTACAGAAAAAATGTAAACGATACACCCAACACAAGAAAAGGTGACATGATTAAGCAGGTTTCCCAAATACTAAGTAACTTTATTGAGTGCAATATATACAACATATTAATATTTTACAAGATAATGTGATTGTAGGAATTTCAAAACCGTCAGTATATCGGGTTATCAGTGAGTATAAAAAAACAGGGACAATTTCAGAGCCAAGAAAGATAATTGGTAGACCATTTTACAGGGATCTTTTGCCGTCAAAACTGCTGTTCGCCTAACAGTTCACTATATGTTTTGTATAGATTGTTTTGTCGAAAGAGAACATCTGATTACTACGAGGAAATGAATTCCATAGTTTTCGAGGAGTGGTTTACTAAAATACTACAATATTTACCAGAGAATTCTACCGTGGTGATAGATGATACACCATATAATAGCAAGATATCCATCTTACGTTGTCATCATCCAAAAGTTTTAAGAATTTACGTCATCGGGTCCTGGTAGTTTTCCTTCTTCCATAGATTTGATTGAAGAGGATTCTTCCGGGCTATTTAGCCGTGGTCATTCCGGACGTTTCGTTTACAGCTGCGGTAAATATCTTCAGTGGCGTGGTCGAAGTGTTTGCTTCGGTGGCTCAGCGTCGAATGATTCAATGTCTGACATGCGGCCGTTATATGTCTTTCGCTGATTAGTTCTGTTAGCGGCACGTGTCGCTGGCGTGTTTCGCAGAAGCGGGTACCAAATCTTGTCGATTGTAAGATTCTCTTTTTTCCTGTTGAAATTACCAGGGTGTAATTGTAGGTTCTGTCAACAGCTTCACACTACCACACTCGGTTACAAAGAGAGGCAATAGAAATTTTCAGACGCCTCGGTAATGCTTTCCATGTATATAGTATTCTAGTTGGAAGTTGAAACCATGCATTTGTTATTATGAGTTCTCGGCTTATTGGCTCGGTAAGTTGCCTCTTTCATTCCTTTCCCCCAGGTCATGTAGTCCTTTTCAGATTTTCGGATTAAAATCGCCCATTGCCATCTGCAGTTCCTGTTTGGGTAATTCTTTCAGTATTTTTCCGACTTGGAAGTAGAATTCTTTTACTTCCTCTTCGACATTTTAATATACTCTTTTTATTTTGAAAAGGCCTCTCATGACTAGTTACACGCTTATACCATAAGTAATTGAAGACAGCAGATAATAAAGAGAAGCTTTGTTCTTACATCTTTTAACTTAAAAAAACATTTGATCTATACCATTGGGTATTTAATAAACGCGAAAGCTCAAGAACAAATGTCCCGAAGTAATTGTTTCAAACATTAACGACAAAGAAATTAAAAATTAATCGTTTCAATTCAAAAGTTCATATTGACAATAAATTAGACCTGTAACAGCGACGATAAATCAACATTTAACACGTCCCCATTTAACACCTCATGAGAAAATGAAATATGAAATGCAAAGGATAAAAGAAAGTAACAGAAATGTAGCAGCAATCGTATATATTCGTAGTTATCTAGATATGATTTATAATTCATAGGTTTAAGGGGACATTCGGACGTTACAATGATATATAGAGAAATTGCCGATACGTAGTTGCCAGCCAAGTTAAAGAATTACACATGCAGTTGCTATATAGGCATAAATTAAACATGAACTAAAGCCGTAGCCTAGATATGATATGGAAATTTGTTTTGAGGACGAAGAGAATGAAGTAAAAACAATTACTGCGATCGGGATATAATAAATATGTTCTCAGGAGAAGTCGGTTAGCGTTTGTTCTTATTGCAGGAATAATTATTTATCATTGCTAAAGCGTTTATTATTGGCTTACAATTGAAGATTTAATTATAAGTTGGAGCAATCACAGAGTAATTGCTACAATATCCTATCTGTCCAAAGGAATAACCTTACTTATTACTGGGGTTTGGTCATATTACTTTAGATATAGTTAATATACTTTGCATGGGGAGTATACTAAAATATTCCATTTGCTAGTATATTAAAACTAGCAAATAACTACATAATAGAAAAAGATAAATCATAAGTGTGCAATTGCTACTACATGTCACTTTAATTCCTACTCGAATTTCACGCGATTAAATTTTGAACAATGGACTAATCTATTATCTTCTGTAAAAATATGCGAATTCAACCAATGTAGAATTTTGATATCTTATCTTCATGTACCTTTGAATCGAAATTGTAATTTCCCTACTTAAGTGACATCAAGAAACATTCGTACCTTCTTCATTTTAAAAATTGAATACGTATATGTTAATAAAATTAATTGCGTAGAAGGAACCAATAGTAGTTATAGCAATTCACAGGTATAGCAGTAAACTCCACTCACACAAATTAATTAATTATGCGGAAAGCAGCGTTTCGAGAGCACGTGGGCTCCCATTGTCAACCGTGTTACCGTCAGTCGGTAACACGGTTGAAATTTGTGTGAGTGGAGTTTACTGCTATACCTGTGAATTGCTATAACTACTATTGGTTCCTTCTACGCAATTAATTTTATTAACATATACGTATTCAATTTTTAAAATGAAGAAGGTACGAATGTTTCTTGATGTCACTTAAGTAGGGAAATTACAATTTCGATTCAAAGGTACATGAAGATAAGATATCAAAATTCTACGTTGGTTGAATTCGCATATTTTTACAGAAGATAATAGATTAGTCCATTGTTCAAAATTTAATCGCGTGAAATTCGAGTAGGAATTAAAGTGACATGTAGTAGCAATTGCACACTTATGATTTATCTTTTTCTATTATGTAGTTATTTGCTAGTTTTAATATACTAGCAAATGGAATATTTTAGTATACTCCCCATGCAAAGTATATTAACTATATCTAAAGTAATATGACCAAACCCCAGTAATAAGTAAGGTTATTCCTTTGG
This sequence comes from Trypoxylus dichotomus, assembly GCA_023509865.1. Classification (NCBI taxonomy): domain Eukaryota; kingdom Metazoa; phylum Arthropoda; class Insecta; order Coleoptera; family Scarabaeidae; genus Trypoxylus; species Trypoxylus dichotomus. The sequence continues at coordinate 13,746,446 of CM042078.1, forward strand.
ACAGAGAGGATATTGTAGCAATTACTCTGTGATTGCTCCAACTTATAATTAAATCTTCAATTGTAAGCCAATAATAAACGCTTTAGCAATGATAAATAATTATTCCTGCAATAAGAACAAACGCTAACCGACTTCTCCTGAGAACATATTTATTATATCCCGATCGCAGTAATTGTTTTTACTTCATTCTCTTCGTCCTCAAAACAAATTTCCATATCATATCTAGGCTACGGCTTTAGTTCATGTTTAATTTATGCCTATATAGCAACTGCATGTGTAATTCTTTAAGTTGGCTGGCAACTACGTATCGGCAATTTCTCTATATATCATTGTAACGTCCGAATGTCCCCTTAAACCTATGAATTATAAATCATATCTAGATAACTACGAATACATACGATTGCTGCTACATTTCTGTTACTTTCTTTTATCCTTTGCATTTCATATTTCATTTTCTCATGAGGTGTTAAATGGGGACGTGTTAAATCTTGATTTATAGTCGCTGTTACTGGTCTAATTTATTGTCAATATGAACTTTTGAATTGAAACGATTAATTTTTAATTGCATTGTCGTTAATGTTTGAAACAATTACTTCGGGACATTTGTTCTTGAGCTTTCGCGTTTATTAAATACCCAATGTTATAGATCAAATGTTTTTTTAAGTTAAAAGATGTAAGAACAAAGCTTTTCTTTATTATCTGCTGTCTTCAATTACTTATGGTATAAGCGTGTAACTAGTCATAAGAGGCCTTTTCAAAATAAAAAGAGTATATTAAAATGTCGAAGAAGAAGTAAAAGAATTCTACTTCCAAGTCGGAAAAATACTGAAAGAATTACCCAAACAGGAACTGCAGATGGCTATGGGCGATTTTAATGCGAAAATCTGAAAAGGACTACATGACCTGGGGGAAAGGAATGAAAGAGGCAACTTACCGAGCCAATCAGCCGAGAACTCATAATAACAAATGCATGGTTTCAACTTCCAACTAGAATACTATATACTTGGAAAGCATTAGCGAGGTGTCTGAAAATTTCTATTGCCTCTCTTTGTAACCGAGTGTGGTAGTGTGAAACTGTTGACAGAACCTACAATTACACCCCGGTAATTTCAACAGGAAAAAAGAGAATCTTGCAATCAACAAGATTTGGTACCTGGTTCTGCGAAACACGCCAGCCACACGTGCCGCTAACAGAACTGATCAGCGAAGGACATATAACGGCCGCATGTCAGACAATCGATCATTCGACGCTGAGCCACCGAAGCAAACACTTCGACCACGCCACTGAAGATATTTACCGCAGCTGTAAACGAAACGTCCGGAAGAAATTCCAAAGGACCACGGCTAAATAGCCCGGAAGAATCCTCTTCAATCAAATCTATGGAAGAAGGAAAACTACCAGGACCCGATGACGTAAATTCTTAAAACTTTTGGATGATGACAACGTAAGATGGATATCTTGCTATTATATGGTGTATCATCTATCACCACGGTAGAATTCTCTGTTAAATATTGTAGTATTTTAGTAAACCACTCCTCGAAAACTATGGAATTCATTTCCTCGTGGTAATCACATGTTTTCTTTCGACAAAACAATCTATACAAAACATATAGTGAACTGTTAGGCGAACAGCAGTTTTGACGGCAAAAGATTCCAGTAAAATGGTCTACTAATTATCTTTCTTGGCACTGAAATTGTCCCTGTTTTTTATACTCACTGATAACCCGATATACTGACGGTTTTGAAATTCCTACAATCACATTATCTTGTAAAATATTAATATGTTGTATATATTGCACTCAATAAAGTTACTTAGTATTTGGGAAACCTGCTTAATCATGTCACCTTTTCTTGTGTTGGGTGTATCGTTTACATTTTTTCTGTAAGCATTCAAAATTGTCTGCTCTTCAGCGTTACTCAAGTGATTTGCTTTCACTCGTTTCTTTTGAGGAGACTACACACCTTTACGTTTAGCAGTAGTGGTGCTAGGTTCTTCATCCATAATTGAAAGCTATAAAATTATAATTTTAGTACAACTAAAGTTCTCTGTATTTGCATATTATTTACATAATCTGTTAATTTCCAAATCAAAGCTCTGAGAAGAACTAATCTATACTGTAAAATAGTAAGCTAATATAATGATTATGAACAAAACTGTCGAAACGCAAATGTGATATAGAGAATGGTAAGGATGTGAAAATCACAATTTACGGCAAAACAGGAATGTTGTACGGTATGAAATCGCCTCGCTTTCAACCAATTTGGGTCTGTTCAGAAATTTGTCTCTTTAGAATATTGCATAAAAGGTGTGTGAAATGATTTCTTTCAAATTTACTACCTTGAACAACGTATTTAGTAAATAAAGACGTGCGTCTTCTTTCCTTTCAATTGATACCGTAACTGTATTGCTTATAACAGACTGTTTTGCTACTTTTAACGTATCTAAACCGTCCATAAATAATACATTCATGTAGTTATGATTTCATACCACACAAGTTCTGGAATTTAACGCGTTACATAATGAACATGTAATTAATCGTTACAATAATAATAGAGACATTTAAGCATAACAACTAATATATACGTATACGTGTATGCCCGGTAAAATTCCAAGGTTACGAGTTTAACGCGCAACAACCGTGTAAAGTTACAAACAGAAAGAACAATAATCAGTAGTTATACAGCTAATAAATCACAGCCTGTCAATAATAGATATTATAGAACAAAAGGTGAAAGAGACTATTCGATAATTGAGAAGGTATATTCGAGATATTTTGACAGCGAATTAGAAATCTAAATTAGCCAACGTCGCAATGTAAAAGTACGAAATCAAAACGAAAAAAAGTATATAATAATATTCTAATATAAAGTCTGTGCAAATAAGTTTCTACGTCCACACCATTTACTGTCATACCGCCTGGGTTCTTCGTTCTTAAAAATCATGAGGTATAGGCACCATCGTCAGACAATCGAGTAGACAGACAGGCGAGACCTTTGGGGATTAGGTAGGTTTTGATGCTCGCGTCCATTAGAAAATCGAACTTGTAATATCCGAAGCTATTAAGGAGTCATTACCGGGTAGTAGTGAAGCACGCAATGAAATTATGAAGGTACGGTATTATCGTCATCGTCCAGCGGTCGTTCACGAAACCTCTGGACGGTTATCAACGAGTCTCATCTTGTGCAAATAAAAGTTCGTGGGCTTCTGTTGAAAGTCGCGTGCTCATAAAAGAAAGATGTGTTACCGTCAGTCGGTAACACGGTTGAAATTTGTGTGAGTGGAGTTTACTGCTATACCTGTGAATTGTACATCCACACAGTCCTTGCAATCGTCATTAGTTATAGCAACTTTATCATGACCATTTTCTTTTTGAAGAGGTTTGTTCCTTCAATAGAAAAAGTACAATTTGACGGTCTTTCGTTGATTTAGTTGTTTCTATCTTTAACCTATTGACTCTTATTGATTACAATGATAAACAAATAGTTCTTTTTCTGCTCACTACAATCTGATACTTCTATTTTCCCTAACACGACATGTTTTTCTTTTCTGCGACATTTCAGGTTTTCCGAAATTGAGTATTATGAAGCAATATGTCAAAGCTCTAGATTTGCGAGGGAACTGTTTCAGGTATATATGTTACAAGCTTCCACGACTGTTTCGAAAAAAATAAAGCTTGGGGTATTTGATGGACCTCAAATTAGAACTACAAGGACATATCCAAATTTAATCAACTCTATGAACGAAACTGAGAAAGAAGCCTTGACTTAATTCACTTTGCAAAAAAGCTTCCAGTTATAAAGATCTAGTGAAATCAGTGCTTTAAAAATTTCACTGTCTAAATTGTAACATGAGCATAAAGCTTCATTTCCTTCATAGTCACCTTGATAGGTTTCCCGAAGATTTAAGTGCCGTAAGCAATGAACAAGGCCGACTACCGGAGGAGTATTTAAAAGAACTGCCAAATCAAAATACACATCAGAAAGTGTAGCAAACGAAAACTTATTCCCTGATTGTTGTTTGTATTTTTATAAGTACTCTTGTAATTAATTAATTATTATTAAATACTTGTACTATACTCATGACTAATATTGTATATAAATAATAAATGAATTATTAAAGTTTTATACGTCGTTTGCATCCTATCAGTTCCTAAGTAACAACTTAGTCGCTGTACGAATCTGTGAGTGGAGTTTTTCACCTTTTTTGATTATTCATTCGATGAATAAAACACTGCACCTAATATAATAAGTATATTGATATTTTCTACTGAGCTACAGGCTGTCTTTACTTAAGTTCCTTACGAGGGGAGGTACAGAAGTTCGTGGAATGAAAGGGTTTTAAATAAAATAAAACAATAAATCTATTTTTCCTTTTCAATATAATCACCCTTAAGCACAATACATTTATTTTTCGCCTCAAAATGGACCAAAATTGCCTCCTTTACCTCATTGTCGTCGGAAAACTTTCTTCCACGTAAGTCATTTTTTAAATTGGGGAACAAATAAAAATCACTAAGTGCCAGGTCTGGACTGTAGTGTGATGAACTATTGATTGAAAGCCATGCTTCTGCAGAGCAGGCATTACAACTTTGCTCTTGTGAACCGGCGCATTGTCTTGCAAGAGCAACACACCCTTGGTCAATTTTCCTCGACGTTTTCCCTTGATGGCCTCCTTTAACTTTTCTAATATCGCTGCGTAATATTCCCCGGTTATACTCCTACCTTTTACTCTACCTTTTTACCTTTGTAATCAATCAATAATATCCCCTCACAATCCCAAAAAACAGTAGCCATCAACTTTCCAGCCGATTCTGACACTTTGAATTTCTTTGGCGGTGGTGTCCTATTTTTATGCCATTACATGGACTCCTGTTTGGACTCAGGCTCAAAGTGATGAACCCATGTTTCATCTCCTGTAACAATCCGCTCCAAAATCTGTACAGGTTTGTCTCCACACAGCTCCAAAAATTGTTTGGACGCACAGACGCGCTGCTGTTTCTGCAGCGGCGTGAGCATTCTCGGTACCCATGTTGCACTGACTTTCGTCATATGGTGGTATCTGATACTCCAACTAATGCAGATAATTGTTTTTTCTTCAAACAGGCATCTTGCAGTAGAAATTTTTGCACTTTTTTGACGATGTCTGACGTGGTGGCCCCAACTAGCTGTCCTGAGCGGGAGTCATCTTGAATCGACTCTCGGCCATGTTTAAAAAGACCATGCCACTCATAAATCATTGATTTACTAGAGCACTGTTCCCCATAATCGGTTTCCATTTCATTAAATATGGTTTGAGCGTTCTTTCCTTGCTTTGTAAGGAAGTTTATCACAGCACGGTGTTTAATTTCCTCCATAGTTTCAGTTTTCTTCCGGATTGACCTGTTTAGCAGACAACTATTCGTAAAGAATGACACCTAGCGAGAGCCCCTATCCCCACTCCATCCCCTCCATTCCATGAACTTCTGGACCTCCGCTCGTACATTGTATACTGACATTATTTATAAGAAACTTCGGTTTTACCTTAATGAGCAATCTAAAGCTGCTTAGATTATTGTGGAAATGACATGTTGAGATATTTGGTAGTTAATGATTTAAGAGAATAATTAACATAATAGGAATGAATATAGTCCTAATTGAAAAGATAGCAGCAATTGCCGGGATTTCCTTACAAAACTCGTTAGTGAAACTTAGCAGTACTAATTACAAAATACATAGATTAAGATAATAGCAAATATACTAGCAAATAATAGACTAAATATCCCTGTACAAATAGATGGAAAGTAGAAATTAATGTGCGTACAAACACATGAATTATTATAATGTGAAAACACTAAATATGTAAAATATAAATTAGAACCTCGTTCGGATGATCCGAACAGTCGCATTAGTGCTTCTTCAAAGAACATAGTGTAGCATAGAGTTAAATTTTGAGGTGATACGCAAAAACTAATATGATTTTCAGATTCACCACATCCAAATTAGTAAAAAACAAGTCTTACATAGAAGTCAGCAAAAATTGGGCTGGGTAGTGTTACCTGCATAAAACATTCAATTGAAGTTAACAATATTAACCTGCATAAAATTTGAGGAAAAACTAACAGTATGATCAACGAAACGTTAGCACCATGGCGACATCTGTAGTCATTCCAACATATTTATGACCGTTGATCTTTTAAAGCAGGCAATCAAAATTTCTATTTCTTTAACTTTTTCTTTACTTTACTTATAAAATGGCAAAGCGTTTAACTCATACCTTGAATTTATCGAAACTAGAACAATCACATATACCTTAAAACACTCTGCACTTGTTTTTATTTTTAAGAAACATGATCCTTTTTTTGATTGAGAATTATAAGCCAATTTTGATATGAAGTGCCTTTTCAAAAAATGTTTAAAGGATTGCTGTCAATGAAATTTGTTGCTTTCTAAATAAACATAAATAATCAGGTAGGATTTTGAACAGAAACAAACATTGTATATAGAAGAAGATGGACATAGGTGCATACGTAATGCTCATGTTGTATACTTGTCGCGATCGTTGTCTTCCTTTAAAGAATTTAGGTGTCCGTGTTAAAGCCGTGTCGTAATTGCATGAGTCTGCCAACGTTTCGTTTTCAGTTGCATGGAGCCTTTGAGCTGCTGCATGTTGTATCGTTGCTATGTTTTTCTCATAGCATGCTTCTCATTTCATTTGATTTATTTAAGGCCTACGATTTAGTAAATATTTTGTTTATATCAATAAAAATGTTTAACTTGGGCATAACAAGTAATATTAAATTCATTGGATGTAACCTTTTACATTGTGGAAGATTAGTTACTAGAGTTCACAGTATCAAATCATAGGAATTCAACACTGATATAGGTGTGCTGCAAGGTGGTGTTTTAGGACTCTTAATTCTTTTTTATTAGTTGTAAATGATCTTCCCGAGTATGTTTCGTAAGATAATGTACTTCTGTATATTGATGATTGTTACATTATTGTTTCTTGAAGAAACAGTAGTTCTTTTCATTTTAAGGTAAACCCCGTCATTAAAAGTAAGTATATTATTAATCATAGTATAATACGTATCACTGAATTCCATAGTAAATTAAAGGAAACCATTATCGATAATTTTGTCTTTAATAAACAAATAATTTGCATCTCTAAACAACTAGACATTCCTTACTTCAACGTTGTTTGGAAGGGTCATACTGATTTTGTGTCCACAGGACTCCAAAAAGTGCCCTCAAAGACAGTTTATCATTTGAATCGTTGCTTTAATAACATTGTTTGAGGACAAGTGAAAACTATAGACCGCGTTTCCTTCTTATTATAGGAACGTACAATACAAGTTATATTTGGCTTAAACTACCAATAATCTTGCAGATAAACTTTTAAAAATCACAGTTCCGATATACCTAGACAACCCTTCAACTTTCATTTTTCAAAGTAAAGGCAAATCTTCAATTCATACCTGTACACACAACTATAAAACTAGAAACAAAAGCATCGTATCAAATTTCAAATTTACCAAATATTGCAGGTTTTAGAATTTTTGATGGGCTACCGCATTACGGGCCCAGTTTGTCTGATAGGACAGATTTGTACATAATGGGCGCTGGCTAGGAGAGGAACAGTTCAATTTCGTTTTCCTTTCTTTTTATTTCTTATTTAAGTGTTATTATTTTTGTGATTACTATACCTATATCTGACGTACCCTACTTATTTTTTAAACATCCGAAAGGTCAATAAACTATCTATTTCTCTCTAACATGCTCCACAACGTTTGGTTTCCAGACACTACTCGAGTTTTACATTAAAGCAACTATAATTTATCTATTCTCAACAAGTCTACATCTTCCTTTATTCGATCGAGAAACCACATCGTACTGTAGCAACGCAATTTCACCTCTTTTCCAGCTAGTGCACTTCTCGTTTCCACACAGCATAGTCTCCGATTAATGAGAGGGGAACGCTAACCAGAACAACAACGGCTCTAAAAAAGGCGAAATAAAACAAAAGACTCCGGCTTCCTCTCCAACGGGCGTACATATAAATTATGCGCACAATGCACAACTACCATATAATTGGGATTGTGAGTAATAATAAAATGAATGGCGAATTGCTGGTGTAATAACAACAACACCAACAACAACGGCTATGGCAACAAGAAGAATACCGTTCGTGTGTAGGTATGTACATACATCGAGGGAATGGAATAAGATGCGAATAAAAGAAGTTGTTAGAAAGAGAAGGCTTTATAAAGGTATGGTTTTTGATTATGTTGTGTATATTCAGTTCTTTTTGCATTTTTATAATGAGAAGTTAATTATGTTGTACAATGAGGACATTGTCTAGTGTTGTTGTGATAGCAACAGTCACACTTGCTTTCCATCTAACAATCTTTTGCATCATCTTGGATGACAGAGAATTGTAAAATTGGAATATTATAAAATTATATGTCATAATTTCTTAATAATTACTACCTAGACATTTTAAAGTAATCTATTTCTGTATATCAGAAAGACAAGGAAACTCACAAACAATTTGAGGTAGCAACATGGAAGGATTCTTAAATACAACTTAAAAACCTTGTGGTCTTTTAGGACCACTGAGAAATTGAGTCCACTCCCTAACCCTTTTTGTTTCTGAATTAAACTTTATCTAATCTCCTCTTCGTTTAGCTACTTTCACAATGTATTTTAAACTACCAACTACGGCATAATATACGGAAACATGCAACTATTGGACAATGTACCAGTAAATTCATATTAATTCAATTGATAAGAGTTTGCTTTTAATAACATTGTGTCTGCTGAGATATTACGATATACACTACCGCTCAAAAGTGTTTAGACACCCCTGTCTTCATGGATTATTCATATAGTATTATGTTTACCCAAAAAAACATTATAATAAAATGAAATACGTATTTAAAATGTAGTTCAGTAAGATAAACACCCATTATATCGCATAAGGTTTACTATCATTTACCTGCACTTAGTCGGATTACCATAAACTGTTTATTGCGGTGCAATTACAATAACAATCCCTCTGAATTTACTGGGTAAATTTAATCATCTGTTAGATTGTAGGTAATAATGTTTAAATTACATTCCTAGAAGATTATAGTGAAATCTGTAACCTATGGTCAGTTGCAGTGTGGTATTTACTCTATTCACGTCGTGAGCGAAATATCGTGTGACAATTTTTTAAAATGCCTCCGCGAAGAGAAATTAGTACGGAAACACGTGCGCTTATAATAGCTTACCATAAAAGTGGCATAAGTAATCGACAAATTGCCAAAAAAATGAAAATACACCACGTTACGGTTGACTATAACGTAAAAAAATATCGGGAAAGTGGCAGTTTTCTTAATAAAAGACGGAGTGGAAGGCCAAAAGCGACAACATCTGCAGATGATCGCAGAATAGTGGTTACCAGTAAGTTAAATAGACACAAAACAGACCCGGAAATCACCGCAGAATTAAATGTTGGTCGCCAAAAACTAGTCAGTGTTTCTACAGTCAAACGTTGCCTACAGAAAGCCGGGCTCCATGGACGCATTGCGATGAAAAAGCTATTACTACGCAAACAAAACAAGCAAAAGCGACTTAAATGGGCGCGTAAATACCAACACTGGACCATAGAAGAGTGGAACAACATCCTATGGACGGATGAGTCCAAAATTGAGCTGTTCGGAACCCGAAGACGCATATTCGTAAGAAAATCTGTGGGTGAACGTGCCAGAGAAGAGTGTATTGCTACTACTGTGAAGAATGGTGGAGCTTCTATCATCATTTGGGGCTGTTTTGCTGGTACTAGTATAGGGGACATTGTGAAAATTGACGGTATGTTAAAAAAAGAAGGCTACCGCGAAATTTTGGAGAACCACGCAATACCTTCCGGAATTCGACTTTTGGGTCAAAATCTAGCAAGATAATGACTCAAAACATTCCTCTAAATTATGTAAAGACTATTTACGCCTTTTAGAAGAGGAAGGAACTCTCAAAATTATGGAATGGCCTCCCCAGAGCCCCGACTTGAATCCAATCGAGTTACTACGGGAAGAACTAGATCGGGAAGTACGGAAATATATTTTTATTCATGAACGTGTATCTGTACATAAAAATAAATATTATCAACATTTTTGCTGAGGTTTTATACATTTCTGCTGTCAGTGAGAGTGCCTAAACACTTTTGAGTGGTAGCGTATCTACAGACATTGTGACATCTAGGTATTAAAAGCGATTTGAAGCCACATACGGTCTCGTGGTATAATGGTAGCGTAATGCGCCGGTACCGCAGAGGTTATGGGTTCAAATCCCATCGGAACTGAAATTTTTTAAGGAATTTAAAAAACGTTGATTAATTGCAAGGAAATTGTAATTTTAAAAATGTAATAATAAATTTACAATATGATAGTATTTTTATTCACCCGTTAATGGTGATGGAATTAGTGAAGCAGTTGAGCATCAAGTTATTATTGAGTAAATACTCAGTATATTGCTTCCCCAGAACTTCACTGTTTATTTCGGGAGCAGATTGTATGTGCTTGATTTTACGAGTGTAGCATATAAAACAATATTTCTGAACACTTATTTTTAATCGGAAACCAGAATACCATTTAGTGATAATACTTTTTCCAAGTGCAATACATAATTTTTATGTATGATGGAGGAGTAAACTTTTAAATCTTCCGCATATGCAAGCACAGGGCATACCAAAATGCAAGTGAATCATTAAGGTATAAAATAAATAATGAAGGTTCTAAGTTTCAACCTTATGGCACTCCAGATGCACGACAAAATTCAGACTATTTATAACCATTATAAACTACGTAATTGCTTCTATTTGTCAGGTGAGAATACAGAAGTTAAAGTAAGAGCGAACTGAATTATATATCGATTATACTAAGTTCGACTAGGATTTGTATAGATTTAAATCTATCTGGTCTTGGTTATCCAGTTCTTGACAAGCAGACTGCGTTAGCGTACAAATTTATATTAGTCAGATGAAATAAAAGCTTTCGTGTTGTAAAAAATGCATGTGTAGATAAAATTCTCAAAGACCTTCGCAAAGTTGTTAAATATTAGAATTGGCCCATAGTTTTCCTATTGTAATTTGTCATCATTCTTGAAATCCGCACAAGCTCTTGTTCTTCACCAATGCTGAAGAAAAGCAGCAGTTTAATGACACGTTAATGATACATGCTTAAGGCGTCGCCAAAGCGTATCTCGTATCATACACAATAATTCTTGGACGGAATCATCGCCAATACTATTACAAACGTTTGCGGAAATTTAGCCATTATTTTGCTTAATCCCACCACGCTAACTCCAGGTAAGAAAAAAAGGGATCTGAACAGATACAAGTCCATGGGATGAAAATGGAGGGCTAAGTTGGTGTAACGAAAAAAATATTGATAAAGTCATTGACAATATCCTGCGGGAGTTCTAGTAGTATATCCTTGTAGAATAATACTCCAGGTATGCGAGTGCTCTCACGCCTACTGTCAATAAACTTGATATGATGACATAATTACACTAACGTTTATTAAAGCCTAAGTCTAATTTAACAATGGTTTATTATATAGTATAATTAATATATGGTCTAGAGCAGGTCTTTTGAAATCTTCTACTCGGTTCGGACTAAACTAAACTGAACTACTGAATTGAACTGAACTGAACTACTGAGGGAATGACACATTAGTATTTATATCAATTCCATAACAATGAAAATTGTAAGCTAATATATAATGTGATGTGTCATTAATCCAATTATCAGAAAGTAACTAAACTAGGGTGCTAGGAAGACAGCGCAATTTGTATACAATTTTAGATAACAAAATAAATACAAGTGCGATCAATGAACAAAGCTAAGATGAAACAAATTTGACGTAAAAGACTGATTACTAGGAATAAGAATATCAATGCACGTTCTAGAATAAAACAAAGAAATAATTGAATTATAGCTAGGTACACAACACTATAACACTACACGTGTTGTACTGTAACTTTGGATTTAGGTTAACTGGTGGTCAATTACGCAAAAACGTAAAAGACATCCCCGTAAAATATTCGCCAAAATTTTTATCAAGCTGAAATAAAACACAGAGGTGAATTCTTCCCGTGAAACCGCTCTTATACGCATATTTACGTGTATTTTTTGATACAATCTCTTCCAATTTCTCAAAGTAATCTCAAGCTTATGAGCGGTAATGTACATAACGATGTTAAAATTACACAGATAGTGTCACAATAACAAAATGATTAATTAAATTACTTTGCATCAGATAACCTTTTTTATTATTTTTGACATAATATCCACAATAATTGGGATAGTATGCTGCGCGTTGAAAGAAACATAAGGTTTTAGACGTATACGCCAGATGCGTTTCGTAACATAAGAACATCATGCTCGCAATAATTTTACAATCACCGTATCAGGCAAAACATCAAAACGAAATTTTAGACTTAAAACGCAAATACATATTCATAACAGTCGACAATCCGTACAGCCTCATTCTTGCCCGTTCTGTCCGCTCCAAAGGGAAGTTAATTTTAAAAACATATTTCGAGCATCAGAAGCCGAACGCTAACGGCAACGTACAGGCCGTATGTAAGTGAAGAGATGCGTTTGAATGATAAGCGCACGGACAGCGAGCAAAAGCTTCTGCTGAGCGCGTGAACCTCGGGTTATGCGCCCATTGTGTCTGAAATGCGGACGATAAGCATCGCCGAGCTCTCTGCATGTGTATCCTCTCCTCGTCTTTCTCTCTGTACGTACGAACGGCGGATAACGAAGCGCGTTATTTCACAATGCGGGCGAACGACGGAATTGAAAAATAACAATGCGACCGATGATGGAACGGAATGGTAAAATATGATGGAAAATAATAATAATAATCGTAAAAAAGGTATACGGGAGAAGACAAAACAGAGACAAATAACGTTGAAGGAGATGAGTAATAGGCGTATTGTAAGGAGGTATGTCGAGGACATCCTGAAAATGCGCAATTGTCTTCGATTTACGTGCTCGGTGAAATATCAACGACATTTTGCTAGATTTTGTTGGTCGTTCAGACGTAATGATCAGGACTTTGGAGTTAATCGTATAGAGCAAAAGGAATTAAGGGAAACCACAGAAAATTCAACATTTATATACTAAATTTAATGATTTTGAAACTAACGAAAATTTTTGTACCAAAATTGCTATACTGCTTGCTTCTGAAATACGTCGTAAAATGAATTCTATGACTGTGTTACCGACTGTTACCACAGTCGGTAACACGGTTGACAATGGGAGCCCACGTGCTCTCGAAACGCTGCGTTCCGCATAATTAATTAACTTGTGTGAGTGGAGTTTACTGCTATACCTGTGAATTCTATGGATTGAGATCAGAGATCGTGGACAAGTTTCGGATTCGCGACTTCTGATGTAAATTCACCTTTGCAGTACAACACAGTTTCACCTCATTTAACGTACTCCTCTATTTAACGGACATCTGTATTTAGTGAACGGATGAATTTGGCGAATATGTTAGATTAATCTGATATCAATGCGTACCTTTACTTAAAAGGCATTCTACATAACGGATGGGACGGCATTCTTTATCGTGAATTGTAAAAATATACATATCAGAGTTCGCGTCTAATTACCGGACGAGATTTTTGCCGTTTTCTACGAAAGATAAATAAATCATAATTACGTTTGCATAATTTCATAATTTATGTACTCATAAATCTTCAAGACATTCCTTCTTTGCAATACAAAAGAAGCTTTCATCGAGGGCTAACGTAAATAATAATAATAGAATTTATTGTCCAACAGAGTACCAATTACGGGATAAAAAATAATAGAAAGTCATACATACATTGTGAAAGGAAAACATAAAAGATCTAAGAATAGCTAACGCAAAGAGTAACTATGAATGACGCGCTTACAAACTGCCAAACAAGATGTTATTATTGAAAATTTATCTAGATTCGAAAAAAATATCATAAGCTACACATATTATATTTATGGCGGCATTACGCAAAATATTAGTTTTCCGAATAGGTCGTGCAAACGTAGAACAGCATTTAGGCGAAAAATGAGGCGCATGAGTGTGCAATTTAGATAATAAATCAGCGCAATCAACAAATCGAATTACTGGTTTCCAGACGTATTGAACGCAATAAGTGCATCTGCGTTCTTTAAGGGAACGCATGCCATCACGCTCTACTAAAGAATGGCAATCAGTTTCCCTAGGAGGGTATTGACCATCAATTTTCCAAGAAAGAAATTTAGAATAATTTAATAATAGAAGCGTATTCCAGACAGCTTAAAACAAAGGCAAAATACAAGGACTTTAACATATTTATGTCACTAAATTGCGAGGTGCCCCACACTATAAAGTCAAGGCTTTTAGAATAAGATAAGGAAAGTTCATAATATGCCGAAGAAAGCTTAAACGGCAACAAATTCTATCCAGCAGTAAACATTTTTGGTGGCTAAAAAAGGCTTCAAAACTATACCTAGAAGAGACACATAAATAGACAGGACTAAAGTTTGCACAAGACCATATGAGATGGGATCATGAGTGGAACGTCATATTTTCTGATGAGAACAAATTTAATTTGGACGATGGACTGATGGTTTCAAGTATTATTGGGGCGATTTGTGAACAATGAAGTTGCGATGAGTCGAAATTTTAATGGCGGTAGTGTAATGGTTCCAATGGCTTTTATCCATAACAATAAAACACCATCATATCTATTTCTACGCTAATGAATTCTAATTCTTATATACAACTTACGGAAATGGTTCTGCTAGACTTTGCTGAACTAAAATCTGCAATAACGAGTTGTTGCAATGATATTCCTATTTCAACATTGCCCGAAATGATAGACAGTATGAAGTTATTTTGGATAGAGGATCTAACATTTACTACTAAATTTAGAAAGAATTATAAATCTTTTATGTATTTATTTTATTTATAAATTTGTGTGAATTATATATATATAGAAATTTCACTGTTTTGAGTTACCAGTATTGTAAGTATTCTCTATGTAAAATGTAATAATTTTTTTAGTTACGTTGTTTCATTTGTGTTTCTTAAAAACTAAGCTAAGAGCTCTAGAAATTTCGCTGAGAGTATACTATATAACTGTAAAACTGCTTAATTTGTTCTTATAATATATGGAAATTCTGATGAATAATCTATTGTTGTTTTGAAGAATTTCATTTTCTCTTTCAAACTTTGTGATGGTACTGTCTTGAAGGAAATGGTTTCAACTTAATGCTAGACCACATATATTATTCGTGTTGTATGTATCTGCATACTTAAATGAAGGCAACATTCAAAGAGTGGATTGTAAAATATTTGCCGAAATTCCCCAAAATTCGTGGTTCGATTTTTCCATTCATATTTTGAATATCCTTTGACGTCCTAGGCGCTCTTGTCCATTTCTGTAAACTAAAATTCGGACAAAATTTTTACAATAAATTTACTCACGCTCTACAAAAATAAAATAATCAAATTTTCCATCTCTTTTTTACTATTTATGAGATGTCTAGAACGAAATGCATATAATTTTATCCCATTTGAAACAACAGAGAAACGACTACATTGTCATTAATTTATTTAAAAATATAAATTCCTCATTTCTCCGACAATACCTCGCCGATAAAACAATAGTTATGCGCGTAAGCGTTCGCTTATAAAGTTTCGTTCCGAAAAAGAAAGAGAGCGACCAGGTGTTTAGTAGTTGTGCAGCTCCAGGCGAAGCTATGATTAATAATAATCCTACTGTGTATTATCTAAGATCTAAGGTCCACACGCAACTCTCTCGCCGAACACAGTTCGCTTATATCTCTATATACATTCGCCTAGAATGCATATAGGGAGAGATCGCTATGCGTTTATAACTATATAAGTATGTACGACTATGTGTGTATTTATAAAAGCTTTTATTGTCTTTATTTACATACGTTTAATGCATGTCGTACACGGTACATATACAGCGTTGTCCATATTAACGGTGTATCCTGATTAGGTTTAAGTTATTTATGCGTCTGCGACATTGAAAGCGAACTTGGTTGGTATATTGTACTGTTGCATGTTTAGAAAGAAACTAATGTTTTTAAAGAGAACTCAATCGAAATCTTTTCACTGTTACTATATGATATTTTAAATTTGAAGACAGTGAAAGCCTCCTTATAAAAGAAATTAAATTTACGAATAATTATAATGACAAAGTGAATGTATGAGATCACGCAGTCAGACACTTTTCGATACGATCACAAAGATGATTCAACTTCGCTATAGCAGCATTTTTTGCCGTAGTATGTTATGAATTTCGTTGCCCTTGACAGTTAAGTTTATTTTTACAGCTTTCAAAGTAAAGTAAGTAAATAGTGCAAAGAATGAATACAGAAAGGTGGTTTCCATGCGTTAATTAAACGTGTTGATAGATCGCAGAGTGAAGGTGAGGTTGGTTCGGCAAATATCCTAGACAAACGCACATAGAGCATCCTACACGAACATTTAAGCATGAGAAAACTTTCACCGGGATGGGTGTTCCGTTTGCTCACTGCAGAACAAAAATGGAATCAAGTGACCTCTTCACGACGATGTTTGGACATGCATCACTGCAATCCAAGAGAGTTTTCCCTGCGATATGCGATTGTTGATAAAACTTGGATTCATCACTACACGAAAGAACAGCCAAAACAGTGAGTTTTCCCTAGTGAACTTGCCTCAGCACGGAAAGCCATGGTCGCGATTGTGGAACTTATAATATATCTTTTCTATCGAATATTGGGAAATGAAAAAACATTCACAGGCAAGTATTATGTTGGATTATTGGCCAGACTTCGCGAAGGAATGATTAAAAGCGCTTTCAATCGGCGCAGAAAAATATGCTCTACCACCACGACAATGTACCCACTTATTTGCTTTGTTGTGGGTATGGCTAATATAGATTGGATCGTAGACAAATCTTCATTTATATTATTTATATAATTGGATATCGCCAGCGTGCAGATGCATACCTATTATATAGGTAAGTCGTTGGACAAAGGAGGAGTTCAAGCTGAAGCCTTGTAGCAAAGATAGTGCGCAGGATATTTTGCTCTATATTTTCACGCTTTGTAATCTGCTTGCAAGAACGTTTAAGACTAACTAAGCTACATCGGGGCTAAAGCAATAACATTTGGTGATTAACCGTATCAAATACTATAGAATAATTCAGACGTCCTAAAATAGTTGAACATGTATAATTAGTGGCTTGCATAACATCATCTGTTATACATATCCATACGATGATGCAACTATGACGTGGTGTAAGACTCGATTGCACATCCGGCAATGACTTTCTATCTAAGATAAGCTCTTTAGCTTGAAACTATAGTACTCTCCCCAATATAATTGATAACACTGGCAATGTAACATGCGTTCAAATAAATTTTACCTCAAAGTAGCCTTTGAAATTATAACTATGTCTTAGCATGTAACTGAAAATAGTACACGTTACGATAAAAGTTTTTATTGGAATTGACTACTAGAGGTAAAATTTGTTTGAACACTTTTTACTACAGGTCTAAGTTTACTAATAGTTACTTGGTCCGATATAGACTTTCTTTGTATGTACGAGGTAGGCGCCCCTAAAACGACGTCCCCTAAGGCCTTTCTTTATATTAGAAAACAAGAATCACAGTTGTATTGCGCTATTTAAAGTCAATTAGCAAAATGCCTTCACAATTCTAGAATATTGTGGCAATCACTTTTTTCGTTGATTCAGGTCGCCGCCATTCCACAGACCCCCTTTTCTATAGAGAACCGTAATATAGAACCATTGTTTCACCCCCTGTGCCAATGGACTCCAAAATCGGTTTTGAGTCGTCACCACACACGTTTAAAAACGACCGCGCACATTCGAATCGACGTTCACATTGGAGAGCTGAAAGAAGTCGCGGTACCAATTTTGCACTAATGTTGTTCACACCCAAATGGTCATGGAGAATTCGGCGAATACCTCTTTGTTATCACTGCTAATTCCTTCACTTTCAAAAGGGCGATCTTTTAGCACTAAATCTTCAATAATTGAAATTTGTTGAAGCGTAATCACTTCAACTGCTCGGCCCGATCGTTCAGCATCTTCCAGGGATTCTTCGCGGTACTCAATTTTCATTACTTGACATTTGAATGCGCTAGTCACGTTGGTTGGCTGGCTACTAAAAACTACTACTCTTCGAACCGTCAGATTTATAGCGTAGACCTCGCGAATGTGCGTGCATGCCATGACGCAGTTTGAAAATGCTTGAACAGCCTGTTCGGCCGAAAAATTATGGCGCCTACCTCGTATGTACTGCAGAAACCTTTCATTTTCACTACTACCGGAACAAACCATGTCATTCCGTATAATATAAAATTGCTTATTGTACTTGCACAACACACAATTTAAGCAACACAACTATATACAAAAAAAAATCCAATATACAAATCGCTCACATCAAATTAATCCGTATTAGTTAAGTGTTAATGTAAAAATAACTTCCGCATTTCAACAAATACAAAAAAAAAATAGTGATCAACGACTTCACATGTTCACATTCACAAACATTGTGCATATATGTATGTATACATGCTCCATAAATATACCGATAGTAAACTCGTATAAACTTAAGTAATCAAACTCGAATTAAAACCAACCGTGAAAAAAGCGATCTAGTAGAACTGTTTGACACAGTTTCGATAAAGATAATAAGGTAATTAATACTTGTTTCATACCTATTTATTACAATCTTCCTCCATAATCGATTAAATCTCGTCGTATCCTCCTTTTTTTTTTTTTGATTTCTTAAAACTCGCTTTGATTTTCTTGCTTCGGAAGATACACGACGGCATACACCTACAGTGCCTATCGTTCGTCTCGCTCTATCCTACGGTCGTCGTTCGTGGCTGGAGAGTCCGCGCGTTCTTCCACAATGGATTTAGAAAATGCCGTTCGGTCGGACGCCCGCGGCTAGATTTTGTAAAATTTATGGTCGCGTTTCAATTGTTCCAAATACCTGTGAGATTCGTTCATTTCAGGTTCGACGGGAAACAATGGTAATTATGTAATTTAGTACGTTTTGTCCGCGATCGATTAAAACAAGACCGGATTATTTGTATCTTGTACAGTATGCCCTATTTTCGTTGTATTTGCGGGGTATATTTTCCTAGGAGAGTAGACACAGATTTGCGGTTACTGAACTATGTTCTAAGGAAGTGAGAACTTCGATGAAGAGTCCTGTATTGTTATTGTTAGACATTAAATGTGACAAAACATGCAAGTGTAACAACTTTTATATCATTACAGAAGGGTTAGTTTAAAGAAATATACCTATACTTCTTCATTTATACATTAACAAAAATAACATAATTTTTTATTACCTAACAGAGAGAAAACGGTCCGATAATACAATCACATCATACGTAAGCATTTAAACAGGTAAGCATTATCATATATTGTATGAATCTATGTATGCATACAAGTGTGTAAATGTAGACAAATTAATGTGCATGATGCAGCATGCATACCATTTACGTGAGTAATTTCCGTATTATTTTGCTGAAGGCTAAGGTGGACTTAGGCTTCAGCCAAAAGAGATCTTTCCCTCCATCACTGCCAATCCGAGAAAGTAAGTACTATCGGAGACTTTGAAAATGTCCTGGTGTTTGAAGTACAGTCTGTGCTCCTGCTACTATTTTCATAATTTCGTCGGATGGCCTAGTTGCCGATATATTCAGTATTCTCGTTTGAAAGCAGCAAGTAGACAGTATGAAGAAGCAAGTGGGTAAATAGACAACACGGCGCGTATCAGACAAAGATCGTTAGAGATGCACTTCTCCGTTCTTGTTTCTTCCCACACCTACTTATTTTGATAAATACTGCTATTATTGAGCCTGGTTATATAGATAACTATTTCGTGAGAGTTGATTGTTATCTAGCATTTTAGAAGTTTAGTTTTGTGTTTTTCTCAAATTCTATTTAATTTTGTATTTATTTGTACTAGAATTTTATTTTTTTTTTTAATACATTTTGTCATTTTGTGCTTGTAAGTACCACAGCATAGTCTGTATTCATAGTGTATATAGTATTTTCTTTCAGTTCATTACTTCTGCGTCTACAGCTTTCCATTTTAATTTCTCCTTTTTGCTTATAATTTTTAATTTTACTTTTTCGTTTTTAATTAGTGCTTTGCAGTGTAATAATTAGCCTAATAATAGCTGTATAAGTGCTTTTATTTCAATTAACTATGGATAGAGAGTTAGGCCTTCTCTTGAAACAAGAGATTTGATCGTTTAGTTGATTGTGACTGGAGTTCCCCAGCGTGAAATAGCAGAACGTGTTGGCTTATCGGTGACTTTCATAGATGCATCTAAAATTAGTAAAGTAGCAAATATTATATAATATTGATTTTAAATGTTACTTTATACTCTCTTTATTGATAATAGAAATGGTAGTTAATACAAGTCCGTAGATTGCTCTTTGTGGACTCACACAATTAACATTTTAATTATTTTAATTAATTAATTTCGGTGAAGAACTAAGTTAGTATTTCCGGCAGTAAAGATGATGTTCGTATGAATTGTGTTAGAAATTTGGCGAATATTATTACTTTCATCGTAAGTACCAACTCAATTCGTCCGCGAAATTTTAAAAATTCTATTTGTTATTAGCTGGATAATTGTTCATATTGTTGCTGATAAATATACAAGCTTTCACAATATTTATTGCATAATTTGCATCTAGGAGTAGTTGGGTCATTTCAAATGAAAAATCGCAATCCAGTCCCAGATTTGTTTAAAATTTCGTCACAAATATGAGGTCGAAAATGTGCTAAGAACCTGTAATAACGTATTTAATATAACTTCGGCTTTCACTTGGCTATATTGTAAAATGAACAATATATTGTTAATATTCAATTAACGCAAATTGATAATATTAAATGATTAAACCTCAATTCGGCAATTGCCCTTTAATAACCTAAATAAAACAAATATCCGCAGTATAATTTAAAGGTAATACAAACGACAAATGGAAAAAGTGAAACTTTTACGGATACCTCTAAAATCACATCATATATAAGAATGGATTTTACAATTGTATACAGCAAGATAAATTGAACATATAGTTTATCCAATTTATTGATTCCCAGTCGTTGTGCTACACTACATAACCCCCATAACACCCAAAACAAACAGAAAAATGTAAGCTCTAAATAAAAATTTCAAAACAAAACTTAGGTATGAAATTTGAAGTTATGAAAATTGTAGCAGGAGTACAGGCTGTACCTCAAACACCGGACATTTTCCCCGATGGTACACTGGAGCCTGCTCCATGGCATTTATTCTACCAAATGGGTCCAATAATGTGGAGTTATGTGTGGAGTTGGCACACGAGACGAGAAAAGACATACGTTAAAGGGAAAGGGAGCAATCAATATTCCATTAGTTTGTATAAAAGCCTCATGTAGGTAACGTCGGGATAGACACCAACATTTCCACAGTAAATAAATTTCAAAAATTTGCGCTGGATGCAAATCGCAGCATATTCAATCTTGTTAGTAACGTAAGCAAAGTATAGTGATTCGAGTCGATATGTTTTTAAAATATTATGATACCTAGCAATTTGTAGAACTCAACACATACTCCAGGCAAATGATACTTCAAGGTGGTAGTTGAGTCAAAGATCACGAAATTCAGTTTAAGGTTTCACCATCAATATAATACGATCAGGTGCATCACAGATTAGAATAGATATAGTTGATTACGTAACATTTCTAAACGTTTAATTTCAGTTTAGATGTTCCACGCCACTTCACTAATGGGTCCAAATTGCGTTGAAGTTTGTAATCATCACTAGTACTAGAAATTTCATCTGTATACGCAAGAATAGGACAACCAATCTGTAGAAATAAGTCATTAACACACAGGATAAACAAGAGTGGATCCAAGTTGGACAACTGTAGTGAGCCGGATGTAAGTGAACTCATCAGAAAAATATCCTGGAATCATCTAATTTATGATGCAAAATTTCGTGGTCGATCAGGTCGAAAGCTATAGATAGATCAATAGCAATCACATTAATTTCATCGCGCCTATCAATAGCTTCACTAACATGATGCGATTTAAGGACTAAGTTTGTGATGGTTGAACAAACTGAGATAAAACTATGCTGAAACTTGGAGAATGAGTGCAATTGTAGATGCTGGAATAGAGAACCTTCTAATGTACTTTGGTAAAATTAGATATAATGGAAATCGATTTATAGTTACACAGAGCTGACCAGTCCCATTTCTTATATACCGTCACCTTCTACCTATCATTAATACGAAACACCTTCATCAACTGTGACTCATTTATTCGATAATTAAAATTGTATTGGAAATATGCGTCAATGTTGTCTTTTAAACTGTAAACTACCAACTCAAAATCATACATTTGAAAAGACTTTATGGAATTGATCGAAGACATGCCTTAGCACCACATACAAGCAAATGGGAATGTGCAATTCATAGACAAGTTACATGTTAAAACTATAGTTCTCCCTAATCATGATATTGACTCTTGTACATTTTTCTCATTTTATATAGGTGTTCCCATATTTATGAGTGGTAGTGTACACGCTTACGTATAAACCAGCATAGCCATTTGCAATTTTTAAGGCGTTATTCGTTGTTTTTATGGATGCAAACCTGAAGTTCGAGAAATTCCAGTTTTAAATTAATACATTAATGGTTATAAACACCTAAGCTTTATGATTCCGCATAAGCTAAACTTCTATTTATGTTAGCATATACTGACGTTAAAGTAACAGCAACACAGCGTCTTGCTCTTTTTTTGATTTCATACACACGGCAAGATTTATGTTATTGTTATTGGTATTATTACATAAAAGCGGTCATAAATTCAGTTCCTGCATGATGTAAATTGTACGTTTAGATTCTGATATAAATTATATAGCATTTACCGAGCCAACTTACTTTCTTGTAACCACATACTTCTTAACTTAGCTTATTGATGGACGGTTAAGTGAACCCAGTTTTTTTCCTAAAGAGGTATTAGTTCTTCACTTTCGTTCTTTTGGATTTTCTTGTTGTTCCTTGAAAATTACTTAGTATTCGCAGGCACTGACGATAAACGATGACCTAATATAACACTAATTTTGTACTGTTTATCTTCCATAAGTGGCAATTTACGTACATACGATGGAATTAAGTATACATGCATCTGCTGTTAATCGTGGATTAAACTGCTGCATAAGATAAGGTGAAAACTGTATACGAATACTTTAAAATTAATGTTATACTTACATATTCTTATTCTAAATAGTTATGTTGAGTTTCATACAAGTAACACTAAGTACGGTATACTAGGGAAAAGGTATTAGTTCAAGATCAAAGGAGAAGTAATTATTGCAAGTTTGACCTTATTCACAATATCTTTTCTACACTCTGCGTATCTAATTGCTCAAGTATACCAATTTAAAATAAGATATAATAACAACTACAAGTAATATTCAAGTAACATTCGTTTTATTGTGAAAAGCAATCTTGTGTTCCTATTTCTGACCATTTTTATGAATTGTTTATGGCTTAAATAATCCATTCAGGTAATATTTCTTGCAACAATTCAATGGTCTGATGAAATATATGACAAATTACACTATCTCCTAGAAAGAAAACTGTTTCAAGTCAAAGTTTAATAGTAGTGGCCACAAATATTCTTCTGTCTATAACGCTGTTGGCAGAAAGATTTGGTGTAAATACTAATCACCTTCAATTAAATCTGTGATTATAACTCAAGAAAAGAAGAACGGCATCGTCCCAGTTGCAGTCGTGTTACTAAAACTCTGGGGCTCCTTATATGGCATTTAATAATTATAATAAGTAGACATTCAGAGACAAGCCGGTTAGAAAAGTCATTGATAACAATAATAAAAGGGAGTAGTTCAAGAACAGAGTCCTGTGGCACACCCGAAAGCGACAGACATAGGCCCGACCGAAAACCACAGTATTCAATGCAATCGGAATGTTCTTTCCAATAGGATTGCAATAATAGAAATATCCAATAATAGAGTTCGATGTTCTACCCCGTCAAAGGCTTTAGCGAAATCCGTATAAATGATATCTGTCTGAAGATGTAGATGTAAAGCCTCAAAAACATCATAAGAAAACTCGCACAAGTTGGGCAATGTTGATCAACCATTAATAAAACCATGTTGCTTTGGCTACAACTTAGTAGCCAATAAATGTATTCGTATAATATAATTCGAAAAACTTCAGAAGAATTACATAATAGAGATATGGGGCTATAATCCTGACTGTTGTTTCTAGACGCGGTCTTAAAAACAGGAGTAATACTAGAAATTCTCCAACAACATGGAAAAACTCCCTGTTTCAATATTAAATTGTAAATGTGGAGAAGCCGCCCACAAAGGACCAATCTATAATCCCTAGTAACAAAATCGGGAACGTCATTAGGACTAGTTGTCATCTTTTTCTTTTAGTTAATGCAAACCTTGTAAATCGTCACTTAACTTTAAGACAATTATTAGAATCTTATTTTGTGGATAGATCTATTATAATAAGATGTATTTTAGATTTTTATTTAGATTTAGGCACCACTTTAGTCATAATATTCTATTTATTAGTAATTTGTAGGATGCGCAAATCACGTCATATATTTTTAGGATGGGGAAAAGTTTTTATTCTGACTTGCGTAAATACCAATTTTAAGTATTATAACACAAGAAAAATAAAGACATTTGTCTCAAATACAGCTGTTTTATTGAAACCCAATCGAAAGTGTCTCATGCGTCACCTAAGTGTGAAACAATTATTAGAATCTTATTATGCGAAAAGGTCTATTATGATGAGGTTTAGCATTTTGGATTTTCAGGTACATTTAGGTATTAGTTTAATCACAAGATTCTGCTCTTTATTGGTGGTTTCTAGGAAATGCGAATCATATCGTATATTTTGCAAAGTATTAGGATGTGGAAAAATTGTAAGCATCGATAATGCAGTATTATTCTAAAGCAGAGAAAGACAAGTAGTGAATCTGTAAAAGAAATAAACTGAAGATACTTTGGTTTTGTAATAAATACGGCCTTAACAGATCCAAGTACTAGAAGACAGTGTGACTGCCTTCATAAAAGGAGTCCAACGCTGTTTTACGAATATTCGGTATGTATTTGTTTCATCAAAAGAGAATTATCTCTAGAATAACCACCACCATCTTGTTTCAAGGACTGTATGGCTCATAAACAAATAATTTCTTTCCTGTTGACTAAGATTTGACCATTATTTTTAACTAGTATAGGTACGCTAATGCCAAATATAAAACCCATTTTTCCCATCACGTCACTTTTTCTTTTCTACGGCATTTCTTGTTCGACGATTTAAAAATTCTCGAAAATCGTTAACTAATTGCAACCAATTCTTAAAGCTGAGGTATCTGATGAAGCTGAAATTAGAACTGCAATGGGACCTTCATATGATGCTCGACTACTGTTGAAGCGTTCAAAGGGACGGTTAAACCAAAATACACAGCAGAAAGTGCAGCAAACGAAAATTTATTCTCAGATTGTTGTTTGTGTTTTTACAAATACTCTAGTTATTTCTTAATGATTCTTAAAATAGATACTTGTACTATACTCGTGACTAGTAATATATTTAAATAAATTATTAAAACTTAATATACTTTGTTTATATCTTATCAGTTCTCAAGTAACAACTTAGCCGCATTAGTGATTTTTCAAAGAGCACACTATGGCATAGAGTTACTCTACTCTGTCAAAAAAGATCAGAAGAAAATATTGCATAATATAAAGGAGAGGACACGACTCGCATTCAATTTTCTGAGACTTTGAATAAGGACGACAGTCGGTAACGCAGTTGAAAACGAGAGTCCATGTGCTCTTAAAACGCTGCATTTCGAATAAGTTATTAATTTATGTGGGACGGAGTTTAGTGGGAAACCCATGAAAAATCTTGTCTGTTAATTAGATTAGGCTAAAAAGAAATTTTTGCAAGCAAATTTGCAGAATTCTAATCCCTGATTTGGATCATTATAAACGTTAACTCACAGTAGACGTAGATTTTGTAAAGCTTCAGCTTAAAACAAGCCTCTGGCTTGTGTTGTGGAAAAGAGAATGCAGTTGACGTTCCTGGGTTTTATTTAGTTGCCAGTACCTCTTCTAACTTTAAATCATTATTTACAATTAATTTTGATCTTACTAATTTCGAACGATGAATGTAGCCCTAAAGACTTTGCAATAATTTGAATATTTGCTTTTGAGATTACTAGATAAGGGTAAAAAGTAACATTTCCTATTTTTACTGTCCCCCAAAATTGACCAAAGAAACATATTCTACGATAGAATTTCATATACATCCATTAAGTGTTGTACAATATCTTTGTAACCACTTTACCTTTTGTTCTAAACTTAGGATTAGTATAGGAAGATTGTCGTCGAATAGCAAATTAATTATTCCTCGTACCTTTGTCGAGGGAAACGTCAACAATATCTCAACAGCAAAAAAAAATTATCAGCAGAACAATGAAATCTAGAGTGCTATCAATTGTTAAATCTAGAGTATTTCATATAACTGACATTTCCGCGTTTCAAGTATTCCTATTGTATTAAAATGC
The DNA here is from genome assembly GCA_023509865.1 of Trypoxylus dichotomus. Classification (NCBI taxonomy): domain Eukaryota; kingdom Metazoa; phylum Arthropoda; class Insecta; order Coleoptera; family Scarabaeidae; genus Trypoxylus; species Trypoxylus dichotomus. Next base: position 13,773,116 of record CM042078.1, read on the forward strand.
GAAATTTTTAATTGTATCTGTTTAGTATCTCAATCATAAATGCGTAAAAAAATGTAATAGTCCCATTACAATCATTAATATTACTAATGCAAATAGTTCGTTTATTCAAATTAATATTAATACTAATAATTAAACTTCTTTCATCAAAGAACCGTTAAATAACATAATCGCATAGTCTAGATTAAGTAGCCGCCTTATTAACATTTCCATTATTATATTGCTGCCATCATAATAACGTTTTAGTATGCTTTTTTCCACAACCTTTTTTTATACGCTTCGACATCGACGTCCATTCATTTTCTAATTAATTATCTAATTAAAATTAAAGAAAGAAACGTTGTTGGTTAAAGAAGGTTAAACGTACTCCGAAGGTAAAAATGCGGGTCGTAATCGTATAGCGTTTTTTAATTGTTTCGCGGTTCGAAAAAAAAGAGAAAGTGGTCTATATGGAAGTGCGGCTACTTAATGCTAATAACGGACAAGAAAAAAAAAATAGTTCAAGACTATTGTGTGTGTCGTTGGATATGGTTTAGTTGGTTACGTTTACGCATATTTTGAATTGCTGAATTTGAAAACTCGTCTGGTATAGTTGCACGCGTTTGGCAGTGGCGTACGTTAGCATGTTGACAAAAGAAATTAAGCTGACAAATGCAGGAATTATTAAGTGTTTACCGAACTACAATCACCCTTGGCTTATAGAAAGCCTTCTACATTTTCGTACGAGGGTTGCTATTTATCTATAAGATATAACAAATAAAAATAAATATTTTTTGTTGTTTAGATCGATGTGTCATTGGTTCTTTTTTGCTTCTTTAGTGGCACTATAGCCACATGCCCGTTTATCCCAATAAAACAGGCGACCATTTGCTTCGCGGAGCTTCTGGCTCGACAACTTTTGTTCCACTAGCACCAAGAATTATTGATATAATTCTACAATTATTTAATTTCAACGGACTATGTATTTTGTCACATCTTTTGATTATTTCCGAGGTTCGAACCCCGAAGCTATTCTCTCCAGATTCGAGCCACGAGATTGTTTCTCAGAGTTGAGATTTTTTTACGAATTACTCTCACCATGGTGAATGCTGAGAACGAATATCTTAAGCTACACCACAGGCGTAGATATTCCTAATGGTATTTCGCAGACACTTCCAGATACGTATCTGTAGTATGTAACCTATTTTTCGAGCTATACAGCTATGTAGTATTGTCCTGCTATCATCAGACAGGAGTCAGTGATATCTTTTCTGCAGATTCTGCACTTGACGTCATTTACATTTACCCTTTCCTCTCTGGTTTTGGCTTATACTGATGACATTAAACTATATTCTTCTGCTTCCAAAGAAGAAAGTATCGCACTTCTTCAGAAGAATATTGATTTAGTAGCCGCTTAGTGCATCACCAATAGATTAAAGTTAAATGTCAATAATCGTCGGCGTATCATCTTCACACGTAAAGCAAATCCTAAAAATGCGTTTCATACAATAAAAGGGGAGATTGTACCTACGGTTGAATCATTTAAGGATCTTGGAATTATTTTTTATATCCGCGTAAGCTTTGTTCAGTACACTGAAGAACTCATCTTGCTCTAAAAGATTTCTAACGACATAAATATATTAAAGTGTTTGTATTTTGTCTTTGTAGTGAGTTGTCTGCAATATGGGTCCATTATTTGGTCCCCTTATTACACCTGTCAATCAGTTTACATTGGAACGAGTTCACCGTGTTTTTATTAAATTTGTTTCGTGCAAACTTGGTTGTCAATTTCCACCTAGAAGAATTGACTACTATTCTTTGCTCTAGTGTCATTGTATGTGTTCCCTTAAAGAAAGCGGAGAGACTCATTGCTGCGAATTTGTCTGGAAATTAGCAAATGAAATTATCGATTGCGGTAATTCAGTATCTACGTTGTACTTTCATGTACCTCATTCTTCCTCCGGATTTTGTTCTTTCTTTGCACTACTTATTTCTGAAACTAACATATTGCATAATGGTCCCATACAGAGTGTCTGTAATTTAGCTAGTAAATATTGTGTTTTTCTTTGAATCGACGTAAATTTTCAATAATTTAATTTTATTTGGTAAAATTTGCACCTTATTTATGGTTATTATACGTTCTTTATTCTTAGATCTGTAGTTTCTTAGTTAAGTATATATCTCACAATGTATACATAGCTTTCTACTATTGTTTTGTCCTGTAATTGGTATTCCATTCGATAATAAACTCTTATTATTATTGTTATTTACTTTGCTAATATCTTATGATATATTTACAATAGTTCGAGGTAAGAGCCACCTGATTCAGAATTGATATGAAAAAGTCTTTCGTTTCATAATATATTGAACAACCATTCATTGGCTGTATCAAAAATCAATGTGCTTTTTATTAATGGCACATATCTATTTTTCATGTAGTTTCCTGCTCCAGCTATCCAAGCAATTCCTAGGTGGTGGTGTCCTGTTTTGTAGAACACTGGTGTGTTATGTGAGTCTATTTTCACATGAGCTGAAGGTGTCTTAAAGTGAAATCGTTTTATGCCTACTAATTGTTTGCTCCTTGCTAACGTGGGCAGGTATAATTACTCAGTTCAGCTATGCCGACAACATGTTCGGAATTCTGATATTTTCTTGCTAATTAGCTTATTGACATTATCTATATCAGCGTTTGTCCAGCTGATTAACTCAAAGGAATAACTTATAACAGGTATTGCATATGAGTTAATTGCTGTAGTCAGATGTTGCAACGTTAGTTCCGTTCTTAATAGCTGCTTTAGATGTTCTGTATATTTCTTAATCAAAAGTTTTCTTTTGTTTTTATATGTCCCGCTCCACCGGGTTGATAAACACCCAGGTATATGTAGTTTTCTGTTTTTTACACTGCTTGTATTATCATTGTTATTACCATTATTATTTTCGTGTTTCTTCTATATAATGTATACAAGATTAAAGATTTAAATAAGAGCATAGGATATGCTAAGTTATGAAGAGGTATCTTTAAAATAGAAAAGCGGGGTGGGTACAATTATGACGCTAACACTGTCCGTCGTAATGAGTACAAAGTGAAGTTGCTTCCAAGAAGGTAACCTTTCGTGGCGTCACACTTTTCTCTCCTAGAGCGTCTCATTAAATGCACTGTAGACTATTTGTCCTCCTTTATAATGTACAGTGTTACACGCACTTTAAATTAGCATATTTTCCACTAATTTGTTTGGGCCGGAGTTACTTTAGAATAATTGGGAGCTCACAAGAACGTATACACATAGCAAACAGTTACGTTCGAAACTTTTTCTTGACTATCCCATCCATTTACCCTATCCCAGCACTCAAATCCATGAAACAGCGACCTCACACGAAAGACAGTACAGAGTAACTATCAGAAAATGACAACACCTCTGTGCATTTCCCTCTCTTACACATATGTGTTATTTTACTTTTGGTTATATTATTTTTTGCTATTTGCTTGCAAGATGGTATTTCATGTTTATTTACAATTTGTCCAAATTTACACGCCGGTAAATACGTAGTGCAACGTTAAATTACGTACAATAGGAGCCAGTTATATATCATGCTTTTCTTTTACCTGATCCTGATTCTCTGGAAGAAGCAAAACATGTAGATTCCTTGCAGTTCGCAAAATACAAGTTACCCATGGTGAAACTCCAAGTAAGTCCCAAAATTAGTTACGGTGTGTTCTTGAGGTAATTCAGCCTTTAGGAATCCTGAATTATAATTATTATAATCAATAATTAGCTCTATTATTATTCTTTTTATTACTATTATTATTTCATTATAATTTCTAAGTATTTATATATTTATGTTAACGGACAAAAAAAAAGTTTATCTCATACATACTTTTATATACCTTTTGTGATCTTGCAAATATTATTATACTAAATGTTAAAACCATAGGAATATATTTTTTTTAATTTTGGTAGTTTTCAATAGAAGGTCGATAGTGTATATTTTATTAAATAATTTAGTTACTTCTTAAATTTAATTGCAATTTAATTTAATTATGATTAATTCATATTAAATGAAACGCCACTGAGTATTCGTTTTGCTTACTTAAAACTAGTAATAGTTAACAACAACGTATTTAGATATTTGCGAGCCATTATTGAAGGTCGTCAAGATCTAATAACATGCAGAATAAAACCGAGATATTATTAGCAGAATGTGTTCTAGAATTAACAGAATATGACACACATACAGCCTAAGTTATGAAGTGCAAAACCACTTCTACGAAGCAAATCGAAAACAGAATGAGCCATACTGATAACACAATTTGAATATATATAAAGTGCAAGTCATCTCAAAAATTGGTATATTTAAACTTGAACGTAAATTTACAGAAACTAAAATATTAATGTAATTTCTATAAACTAAAACGCTTTTCTTGTTTTTACCAGAGCTTTTGCCATTGTATCTATGGCCATTATTATTTTTATTCAAACTTTTAAAACGTATTTTGAACAGGATATTACGTTTATACAAACGTTAACATTTTGCAAGTCCAATTGGTTTCATTTGTGAAACAATTTAAGATCGCCCGGGGTTAATACTTTATCTCCGCATTACGAACAATATTATTGACCGTTGATTTATATTTATTTATATTCGTTGGCTGGAAGCTGTAAGTGGCATTATATTGAGCTAAATTTATAACAAGAGACTTAAAAAAAGGTTTAATGATGTTTATTTCTTCCTTATTTATGCAGAGAAAAAATATTTTATTTTAATTGTAGTTTCCTGCTTAAAGCAGGTTGTACAATTTCCTCATTAGTCAGCTGTACAGAGTATTGCCCTATAATTACTACTACAGTACTGACGGTATGAGCTGCAACATCTCTATCAAATCCACGAAAAACATAATACCATCAAGTGAATCTCAATAAAATAAATAAAACACCATGGACCACTCCAGAAATAAAAGAGCTATGCGAAAAAAAGAATAAAAGGATACATCAAATATGTTCCAAGCAAGAACCAAGAACCAAGAAGACACTATACAAAAAAGAACGAAACACAATAAACACAAGGCTAAGAGAAATAAAGGAAGGATACTTGGAACAATTCACAAAACAAATGGAGAGGGACATGTACGGAAACCAAAGAGAAGTATGGGACATGGGGAATGCTTAGAAGAAATAAAATGGAAATTACCATGTAGACAGACAAAATCAATGCAAGGATGTTGAAGACATGTTTCGGAAACCTATACCAAGGCAATAAGGACAGCGAACAATCGCTAATTGAGGAAGTTAAACAATAAGACACAAATATAGAACTAACACAGAAAACGATCACAACTTAACACGTCTTAAAACAACCTAAAAATTGGAGAAAACCAGGACACGATGAGATATTGAAATATAGAGGAGAAAACCTAGAAAAAAATATTAAGACTCTTCTAAAAAAATAACAAACGAAAAACAGCATAACAATTCCAATTTTCAAAAAGCGCCTGGCAATCATCGCGGAATAACAATGTTTCCACTTTTAATTCCTTCGATGTTTTCGCTACTGTTAAAGCACTGTAATAAATGATTTCTTTTTCTCACGTAGTCCTTTAAAACGCTAATATTTCATACGATATCAAATTTCACACCAACAAAATCGAGCACCGGGCCATCGATGTGGAAAAAATTAGGTTATATCAACAACAACAACAACAGCAGCGACCGACATGTGAACCCAACCCACATGAATTGCATCACTTATATTTAACGCATTTCATGTATATGCTCCGTTAGAGATGGAAGGAATAGGTATAAAACAGTTAATAAGGAAAAAAAACAAAGAGAAAAGGTTTGAAAATATTTAACTTATAGTTAGGAGTGCATAACTGTTACATATTCAGATACTGCGTGATATGATAATTGCATCAATCATCAATTTCGTACAATTTATTTAAAAAAACCTAATTAAAAGAATATATAGTAAACTAAATGAATGAGAAGCTTGTTATATACCTGATTATGGCTGCAGCAACGAGTGCTTCCGCAGTAGCGTAAGGCTCGGTTACTATCAATATTAAAAATAATGAATGTAATCGCTTTCTATTTTAGTTTGATTGTGTTGTTGCTGTAGACTCTACAACAACAAAGCCTATATTTCTAACAGCATCCGTTTGTATAGCCTCATATCAGAGTCTCTTTTTACCGTTATGCTGGAGCTATTGGGAAACCAATGGGCACGAAAACAAGAATGCTAGATCTTGGATATCATGTAAATCTCATCCACTTTCATCTTAACCTACAACATGAATATGTCTCCATAGGCATAAATCGGCCTTTAAATATTTTAGTGAAAACGAGATTTAATATATATATATAGAATTGTATATTTCCAAGAAACAAATTTATAAACATTCCTATTACAATTAGTAGCTTGCGCTTTAGGTATTTGTTTTATAAATAAAATGGAAATAAATTAAATATTATATATTCCTTTTGGTACTAACATATGTACATACAATATGTATGTGTTGCTGTGCATTCGAGATGTTTTAATTTCAGTAGTCCCATTTGCAGATTTCGCAATTGTAGGTTCTAGAGCTTAATGAAACTGTGAGAAAGTTTACAGAAAACAGGTGCATGCTTAAATTTCAAGAAAAATGTCTCGACGAACTTACTGGAATTCCTATAATGCGGAAATTTGCTACATGTGATGTACCTGCATTAGTGTTTAATAGAATTCAAAGAAATTCTTAAAATGACGCTGCAAATACCAATGACGTATTTGCAATTGTGAGACTTCTGTTTACCGTTATTTAATAATTTGGAATAAAGACATGCAATCTGAATCTCTAAAGAGACAAGTTGTATATATAAATATTTATAATGTTATACTAATTCTATTTGAATTAACAACGATTGCAAGAACTTTATGGTTGAATAATTCACAGATATCCCAGTAAGCTCTCCACAAGATAAATTAAATTTAATTTGTGTCGTGTGGAGTTTGTTGCGATACCTGTGAATGTGCTTGATTTCGTTATTAAGAAGGATCATATGTGTAACACACCATTAGAACATGTAGAATTCAGGAGCCCTTATAAATATTTGGCAGTTGAAAAAATGTATTTTGGAGCACAGGTAGTAGCATCTTTATTCCTAAATTTAGTGGGGCACATTAATTTGCAGAAACTGAATACTCAATTGAATTTGTTATGTAACAAACGAAATTTATTTATTTTCTAATAATTTAATCATTTTCACATAATTTGTTTTCCACATTCTTCCTGTAAATATGGAAAGAATGTTTTTCATAAATAAATATGATGACAACAATCATTATTAAACAAGAAGAAAAACCAAAAGAAAGGGAACCTAACAACCTGATTGGACATCAGCGAAAAAGCAGGAAAATCCACAAACGATAAATTACATAAGCAAACTAACTAAATAGTAAAACGTAGTTTACACATGTGTTTGTATATCTTGATAATTGACATCTTCGCTCTCCAACGCTACTATTAAATAATTTATATTAATTGGAAGCTGATGTTTTATGTTAAAAGCAAGTCGTTAACAAAACAAATTTATTTTTGCGGTATGACTACTACATCCCAAAGTGATATGATTAATATCTCCATATTCAGATTTACAGAATCCGAAATATGAATTTTATGGAGGTGCGCAGGGAACCTCCCATGATTGAACGATAACCTTAGAATCTGTGGAAGCATATTCCTTTTAATGGTAGTTCTATTACAGCACCGGTTATTTTTAATTTCAGGGAAGATCATGTAAGTAGTTGGTAGGATTGTTTTATATACATTAGTGTAATGCCTCTGCCAATCTTTATAAGATTTATCTCATTTAGGAAGTCCGTAATACTAGACAGTAAGATGACGATTGCAAGGACTGTGTGGATGTACAATTCACAGGTATAGCAGTAAACTCCACTCACACAAATTAATTAATTATGCGGAACGCAGCGTTTCGAGAGCACGTGGGCTCCCATTGTCAACCGTGTTACCGATCTCAGTCGGTAACACGGTTGCGCATAATTAATTAATTTGTGTGAGTGGAGTTTACTGCTATACCTGTGAATTAGACAGTAAGATGTTTTCTACAGTCATTATCACTGCAAGGCCGGTCTATATACCTCCTTGTTAAACAAAATGTTAGCATGTTTATCCAAATATATTTTACAGCTTTGCCATGTTGCCTCAGACTAAAGTCTAACAACAGCATTTCTCCTATCAATGGAGATAATAAGCAATTTGGAAACTTTTGAGCACACTTTAAGATTCGCACAGTTGTCCCTATCCATTCGCAGTATAATTTCCATAGCTTCTATAATAGCTGTTGCTTGCTTCTTTCGCTATATTGCATGCCCGAAATCAAAACAACTATGTTTAGTCAATAACACATCACTATCTCAACTCACAACTTCTAACAAGAAATTAGTTACGCAATATCCTTTGTAATGATGTCAATATTGAAAGGTAATTAATAACCAACATAATTTCTCAGGTATCGCAGTAAAGTCTACATCGCACAAATTATTAATTTGATGGTGTGGAGTGGAGTTTACTGCAATATCTGTGAATCGTAAACAATACAGTCCAACAATAATATTAAAATCAATCCGATATTTTTAAAATGAAGTAATATCATATCAAAATGCAGTTACAGATAAAAATTTATGTTTTCGTTATACGTATACGTTAATAATTTTGTTATGGCGATATAAATTGTGTAATAAACAGCAATATTGATTGATAAAAGTTTATCTTTATTTAAAACTTGCTTTTTTACTGTACGCTGCTCCTTTTCAATACCGTATATGAACAGCATGATGTTGCACTTTTTAACAATCGAAAATCTAGAACATATTTTCACTATCAACTTACCGTTAATGATTTAGATTAAGTTTTTAAATGAATAAAAATATTTTCCTGCGATTTATCACTTGTAAGCAAACGTAAATTCATCATTATATTCTCCAATCCAAGTAACAAACGAAAATATTAACAAAGTTTGAGGAACACTGTCTTAAGGAAAGCAAGACCTATCTTGTTAGCGAAAAAGCCTTTTTACACCAATATTACGGCAATTTTCAAGACCATTTAAAGACAGCAATTATTGAAGAATCCAAATCTCCCAAATCAATACTTTCGAACCACTCAACATGATTAAATTCAATTTTCTAAATGTATTTTCCAACCCTCAACCTTAACTTATGCGATCTTCCAAATTACACATCCAAAACTGATAATTCTCTCAGCGAAAATCTCGCTTCCTATTAACGAATTAAAAGCGAATATAAATAACACCTCGTGCTTTTGTTTTCGCTAACTTCCTCCCCTTCTTTCTCCTCTACATTCTATTGATTTTTTCTGTCCCAATCGGATAAACAAAACGAGCGCGTGTTGAAATGACGATTGTGTGACTCGGATATTTCCATGTTCTCGTATACAATAAACTATTTAGGTATCGATTCGTAAAATACGGGTACGCAACCTGTCCTTAATGGTGTTGTGAATGGGGTAGTTTTATTTGAAAGGAGGAAAAATCGGAACAAAAGGACGAGAAATATTTTATTGTCGTCGATGAATTATTGACGCTATGGAATATATTCTTTCTGCTAGCACGCACTGTCGGGGAAAATTTTTGTTTTTGAATTATATGAGGATGAAGCTGTTAATGTACTTTACAAAAAAAAAAATAGATAAATATAGAAATAATTACCTAGGGTGCTGAGCTAAAATGGGTTCTCTTTTGAGTATTTGAGAGCTAAGACTTAAACACTGCTTGAGTAGATACAGGCCTTAATAAATTGGACAAGGACTGTATGTTACGTTTCACAAGGCATACATCCAATTTTCCCGGAACTTGAATCACTTTTTGCTTTTCTTAATGAAGCACTTACATGATTCTTCTTAACTCGATAGCGTCTTAAATTATAATAAAGATCTCAAGATAACAATTAATAAGATGTTACTACAACGGTTAAAAATATTTTCCATAAGATGAATTTAAACAATTTATAAAAGTACACCATACCCCTACAGGCACAAATGAACATCTTTGTATTGGCTACCTTAAGAACAAGAGCCACAAATCCTCATTGCAAAATGGGGTACCGTACCACACACAGAAATCAATAGTACATTTATTCGAAGCGCATAATATTTCTGTTTGTTTTCCTCTGGCGAGGTAATTACCAGATTTAAAGCCAATCGAATATGTATAGAATGTACTAAAAAAACACACGTCCAGATTTGTAAACCTAACAATTAGAAATGTTTTTTGGTGGTCAGTGGCAGAACGGGATTATTTTAACTTGTTATAATCTCAGGATCCTTAAAGTGTAGGAAAATGTTCCATGGCCTTGTTACTACACCAATGCACGATACCTGGGTGCTAGCCACATTACCACTGGACGACCGAGCCAAGAAAATGTCAGCAAGAGTTGGAAAAAGAATGTCAAATTAGAAGAGGTGTAAAATGCTAAAATGTCAAGAGAGACCAAAGAGCTCATTAAATAAAAAAACTACGTTTAACAAATCATGAAATATATTGGATAACGAATTGTAAAATCACAAAGTGATTCTAATTCCATTGCCAGGGATTATACCTACTCTATTTAGTAACATGTCTTCTATTACTCGATTTGAAATGAAAGAACCAGCCCCGGAATATTTCTAAAGATCTTAGAGGCTCTCAAAATTCGCAAACGCGTATATACTTAAATATACATAAGCAATATTTCAAAGCAAGCGATCAACTCCAAAAAGAAAAAGGATGCTGCATGAAATTTCGGACTAAGAATATACTATTCAAGTAAGATATTCAAAATCTTGTCTTTGAAAACTAAAAACATCTATTGAATATATAAATTATCTAAGAATATTTCTCAGACCGTTCCATTATAAATAATAGTCATAATAAAATCTAATACTTCACAATTAGTACATTTATTATTTATTTTTTATTTATTTATATAAGGACAAAGAGAAATTCTTAAGATTTTGACAGATTTTCTATCTTTATTGACTTCAAGAAAATGAGGGTATTATTAAAATATCACAATAATGTTTGCAATGAAGCTATATCATCTTTTCGAGTACGTTATAAATAAATCGACATCTCATCATTAGTAAAACTTAATTTAGAAGCACAAGCAACCATTTAGAAACGATAAAATACAAACACACCCAACACTTGCAGTCTCTGTATTCCTATATCATATGTTAGCACTTGCTAAATACCTACACATGTAAACCTGCGAGTAAACCGTCCGTTTGTAACGTAAATAAGTGCCTACAAACGCAGACATTACAGTGCACCCAGACCATAACCCTATTTATCATCATCTCGGCCTAGTTCTTGCGCTATTGCTCAAGATATACGCATTATATATGTACGTGTTATAGCTGTGTACGTATAGAGAACAGTAATTAATAGATTCGAACGCAAATTGATTACTATACAAGAGTGTATATACAGTTGTTGGCATGGAACGCCATGAAGGTTCTATTGCGAAAAAAATTAACTCAAAAGCACTCATATTCAATACGAAATCTTCAGTTAGATTTAAGAGTGCTGTATTACTAGTTTAATTTCTTTTAGCAAAAAAAAAAAAGAGAAATACTGGCCTTATCAAGTGTGGAATATTATAATACTATTTGAAAAGTTCTTTGTCAGATTACTATACACGATGGTTTATTGAAACCATTCCTTAAAAGTGTGAGTTGCTTTGTTTCAAAAATTTATACTTCAAAATTATATTGTGACATGCGTTCAAACAAATTTTACCTCAAAGTAGCCTTTGAAATTATAATTATATTTTAGCTTGTTACTGAAACTCTTAATACCAATTTTGTTTGGTATAAGGTACTTGAATGACATGACAAATGTCAATATCATAAAACGAACATTTCTAACTGAATGCAATATGTTTATTTGCAACAAACAAGCAAGATTTTATAAAAACTGTTGAAACTGGTCTCCGCCTTATACGAGACATTTTTCACGTTTTCTTCTAATAGAGGGAAAAACGTTTTTTTTAGGATCATATCGTCAATTTCCTTAATTCTTTCAGCAATTCTAATGCAAGATCGGGTATCTGTACTCGATAAATTGAGTTCTTTCAGAAAGGCCATAGAGGGAAGTCCCAGGGGGTAATATCGCAAGATCTTAGTGAAAATTCATGTTCTGTGTTTAAAATTATCAACCGATTTTGAAAAAATTGTCGTAGCATATCTATTATTTCACCTGCCTTATGTGTTCTAGTTCCGTCTTGCTGAAAATAACCCTGTGTTATTTCTTCTTCATTGAGCTGTTCGATAAATGGCATAATAACTTCTGGTCGATGCTTTTCTCTAATATAAAAATTATGTGGTTTTTCAGTAGTCCACATCCCCATATCTTGTGAGTTAACATATCTATTCAGATGAAACAATGATTCGTCACAAAAAAGGTTTTGTCAAGAAGGTCATTATCCAAATTATTTAAAAACCACTGACCAAACGTTATTCTTTTAAGATACTCGATTTCTTTGATGTTTTTGATAACAGGTATAGGATATGCAAATAAAAATAAGTCTTTTTTCAAAATTGTATGGCAGGTGCCAATTGATACACCCAGTCGTTTTGATGATACTCCGTGTGCCTTTCCGGCCAACCATTGCCTCTTCTTTGTTTCACACTCCATGTTTCCGTGAAAACCTTAATGCAATAATTAAGTGTGCGCCGAAAACTGTCGTAATCAAAGATGAAGTTGGTAAACTCATTTCTAAATTTTTCTAAAGAATCTTCAAGAATATACTGCCACTGTACGTTTCGAAAATAAGATTCAAGATTTAAATTGCAATACAATTTTAACAAGTTCCTGTCTACTACGCATCTGAACGATTACTCCGTCAAATTGACAACTAATGCTATTGAAAATAGTACAAGTTACGGCAAAAGTTTTTATTGGAATGGACTACTAGAGGTAAATTTCATTTGAACCCTTATTAGCAATTATTTTATATTAGAATTTACAATGTGCAAAATTAATATATAGAGTATGTCGTTTTAAGGTTATATATGTACATATATGTATTATCAATTCTCTCCATAAAGTGTAGTGTCACTAATTATGAAGATGGAGTACCTCCGTTTCAAAATTCCCCAATGCAATTTTGACAGATTTAAAAAATTGATTAAGGCTATTCATAATCCAATATTGATAACTCTATCTCCAGATACGGTGTACAGTGCATACCGCGTTACGGATTTTAATTTACTTTCTTAAGGTAGAGGGCATAAAACGCAATTGTGATTTCATGTTATTAAGTTGGTATGCTCTACTAATATCTCTTATCTCTCGCTTTATATTAGCATCAGTCTACACCTAGGAAGTGTGTTAGAAATATTAATTTGCCTTTTTAGGTAAACATGTTTAGAGATATTTGGAAAATGCTATTATATTATTTAAATAATGCAAACTGGTATGAACTCTGAACTATGAATAGAATATTTAACTAATAGCAACATATGACATATAACATTGAAGTTAAAATTGACAAAATGGCAATATTCACCTAAGTACAAATTAAGACTGTATAAAATTAGGAACATTCATTAACCCTATCCAAGCTCTATAAAAAAAAAGAAAAAAACTTGTGAAAATGTCCAAAACGTTATAACATATTAGTTGGGTTGTCATAATAATGGTTCCTGTTTTGGGTTTCATCGTCTGATGCGCAATTTATATCCTCTATAGAAAGAGACGTGAACATTATAAGCTTCTTATAGCAGCATCCTGACCAAGATCAATGCTATATATATCCAAAAAAATCACATACACTAGCTTGACGTATTCCTTTCAACATTATTGAAGTTCTTTAAAGTGATATGTGATATCGCTGATATACAAAATGTTTTAATTGCCACAGCATATGGAGTCACACTCAACTATCCATGAAAGTGTGCAAAATCATGATAGCTGGTTTCCAAATTTTGCTCAGTACCAATATTTGCCTATGACTACAAACGTAAAATTTCAAAATTTTCCATTTCTAGTTTCATGTATACAAATCTAATGGCATACTCGGGAAAATCAAACATTGTGGTGCATTTTCATTCTCCAAGTATTTTATATAAAACATCAATTGTAGATTATATCTCTGTAACAACAACATACCAACATTTTTGGGACTACATATAGGTTCCTATTATAGCACATATATGTACATAGATACGCACATACATACAATCAACAGTATCCATTATCCATTTACGAAATCGTATGACACCACGACAATCGAAAAGTCGTCTAGACTACTAGATCAAATTGATTCGGTACAATCTACGCGGCTACATACGTCTTCTACTGTCAGTCTAAGGATAAGGCGAGCGTGGAAAAAGTTGGTGGATGACCGCGGGCAATTAAAATTACATAGGAGGCCTAGACTCGATTGCCCGGCTTAAATCGTTCGCAACCGCGGAACATTTTATCTCCGCTCATGCGAATTAATTACGATATTAACAGGAAATAATAACTTAATGGAAACGTGTTGCGTATTCATTTGCCTACCTAGACGTTGGTGTTGTAACTGTGACAGTGCTCGAGATTCCGAATCGGTAATAAATAAAATATGATCGAAAATAAATACAACGTTACTAATATTGCTGATATATTTATATAAATATTGCTGGATTTATACAGTGTAAACAAAAGGAAATAGTCTTAACGGTTGAATTTATTTAAAAATATGACATCCAAAGAAGTTATGTATATTTGTCATAATAATTGAAGAAACATTTATAAACAACTCCAGTTGGCAAGATTCTAGTCCTTAAAAGAACTTTACTACATAACTGGAGTAAGTTTTGCTAACATATTTGCATAGAAAAATAACATTGGAGATTCTTTTGATTCTAGAAGAGTTAGTGCCCTAAAACAACGAATGTTTACACCCTACAACTCTTTTCATCCTGTCGAGGAGTTCCTATACTTTAAACTTTAAACAACACCAATTACGAACATTGGTGTACTAGAACTAGTCCTATCGCCTTGTAGATCTCTTTGACGATAATTATTTGGTTGATTATTTAAATTACTTACAGGAATATTCAGAGATGCTTCTCTAGATTGTGTAATTACAGCGATTTAGGCTTAGATCAACTTGTGATTCAGTCAAAAATCCCTGCAAATGTTAAAACGAATTCATAAAAAATACATAAAATTTTATATAATTTTTCGATTCTTTCTAATTTAAAACTGTAAAACTACGTGACCAAAGAAATTCTTTTTTAAACTTTTCGAAAGATAATAATAATAATAATGTACGTTTCATTCAGTAATGGCAATAAAGTGTTGAATACGGCAATACAAATATATGTAAGTGCAAGAAATACGAATAACAAGGACACATTATATAAAAAAAACTAGACACATTAGGAATTATCAACAACATTGATTAATATTAATGCCAACATGCAAAATTAAAATTTATTTTGAAAAAAAAACCAACAGAACTTCTGAAGATATACAGGCAGTTGTGACTTAACTTCCTATGTTTCAGTCTGTGCGGCAATTGATTGCACACTTTTTTAAAAATTAACGTTTTACTTAACTGTGGAGGCAATGGGTGTAATCATAGTTACTATGGGTATGCATAAACTCTTGATTTTGTAAAAAGTTCATAGTTTTCATGCAAAAATATAGCGCCGTCAAGTATGTATTTTATGTTCTTTAAATGGATCTTTGCACAATGTTCTAGGATGTATCCAAAAACATTTCGAACCCAGGATTTCTGTAATTTAAAAATTTTGTTAGCGCCCACAGATGCTCCTCAAAATATAATAGTAAATTTTGCTCATTTTTTGGTCATGAACATAGGCAGCTATTACACGAAGCGCATAACCAAAGGGGGCCAAGTCCGCCGACAGATATTGATTATGCTTTTCCCAATTGGCTATCTATCAATGGTCAGCCGAAGGAGACTGGTGGACAAAATTTGCATTTCAAGTTCCGCAATAGAAACAACGTTCAGATATAATAAATTTATACAGGATGTCCGCGAAATAAAATAAAGAAATATGAAAAATAGAAAGGCATAACTTTGTTAGACTTCAATTCAAAATATTTTACAAAAAATCCTTCGCAGACGTGAGAAAAAAATGATAAAGATATTGAAAGTAAAAATTTATTTACTCTTGACAGCCGAAATATTTGTACGTTAACATGGTAAAGATTCAATAATATGCTTTATTGAACTTTTAGCATGCTGTTTGAAAGGTAGACAGTGTTATCTTGTAGGTTTTATAAGATCGACAGCTGTGCTATTGCAGTCTACGTGTATTTATGCAAGTTTGGTTGGATGGATGTATTATGTATTCACACTCTGCATCCATAGGCGGTACATATTACAATTTCCTATGGTTTCTTTAATTTTTGCGTTCGTTTCGTAATTGATTTGACATTTTTTGGATTTATGTTCTATATAATTACACCTTTCCATTTTCCGTACTTTTCTATTTTAATTCAGAGACATCCTGTATAGAAATTTCGATAGTGAAGTTTACGTCTCTAATGTGTACGTAACTGATGGAATAACCATATTTTTAATAATGTGAATATATAATAGTTAGAGTTGTTCAAAGATAAAAGACAAAAAACGCTAACACACGGACATGGTTTTGCCTATCCAGCATTATCAGCGTGGTTTCGATGCATTTTTAGATGTGTTGTTAGAGTTGTTGTTTTGGCTATTTCCATCGTTTGCCTTTCGGCATGATTTTAAGGTGTCTTGCTTTATGCAGGCACATAAGATGGTTACATTCATTGGCAAGTTTGATCATGGTCTTTTCGTATCGTCTGAAAGTCCTGTTTAATTCGGGCCCATACCGAATTTCTAACTTTTGAGGTGATATTACTGACGATGAATTCTCATAATAGAGTTGTTATTGCATATAATAATTACTGAACGATGGGAATAGTCCAAACGACAACTTTAATTATTATAAGAATCCATCGCCAGCAATATCACGGCAAGAATGTGATTATATAAATATAATTAAATGCAACATCATTAAAGAGAAATATTTACTTTTTAAATAAAATATCATTACAATTGTAAATGTACTAACACATATTTAATTACCATACCTAACTGATTTTCCTAGCTTATTAGTGAATCATATGCACATAGAACTATAGTCATACGAAGCTACACGAGTTTCGTCCGTACCAAAACAGTTCGCAGTACGTACTTAAGGCTAAATTATTGGCGGAACATAAATCGTCTCAGAGGTCCGAGGGGACAGGTACCTTCGCGTACGAACGTAGATTTACTGTTTACCGCTGTTTCGCCGGCAACGAACCGACATCAGGCGCGTACACGACAGTAGAAGGCCCTACACGTACGTTCGGAGCGCCTACGGCCCTTCCAGTTCGCGGTGGAAACGCATCAATAATCGTTCGAAGTGAAAGGTGCTACTTACGCTTTAAATATTTAAGAAGATAATAAGACAGTGGTGGTTCGGTTCGGAAGGGTACAACGCGAGCCGTATTTGCATAATATTCGACACCTGTCCCGTGCGTTGCTGTAGTTCGGTTAGAAGCTCCCTATGTTTCCCCAATATGTTACCTGTTTTCGGTGGTTTGACAGGAAATTGATAGATTCTTAATTATTGCAATTACTTCGGACGGAAATATACATATCTAGTGAATTTGAATGCTGGCAATGGTATGATTCTAGAATGTAAGGTTCTTAATGTCCAACTTAAACGTTGATTAAGAAACTTCGATTCTAACAGCCTTCAGGGCTCTGTAGCAAAAGATTTTATTTATTGCTAGTAATAAATTGTAACTCTTCTTATGGACACGCAATTTATCGATAGAGCGGTAAATATACTGTCCCATTTAAAAAGAATAACCACGAAGTATTTCCTGTCAAACCAGAAGTGAAAAGTTTTAAAATGTAATGGTAAATTTATTTAGCGGAATAAAGCTTAAAGCTCTGTTTTACGAAGGCGAATCAAATATGAACGGGACTAGTTTTGAAACATTTATTGGTACACATTTTCCCCACCGTATCAGAAGTTTCTTAACTCAGTCATCAATGAAAATGAAATGAATGTGATCGCGTCTGTAAACTATTGCACACGAACATTTCCACACCTTTGTCGTCGTAAAGTGGTGACCTCACAGTTCTTCTTTGAGTGGCCCAAACGCATAGTGTTCACATGGTGACAGATCAGGACTGTAGGGTGGATGCTCCAGTGTTTGCCAATGAATTTTGTCCAATTTATTTTGGGTCAATGCAGCTGTGTGTGGCCGAGCATTGTCATGGAGCAGAATCACACTTCGAATAGGCATGTCTCGCCTTTTTCGTCGATAAGCCAGTTTCACTTCATCAAGCAGTTGGCAACGTAAGTGTACGCCTTCAGTCACCTCACGGATCGCACGCATACTCACCTCACTGGTGCTCATCCGCAGTCGGAATGCATAGCTCTCGTTTTTCACTGATTCTCAGCCATCGGAAATTTTTTTGTGCCAACCATAGACTTGAGTCCTTGAAAGTGTTTTCTCAACGAACTGTGCAGTTAGTCCATCCAAAATCTCGACAGCTTTTACGTCGTCCCGCTACAAAAATTTGATAATAATACGTTGCTCAACGTCTTACACCCCTCTCCCTCTCAGCACATATTAAAATTCCACCACTCACTAGAGGGCGTTAAAAAGAAACGTCCGTTTCATATTTGATTCGCGTATTTTCGGTTCTGCAATAGATCAATGTTTTACCTAATCATCTACAGTTTAATGCGACCTACATCATTAAATATATTAGAAACCTTTTCTATAAATATTGTATCGAAAGTATGCTTCATTTTCTAAAATTATTTGTAAGTATACAGAGTGTTTCGGAAGCAGATTGTGGGCTGAAGATATATTTTCTTAAATTGAATACCTACGCATGTTTACATATTTAAATATATGTAAGTCTATACAGACACATTCTTACTCTTTTATAGGATGCAATATTGCCAAATTATTATTATTAAAGCTAAAATAACAGTCTGCACTTTCGTAGGCTAATTAATATTCACCATAGTTTACTCATATTACTAATGATGTTTTGTTGCTTCATTGGGCGAAGTGTCTCACTGCAGAATACACCTTGCATCTTTAGACATCGATTACTAGGATTTAATCAAATCTTACTAGAATTTTATCGAATTCAGTAGCGTTTCAACCCCCGATATGGAAATTTAACATAGTAGATGTACGGTTTTACTTTCTTATCCTGGAAGAAAGCATGCTCCGATTTTAGGATCTAAAGGTAGGTATGCTAACCATTATTGATATAAACAAGTTATAACAGGTGGAACAGCAGAGATCTTTATTAAAAGAAGAACTTAATTTAATTTTAACAGATGATGCAATAATTTCGTAATGTTGTATTCCACAAAAATCTAAATATGCAAAAAATACACGGTGTTCAAATTTAAAAAGTACACTTTAGTACGCTACTTACTTTCGAAACATGTTGTATACTTACAAATAATTTTAGAAGAAGAACCATACAATCTCGTACAATATTTCTAAAGAAAGAAAAGATTAACATTTTTAACATGCGTATATCACTGATGGTAATTTCTTAGATTGGCTGATAACTCTAGGTATGACAACATAAGAACTGATCCTATTTGACAATTTAATTTCCTTACTACTATCAAATGTTAAATTTTAATTCAATTAAGTTGCGCAATTAGAAAATTTACGGTTCCGGTAGGATTTGAACCTATAACTCCCGCGGGTTCGAATCCTACCGGTAACCATAATTTTTTTAATTTCATAAACTAAATTAAAATGTAATTGATAATATTGAAAATAATTTAACTGATTTGTTTACCTTATATTTTAACACGTTACGACTGTACAACGCTAATGTATATTTATATGAAACAAACATGCTCTATGAAAATAGACCATTTTTGTTTTATACTTAAATAACATAATCTAAATTTTAACGATATATGTATATTCACTAATAACTAGATTATAAGAAAGAAAACGAAACTAACATAATTACTTACCAGTCTTCTTTTCGGTTTGATGAGTGGTCTATTCTGCCCATTCATCTTATAGTATAATCCGCAAGCGTTACAGAGGTAGTGGCCCGTTCCATCCCTACGCCAGAGGGGTGTGCTTGTCGCTCCGCAGTTGACGCACTCCCTACCCTCTAGACAACCGGCGAGAAAAACGGAAAAGAGAAACATATGTTAGGATTTTTGCCGACTGTTAAGAGTCAGAAATAACGATTACGATAATGACAAATAAATCTTCAACCTACACATATACATATATCAACTATAACTATATATAGATACAACACGTTTGTACGACACATAGAAAATTACTATAATAATGTAGAAATTGAATTGAGAGGTGAGGTAGCAAGCACCCTTTTTGTATATGCAATATATATGTATATATAATATACCAAGAGGGTGACGAATTTTTGTATAATACACACAATAGGTTTAATGTTTAATGACGATGGTGAAATATATGTTTTTGTTTTATACTTTTTTTTGTGGAAATTAAAAGGAATTTCTGGATTTGAAAATTCGTGTTTCTATCGTTTGGAATATTATGCTTAGTTTAATAAAGAATACTGAACGATGACAAAAGCAATGTAAAGAAGAAATCAGAGACTAAATTACTGATGTGTAGTGATAGAAAAAGCAATAGGCACACGTACGGACCGATTGATTTATTATGTATTTCAAAGTTATTTGAACAGCATAAACAGAACGGATGCACCAACATAAAATCATGGATGTTCGTTATGGCACAAATCAGAAGGTGGTATCTTAAAAATACCTCCTTTCAAGTCGGTTACATACCTAGGGTCATCAAATAAAATAGAGTAGGCGTTTCACCCTTTAGCATACTGACATACTGAGGTTATAAACATGTAATTAAAACGCATCGGGTCCTTATGTTTGCAATTTTTATTCATAGAACTACGTCTACCTTACATATAGTGTGTACGAGAATTTTCGCAAAACTAGATATCCTCCGTACCATCTTATGCTTTTTAAATGGAAAGGAAAAGCATTCTCCTTCTCCTTGAAGCTTGTTCTGGCAATATTAAAAAGGAAAGATAAACTCGGCAACACTGTATTAAGTTATTTAAGCAAACTAGAGAACCACGTTCAGATGTTTTCTTGATTCTTTTTCTAACTAAAATGATTGTCCTTAATTACTGCCAATTTCAAACGTTTAAATTAACATTATTGCCAGAATTGTGTGATGATATTGAGTTATGATAGATTTCATTATTATTAATAATTATGCTTTTAGGTAGTTCGCATCTATTCGGGAGGCACAGAGAAAAATTTTGAATATCTTATATTGATTCAAATGTATTTTACATTAACCTTATCAGATTTGAAAATTGAAAAACCACTGAAATGACTAAATTTTTGATTTGACTGCTTAAGTAATATCCTACCAATATTGTACCAATTGCTAACCACCAATTTTGATAATTTTTAATATAAAATTATTATCATTTTTTTTATTGTGTAAGTATTCGTAATGACACATCGAAACATTGTTGTATAGGTGGTATTTAATATGAAGCCATTTTTGTACAATTAATGTGAGTGGTTTAACTACAAACTTTAGAAAACAATAAACAGTTTGAATTATAATAAATAGTGTTTCAGAAAACTTTTTGTTCATTTACATAACTTTAATTTTGCCATTGTTATTTGTTGTGACATATTCACATATCATTTTCAAAAATTTCTTTGAAAAGAAGAAAACAACTGCTTCAGCTGCTTGAAATATGCTGATGTGTTTACGCACCGTTGCGATAATTCGTGGTTGCTACAAGCAGATAGGGGAGGTGAGTACTTTTTCAAAGTGCCCAGACAGACTGTCGATTTGCAACACGAACTCCTCACATCACGAAGAGTGTATCAAGTTGCTGCAAAAATATGGTCATTTTCTCTATCTTGTCCATCTCTACAAGATTTTGCAAGCTTGTTTTTGTATAAATTAGGGATAGATGATTGTTCGTTTTCATTGTTTCTTGTTAAGAATTGGTGTGAGAGGTTGAAAAGTGCACTGCTAGAGATGCCCAAAAAATATCTAACTGCAAAAGAGTTAGAAAATGAGTTAGAACTGAATCAGAAGTGGAACCAAAGGGAGGTATGTTTTGTTAAGTACAAGATTGTTGAAATCGTTAAAAAATACATGAATAGAAGTAAATATCAAAGTATAAAATAAATTTAATACCCTAGGTACGATTTACTTGCAAAAACTTTTAGAATATATTTTTCTCTGATGAAGCGTGATTTCATCTGGTGGGGTACGTCAATTCCCAAAGTAATCGGATGTGGGGTAGTGAAAATCCTTATACTTTTGTTGAATCGTTTCTGCATACTGCAAAATTTGGTGTTTGGCTAGCAGTTTCTAGTCACAGAATTGTCGGACAATTAATGCCAAGAAGCATAGGAACATTTTGAATAAATTTGTTGAACAGGTGCACGGAAATGAGGTAGAATATGGTTACTTCCAGCAAGATGGTGCAACGGTACCCACTTTTCTTCATGAGTTTTTTGACGATCAGACTATAACTTTACATACGGAAGTTGAATTTCCACCACGACCACCTTTGTTTGACAATTATGGATTTTTTGGTTCCTTCACCTAGAGAATAGAATATATAACTCCTCTTGCTAACTTGCAAGATCCGCAGAAAAGAATAATTGAAGAATGTGCATTAATGACGCTCTTAACGCTGCCAAACACCTTTAACAGCATGAGAAGGCATATAAACTTGCGAATTGAAAATAATGGACACCAATTGCAACACTTTAATTACACCTTTTTTCATTAATAAAATCGGGAATACCAGCTGAGCTTATTATCTTATTGTATCTCTATGACATATTTATTAATATCATGATGATACAGTCAGAATAATTTTTCAAAAATTAACGTTGTGTTACGAGTATGATAATATGACTTAAGTTCACATACATATTTCAATGCCACCTTCATTCTAGAAACTTCATGATTGCACCGGGGTTACTTTGAAGCATACCACCAAAAATGAAGGAATTTTTAGTTCATATATCATCCCCCATTGGTGCGTTTACATGCCAGTAGATTTTGCTTGACACTTTTTTAATTTACAGTTGTCCAAACAATTGAATATTTGTCTAATATAGTTATTAAGTAAGTTATAAAGAAATTAGCTTATAGGAAAATATAAAGGGCCTTATTCATACATGTTTAATGAATATTGAAAAATAAAAAGGTGCTTTATTGTACTTCACATATCTTTCCGCTCTAAATATTTAATTTCTTCATATAGGTATTGTTAACGTAAAGCATATTCAACAACAATAAATTCAACTATTTGGTTTTCAAGCCTTTAATAAAATATGGATTAATAATAAAAATATAAAAGTATTAGTAGTTCTTCTCTTAACAGTTATTGGAAAACTGTAGCTAAGCTCAAAACAGTAATAGTAGAAGTAACAAAATGGTTTAAATTGGTATGATTAAGTTATCAATCATTTGAAATAATATGATTAAATTCCCAACTTAAATTCAAATTTTCAAATATAAATTCCATTCAATTTCCCACATAAAAACACTTGCACTGTCATCACGAAGTAAACACTTTGTGCGTATAATACTTACGCATTATCTAATACAATGTAACATAATTATATTGATAAAGGGAGGCCAAAGAAGTACATGCCACGCATCTACACACATAAACGCATATAGAAAAGCATACAGAAACGCACCGAATCACCATGCATCATTCTGTCAGGCTACTGAGATGAGTTATGACCGTTTGATTTAAATCAATCAAAAAATAATTTAGGTATAATTACCTACTGGCTGCTGCCAACGGTGCCACAGCTCCTCTTAAATATAACAGTCGAGAATATATGATGTGTTGGCCTCTCTTCACTTGTAATAAATTATTAATAAATAGGTAATTATTTTATACCGTGAAAAACACAAGTAATTGAGCCAATAGCGCAGAAAGATTCTAGATTAGCATTCTACCTGTGTATGTTAAGCGATCTGCTTATGATCTGTATCTTATTCTATATAGGCATATAATTATAATAATATTCAATTATTCAGCTTAGCCGGATTGTAGTAAATTTATTTTTCGCTACGTTGCGTCGATTACATCGGAGGATTAAGTTTATATTTGGTTTGGGTTCTAAATATATTGCGGCTGCGATATATAAATTATGGAAGCTCTCTGAATATTTTACTTTTTATTTATTGTATATAATTCGGTCGTAAAAAATTGGAGAAAGCAATAAAATTTATATGGGTAACCATTTCACATAATAAAGTTGAATTATTGCCGAATAACTATTTTTTTCGGAAAAAAAAATTAAAGGTGACTATTTATATTTGTATTGACCTTTGTGTTTGTGTAAACATTTTAATATACTGATACGTCTATTGCTTCCTGAGATTACAAATAATTAATAGAAGTCGCTGAAACTACTACTACCACACAGCGAAAGAAACTGTACCTAAGGTTTCTCAAGTTA
This sequence comes from Trypoxylus dichotomus, assembly GCA_023509865.1. Classification (NCBI taxonomy): domain Eukaryota; kingdom Metazoa; phylum Arthropoda; class Insecta; order Coleoptera; family Scarabaeidae; genus Trypoxylus; species Trypoxylus dichotomus. The sequence goes on from CM042078.1 coordinate 13,797,678, forward strand.
TGAAAATGGTAATAAAAGTACCTATATACAAAGTATGCATTTTAAAATAGCACAAAACAGAGCAAATTGTGACCGTTTTTACTGGAAATTATTGAAAATAACTCAAATACATTAACAATATAGTTTTGTTCGAGTCTATTTAACCCAAAACAAAATTTAAACTGAACCTGTGCCTACAGTATAGAGGTACCCATGATTAATAGACAAGTTATATCAGCCATCAAAGCTAGTAAACAGTAGTTTAGTCTGCAACTGGGTGAAATAACTCACGTAAGCAACGATGCTCATCTCATAACCTACGTACACTATGTTTAATTTGGCGAAATGAAAGAAGTACTTTTCATTTTGTTAGCCAATCACCACCGCTACAACAGGAGCAGACATTTTTATTTCGGTTAACATTTTTTAAGGAAGAAGATTTATCTTGGTATCAATATGACAGTATCAACACTAATGGTGTAAAACTGTTTAATTGCCTTCTCTACAGGGACAGATCTTGCTTCTGACAGTTTGTTGGAAGATTAAGTACAAAGTAATTTAACAACAAAAAATTTAGTCAGACATGTTTAGAAATATCTCCTGAATATACACGTCTGCTGCATCATTTAGAGATTAGGTAGGTGAGGGCTCTTAAGGAGATTGAAACATTTTTGTTTGAAAAGAATTATAGAAGAATATAAAAAAATGGATATTGAAATTAGCTTCCCTTTTAGATGTATATAGTTGTTCAATTTAATAAAGTGAACATCTTCATGCAACGCCAACAACACGATGATTGGATTAACAGAGCGTATTAAGCGATAATTTGCTAATTCTTTGCGAAGACTTGTTACCATCACGGTAGCCCACCTCCAAACATAACTGACAGATCTTTAACGGTAGATAAGGTAATAGTTGGGGTTGTTTTGGGACTCGAAGCAAATACTTTTTATAAACTAAACTTGTTGACGTGAAAAGTTGCATCAATTAAGTTTTCGGATAGTGTCACCCACCTTACCATCTTAATCTAACTCCAAATATTTCAACTCAATTCCCAAACTAAAACTTTTCTTGGTGAAAAAAAAGTTTCGGTCGGATGAAGAATCTATTGCAACAAATTCAAAACTTAAAAGTGCTCAGAGTTGTTATAGGTATTGCAACAATAAGAAGATAGCATTTTGACAATCCTGAGGGAGATCATTACTCAAATCGCATAAAGGCACTTCAGCATCGTTGGTCAAAAGATAATGAAAAGTTAGGTACGACTCCACATAATTAAATTTTCACTTTTACGACAATTGGTGAAATGCATAAGAAAACAAAATACAAATCTATTCTATAACACTTGACTCAGTATTTCCATCAAATACATCGAAGGCTTTCAAATAAATCATTCTTCCTTTTCAGTCTCTAATTCTGCAGCTTAACTGCATACACATTTTCGCTTGGAATGCCACATAAATTAAGCATCGTCAGTATAGATGGACACAAGCTAATTGCATAAAAGTTTGTCATGATAGATGTTTGTATGCAAGTGATTTTTACCTTCCACACAGGAGCATTTCGTCTTTCAAACGTCATCATAATTAAGCAAACACTGTCTGTCTTCTTGTGTGGTCCATGTACCTATACTTGCTCTAACGCGATATTTTAAAACGTTAGAATACGATTAATATATTAAAATTTGCGTAATCTAGATCTTTGCTGCATTTATTTTAAATTAATTTGAATTTAATTACCTTTGTAATAAAGGATTTTTATTAAATAAATGTTATATTAAATGCTTTAGATTTTATCCTTTATATAAATATAATTATTGCCGTCGAACAACCTTGGTACATAATAAGATTTACTCAAATAATTAACTGAAAACAAAATATAAACGAGTTTAACAAGTCTTCGAGTGATGTAGATTATAAACAGAAGCAATTATTAGTACTTCCTTTTTTATATCAATATGTTATTACATGTGAAGCATCCGAAGTTAGCTACTCGTTATATTTCTTGCTGTAAATGTTTCTTGTCCCCTTGTAAGTATTAAAATTAAAAATACATAAGAATGCATTCAATGAAATTTGTATAGTTTTATATAGTTTTGCAGTATCCTTATTATTAATCGTATTTTCTCTTTTAATTGTCTTTCGTTGTGCACTGTACCCACAATGATTGAAAGGTGTTTAAATCACCCGAAAGTTGGTGCTTCTATAAGATAACAATATTAATCAATAGCGTTTTGATTTTCTGCATTTTCCTTTTCGTCTATTTGTTTATTATTCTACTTATGTATTACTAGAGAGACGTTTCTTATTGTCACTTTCTTCCAGCTGCATATTTGTGGTTGCGGTAAGCAATGAAATACTCATAACACATTCGTACAAATACACTCAACGTTCGTTTTTAGATTAATGACGGTATTCACGGACCAGCACAACAAATTTGTTGTTGAGGTATATTTTCGTTCGGGAATACGCAATCATGTAAGAATATTGGATTATTCATATCAAAGTTACCACCAGCAATTACAAGCAGAATTCCCCAAACATAGAGTCTACGTATGACAGTTTTGTGCAGCATGTTCGTCGTATAATAGACAGATTTCGCAAAACAGGGAGTGTTGTGAAAGGAAAATCGACAGATTCTCCTACAGTTCTTGCTGAAGAAGGTGTTATGGATATTAATCGAAGAATGGATGTGAGTCCAAAAAATCTTTACGTAGTTTATCAGACTAACCAAACTTATTGGTTGGTACTTGTTGTAATGCTAACAAAAAAAATGATCATTTACATCCTTACAAAATAACTGTCACTCGTGAATTGTTACATCTGGATTTTTTCCCAATATCTCCAGTGCTATAAATGGTTCAACGAAGCCTTAAACAATGAAGATGTCTTGGACATTAGTTTCTTCAGTAAGGAAGCGTGGTTTCATTTTGGCGGATATGTAAATTCACAGAATAATGGAATTTAGTCTACAGAAAATACTTTTTCGTAGAGACTCTATTCCATCATCAGAAGATTGGTGTGTGGTTAGTAATGTCAAGAAGAAGAATCATTGGTTCTATTTCTTTCATCAAAACATTGACGCCAATACTTGTCCAAATCTGATTTTAAATCGTTTTATTAAACAACTTCACGATCATGAGTTGCAACTTGATTATTTCTAACAGGACATGTGTAATAGTTCACACTGTGCAGAGAACATTAGGCTATCTACAACAATTTTTCGAAGACCAATTGCCACCTCCTCGATCACCAGATCAGATCCCCTTAGATTATTTTATGATTGGTTATTTAAAAAATAAATTTCATTGTAACCATATTCACACCTTGGAGGAATTATAACGTACACTTATGGAAACTATAAATGACATTACACTAGAAGTATTACGCAATGCGTTCAACAGTATGAAACGAAGGGTGAATTTGTATTTATATTTATATGGGCAGCACTTTAAACAAATATTGAAATTTTAAAGTATTTAAATGGTGAATATATAAGACTGACACCAGAATTATGGTAGATATAGGCGGAAGATTAACTAGGGAAATACCAACAAACAAAGAAGTTAGGCAAGTCTATCATTATGATGCTATTATAAAGGAATGGAAAAAGAAATGCCCTACAGGAACACGTTTAGACCGGAAGACCAGCCAAAATTCTATCTTATATGCTGACGACTTAGTACTCCCTAATAGAAACAGAAGATGATCTACAGTAAATCTGAAGTGAAAAAGAAGAAGATATGTAAGTGTTATAATTGTGTTCCATGAACTAGTCTAATCCAAGATTGCAATACTGTTCTCATATTCTTATGTTGTGCCTATGGTATATAGTGTTTATAACTTCAGAGGCGTTGATTAGTACTTAGCACCAACTTAAAGCAAAAAATAGAAAGCGGGAAATTCAAACGCCTTTCAATCTTTTATATACACCTCTATTAACTACAATGCATATTGCCGATGGTTTAAAAAGGAATACAAATGTTCTATTTCATACAGGGTATTAAATAATCACGTAAAAAATATTATTGTTCCAAACATCTCGAAAATAAAATATTCTTTGATCTTTTCCGAGTAGATAACTTTGTACATGGAGCATACAAAATATTTTATTATTTCCGCACCACCTCAATGTCAAAATACTCCCAAAGACATTCATCATCAAACAAACACATCAGATATTGAAACTAATAGCAACGTGCATTTACACAAAAAATACCAATACACCCATGCAGCATGCAATATTTAAACAATTTCTTTCTCTAACAGACAAGTTTCTCCATCACGACCATCATCAAGGACTTTCGCATGCAATTCAGAGATCAGAGATCGCACGTTTGTTCGCGGTATTCACGGTTTTTCTTTCTTTGTTTTTCTCTCTCTCAATATTTTTATTTACTCATTTCCGATCTGAACACAATTTTACCAATACGAAACTTCTTTATTGTGAAGGAGAAAGAGTATACTATCGGAATAACACCAGTTGCGCGTTTAAGGGGCTCTAATCGGTAAATAAAGGAGATAACCGCGACTAAATCGATTTAAAACGTATGCCTCCGAGCTATTTCGTTTCTCTAACGTTCCGCGCGCGCCCCCGCCGAACCCCCTCGACGCCCAGAAACAAGCGGAACCGATCAATTTTACGGTAGATTGGTTCCGTTACATATTCGAAAGTAAACTAGGGGTGAAATGGGCGAGTTAAATGTTACAAAACGGGTCGAATTTTCGTCGGAATGGGATGTGAAGAATCGCATGGCGGTGCACCCTTTTTAGAGTAAAGTAGATGGTTGGTTTCATTTTTTTTTTCTGTGAATATTTTCTTTTGTTTCTGAGGTAAAGATGGAATAGCACGCGTAGGTAATTATTCAAATTAAACATTTGGTTTGCGGAGGTTTTAGGTACCCTAGAAGAAAAAAATTATAACGTTCTACAGGGTGGTTTGATTTTAATAAATAAAATATCAACTAAAAACTGAAATATTTAGTAACAAAAATGATCATTATTTTTGTATCTTCAATTTTTTTAACAGTCCTTCATTTGATTGTAACAAACTTCAAGTAAATATGGAAATATCTGATTTTCAATAAAGAAGAAAAATATAAACTATTTATTAATTCGAATTTTTGTTTTATTGAGTTAAAATAATCATGTGAACATCTATTACTATATGATTATTCGTACTGAATACCATATTTATTTTATGTATTTTTTGTACCTCAATGAATAAAAAACATATTTAGAATAATCTTTAACGCCAATAACATAGAAGGAGTGTATATGTATTTATTCAATACACACTAGTATAGTTGAAACTAGTTTTACTATACAGAGAAAAGAATTCTGTAATTTTACACTGTAGAACGCTGGTTGCTTAATGCTGTAACCAGACATATAAAAATAAATTTGACAGTGTAAAGTAAACATAACAAAAAAATCTTTCCCAAATACAGAACTAATAGTAAAACTAAACTGCGCTGTCCATGTAAAACTAGACATAATACGATGTAACAGCTGGGTGTGTAATTTTAACTTTTTGAATATTTTCAGCAAGTAAAAACTTCAATTTCACAATTTCATTCTAAAGGAGCAGTAGTTATTCAAGAAAGTCAGATAAAATTATCGTTAGTGAAGTCATTGCACACAGTGGACAAAGTACACTCACAATGGAAGGCCTTAGCAGCAATAAATCATTCTATTATAGAAACGTTTGTAGTGTTTTAGTAATGATCGAATAGTTAATATACCATAGGGCTTGGAAATTTACATTGTGTTATGTACTAATGGCCATAAGTTAAGTAATTTTGCATTCGTGGAAATGTAATTTTTCAATTACATGAGTAATCACTTAATATTACAATCTTGATCGTATAAATCGTTTGCAAATTCCGAATAGTTTCTTTTCTTTTTGCTACAGCATGCGGCTTATCTTGCAAATAGAATTGACAATTTCTAGTAAAATATTGGGGGCCACAACTGCACGAATTTTCTTCATTTTTGGTATGTACTTTAGCTTCCTATTTGTACAAAGCAATCGAGATATAATATTTTAGCAGTGCGGGAATTATTTCCACAGACTTCTTTAAAAAATGGTAAAATTTTTCTTTCGTTAAAAATATCTATTATAGTATTAATTTAGTAATAGTATAAATTTAGTATAGCTAAATAATTTATTGTTTAATATTAGATGTACAAAAGCAAATATCAAAGTATATAAAAAGTATAAAATATCCTGTAAGATTCTTTTGTGAAAGTGGTCTCACTTTTCTGGTGCATTAAAGTTAGTAATGTCCAGTTGTTTTTCTTGTTAAAAAGATTTTACAGATAAGATAGTAATTGCACTAGAAAACAGTATCGTAAATTTATTCCTGCTTTCGAGTGTATAAATTCTTAATTTATATGAAATATTATACACGATTACAAGCAACGTGTAATATTTATACGATGAAATTATAGTTTCCCTATTATCTATTCTATCTGCAGTGAAAATTCAGAATTTCTTCCTCAATGAATAGGAGATTGTAGTGTATAAAGTACAAATTTACTTATTTACAATATAGGCCGAAGGTTACGTATCCTATTATTGTAAACCAATATTATACAGAGCATTCATTTGAAAACTTCTCAACCAAGATTTCTGGAAATATGGAAATTAATGGAAAATTTCCCGGAACATTTAAGAAGCGTTATCGCAAAAAAATGATTCACCCACATTAACCCCCGGGAGCTACCCCTTTAAAAATCTTAGAAAGGGATATTGAATAGTACTTCATTTTAATAATCTTTTGAAACAGTACATTTTGGTGTTTAGTTTTTTGAAATTAATCAATTCATTAACATTTAACTTAACTACTGAAAATATTTTATTTTTGTTTTCAAAGTTATTTAAGGATTCAATATTTTTTTGCAGAGAAAATCAATAAAACAATTGTTGAAAATCTTCTCAATTCTTCGCTAAACAATGGCTTAGCTATATAACTGCAGCGTATATTTTCAAAAACATCTCTTTGAATTCCACGACAGGTTGCAGTAATTTTCTGACGAAGTTCTAAATTTTGAAATTAAGGAGTAAATAGAATGTAATGTCCTCCAAAAAAATGAATCAACAAACGCAAAATCGGCATAAAAACATATCTAAAACATGTATTTTACTAAATAACTTCAAACAGGATAACAGATATTCTGCACTAAACATAACTTAAATAACTTTAAGATTATTTATTTTCCTTATTTTTGAGAAATTTCTAAACGTTTTCAATATTAATTTTTGATGCAATGTTCCTAAAATAGATTGACCAGTTAGAAATTCGAAACGAACCAGACCAAAGGATTTTCTTAAAAGTCTCGAAAAACTCAATTAATTTCAAAAAACTAAAGGCTAAATGCATTGTTTCGAAAGACCATTAAAATGACGTATTACTCGATACCCTTTGCCATTTAAGATGTTGAAGGGAGTTGTTTCCGGTGACAAGGGGTTAAAGTTTTGATAAAAAGTTGTCTCCCCCAATAATGCTTCTTATGTGATCCAGAAAATTTTTCATAAATTTCCAGATTTCCAGAAATTTAGGGCAGGAGGTTTTCCAATGAAGGCACTCTATATACCATAAAAAGTCTGTTAAAAATTATGTAGCGCTATATTTATAAGTTAATTTTACATTACCCAGTAATTATGTGAATATTTTATAAGATTGTGGCCATATTGTGGAAATGCTGTTATGTTTAATCTAAATATACCTTTTCTAAGATAATTTACTGGATATTATTGGTAAATTTACACCATTCACAATGCAATATTGATTTAGAAAAGTAAGTTTCCACGAGAGATCGTGAGTTCTACAGTTGGTACTGACCCCTGATGTAAATTTTCAATGTATCAAACACACCCTATATACGTTACTTACAAAACTCTAAAACTGTTTCAACTTCGAAACAATAAAATCAAATAAAATCTACTGAAAATGCAGTTTAAATGTTACTTACAATAATTTCCCCTGAGATACTAGATAAATTTAAATCAAATGATTACTATACAGATAAAAAAAAATAGGACCGTTGTAGCATTCCTCGTATTATTTAAGAAGCAACAATTTTCTTCCATATGCCTTAACAAAACAAACTCAATTTTAAGCAAATTGGATTAGGCGATGCAGAATTAAACGGCTCTTCACGGTACGAATGAAATTCTGAGGCGAATCGTAAGCGATCCGGAAAAATGTCAAGCAATCCACTTGAGCCGTGAATGGACACATCGGTGAACGCATTTAGCCAAAAAACCGCCGCAATGCCCTGCAATTCTGGATCGAAATAAGCCGTCGGTCGCATAGAACGCGCAGTTATATTATGTAGCATCGAGAACTATGCTACAGCATCCGTGAAACTGTTATTATTGGCCGGAGTCCGCTTTAGAATCCCCGAGGAAAGGCCTATGTGTACGTTTAAAGTAAGAGGATTACCGGACAATGTAGCGGATATTGGTTGCTAATGCATTAACTGCTTTATTCGGTAAACCTAGCCGGTGAATGATTCCTTCGATATTCTTTTTTTTTATTCGTGTTTGGATAGTGTTTGTGTCGCGGTCATGGTGTGGTAAATCTTTAGACACCTGGACACTTTGTAAACGCGCAGAAATATTTTTGGAATTAGTTATGCTGCATGAAATAGATGAAAATATAAATTTGAAATGGATTGTTGTTCATAATTGTTAGGTAATGATTGACATGTTCAGGAATGCATTTGCGGTCAAAATTATAATCCCGTTGCATATTTAAGAATCAGTTCCCCTTAAAATTGGAAGTCTGAACAGTAACTTAAAACCAGTAGCATTGCGGGCCACTTTCAAAATAAATTTAAATTATCATGGTAGAGTTATTGCAGATTTCCTAAACGAAATTGGTTCAGTAATCCTCTTATGAAAAGCGGTTATTTAGATACTGTTAAAGTTCAGTAAAATTGTGCGAAATTATATTTTAACGAATTTAGGTGAAAATCGCATTGTAACTGCATGAGTCTGCCGACGTTTTGCTCTCAGTTACTGAGCTGCTGCATGTCGTTCTGCTTTTGAGAGAAGAATTCCACCCAGAAGAAGCTCCATGCAACTGAGACCAAAACCTCGACAGACTTATCCAATGACGACCATGGAAGTCTACAACAATGCATGCAGTAATATTTCGCCAAAATAATATGGTTTCATTGTTCTAGACTTAATTATTTACAGTCCCTGAGCAAGTGGATATTGAGGGATTGTTGGGTACAGGAGTGTATTCTCAACGCACAATTGCAAAGAAAGAGAAAGTATCCCGACAAACAGTACAGTGAATCGCCGTCTTAATGAAAGAGAAGAAAAGGATCACTACTAATCGAGATGATCGATGTATCCTGCAACTAGCAACTGAAAGCCGAGGTTTATCCGCCAAAGAAATAAGAAATGTAATGTCTCAACCAAGAAGTACAAATCTACAGGCGTACAGTACATTCTGTGGTGGAAAATCTCAGGCTTGTTAACTTTTTTAAACGGGTTCTTTGGTTTAAAATTTTGTACACACAGTACATGATACGTGTGAGGTTATAAAGGAAAATGCTGCCAGTCGTGCCATGCTTCCGTCGTACGAGAAATTTTGAAGATTATAAGTATAATTTCGGAATAATGCATATTTATGCAATGTAATTGAAATATGTGGGTACCGTATATTAAACGTCTTTTAAGAATGAAATTTTGAAATATTTATTTATATAAAAAAATATGTTTACGAAAAGCGATATATACGAGAAACGATAGTAAAGTTTACGTCTCCTCTGCAAGTGTTGAAGGGACTCTTTTTGTTTTTTTTTTAAACAAGAAAATTGTGAATAATAAGTTATTATAGAATACCCAAAGTAGATATCTGTAAAACTTTAGAAAGAAACCTGTACAGATTGAATATCTGCTTAAAATTCATAAAGAGGGAGTACTAACGGTACTTTGCCTTCAACTTATAACATCAACCATAATAAAAAAAATAACGGTGTGTACCAAACAGTGACGAGAAAATTTCTGGATTTTTGGTAAAATTTAGAAAAAATTTAATAGACAATATTTCATATGATTACAATACATAGACGATTATAAGAAGCCGGATTAAAATGCAGACGCCCCCTGAAAAAGCCTAGATTAACGCCGATGATGAAGCGAGCACGTTATGAATGGGTAAAACGTCATCAACACTATACAATTGAAGATTAGCGAAAGGTAAGACAAAATAACTTAAGTGAATATATAAATCAAGCAACATTCTTTTGTTTGAACAATATATTTTCGTCAAAGATCGTATTCAGCGCTGAGTCAAAACTAGGGGCCGTGACCAAAAGAGCTCAATTTGCGATGTCTATCTGAACGGTTTGGTGAAGCTAGTGTACTAAAAACGGTGAAATATACTTCATGAATTGTGGTATGGTTCTGGACCACTGCACTTTTGGCAAGGCACCATGAATCAACACCAATATAGGCGTGTATTGGAAGATGTCTTGATGCAATGTACCAATGATTTAGATCCGAATGAAGGCCCTTACATGAATGTGCATGAATATGCAGGGTAAGATATCATGCTACATGGCCAATTCTAATGTTTTTTGGACACGCACGCTCTGCCATTGGTACCTTGGCTGGAAAATTCTCCTGACCTCAATGCAATTGAGAACGTCTGGAGGATGCAGAAAAGAATAAAAGCAATTATAAAAGCCAAAGCAGGCCTTACAAAGTATTAGTTATATAGTTGTACAATACGTTTTTTCATTATATATTTTAACAAAATCGCTATTTTAGCAAGTTGCCCTAATAAACAACGACTATAATTTGATGCTGGCTGAGTCAAGATTAACATCATTTATACTGATGAATAATTACAGCAAAACATATTTCTTCCGTAATAACTCGGTGGTCCAGTGGTAAGAGGACCAGTACTTAAATATGGCAACTCAGGTGTCCGTGTGCGTTCCAAAAGCAGCGTCCCACGAGTACAGTGGCGGTACTTTTCGGGCAGGTTCGGCGCTTTACCCTTTACAGCGAGGGGGTGCAATAACGAGGCCTTGGAACACTTTACACACACTTTCCTACACCTTAAGCCCTCTGCGGTTATGATAAGCTAAAATAGCTTACAACCCCGATGGACAGCTCATCGCCAATAAAAAAGATTTCGTACATATTTGTTTCACATGCTTCTGGGTTTCCTCTTAGCGATTTTTGGTGTAACACGAAACAGTTTGTACAACACGAATGCCATCATAAAAACAGACTTCATTATTCACAGCTGCAGATTTGTCAGTAATGCATTTACGTATGTACGTTGAAAAGTTTAGACTTTAGTTTGATCTGTCCTTCTTTAGAGTGTGCATCCTTAATATGATATTGCTATTACCTCAATTAAAAGAGATAAATTAAAGTACTTCTGCAAAAAATTTACTATGACGAATATTTATTTTTATTTATTATTCCGAATAAATAAGTAGCAACCCTCGTACAGTGTGTTTCGCATGTACAAGAAAAGATATCAATTCTTCAATATCCTTTCCGATACGTAACACTTAATTAACACATTTTTGTATGTTTCACCCCCTATTTACCATCCCTAATAACCAACTTACAATATTTAATTAGAAACTCTATTGATTATAACAATATATCTCAAAACCAGTTCATTTTTGCATCTAATTCATATGCAGCATAGCATTATTCTCTTGCTAATTACATCGGCGATCTAATTAACTCTAAACAGGGAACCCTTCTTTGTTTTTTACACACATAAGACTTTATAATAACAACCTCGCGTTTTTTTTTGTCTGAAGCGCACTTACAGTCTCATCTTTTGTTTTCCATTCTGGTCCCGAAACCTCATTCGATATGCGGGTGTAAAACAATCGAAGTAAGCCCGATCTATAATTAGAAAGAAGCGGACAACCTCCCTTTTGTAACTAAAGCGTAGCGTAACGAAGAGTTTCCCACACGTGATCGAAGAAGGCCGCCTCGAACAAAAGAGTATCTAACCATATCGTCATCGCGGTATACTCGATGGTTTCGCTTTACACGGATATCACGGACCTCTTGATTCCGGACGGCAACTTACTTAATTCTATTTATACCTCGTACTTTCTTTGTTTTAATTCGACGATCACGGCTTGCTTCGATCCAAATGGAATTAATACAATCCCGTCGGATATAATTATAAAACGATTAGTAATACTCTTCTGTAATTTCTAACGGATGAATGGAAATAAGGAAAAAAAAAACGCGATAGCTATAGAAAACGTAGGCGGATATTCGTTACAAATAGTCGAAGGTTGATTATGCAGTTTCGTCGAGACGGCATTGGATTGCGCGACGGAACAATGGCGCAACGCGTGGAAAAATAGGAGATCGTTTGTTTTCACCGGGCGTCGCTAGTTACGTTGTTCTCCGCAAGGGTGCCGGGATAATTTTTTTCGTAGCTTGGACGGCGTAATAGATTGTTAGATTGATTGCAGTGGTGGCACACCAAAAAAAACACAAAAGTCCGGCGTGAGTGATCAAAAAAAGCTTTGCTGCTCAAAAATAATAGCCAAGTAAGTAAGTATATATGGACATCGCATAGAAATTAAAGAAAAATGAAAATTAAACAGCGGCGAAAGAAAAAACTAAAATAATAGAAAAATAGGTAATAAATTAAAGTAATTAATAATTAAAATAATTCGAAAATAAGTAATTATTCCAATATATTCTTATAACTATTATTGCCTAATAGAAAAATTTATATTTGTTGTAACGGTTTTGTAAACTATTTCTTCCTCCACTTCGTAAATTTTTAACAATAAAATTGACCAATAAATTTTGCATATCCTTCAAAATCAATAAGATAATGTATATATCAACTACAACCCGCGGCAATAGTATAGAACGCCCATTTTTAGGGAAAATAAGAATTATATTGAAAAATTCGTGTTACAAACGTATAAGGTTGATTATAGTAGTTTCTAGAACTGGCATTGGGAAAGTGGGGATGAACAAAAATATTCGGGAAAAACCAAACATCCAATTGCGACAAAAGTATAGGGCATTTCATCTGTTTTAGTTTTGTCATCAACGGGTACAGTGCAACAATTGACCAAGACTTAAATGGGTTTAATTCGTACTTGGCGCGAGAAAAATTGGACTTATTGCAAAGGTAGCAGCAAATTTGAGCAGAATCCGTCTTGTAATTCACAGTTTCTTAAATAAAGGCGAAATTTACAGAAAAGCGCAATTTTAAGGTTTGCATCAAACTCAGCAATGACTGCTAGACGAATAGCACAAGCAATAGGTGCAAACACCAATCTGCAAAATGTTCAACGTCTGCTGAAAGCAATAGCTCACTCAAAACGAAAACGACTGCAAAGAAAACCTTCCTTAACGCATCAGTATAAAGAACCCAGATTAGCATTGTGGTAAACGCTGACGAAAAATCATTTTTACTGATGAGAAAAAGTTTAATTTGGATGGTTCTGATGGCTATCAGTGTTATTGCCATGATCTAAGAAAAGAGGAAGTAGTTCTGAGTCGTAGGCAGATGGATGGTGGTAGTGTAATGACATGGGCAGGTATAGGGTATAACGGAAAAACTGACATCAAGTTCTGTAATCATATAAATCTTATCGTACACGCTGAACAGATTACATGCCGGGACTTTGTGTACCAGCAAGATAACGCTGCTGTCCACCCTATTCAAATTGTAAAAGATAATTTTCGAAGAAAGAAAATATCAGTTCTTGAGTGGCCGGCCTATTCACCTGACGTGAATATGATTGGAAATGCCTGGAGTGTCATAGCATATCGTATATAGAGCGGCGGAAGACAATTCAATTCAATTCAGGAATTAATAACCAGTATTTTAATGAAATGGGAGCATATTGAGCAAAAATTGATACAAAAGTTGTTTGACACTTTGCCAAAGAGAATGCTTGAAGTAGTAGAGAAGCGACGTGGTCCAATGTACTATTGGAAATTATTTGTAATAAATTATTATTTTACATGTTTCTAAAATTTAATTAAATCGTGTCCTATATTTTTGACGCACTTTTATTTCATCAATAACGCCAAATTATCTTCATATCCCGTATTTTTATCCCAAGTAATGATAGAGATAGTAAAATCTGTATATCATCTATAGGAAAAATATCCAAACTTGATATGCTTAACAAAACAATGAAATTTCTTTAATAAATGTAGTGTCCTATACTTTTGTCGCAGACTGTATATATTATCAACACCCAGTGGGTTTATAAGATAACTCAATCTTCACTTTACAAAACCTGAACAAGCCTTTTTCATTACCTTCATTTCCTCGTTTATAAAATTAAATCAAATTAGTAGAATCTACGTAAATCGATCGAGATATTGAAGATAAAGTGGAAGATACATATCTCTATTTACATATAAATAAAATGCAATATGTATTTAGTAAAAAGAATTGAAAAAAAATTGCCGTAATTTGCAAAGTAATGTAGTAACACATTCATTATTATTCATTACAGAAAGCTACCATAAACATCTTTAACGATCTTGCTGTTTACGTTAATTAACATTTTTATGCAAAGGAAGGCTGCGTTATAAGAATATATTTCTTTCTTTGTTCTGTGCTAATAATAAAGAGGGAAGATGTAGAACAGAAATCCTGGAAATGCAAGCAAACAAAGCATACGAAAAAAATAAAATAAAATACATAAGAGGATATAATAAAGTATTCCAACGGAACAAAGGGATACGTAAATTTCATATACAGTAAGGTCCATTTATAACAATCTATGTACAATAGAATTCGGTCTTCCTACTTAAAATTTATTTTCTTTTTGTTACAGCAAATCTTTGACTTCAATGGGCATTATTACCTCTCCAATTATGTAGTAAAATAAGAAAATTTAATGTTTACATTATTATAAATAGCAAACAAATCACCTTTATAATCAGGATATTATTACAGTTACTAAAACCGCCGACAGGGAGCTCTGATTTACGATAGATTCAACATTCCTGTCATCACATCCAAAATACACTAAGCGACAAAAAATAACCGGTCACTCTGAAATACTTCTTAAATATTCCCTCAATTACATGTTCTATTTACAAATGTGTAGTTTATCTAACATTTTCGCGAATATCGGGTTTTTAGTCATTTAGCAAAGGGGGATGTTATCGTAAAATTATTATGGAAACAATAACACTGAGGTTTTGGCAATTCAAAGAAAAATTGGCCTTAAGTTCAGAAATTAAACTGGTTTTTTAGCATGTACTTTTTGGAGATATAACCAGGACTTGAAAGGATTTTGATGTACTGATACTACGGCTTATAATACTAAACCACAACACCAAAATACAAATGTGCAAGATGATTAGGAATATGCTAGAAATTTACATAGATTCTCTAATAAAGGAAGAAGTGTAAAGACGACTTGGTTCTTTAAGAGAAGATAAATCTACCACATTAACTCTGCCATCTTCTTTAAGGCGACATGTGAAGTTCAGCTAATATATGAGATTTGATCCGAGTATATGTAATTTTACTTTAAATTTGCCTTTTTTACTTGAATGACCAAGATGTAATTTTCTTTTCTATTGCCATTCTTAGTTATGATTCTATGTTATGTTCTTGGAATTCTTCTTTTATTTGATTAAGTGCAATTATACGCTGCATGACATTGAAATTGCTACACCAGGACGGAGTGCGAATTGTTTTAAGGAACATGGCAGAAATATAACTATTCCAAGGTGGTAATTGATTATAATTTAATACAATTCCATCCCATTTTTAATAATAATATGTTGGCTCCCCTCTATAAGCTTTAGACTCTCTCATTTTTCGCGGTATTGAGTCCAGTAGGTGTTAACATCGTTGATTCTTTTCCTATGGGGTTATCTTAAATCGAAGGTATACAGCAACACTCCATTTCTCTCTGAATGAACCGAGCAGTTCTCGAAAATTTTACCTTACATTTAGAAGAGTATCAGCAAAATAGCGGAATACATTTAGAAGACGGAAGAATTACTTTTAAGAGATAAATTCCTACAGCCCGTACTTTAAGGAAAAGAAAACGTTTACTTATTAAATCTCGCCATTATATCTAAATATACTTTTTATTTTGAGGACGTTTGGGGCATCTTCTATTTGTATTTAATATAAGAATACTGGCTTGTTAAAAAACAGAAAATATAGAAAACCTTTCCACCACAGTTTACACAGAAATAAAAAGAATTTTTTTGTACAGCATACAGAATGAAAGAATGTCTCGACCTAGAATTTTCTCGGCAGAACTTGATTTTTTACCAAGTTATAGAGGAAGCCCAACAAAACCTTTCGAGGAACGCAGCGAAATGACAAAATATCATAGAGTCTGTCATAGTGTTTCAAATACTTTTTCTATTAATATAGTATTGGTTAAAGCAGAGTAGAAATTGTAAATATAGTCTGGTTTGTGGAGATTTATTTAGGCTCCTAACTCACTATATATTTGCTTTAGTTTAAACTCTATACTTATTCCACTTCAATTTCAGAAAACGTAATTTTGATTTCAGAAAGCGTAAAAGATTTTTCGGAAATTAAAGTTCGTTACTTCGAAAGCTTTACTCATTTAATTTCGTAAATTGCAAAAAGAACTTGCAGGTATAATTCTTCGTTGACTATATTATTATATTGCTAATTCCTTTCTACTTTGACCCTTCAGTTTTATTCTTAACTTCGAGTTTTTGTTTGATCAAATTAGGTTACTGTGTTAAAGAAAACCGACAACACTTTTTATTTATTTTGGTTATTGTGTTCTGAAATGTATCGCTTCATTGGTGCAATGGTCAACTTCTTCAAGTTAGATATAATTATTGCATTTTCATTTTCTCCTAGAAAAAATAACTTTCTCGAACAAAAATTTCAAAATTAAGAATACATTATTATCGTAACGTGATTATATGCAGTACCGTCCATAAACGTTTGGCCAAAGGAGAAACTTATAAGCTTTTGATGTGATACTATTGACGATGGATTCCCATAATAACTAGAGTTGTTGTTTGGGCTATAGTAGACGGACTGCCGAAACGTTGGACTATACAAGTTCAACGAACGACGGAAATAGCCCAGACAACAACTTTAGTTATTAATAAGAAAGATTGCATTCAATGGTGATAATTTTAATAAACATCTGCAACTCAAATAATGGAAATATTACGAAGAAAAGAAGTAATTAAGCACTTTATGGCCCCGAACAATCATCCTCATTGTATCCCCCCTCTCTTTCAGGGTTCGTACCTGCCCGACTCGAACGTTTACTGCGATTACCAAACTCACAACAGTTCAGTTTGAATATTATTGTGATCAGCGGTACAGTAAGTGAACAATACTCTTCGAAATGCCTCCAGGGAAAATCAATAGGTGTTGCTAAACGGCCGTATATAATAACTTTGCATAAAGAAGGTTTTGCCAGCAGGTAAATCTAGCCGCGTCAATAGTAATATTCCATACACCATTCATCAATATCATGAAATAGAGGACTTAGAGGACCCTGACCTTCCAGGTGCCTCGCGAATAACCACCCAAACAGACTACTACAACTATCAAGTAGCGAAATCGTAGAAAAACATCACCAGAAATAGCGAGTAAATTCAAATGCGTCCGATTTCGGTTACCACCGTCAAACACCGGTTAACCAAAGGAAATCTACATAGTCGCGTGGCAGCCCGTAAACCATTGCTACGGCAGGGTAACCGACTGAAAAGGCTACAGTGAGTCCGTGAACATCGGAATTGGACGGTAGAACAGTGGCAAAATGTTTCATGGACTGACGAATCAATATTTAAAGTGTTTGGTCAAAGCAGGAGACGTCCCGCTAAAGAAAGGATGCTTCCCGAATGCATTATACCGACAGTAATACACGGTGGCGGTTCAGTTACAGTTTGGGGTTGCTCTTCTTACTCAAGAACAGGAATCGAAGGAATAATACGAAGAGTAGTACTGCGAAATATTGGAGACTCATACCATTCCTTCTGGGCAGTGACCACTCGCCAAGAATTTTACTTTTGTGCAAGATAACGATCCGAAACACATAGCCAGAATATGCAAACAGCATCTACATGAGCAAAATCAAACAGATATTTTACAAGTTATGACATGGCCATCACAGAGTCCAGATTTCAACCTCATTGAATTATTGTGGGATGAATTTAATAGAGGAGTTCGAAGTGTCAGTTCTACATCCAAAGAACAGCTTTGAAATATGCTTCAACAGGAATGGAACATGAGACAACCTCAAAAAAATAATCGAATCAATGCAAAATGTGGATTTTTTGACAAAAAGATTGCTTAAGAATTTTGATAGTTGTTATTTTTAAGAATAATAAATTTATTTTTTTAGTATTGATTGTCTTTTATTTCTTGATTTTCCAAAATTTTGTCACATCGCCAAACTTCTATGGACGGTAGCGTATTTTCATGAATATCTACTACTATAGCACCAGCAATACTTTCAAGATTTATTAAAATCCTGCTGCAATCTCCTATGATAGAAAAATGATTTCTCACTTCGATGTTAAACATATTCCAGGATGCAGGAACTCTAATTTGATTTGCATATACATGAATCTAATAAGTTTAACTTTCATTTTTCGAAATTATACTTGCGCTTTCTGAAATTAAACGTTCGTTTCCTGAAATTGAAATTAGAAAGATATAATATAATGAGTTCTTCCGATTGTAGGAGTTAAATTATTGTTAAAATGAATTTATTAAAGCTAGATTTGTTATAACTGGACCGTACTGTATTCAAAACGAATTCAAAGCGAAAAAGAAAGGAGAATAAAATAAGAAGGGAACGACAAAAACAAAACAAAAAACAAAAAAAAACCAATGTCCATCATCACTGTCATCATCATCATCTTACCGGCACTGGTTCTCGACTTGTTTCGTGGTTTATTTGGCGATTGCCCCCCTTGCCCGGCGCCGGCCAAATGCTGTTTCGCGGCCTGATGATGCGGCGAAAAAGCGTTCCCATGAATACCGTGACCACCGTACGTGGACCCGTGGTACGAACTTTCAAAGTTACCATTAAACATGCCGGAGGAGCCTCCATCATAGTCACTACCTTCGCGTTGTTTGTTGTTCGCGGCCGCTGCGGCCGCCGCCGCCGCCGCCGCTGCCGACACCGCAGACGGTTTCACGTCCAGTGCGCAGCTCTGCGGGCTCTCGTGCATGAAGGCGCCCATCGCAGCCGCCACCGCGCTCTGGTACTCGGGCCCGCCGTTCGGCGCCACCGAATCCGGCGTGCTGTCCTTGGGCGGCGTCGGCGGGAACGAGAAGAGGTTGTGCGGTTGCGTCGGTCCGGACGACGGTGATTGCGATTTGTCCGGATCCGAACCGCCGAAAGGCACCCACGGTCCGGAATGCGTCAACGGCTTCGTGCCGTCCGATAACCAAGGGAGGGGGGCGTGGAAGTGCGGCCGGCAGACTTGACTCGACGACATCCTTGAGGCTGAAATAAGAACAAAAATATATTTTAAAACACATAATAATAATAATAGTAATCTTTATTGCCCAACAGATATTTGTACATCCAATTATAGGACAATATATGAAGTAAATAAATAATATGTAGTGCAATCAGTAATTACTTTATATACTTAGAGGGAATTGAAGAATTACAACTAGCTAACAACTAACAAACTAATTTTAATACTTTCAAACCATCTTTCGCGACTTTTAGGAGCAATGTGTCTAAATGCCTTCTGGTTCTTCATAGTTTTACTAGCCTAAACACAAACGTCGATCTGTTAATTGCTAAAAAAGGCATTTGATTAGAAGCATTTGGTAATATATGAAGGAAATTAAATAACTATGTTAAACACAATGTTGCAAACGTATTGTGTACATCAGTACGGTAGTATTTATTAACAAGAGATTAAAAGTAATTTAAAATGTTGAATGGAAATAAGATTAGAAACGATTTTTCTCTCTATGTCCCATCTTTTAAAAAAATATATAAACACTTCTAACTAACTAGCTGCATAAGAGGATCACTTAATTACAAGACTTTCTTCAAAAACTACCCTGCATGTGTCTTGATTTTGTAAATAAGGATAAAGAATGCAATAGTAAGCACATAATGATCCACCATAAGATACCAGATTGATATCAACAAAATCAACCCCATAATCGATCGGGGGGCTTATGTAAGGTATTGCGTGTTCACCTTTAAACGAGCTTTTATCTCTCTTCAAGAGATAAACTTATTGTTAATACAACAAATGTCTCATTTTCAAAAATATAAATAAACATGGATATTTACGAAAGTATTTTTGAAAATAATTAGACAGCTTTTAAATAATTAATCGGTTATGTTTAACAAAATGTCCACCATATTAAATGTTTGATTTAGGCAGTATATCTTTCTATCAATTCTTAAAGTTGGAAATAATTCTGAAATTGAATGAAAGTAGCTTTTTTAGCATGAATCAGAGGTTAGTTTTCTTTTTTGCTTAATGTGTGTGATTATGCAAAGCTTGCAGTATTTGAACTTAGATATTTGGATTACTATTTTTATCATTAATATTTATGGATGTGGGTTGGGGATGATGATAAGCTTTCTTTTATCTTGGAGATGGCGCCATTGTTTAAGAATCTCCTACGTTCAGTAAAATCGGTTTTGTATTATTTCATTATGGTCCATTTAATTTAGGAATAAAATTTCTTCTATAACTTTTATACATCGACGTTATTTACCACTTCTTACCTGATATTCGTATGTTCTCATATTGTAAATTCCTCCCCACCCACTCCCCCCAAATATGTTACCAAATTAAATAGCAATCCATGTGCATGAATGAAAACATTCTCTTACCAAAATAGATGAAATTCCTGATTAAATTATTAATTTCTGATAAGTAAGCTGCGCAACCCCCACCCTCTGAGCAAAAAAAAATATTGTTCAATCTATCATGAAACCTTTTTAATTCAGTTAATGTATCCAGGTATTCCAATAAATATTAAGCTTTAAGTTAACATTACTTTTCTCTTAAATCACTATTACCACGTTTTTGAACTAATCGATAATTGAATAGTTTTCTTTTTGTTAATTCAGCTACTCTTTTATGCTCCGTGTAAGTCTCCAAAAATTCCGAAAATCCAAAACAGAAAAAATAAACCCTTTCATCCTTAACTTTCCTTATTTTATTATCAGATGCCTATAATTTAACCTCTTTTCCAAACAAAAATCTAACAAAATTAACACCCACCGGTATTAAACAACCGTTCCCGCTAAAAATAGAGCGCTATTCACAAAACGGAACAATTCCGAAATTATACGGCTGTGTTTTCATTTGTTTTCACGCACACGTTGATTTGGGAATAGATTATTAGATGTTATCGACGTTCATTTCCTTCCTGCATACGCGAGAACAGCGAATATGATCGCGCTACCTTGCTATTATAAACAAAATAACGATATCTATACAGATACACTACCGCCATCACCACCGCCACCACGGCAGCCTATGATGTTTTAATACGTACGTATGTATGCATGTGTACGAGCCTATGTTTATGTAACTCGTATTTCTTTTTTCTATCTAAATAGTCAATTTGTTGTTTTACGTAGCGTAAAATCTATATAGCGTAGAAATATGAATTTTGTATAGAAAATATTACACGTTTTGTCTCTATTTAGGGGAAATTATAAACAAATTTAATCGTGATAAAAATTCAATGTACTGGACTATGAAATTTTGCGAATTTTTGAATCGCAGATTAATGTAAACTCTATTAATATTTTGGTGTTTGTGTACTTTCTCCTTTTTTTGCCAAAGAAAAAAACCGTAGTATTATTGATACAAAGGATGTCTTTTAAGTTTTGCGTACTTTGCCACCAAACAAGTGTCTACCAAAAATTAACCTCCACCATTAGTTAACCTAAATCCAAACTATAACCCAAATGATTACTGCAAATCCGAATTTGGTAAAGAACATTTGTTTTAGTTATGAATGCTCTTTTTTCTTAAATGGACAATTGAACAATCATAATATACGATACTGGGGCGATAAAAATCACCACATTAATTGTTATCGTTACATTACAGAGTTACCAACTTACTAAAGCAATACTTATCATTTGTAAATGATAAATTGAAAAGGTCAGCAAGTGATACATCACTATAATCCTAATATAATAAGCTTTCATATGAGGTACCACCCGATGGGTCGTTCTATTTAAAATTTGTGAGGGGGTACGCATCGAAAGATGATAAGTTTGCCTCCTATCTTAACGTCCACCAGTAATCTCGTAACATAACGGGATCCCATTTAGTCTGATACCGTTTTTCCATCCTCGGAACGTGTAGCGTTGTAGTTACAACGAACTGTTAAACTGTTGACAAATTACTTTGAAAAGTAGAATTAAACCGAGTGGTTTCTGTTTTTGGCAATGAAGCAACACATCAGCTAACAATTACTCGTTGGTATGGAGAATTCAAATGTGGTCGGGTTAGGCTTAGCGCCGATTCAAGAGCAAATGAATCAGAAAACGGCAGTTACCCAGGAGAACGAAGATTGGCACACGATATTTCGCAAGATGGAGGCATCAATGAGAATTCCAAAGACATCAATTCAAAAAATTTTGCATGAAGAATTGTGTATAAAAGATTAGTTTCTCATTGGATCTGTTGACTGAAGAACAGAAGCAGCTACAGTGAATTGGTGTCAAAAAATTCTAGACTATTTCAACGCAAGAAACTCTAAAAAACGTGTACAACATCGTCAGTGATGGCGAATCTATGGTTAAAATAAACACCAGTTGTCTGTTTGGGTGGTCCCAAAGTGAAGAAAACCGGAGTCATCCGTTCTTGAAATATCTCTAAAAGGATGGTCGCGACATTTTTGTAAGTAGGCCATGTACCAACAATTCCTCGACAAGATCAAATAACTGTTACCTCCGATTGGTATACAATCATTTCTTTGTCGAAAGTCATCGAAAAAACAACCCAGAATAACGAAAGACAACGCAAGTTCGCTTGCAGCACGTAATTAATTAAGTTAAATTAAATTAAATTTTTAACGCAACAAAATGTCGAATTGTTAAAACTGCGTGGCCAAAGGTTTAAATAGTCACAATGAGCAGTTGATGCCTTTCTAGACTCAATTTTAACTGTACCAACTGGAATAACTGTTTCCACCACTGGTTCTAGCGTATCCAAAAGTGCATTGATCTCCGTAGAGAATACTTCGAAAAACAATAAAGTCTTTAAAGGCTATCTACTGTTTTATTCCAGCTCTGTCTGCAAAATTTAAAAGACAACCCTCGTGTGGAAGCATTTTCCACGCAGATTGCCGATGTACGACGTAATGTACTATGACCATCATTTTCTAGGGCCTCTGATATATATTTCGAGTTCTATCATTGAACAGAATTTCGAACTTCTCTAGAAATATCTTCCCCAGTGGTTATACCGTGAATGCTATGAACAATAAGAAGCTCTTCACACACTCCATAATTTTTATCTATTCCTCCAATGAAGGTAACGCCCAAGTAGTATCTGAAACATCTATTGACCGATTTAAGGCTAAAGAGAACCGCTTTAAGTGTCGATTTTTGTTACACAAGTGAGTTAATATATTTTCTGCAATATCATCTACTCTTCAAGTCAAGTGTTTGGTGACAAACTGATGCGGTTTAAAATGAATTAGCTTTTTTCTTGTCACATTTCTTCTGCTGTTACAATGGTGCAATCCCAGATTAATTAATTCTCTTAAACAACAATTGTTGAGATTTCACGTATTAAGATTCATATTTTTCAAACCGTAGTTTCTTGGAAGTTTGGAGTAATTCTAAGAGTGTTTAGTCTTATAATGACGTTTTATGTTGTATACCATTAGGGTTGATATTTTTGATAGCAAATTAAACGAGGGTCGCGTTATAAATTTTGAGATGCCACGAAACTAGAGAAGTCAGTGCTGGAAAGACTGCATTTCTAAATACCACCATCCTTAAGTAGTAAGCTCTGACTCTCAGTTGAGCGGCTGCTGTCATAGAGCAAACGTGTTACATACGATTTGTCATCGAAACATGGGCTTGTCTACTGCGATTTTAAGGTTGCTTTAGGTGAACAACAAAGTTTCGAACGATTGCAACTCGCGTTTGGTGATGAAAGTTTTTCCTGCAGTTCACGACAATGCATCGTCACACAGTGCACAAGCAGACAGTTGAATTTTTACGTGAAGATAATGTAATAATCATTGAACATACACTCTATTCGCCTAACTTGGCCATGTAGTTATATAGTTATTCTGGTTGTTCTTTAACTTAAAGAAACATTTATGCGGTCGATGTTTCACGACGGAGGATGAAATAGATGAAGCATTTCATTAATTGTTTGGGAGCATTCGAAAAGATGACTGGCTTCAAGCTTTTACGTTGTGGAAACTTCAGTTACAAAAGTGCATTGATGCAGGAGATGATTATTTTCAACATTAATAAAATCATTTTCATAAACGGATTTGTAGTTTTCTTGTATTTCAAGATATATAGCGTGATCCTCGTATCTTCATTGCTCTTTAAATGTTCTGTATTCACCTGTTTTCATGTGTTCATCTGTTTTCCATATTTATACAAATCCACACAAGTTAACTTAACTTAACATTCCAGCAATCAACATCAAAATAATAAAATTTCTGCTAAAGAATTAGCCAAGTATATGGTGAAAACGTATCCTAGGTCCTATAAAATTTATATGGTTTGTAATTTACTCAACACAACCAAGATCGAACAAAACCAGTACTTGATATGATTGCAAATGTAATTTTTTATTACCTAACATATAGAATCCATCGTGTAATACCCATTCTAAAGTCTCGAAAATAACTACAAAGGAAAACAGGAAATTATATACGAGACGAAACGAAGAACTTGAACGCCATAGGCTTGCCTTTCGATATTCGAACTCCAGTACTAAATATAGATATAAAAGTTTATGTCCGCGAAAGGACTGTATTAAACATGAAGCAAATCACATAGTTTACTTGGCAAAAACAGTAAACGGACTGTGTGTGGATATGAAGGCAGCGTTTGCTGTAAGGTATCAGGTTGCGGTAACTTGTGCATGGATACGCTTCTCCTTAACGTGAATTGGCTCCTTCTTAGAGCCGTAGCGTTGTATCTGGTGCAAGTGCATGGTTACCGTTCGTATTCTTAATGTTATAATATAGTTTTCTCTAAGTAATAGTGACTTTAAGAGAAGCAAGGGGACATTTTGGAATGCGGTATGTATTAGCGTCGAGATATTTAGTTTCTCGAAGAAGACGTTAATGTTTCCTGTACTACGTTTGATAAAATATGTTTGTATGTAGGAATTTCTTGTATCAATTTTACTCGGACAATCTTTTTTCTTTCTAAAAGTGATTTCTTCGTATGTTGATAGCTATCTGTAATACATTTTATTAATTCGCGTAAGCTTAAATTTACAGCAATTACAGTTAATATCCTTTGAAGAATTTATCCTTAATCGCTTTCTATCTATTTTAATCCGAATTCTTTTATTGTACCAATACCGTTTTGATTAAAATACCTCAAAGGTTGTTAGAATTAAGTGCCCTATTGGAAAAGATCACTGTGTGATATCAGTTACATGTAACAAATGTCAGTGAGCTTTATTGGATGGCATGTCGAAGATCATGATTGGCAGAGAAAAAGGTAAAACATCTCTACAAAATGCCTCATGTAATTTTCGTTTAGCATGTTAGTAAAATATTTAGCATAGAAATATTTCTTAGTACCAGATGGAATGAAAAATACCTAGTAAATTTATTTCTCGGTATAATCTCCTTGTTTTATAGACAACATCATTTTTTCTTAAGAAATACACCGATTTCTAGTTTTACAATAGTGAATTTCAATTAGGTATGAATATCTACGCACAAGCCCAAAACATAGGGCAAGTGAATAAACTAATTTGCGCTATAAATACTACATATAATTTTATTAAAGAAAAAGCTTTACCCTGCTTTAAATTGGCATCGATTAAATTAGAATCAGAATTTGCAATTCATTGAATGCATTTTGAATTGGTCTAACCATTTTTTCTCAGCGTAGAGTATTTATCCAATTTGTTTAGAAAGTCATGGGAACATGCCAGAAAATGAAAAAAAATCGTAAAATTATAATTATAATAATTTATTACCCAACAGCATACAGCTTATTGCAGGATAATCGTACCATGATAATAACTATTATAAAACAAGAGTAAATGTGTAATACCAAAAGAAAATAATAGCAAATAAAGAAAATTTCTTAAGCAACAGGAAATTCCTCAAACAAATGCCTTAAAGCATTGATAGTAATGTTGGTGACTGAGAATGGTGGCGCGTGTTAGCCACGGGAAGATAAAAAGTTAATCTATTTCTACTGTTAAGTGTCGGTATATAAAAATTCAAACTGGACAGCAAATCCGGCACTTGTAAATAACCATTTACAATCCTATGTGCAAAAATTATTTGTGATACAACTCGACGATCCGCCAAAGAAATATCTTTTAGAAGATTAGTATTGGAATAATCATGTTGTAAGGAAACGTGATGTTTACGGAAATACAATACTAATCAACTAAATTCGTCATGATATCCCGAATTCCACATACTAGAACCATATTTTAATCTCGATCGAACAAATGCACTATATCCAGCAACAAGAGCATCACTAATCAAATGTTTAATATTACGAAACACAAAGGTTAATGTTTTAAGAGACTGTTTACATATATTTACAACATGCATCTTAAATGTTAGCTTAGTATCAAAAAATATACCAAGATCTATGCGCTCCTCACAATGCGTTAAAAGTTCACCGCCAACATTGTACGCATACCTCACTGTATCGGTTCTACAGACAAAAGGTGATCGCTTTACACTTAGCAATATTCAATACCAAAGATGAATCTGCTATGTATTCACCCCGCAAAATGTCACAATCTGCGGTGGAGTATATCCCACGAAAAATGTTAAGGTCATCGGCGTATAGTAAGCATTTAGATATAAGCCGGTCAGAAAGGTTATTAATGGAAATAATAAATAGGAGTGGTCCAAGATCAGAGTCCTGTGGCACACCTGAAGCCGCCTGATATAAGCCCGACCGAAAACCACGGTATTCAACGTAATTGGTAACCCCGCTCATATAGGATCGCAACAACAATATCAGATCGTCAGAGATATCTTACACATTCAGTTTATGTAATAGAGTTTGATGTTCAACCCTGCCTTTGCGAAATCTGTATAAGTGACATCTGTCTGAAGACGTAGATCTATATTACATTAGAAATTCAGAGTAAGCACGTTCCTATCAGAACAACAACAAACATATACAAACGATTCTAAATATGCGACTTATCCGCCTATTTCACCGCTCCAAAAAACAACCCCATTCACAGGATCGATCCGGTATAATTTCGCCGTTAACTGAACGCGATTATCCGAAAAACTTTCCCCCGCATCAAACAAGAGGCCCGCGCAGCCATTCGTCACGTAATACGGGATCGCTAAAACGGGCCACCTAATAAAACACGGCACCAAAATGCACTTATAATTAGATTAAAGCGACGTTAAAACGTGGAAAACGTCTTAATTCCTCGACAAGGCGCGATAAATTAGACGAAATTTATTCGCCAGGTGTCGCCCGCGATGACATTGTTTCGTATTTTAAGCTAGGACTGCACCGCTACATAATATAAACCTATTAGAGTTAGTATCTCGTTTGAAATTGAATTAGAATTCACGTCGGACGAGACGTTTATATTACGATATAAATTTGGGTACCGTGTGCATGCTTGAATTTTAAACGGTTAGTGCTACTGCGTCTTGTTTTGATTATACTTTAGGCGTATAATGAATGCATATGAAAAGTAGTAATTTGGCTAATGTCAAGTGGCAGAATTGGAACCTAAAACACTTTGTTCAATAAGAAATATATGCAAATAATACCGCAGATCAAGTTCTAACAGGTTTTCTAAAAATAGGCATTTTAAATGTCAAGGTATTTCGGAACGCCAAAAATTTTGAACGTCTACATTTGCAATACATGGAGATGATTAAAATTCACTATGAAAATGGTGAAAACTTCGCCAGAAACTATTTTAGAAAGTACGTACACAATTTGGCCATCATGAAGCACTACGTCGCAGTGTGATTGTGAAAATAATAGAGAAGTTTGAGCAAACCATGTCTGTTACAAAGCAAAGCAAGTAGTGCGTCCCCAAGCTGCAAAATTAATCCAGAATTTGCCCACAAATTATCGCTAATGATGCAGAGATGTCGATACAAAAGCGTTCTCAACAATTGAACATTTCAAGGAGCAGTCTGAATCGAATTTAATACCTTGATCTTCATCTCCATCTGCATAAAGCATACCTGACTCAAAGAATTGAGACCAGCAGATCACTTACAAAGTCGTGCATTCTCAAAATTGTTTGCAAGTGACGATGACTTTTGCAACGAAATTATCCTAAGCGAAGAAGTCCATTTTCATTTTAACGGATATGTTAAGAAAAGCAAATTGTTGAATTTGAGGCTTAAAAACCCAAGAAAAATACTGGAAGGGCATTTGCAATTCTAACGCGTGAGAATTTTGTACAGTTTATGGGCTGGTGATGCCACTGTTCCTCATTTCTTCGGTTTTGGTTAATGGCGTTATCGTGAGATGTTAGCCAGCATTTTATGGCTTAAGTTGAAAGCTGTGGAATAGGAAGAGATTTATTTCCAATAATTTGGCGCTACATGCCACATATCTGGTGAAATAATTTTGCTATTGCGTGAGAAGTTTCCATGTCAGTAGACTCTTCCTTGTAGACATACATGTGTAAAGTCTGTGCTAATGGTTCTACAACGAACCACGAATTGAAGGATAACGTTCTATCTGTCACTCGTGATATTTAGCCAGAAATGTGCAAAAAAGTCATGAGAATTTTCACTGAAAAGATGACAGCTTGTTATAAAATTATGGTTTTCCCTAAACCTTAAAATGACACCTATTTGCGCAGGAATCCCCTTTAGCAATTGATTAAAATCATCATCAAAGTTCTAGAAATTTCAACTAAGGACTTGACAGAAAATGGTAAACGAACAAAATAGTATAAATTTAATCGCAGTAGTATAAATCTTTAGCATTTAAATAATCCAAAAGTATTGTTATGGTTTTGCGATCTAGGTATGTATTTTCTAAATTTTAAATAAAAGGTGTTCCAATTTGGAGTTACTATTTAAAATACGCATAAGAAATGTTTGCTTTCGTATGTATTCTAAATTCTATAGAACCCTCATTCTCATTCAGTAAAGATTCTAGTATTTGCTGGTTATCATGGATTGTCGCTGACAGTATAAGAAATTGCTTCCAAGTACTCTCTACTGTATAGTCGAAAGATTTAGGTAAGTATAGATAGAATAGCAATGATTGCAAACAGAATGTACAAGTTTAATTTGTATAAGAAGTCTGAGTTTCAACGGTATCTACATAGAAATTGGAAAAATGTTCTCTTTTATTGCTTAGATGAGAATTACAGTACAATATTTATATAGTGTACACGATTTAAACAATAAATATTTGGAATACATCGCCTATACAGTAAAGATATTCGTTCTCTCAAAGTGCTTACTCCTTTAGTATTAAGAATAAAAAGCATATGCAAGTAATTATTTTATTCTGATTATTATCCACGACATATTTAGCAAGTTTCACGTAATATGGCTAGAGGTTCCAAGTATACATTTTAGTGCAATGCCAACTATGTTTTGGAAGCAATTTAACTTTAAAAAATAAAAATATACAAGCAACAAAAAAGGCTTAAAATAAGTACCAGGGATGAATATGCAAACATATGATGTTCAACTATCACACCTTGTACAATTTCTGCAATACAATTAACATTCCTAAACCTACATTTAAATGTTGTTACGTATTACATTATTTAGGCTTACGTTAAAGTAAAATTGCCTCTACTGTCTCTGAAGTGTGTGTTCGTCACAGGTTAAAGTGAAGAGCTAGTGTTGTGGTTTGCTTATATCTGCTCCGCATCAAAAATTAATCAAACTGGATGCATATGGAAGCATTGAACCGGGCGAACAAAAATTATATTGATCTAAGTGTCCAAGTTATGTACAAATATTCAGTCATGTCATGTGACACTTAACTTGTCAGAATTATATCAAGAAAAAAAAAACGACATACATTTTCAAATTCCATGGCATACTTTTATCAACATAATTTTTGCCCTCTCGATATAACTTCCAATATCTAAAAGGGTGCCATCGACCTAATGCAAAGATTGATACTGAAAATTTACCCTGATGGTGGATCAAAATCAAAAAAAGTGAATGTATGATCTTAATTCAGACTGTAACATCATCATGTTATTATTTTTTCGCCCTCGTAAGAAAAAATAATAGGTCCTTCTTAAGTAATGAAACTAAATTTTAATTTCCTATCTACTCTATTAAAGAATATCTTATCGTCCAGAATGATATATTGCGAATATGTGACAAAATAAAATGTAACCATATTTCAACCTTTTCTCTATTACGTTCACTGTAATTCTAGTGCTCTTGCTAAATAAAAACAGACAATTGTTATAAAATACTTTATAGAGGCACGCAATTAGTTTTAACGCCATGAAATCTTTATGCTGTAAAAAGTTCATCACAAACTACTCTTGTATTTGAAATTGGCATATTATTATACAGTTTCACTATTGTATTATCTAAATACCCATACAAAATTATGTAATTTTACTGTATACATAACTTTTTACATATATACAGAAATACACTATCTACTTTTGGATCAGGAACTATGGAAAGATATTCCATAATTTACTATGTAAATACAAATGGCTAATACCGCGAAAATTCGGAAACTACAATACTTAGGACATATAATGAGAAATGAGAACCGATTTAATCTATTGCAGACTATTCTACAGGGAAAAATAATGGAGAAAAGGAGTATTGGCAGGAGACGAATTTCTTGGTTCGAAAATTTCAGAACCTAGTTCGGTATGAATACGACTGAATTATTCCGATCGGCAGGAAACAAAGTTAAAATAGCTATGCATGGTCGCCAACTTCCGAAACGACTAGGAATTATTGGAAGAAGAAGAAATACAAAAATTTCATAAAATAACATTGTTTACAAAATTGGCAACATTATATTATGTAATTTTACACTCTATCAGCCTAGAAACTTTATGTGGATGCAACGGCATTTTCTTGAAATTCACCCGTAACTTTCACCTAATTTAAAATAGATCTTAAATAATTCTTTAAATAATAAGCACTCGTTGTTCAATCGTATATCTCACCATTTTTATTAAATGTTATGTTTCGACTTGTCATTTATCAATTAACACAATTTTTAGTAGAAAAATTATAAATGGCGATGAAATTAGAACGCTCCTTATTAAAACGCAATGAAAAATATATTTTCCTGGTGCAGAAATAGCTACTAAAATTTTGAGAGCTACTGTATTAAATAATTAATAACACAGGATATAAAGATCAAATTTGACAACTTAGTGATCCATGAGAGCATTTAGTTCAACTGTTCATAATAACAATAAACGCTATCTCAACTCCACCACTGATATCTTAATTATTATTAAACCCAAGCGATTGTATTCAACACTAACGAACTAGGAAATTTAGCTGGCCATGCCTTGTATAACAAAAGCCCAACGCCCCACATTCGAAACGTCAACGTAGCTTCTGCTATACGCATGTATGTACATCGTACATACGTATACCAACATATATAAAGAACAAATAGAGAGACCGACCCCTTTTCCCTCGCACAATAACCGGGTGGACATCTGCGGAAGTTCGTTAGAATC
Organism: Trypoxylus dichotomus; assembly: GCA_023509865.1. Classification (NCBI taxonomy): domain Eukaryota; kingdom Metazoa; phylum Arthropoda; class Insecta; order Coleoptera; family Scarabaeidae; genus Trypoxylus; species Trypoxylus dichotomus. The sequence continues at coordinate 13,829,520 of CM042078.1, forward strand.
CGGACCGCTAATCTGGCCCTAATCGGAGATGGGATCGCTTGATAAAGCGCGGATCTCGGCGGCCATTGTGGCGGCACGAAAACATGGCGACGGCGACGGTGCCAGGTGAGAGAGTTTTCGGAACACCTCCCCGAATCGCAACCGTAGGTTATAGCGTCTATGTAAACGGGATGTAGGGGCGAGAGATTCCGAGTTTCCCTGTAATATTCACGGAACCAATGTACATACACACATAACGGGACCTGCACACCCTAATACATATATACGGCTAGCGTTTGAAGCGTTGGGGTAACCCCCGGAGCTAGGGTGGATCTGATAGAGGTGTGCGGATAATGCGTATGCCAACAGGAAGGAATCGAGGGGTTGATGCACTCACTCACTTTGCGAAATGAATATAATGGTAGATTGTTTCCTAATAGGGAACCGATTTTTTTCTATTTCCACTAGGAGAGTAGCGTATTTTTGGGATAGCATGCTGTTGCGATATGTTTCTCAGATTGAAAGGATAGGGGAAGCCTTTTAATATAATAAAAGCTGTGCTTTTTACTCGTTTCTTTAATGAATCTTTGTGTTGGAACAGCTGGATGTTTTCTTGTATTTCTGGAATTAAAAAAGATAGGAGTCTTTGAAACTGTTCCTACAAAGTATAAATTATTCATGCTGGTCTATACTACAGTTACAATACATTGAATTAATGTGAATTTTTTGTTGGTGTTAGTGATGATAAAATTAGAATTTTCTTGCAAATTAACGTTTTTAAATTTCTGAAAATATATCAGTGTCGGTAGGATTTGAACCCATGTCCTCTCCGTTACCGGCGAAACGTCATACCAACTAGACCACGGGACTATATGTTGGTTATATACCTTCAGAAATTTAAAAACCTTGGTAATTTGAAAGAAAATCCTAATTTTAGCATATAGGTAGGAATCATGTCATAGTGTGTACAGTTTCTGAATAAATATTAAAACAAGTCATAAGAATAATGGATGGTTTAGTTTATGTTGTAGTAAAGTTTTTAAAACAATTAATGGGGAACCTTTCTTAGATATATTTGTCATAGGATTTGTTTCATATCGCGAAGTACAATTTTTCTTGCATCAGAAGTATCCTAGATTTCATTTTCACGTAGATTATTATTTAAATTATATTTAAGACTAGGAGCTGTTGTAAATTCTGTACTATTTCATACCACATACTTTATATATAAACTACTCGAAAGTTACATATTTCCTGTGTAATTTCTTCCTTCTAATTCGTCTCCTTGCCAAATTTCCAGTCATCCCAACGAAGAAAGTAAAATCACATACCAGAGCATGTGATATATTGATAAAAAACTCATATGCAATGCCTATCCAACACTATCAGTTGAATCATTTTATTTTAAATACACGAACTAATTGAAAAACAAGGATACTTTGAAATTTCCTGAGAAATATTTGCCGAGGTCCACGAAGAATTTTAAAGCATAGCTTATTATTGTGGTCAAAGTAATAGATTTCACATTTCAACATTTATTACATTAGTGCTAAAGACATCATGTATTCAACTTTGAAATACTTTTTTTTATATAATTAAGTAATTAATTAATTAATTAATTAATAACTTTTTACAATGCAACGTTTCGTTAGTGTAGTGGCCAACCTTTTCAAGCATGGCTGTGTTGGTATTCGTTTCGTTTGCTGACCAACAGATATAATTCTTTTTCGATTTCATTTTTTTAGGTAACTTATTGAGTAGGTTTGACTCTTATTCGTTTCATCAAACTTTGTTTTTAAAAGTCAATACAGAAAGTCAAATCTATGCTTAAAAATAACAGAACCAAATTAAACTACATGTAAAATGGTAAATAACAAAAAAATTAACGAATATATAATATAAGGTAGAATATTGCAGGTTTTTGAGCCATGTACAGAAATGTATACAAAAACTGAAAAGTAATAGATTTACATTTTCAAGGCGTTTGATTTTAGATTTCACTACTGTATTTCAAGATTCACCATTGAAAAAATCATTTGGGAATCGGTTTCACCTTACAACTTCCCACGTTTAATAGCTACCAACAAAATGTTACAGATGCATTTAAACTTATACCATGATTTGACTTTGGAAATGGCCATTAAATTCATTGGTTGCTTATCAAGCTATTTTGTCTTAGCTTTGGATAGTTTTGCAAAATTTTATAACTACCCAAAGACCATTTCGAACCTTCTTTTGTTGCGAGCAACCCTCTAGTAAAGTAAATTAGTGGTCACAATTAATCATGTGTAATCATCTTAGTTAATTCTAGGAGTTTATAGTCCATAGTAGACAAAAATTAAATCAATTATATATTGAGAAATTATATATCGGAGAGATATTAGAAAGAAATGAACTATTATATTCTAGAAAAATATTTAAACAATCTAAAAGAATCACAATATTTTAAATATGCATTTGCATTGGTTGTGCAAAAACATAGGCGCAATGTTTTACAATAAAGCCTGGATACATAATGTGATAAACACAATAGTGACACTCAACTACCATGAACATTGTCAAAGCATCTGATAGGATTTGAGCAAGATTGGTATTGTGTTATTTGGTCTTACTTTTAACCAATGAGACTTTATTGCAAAAGTGATGTGTTATGAACTACAGAACTGAAATCGAAGCACTAGCAAATGATATGTTTCATAGTGATATCTGCAACCAACTTCGAGAATTTTTGAATTATAACTTCGGAGGTTGAATCGCACCTGGGGTTCGATTGTCGACCGTCTACAGTATAAAACATAATGTAGCGAAAGGATCAGCATTAGAAGCGAAATTTATGCATATGTAGTCGCGAAAAAAGACGCGAATAAAGAAGAAAATGGCATACCTATCAAAATATATGTTCGCATATGCGGTAGACAGAATTCCAACCGTTGCCCATTCGTATAACTCTACCGCATAAACGTACTAAGTTCGGTATTTATGCATCGGATGGTCCTCTCTCGAGCGCGAAGGGCACGTAAGTACGGACGCGTATTTGCGTCGAAGAGAGGAGGACAGAGAAAGACGGAGCTGTGTGGCGCGCGAGGACATTTTTATGAACGCTTCGGCGCTGAAATATAGCGCTATCAACTTACCTTAACTTTTATGCGTTGAAAACAAAACGGATCGTATTTCAGTTGATCCCTGCGCGGATGTGTACGTCGTCTTACATACGTAGACTATACGGTATACAAGTGGTAAGAGTGTTTGTATGCGTAGAGATGTGCATACAAGTGTCGGTCAATTCGGAATCGCAGCCTCCTTAACTCGTCCAACACTAAAAACGGTTGCTGGTAGGATCAAGCTCGGGAAATACTTTAGTATTGTTGAACGATTTAAGGAGAGATGTAGTGGCTGGTATTGTGTCAAAGGAGTAACGTCTGTATAAGGAAGTAATAAGCCACTTCTAATAAAGGAATAACGCCTTTTTGACGGATTTAGAAGTTTGAAAACAATTCACTACCGTTTCAGTGTTCACTAGTCGATGGTAAAAATGAGTACTTGTACAATATGTCTTGAACTATCTACATTAAATGTTTCCCAAACTGTTGCAATTAATCTTTTATATTATGCAAACAAAATAAACAATATTTTTTATAGATTTAGTATAAATACCTCAACTTCTTTTAAATATTTAGATAACAGCATTTTTTTGGTATATAATAATAATATTTCTTTTATTGTCTCTTATAGGAGAGACACTGATCGAACTACTACATTGTGAGAACCTAAAAGTTTGTTTTTCCAGTCAAACCTTGTCAAAATAAACAGAGTAAACATAAATAAATCGAACAAAGCGAACTAGGTCCTAAAAACAACACAAGCTTTGGTAAAAGTTAAACATGCAACCACTTTGAACGCTTAGACTCAGTAAATTAAATAAGTTAAGCCTAAACAAAATAACTTAACACTAAATATAAACAACTAACAATCCGGAATCTGTAAATAAGGAGAAATGTGAAATGAAACATTTATTTAAGACAATTAACTCAAGTTGAACTAGATTGGCGAGAAAACACCTGTTGAAAAATATACCGCCTGGACTGTGTAGAGTTTCAGTTAAAGAAATTAACTTGAAAATCTTTCGACCATTCGTAAATATTGCTAAAGCATTTTTTAAATAATGTTGAACAAGGGCGGGGCATGGATAAAAGGCAACTCTTCTACGAGTATACCGACCATGGATCTGATATCTAAAAACGAAATTATTGCATGAATATTTCGGCTTACGAAATATAAATTATATATATATAAAATTTGGTAATAGAATATTAGAGATCGATGACATATTGACAGCCATCGAGTATCAGTTAGCTTATGAGGAATCTTATCATATGTTCTAATGCCATATATTAACTCCATTCAGGAATTTTGTATGTTTTAAATCGTTCGAGACGTAGCCAAATCAACGACAGGATGATACATAATAAAGCAAAAATTAAATTGAAATAAAAGAAATACCTCACATAATTGGTTAAGAGCCAAGTCCTACGAATGCAACTTTTCTTCAATTGGATGTAAGGAGTTTTTAATGTTAAGTTATCAGGGATCAAGCTCAAAGTCTTGGGACTCAAAAGAATAAGAATGCATAGATGTTAACTGAGATTTTTATTCTATCACATGTATTCTTTCCACCAAACAATAGAACAGTTGATGTAAGGGGGTTCTGCTTATGGAAATGTTTATTCTGTGGAAGCATGTTCTGGTGCATTCTCCTCATGTGGCCATACCACAATAGTTGTTTCCCGCTGAAATATAGCGCACCAAACATTGGTCGCAATGTGCAATTCGTGACACTCAAGCTTTGATTGCTTGGTGGACTATGTACCGACGAAATATCAAAGCACAACAGCAAAAATGACGCAAAATGTTGTACCAAACCGTGATTACCGTATAATAACGTACTTTTTATAGTATACATGTCTCCTCAAATATCTCTTCGCATAAAAATTGTGTTGTTTTCTTTTTTATTAAATCCCAATATAGGTTTACCAAGGGAACCTTCAACTTATAAGCAGTAGTATATGTCCATATGCATATATGAACTTGTGGGCAACTAGAAAGTTTCAGAGTGTTAATCTAAAACCTACCCATTTGACTAAATTACTCGTTGATGCTAATTTCACCATTACATTTTACGTCTCTCAGATCACACGGATAATCTTTCGTGGTGATTACTTTTAAGATGTTTACGTTAAAGTAAAAGCAGAGAAAATATGAAATACTGATGCGTATCTGTAAAATTAATTAGTTACATTGTATGGTCTCTTGTAGAGGTCATTTGTATCTGCAATGGCATTAAACATGTATACTTCACGAAAGATCCGAAAGTATTAAGTAATATTGACAGACCATGTGGTATAAATGAAAGAAATTCGTGATGAAGATTAAAATATGTTTACCTATATATACGTGAAATGTTGAACGCTTAGCATGTAGTATATACATATATTTATGTATTGTGACCTTCTTTTTTGTAGAGATTTTTTGAAATGCTAACCAGAAACATGCAGACAGTTTAATGGTTACTAATGGTAATAATAATATATCAACTTACCTGTGAGGTGTTACGTAAGCAAGATGTAAAATTGTACTTAATGTAACAGTATTGTTTGAGAGAGTATTATTGAATGAGTAAGCCACCTTTTAAAATTTAAAAAAGAAATGGGAAAAAGAATTTTTTGGAACAAACTGTTTTATTGCTCTCAAAATATTCGTCAACATTTTTTCCATTCTGAATTTTTATCTCAAAAACTTGAGTTTTGAAGGCTTCCTGAAATGATGAAAATCGTTGCCAATCCTGTTTTTCTTTGACACTAGGGAATGCGAAGTCATAAATCAGGTGACTATGGGCAATGGTATTGATTTAATGCTTGTCTCTTTCAAATAATCAATTGTTTGATGTACTATGTGAGAGGTATTGTGTGGCGTGTAACGTTTGCGGTTGTTTCTTCTGATTTCGACGATGTTTCCTGGTAAACAGATTGTTGTTCACCATTAGCCTTTTTTCGATCCTTTAAAGGAATGGTTGCGATATATCCAGTGCAACCGAAGAAATAAACAACACCCAAAAGACGGATTGTTACTTATTTTCCAGTTCACATGAATATGTCTAAATTCGATCGTGGTCTTAAACCAATTAACACGAGCTTTCTTTTTAGTTTCGATTAAATTATGCGTAGTCCATCGGAAACAAATCATCTTCACGCAATATTAAATATAGTACCAGCTTGGGAAATGCATAAGGATGGTGCTGTCGCACTTGTAAGCCTCATGGCTATATAATTCAATCATACAGCATCTATGTTTTTTGGAACAACAATTTACTTTGGACGAGTTACAAAAAAAATCATAATTGGCGGACGCATAACCACCACGAAATTCTGCAGACCAATTGTAAGCAGTTTTTTTTCTGACGGTGCTTCATTACCAAAAGTTGAACGCTGTTGAAGTAGAGTAGTTCACTTACAATTCTATGTATCTGCGTTCTCTCCCATCATCAAGTAATTGAGCCATTTTATGTTTAAATAAAAATAAGTCCAAAACATCATTGTGGTTTGTTCTAACAAAAGGAATAATTCTGTGCGTTGTTGTTGGGTTAGGTCTTCACCAAAATCACACAAAATCATCCAATGCAATCCTTCACATTAAATTACAAAATTACTTCTTTCTAAACGCTCATTGTAAGCAAAACTACTACGCCAATATCTACGCCGTTACTGTTTCCACAATAACAAATGCCAAAATTTATAAAAGAAAATAGTAGAAATATTTCAATAGCGCCACCTAGTGGTAATAGCTATTAAAGAAAGTAACCTACTAGGTTTGAAGTACATCTGCATGCAAAGTGAAATATGCACTAACAACAAAGCAAACTACAAAACGTGGGAAGATGGACATAAAAACGAAGAAAATGCTAGAGCAAACAAGTAAGTGGAATGGGAGATGATAGACTAGTAAAATTGCCAAAAGAAATAGCTCTGTCGGTAAAAGAAAGCAGGGGAGGCCATTAAAATGCGGGACATCTATATCCAAAGAGGGATGGGAAGAAAACGGGCAATAGCCTACCTACCACGTATAGAAAGGAAGAAGAAGAAGAAATATGTACCCAAATTTGTGCAAATAAACTAAATTGTTGTACATATTTCCACATTCGGTTTCCCTTGCGCTATTTTTAAAAGTGTATAGTTAGGTAATGACTCGATTAAACATAAATAAGAGTTATTTAGTAGTTACTATAGTACTATACTAATTTATACTACAGATTTGGATAAAAAACCTTATTCAGTTCACTTCAAAAGACAGACTGGATGTTGTACATTGTAGTAAGGATACGTAAATTACTGAGACAATTCATTGGTTAAGTTTTGAAAAACATCACAATGGTTTTACTATAATTAATACTAAAACTATTGGAAACTAACTACTAATTGTTGTTGACGCGTGGATCTTGCAACTACAAATGTAGTTCATTGAAGAACCTGTTGCTTACAGTTAAGATAAAATTTAAAGGTTATGATAAAGCAGTACTTCCAACGACGTAACCCTCTAGCTTATAGATTAGTTCGATATCGTTTATATCGTTGAAAGCCGACGGAAAAATCAAGAGAAATGCTGGATTGCAAGAAGAATATAGCCAACAAGATGGAATATGGTGGTTTCTACATTCTTACTCCTAAGGAAACCATGTTGATGGCAATTAATTAACAACATCAAGATAAGTATAAGAATTATGTTGTGAGAAGTCCTTAATAGACAGTTGACAATGAAAGATTAATTTGTGTTTCTGCCTATTTTTTACTTTAAGATGCAGAAATTAGCGCACGTGTCACATAAATGAATGATAATAGAAAAAAAATGTTTCTTTCATTTGCCAATCAATACCTTATTATACCACCAGCGGTAAATACGAGTCAATATCCAATTACAAGATAGCACCTCCATCAAATCCCAATTAATCTTGCTTTATCCTTTTTGTATTGATGCACTTTACAAGTGTACAACTATGGATATCGCAATACCCATTATGCCGTCGTGTATAAGTAATATATAAGCAATAAAATTCCACGAATGGAAGACAATAATGTAATATTCAAAGGTAAACTTATTTTTCGGTCATGACTTGTACAATATATATATATATATATATGTATAAATGTGTATATAAACACACACGTACACACATACATAAGCTGATGGTACCGGAACATCACGTACTCTACACATTTCCCAGAATGAAAGTAAAATCAATACCTCACCTTCGGCTAGGCTGTTCGATTCCGATAGGAACGTATTACCTACCTTCACATGCGCCCGTATATACTGCGTATCGTGTGTATGTATTCGTGTGTACGAATATACTGTGTGACGTGGCGTTGTTGTTGTTGTTATTGTATTGAGTATTATGTAGTACCTGTGTGTGTATGCGTTAACGTAAGGTTATACTGTTTGTTTTTGGCACGTGAATTTCAACATCGTTATTATTACATTACCTATGCCGTCGCCGTTTATTGTCACTGATGAAATTCTTGTTTGTAAAGGTGAAAATATTTTAAAATGGAATTTACGTTCGCTTACTTGATTGAGACGTTAAAATTGTTTGTTTAATGGAGTTAAATGATTAAATAACTGACATTTCCTAGATACTTATTACAGACATATCTTATCTTATATTCTCTCTAGTAACCTATTTCTGTAGGAAAAGAAATTACGAACAATCGATTTGTTAAATGCAGAGTCGACTGAGAAGCCAACCCAGATCTTTGGCTATTGGCGAATATGTAGCATCACAGCATGAAGTTACTTTTCATATGAACACATTAACATGATTTAATTCTTTTTCTCAAAATCGGTTAAATTCAAATGCCGGCTTTGTATGCAAAACAAAACAAGAAATGACTGCATGTTCGTATAATATGCTTAGTTTTACAGTGAGATAAATTCATTCAAATTTAATCATGCTTAAGGTGTAAGCTTTTACTAAAACTGTTTGTAAAATTTTGAATTATCCTAATTTTTAAATAAATGCCAACACTTTTCTGGACTCGCTCACTCACATAGAGAATTTTGAATATATTTGGACCTCACAATTTCCAGTAATAATATCATCATTGCTCCACAGGAAAAAATCCAATTACAGGACAAAAAGGAATTACAATTAATCTACAACTAACACATGAAAGGGTTAACATAAGTAAATATATATAGACACAAAGAAACAAAGAATCACTAGACAAGAACAGCATCACTAACTCGAGATACTTTTTCTACATTGGCACATAATGTAGACAGGTGAGGGTATTAAAACATAGTCCTGGTTGTAGGTAAATAAAGTGGTGGAGATACACGGTAAGATGTGGGCAATCTATACTATTAATAAATGAACTACTTCCGGAGTTGGACTGTGTCATGATGAGATATATATGGAAATGAAATAAGAGTAAGAGGAGAAAGAAATAGAAAGAAAAAAGGAGGGGGTGCGTGAAATAGAAAGAAAGGTGAAAAGAGTAGGAGAAGAAAAGAGAGACAGAAAAGGGGGGAAGGGAACGAGAGAAAAATAAAAAAGAAAGAGAACAAAAGAGAAAGGTGGGATCTCGACGTTTCGCCTCCGTCACAGGAGGCTTCTTCAGGGGAAATAGAGGAAACCAAAGTGGCACGGTAACTTGCCGTGTAAACCATGCTAGAGGCGAAACCACTTTGGCAAAAGGTTAGGTGTTAACAGCGCTAGAAGCGAAGACCTTCTGAATCTATAGTATTGTTCAAGTGTTGCGAGAAATCTAGTACTATACTTTTCTCTTCTAATTGACAACGGCTGCCAGTTAAGTTGTTTAATAATGTTACTATGATTTAAACCACGTGCGGAGTAAACACCTATTATTTTATAAATGTCATGTACAGCAATTTAATTGTAACAGCATTCGTAAACTCCTTACAACTTCTAATTAAAGAAAACTTGTCACACATAGTACTTTTTAAATAAGAAACCATTAGTTGTAATAGACATGGAGACAAAAAGAATAGATCGGTTTATAGTGTCAAATGCGTGAGAAATATCCATGTAATTCACCACATGTACCTGATCATGGTCATGGAGATACTCACTGATGTATTGGGCTATAAAAGCTAGATTCGTCAAAGTGAATCGACCAGTAGTAAATCCGCGCTGGAGTGTTGTAAGATATGCATTTAACCTGGAATAAATTGAACTGTAGAGCACTTGCTTATATATTTTGGCGAAGTTAGAAAGAATAGAGATTGGTCGATAATTCTCCAATTGATCCTTTTCTCCCTTTTTAAAACACGCAGACTATTCGCGCGGTTTTCCATTTTGTAGGGAATATGTTTGTTCTTAAATTTATTAACGTTGATGGCCCCGCTAATGCAGAAGGACAATGTTTAAGTATACATACACTGGTATCCTGTCGTGACCTGCAGTAAATTTGTTAAGTTTAGAAATAATAGAAAGTAAACGTAACAAAATCAAAATATATTGCAGGAATATTTTTTAACAGGACTTCCGGAAATCGCACAAAATTATTTAAATCATCTCCCCGAAGAACATTCGAGCAGAAACAGGCAAAAAAGCTAATAATGTCCAGCGGATTCTCATCTGCATCCTCACCATTATGCATAATACTCGCTATTCTCGCACTGCGTGGTTTTTGGTCGATATATTTCCATAATGCTGATATATCTGTCTTAATGTTCTGCTGCACGGTCAGACACCTGTTCATCCACTCTTCTACGTAGCCGCTTAAACTCATTGGCGTATACTTGGTTCTGGGTAGCAAATCACTTGTTTTTGTAGTAGCTCTTAGTCTTAATATTCTTCTTTTCAAACGAAAGGGACCTCGAGAGACGGACCAACCCTTAGGAAACAGCGGATACTAGATAAGACACGTGCTTATTATGCGTGCTCCATATTTATGTTAAGTACTTATTTTATTCGAAACTGCTTCTGTAGGGTTAGGAGATATAATGTAAATATCTAAGTTAAGTAGAGCGCGGGCTAGGTGCGCCTTATTTTATCCTAAGTTAAGATTAGTCCAGATATAATTAGCTAGATTTGCGTTTATTTAATGTATTGTTAAGTTGAACATATCCGTTGTGTGCCTCTGGCGGAGCACTGGAGCTAGCGCATTTATTGTCATATAGTTTAGGTCTTAATATTCCGTTTAATTTCAAGAGTAAACCAATTCGGATATATATCCCATTGTGGCGCTTTTCGTATTTTCGAAATACCAAGATGAAAAACCGAATTAAGTTTCAAATAGAAAATGAGCAACAGCTTCATCAATGTCATTAAAATTTGAAAGGAAATATCAACATACCCTGCAAAGTAAGTGATGAAGTTCATCGAAATTAACATTACGAAAATTAAAGTAGTAATTATTGGAAGAAGGAAAATTGGGATGTCTCAATTCAGCAGTGTGTGTAAGATGGAATTTCAACGCCGGCTGATATCTACCTTCGTTGACGCAAGGTATGTCGGCCCGTATGATAGAGATATTGAAATTTTCAGTATAAAAAATCAAGTAGTCTAGTTACTGAGTTTAATACAAAGTTATGTTGCTTCATGCTATTACAAAAATTTTGAAAAGTTACAGTCTTAAAGCAATCCCCCGGAAAAAAGACTGTGTTTTCAACATTTTCAAGTGATATGTTGGGTGGAATATGCATTTACAAATAATGATGGGGTAATACCAATAACACGCCACCCCCTCGTGATCTCTCAACAGCATGAAATCATCTATCACAACGAGCCACATTAAAGTTAGGAGGAATTACCTCAGTTGCTAAAACAGAATCACTGGCCCAAGTCTCGGTAATACGGAATAATGGTATTTAGTAATAGTTCACTCTGGAATTGACCATCAACACTTCCACAAGTGCACAGAATATTCTCACGTTTTTAATCCCCATCTCGTTATTTATTACTCATCTAAGATGAAATAAAATTAAAAAAAATTCGTCATAGTAATACTCATAGTAAATTGAATGTTGTACATCTACATATTAAGAATTGCAGACACGGGTTATTGGCTTGCAAAAACGAAACGAAAACAAAAAGAACCAGGTAATTAGGGAAATTGTGAACTAATCTTGTTAGCAGTATGTCATTCTTGACGTGCATTGCCAAAGCAAACTTACCTCGAGTGTTTTGTTATTTTCATTAAGGTGTAAGACTAATATGGAAGCTTGATCACAAGTGAATATGGTAAAAGATGTACTGCGGATAAAGAAAAAAAACTGAAAAAGTTTTATAGGGATAGTCGTATATGGTGATCTTTTGAATATTGAGGATGTATAAAAAGACGATTTGATCGGTTTAATTTGTACATCCTTGCTTTCTATATTCGGTCTTAATCAATATAAAAAATAAAAGTACAAAGTTATGAGTACGTATTACTATCTAGCAGTATTATTTCCTTTCTTTGCCGTCAATAACGTGTAATGAAGAGTGGCGTTATGTATAGAAAATGAAGGCGATCACTTTGAACATTTAATGTAACCATTCTTTATTATTATTAAACTTTTTATTTTTCCAAATTGTGTACAGTTATTTGTCAAAACGTCAAAAACTAATCTGACAACCGCACGTCAACGGTGTAACATAACGCCACCGAATAAGTATTGCAACGTTAACACGTAAACACGGAAAAAACGTTATTACATAAACAGATAAATATTCTTTCTATAATAGTAATTGATCCAAATAATATTCTACGAATTACTGTGTCTTTCAATCTTGGTTCCACCCAACTTCTATACGGTACAGTATGAGGGGGATAATAAAAGGCAAAAGGTCATTAAGCGGCACTCTCTCAATTTCTTAGAAAGATATTTAGAGAACGTATTTAGATAGGTATTGCAAACCCTACTCATGGATTTTGTACTTGTATTTGTAAATTATCGCATTGGAAACAGACAAAAGCTTAAATTTATAAGGCTGTCCTAATAAAATGTACAGGGACTGTATATGTACCTTGGTTGTTCTGCTAATTCTTTTATCTTCAACGATTCTGTAATAGTTTCGGTATTTAAAGCATCCTACAGCTTTCAAAAGTGTCATTGTATGTATATTTGCGGAAACGTTCATATCTAATAAAATAATCACTTTCCTTCTAGTTACTAAATGTACCTGGAATGCACAATGATTACAATCGTAAACAGTAGCTTAACTAAGTTACGATACCCTTCCCGGAAAAACATGGGAGTAATATGACAGAAATAGATTTATTGCATTTTAGTTCATTATATTTCGTTTGTAATATATGTTTAAGCAGCATTTCAGTAATTGTTTACATAGTTTAAGTTGATAACATAAAAGGCAAACAGGAGGATTAATAAAACACTTCGTAATGATACCTGTTTTATACCGTCTAATGACCATTGCGCAATTTTATACCGTCCATTTATTTTAAATACCATCATACGCAGGAGTAATATAACCCTAACCATCATTTATTATTGTAATTGCTGTTTGAAATCGCCATACTGCGCATGTAATCGCGATTTTAACAACAACCAATAGATTTACACTTTTCGTTTGTCGTAAATTCTTAACGGTCTTCAATTTGATACTTTCGGCACCGCAAAGAGCTAAATAAAATAGAAAATCGCGTATGTGTAAAGCGTATAATTCAAATTAAGTTCAATAGAATAAAGATAAGGATTAAATATGTTTACTTATATTAATCATTACCTTTTCAATACGTAGTTATTCGGGGAGATTAGATAACAGATGTAAGTGCCTATGTTTTCAATTTCTTCCATGTAAAATTTAGGTATTAAATCCCCAAAAGATAAATTTTCTATTTTTACTTTTGTGAAAGGAAATATAACATGGTATTTCTGAGTGTTTTGTCGGTTGTTACAAATACAATGTGAATTACTCAAAAAGAAATAATAGCAAACAATTTTTTTTTAAATTATATTGTTACTTGTAGGATTTGTTTTGTTGTTTATTACGGAAGATTTAAACGCGGATAGAATTAGTAAATGGCAAGTGATACAACTGAATTTTATACTTTGAAGGATCATTGCGAATTTACATGATATTTCGTTCTCTAATATGTAATATTGTGCATCAGTTCCATAGATGTAACCGGAAAATATATATTCACAAACACAGAAATATTTAATTTATGTATTAATGCATGTTGAAATGTAAATTTACAGTCTCAGTAGTGTGAATATTAGTGAAAACTGCAAGCGATTATTAGCGTTACTTCACCTATTAGCTATATGATATATATATATATGTATGTATATATATATATAATACTTCTTGCTTGCCGAAATTGGTCTTATGAAGCACTATGTTAAAGTTCTAGATTTGCACGAGGACTGTTTCAACTCCATATGTCAAAAGTTTCGAGGACTAAGTTACGAATAAATTAAAACAGAGGTATTTGATGGACCTCAAATTCGACTGACAGATCCATATTCAATAAACCCAGCAATTACAAAGATTTAGTGAAATCAATGCTTCAAAAATTTCACCGTCTAAGTTGTAATATGAGCGTAAAGCTTCATTTCCTTCATAGTCATCTTGTTAAGTTTACCGAAAATTTAGGTGCTGTAAGACATGAACAAGACGTTAGATTTCCTCAGGATTTAAAAACCATGGAAACTCGGTGCCAAGGAAGATGGGGATTCTGATATGATGACCGACTACTATTGCAGTGTTCACAGGGATTGCTGAAGCAAAAAACACAGAAGAAAGTACAGCAAACGAAAATTTTTCCGTTATTGTGGTTTGTGTTTTTACAAGTGCTCTTGTAATTTTTTAATAATTATTAAAATAAATACTTATACTATACCCGTGACTAATTGTATTTAAGTAAATAAATTAATTATTGAAATTTTGTACTTTCTTTATATCTTATCAGTTGTTAAGTAACAACTTAGCCGCATTTGATGATTTTCGAAATCAGCACACCAAAAATTAGTAAAAAAATAAGTCCCATATAAAAGTCAGCAAAAATTGTGTCGGGCAGTATTATCACATCTAATTCTTATCGATGAAATTTATGTAGTAGTATTTAAAACTGTCGGTTTCCGAGATGGAATTATAAATAAAATTAGAAAATACCAGAGTCGCATTTACTTTCAAATTGGAAATGAAAGGAATGCATTCTGAAAGCTTTGCTGGTTATATAATCCACAAGTATCTCAGTAAACTCCACGCCATACAAATGAATTATTTATTCGGAACGCAGCGTTTCCAAAGCACCTCCTTGTTGGTTCACAGTGAGGATCCACGTCCTCTTATAGCGTTTTGCGATTGAGCTCCAATATCTTGTATCGTGTTAAATCTTCGCTCGTCGAACTTGATTTTTTGAAAAAAAAATTCAGTTATTCCTGGACTAGTTCTTTGAATGTTTTCTTTTTATATCCTTCCTTAACCACTCTAGAAAGTCGTAATAGAATTCTGCATCATGGATGTACAAACATTTTACGGATAACCTTATCAATATAGGAAAAACACTAAGGACTTGATGGTGCCCTTGAGTTGACGGGCTTTTTTGGTTGAAGATAGGCTTCGTCACCATAACTATTGCTACTTGCTTTCAGAATTATTATATCCTACCTTCGTCATGTTGTCGCAGATGAAAATCTCATTTAATTCGAAATTGCAATTTCAATAAAATCCACTGGCATGTACCACACGATAAACCTACAGTGTTACAGACGTCTTGAATGATTAGTCTATCATCATCAAATTGGCCATTGCAAAATCGTAATTACAAACAGACACTACAATGAAAAACTGTTCGTCAACAGAGAACTGCTTAATATGCCGACACGCTTCATGTACTGGGATTTGATTACGACTACGTCTATTTACGCAGATGAATCAGATTTCAGGAACTTTGGCCACCATCTCTTACTTGCTTTTGGATTATGTAGGTTAGCACAAGTTATCCGCTCAATAACTTTATCATTGTTAAAACTATGATACAATTATGCACAATGTCACACGAAATGTTTGTTTGAGATAGTTCATATCATCCCCCAGTTGCTTTTGAATATTGTACGACACCCCAAGTTTTATGTTTAATAACTTTGACATTGCCAAAACTATGATGCAATTATGCATAGTGGCACATGAAATGTTAGTTTAAGGTAGGTCAAACGTGCAATGATTTAGAAGGCAATATTTTCAGATACCTATCATACTCGGCTAATCTAGTTTATTGTTATAAAACTGTTGTTATAAAAACAAAATTACTGCATTCGTATTTTACGATAAGATAAGAATGACAAAATTTCCTGTGGTTTTCCTCTCCATGTTTAAAATGAACAAAAAATTATAGATTTTTAAATAAGTGTGTTTCTCCATATTCAATGAAATACGAAAAGAAATGACACTTACGGCACTTAAGATTTTTCCTATTTCTATTAACACAAAATAGGAGGCATACTCAGTATTATATAACGAAATTCTAAGGTAATTCTAAAAAAGATAATTGCCGATTACAATTAATCAGTTGCTAGTTTAGAAGTTTACCCAATCTACTTCTTTTCGTTTGATATATATCGTTTGCCAATTAGGAACAGTACAAATTATTTTTATCTCAATTCTTTATTTAATTTAATTTGTTTCGAACTACTTTCGCTAATTCCCTCATCAAAGTTATATTGCTTTGGCGATATTATCAATAAAATAAAATATTTATTTTACTCCTCGCAGATTAGATTGCCATGATTTCGATATCCCCTTGTTAGTAATTTTTTAAAAACGGTACTTGAAACGAAATACACGTTATACAACGTTATATAGTTTATTTTCGATAAAGATTTGTTAGTGTTAATTAAGCTATAACTAATGAGTTATAAGTGTAGGCAGACTAAATAAAAGATTGGTATCGGAACAGGCAAAATACCTAAAACCCGAAGCGAAGAAGAAGAAGATGATTTATTTATCAAACCCTTAAGCTTGCCTCACTGCAAATATATACATCCCGGAAAACAACTAGCGGAAATAAAAAGTTCATACAATATTTATGGAGCTTTGAGCAATGCAGAAGTATATCGAGTTAGTATTCGCTAATTTTGTTTCAATGCTTAGTTGTTTTATATATAGTTCTAACGCGAATTTCATTGTAGAATGAGAATAAAATGATTAATCAAATATTAATGAATGAAATAAAATTTAGTAAATCTAAAATAAAACCAACAAAATTATTAACAGTAAGTCAAGAACAAAACTAAATTAACAGCGATTATCGATGTTTTCAATTGCTAGAACTTCTGCGATAAAAACATCTCCAAAATCTTCAAGAAGTTCCATATTCATTCAGAATATTTCTATATAAAAGCAACCGCACGAAATAAAGTGAGGTTATAGTATCCGATAGATATACATTTACCGGGAAAATTTAACAACGGGTAAATTTATCCCTCTGATAAGCAATTTACCAACTGCCTTTTATCTGTCAGAAGGTGAATAAACACATGTTTGTGTTTATCAGTTAGGTTGCGCTACCTGCAGGTTAATGAGAAGGAAAATAAACCGGCCCTTAATAAAGATAATAAAAGTTTAGTGCTCTTGTTATTGTCTGTATTACCGTGTCCGCAACTGTATAGTGCAGTTAGAATACGAGCATTAATTAAACCAATACAGATTTCCCAAGATGGTCTTACGTTTCTAACCAGCAATGTATATGCAAGTGGAAATTATTATTCTTGTTTAAACATTTTAGTATGGTCCGTGTCGGTGTATTCCCTTTATGGTCTCGTGGCACACATGGTTTATAAATATTCCAAACTGGTACGTCATCTGTATTACAAGAAGCTACAATGTAGGGAATTCTGAAGACCTTTTTTATCTTTGGACATTAGTTCCTAAATAGAACTCATATGCTAAATTTGATCAACAAATCATTAACTTTATTGCAAGCTCAGAACAAGATTACCAGCATAGGTTGTAACTATTTCTCTTTTCCCCATTTATTTAACATCTCCACGCCCTATTTGACCATTTTAAATCCAAAATATCACACCCAACCGAACTGGATTACAATAAACGCTACGTAGGGTAGCGGGCAACGTATATTTTCTTAACTGCGGAACAGCGGACGCATCCAATATATAAAGGACATTATTGTCGTTTTATTGCCTACTAAAACAACAATTCATTAGGATTCCTAACCGTACGCTTAATATTCAACGGATGTTCAGCACTTTCGAGAGAGCCAAACGACGGCAGCGGGATTTTCGTGGAAACTGCGCGGCCATTACCAGGCCCTCATACGCCGTAGGTTGGTACAGCAGCGCCCTCCAACGCACATATAGGCGTCTGTGTTTGCTCGCCATCTATTTCGGAGACGTACGAAAATTGCGTATGCGATCTTTGATTCTAAAACCGTAGAGACGGAGAACCTCGGATTATTTTCCGTTAATCTAGTGTAAAGATGCTTATCGGAAGCGGAGCGCTAAAATACGATAAAAGTCAGCGTCTTGGTAGCCGCAGAGGGCGTAGAGGCCGTTAACTTTGGCGTCTGCATATACACTTCGCGACAAAATTGTGGCACAATTTAGATTTTGGTCTTATTTACGTTTATATATATGTACTTGTTGTAATACTGACTACTGTTGTCCAAAAATACATATTTTTATGGAAATTAAAAGTCGTAAAGTCTTTGTTCTAAAAGTTTAAGATGAAATTCGATTACATAATAAATCACACAATATTACAATGCTGATCATGTAAATCAAATGTATATTTACAATTTGTTTTTTCGGGGCAGACATTTGTTAAAAGAATGCATACAAGAAAATTTACGTTTGTTACCGCAGGTATAATTATGGCAAAATCAAGAATGTTTGCCGTACCAGTATCAGAAATATATATACCTGCTACAAATCAACCCCATATTTAAGCTTTAATTTCCAGGATATTGAAGTTACGAGATTTCATGTGATTGAATTATAGTTGTTAAATGTACTTTTTTTCAACAATATTGGTTAAATTCAAAGCAGTATAGTTTTATTTAAGAAGAAAGAACATTTGTCAACTCAAATATTATAAAATACATTGCTTACATCTGTCCAACGCCCAAATTTAGCCAATTTTGGTTCATATAGTTGCAGTTTTCTTTAAGTACTCGAAAGTATATCTGTGTGCTATTTTAGTGTAAGTACATTTCATTATACCTGGCTATAAAGATTGTTACATGACAATGTCATCATAAGACAAAAATAAATGTTGTTAATTTAACAATTCTTTGTTTGTATAAAGGCTTAGTCGTCTTCAGTCTCATTAGCTGGTTATCAATAGCTGCATGTACGCTACCGAATAGGAAATTAGCTGGTGCTGGCATTAAAGGCTACTTTAGAAACTCAATGTTAGAATAACTTTTAGAACAAGTCATCTTCTCTACAACAGATAATATATATAAAGAGTCTAATGGATTAAGGTACTGGTCTGGCGAAGGTCAATCAGCCACACTAACCAAATCAGAAAGGTTTTCATTAAATCATTTGATTTATATCCTAGTGATTTTTGGGAACTCTGGCATTAAAAGCTCCTTTAGAGATTTAATGTTAGATTTAGATAGTTTTAGAGGAAGCCATATCCTCTACGGCAGAATATATTTTATGAAACTAATGAATTAAGATCCTGATCTGGCAAAGGCCAATCATCCACACTAACCAAGTAAGGAACGTTTTCTTCAAACCATTGCTTTATAGCCTAGTGCCCAGTATTACTCAAAGTACTAGCTCCAATTCATGCGAAATCAGCTGCTGCTGGCATTAACAGCTTCCTTAGAGATTTAATGTTAGAATAACTTTTAGAAGAAGCCAAGACTATATTTTATAAGTCTAATGGATTACGATCCTAGCCCGGTGAAGGCCATTCATCCACACTAACCAAGTCAGGAGCCTTTGCTGCTTTGATAGCCAGGTGTCGAATTTTGTTAAAAGTTCCAATTTCAATTTTGAAATACAGTTGTATTTAGTAGTTTCACTACTGCTTCCAAAGCAATCTCTTGCTGCACACTAGCGCAAATGTTAATGCCTTTTTCAAAAATATATAGTTCCTAAGCACTACCATAGCTGATTTCCTCCCACGATTACGTGAACTGGATGCTGGCTTCTTTGAATTCTTCTAATGAACTCTTTTACTTTTTATTAACTTGAACTAGTTGGTCATTTTGTTTGTTCAATTTCTAATTTCCCACTTCATTTATAACAGTGCTTTTGCTCTCTGAGTGGATTTTGTCACAGCTCTATTTGCCAGATTTAATAGAATTTTTGGTATAAACAACCTGTGCATGACTATGTAGACTTTCAAGGATCACAGAAATTTGAAGTTTCAGTAAAGCTTCCCGCATTCCCACTTTATAAAATGCAATAACAGTAACTCGGTTTTCTTTATATATTATATAATATGTTGTGTTAGTTTACTAAATACGAAGAACAATTAAAAAGCAAAATATGAACTCTGAATTTGACAGTCTGTACAAAAACAAAGGAAGTCATGGGCTAATCAATATTTCAGATTAAATTTTTGTAAATTCATTTATTTCTAAACTGTGTATTTTGCGAAATATTCAAATAATTTGCAGTGTTCAAAATTTTGGAAAATCTATAGAGCGTTTCTTTTGTTGACCAAATCCCTAGAGTGTTCTATTTATTACAGCTTAAGAGGCTTCTAACAAATCTATGGGCTTTTTTTGAACTGTGAATTTGGTATCTTCATATTTATTACGCAATTTCGTTTAATCTTTAAGGCTAAGCAACAAGTTAGTAATACTAAATCTTTTCTTGCTATTATTTTGGAACTGGAACTTAATCAAGAAGTTTTAAGTGCATTTCTTGTTAGCTTCAATCCCAATATCCTTGTGACTATCTCGAACTTCTTTTATCAATGATAAATTTCCTAAGCTTAGAGTGGTGTGTGTATAAATGGGCGCAGTTAATGTTGATAAATCCTCTCAATTATGGGAAAATCTCAGCAACCTTTTGAAAACGGTTATATTCAGATGCATGCTGATTGTGGGGTGGCAACTAATCCATTCTCTTAATTTCTTTGAATTTTTAGCAGGTCTTTAAAGTATTTTCTAAATACTCTAAAGAGTACTATATGATTCGAGAAACGAATCCATTTCTTTATTAAAGCAATTGATATTTAACCTAGAAAACATATTTTTATGTAAGTTATAGTAATATATCGATTTTCTTATCTCGATACAAAAACAGACAACGTATATTACATTATTATAATCTTTTTGGTCATGATAGTTATTAGTTTATTAAAATATTTTTGGTACATCTCTATAATGAAGGCAGAAGTAAACATTTGAAATAAATTGAAAATTTCACAAACAACTGAAAGATATCCAGATAATTCAAATTTCTCAAGGTGATCTTAATCTTATGAGCGATAGTGTAATCTAATTATTCTAAAAGCTCTATATAGTTTAATATGGTAAAAACATCCTTTCGCAAACAAATATATTCAATAATCACCGCATATAAAACTCTGTAGTTTACCCGACTTCTCCAATATTTGTGTAGATTAATAACTGAAACGTATTCACAAATATAACATGCGCTATTCCTTTGCCGCAAACTATATTATGAGGGGATTCGAACTTAAAACGTGATCCCTATTAAAATCATTATCTTCAAACAAGCGCAACGTATGTCTACGTCTAATCAGACACGAAACGGAAAATAGATCAAATCTATGACAATTTCTTTCTAAACCTATGTATGTTTAACGATGGTTTAAGCGCATATCAGGTAATACTTGTATCGAATATACTTTAGGGTTTCGTTTTAATGAAAAAAACCGTTGTAATTTTTGGAGTGTCAACAGATAAGACGGCCAACGTGCTTATCTAGATGGCGCCACTAGAAAAATTCGAGCCGTCATTGCTACTATACAGTGATTGGGTTTTATGACATCAATAACAGATTAACTTAATAGTAGTGTAGCATGATTATTAGTGTAATATGTGAGTCTGTATGTGCTTGTATTTGTTTAGTTATTTACTTATTAAGCAAAAATTGTAACGATTGCTTTTTTATGTTACGCGACACAAAAAGGAAATTGAAGTAAATCGAACTATCATTAAGGAAAGTCTAGAAGAATAAAATGTAGTTTACTTCCTGAGGCAATTAAATAAATTATTTATAAGTTAAAAGGATTATATCCATTCGTGCAGTGGTAACATATGTGGAAACTATTTAACAAAAATATAAGAATCTTCACTAACACATGGGCTGAAAAGTCCCGGGCCTAACAAAGAAAACACGTTTTTTTTGCTTCAAAATTAGTTTTATTCATCAACGTATTCTCCATCAAGAGCAACGCAATCATTCCAGCGCCGCTCTAACATTTCAATACCACTTTTGTAGAACGATTTATCTTTTGCCTCAAAATAGGCCTCAGTTTCAGCGATAACTTCTTCATTCGTGCGAAATTTCTTACCGGCGAGCATTTTTTTGAGGTCTGCTAAAAGCCAATAGTCGCTGGAAGCCAAGTCTGGCGAATACGGTGGACGCGGGAGCAATTCGAAGTTCAATTCATGTAGTTTTGCCATCGTTTTGATTGACTTGTGATACGGTGCATCTTGATGAAACAAATTTTGTTTTCTTTGCCATATGCGGTCGTTTCTTTGCAATTTCGGCCTTCAAACGCTCCGATAACGCTATATAATATTCACTGTTGATGGTATCTCCTTTCTCAAGATAGTCGATGAATATTATACCACGCACATCCCAAAATACCGAGGCCATAACCTTTCCAGCCGATTATTGTGCTTTCGGGCGCTTTGGACGAGGTTCACCAGTTGCTGTCCAGTCAGATGACGATCGTTTTGATTCCGGAGTGAACTGATGGATCCACGTTTCATCCATTGCCACATATCGACGCAAAAATTCCGGTTTGTTACGTTTAAACATGGCGAAACACTACTCAGAATCATCAACACGTTCTTGTTTTTGGTCAACAGTGAGCAAACGCGGCACCCACTTTGAACAGAGCTTTCTCATAGTCAAATTCTCATGCAATATAAAACCAATACGTCCTTTTGATATCTCCACGATGTCAGCTAACTCACGCAACTCCACTTTTCGATCATTCAAAACGATTTTGTGGATTATTTTGATGTTTCCTGGTGTTACCGCCTCATTTGGACGTCCAGTGCGTTCTGCATCATCGGTGTCTCTACGACCACGTTTGAAGTCAGCAAACCAACGTTTTATTGTGGTTTCTGATGGAGCGGAGTGCCCATAACACTTTTCAAGCCATTGCTTCGCTTGAACGGTATTTTTTGCCCATCCAGAAGCAGTGCAAAATTAAAACACGAAATTGTTTTTGATCCATTGTTTTGAAAATAACAAAAGTAGCGTGACTCTTAGCACAATAACTCACAAACTAATGAATAGAATATCATGAAATTTGAACAGCCGTCTTTTGAAGGTTAGTACTAACTGAGAGAAAGGTGACTAATAAAACTAGCTTCATCTATGTGTTAGGCCCGGGACTTTTCAGCCCATGTGTTACTTCACGCCCGAGTATTTTGGGAATTGATGAAAGATGAAAGCATGCTTTATCAAGGAAAAATGTCAAATCTAGCAGATCATTACCTGCATTAAATTATTTGCAAAGCCTTAGCTGTTACCAAAACACCTAGAGTAGTCTACCGGCAAAATAGCCTGATGTGAGTGCATCTTCTACGAATGCATGTAGCTTTTCTTTACACTTTTCTGGCATGTTCCATAAGAAAGTTCAATTTCAAAAGAGACGTTTGTAGGTTCATTTTCCATCCGTTAGCGAACATCGTTTACAACTTCTTCTGAAGGAATAGTTAGTCTACCAGTACGTGATTTATGCCCCACAAGACTAGTCTCATGAAATGCACCAATGCAGTTGGAATGGCAATTATAAAAATGTTATTTAAATTAATATAATTTAATCATGTTTAATTCATGACAGTGAATGTCATTGTCAAAATAATTTTTAAACCCGTTAAGTTACAATATCAGTCTTAAATTCAGGCAAATGGTTTCTACTTCGATGCCATCTTCGTCCTAGAAACTTTAATAATACCACGGTAGAACAAGATGAACTTCCAGTGTTCTGAACCTTTTGTACAACACTTCAACAATTCCGCTGTTCTTGCTATAAGTGTTCTACCTCGTACCGAGTCTTGCATGATAGATTTTCCTAAATAAAAATAGTTTTCTTTCAGTGTGCTTGCTTGAGTTTCAATTTGGATCTATACTACTCCAAGAACAAAAGGATTATAAGCGAAGATATCAAACGCATTAAAGAATGTTATCAAGGGTTAGCGATTTGTTTTACGCTTACAAGTGTATGTGCTAATAAGTTGATCTGGTCTCTGGTAGTGACTTTCTCGTAGTAAAGAATAAATATCAACGCTAGGTTCTACTATTTTATACGAGGACAACCTGAAATGTTTCCAGAATCGACGACAAAGACACGGTTTTGGTGTGTTTTTTTTATTTCTATTTTTCGACGTAGTCTCCTCGAAGATCAATACACTTTTTCAAACCGTGCTCCAGTTTCTTCAAGTCGGAATAGTAGGATGTTTCGAGATCTGCAAAATAGTTGACCTCCTCATTTGAGACAAATCTCTCTCCTCCCAGAGATTTTTTCAGGTTTGGGAATAGAAAAAAGTCGCTGGGGCTAGGTCCGGTGAATATGGTGGATGAGAGACTAATTCATAGCGCTGAATGAGTCTGTGCATTGTCGTGGTGAAAAAGCACTTTTAACCGCTGCAAACTAGACCAGTTCTCCTTCAGTACTGCATCGAATCGGGTCAATAAATCGCTATAGTATTACCCCGTGATCGTCCTTCTGCAGATAGCCGATGAAGATCACACCTTGGGAATCCCAAAAAATAGTCACCACAACCTGTCCGGCCGATACAACGGTCTTTACTTTCTTCGGAGTCGATTCGCCCCGCGAAATCCACTGCTTCGACTGTTCCTTGGTCCCCGGTATGCACTCGTGGATCCAACTCTCATCCATGGTTACTATGCGCATGAAGAAATCTTATATTAATACTCATAATTTTGTGTAGGATATGGCCAATGCGATCTTCTGAGATGCCTGTTCTCTCTACTATCTCTTTCAGCTTCAATCGGCGATCGGCTAACACGATATCATGAATCTTGTCGACCATTTCAACGTTACGTAACGGCTTTTGGTCGTCCACTGCGTGGTTCGTTACTTGTACTTGGGCGGCCACGTTTGAACTTGCTCACCCAGAAGCTGATAGTCAATGAAAGTCATACAGAAGTGTTTTATCACTGCACAAAATTCGATTTTATTCAGTTTTGCGAAACCGTCTGACTTGCTACACAAAACACACCCTTAAACAACAACTATTAACAGTAGACGTCTGAAATTTTGACAGTTACCATAAAGAAGGTTGCCCTTGCCGACCAATGAATCGACTTAAATCTTCGACGCCATATCTTGCCGACTCCGGAAACATTTCAAGTCGCCCTCGTATAATAATTAATTATAAGTGACAAAAAGTTGAGTGATAACAAAAAAATGTTCGCCTAAACGAAAAATTGCAGCGTCATTTGCGTTCTATTATTTCTACTCTGATGATGTTTAATTAAAGTAAAATATTAGCCGCTTAATAAAAAAATGTACAATCTTTGAACAACTATCATTGTTCTATGAGTGGACTCAACTTGCTCTATTTAAAATATCATTTCGGCATTTACTTGAAAGTGCGGAATACTTCAGGACCCCTAATATTGATAAATTAAGCCACCAATACCTAATAAAACAAAATTTAAAATACAGACACAATTTGCATTTAAGTTTAAATTATAATACCCGAATAAAACACAAAAGTTAAAGCCTTGACGTTCAGTATATACAGAATTTCAATATGTTGAATGTTCAATGTTTTTATTCCTGCCAACAAACCCATACCGCGACATCCACCTCTTCAATTCAAATCTATCTTCTTGCCGAAGACTAGTACTTAGGGAAATCATTAAATTAAATTAAACGAAAATAAAATAACGCGTGACGAACGGCGTCAGGGCCAGCTCGATCCATCTATCATCAACCGCATACTTGATAGTCTACCCTATGTTTGCTCC
Organism: Trypoxylus dichotomus; assembly: GCA_023509865.1. Classification (NCBI taxonomy): domain Eukaryota; kingdom Metazoa; phylum Arthropoda; class Insecta; order Coleoptera; family Scarabaeidae; genus Trypoxylus; species Trypoxylus dichotomus. The sequence continues at coordinate 13,855,653 of CM042078.1, forward strand.
AATACGCTTTATCTTATCTAATACCTCTGCACACAAATTTCCAAATATACCTGTATTACCTATACGATGTATTCGAATTAAACTTGTAGTATAGCTATGCGACAGTATTTGCATCCATATCTCGTTAATAGTCCACAGTCAATATTGACATATTGTTGAGATTTTATGTAACAAAAAATTTGATCTGTTTATCCGATATCGCCTACTCGGCTGATACCTTAAGGCGCGTACCAGCAACAACGCTCCGAACTGCTTGTTGAATAGGAATTTTTCTACGCTAATAAATACGTTCGTGTGGTATTAGAGTCCAGTCAAAGGGATTTCGCGATTTGAAATTAATTTATTTGATCTGTTCTATTGATAAGGTGTAAGGCATAAAGTGCGTGGTAAAAATATTGTCTATTCATTGCGTGATGTTGGGCGATAACGATTGACTTGGAATGTTTAATAAATCATTGTTACATGTTAAAAAAAAAGTAAACAATTTAAAATTTGTTACTCGCAAGAGGTAATTTGGTTGGTTATAACCGACCACAAAATATTAAATTTTATGTCACTGTGGGTGATGTTTTTACATGGATCCATATCCGGTCTATCGGTGGTAATATCAGAGCGACCTGAAATGTTTCTGGAAATGGCAAAAGATGGCGCACAAAGGCGAAAATGGATTTATTGGTCGGAAAGGGCAACCTTTGTTGTAGCAACTGTCAAAATTTCAGATGTCTGCTATCAATAGTTGTTTTGTGTATAGCAAGTCAGGCGGTTTCACAAAATCGGATAAAATCGAATTTCGTGCAGCGATAAAGCACTTCTGGGTGGCAAAACGGCCACGGAAATTTGAAATATTTTGCTACAGGTTCATGGCGGATGTACTCCCATCATTTTCGACCATCAACTTCTGGGTGAGCAAGTTCAAACGTAGCCGCATAAGCATAAATGACGAACCACGCAGTTGACGCCCAAAAACCGCTACCAACGATGAAATGCTCCACAAGATTTATAATGTCGTGTTAGCCGATTGCCCATCTCAGAAGAACGCGTTGGCAAAGTGATTTTGTTACACGACAATGCCCCGCCTGACATAGTAAAACTAGTGAAGGACACGCTTGGATGGGACATCCTTCCGCACCCGCCGTTCTCCGCAGACCTGGCGCCATCTGACTATCACCTTTTCGCATAAATGAGGCAGGCGCTCACAATAAACAAAATAATTTCCCTTGAACATTTCGTATTTCTTTTTTGCAAAAACCGGAAAAAAACTTATACATACACCTGGCATAATCAATTGAGATGTTTACCCTATCAGCATTCTCTCTGATCTTCACCCGGCAATCTGCCAATAGTCACCTCGGTGGTACTAGCTGACCCCTCCTTATCAAAAATCAATGTTCGACCCGCTTAAATTTATTAAACCAGTGTCTAATGGTAATCATCGAAAGTGTATTGTGTTTATAAACTGCGTCCAACTTTCCTCTGATATCTGCACACGTTTTCCCATTTCAAAATAAGAAACACAATCACTGACCGGTATTATTCTGTTTTCATAATTCCATAAACTTGCTTACTTTCACTAACTCACTGAAATTTCGTCTAATGAATAGTAATCTAATCACAGTGGGCAATACGGATTTTTACATAGAGCGCCATCTGTCTTCAAATATGGGTACCTCTCATAACATCCTCGTACACTTTCAGTACAACATTATTTTATATATTCTAACCGTCTTAAAGCAACCAGGACCACTATGTAAACTTTTGCTTCCAATTAGCATCACATACAAGACCAAATGTGTACGTCTCAAGCTATTTTTACTAAATTCAGACTATATTAGAAACCAAACCTAATGGTCTTAGTTAACGTCAATAACTTGAAGTTGGGCTGACATGTATTTAAGTTCAATGTAATATACGAAAACCTATATTTAGTATAATGAAACCTTTTCATCCCCATATTATAGCAACAAATACAATATTTCTTTGATATATTTATATATAGATGTACACTACCATTTATGGAAGCTTGGATACTTGGAGTATTTTCAAAACAAAAGTAAAACTAACTTGCAGGACAAAACTTTATCACGTATCTAAATATTCGTAAGCGGGAGTGTACTAATGTAATGCAAAAACTATTCGTTCTAAATGCATAGTTAATCAAAACAGCTATAGTTATAGCAACTATAAACATATGTATATCACAGCATGTGACCCAAAATGATATATTACGTTGCCAACGATTAGTCAACGCTAATTGTTGATATATATTGGAGCAGGTTTTTTTCTTGTTTCAACCATATTGCAAAACAGAAGCCGGAAGAACTGGAATTTGTTCTTTCTTTTAGTATGCGTATGTGTCGTTGAGAAATAAATTACTATACCTAATTGCTTGAAAGTTCCTTTTTTTGTCTACACTTTCGATAATTGAATTATGGGGTTATTACTGGCAATTATGAGTCGGACATCAATCATATACTGTAACATTTATCGAATAGGCATGTCTGAAATGTTAAGCGGACTCAACGGTCACAATTTAACTAGGGATAATTTATTTGCTTCCTACAAGTGGAGGTAGCTACTTTTAATACCAAAGTGATGATTGATGATTTTGGGTATTCTAAGGAAAAAACAAGCTGGAACTTCCAAAATTCATAGTAAATAAATAATTCCTTTTATTTAATGAATGACATTGTTGTATTCCAAAAGAAAGTGGACAAGAAATTAGCCTTGATATCCACCTTACACCGCCAGAAACAACCTAGCACCAGGGATGATAAAAACCTGCAAATAATATTAGATTGACATGCTGTAGAAGGATTCCAAATCAACATATAACCACATACACATGTCAGTGTCAAACCATTCGATAATCTACACAGTATGTCAGAAAAATAATAGCGCCATCCGTTAAAACAAAATATAATCTGAAAGCTGTACATCTCCTCTACAAAACGAAACCGCGAGCATTAAAATCGATCAAGTGGTAGTTAAGTTATAACGCTTAAAGTGACAGTACTTTTTACCGGCTCGTTACAAGCACATGATGAGACAACGAGCTAATATTAAATTTCGTTTCAAGCTCGGTAAAAGCTTTACGGAAACATTTAAATGAGTGAAGAAAGTTTATGGTGAAGACTGTTGTTTAACCTGTAAACGTGTGTTCGAGTGGTGTAAGCGATTTCTGGATGGTTGTGATGCTTTGGAAGAAGACCCAAGATCACATCATCCAAGAAACAAAAATAGCGAGGAATTGATCAACAAATTGCATGAAATTATCGCATACGATGCTAATTCGACAGTGAGATTAACAACGGAGGAATCAAATACGACCAAAGATATGATTCATGAAATTTTAACGAAAACATCTGAACAAACGGAGAGTCTGTGCTTAATCTGAACCAAACAGCAAGGCGAAACCGCACATTTCTTCGATTGTAACTGGTGATGAGACTTGGTGCTTCAAGTACGATCCTCGAGAAAAACGCCAAAGTGCTACGTAGAAGTGCGCAAGCTCTTCAAAATCGGCAAAATTGCGTTTACAGATGTCGCGTGAGAAGACAATATTGAATTGCTTTTACGAATCCAAAAGGTATCCTACATCGAGAATTCCTGCTACAGGGTCGGAATGTCACTGGCGGATATTATGTGGAGGTTATGGATCGTGTGTGAAAGAGAATCGTTTGAATGAGGCCCGAATATCAAGCGCCGGGAAGCTTTTGTTGTAAGATAATGCACCACCACACAGGACTGTTGTTCGCGAATTTTTGGCGAAAAAACAAGTCTGTGTGTTACAACACCCTCCGTATTCGCCAGACTTACTACCATGTGACTCTTTCCTCTTCCCGAAAATGGATTTGGCTAGGAAACGAGCCAGGAACGTGACCAGAGTTATATTAACGCAGAAGGAATGTATTTTGAATAAGAATAAATAATTTTGGCGAAATAACTGGTTGTTTCTTTTTTATTTGGAAAGTTCTTCTATTTTTCCGATATACTGTGTGTAATACTATTCTGTAGTAGGCTTGGTATCTCAGCTTGCAATGTCATTTTTCTGTGGAGCAATATAGATGCAAATTGAAACGCAAATAATCAAACTAAAAGATGTATAAAGTATTCAGACTATTTAAAACGCGTCTTGTTCCTCAACAAAAGTGTCACAAACAATTACTGCCAAAAGCCTTTGTAAGTTTACTCTTTGAAATAAAGGCAATAAAGCAAACATAAAAATCATAAATATACCTTTGACAAGAGTATTTTAGTAGTCATATGAAACCTGCGTCAGTGTTTATACTAAATAAATTATAGTATACAATTAAAATTGTTCGAAAAAAGGTCCTCGTGGTCTAGTGGTTGAGACGTTCACTCGGTGAGCAAAAGAACGTAGATTCAAATCCTACCGAAAATTATTTCGATAAATTTTAACGTTGGCAATTTAAGAAAAAAATATGATCTATCAACATTTTACTATAGTTCGTATCTTCCAAATTTTTAGGAATACTTATTTGTTACTCTTGCATTATATAAACAATAACGAGTAGTTTGCGTTGTCTCTATTTCTTCTGTTAGTAAAATATATTTGGAGTTAAATTGACTCGAGTGATACGACTGTGTAGCATATGCAAATAGAGCAGCAAAAGTTAACAGGAACCTGTCTGGGGGGTCGTATAGCGTTAAGAAAACCACGGTTAAGTTCTATACACAACAGAAAAGGCTAAATTGCACAAAAGCTCACGTAAACTGGTGTATATATATGACTAGAAAAAAGTATTGAGGGGTGAAATCCAAATTCGAATTATTTGGAAGTAAACGACGAATGAAGAAAATGTTAGATAAATTTCAGAAACAGTGTGGAGAGGAACGCTAACATACGGAATTGCTTTGAATGCGGAAGAACTGAAAAGTTAGTTGAAACAGACGAGAAAATAAAGAAGCTACTTAGAAGAGGGCGCTGTTCATTACTTGCTACGTTTCCATTCATACTACGGTGCTTTTAATGCCTTTAAATTTGTGAAATAACTCATATTATAACTGGTACATCAATGGAAACAAAAAAAAAACATTTATTATTATTCTTTAAACACCAGAGCAATGACCTAATTCACTTGTACATATACTCAGTGAAATTTCTAGAGTTCCATATAATTTTCTAGTTCACTCATAAACATTTTGGAACTGCATGAGTTGGAAATTAGATATGCAAAGAAAGTACCTGGCACATAAACATATAAAAAGCGAAATTTCTAGAATTGCATAGAGTTAGACAGAAATCAGGCATTATTAATATAAAAGAGCCTCTAAATATCTTCAAAAGTTTATCTGTTTATTGTTATATATATATACATATATATATATAGTCAATAAAAATGCCGAAAGGTAAATTGCTATCCGGGAAGGACAAAATAAAAATAAATTGTTAAAAGAGATAGGGTTTTCAAATCGAGCCATAGCTAAGAAAATAGGATGATCCCATTATCTCATCAACAATTTTATAAGGTTGGGCAATTCTTCCGGCAAAAATCGCGCTAAGGGGGGTAATTAAAAACTAACTAATAAAATGTAATTTAAATCTATGAGTAAAGAACAGACAACAAGTTTTATCCGACAGAAACCTTTTCGGTGGCTAAAACAAGTTTCAAAACCATCCTTAAAACAGACACATAAACAAGCAGGACTAAAACTTGGCCAAGATCATATGAGATGGGATCATGAAAGGATGCGGAAAAGTGGTGAAAACATGAATTACATTTTGATAAAGCAGGTGTTACGACTCCGATTATTAACGACAATGACAATTCATTAGATATTTCAGAACTTTCAAGTGATTTGCAATTGTTTTATCACATTTGTCAACATCAGTGCAATTGCCTGACATTAGTACGATAGTCAAACATTAAATTTCTTCTTAACTGATAACACTAATTGCAAGTATAATTAATATTTAGCGATAGATAAAGCTTTACCAAACAATACCATAACTGTTCAATTTGCTCAAGCTATTTTATAATATTTACTCCATTAAAATTCTCATTACTGAAGCGTTGTTCAACAGTTTCAAACGATTGATAACAGTAATAAGACGTTATAAATTTGACGTTGACGACAATAAAATATTAATCCACCAATGAATTTAGCGAAATTTATTAACACTAAAGTCGGTATTATAGATGCCCAATAAAATTTACAGACGAAGTATTGACTTTTCAGCCACGAGATATAGGTAGCTTAACATCCGCCTTAACAAATAATAAATCATGATAAAAAATGATTTAAACGCGCCAAAAAAGGTATATCGCGCCCGCCATTATCATACAGAAGCTATAAAAGCGATATCTAACAAGATACAATGTTTGGACGCCATTTTGCTGACTCGAGAGAGCACGTTTTTTTTTGCAGTTATAACAGTAATACTCTTCCCAAAGTAAGTGAAACAATATGGCGTCTTCTTATTAAATTAATTTTTTTTTCTGAATAAAATTGAGTAAAATTTAAAAATGTCTCAGAAGAAGACAGTTTTCATATTACTGTTACGCTTAAATTTTCATCATCATCATTGCAATCGTTGCAATTTATACTTAAATACGAAAATTAATAAAAGCATAATTTTAAGAAAAGTTTTTCTTTAAGATAGCACTTTTATAATCATCGACATTAAGTAAGCCTTGGCTGTAGATCGTTCTTGCTAGTATGCGTTTTGTAACGAAATATTTATATTACAGGATTGTGTAAATTTTACAAGTCTATAATATGACTTGTAAAATTGTGCCTTTTCTACAGCTTTTGCAGCAATTGAAATCAAAACAACCGATTCTTAAGATTTAAATAAATTTTGCCTGCGCTTCGAAACAAATCTAGAAGCTGAATAATGTGGGTGTCGAAGACATTAATCCTATTCACAGAATCTTGTGAAGAAGGCACTTCATTCATGTTGTTATTGAATCGCAAATTCGGAATAGTTTCTTCTCACTTAAAAATAACTACCTCTATGGGTTTCCAACGTCGACCCACAAATACCAATCTTCTAATAGGAAAACAAATAGAAGCGTTATATAAATTATTAATTAATATATATGTGGTTCCTTTAATACTCTCATTAAGGTAAAGACCTCAATATCAATTATATAACATTTCAATGAAATTCAAATGAAAGATTTTAGAGAGAATGGTGTGCTACTAAGTTGTTCCAACAGTTAAGCATAGACATGGGTTTTGCTCGGGACTGTGGTTGTTTTGCATGTGAGGATATGAAAAGACGAGTACCAATGTGCTTTAGAACAATATGCATTTCCATCAGGAAGAAGAGGCTTTCCTATTTGTACTTAATAACAATCCGAAGTACACGACAGCGTTGTTTCAACAGCTAAGTAGATAACAGTATTGTAAAGTGCGACGAAGAAATTATGTATTAACAATAATGACATGGCCCTATCAATACCCCTATCTGAATCTGAAAAATATCTATGGAATATCCTATGAAGAGCATGAAGAAACATTAATCACGAAACAATCCTTCCGGAATTAGTTGCTAGAATACCGCACAGTGTATGATCAGCATTAGCTACCAAAGGCGGTGATTTCGATGAGAGGAGATTTTTGTTTTGCTGTAATTTTATGTGTCCACATTCTTTACTTTTTATGTGTCTTATTCAGCGAATAAATATTGTGTTACATTTCAGTTCTTTTCGCATTCTTGTCTTTATTTCCAATCATTCCTTTAACTCTGAGCTTTCAAAATCCCATGTTCATTCTGTTGACGCTCTAAGCCAGCGTATTGCGGAGATCAGTCAAAGGTTCCGCAAAACGCATCTTCTTGGGTGTTATATAATAAAAATGGACGCCTCTGCGGAATTAAAAAGATAAAGTAATTCACATACTAATTTGAATAGTTAATGCAAGTACGTCGTACGTCCTCAAAATTTAACACAAATTATCTTGAGTTTCAAGCCGTCTGCTTAAGTGAGCATTTTACAATCTAAAAAGAGCAGGTCTTCATATAAATGTTAAACAGAAATGGACTTAAGTTAAAGCCCTGAACTATGCTAATTAATGCAACAAAGCTATGAGATACTAATTCCATTACAATGTATATAGTATGGTCGGGCAAAAACCAACGCCAGAAAGTTTAGAGATTAGGATGTAATGATCTACCTAACTCCGTGTAAATTATATCTATCTATCGACAATTATCAAGATTTCCATTAATGTATTCAGCAAGCTGAACTAAGTTGGTAATGGTTGATGATCCACCAACAAAGTTCGGTGGTGGATATCTATGGTTTGACACAATTATACAATCTTTCATAAAGAAGATGCTCGAAAACTTTAGCACGATTAAGAAGAATAATTGGTTTCTAATTATGGATGTCGCTTTTGAAACCTTTTTTAAACACCAACGTGATTCTGCTGATTTTGCAATAGAATGGGACAGTAAATTAACGATTGCAAGGACTGTGTGGATGTACAATTCATCCACAAAAACAAAAAGTTGAAGATCAAGCAAAGATGTTACTTACAATACTGGAACGCGGTCATGTATCATAAAGCTGAAATATGCATCATGCCTACACACCATGCTTGTTTTAACTTTATTTATAGAACGAAAGTAATGAAGTATTCAATATTAACTGCTAAAATCTAAGCCAACTTTATTAGAAACATTCTGCGTGAATACATTCGAGAACATGTCTGCAAAAGCTTGAACTGTATCAACAGATCTATCAAGGACTGCAGTGTTTATCTTTATATATCTAGGAGTTCTAGATATGGACAAATTTCCAAAATAATTTATAGTCTGTGGCAACATCTTCCTCAATGTTTGTATGATACTCACTATAAGCTATGTTAATTTGTGTTTTCACCAAGCGCCTCGAACGTGGAAAATTCCACACAGAATGTAGATGATTGAGTCTTCTTCCATTTATTGTAAAATAAAAGTTTAGTGGCAAGGCATATTTTCGAGTAGGTGAATTTGTAAACAAACAACATTTCTGAATCTGGGGGCGAAGAAAATCAACCATAAATATTAAAGAAACAGTTGGATCTATAGACAGTAATTGTTCGGTGTGAGCTGGTGATAAGGTCGTATTTCTTTCAAAAAGAAAGAAGCAATGGTGTTACCGTTATATGAGGAATTCGATATTAATACATAACTGCAAACTTGATTTCAGCAGAAACAAAATAATTATTCGACTAGATTATGGGATTTAACACTTCTGATTTTTTTTCTTCTATTTAAAACTTAACAAGCCAAATGGAATTAATAGCAGAACTTTTATAATAGTCTTCGTGAAATCGAATTCTTGAAAATCAAATGCAGCAAATTCTTAATTATTCAAATAATAGAAAGACATTCCACGAATATTGTAAGTAAACCTTTAGTCGACAGAGAAAAAGTAATTCTTCCACCTCTTCACATCAAATTGTGTCTTATGAAGCTTTAGATTTACAAGGGGTCGATTTCAAATACACAAGTTTTCACGACTAAGTTACGAAAGAGCTTAAGGCTGGGATATTTGATGGAATTGAATTTAGAAGATTAATAACAGATTTAAATTTCTTCATGAACGAAGTTGAGAAAGGACCCTGTACTTCATTCACTAGGGTCGCGAACAATTTCCTTGGAAACAAGAAGCCTCTAATTACAAAGATCTAGTGAAGTCAATGCTTCTAAAGTTTCAGCGCCTAGGTTGTAACATGAGCATAAAGCTTCATTTTCTTCATAGTCGCTTTAATAGGTCACCCAAAAATTTAGGTATTCTAAGCGATGAACAAGGCGAGAGATTTCATCAAGATTTAAAAACCTTGCAAACTCGCTACCAAGGAAGATGGGATCCTCATATGATGGCCAAAATACACAGCAGAAGGTGCAGCAAACGAAAATGTATCCCACGATTGTTGTGTTTTTGCAAGTATTGTAATTTTTTAATGATTACTAAAATAAATACTTGTATTCTCATGACTAATATTGTATTTAGACAAATAAATGAATTACTAAAATTTTATACTTTGTTTATATGTTCAAGTGTTAAGTAACAACTTGGCTGCATTAATGATTCTTCAAAGATCGTAGGATGCAATGGATAGAGTTAAATTTTGACGTAATATGCAAAAACTATTATGATTTTCGGATTTAGTACACCCAAATTAGTAAAAGACAAGTCTCACATAAACGTCAGCGAAAATTGTGTTGGGCATTGTTATTACTCTACTATGGTCGCATTTAATTTACAAAATATTACATTTAATTTAATCAGTAGAAACTTTGATCTAGTAACCTATTTATACAATAAATATCTCTGTTGAATCGCTAATTTCAAACGACGTTAATCCAATATAGAACATAATAATAAAAGCAAAATTTTTCGTCATATCCATCATAAACTAATTTTATAAGCTATAAACGTTTTATATTTATTAAAGCCCATTAAAATCGAGCTACCTGCGCTCAATTAGAATTAATAAAAAACAGCGCAGCAGCAGTACGCCTCGGTAAAAAAAACATAGTATCTCCCGCTTGTAACCATGTAGAGGAGTTCATCTATAAATGCCGTAAATTTTAATCCCCCAAGTCGGACCATTGTTTTTGGCAGTAAAAGTTCAACATTAAAAACGTTTTATCGCCAATAAAATTTATTTATTTCGTTCTCTCTTTCTCCCGCTAACTCTTTCTCTCTCTCTCTTTTTATTACCGAGCGCATTATTACCATGATGATTATTTTTTCCATTCTATGCTTATTTTTGGAACTTTATTGCGAATGAAATGTACGCGGCAAAGGTATTCTGGGCAATAAAAAGTTGTAATTTCCGAACAATTTAAGGGGACTGGTGTAGCGCTAAACTGGAAATCGCAGTCATTTCGATAAGTATGTATCTTGTTGCGTTTCATGGTTTGTCTGATGATGTCTACGAAAGAGTTTTATTTCTGCAAAATTTATCAGAAATTGTGTTTAAATTTAAAAAAATTAAACTAGAGCAATCTGATATTAGCCACGTTCGAAAGCTTGCAAAATTTTACAGAATAAGTTGTTACTTCATTCTTCTAAAGAACTTAGTAAAGACTAAAATTCAGAAGCTTGTTATAAAACTCATTCTCATGACTTCCAGTATGGATAAAATTGGCATCCGTCAGATCCAACCACAACATTATCCAAAAGAATGACCCTGATAGGAAACTATTTCTACTTTAGAGATGAATTCAGTACAAGTTTATTGATTACACCGCCTAACAAAATAATTTTTTATCGTGATGCCTCTGAAATACGAACTGATTTAGGATATTTCTGATATTCTGGTTCCAAAAACAACTGGCACTTCTTCCTAGCGGCTCTAGTCTTTGAGATACGTCATAAATTTCACCGTTATTTATTAGTAGAACAGATGCTTTCTAACTTTCACAAGCTCGGAAGATTTATTACCTTCACAGCCACTTAGATCGTTTTCCAGAAAACTTAGGTGATGCTAGCAACAGGAGGAAAGATTTCACAATGGCATCAGCATTATGGAGGAAAGGTACCAAGAAAGATGGGATACCCATATGATGGCCGATTACTGCTGGAATCTTCAGCAACACTGTTCCGATGAACCTCACGCAAAAAAATCTTATAAAAGAAAATTTTCAACTGATGATTGAAAGTTGTATGTGTATATTTTTCTGTTAAATAAATACGTCCAACCCATTTTCTTGTGTTTCCGTTAACAGTTATAAAAAAAGGAATATTTAAAAAGTTACGTACATACCCAACATTATATCTAATTTTGACGAATTTTCCTAAATAGGGCAGAAAATGTGATCTGATAGAACAAATCTGACGGCATTTTTGTATTAGGTATCCCAAAATTGCTTAATTATACTTAAAAAATCCGAAGCAACAAAATGTGTGTTGGCCAGTGTTATTTTAGTGTTGTGTGATGGAGTAATAACTGAAACATCGAGAGAAGATTTGTAATGTCGCAAATTATACGATATTCATTCATACAATGGAGGCAATGGATAAATGCACGTTCTACGTTTCAAAAGGGTTTCTAGAAACCATCAGCTTCAATAATAAAAGACCAAGCATACAATATGTGCTGCAATAATTTGTGTAACCTCTAAATTTCACTCCTCTTTATACTTTTGCTTTAAAATTTGATGCATGCAGCATATATGCGATAGTTACTATACACTATACACTATAGTTAGCTATCGACAAATGCACTAAATGCACATTAATATGAAAGAAGAGAATAGGAAGTGTTTAAAAAGAGCCAGTTGACAGCCACAGTAACTAACAATAAGAACTTGCAGATAAGACAACTGCTACTACCCCATAAATGATCTGAACTCAACCAATTCTTTCTTGGTATAACTAGCTAGAACAGAAAGTAAACTGCTGGAGTATGACACGAATTTCTTTATATAAAGAAATAATCTTCAAAACCGAGTGTATAATGACTTAGGAATATAAACAAAAAGAACTACTCGCGCAAAAAGTGGTAATTATTTATTTACTTATGAACGTAAAATTTATTTGAGTTATTCTTACTTGAACTTTAGTAATTTAGTATCTCTGCAAAGTAAATAATTTACCAAACAATTTTCATCCAGAACAGTAAACAGCAAGAGCAATGTGTCTTTCTATTTATAAATACGTTAATAATTTCTTGGTCAATGCTTTTGTAATAATACAATTTAGAAAAAATTCTTCCATCCTTCCTAATATCACACAATAGCGTTACCATATTCTGAACATATTTCCTAAGTAGAAACACGTTTAAAAGTTGTTTTCCATATTTACCGCAAATTTGCCTCCTAAAATATTGTAGTAAAGTCGCTGCTTCCTTTTTTTCATATCAATCCCAATATTCTTTCATTGGTAACTATAATTCATGACCAAAAACAAATATATTAATATACACTGCAATTCACGCAAGTTTAAACACGGATTAGTTCAAAGCACATTGTCAAGTTCAAGGCAAAAGAATTCAAAAAATAAAACCTTATAAAATACTCATTCGCCATCAAAAATACAAATGCGAGGGCTGTCTTTTAGGTTTTGCATGTACAGCTGAAATAAAATAGTAGATAGCTTTAAAAGTCGCACAGCATCGACGTTTTCTTGAGTGATTGCTGTTTTTGGTGCATCTGCTCTTGGATCATCGCTAAGACTTCACGTTTGAATTCTCCATTCAAATGAGAAATTGTTGACTGATTTGGTGTATCATCGCTGAAAACAGGAACCAATTCGGCTACAACACTACATATATCGCACTGAAATTTTGGATTTAGGTTAGACTAAAGATGGAGGTTAATTTTTAGTACTGGCATTTGATATTCCAGTATGCATAACTTAAAAGGCATCCCTCGTATAAATAAAGTTTCTTTTTTCTTTACGGATATGCCATAGGTATTGCTTGGACGTGAGATCATCGTGTCTTATTTTCTTATCGAGAGCTTCCCGTAAGGAGTCTATGGAATTATGAAATCATGAGGTCAATGAGAGCATCAAACCAATGCGTTTTTTGTCTTTATTACTAATCGTTCCTTTAATTCAGAACATTCAAAATACTATGTCCATCCCGTAGGCCAGCGTTTTGTGGAGAAGTTTAGGTTCGGGAAAAACTTGCTTGCTTTCTTATTAAAAAAAAAACAATAAAAATGAATGTTCCTGCGGAATTAAAAAGATAAAATAGTAACTAACTCTCGCTTTCACTCAAATCTTCACTAATTAGTATACAAAAAAATGCCAATAAATTATTGCTCAAATTTGGCCCCTTATTATTTTTGCAATAGTGTAGTGTGAACTAACTAGTTTCTTTGATGTCATGTTGCTGAGACATGTGTTGTATATCAATATATTCGAATATGCGACTTTTAAATGTCGAACACTGTCGTGACATCGATGTCATCGTATGAACTATAGCCTTAAGAGAATCAAAACTAAAATCCGGCAGAGCACTAAAGCTTTGGCTTCCAGGTATGATAATATGATCAACATGCCACTTTCCTGTTCAGTAGAATATATACGTGCGAGGAATACTTCAACTGGTTTTCAATATTTCTTTGTCTATCTTTCATTTGAAGAATACAAATTAGATGTGCTGAACGTTCAATAAGTTTAATCTAGCTGTTAACTAAAGTTGCTTATATGTGAGATCATCATGTCTTATTTTCTTATCATGAACCTTCCGCAAGAAGAACTTCAGATCAGGACGTTGATGAGACCATCAATCTAATGAGTTTCCAAGTATCATTTACACAACAATTATCGTGCATAAATATGCAACTTTCACCTACTAATCTACTCGATGATGAAGTTGACATATGTTATTCTAATGATCTTTTCTTAAAATCTCATTAATTTTCAATAAATCTTCCGTATCTTCAAATAACCCCAAACCTGAATAGAAGTATCGCTGTACTTAACTATTGATAACAGTCAGTCGCACTTTCTCATGTTTCGACCACCACACGCAAATTCTTTGTGTATTGTTGAAGTACTTGGAACTTGAACTTATCTTCCTTGTCCACCCGCGATTCTAAACCTTTTATTTCATTATCTCGTTATTGTAATCTTGTTTCTCTCAGTCGCCATTTTACAGTAATCAGTGAAATCTGATTCGCACACCCACAATTAAATTTACTGACTATTTCTGACGCAATTAAACCTTGATTACATTTTGAGTCTTAAAGTATTTGCTTGATCTTGGACAATTAAGGCCTTCCGTTTAATAAAATCGGTATATGGACAGTGACTTTTGTAATTGGAACCTCTTGACTAGTTTCCCAAACACAATAGTCTTTTTCATACAGAGTACCGATTAAATATTATTTAATGTAATGACATTCCGCAACAAAAAATGTTACTTACTGCAGGTTAAATTCATATAACCGCATGTTAACACTTTCCAAGAAGTCTATTTAGCCTTCAATGATTGAAATTGTAACACTTCAGCTTGTAAATTAGAAGATAAATTATTGAAGAAATGTGAAAATTTATCGTATTATATTCCTTCCATAACCCTATTTAACCAATGGAACAGTAGAATTATATCAATAAATCATGATTATCTTAATCGAAAGAATGCAAATATTTTATGGTACTAAATGTATAATAATAAAACTTAAATTGGCTTCTGTTAGGCCGTAAATACCTCATATATTGCACAATCATATAATTCTTACTGCATTTACGTAACAGTGTTTTAAATAAATTTTACAAAAATTTATCAAGTGTCCAATCTATTATGAGTGGGAGTGCATCTGTTTCTAAAATTGATAATAATACCTTATACCTAGTCAATTACAATATATTTTTTTTTGCATGGAAAGTTCCTTCTTTTATAAATTACGCTCTGATAATTAAATTTAAGAAACAACTTTTATTTCGCTTGCAAATTCTAATAATTTTCTTTAACATTATCCCTACACCATCGAAATCTGCACCAAGTAAACTTCTTGACCTTTTATTCCAATAATGAATCTGAAATTTCTAGCATTTGGCGTATTGATCCGCTCCCCCTTTTAGACCTACAGCTTCAAGAGGTGTTACTTGGAGACTTTGCTAGTGTAATAGAAGCTGTCGTTATAATTTTGTTGATTTAACGATATGGGTTTTGCAATGTTTTATTCTGATTATACACGTCTATTACATTATTGACATAATAGGCACTAGGTATGTCGAGTCAGAATAGGTTATGGTTGTTTTTATGATTACAGTTTATGGATTCTCTCTCCAAAGAGAGCCTCTGCATGTGTTGGTATATTGTTACATCGTCAATTCGTGTTTTGAATATAGATTTACAATAGTCTATTTTTATCATGTAAGAAAAGCAGATATCGCATTGATGAACCTTTCTTTATCTACATAGATGAGATTGTTCAACACTTATTTCTTTCTCTACCCCTCATACCCTTAAAAGAAATTTCTTCAGTTTTTTTTTGTGTATTTTATCAATCACAAAATGGTTTTCTCTAAAATCTTTCCTCGAGTCTTTGAATAAAAAGATTGTCTGATAGAGCTAAATTAGGACTACTAGATGTATGCTTTATTCGCACGAACCTACAGCAGTTAATTATTTGCTGGACTTTCTTTGCCTTATGAACTCGACCATTATCATTCATCAAAAAAATTGGCGAATGAAAATGTGAATATTTTTCACGAGAGCAATCTATAAACTTTGGAATGTATTACCATAAGCGTTTCCATTAATGGTGTATCTCTTCGGTAAATATTCAACAAGCATGTTTTCTTGAGAATGCCAAAAATTGTTATTACTTTTTCCCATGAAAATTGTGTGTGTAGGTTTGTATTCTACGCATATTGAATGCTAAAATTCTATAATATAATAAAATATAGAATTAAAACTTCTACAAACACGAAAAACTATTAATTATAATAAGATTTACCTTTTGAATATTATACAATAATAATCCTTATTCCACAATCGATATGATAAATCCAATTACGAGACAATGTATAAAGTATAGTAATAATAATATGCAGTACAACTATAACCATTATAACTACAAATACAGAAAAAAGAAAAAAACAAAAAATAAAAAATACAAGAGCCTACACCTACAAACAACTTCATAGCTGTATCTACAATTAAAAATGGGAAGTGTGTACATAACGTTTGCATTCTTACATATGTACGTGTTAAGGAGGCCTTTAGCAATATGCTGGCACATCTAATAAACATATGTAACGTCTCACAAGATCTATATCGGCGAGAAAAAGAGTGAGAAAATCAACAAGATGGTGAAGAAGCTTGAGCAGAAATTTTCCATTAGCTGCATCTCCACAATAGGATAACCAATGCAATCTGTGCCTATTAAGTAAACTCGCATAATCAGTGTCACGTACAAGGTAAATTTCATACATCAAACAGCACCCCAAGATCGCAAAACCCCATGGTCCAAAGAAGATGATACTTATAGGATTTTTCCAAATTTTCCCAACGCATAAAGTTTGTAAATAGAACGTCGTTCGAAATTTCAGTAATTTTAATGTTTTGGGGAATAATGTAGGTAAATAATATAATGTAATTTATTCACAAAACATATTTTTATCTGATTTTCCGCTGCATTTGATTGCTGATCCGTCTCTTTTCACGCCCCAGCAGTAGTTTGTAACCAGATCTCTCACTCAGCATGTACATAATTCAGATGACTAAGATTGTCTGGGGGAAAGATTCAGATATGAAAGAAAGAAGTGGATAATCAGCAACATATTTTTTTTAAATTAAAAAATGAAAAATTTTTCCTAAATGGGGCAGGAAGAATGAATTTAGAAAATTAGATCTGATAGAACAAATCTGACGACATTTTTGGAATAGGCACACCAAGATTGCTTAATTACACTTAAAAGATCCGAGGCTCCAAAGTGTGTTGGCCAGTGTAATCAGGCATCTCCAGGCTAATACAATGTTGGACAAATAAAAGCACGAATAAAGGAACACTGTGTTAAAACGGCTTCGAAAATTAGATATTCAAAGAATTTGTGGGTAAACTATACGATTACAAAAAAATGGTGAATGCTAGACAAATTAAGCAAGCAAAATTACAGGTAAACCAGCAAGGATTGGTAGGCAACAACGAAACCTTTGTATATCAACTTTACTTATTCAATAACCTAACAAGAGAGTAATATTTTCTTTTGGAGTTAGACCAATGCTAAAATCAATTGTTTTATCTTCCATAGCACACTAGATATTTACATGTTAATACTTTCGTAAACACGGTGTAAAATCTTCGAAAGTAGCTTTATTCACAACATATCAAGTCATCCACGTCTACCTATATACGGAGATATATTTAACGTCAGCAAGCTAAAGGTAAAAAATACTTTACATTCCAACCAAGCTGTCCGGTCAGGTTTTTTTCCTAATTCCCGGAATCTGTTGTTAAGAGGAGAGCATTACCGTTTAGGTTAAGTTTGGAAATTAGAAATAGAAGGAATAATTTAAAAAAGTTTACGGTGACACGTCAAGAAGGGTAAAGTATGTATATAATTTTATCTTCCACATAAAACGTATAAAAATATATCATCACGATCGAGTCGACGTAGACCGCCGCAAAAAGAGGAGAGATTCGAACCGAAATTTCTTAGAAACGAAAATAAACAGTGAACAGATGAAAACGGTATAAACACGGATGAAATAAGAGGTGGGCACACCATCGAACAGAAGTGAAGGGAACAATTTATGACTAATTTATAATTTTCACACGGCCTCTCCGTGCCCAAAAACCCGACGGAAAAGAAGAGAAAAAAAAGTGAACGTAACCGCTGCAACTGGTAGCTTCTGAAAAATTATCATTTTGGCATTAAAATAATTTTAATGTTACTTTGAAAACTAGAAACTACCGTGCGTCATAAATAGATGAAAAGTTCTAAATTCTGGGGGCGCCACTTACACCCTAGGGGGTCGACCACCTCCCTCTCCATAGGGGCTCTAACAAGGAGCGAGACCTAGTCGACCATAAAAAAGGTTAAATTGTTTCTTCGTACCATTATTTTGAAGAATTCTTAGGTACGATATATTTTGTATTGAAATGAAAGAGTTAACAATTAATATTAAGGAATGCCCATAGATTTTGGAAAGTATTTCCTTTGCGTTGTTGAAGTCATCATTATTTTATCACTTTAGGAATAACAATCTGATATTATGAAACATTCTTGGATCTTCTACATATAAATGATATATTGAATTAGTGTTGACTACAAGGTAACAAAGTGTTTCCAAACAATGTTTTTCTCGTAATTGTATTTAATCTCAATACTAAGAAATGTTAGGACAAGAAAAGCTATTGTTTCTAATTTTTTCATTCAAATAATTTTAATTTATATTTTTTTTACAAAAACAAAGAAATCATTAAAGGAGAATGCAGATTTCTGTTGAATTATATTTTTTAACGAAAATGAATGAATGATCATTTAACACATGGGCTGAAAAGTCCCGGGCCTAACAAAGAAAACACGGTTTCTTTGGTTCAAAATTAGCTTTATTCATCAACGTAATATCCATCAAGAGCAACGCAATCATTCCAGCGCCGCTCTAACATTTCAATACCACTTTTGTAGAACGATTTATCTTTTGCCTCAAAATAGGCCTCAGTTTCAGCGATAACCTCTTCATTCGTGCGAAATTCCTTACCGGCGAGCATTTTTTTGAGGTCTGCGAACAGCCAGTAGTCGCTGGGAGCCAAATCTGGCGAATACGGTGGATGTGGGAGCAATTCGAAGTTCAATTCATGTAGTTTTGCCATTGTTTTGATTGACGTGTGACACGGTGCGTTGTCTTGATGAAACAAATTTTTTTCTTTCTTTCATATGAGATCGTTTCTTTGCAATTTCGGCCTTCAAACGCTCCAATAACGCTATATAATATTCACTGTTGATGGTATTTCCTTTCTCAAGATAGTCGATGAATATTACACCACACACATCCCAAAATACCGAGGCCATAACCTTTCCAGCCGATTGTTGTGCTTTCGGGCGCTCTGGAAGAGGTTCACCAGTTGCTGTCCACTCAGATGACGATCGTTTTGATTCCGGAGTGAAGTGATGGATCCATGTTTCGTCCATTGTCACATATCGACGTAAAAATTGGCCAAACACTGCTCAGAAGCATCAACACGTTCTTGTTTTTTGGTCAACATTGTGCAAACGCGGCACCCACTTTGAACAGAGCTTTCTCATAGTCAAATGCTCATGCAATATAAAGCCAATACGTTCTTTTGATATCTTTACGATGTCAGCTAACTCACGCAACTTCACTTTTCGATCATTCAAGACGATTTTGTGGATTTTTTTGATGTTTTCTGGTGTTACCGCCTCATTTGGACGTCCACTGCGTTCTGCATCATCGTTGTCTCTACGACCACGTTTGAAGTCAGCAAACCAACGTTTTATTGTTGTTTCTGATGGAGCGGAGTCCCCATAACACTTTTCAAGCCATTGCTTCGCTTGAACGGTATTTTTTCCCATCAAGAAGCAGTGTAAAATTAAAACACGAAATTGTTTTTGATCCATTGTTTTGAAAATAACAAAAGTAGCGTGACTCTTAGCACAATAACTCACAAACTAATGAATACAATATCATGAAATTTTAACAGCTGTCTTTTGAAGGTTAGTACTAACTGATAGAAAGGTGACTGCAATAAAACTAGCGTCATCTATGTGTTAGGCCCGGGACTTTTCAGCCCATGTGTTACTTTAAATGTCAATGTAATATAAAATTAAAATTAGTTCCATGAAAATGTTCAGTTAACTTAAATGTTTACATGTAATATACCGACAAATATGTTCAATCTCCGTATTCAAAGCAATAGACTATTACTGGCATTTT
This sequence comes from Trypoxylus dichotomus, assembly GCA_023509865.1. Taxonomy (NCBI): domain Eukaryota; kingdom Metazoa; phylum Arthropoda; class Insecta; order Coleoptera; family Scarabaeidae; genus Trypoxylus; species Trypoxylus dichotomus. The sequence continues at coordinate 13,875,978 of CM042078.1, forward strand.
TAAGCCAAAGCTTAACAAGGCATTTATTTTCGGTATACAATGTATATTGTCAACTTTCTGACAAAAAGAAATGATTGAATTAACAAAAAGAGAACAGTTTCTTTCTTCAATATTATATTCAAATGTTAAATATTTTGTTTAATTCAATAATTTTTTAATTAATGATTGTTAATTTGTTGATAATATTAGTTCAACATCTTGTATTTGTTACAATAATTTAAATGTAATATTCCGGCAAGACTTGACAAAATACAGTGTTCGAGTTTTATGATTTACTGCCACAGTTTCCCAGCCTACTTTGCTGAACCGTTTCTTTAAAGAAAGAAGTAAGATTAGGTTAGTTAACATTGTTATTAAATTTCAGTGTACAGAGTGCAGAAAACTCAATGTTTTTCCAAGTTGAATTCAACTTAAATGTAAGACACCTCAAGAGCAGCGACTACAGCAATTTTTTTGGCTAAAAAGTGTTAGCTAAATTCAGAAATTAAATATCAGTACTTTAGGATTGATCAAGTATAATTAGAAGCTTATAACCTGCATTTAAAGTTAACAAAAGACCTTTGTTTCTTCGTGTATAATTGTCGATTCATCTTGAGACATTCTAATCACTCATCATGGGAACATAAACTTTCGGCAATTAACTTTTTGGTTCATCGTTTAATTTCGTTTTAACTAAAGACAGGTAACCAAATAAGCGCAATTAAATCATCAATATTGCGAATTTTAACGGATTCTCCGAATATGTAGTTTATAATACCACTAGGAAGCATAAAGAGAGAATCGTTATTAGAAATATAGGTACACTAGAAAGTACTAACTATAGTAATAAGAAATATGTATAAGTTACCAGTTTATCCGTGTTACACGAAAGTTTCTTCGGCTAAAAATAACCTCAAAATTTTTTTAGAAAATTCTAAAGACCAACTAGATAACATGGAAAGCAATTTAAAAAGTAGCATGTAAAAATTGTGATCAAATATACATTGATCAGACAAAAGAATCTGCTAAAAAAAGGTACAAAGAGCATTTGGCTCATCCTAAATTCAGAAGGTTTGATAAATCTAGTGTCGCCCTACATATGCTAGAAAGAAATTATACTCTCGAAAATATAAAGCTAATTCTAAATGTAAACAACAATGTTTATTTAAATTGTTATGAATGCATGGAAATTTACAAAAACAAACATATTTTGATGGGTACAGATTTAGGCCCTCTAAATCCAACGCGATAATTTACAAATTCAAGTATAAGATTCATGAATAGGGTTTACAATACTTATCTAAATACATTCCCTAAGTATCTTTCTAAAAAAATTAAGAAAGTGCCACTTAATGACTTCTTGCCTATTATTACTCCCCTCATGAATCATTATGTACTGCATAGAAGATGGGTACAAACAAGATTGAAAATCACAGTAATTCGTAGAATATCATTTGGATCTGTTACTATTATAGAAAGAATATTTACCTATTTATGTAAGAACGACTTTTCCTTGTTTGCGTGTTAGTGTTGCACTTTAAGTTATTGCTTGTATGCGCTTTATATTCTTTTGTTGTGGGTAAAAGAAAGGACATACCAAAAGAGAAAAAAACTGCGTGCTGAGGCATTATTGGGTACAGGAGTGTATTCTCAACGTACCATTGCAAAGAAAGAAGAAGTATTCCGACAGTGCAGCCAATCGCCGTTTTAATGAAAGAGAAGATACCCATTACAAATACCGGAAGAGCATTTTGCGCGTCTTTTCGTTAAAGATCGTATTCAGCGATGAGTCAAAGCTAGAAGCCATGACCGAAAGAACTCAATTTGTTAGACGACGTCCATCTGAAAAACGGTTAAACACCTTCCGTCAGTTATGGTATAATCTTGTATATCAGTCGAAGGTCCTGGACCACCGATTTTTGCCAAGGCACTACGAATCGACACCAATATAAGAATGTATTGAGGAGGATGTCTTGACGCTATATATCAATGATTTAGATCCGAATGAAGGCCCATGCCGCATGACCAAATCTATCCAAACACCCTCTGCCAGGGAAATTCTCCCGACCTCAATGCAATTGAGAACGTGTAGAGTATTGTAGAATCATGCGTGTATTCGAGAAGAAACAATACAAAAGAGCAATTAGTAAGAAACATTCAAGATGTGTGGCAAAATGACACTACAATTAGATATACCATTAACGCCTGCAAAAATAGTATACCAAAAAGAATAAGAGCAATTATAAGAGTCAAAGGAGGCATTACGAAACATTAGTTATATAGTTGTGACGATGTCTATAAACAATTCAGAATAAACTTATGCTTGTCCAATACGCTTTTTATTGTATATTTTAACAAAAATAACTATTTAGGAAGTAACGGTAATAAATTGGACAAGGACTGTATTTGTTAAATCATGCATGACCATAGTCAGTTGGTCGTAACTTTAATAGGGTAACTTTAAATGTGGTAGTTTTAATTTAATTTATTAATTCAGTATTACTGCTGAAGATGATAGTTAACTGTCGAAACGTGTGTCAAGTTTTCAGTGACGTGTTGTGGTTAGGGAGATATTTCATTTGAGTATTCCATTGCTAACCTAGGACATTACTAAATAATCATCAAGCGTATTGAAACCAACGTTTCTCCCACAACCTCTATACAATTTAATGTAATACCAAAGCTCAAACTAACTTATTTAATATTCCTCACTTTCTCAGGAAGCGATAAAAAGAAAGAAATCGATAAAAAGACGCGTACGCATCAATAAATACGTATTTTGTTCGCATAAACCTATCATCATCTCCTCTAGACTCGTTATTCATAATTAATTTATGAATTACTGGGTATTTCGTCTGATGTATGGTCGCGGATAGCTTCGGTTTAACAGGAGTGCGTGCCCGGCATAAGTTATGAGATTAGTAGGAATCCAAAGAACAATATGTACATGTAATCCTTTTGATGTACCCTCTTCGGTACCGCGCGTATCGTCAAACGGAGATATTGATGTATGTGATGGCTGTATTTAAGAGTCACGTTGAGAATTTATAGTATGAATAGGATAAATACTCTAATGCGATATTGGTTATATGGCGGTACACGTTGAATTTGCAATAGGGAAACGTTATAAGAACGATCTATAAAGGAGACAAAGTTGCGCAGTTTTTACCAGGTATTTGAGGATAATTAATTACGGAATTGTTGATTACTTTTTTTTTATTAAAAGTAATAGAGGAGAATACGGCATGTTGTTGAATTTGAAATCTATAGCTGCTACATAAATGAAACAAGAATGGCAAACGTGCTTTGATTAATACAAGACTTCGATACCGTGTGAAAAATCTTTCCATATTTCTAAGTTCCTCTTTGAAACTATGCAGATAGAAATTCGAAAGTGGCTGTTACCTTAATAAGTTTTTAATGTCACTTATAGTGCTTGCTAATGATACTAAGTTAACTTCTAAATCGTATGTGATGTCAGGTTGTTATTGCTATCAAATGAGATATGGTAATACTGAGAAAAAGAAAGCTAAAATTACATAGAAGAACTACAGTCATAAGTAGAGACCGGATTATATGCAAAGTGCATATATTTTATTTTATTTATTTATTATATTTTACCTCTCTTTGTAAATGTCTTACACTGATTAAGTTTAATTAACGCTAATTAACTTTAATCTGCATAATACATCTACATATAGACGTAAAATATAATAAATAAATTAAATAAAATATATGCACTTTGCATATAATCCGGTCTCTAGTCATAGGCTATGGTTTTAGGAATTTTTGAATAAATAAATGCATGATAAGTTTAATTCTTACGCTGTGGTATTAAATTTACGAATCAATTTATCTCTGGTTATGATACAGTGAAGATTAAGTATTTAGTGTGTTCGGAAATTAAAATGAACATCTTTTTGACGTATCATGTAATGAATTTAATCCCATTTACTGATAAGATTTTTTAACCATTGTTATTTATTTATTTTAATGGTTATAATGTAATACAAAACATCATTGTATAATTGTTTAATTTGATCTAAGTATGCACGAAATAAATCATTTGCTATACAAAAGAAAATAGATTTTGCATCCTGTTGTAAATAGGTATCATGAGTAATTTTGTAGGGTCTCGAGGAAATGTTAAAAAAAACATCAGCGAAAAATTGACGATGAGATTTGCAAAACTTTCAATCTTGCTCGTTAACTGTATACAACAATGAAATGTGGTTTATGTCACTTAAATCTTATTGAGTTAAGTTACTTGGGAAGCTTGTGCTATTTTAATAAAGATTGTTTACACTGTAAGATATAAAATATCTAAGAGTCTACAAACATCTGGAGAAAAAATTTAAAAAGGTAAGGAAAAATTTTAATTTATCGTTGCTAATTAGTGTTGTATTTTATTATAGGTTATCGAAGCCTTATAGTCATTATCAACAAAAGTTTTTAGTAGGCTGTTTCCCGTTAAGCTTTTAAAATTGTGTTTTACTCCTAGTCAAGTGAATGTTACAATTTACAAGTTCGTGTAAAGAACAATAATTACAGTAAAAAATTGATGTATTTCACGTTTGCAGTTTTTAGTAAACAAAACCAAGTATATGTTAATATTTCCACACATATTCAATAACACAATGTCGTTTATGTGTTGCCGGCGGTTTTTGTTTTGAAGACATTGATATTATTGAAAAGGATGTTTTCATAGAGCCTACATGACCACTTAAACTTTCATTTTGCTGATAGCGCCACAGTTTAAGAATCTGTTATGTTCAATGTTCTATTTCTATTTCCATATGTAAATTATCAATCGGATGATTTTCTTACGTAGTCATTTACTTAAGAATGACCTGCTCTGTAATGTAAAATAATCGCAGTGTTATTCATCATTCAATTTATTTCTTAACAAAACAAAATTGGGTAATTACTAAAACAATATTATAACATGACTTTAGCACACTTAGATTTTGTTTCTAAATTAATGTAAGGCTCGAAAATTATATCAACACAAATAGCAGAACAATTTGCACCGCTAGCTCCTAGTTTAAAAGAAAGGTAACTAGTATACTTGATTAATAAACAATATAGGTGGCTAGAGTGGTATGCAGCTATTGTCTTAATTCCGAATTAAGTAAGACCTGATGATTATGAGACTTAGTAGAGAAAAATGAATATGTTTTAGTTTGGCCGCACGTATTCTGATAAAATAAATGTCAAGAACAAAAGAAAAACCGTTGGAATTATATAGTTTAAAGAACCGATGATGGTAAGTATCCCTTTCTTATATGCTATTCTTAGATTCATTCAATTCGGGCTTAGCATTTCTATGAATTTAGTTAGAACTCTTAATTTCGGAATGTTGCGCAAAATGGTATGAACAGAAGTTTCAGAAGAAAACACAACTTTAGTTCGGTCGGCAACCGTTAGGAAGAGTTACGTCAAATTTCTGGAAATCTTTAACGTTGTGTCTTTAACATCTAATGCAAAATAAATATCGTTAACCAAGTTCTATTGATTCTCTTTAGTGACAAATAAAAATGTGCCTTAGATAAAAAATAAATAAAAGGCGTAAAGTTGCATCAACCTCAGACGAACTGCTGAGGTTTGTTAAGAAAAGCGACAAGAAGCTCTGGTCGTATGATATTAAACTGGTCCATAACGTATTATTAATGAATTTGGTTCATATTTTAGCTCAACTTTTGCAAGAATAACAATATTACCTTATCGATTTATTAGTCGAAATATCCCTAATATTAAGGAAATCTCTGAGATGAATATATTACACGCTGTAAAAAATTAAAAAGTGATTTAAACATAGGTCCAGATGGAATTTTCAACTCTATACTGCATCGCAACTAAATAGAAAATTAGAGGAGAAAGCAACTTGACCACTAAGACTATAATGTCTGGTTTCTCCAAATTGTTACATAAGAAAATACTGCAGCGTGCTAAGTGTCTCATTAATAGTAATCAACACGGTTTTACGAAAGGGCGTGCCGTATGCACCAATTTATGTAATTTCATGCACTTCCCTTCAAAGGCTGTGAGCAACGGAAGAGAAGCAGATTTAGTACCGGTATAAGTACGGTTTTTGATTAAATTCAAAGCCACCATTGCATCTTAACATTATAGATCCGTTACGCAGCTATTTGTCCCAAAGATAGCAATATGTTAAATCAGTCGGTAACACGGTTGACAATAATAGTCCACGTTCTCCCCGAATAAATTATTAATTTGTCTGGTGTGGAGTTTACTGCGATACCTATGAATATGTTGCATGTTTGGGTGTTAGGTCTAAATTGTTCACAGCCAGCAGAGATCAAATGTGGGCTTCCTGATGTTCATTACGCTTTGAACGACGCATCTGAGAAGCTACCATCATCACATCTATTGTACGCTGATGACCTTTCTGCAATCCGAACTAACAAGATTACTGAATTGAAGCAATACTGACAGTTTGGCAATCAAGGATAAATAAGTTATGTGATTATCACTCCGCCTGTGCTGGGTGGATTGAATTAGCTAAGTAACTGCCATAGCCGGTTCCAAGCCCGGATAAAGAAGAAGAATTCTTAGGCCATATTAGCTCCCTACCCTGGGGGAAAAAAGGTAATTTAGCTCACAGAATCAAAGATATGTCTCGGAACTGAACCGAGCTAATGCCGGACATCTACATCTGAAGAGGTGCAGGAAGAAAACAGGTAATAGCCTAGCCACCACGTGTAAAAAAAAGGATAATCTAGAAGAAGAGTTACTGCAAGTGAGTGCCAAAAATCATAAGCTTCGTCAAACACGTATTTGGATTTACGAGAGGGACTTTTGTATGATGCAGTAGTCTACTGCGCATGCAGATATTTTCGAAATATTGAGACCATTGTCCTTTTATACAAACACCTTAATGCGAAGTAAATTAGATTATTGTTGTGTTATATGGCAATCATCATATTTTATGTATATTCATCTGCTGGAGTCCTTTCCAAATGGATTTTAGAATCCTCACCGGTTATCCAGATTTTAAATTATCTTCCTATGGTCTTTCAGTTGAATGTTAACTCTCAACTTCTAAAAGATTTCTTATTTTTATCAATACAATGCCCAATGTAGATTATTTATCCAATTCCCCACTACACACTCTACAATAATTTTCACTAAACTTGCTATTGAATCTATTTCTTGATGGTAAGTTATACTCCTTAAGATTTCCTTCCTGGTTATAATGATAACATCGCCCAACAAAATATTTTTTTGTGATGGTGCCTATAAAATTCGAACTGATGTACTGGTTCCAAAAATAACTGGCATTTCTTTCTAGCGGCTCTAGTTTTTGATATCCACCCTTATTTATTAGTAGAATAGATGCTTTCTAACTTTCACACGCTCGGATGTAACATGAGCATCAAGATTTATGACTTTCACAGCTACCCAGAACGTTTCCCAGAAAACTTCAGTGATGTTAGTGAGAAACAGGATGAAAGACTTCGCGACATCAGCATTATGGAAGAAAGATACCAAGGAAGATGGGATACCCATATGATTACTGCTGAAATCTTCAGCGAGATTGTTCCGGTAAATCTCCGCAAGGAAATCTTATGAAAGGAAATTTTTAACTGATGACTGAAAGTTGTATATCCATATTTTTCTGTTAAATAAATACCTCCTCTAATTTTGGCGATTTTCTCCTAAATAGCGCAGAAAGAGAGAATTTCGGAAACTAAATCTGACGGCATTTTTGGATTAGGCACCCTGAAATTGCTTAATTACACTTAAAAAGCTCGAAGCGCCAAAATGTGTATTGGCCAGTGTAATAATTATTATTATCAATTTTTTCCCGGAATAAATAGACAAACACACCAAAATCTATGTCAGCTTTTAATTGATATGAGTCAACTAAATAACAAAGCAACATGAGATCTTCAACTCAGTTGTTTCTCCACAAATTACTCGCCTAACTGATTAAAAAAATTATGATAATATAGCACACAAGTACCAAAAATATGTCTGGCATTTCCTACAGAAAACGATCCCTAACCTATATACTCAAGTAATTACTATTCTTAAAGCTAGCAACGTGAAAATTTCATTAAATCAATGTTATAATCACTCTCAAAAACTATAGATGTAAACACAAGTGCTTCTTAATGTTAGATTCTTCTCGCTCTAAAAGAAATTAAACTCCTATGCGCAAAAACGACAAGCGTATCTAATTTGGTGGGTAAATTAGATTCATTGTTAAAATTAAGTTGTATAATTTCCAGTAAATCAATTACTTCAAGTTGCGCTGCGTTAAACACGCGGTAAGAACAATTTCTCGAGATTAAACAGATTTATTAGGATTAGGTATTCTACTTTTGGTACTTCTAATTATAAATTATTTATTAAATGATTCTCAATGAAATATAATAAATAAAATGGGCGATGTTCACATTTTTAGGCCTATATTACGCGTATTTAATGTTAAATTATGTATACGGAAAATTAATATGCTTATTTTGATGTTAATAGTTGAAGCTATAAATCTCTGCTCATCGATTAGTTTATTTCAAATTCAATATCTATTATTAAAATTCGAAAAAAAAAGCGTAAATAGCGATTTACAAATATAATCAATTTTTTATACATCCGCCACAAGTCTAGATATTTGTGTATAACGTATAATCATTACAAAAACGGAATTATTAAATGGGAACTTAGGAATTTTACGCCGGAGTTTTTACCGTCGGATACTGTGAGGTGTTTCCTCTTCGAGAGATAGTCATTGAATTTAAATAAATTTGTTAAAAAATTGATTTTTTGTCAGAACATTAAAATAAATTAGTGTAATGAACTTTGTAAACCTTGCGCTTTATGTTAATAAAATTAGATAACTAGATAATTAAATTTTTAGACTACCTATGGAAAAACAGCAAAATTTTTAAGTCATGTTTTTAGATCATGTGGTATCTTAAAATACATTTAATCGCTTGTCAAAGTAGAACTGAAATTTAAACTTGGTGAAGCAAGGTTTTATTTTAAACCAGTTTGCGAAATTTTAGATATTATTATACACGTTTAATTTACAATATTTACTTTGTTATTATTTGGTTTACTCCCAAAGTTATCGAAATTATATATAATTCTTTTATTTCTTTTTTTTTATATGAAGATGTGATTGTACTAGCATTACCCTATTAACGTCTGCGAACAATAACTACTTTTATACTTTGTATCGAAAAGGTGAATATATAAAAATATTTCAAAATTAAAAATACCAATGCTAACTTTTAAAATTTAAAATACTCCAAAATTTATGAGGCTGTTCCCCTATAAAATTCAAATTCACCTCCACTATCCTAAAATAACTTCTACGTGTTATAAAGTCAATATCAAATGCATTTTTGTTTTAATATAAAAGACAATCAAACAACTGAGCTACTATCACCACCTATTTAGTTGTTTCAACCTTTCTAAATTAAGTTTTTGAAATTCATCAGAATTAAGCAGAATTATTTTTCTTCGGGTAAAAAAAATATTGATGAAGCCACTTTTAGAAGATATAAAAAGATCCGCCACACCATCTAGCATGTCCAAGAATCAATTGCGACAACAACCTACGACTGTATTAGGAGTAACATGTCTTAATAGTTCGCTTTTAATGTTTAATGAAAGTGGCTACAAGTAAAGAAAAACATTCAATGAGCCTATTCTTTTTTTCGACGGACAAGGGTTCGAATCCCGCTCGCGACGGCTGATTTATAATTATGAATAAGAATCGGAATACGTCTCATGCTTGGATAAAGAGGTAGAACTATAGACACCATGTTTGAAGACTTCTGGATTCGACTAAATTCTAAAAAGCCCAACCTTTCGACCAATCAAACAACGACAATAATAGTATGGATTAATTAAATTCTTCATTTTGCAAATTTTTTAAAGAGCATTACATGTAATGTAAATAAATCTTGACAACAGGGATTTTTTCAGGTTAACTAAAGGGAAAGTTACATTTAAAGGAAATGTATTTATTCGTAACTTTTGTTCAATGAAATTATGAAAGATAAAAAGATATTAAACCGATGTAGTCTCTTATTAAAGTCGATCAAAAATCAATGTTTGATTTTATCGTTATTTAACAACCCATTTTATTGATCAGCACTTAATTTTGAGCAGCAATAACCGCTTATTTAACGCTAACCTCTTGTATATTACGATTTAGTTATTATATATGGTATATTTGTAAACTTTAGAACTTTTGAAGGATTTAGGTACCCATCATTTAAGATAATATAAGCAATATGGAATAAGGTCGTAGAAAGTATAAAGCAACTAGGACTAAAATTGAACATTTATTAGAAAGCAGGGAATTTGAATATGAGATGAAAAAAAACTATTCGAAAAATCAGAAACTATTATATGGCACATGAAAAGAACTGAAACATATTAAACCGTATAGATCAAGAAATATGAAGGATAAAGAAGGAAATGTTTTTGTATTGTGCAGGATTTTGAATAACTAACAACGTTAAACCAAAGACAGGACGAAATATTATCCGAATGTGATGGTGGAGATGGAAATGAAGCTAGAACCAATAACAATGGAAACAGTGACAAAGGCAAAACATGAACTGGAACTAGGGAAGAACTTGGAATCAAGATGAAACTATATCAGAAATAACAAAATATATGCGAGAAATGGGAAAAAAATATTGCGAATTATTAAATTATATACTAATACCCAATCTTGAAAAGGGTGATGTAGCAGAATAGCAGAAAAGAAAATTAAGGGAAATATTAGAGGCATCTTTGAAAGAACAACACGGATTCAGAAAAAGCAAAGGTAAGGACGATTCGATATTTACACTGTGACAAACCTGAGGAAAATTATTGAGGAAATAAAAGGAAATCCGTTTGTGTTTTGTAGAATTGAAAAGAGGTGGAATGATATTAGGAATTATATGAAACAAATAGGAGTCGAAATAAGTATGATATCATTTATCAAAGTCTTGTACAAGAGCGGCAAGAACAAGATAAAGACGTGCAACCAAGAATCCAAGGAGAAACAAAACAAGGATGCATATTAAGGCCACTATTATTTTCCATGGTATAGATGATAGAAGTTTGCAAAGAAATATGCAAAAAGTTAACAATAGGCGTATGGAAAATGAAGATTATAATACTGCATAGTTTTGGTAGCTGAAACAATAGATACTTTGTTAAAAAAGGACAAAGGAACTGGACAGTAAGCAAAATGAGAATTGCGACATTGCGACAGCATTAGCATTTAGAAATATATCAAAAATAACTTATTAGCAGAACAGATGTAATATGAATATCAAGATTCACAGCCATTTAGATCGTTTTCCAGAAATCTTAGGTGATGTTAGTGAGGAACAAGGGGAAAGATTTCACAAAGACATCACCATTATGGAGGAAAGGTACCAAGGAAGATGAAATACCCACATGATGGCCGATTACTACTGGAATCTGCAGCGAGACTGCTCCGGTAAACCTCACGCAAAGAAATCTTATAAAAGAAAATTTTTAACTGACGATTGAAAGTTGTATATGGATATTTTTCAGTTAAATATCTTCTACCCATTCTTTGTGTTTCAGTTAACAGTTATCAAATAGTAATATTTAAAAAGTTACGAAAACTAGATCTGACGGCATTTTTGAATTAGGCACCCCAAAATTGCTTAATTACACTTAAAAAGTCCGAGACACCAAAATGTGTGTTGGCCAGTGTTATCAAAGGAACAAGAGGAAGTTTCCAAACCAACAATCGTATAGCAAATCCTGGTGCTTAACGAAAAACAATAAAGGAAAAGCCGTAGCTTTTGAAATGAGATTCCTAAGAAGAATAAAAGCGAATACAAAGAGAGTGCAAAATGAAGTAAGAACAACAGGATTAAATATATAATAGTACAGTTTCTCATTAGTGAAAGACAATTGGGCTGGTTAGGCCACATACATGAAATGAAGACAGAAGGACTGAGACGAGAAGATCAAGTATACAAGAAACTAAAACACGAGCACCTTTGTGGAGTGATACGAAAAGTTTAGCTCAGAGAAGAGAATGGATTACGTATTCTATTTTTTTTTTGGACCTATATCTAATGATATATGGCACTTATTGAATAAATGAAAAATATGTTCAGTCTAGGTAAAATGTTTAGAAATAATAAAAAAAAATAATGTAACAACGAAAGCTTAATGAGAACAGCTGAAACTAGAAAGAGTTATTTTAATTTTTACAATTTTAATTACATTTTTAATTTCTCCATACGTCATTCTGAAACGAAGTCATATAAATAAACGTTTATTTAGTATATTTTCCTTAAAACACGCCTACATTTCAAAGCAGAAATTCTAATAATCAATGTAATTATTGCAACTCCTCTAAAACACCTTCAACGTCTTTAATGCTCACACCAGATTAATTAAGAAGCGAACTTACCGTGACTCGCAACGCTTCCGTACGGCGAATGCATGCTCTGATGATAGTACCTGGCCGCCCTCTGGGGTCCCGCAGGGTCGAGAAAGAAGCCCATATGTTCCGCGACACTCGTATTAATGTCCGCGTTAGCGCTTCCGCTCTCTATGACGCCTTGCGCTGGGCTCGCCGACGTACCGGTCCTAGGGGATTCGTACCACCTCCCCAAATTGGCAGTGTCGTTCGCCATCTCCATAATCATAGGTGCGGTCTTTGAGAAGTTAACACATCACCCGCGAAAAGAAAAATAATATCGAACGAAAAGCGGAAAAGAAACTTTTAAACGAATTAAACCCGATTTACACGATAAATTCCGTTAAAATCCTTATCGAGGAACAGTTATTAAAAAATAGAGCACTGAGGATGATCGCTTGTATAGGACGAAACGTTCGATTTCAATTCGCCGAGTTATTTCTCTTTGGTGGTCTGCAGGAATGGAACGATCGGTTGTGGTACTTCTTGAGCTGGATGTTGAATGTTTTTTGTTCTTTTTTCAATTCCTAATTGTTACCTGTGCGTTGATGGCGTTGGTGACGATTTTGCCGTCGGAAAGAAACATTTGCGGATGGGGGAGAGACGAGGACGCGTTGCCGATTCGCTATCTGCAAAAAGATTAAGAAAAAACAAAGATCAGCGTCTTAGATCGATCAATCTCTTAAACGTTATCTGTTTTTTTGGCGTTTTGTATCTCGTGGTCTTATCGCGTCGTTTAGGAAAGTAATTGTTAATTATCGGAATCGATCTCATAATAAACTCACTCCATGTGTAACATTGATTTATCTTCTTTTTATATATCGTTCTCTATCTGCTAGCTTATCTCGCTAATAGGATCATGTGTTAAAATATGGTTTTTTAAGTAGTCTAAGATATGTACGGCTAGTGAGATGCTATTATCTCCTGCTTGAGGAGATGACGCGTTTTTTGTTTAATGTAGAAATTATCGAAATAAAACGAAAATTGTGTTTGCTTTGACGTGTACCACTTAACAGAGTCTGCCCGTTGGCAAATAAAGCGATGTGAGAGGGAAAAGTTATATAAAGGCCTAAAATGCTGAGATAGTTACGTGTCGTGAAATAAGGTCATTAAAATGTATTTTTGCTTTCAGCCTTTTGGTGAGATATATTTTAGGAAACTGAAAATGAGGTTCCCCCCCAGAAAAATATTAAAACGATATTTACTCTTACAAATTATTTTATAGATACATGTATAAATAGAAAGACAGTCCACAGGTATGTTTAAACTACAAACACACAAGTTGAGTTCAGTGATCATGTCGAGTTTTAGACCTGAAAAAGAACATTTGCGGCGCGCATTACTCTACTTATTTAATCAAAAGAAAAAAGCTGTTGAGAGTCGTCATTTACTAGTAGAACCATATGGTAAACACGCTCCATCGATTAGAGGATGTGAGACATGGTTTCGACAATTTAAAAGCGGTGATTTCAATGTGAAAGACAGTGAGCGCTTTGGTAGACCACAGAAATGCGAAGACGAGCAAATACAGAAGTTATTGGATGACCCAACTCAAACTCAACGGCAATTAGCGAAAGCACTACCTGTGTCACAAAACGCAATCAGCAGACGTTTACGAGCAATGGGGAAGATCAATAAACTCGGTAAATAAATCCCACACAATTTGAATTGACGTCAAATAGAAAATTGCAAAGTCACCTGCGAAATGCTCTTTCAACGCCACGAAAGGAAATAATTTTTGTGTCAAATTGTGACGGGTGACGAAAAATGGATTTATTTTGAAAACCCGAAGTGGCTTTCAACACCAAGAAGACCATGCTTTGTGACTGATGAGACCAGAGCGGTATTGTGTATTATGGACTCATGAAGTCTGGCGAAACCGTCAATACACAACACTATCCCCAACAAATGATTAATTTAAAGCATGCATTAATCGAAAGACGACAGAAATGAGCCACACAACAATGCGCCGTCTCACACACCAAAACTAGTGAAAGACGCCTCTTCGTATCCATGGGGCATGCGCTTGCAGAGCAGCTTAGGAATTTCGAGGAACTTGGAAAATGGCTTAACGAATGGTTTGCCGCAAAAGTCAAGCAGCTTTTCTGCCATGATATCCATAAATTACCTGAAAGATGGGCGAAATGTGTAGAAGCCGACGGCCAATATTTTGAATGAAAAAAAGTTAATTTTAGCAAAAAAAACGGAAAAAATTTATGCATATACCTGGTATTGCAGTTAAGTCCACCACATACAAATTAATGATTTATTCGCGACGCAGCGTTTCAAAAGCAAATGGACTCCCATTCTCAATCGCTGCGTTTCGAATAAATAATTAATTGGACAAATTCTACAATAAGACAGTATATTGTCATCTAATTATTAAAATTTGTATACACTACGTTGTTACCTACATTACTTCTTGGTATTAGACTGACAAATTAATTTTTATAACACAGAAGATTGTAATATATACTACCTGCATTGCTAACAGTACAATGTGACCATAATGAAAACCTAATCGAAACAGCCATGTCCTTTCTAAACATATTTTTTGTGTTGGTTACAATAACATCTAACAATTAAATCTTGCTTAAATTATATCAAGATTGAAAGATCAAATTACGCTTAACATAGTTAGCAGTAATGCTGCAAAAAGTCACTATTTAAATCGCAAATGGTTAATATGTGAGAGAAGGATTTAGAAAATAATCATAATAAGTGCTTAATGTGATCTCGGCGGTTTCAGTACAAATTCTTACTTTCGTTTCGTAATCAGGAATTATCCTGTCACAAACATTTCGATTTGCTTTTTCAACAATATTTTTTAGGCATGGATAAATAAAATAATGTAAAGTAGTAAGAAAAGAAGAATGCGAAGGCAAAAATGAGCATGTTACAAGTATCCATTCCTTAGTTCGTCAACTGATTTAGAAATGGATCCTATAAGTCATTACGATGTCTTATCTTTCCGTGAGAAAATAATGGATCAAGAATGCTTATCTAAACACCAATTTCTTCAAAACCCAATGGTTTCTATGTCAGGTTATAAAGGTTTTCACTGGACCGTATACGCAGAATTTGCTTATTAATAAAAGCGCTAAGGTGGAACCAATCTCTGTCTGAAAAGAAGGATTTATTGAGGATATTATCCTCGTTCGAGTAAATTCCTCTCCAACACGAATTTTCTTATACATTAAATCGGATATTTTACAGGTTTCTTTCTGATTTTAAAACTAGCTCTAAATTTGCTCCAGCACATCAAGATTTCGAAATATTTGATGAAATAGCATTTCCTAAAACTATGTGAAGAATCTAGAACAATTAGTTTGATGAGTCACCTTCTACAACTTTGTATACAGCATACAGGTATTATTTCAGCGGTGCAGGGATATGAACTATGGAGTGTATACATGTTTTGTTGAGTATCAAAAGGTATTTGATAAGAGTAAAACAAAAAGTGGTAGGCCTAGATGGAGAATGGAGAAAAATTGAATAACGTTCGCTATGCAGATGATACGGTTATTTTCGCTGACACCTTGCAAGGATTCCAACTTATGGATAGAATAACGTATCACAGACAATTGCATGGTCTGGATATAAACACACAAAAATCCAAATTAAGTCATTAGCAAAGGAAAAATTGTCAACTGTCAACTCATAATAAATCAAAAACAGATAAAACGAGTGAGCAGTTTTACCTATTTCGGAACCATTGTAAATGAACAATGGCACCACTCACAAGAAATACGTAACAGAATCGAAAACGCCAGATCTACTTATAATAAAATGAAAAATCTATTCATAAGCGATGACAACATTAAACACCAAGATAACACCCCTGCGCTGTTATGTGTTTTTCGTTTTATTCTACAAGGTAGAAGCATGGACGCCTACTGAAGCCACAACAAGAAAGCTGCACGCATTTGAGATGTGGTTATCTCGCAGGATACTAAAAATACCGTGGACGAAACACATAACAAACATATACAGTGAAAATTGAGAAATTACAATACTTAGGACACAATAAGAAATGAGATTTCATCTATTGCAGAATATTCTACAGGCAAAAGTAGTGCGCAAGAGGAGTGCTGGTAGAAGATGAAGTTCTTGGTTGAAGGATCTCAGAACCTGGTTCAGTATGAATACAACTGAATTATTCCGAGCAGCAATAAAGAAAGTTAAATTAACATGCATAGTAGTCAACACCTGAAAGCATAGAAACTATTAGAAGAGGAAGAGAAGCATGTAAAACTGTATTATGTACAATGGTACATTTCATCAAACTAAATGCAAAATATTATGAGAAATATTGCGTTGTCTAAAATGTTTCGGCAAGGCTGAACGTGTATCGGCATATTTGCCACATCACACAGTTGAACGATGGGAGGCAAAAATCGTTTCTGGGAAATATTAAGTCCTGTAGCATTTTTAATCTTAGTAATTATTTGACAAATACATGTCTAAACAGGAACACAATCCACAGGTATAGAAGTAAACTCTATACCATACAAATTAATAATTTATTCGAAATGCAGTGGTTTAGAATGAGAGTCCATGTGCTCTTGAAACGCTGCGTTTCCACTAAATTATCAATTTGAGTGGTGTGGAGTTTACTGCGTCACACAAAAAAAAGTTCATACCAGAAATCGTGAGTTCCAAATTTGTTAATGATCTCTGATGTGGATTCATGAAATTCTTGTCAGAGGTCACTTTCTTACAATAATTTCAAAATATTCTCAATCCGGACCTGCTACTTTATAGTAATTTAAAATTCTCTGGTTACTATCAGTGGTTTAGGAAGAGATTATCACACTGAATCCATGATAGGTTTATTTATGACTCTGCACCGTAAGTTGGAAGAAATTGTAAAAATACTATTCTCATGGAAATTTACTTGGGATTATCGGTAAACTAACAATATTCACAATACAATACTGCATTACACAGGTTCATATTAGAAATTGTGAGTTCCAAATTTGTCAATGATCTCTGGTGTGGATTCATGAAATTCTTATCACAGGACACTTTCTGACAAGAATTTCAGAATACCCTTAATTCGGACCTGGTACTTTATAGATATTCCAAATTTTCTGGTTACTGTCAACGGCTTAGGACGAGATTATCACACTAATGAGTTTGTTTATAACTCCGCACCATAAATTGAAAGAAATTCTACTATTCCAATGGAAATTCACTTGGAGTGACCGATAAGCTAACAAGATTCACAATGCAATACTACGTTACAAAAGTGGGTTTATAACAGAAACCGTGAATTCCAAATTTGTCAATGATCTCTGGTGTGGATTCATAAAATTCTCTTCAGAGAGTGACTAAGTTATTTTTTTTTAACAAATCAGTTATTCAGTTATTTAGATTAAAATTTAATGTACTAAAAAATCTGTGATATGGAACCTCTCTATACATATCATATCCCTTTATAATAAAAAACAATAATAGAACTTGCGTTACATTCATCTCCTAATCAGGGAATGTCCTACAACTTGTTAGCTCATACACTTACATGCATAAGTACTTAATTCCGATATGTGTAATTAAATTAATAACAGAGTAAAGAAATGTATGGTAAAACAACACGCAAAAATGTCCTTATCAAAAACTAACATGTAATATAAATATTTTCAATTAGAAATCCAATTAGAACATTCTTACACACAAGAAAAGCTTCCCGTCTATCCTATCATTGGTATCTCTTCAAGCATTTCTCAGAAACAATATTATCTAACTATATTCTTAGAATTTCTTTGAAACTCTTCGACATACCTTAATTATCCATGCTAATGTTAAATATAATTTTCTAATCTTATCCTTATCAATTCCTGTATAGCCTGTTATTTACAATATTTAGTATATCTATAACCTGATGACGTTCATTTAATTTATCCGCAACGTAC
The DNA here is from genome assembly GCA_023509865.1 of Trypoxylus dichotomus. NCBI lineage: Eukaryota > Metazoa > Arthropoda > Insecta > Coleoptera > Scarabaeidae > Trypoxylus > Trypoxylus dichotomus. The sequence goes on from CM042078.1 coordinate 13,894,314, forward strand.
AGTTAAAGTTCGTTATTCGTGTTTTTCTCATAAATACGTACTCGACGCTTCACAGTTTCACTGACAGATTTTGAGATCTCTTATCTCTCAGGTACGCGATATCTTTTCCACATTATTGTGTAATATGCGTATTCAGGATAAACACTTATAAGTGGCAAGTTCCTTATCATCGTATTTAATTAGGTATCTTATTATATGCGATGATGGTTGTATGTGATTTTGTGTTTGTAGTGGATATATTATTGGATAAAGTGATTAAATTGATTAGAATTGGGAACTCTTTCGCTAAAATAAATACTTCTGTTCTTAAAATTTTTACAAACACCAAAAGAAGAGGATTGTTATATTGACCATTGGAATATTATGTTAGTGTTGTTGGTTTATTTATGGATCAACGCGCTTTCAAAATTTCGGCAGTACCTAAAAAAATGTTGCACTATTTTAGTTGGTTGGATGATGATAAATATTTAAGTTAAAATCTTGCGTATATTTAAGCTACCATGTACACATATGATTAACATACTCAGCGAAATTTCTATACTTCCATATAATTTTGTAGTTCTATGATATATATTTAGCAATGGTATGGTTTGGTAATTACCTAGAATTACATTTCTGAATGTTGAGAAATAGCAGAGACATTATTTTGCCAATACCAAAACTGCTTAAAGGCGGGCGAAATTTCTATAATTATACAGAGTAAGGCAGACATCCTACGAAATCAGGCATTACCTTTTAAAAAGCCTCTAAACATCTTCAAAATAAATGGTTATAAAGAGGTAGGGTCTTCAAACCGAACCATAGCTAAGAAAATAAGACCATCCCATCATCTTATCTACAATTTTATAAAGTTGGGGAATTCCTATGGCAAAAATCGCGCTAAGCGGAGTAATCAAAAACTAACACGAAGGCAGTTCTCATCAGTATTTTGGTTCGCCTCTTCTGGTACTGTAACCACGCAACAAATAAAATGTAATTTAAACTTATCAATAACCAACAGACGTGTACAGCAAATTTTATCCGGCAATAAACGTTTTTGGTTGCCAATAAAGGTTTAAAAGAATTTTCGCAAGATCATATCAGATTTCTAACGAGAAGAAATTTAACTTGGAAAGATCCGAAGGTTTCAAGTATTAGTGGCACGATTCGCGCTGAAGTTGTGATGAGCCGAAATTTTAGTGGCGGTGGTATAATGGTTTTGACGACTTGTAGCCATAACAATAAAACCCCTGTATGTTTTATTTGTTCTGGAAATGTTCTGATAGATTTTAGTGAACAATTGCCGACGCAAGACTGGATATTTCTGCGAAACAATGCAGCTATTCATGATTCCAGTAGTTTCATCAAAAGGATATCAATTTATTACAATGGCCTCTTCGCTCAGCCAACCTGAACCCCATCAAAAATCTTTAGAGAATATTAATGAACTGTTGGAATGGTATTCCTATTTCAACATTGACCCAAATTGATAGACAGTATGCAGACTTGGATGTTTGAAGTTATTTTGAGTAGAGTATCTGATACTCACTACTAAGTTTAGAAAAAATTGTATTTTTTTATATATTTCTTTTATTCATTAATTTTATGTTAATAAACCTATCAAAATTTCATTAATTCGAGTTACCATTATAATAAATGTAACATTTTTTTAATGTTCTATAATTCTATAATTCTCTCTTGCACTTTGTAATTCTACATTAATTTCAATGGATAATTTGCCGAAGATTTTAAGAAAACCAAATATTCTACTCAAAAGATCATATAGCACTATAGAAATTGCACTCGGTGTAATGGGCTCAGTATATCTAAAGAAGGTACTGCTTCGTAAAACAATTGTTATATTGAGATATTAAAATGCAAATCATAAAACGTGTGATCTATTCCTGAGATCATTGATTTTCATCAAGCAAAGGAGGAGCAGATCCACTTCCATTTGTGTAAAATTACAAAAACTCGAAATGGATGTTGTAAGAAAACGACTTTCTTAAAAGAAGCAAATGTTACAATTTAATAGAAAGAATTTATTTTATTTCTACATTTTCTAGGCACTTCAAATCCGGTTTGTAACTTAGTTGACCATGAGAGTCCACGTGCTCTTAATTCGTGTGGTCTGGAGTTTACTGCGATACCTGTGAATGTCAATACATGACTCTAGTAAATTGACAGAGGTTAAATTTGAAAAAAAGGCATTCTATAACATTGAAGCGGCAATATACTCATATATCATCATAAAAGCAATAGGCTAAAATTCTTGAAGGAACTCCAAACAGCGTCTTTTAACTGAATCAACCCCAAAGGGATAATAATAAAATTGTATTTACTTTAAAAATAGCGCTACCATCCGCTTAACTGTGATCTGATTAGATGTTTCACTCCTTATTTCTCTCAGTATACTTTAGTATAAAATTAATCTTGCAATTTCCTGTTAGCAACCTGATAAGGGTTTCGAAAAATAAAAGCTTATTCCATAATCTAAAAATAGCCCAAAAGATCTTTTACTTTAAACATCTTGAATACTACAATAATTGCAAATACTGTTTGGCTGTATCATTCACATGCATTTAACAGTCGCTAACTCAATTGATAATGAGAGTCTATGTGGTCTTGAAACGCTGTTCCGAATAAATAATTAATTTGTATGGTGTGGAGTTTATTGTAGTAGTTAGATGTGCTAAATTTACAGCCATATTTTGCAAATTATCTACTATTTTCTCTGATATTATAATTCCCTAATACAGTGATGGATACAGTATTTTTGACCATGAATAATGTCTACATCTTGCAATGCTTATAAAGGCACAAATTTCAAAAAAGGCTATCTTCAACCATTAATTCCACAAACTCAACGAAAATGTCTATCTACAACTTTCATAATGTAGAATATGTAGTTAATTTGCTGAACAGAAATTGGCATGAAGAGAGAAGGCTATTGTCACTATATTAATTTCTGTTTAATATTTATTTACATTTAGCCATGTTATTTTAGAAGAAAAAATCCAAGATTTTATCAACACCATACTATCTAATAATTGCAAAAATTAGATGCTTATCGTGAAAGATTTTAACAAACTACAATGATCAGATCTTGAATGAGCAGCTACTAGTTAAAAGTGGCAGGTTTAATTTATTGTCTTCTAAGAATTTCTTATCCAAGAAGGGACATGATTATTTAGTTATTGGACAAACACCATATTAAATTTTTATGATGCTTAATACCAGTTATTTCCAAGAATTGATTGAAGATATTATTACTGTACTGATTTAGGATTATTATATGTTAAATGTGGATAAATTTCGACAATTTTAAAGCCTCGACCGAGGGTTCATCAATGTTTAAAATTTTCGCCTTTATTCCATGTTGCTGAGTCAAGAAAGAGAGCTAGTTATTTGGTTTCTTATGATAATATCTTTTATGTAGTATAATTATTATGCCTTTACCATTCAGAAAATACATCTGATCTACTTCAACAGGACATATATCCAATCTAATTGGATAATCAGTCGAAAATCTTTATAATTATCCCGATTTGATCAGAAACAGTTGAAATTCAACCCATCGTTTATATCTGCGCGAAGGAACCGGTAATTTTGATTAGTCAAATTATCCATTTTATTTATGAGTAAAGGAAATATCATTGACCATTGAGAATCCTATCGCCTAAATTAGATTTAAGCCATTTATGATAAGACCACAAGATAGAATTTTGCCGCGTTCCTCAACCAACAGAAGTAATAAGCAATCGAACAGATAAACACTCACCGTATAGGTGTTCGTTTAAAAAAATCCTAACAATCTCAGAGATATTTTGTCAAAAACGCACCACCAATTCACTGAAAAAATATCACAGTTTTTAGCAGCTGATTCGAACAACGTTTATCAACGGACGTCATCTCAATTCAGATTAAGATTTCGACCAGAATCTCGACGAAAACAAAGCACCGCACTGTCTTCAGCTTCCCGCTCTATCATCGACGTTAAAACGACAGCAGCGTTGATAACGGCGAGTCTGTCATCCTGATAATCAGCATCATGTTTTTATCAAAAAAATCCCAAACAAAAAATTCTATTACACGACGCGTCCACAACTACTACCACACCAGCACTAAATGTTAGGAGAATTGCTTTGGGACGTAACCCTTGGCAACCGAGTTCGAGTAAGATCGGACGCAATCGAAGCATCGCGTTCGGTGATTGGTGGCTGGAGGTATGAGGGGCGGATCTGGCGATAAGAGGCGCGGTCAAGCTCCCGTAGATGCTTCAATTTTGAAATATTTATTTCATTTTGGTTCATTTTTTATGGTGGTGTTGCATGTACTGAAGAAGCGTCTTGTAATTCCTTCACGATTGCTGCGTGAATAAGAAAAGTTTGATCTGCGTTCAATGCGTAAGATTTTATTAATTATATTCAAAGAAGATAATCAAATATTGGTGCAGAAGTTTTGATTTGGATGCATTGGATAACCGAGAAATCAAAAATTTTATTCGTCTTACGCTATAAAATCATTACGGATTTATCTAAATGCATTTCAACATATTCTAAGAAGTCGTCTCCCTATTGTTTCCTTCTTGTTCCCTCTTCAATCTCGGAGAGTTTTCTCTTAGTTGCATTAAAAAGGAGGGAGATCCTCCAATCAGATAAGCGCGCTAACAAAACACTACTATTTGACAAAATGGCGACCACAAATCAACAGGCCACGCCCCTTTAACGATTGTCTGTCCCCTTTTTCATGTTTCATGTCTGGCATTGGTTCTCCGGCATCGGGATTCTTTTTGCCCGTGTTTAGGACAGTGTGTGCGTGTGTTTTGTTTTTGGTCTCTTCCTATTTTTCTCGCCGGTGCGCTACACCTCTCCACCTCCCGATATTCCCCACCCACCTTCCCCGTTCTAGCCGTCGTTGCTAGTACGACCCAGCGTTTCCCCTCCTCCGACGGATCGGACCAGCTCCCACCTCCTCGCCGTGTCTCCCCGTCTCTCGTAAGCCTGGGAGTAATTTCTGCACGCCACCGAAAGGAGAGTTGATCTGTCTTGTTTGTTGTCTTGTTTCGCGCTACTTACACATGCGAAGGAATATATATTTTCGTACGGAAAGGATGAGAGGGAAACCTTAACAATGGATTTTGCTTCCTTTTTCTTTTCGTGATACTTCGTTTCTTCGTGTACCCCCTAGCTACGCCGTATACTTCTTCTGGGGAGGATTTGTTTTGTTTGCATTTTCGGCAATAGGTTTTTTGTGTGATTGTTGAATAAGTGACGGTAAAGGATTTAATTGGTTCGTAATTGTTAATTTCAATTATTATTGATAAAACCAGTGTATTTATACCATAAAGAAAGAATCTGTAAAATTACAGGTGAAATCATTGGCAACTTTGATATTAACGATTTGACATGTACAAAATTAACGGTACTCAGTAAATTTACTGTGTCGATTGTAATTTAAAAAAGTGACGGTAAAAGATTTAATTGATTCGTAATTGTTAATTTCAAATATAGTTGATAAAACCAGTGTTCATGTATTTACACTCTAAAGAAATATTCTGTAAAATTACATCTAAAATCATTAGCAACTTTTTTATCGACGATTTGACATGTAAAATTAATGAGACTCAGTAAATTTACTGTGTTGACTGTAATTTTCATAAGGAAAAAGTAACGTACAGTAGAGCTCGCTTATAAGGGACTCGCATATAACGTACTTTCGGAACAGCGTACACTTTCCTTGGACCCGGCAAAGCGTTATTTGAAATAATATATTTTTGTTTTGATATTACGTACATAGCTATTATGTACTTCTGTGTTACTAGAGACCGGATTATATGCAAAGAAAAACTGGAATATATGCGCGTATATATGCATAGATTTTTGAGAAAATATGCATAAACCCGGGGCACATATGGAAAAACATTCCGACAATATGCAAAACCTGTACATAAAATAAATAAGAGCAGAAATTCAAACATTAACTTTATTGCACAAATCTTTTACATATTTCAAAACCAATTTATTATTAGATGTTTTTCAAAATTGTGTGAAAGGAAGTTTTATCTTCTATCAGAATACATATGTTTCGAAATAGAAAAGCTTCTTTCAACATCCACAGATGTAATTGGTGCATTTTTAACTTTGCAATACAATCTAAACTAAAATTAAAGTCGAAATCGTTTACTGTTTCACCTTCCAAAAAGTTTCTTAACTTTCTTCAATTTCAAACACCCCGCATTTTTCTTTATCACTTTTTTAAATTTATCGTATACAGAATTACCTATTGTACCCTTCACATTTTTACATAGCATATCAAATTCGTCTACTATTTCGACTGATTCCGAGAGCAACATCCCTTGCGTTTCTAGTTTACGCATGGAACGAAACAAAGCTATAATTTGACTTAATATACAAAAGCATTTGTAGCAATTCTGTTGATGTTACTATCTTTTTACGGTTTTCTAGAGCAATGCAGTCAGCAGTGATTTCAACAATTACATTTTTTATTCCTTCAAAATTATCAGCGTAAAAAAATTGCAGCATCTAACCATGTACCCCATCTCATAATAATCGGTTCAGGAGGTAACTTAACACCGGGAAGTCGTTCCTTATAAAATTGGATTCGCAAAGATGCTTTTAAAAATACTTTTTTGACATTGCTAATTAAATCATTAATCAATGGAAATTGATTTCTAATGTCTTCGGCTACACGATTGAACCCATGAGCTAAGCAAGTCGTATGAATAATGAATAATGTTACTATAAAAAATTTTTAAATTTTGCGCGGCTTTTATCATCTATGGTGCAGCGTCGGACAAAATTAGTAAAAATTTTTCACAAAGTTTACTTCCAGGTAAAAAGAAATTTGATAAACCTTCTTGAACGAATTAGGCAATTGTCACATTATTGGTTTTTTGAAGTTCTTTACAATAAATTAAATATGACTTACCTACAATATCTTCATGAAGAATTCATATCAGCAAATGGGCATATATAACGGCCACGCTTATCCGTAGTTTCATCTACCATGATATAAATAAAATTATTCCCTTCCAATTGTTGAAGTTCTGCCATTGTTTGCTGGTAACAGGATGTGACATAATTTTTCGTAAGGTACTTATTATGTTTGCAATATTTTTGCAGAAATGATTTCAAATTAACATTGTTTAATCCTGCTAATGGTATTTTAGACGAAATGAATGCGTTACACAGATCCGTATTATATTCTCCTTGTTCTGAGTTTCGTGAAGTTGGTGCTACACATTGATATATACATTGCTGCACACATGCGGATCGCTTTAGTTTTTCACATTTTCCAATATGTGACGGAGTTTTCGCGTGTTGATCAATCAGGTATTTTCTCTCACAAGGCACCCACAACAACAATTGTAATTTTATATCAAAAGTTGAAGAATTTAAAACCAATTGCAAAGCTTTTATTAAAATTAAACTTACCAGTTTACTGCAGGCTCGGCAAAATATTTTGTCGCTATCCTTTACCAGTTCAGGATACGGCTTAATCTATAAAGAAATTTTGTTCGCTATACTCATTGTATGTACGCACAGTATTTAAAAACGTAACAATTGCATGCTGTTTCGCTCAAAGATATTCAATGAATGAATAGTTTATTTGGGAATTAATAATAATAAAACGTATTTACCACATCCCCTTTGCTAGACGAAATTAAACACGTGCAGTTCTTGGAAAAAAGTATAAGAGAAACCAATGTAAAAGATTTATCGTTCCGAGAATTGTTCGTTGTCGATCTACATAAGGAATTACTAGGAATTTTTACTAATAGAAAGGATAAGAAAAAGCCTAAATATGCAATATATGCAACTTTTGTAAAAATACGCATAGAAATGCTTAAATATCCAATATATGCAATCACTAATTATTGCTAATTAACTTCAATTAGTGTAATACGTCTTCATATAGACTAATTATAATTAAAGATATGGAAAAAATAAAATATATACACTTTGGATATAATCCGGTCCCTAGTTATTACGTACAGAAATCTTGTTCAAAACAGAGTTATGTTTTTTCTTTATAACGTACTTGACCTTTTAGTAACGTACTTTTTATATAAATCTGGTATAAAGCAGCATTCAGTACGTGTTAAATACCGGGGAATTACCTTTTTGGACGAAACAGTAGAAGCTCACATACCACAATCGGTGTGAGGTGGAGCGTATAATATAATTTACTAAAGGGATTTTCTTATTTTTCTTCGCACGAGTTGTGGTTATCGTTCGTTAAAATTAGAGACATTGTTTCGATAAATTACTAAGTGCAAAATTACGTATTAAAAAATGAATATTTCTACTGAACGGCGGCATAAAGCATTATTAGTTGAAGAGAAAATAAATATAATTAAAGAAATTCAAAGTGGTAAAAAACAATCTGATATTTGTCGTGCTAAATGTCTTAAAAAAACATCAGCCTCTACCATAATGAAAAATAAAGATAAAATTCGCGTATTAGAACGGACAAATAAAAATATCAAGCGATTTCGTAAACCGGCTCGAGGAAGAATTAATGAAGCTTTACTACGATGGTTTGAGTGGCAACGAGCCAATAATATACCTGCCGAATATTTAGTTTTAAGTTATATTTTATTTAACATTTTCTCTTTTGCATTTATCTTACATATATTTAATTATATTTAATATACCATATATACGTAGACAGTTGATAGTCGTTCATAGCTTCGCAACCACCTGGTTTTACTAGTAATTAGCTATGTAGCTTCATACATTCCCGAATTCTCTCAATTATTAAGCATTAAATTAGAAATCTGTTTATCTAAGGTTTATACTTTTATCAGCTAGAAACCTTTGCCATTAGTAGCATATCTTATTAAATGTTAATCATTACCGTTTCACCAATTAAAGATTGTATACAGAATCTTCTGCAATTGTCTAGATGTAATTAGCAAATTCAAATATAATAGACAAACCTCATACAAACAAGGAGTCAGTAACAGTGTTAGTATTCAAGTAGTAAGCAACTATGTTATTTCAAGAAACATTCACTATATTTTTAGTTTAAATAGTTAGTTTGAGTCTTTTACCTCTGTATTGTGTGAGCGGGTTTAAGTTATTAATAAAGTAAGTGAAGACACACCTGGTTTAGATTACAAACTCTCACCAACCAATTTAAAAATAAAACTTATACGGAAGTTACGACCCGTGAGCGGTGAAACAACTTCAACAATACCAATTAGAGGCCCTACTCTTCAAACAAAAGCAGAAGAATTTGCTAAATTATTGAACGACAGTGAATTTAAGTGCATACAAGGTTGGTTACACAGTTTTAAAAAAAGTCATAACATAAATGCAAGTTACATTCATGGTGAAGGTGTAAATGTAAATTTGGAGGAATGTAAGGTGTGGCTGCAGTCGACCCTAAGTGATTATATGAAAGACTAATACATAAATGATATCTTGAATGCTAACGAAATTGGATTGTTCTACAAATTTACACTTAATCGTATACTAAAATTTAAGGGTAAAAAATGCGCTGGGGGCAAACAATCGAAGCAGAGATTAACTGCGTTGGTGTGTGCTAATATGGCAGGAAATGAGAAACGTAAACTTTTTAGAATGGGAGAGTTCAAAAACCCAAGACGTCTGAAATACATTCAAAAGCTACCTTGTACTTATGCTGCTAATCGTCGGGCATGGATGACATCTAAAATTTTTGAAGACGAAATAAGAACTTGACGTAACAAAACAGATAAGAAAAATTTTATTATCGGTCGACAACTGTCTAACATGAAGAGGACTATGGGGTGAGTGAAGATGACAACCTTCCGATTGAAATAAAAAATACAGTGAGTGACACGCAAGCTGTAGGAATTTTTAATCAAGCATTAGATTGGCCTGAAGAAAAAGACGTATTATATCCCGATATTTTAGTGCTCCGTAAACTACGGGCAATGGCATTATAAAATATCAAGCGTAAATTTGCGCAAACAAAAATAGGATATTATTTTTCAAAATAATGTAAAATTTAGTTTTTAATATTATATGTATTATGTTATTCATTGTTTATAATTTATTTCTTAATAAACATACATATTTTCTTTTATGCAATTTATTTATAAATAAAATAAGACTGGGTAATGTGAACTTTCAGTAATGTGAACAGTACTTGGCTGATATCGTTCTACTGTATTTCTAAATTAGACAACACCAAGCTGCCACTACATGAGGAGCTAAATATAGTAGATTACTTCAAAACTTCGTTAGGAAATCTAACAGATATATTATATGCGGTTATAAATAAGAATCCCGATTTTCAAACCCTAGTGCGTATAGACAAGGGTTTAACTGAAAACCAAGAGTGTCACATAATCGGACGTCTACTCTAATTTCATACCATCAAGAGTGTGTTTATTCTGTGACCTATCATATAGGTAAACAAACTGAATACAATGTGTGTACCCCGGTAACGACCTGATATAAATAACAATTGTGTCAAAGTCACACATGTTGGTGTTGTCCCTCCACAGAAAAATTAGATATTTTTTGAATTAATTATATTTGATATATATATATATATACATAATCAAATATATATATGTATATCACTATGTTTGCGAAATGCATTTTTTTTTTAATTTTCGCTTTATATTGGTAATGAAACCTCATGCCAGCGTCACTTATGACGTACATTCATTCCGGAAAAAAAGAAACCATAATACAAAACGTTATGTTGTCTAGTGATATCGTCAGTTGTCGATAATCCAAGCTCGTGTTTTGGCTGTTGTATCTCGTATCCCGTGCTTTCGTTCTTTTTGCTTATTTTCTTCGTGTTTGTTGTTTTTGTTAGCTCTTGTCAGAGTTTCTTACTGTTGAAGATGCTAGCTGTATTTAAATATTTTAGGGAAGAAAATGAGAGGAGTTATTCATGACTACCCAATGATTCTGTATTTGAGGTATTTATTAATTAATAGTTTTTCATATTAATTTTACAACATGTAATTGCATTTGTTGCTTGACAAAATATTGCATATTCTATGATTAATATCAGAACTAAAGTGTTTTCGAATTTCGACGTAACCTTTCAAAATTAGCGGTACAATTCGGGTTTACATTTTCGTTTTACGACAAGGAATCATCTATATATATATATATATACATGTACAGATACACCGTACATGAATAAAAATACAATAAATAAATGTGAAAATTAAAACGTTTAATTTAGATTTTGCTTTCATCTATGTGACCTCCTCTTGATTTAATAATTGCAGCACACAATCGAGGCATTCTCGCAATAAGTTTTGCCAGAGTTTCTTGTGTTATTGAGGTCCAACTCGATTGCAATTTGTTCCACACGTCAGTAACTGATGTTGGAGCCGATTTCCGTACTTCCCGATCTAGTTTTTCCCATAGTAATTCGATTGGATTCAAGTCGGGGCTCTCGGGAGGCCATTCCATAATTTTAAGAGTTCCTTCCTCTTCAAAATGGTGTAAATAGTCTTTACATAATTTAGAGGAATGTTTTGGGTCATTACCTTGCTGGAAGATAAAATTTTGACCCAAAAGTCGAATTCCGGAAGGTATTGCGTGGTTCTCCAAAATTTCGCGGTAGGCTTCTATTTTTAATATACCGTCAATTTTCAGAATGTCCCCTACACTAGTGCCAGCAAAACAACCCCACATGATGATAGAACCTCTACCATACTTCACGGTAGCAGCAATACACTCTTCTTTGGCACCCATAGATCTTCTTACGAATATTAGTCTTCGGGTTCCGAACAGCTCAAATTTGGACTCATCCGTCCATAGGACGTTGTTCCGCTCTTCTATGGTCCAGTGTTGGTGTTCACGAGCCCATTTAAGTCGCTTTTGCTTGTTTTGTTTGCGTAGTAATGGCTTTTCGTCGCAATATGTCCATGGAGCTCGGCTTTCTGTCGGCGACGTTTGACTGTGGAAACACTGACTGGTTTTCGGCGACCAACATTTAATTCTGCGGTGATTTCTGGGGCTGTTTTGCGTCTATTTAACTTGCTGGTAACCACTATTCTGCGATAATCTGCACATGTTGTCGCTTTTGGCTTTCCACTCCGTCTTTTATTAAGAAAACTGCCAGTTTCCTGATATTTTTTTACGTTATAGTCAACCGTAGCGTGGTGTATTTTCATTTTTTTGGCAATTTGTCGATTACTTATGCCACTTTTATGGTAAGCTATTATAAGCGCACGTGTTTCCGTACTAATTTCTCTTCGCGGAGGCATTTTAAAAAATTGTCACACGATATTTCGGTCACGACGTGAATAGAGTAAATACCATACTGCAACTGACCATAGGTTACAGATTTCACTATAATCTTCTAGGAAGGTAATTTAAACATTATTACCTACAATCTAACAGATGACTAGATTTACCCAGTCAATTCAGAGGGATTGTTATTGTAATTGCACCGCAATAAACAGTTTATGGTAATCCGACCAAGTGCAGGTAAATGATAGTAAACCTTATGCGATATAATGGGTGTTTATCTTACTGAACTACATTTTAAATACGTATTTCATTTTATTATAATGTTTTTTTGGTAAACATAATACTTTATGAATAATCCATGAAAACAAGGGTGCCTAAACACTTTTCAGCGATAGTGTATATATATAAATGTATAACGAAATATTATCACATTTGTTAAAAATAAACTCTCTAATATTGATCGTATTTAATTTTCATATAACATTTCCCTTTTCTTATAGCTAAAAATGTAACGAACTATATTAATGTAATGCTTACCCATGCAATTCTTTGTAATTTTTCCTAAATATTAAGAAACTAGTAAACTAAGATTTACATCATTTATTGTCGCAAATTTGACATGTTAGTACCAATATACTATTGGATGATGATAGCAAAATTACTATTATTTCTTGTAGCGTAAAATAATAATGATTACAACACGAAAAAACAAATTAAATGAGCAGCTTCACTTGCATAACAGGCCTCTTAATTTGACAAGACATCACAGTGAAGGATAAAATGATAAAGGTGATTGATTGATAAAATAATTTTTTTATTTATCTTGACTTTATCGTGAATTAAGTAATACTATTTGGCACTTAAATATATGATTTTTCCAAGAAACAATTCCGAAATACTCTTATGTGGGGAACAAGTTTATATCTAATACCAGATGTTCCTATAGCAACAGGGTGGACATTAAAACAAATACAATAAAATATAGATTTTCAATTCTTTAGGTAGAATCCGATCTAAATCAAATGGCACTTGCTCAAATAAGGATTTTGGGAATGGAACTTTACATAGAAAAGCGTCTGTATGTCGTTTGCATATCTCTTTGTATCATTTTGCTAAATTTTTACCAGCTTGGCGATTTGATTTTAAACTTGTGAGTAGGGTCCCACATAGATTTCATACGGTCGAAAAAATATTGACAATAAGTTTTCAAAAATTCAATTTTGAAATGTAGATCATCACATTCTTCATTAATATGAATACCTAAAATTGGCTACAATATACATATGTAATTAAAACATTTTCTTGTGTATCTTATTACAACAGAAAATTGACACATTATCCATTATAATGGAAGTAACCATTATTACATTTCGAAGATAAATTAAGTTGCCTTTTAGTATCATCAAATAGTCGCTGTAATTAGTTTTGATTGATATTGTGGATTTCTCGTTCTATTTCAGCTTGCTTTATTTCAAATTGTCAAGTCGATTTTGATGAATTTTTATTCTTTCTAATACTCAAATAGATAAAAATCTAAAGGGATTGGGTCAGGTAACCGTGATGGCCAACAATCTCTACTAATGAGTCTCTCATGACTACATCATAATTTGCTACAAAAACAAATAATTGACACACTTACTTGATTGGTGCTAGTAAACAAACTTGCAGTAGCTCTACAGGTGTGTTGGATTCTTTATCACTCGTCATATAACATTGGATAACTTCTAACGTTCATATTCCCTTAGGATATTAGGCATTTAGAACTAAGTAAAATACAAATCCTGCACTTATTGCTTGAGAAGCATTAGTAGTAACGAGATAATATTATGTATATTTATCATAAAGTTAATATCTTACAAATTTCCACAGTGCGGGATGCTAATGTCTCAATGTTGTCTTTCATATACTCCATGTCGTCAATCTAAAAGAAAGCGAGTGTTTTGACCTGTTGGTCTGGAGGTTTCCGACGTATATCTCAGTAACTCGTCTAGTTTTTAATTCTAAGGACCTGTACACTCTTAGGTGTACACCTTTAGGAGAAAACCAATTAAACTAACACATTAAAACACTTAACCAATTCAATCTACTTGCACAATCTTTGATTTATAATTCGTGAATGTCTTTAGTTGATTTTGAACTCCTTATAAATGGAGAAAACTCGTGAATTATGTTATCAATGTTACCGAATTTCAAGGTATGCATTGGTTTTGTTAAACTTGTGTATTGAATAGAATTACAACCTATACTCTACTACACCGTGTACTCGCGTTATTTATAAGCAACTTGGTGTTGCAATAATAATTCAGTAATTTAATTAGGTTGGTTAATTGCAAGGAAATTGTTATTTTACCATTACTAATGCCAACTGTGGTTTAGTATTAAAATTGATATTAATATTAGTATTAATACCAACATTAGTTTAACAGTTACGCACTTGCCATATTAATAATATAGTGTCCGTGAGATATTAAGATATATCTACTGACATCGTGACATCTAGGGGGATTTAAAGCGACTTGAACTCAATGATCTTGTGGTGCAATGGTTAGGACAGTACGCCGGAGACGTACAAGATGTTGGGTTCGAGTCCCTCCGGAACTGATATTTTTTCAATTTAATTAGGTTGGGTAATTGTAGGAAAATTGTAATTGTATCATCACTAATGCCAATGGTGGTTTAGTATTAATATTGAAATTACTTAAACCCTATATTACCTAAGTTAAAGCTCTAGACATTTGGTGTTGATGTCATAGTAATAATAATACCCGAAATGTGAGATAAGAGAATAATTAGCATAATGGTTATGAATAGAATCTTAATTTAGTAGATAGGGATAATTGCTGAGATTTTCTTATATCAATATTGTCTACCTAACTTTAAGAAATATTAAATACAGAGTGATTACATGTATTTTTAACAAACGATGTAATAAATATGTGCACAAAATTAATGAAAGGCAGAAATGAATACAAAGTACAAATAAATTAACTGTGTTTGTAATAGTAAGGAAAGATTATTATTACTAGCAGTAATAGTAATAGTTGTAGTAGGGATAATAAAATTTGATACATACTCCATCGATATTCTTGATTTGATATTAAGCA
Organism: Trypoxylus dichotomus; assembly: GCA_023509865.1. Lineage (NCBI taxonomy): Eukaryota > Metazoa > Arthropoda > Insecta > Coleoptera > Scarabaeidae > Trypoxylus > Trypoxylus dichotomus. The sequence continues at coordinate 13,909,636 of CM042078.1, forward strand.
AGTGTTAAAAACTATCACAATTACCGGTTACTATTGACGGTAGACTCACTATTTTATTATAATTAGCATCTGTCCATATTTCATTTGTGCCTAATAATAGAAGAACTTCATTTTTAACATGCAACAAGACATCTTCATTAAATTTGGTCCGATCCACAACCAAAGCGACAACGTTGACATCGAGTTTTGCTGATGCTGTAAACATAAAACATTGAATTTAGATTTGAGAATTCGAAACGTTAGTTAAAGTATTTTTTAGAATAATTATATCCTTATATCGGCTTTAATAATTCGTATAATCATTAATTCATGTAAATATGTTGTTCACACTGGACTGTTACAAATGCCTTCTTGCTTCGATACGCATACTATACTTTAATAATAAACATTTTAGAATATTCTTTTTTGCTGTTTCGATCCTTTAGTGACGCAAAGTATGTACCCCCTATAATACTATTCATTCCTTCGATTATAGTTTACAAAACGTTATTGGGTTAAAATATTTGTTTGTAATGTGTTGAATGGAATGTGTTTTACTTTTAAGCGGACTGTTTAACAAATAATATTGAGCAACTAATGTTTTACAACCAACAACCACGTGTTACTTCGACTGTGTGTCTTGTAATATCTATGAATTACTATATTATGGCTGTACTACCGGTCAGGAACCGAACTCAATGCTCTCTATCAGGCATGCAATTTAAATATAATTATATTACTACTAACAAAAAGTCATTAACCCTGGTCACCGGGTAAACAGATAAAATTAATCATTTACCAAACATTATTATGCTGTGTATTATCGATTAAAATATTGTTAAGATAGTAATACTAATACATATACAGTGAAATCTCCCTTGAACGGACACCAACGGGACCAACTGAAGATGTCGGTTCAGGAGGGGTGTCCGCATAAAATAAATATGTAGTAGATACAACAAAAATCGTGTTTTAACGAAAAATGAATATTATTAAAGAAACTGGGACATTTAAATCGTATGTGTATATAAATGTTCTTAAAATAAATAAGAAACTTTAAACTTAAGAAAAGAAAGTTTATTTCCTTTAGATATATACATACAAAGTATAATATATGTATGTACATAGATACATAGATGTAGTATGTAATACAAAACAATGAAATGAATAGTCACTTTAAGGACGCAAAAATTCATATATTGTTGTTTTTCTCTTTAAAATGGCGTCTTGAAATCGTATTTCTAATTTAGAAAGAAGCTTCAAAGACTCTGTATCTCCGTGATTTTCGACAAAACTTTTGAGCTGCTTGGTCAGGGTAATAGCTTTACCATAATTTGGGATAGCATCTGTTGGCACTGGAACCTCATCGACATCAGAATCTTCCGAAAGTTCTTCTATTTAAATTGGATTTGCAAATTCTTGTTCTAAATCTGGATCTTCAACATACAAATCTTCATCTACGTTCAAAAAATCATTAAGGTTTTCATTATCCGTCAATTTCAATAAATTCTTATTTTTGAGGATAACTGAAAGTACACTAAGAGGCAAATCATCTTCTAGGTCAGATGTATCAGCCTCAGTTAACTGGTCTTCACTTTGTATAGTTATATGATTAAATCCTGCTTTGCGGAAGCAATTTTGAACTGTCTCTTTGGTTACTTGGCCAAGCGGTTTTTGCCAAATAAACTGCATCCAGTGGTGTAATTTTCTTTATCAACTCAAAAGCTGCATTAGCAGTTTCAATGTTTGCTAGCAGATTTGTTTGAGTATTAGACTTCGGTAATAAGTTTTAAAATTCTTTATAATCCCCTGGTCAAGTGGTTGACAAGCTGGTGTACAATTAGGGGGTAAAAATAATATTTTTATATTATTTAAGCGAATGTCTTTCGGATGAGATCCCGCATTGTCTAAAAATAACAAAATGATTCTTTTTTCTTTAGCCATTTTCCAATCTAGGTCTTGCAACCACTCTGTCATAATTTGTCCTGTCATACAAGCTGTCTTATTGTATTTCCAAGTTACAGGCAGGTTACTTATATTAATGTTTTTAAAGCACTAGGTTTAGCTGTCCTACCAATAACTAGGAGTTTTTCTTTTTCACCCGCCATATTTGCATATATTGTGGCGAATTCTAAATTTATTGAGCCAACCAGAAGAAGCAGTGAATGTAGAATGTCCCAAAGAAGCGGCTACTTCTCTTGCTTTACATTGTATTAGCGGACCTAAAAAGAAAAATGACTCTTTTGAGTTTTTGTCACGACAAACCTACTGGTAATCTCATTTTTATTATCTATTTTAGAATTTAATATGAAAAGAAAATCAACGCATTAATACAAGAAAACCTTATCTAAAAAAATCATATGCATAACACAATTTGTCAATTTTAATACCATCATCCGTCAAAAAGCTTCTTCTTTCATTCAAATTCCTGTTCGATATCCATTTGTTTAGAAGGATTTCTTTATGTTTAATTATATCTGCAGCTTGTGTTTTCCCAATATTAAAACGCTTGGATAAGTTCCTTACACTTAATTTCTCTTTATTGTAAACTTCAACAATCTCAATTTTTTGTTTAAGCGTGAGAATTTTCTATTTGGAGCCATTTCTACAATGAATGTGTCGCCCACTGTGTCTTTACCGCATAGACATCAGACTAATATTGAAAGCAGATTCAATAGAAAGCGTACACCCAAAGAATAAGAACGGTAAATCCCCGACCAACTTGGGGAAGTCCCTAATTCACGCCAGGCAGAAATGCACGACATAGGCTGTGTTTATACCGAAAGATTAAAGTAGGTAAATCTCCGGTTTACTCGGGGAAGTCCCAGCGAAATTGGCGCGCGGTGCGATTGAGAAATGCAACGGCAATACTCTCGATATAAAAATAAGATAAGGCGTTTCTTTTTATTTTATTTTTTGTCCGGTTAAGAGAACATTTTCTCATGTCCGCGTCTGTTCAAGAGAATGTCCGTCTAAGAAAGAGTTAATACAATGGAAATTATATGAGAGCCGGTCGGAACCATGAGAAACCGTCCGTTTAAGGAAGGTGTCCGTGTAAGAGGGGTGTCCGCAAAGGAGAATTTCACTGTATATATATATATATATACATTCTTGACGATGGATTCTCATAATAACTAGAGTTGTTGTTTGGGCAATTCCATCGTTCGTTGAACTTGTATAGTCTGACGTTTCGGCAGTCTGTGTACTGTCGTCTTCAGGGGCACCCTGAGAGGAACTGTTGCTTGCCTCCCCTCTCAGTGCGGCCCTGAAGACAGCAGTAGAGAGACGAAACGTCAGACTATACAAGTTCAACGAACGATGGAGATAGCCCAAACAACAACTCTAGTTATATATATATATATTCACATTCAGTTGTTCAAGTCAGTCAGTAATAATCTAGTCTAAGTGGTATTACTATTCATTCAACTCGAGACTTATCTGCTGTATTAAATTGTATTGAACTTTTAAATAAGTCTTTATCTTAAAGTTACTTGAGTGTTTTTAAAAAGACTGATTTAAGAAAAGAGACTAAAATTATATATACATTTGCTAACTGCAGTAATTTGTGAAATGAAATTCTAAGTATAAACGCAATAAGTATCAAATTAAATTTCGTAAACTAAACATAACCTAGAAATAGCCCTTTTAAAATCGGTACCTTAAACTAAACTCCTAAAAAAAAGAAGGGCCATTTTAGAAACAACAAAACGTGAGCTTTCCCTTAGAATCCATTCAAATCGCTAACTTGATGCCCCCCTACAGCTTATTCTAGAAATATCCTTACGAAATTTCACGTTACGTTCCTATGAATACACAACTCAAAATTGCATATTGTATATTTATACGAAAACACGCACAAACATATACGAATATACCAACCTTAATAATTACTGTTGTCACACTACCTGTTAGTAACCTCAAAAAATTAATGTGTGTAATTATGAATGTCACCTACGTCTAACAGAAACTAACACAATGCTTATGCAATTCAGCGAATCTCGTGTTGTATCACGATTCATCCCCATTTTGTCCTCATTGTGTCGTTACAGTATACTTCCCTTAAAAACTACACTTTTCTGTGTATTTAAAAAATATATATATATAGATATACAGCGACATAGCTGGTATATTACCGTGCTGTTCGTGTATATACAGGCATGCGTAGAATTACAGTAATAATACTGTAAATAATGAGAAACAGTAATGATACTGTAAAATAATACAGGAAATGTTCTGTAATTTTGCCGCAATTCTTTACTGTGTATGCTAGCCTTAATGGGAAATTGGTTCCTAGTATAGATTACCTTAAATTTCTTGGGATAAATATAGATGGTAACTTGAAGACAGTTATGACTAGACACCGGATTATATGCAAAGTGAAAAAATGTAATTTAATGTATTTATTATATTTTACGTCTATTTGTATGATACACCTCACCTACTTTCTAATTAGTTGTTTGGTTACTATGTTTGACATTTAATTAACTGACATTTGTATATCATATCTACATAATATCAAGATAATATCTCAAGGTGTTGTGTTATGGCTAATTCTTGAATTGCGTGTCGTGATTGTTCATAAAAATAAATCCTGTAAAACAGAGAGCCGTAATAAAATACCTTCAGAAGAAGGGCATGACGCCAGATATAGTCAAACGCTGGTGTCGAGATTTGAAGTGCGGAAGAATATCCTGTGAAAACCTACATGCCGGTGGTCCTCCCATAACGGTAACAACCAATAAAAACGTACGGAGGTACACGATATCGTAGTACAAGACCGACGTGTACTCATCAGGGGCATTGTGGAAGATACTGGCTATGGTGCACAACATACTTACTAAAGAATTAGGTATGGGAAAGATGAGTGCAAGATGGGTGCCTCGAATGTTAACGATTGATGAAGAAAAATTGGGTGTTGATTTGTAAGCGTCTTTTGAAAAGGTACCAAGCAAACAAAACGAATTTTCTTAGTCGGTATGTGACCATGGCTGAATCATGGGTGCACCACTATGATCCCGAGACCAAAGTGCAAAGCAGAGAGTGGAAACATCACGGTTCTCCTCCTTCGTGCAAATTTATGGCCGTGTCGTCTGGAAATGTTTTGCTATGTGTGTGGGATGCTCAAGGGATCATCCTGACTAACTACTTGCAAAAGGGACAGGAACCTACTACGCGCAATTGACGCTATTAAAGAGAAACGCCGAGGAAAGTTGAGGAACGGTGTGCTGTTCTATCACGATAATGCTCCCAGCCATACATCTGGTATTGTTATGGGTGCATACACCAAACAGGCTTTGAATTAGTAGAGCACCCACCATATTTGCCGGATCTGGACCGCAGTGATTACAGGCTGTCCTCCAAATTAAAGGAAACCTTACGTGGGGCAAAATTTCCCAGTAGTTATGATGTAACGTAAGCTGTAGAGAGGTGGTTTGCAGAAGTTGGACAAAAATTTTTCCAGGAGGCTGTTGAAATGTTGGAGCACCGATGGATCAAGTGCATCAGCGAGGAGGGAGACTATGTCGAAAAATAAAAAATATAATGCCACTATAGTTTTACTGTAAGGCAGTCAGGAGTACAGCATACAGATCCACCCTCGTAAAACTAAACACATGGGCTGAAAAGTCCCGGGCCTAACAAAGAAAACACGACCTTTTTGGTTCAAAAATAGCTTTATTCATCAATTTAATCTCCATCAAGAGCAACGCAATCATTCCAGCGCCGCTCTAACATTTCAATACCACTTTTGTAGAACGATTTATCTTTTGCCTCAAAATAGGCCTCAGTTTCAGCGATAACCTCTTCATTCGTGCGAAATTTCTTACCGGCAAGCATTTTTTTGAGGTCTGCGAACAGCCAGTAGTCGCTGGGAGCCAAATCTGGCGAATACGGTGGATGTGGGAGCAATTCGACGTTCAATTCATGTAGTTTTGCCATTGTTTTGATTGACTTGTGACACGGTGCGTTGTCTTGATGAAACAACATTTTTTTCTTTGCCATATGCGGTCGTTTCTTTGCAACTTCGGCCTTCAAACGCTCCAATAACGCTATATAATATTCACTGTTGATGGTATTTCCTTTCTCAAGATAGTCGATGAATATTACACCACGCACATCCCAAAATACCGAGGCCATAACCTTTCCAGCCGATTGTTGTGCTTTCGGGCGCTTTGGACGAGGTTCACCAGTTGCTGTTCACTCAGATGACGATCGTTTTCATTCCGGAGTGAAGTGATGGATCCATGTTTCATCCATTGTCACATATCGACGCAAAAATTCAGGCGGAGTCCCCATAACACTTTTCAAGCCATTGCTTCGCTTGAACGGTATTTTTTCCCATCAAGAAGCAGTGTAAAATTAAAACACGAAATTGTTTTTGACCCATTGTTTTGAAAATAACAAAAGTAGCGTGACTCTTAGCACAATAACTCACAAACTAATGAATAGAATATCATGAAATTTTAACAGCTGTCTTTTGAAGGTTAGTACTAACTAAGAGAAATGTGACTGCAATAAAACTAGCGTCATCTATGTGTTAGACCCGCGACTTTTCAGCCCATGTGTTATTGTACAAGATGACTTTCTTATTGCATTTTATTTAATGTAGACGAATTACTAAGGTAAAGAAATTAATTAAACTCTATTATCACATTAGATCAAGCTTTAATGTCTGTAAAAGTGTTCCTATTTAATCCACAGCGATTGTATATAGATTATAGATATAAAAAGAAATAAAAAAACAAATAAACGATCGACGAGAAATATTTCGCCTTAGGGTGGCCTTTGATTAATGCACCTACTCCCCATACAAATACTACGACCTTAGAAAAGAGCACGGTACTGAATCGTATAGCCCGGAGCGTCTAATCTCCTAATAAATATTCATATTCGTTAATTGTTATGATTAAACGTTCGTTAAACGGAATATCTTCGATCTTCACAAGTCGAAAAGGAAAGGTGTTAATTATATTCCTATGACGAGATTCGAACACATTACTCCTCCATCTTGCGCGATGCCATGCATTAGGTATTGTAATCTAACTGTAAATACGTGTCGTAACATCGTACAGACACCAGCTATCGTACTTTTTTTTGTTCTATCCCCGTTGTTCTGTTCGTGGCGGACTTATGATACCTTGTACCTATCGCTTGTACCGTCTTATCTACGCTATTAGCTAATTTAAGCTCTGAAAGTATTATTGTCCGCTTCGCTGTGAGAGGAGTGAATGAAGTGTCATGGTGTGAAAGTTTTGAACTTTTGGATGTCTGTAGTACGAGATTGAAACGAACGTGAATAAAGTTAGATTGCTGAAGGAAACATGTTTTGGGTTAATTGGATTTGATTAAATTTAGATTGTCGAAATTAAAAGGAAAAAATAGTACTTACGGGCTATTGTATGTATGTACTTGATTTACATGGCCTCTGGTCGATCTAATTCCAGATAATGCTTGGAACAGGAAATATAAATGTTGAGAATTTCCACTTAATAGAATTTTTTTGTGAAACAGTAAATGGTATTGGAAATATAACAACACGACTTTTATGACGAAGATCTAGTCCAATATGTAGTAGCTATAAATGAAGAGGTTGAAAAAGGTCAATAACAGAACTATTTGTTGAAGTAAAACACACCGTAAAATATATTGTAAATAAGTGAATATTTGTAAAGGCACTATCCATGTTGTAAAAATGCTTTGTTATTAGTATATTATAATCAATGCTGCTTTCAAGATCGCTTGAATGGGGAAACTACAATCATTAATTGGATGGAAACTTGCCAGATTTGTAGAATTCATGCGTTTCGGCGGAGCACAAGGGAGCAAACTTAAATTTGTGACCTTCAACTTTTTTTTATTTATTTAATCAATGGCAAAAGTTACTTTCGTACTGTTACCAGTTATTCCATTCGCGTGCGATTCTTTTGTGGTTTAGATTAGATGGTGTTGCAGTCCAACCTATTAATCTATTGTATCACCTTATATGCGGTGTAAGCTGCTAGGGTTTGTCCGCAATTGTAGGTTCCCATCCAGTCTAAGAGCTTTAATGAACTGCAATAGCTGTGATGGGTTTAGGGAAGGTATTTCCCCCTCGTCTATTATGTCCCTATGCAACGAAGTTAGAAGTTAGGTATTCCGGACTTTCGGCATCGGCCCCACAAAACCTGCAATCGCTATTTTGTTTCAGTCCTGTGCTTGTCATGTGTTCCCCAAGGCGACATTGCCCTGTAAGAAAACCTGTGAGGACACGTAGTCTGTTTCTAATTAGTTCTAGCATGGTCTTTGTTCTTTGCTTATTGAAGTTTCCGAGGAATACCTTGAATGTCTCAGACCAGGAAAAGTCTCTCAGAGAAATGCTCCCTGGTTTTGGGTTCTTTGTTATAGGTGCTCATCCCTGTACCACAGAACGGTTCCGGTTCCACAAACGAAGTTGTGGCTATCTTTTTTGGTAATAGGTTAGCTTTTTCGTTGCTGCTGATTCCAGTGTGTTCTGGTACCTAGCATAGTGCAACTCTGTTTTCACTGCCTAGGTTATTTCGAGCTGATGGTGTTAGAGCTCAATGCCATTATAAGTGCTTGACTATCGGAGAAAATTGCAATGCTTTCCCCTCGATAGTTCCTGTCGAGTTTCATCTGAATACAACTTCCAATCGCATTGGTCTCCGCTTGATGACGCTGGGGTATGTTCCCATTGGCTCTAAATATTTGGTTCCTGGTTCAAACATCCCTGCATCTGTTCCTTTATCACTTTGTTTAATGGTGTTTGGCTTTAGAAAGTAGGTGGAGGGTACTGCCTTCCATTCTTTCTTATTACTTAGCTTTGCAGGAAAGTTCTTTTCAAAGCTATATTTTCTAATCATTTCATCGTTCGGTAGACGTGGGGAGAGTTCCGCTCGAGATGATCAAGCTCTCTGGCACAAAATCTAGTTCCCGCCCTAGTTAGTCTGCACATTGCCGTATGGGCCACCTCCTCCATCACTATGTGTAGAGGTGTGAGGTCTAAAATGACCTCGATGACCGCGGCTGCGCATGCTTCCATAGCTCAGGTGCATTTATACACATGCTAACCGTTGCAACTTATCAATGCTATTCCTGGTTGTAATTTAGATGACCATCTGAAGCCAGGTTATCGCACCGTATGTTAGGGCTTACTATACTGATGTATAGTCACCGCAGTATATTTGGGTTACAACATCATGTTTTACCTACTAGATGTTGGCATATTATTAAGGCTCTTGTTGCCTTATTCACAGTCAGTGCAATATGCCTGCTCCACAGATGTTTCTTGTCTTCGAAATTTTCCTCTTGCTAGTGAAATTGTGGTATTTACCGGGTTTATTTTCCATGAATGGTTCTGATTTTTAATTTATACTTAATAATTAATAGCAATGATCTAAAGCAGTGGTATTGGAAGTTACTTGAAATATTAATAGATAACATTAATAATATTTCTACATTTACATCAAATTGTTCTAATTTCTGAAATGTAATTTTGCAGCTTCATTTTCACTTACTAGCTACTTGCAAATTTGCAGTAACACTCTTCGCGTAAAATACACTTGGAATATTACTGTAATTTTTTACTGTGTGAGGATGTGCTCGGAACCGATAGCTAAAATTTTAATAAAAATATTGAGATACTGTAAGATTAGTTGAATTTTCATCTTCCTACATATTTATACTTGATTATTAATAGCAATGATCTGAAATAGTGGAATCGATGTGTTTAAATAGTTTTAGTAAAAACAAAATTTGAACGTTGACTGTACGAAAGATCAAATTTTAATACGATCCCCTAACAAGAAAATCGCACCGCACACAAGTATAATACACCTCTACCCACCTATAATGCGCAAACATACAAGGGCGAAGGCAAAACGGGCAGAAGCTCCAACCAACCGTACACACACATACCCGCGCTCTTTCACATTCATACACCGACTTTCACGCACACCACCCTCGCCGCCGCCACGCCGCACCGAGTCAGTTTTATCAGCCCGATATTATTTTCGCCGCTGTTTAGATAAGGGCGACTGTGCTGGGGTTGGAAAAATAAATTGCCCTCCGCGGAAAATATAGCCGGAGAGTTTTCCGAAGAATGGCTCTTCTGCTTTCTCGTTCGGTCTCGTTCTACGTCCTATACCGATTCTGTCATCTCCCTCCTGTTCTCTTGTTTCCTCTTCGTCCTTTCGCGGCCGATGTTCGCTACCGTCGTACCCACAATACTATTGTGAACGAGCTTTTGAGCTTGTCTATGCTTATATGAAGGAGAACTGCAAAAAAAAGGAAAGAACGTTGTCCCTATAACGCGTCTGTAATGCTTATTCTTTCACGGATGATGTTTTTTTCGCGCACAGAATCGTAACGGCGATGAAATGTGTATCTAATAAGCAAGAAATTGCTGCAACATGGAAATAAAATGCTGTGAAACCAACAAACTTTCAGATAAGTTATATTTAATGAAACCTTGTGTTAATTGTAGTGAAGTAATAATAGGGTAGGAGTCATCGGATATGGTTGTCTCACTTTTTAGTTTCATATTTTTTTAATTTCCAAATATATCAAAATCTTAAATGTTTTGCAGTGTATCCTTAATTATTTCGCTACCATAATGTAACATAAAAGAAAATATTTAGACGCCAATATATTTTATGTTACAGCTTTTTGGTTGCCATACACACTGTGACGATTGCAAGGACTGTGTGGATGTACAATTCACAGGTATAGCAGTAAACTCCACTCACACAAATTAATTAATTATGCGGAACGCAGCGTTTCGAGAGCAGGTGGGCTCCCATTGTCAACCGTGTTACCGACTGGTCGGTGAATAATATACACTGTGATAAGCATTCCCGTATTGGGTTAGTTGTTACATATGGTTGGATTGGTTGTGACATGCGTTTTAAATGACACGAAGAAAATATAATAAAAACAGAAATTTACTATCTTATTGCAAACTGTAATACACTACAACTTAATCAGAAATACAATTCTGACACAAATATGTAATTTTACCAGTGCTATATCCCTTATGTGCTCAATTCTTACACTCCAAACATTATACCCGTGACTCTTTTGGTCGGATATTGGAAAATGCATTTAAGCAAACCAGACACTGACATTCTTCTCGTTCCATTCGATCTCTCAACTTTAAGAACCCTCCATAAATTTCTTTACGTTTTTCTTTATTTGCCTTGAAATTTGTTCCTTCAAAAATGCTTTCACCACATTTTTACGATTTTCTCATTTTTCTTTTACTTCAAAAACAATTTCTCAGGAATGTCCGTCATATGGTGGAAAATCTCAGGCTCTTTTCTTGCCGAGTCGGTTCCTTTATTTAAATTTTTGTTTGTTTCAAATTCAGAAGTATATAATATTAAATAATTGCCAAATGTAAGGTTCTATAAATATATTGATAAACAAAATGTATATACATATATGTATATATATATCGCTTTTTAACACAAATCTTTTAATATTTACCTAAAACAATCTCTGTCTAACAAAATTTTCAAAGTACGAGGGCGACTTGAAATGTTTCCGGAATCGACAAGAAAAACACGGTATTGGTGTGGTTTTTTATTTTTATTCTCCGATGTAGTCTCCTTCGAAGATCAATACACTTTTTCAAACGGTGCTCCAGTCTCTTCAAACCGTCGGAAAAATAGTATGTTTCAAGGTCTGCAAAATAGTCATCTATAGCGGCGATGACCTCCTCATTTGAGGCAAATCTCGTTCCTCTCAATGATTTTTTTCAGATTTGGAAATACGAAAAAGTCGCTGGGGGCTAGGATCGGTGACGATGGAAGATGAGAGATTAATTCGTAGGGCAATTCATTCAATTTCGACACGCCGATGCGGGATTAATGAAGCATTCGACGTACGAGAATTTTAATGGTAATAACAAGGTTATTTATTTTGGCACTTTTTCCTAGTCTATCATCGCTTGTTCCAGCATTTTCTTCGTTTCCTTATCCATCTTTGCACGTCCTATATTTCGCTTTATTGATGTCGCGTTCACTTTTGATCTTATGCTTATAATCTCCAAATAGACCAATTGCAAATACGTGAAAGTGTAACTGTATGTAACATACATGAATTACTCTTACGATTAGAATTGGATGACTGTGAAAAAATTGTCTCTCTAATAACACTGAAAGTAGGAGAAAATTGTTCCCGACATATGCCAGCACTTCTGTAAGAAATTTTAACGGCATATTACGCAAGCAACGTTTCTAAGATTAAGCTGAAGGGCGTATGTATATTCGGATGTTGAGGGAAATAAAAGCAGCTATGCCTCAAGTAGCGTTCTTGGCCCCATTCGTTACATCCTACTCACCAGTTTTCTGCCACTTTTAGAAGATAAAGCTATATGTACATATGCAGATTACACTGCTGTTCTAAAACAATAGCTAGATATACGAAACTATGAAATATGAAGGTCAATGCACTTAAATCTATTCAGCTATTATTTTATTAAAACAGAAACTAAAAGAAACGGTAGTGTCACATGAGATTGGTGCCAGATACCTTGGCCTAATTACAAACCTCGGCAAGCAACCCTTATGGGAAAACCGAGAGCGGTATTAGCGTTCCTTTTATGTTTATTGTACGGCATACAAATCTAGGACTATGCAGGTGGCAACAATGGCAAATCCATCCAAATTTTTTAAAATAATACGCTGAGTAACAGTCAATACACCTTAGTCGTTCGGTTCGCAGTTGCTCGCGAAACGTCAGGGACAAAGCCCTAGTGACACGGTGGAACCCGACAACCATTACGACTATGTCAAACGGCCGTGAAAGTCTGAGATACTATTTAAGTCAATATACTTCAATATATCCATATTTCTGATATTCCTGGTAAGGAAACTTTTATAATCCATTGGTCCACTATTAGTCACACTATTTTAACGTGTTTTGGTAATTGAACTGGTTGTAAAATTGAACTTACCCTAAACGCGAAATGGTAATTATCTTTATTACCTTTTAGATACCACTAATTATTTAGAGATACCAATAAGTTAGGAAGAATTTATGGTTGATTAAGTGAATTGGGTGCAATAAACAGGTTTGAAATTTGTAAATTTTATTCAGGTAAGTTCTTAGAATCATACAGCAAATTTGAACTAAAGAAGAATAGTGGCGCCGAGGAAATTTAGATGATTTGCTTTTAGCATTATGTATTAATTTTAATGCAGATCCTATCACTTCTAAATTAAGTGTAATGTAATGATATCTGTATTTATAATAGAATACATTAATTTTTACATCATTCCAAATTTTCCATTCTCTTTGAAATTTTATTTGGCTGCCCTTTTGTTCTTGAACGCAAAGTAACATTAGGACTTCCTCTAATTTCATTTCGAATACTCATAGGTTTCAATTTTTGTAGTTTACGTGCACAGTGTAGACATAAACTCCACTATTATCATAAAAGTAGCTTATGTTAAGATTCCTCGAAGTTATTCCTGAGATGAGAGGCATGCTACATTCATACGCACATTATGGAGCTATTTATAATAATAATAATAAATTGTCTTTATTTGCAAAATAGTTACAAAAGTGGGATCTGGCGAAGACTGGTAAATGCTACTCCACTCAAACAGACCCCACAAAATGATACAGAATAATAGAACAATAGAAATCGCAATAATCATAAATGCAAGCAAAATTTTTATTTAGAGCTATCTTATTATCTCTATAATCTTATTATCATAAGGGAACTAACAATTATGTGGATCCATTCACGAGACAACAAGAAAGAAAATCAATATGAAATTAAAAATCTAATAAAAAGTGCCATGCGTCACTGCAAAGAAAGTAGATAGGTTTTAACAGTCATATTAAACCTTCTCAAATCAGTAATTTCTTTGTATATATTAGGCAATGAGTTGTAAGTTGCAGCATTGTAACTAAACGATCTTTTAAACAGAGATGTAGAATGTTGTAAGTTTTTAATTAAATGAAAACATGCACAATATTCTGAATTCCCGTATGCGTAGAAAGGAAGATGTGACTAGCAGCTTTGTTTCATTTTTTTTAATCCACCAGGAGTACTTGCTACGTAGCCTAATGACCACACAAACAAGTTTAGTTCATGTTGAACAGGGTAGCACTACGGAGACAACGGATACCTGAAATAACATCAACAAAGATAGTATAAATCGATATCAAACTTCAAAGAGTGAACCAGGAAACATTATTCTACATTTTAAACATTCATTTTCCTAATAGCTGAGGTCGCGACAATCCCTGGATAAGTGAAAAACAGCGTGTGACTGACTACAGTCGGTAACTTGGTTAACAATGAGAGTCCGCGCGCCTTTGAGACGCTGCGTTCCGAATAAACTATACATTTATGTGAGGTGGAGTTTACAGCGATACCTGTGAAGGTCTGATCATTATTTTATTTGATATAAAAAATTGAAAAATTTAAAGCAAAGAATTCATTCAGTAGAATAATCGCCTGAAATTTTCCTCCACAGCATACACAAGAAATTCTCCAAATGTAAGTGCTAATGCAATTGGAGCACCAGTCCGAAGAATTGAGCAAACATCTGTTTCACATATTGAAACAACAGAAGAATGTAAAACTGATTCCGACGTTGATCCACGTGAATCAGGTAATTCAACTGCAGACAAAGATGATCTAACTTTTGTCTCTTGGTGGCTAGGATGAGGAAAGTGATAACCTCCTTTTAAACGAAAATAGGTATCGTGTTAGAAAGCTACTTTTCTAGCAGCAACGACAAAGAAATGATAACGAACAAAACAAACTACTGATATACAAAAATACAATTCTAGCAACATTCGGGTCACAACTACAAGAACATTTTGAATCTTCAATTGAAATTTTTAAAACATTTTTTTTAAAATTATATTACAGAACATATTATTTCACAAGTGGAACTAAATGCTATTCTTAGAAAGTATCACCAAACCCTTTCAAAATCCCATTATCACCTCCCACACTCCCAAAAACGCAAACAATATGTATAACGCAAAATGGAGATCGCAAAGGGATAAAACTTTTTTAATCTTAATCCAATTTTTTCGACGAAAACTCCACAACCCCTTCCATTTCTCAAACCCTCTAAGCGTGCGGTAAAAAAGACGCGAATAAATTTAAATTTCGCAATCTTTCGGCTGCGTGCCTAAAAACAAAAGAAAAACATAGATCCGAACGAGACGTCGTGCGCCGATGATATCTTTTCTTGAGGTGGAGAGGAGAGGGGGTGTCGAAGTAATAATCTGAAAAATAATTTTATGGAAATCCCATTCGTGGTTGGGAAAAAAGTTCAGCGGCCAGAACTTTTATAATAACGTTTATACTGAGGCGTTGGTGACGGTGTTTAGGGAAGCGTTAATATCCCTCGCGACGTGGAAAGTTCTTCTCCTTCCTGGGAAAAAAATATTCCTGCGATAAATTAATTTCTCGGAAGCGTTCTCTAAAGTTAATTTTCGATGTGACAGGATTGTTGGCTGTGAATGACGGAGAGAATTTGCACGAGTTTGAGTGATGAAATGATTTTGATTTGAAGCTATCTATAAGGATTTGAAACATTTTTATTTGTTGTGCAATATTGAAAACAATACCGCCTCATTTCCCCTTGTTAATTTGATAATTGATTGATTATCGGCTGTTTGTTTTTTTTTTTACTTTAACTATCCAAATCCCATAATTTATGAGATAATAAATGAATTGTTTTACAATCAATTTTTACAGCATCAAGAAAAAAAGAATGATAAAATTTCCTTGCAACTAAATTCCGCAAAAATATCGGTCTCGGAGGAGACTCGAACCCAACATCTTTATGACGAGTTTCCTCCGATATTTTTTCAGAATTTAATTACGTTAGATAATTGCAAGGAAATTGCAATTTTATCATTACTAATACTAATGGTGGTTTAGTATTGATATTCATGTTAATATTAGTATTAATGGAGTGATGATTGACACCAAAATGACCTTTCGTCACCAGATTTTACGTACTGCCGATAAGGCGGCGAAGATGGTTGCGAACTTGAGTAGGTTGATGGCTAATGTTGGTGGTCCTCGGCCAAAGAAGCGGAGGTTATTGATGTCGACAGTTCAGTCGGTCTTACTGTACGGCTCCGAGGTGTGGGCGGACGCGCTGAGCAAGGAGATGTATCGTAAGAGACTGGCCCAGGTGCAGAGAAGGGCTGCACTGAGAGTTGCCTCGGCGTACCGCACTGTGTCGGAACCGGCGGTCCTAGTGATAGCGGGAGTCATCCCAGTGTCGCTCCTTGCTCAGGAAAGGAAGCGCATATATATGAGGAGACGTGCAGGTGAAGAACGAGTCGCCAACGAAAGAGACGCCACATTAGAAGCATGGCAACGACTTTGGGAGACGGACGGAAGAGGGCGCTGGACTGCGAGACTGATCCCGCGCCTCCGCCCTTGGATCTCCAGAACCCATGGGGAGGTGGATTATTACCTGACTCAGTTTTTGACCGGTCATGGCTATTTCAAATCGTATCTGCACCGAATGGGTAAGACTGAGACTGGAGCATGTTTGTATTGTCCAAATGAGGTAGATGATGCGCACCATACCTTCTTCTTATGTGAGAGATGGGCGGAACCAAGACGGTTACTCGAAATGGAGATCGGCGAATTTACGATCGACACAATTATAACGAAGATATCAGCCAATGAAAATTGCTGGACAAGTTTAACGCGATACGTTCAATATGTCCTGCGCACGAAGAAAGGCGATTTGGATCGCAACATGGAAAGAGAATTGCTCTAATTCGAAAGTCCAGTGGAGCGTGGCCTTTGTACAGCAAACTAGACACAGCCCGAACTAAAGTGATTAACGGGTGGTGGCTGGTAGTCCTCTATTGAAGGGAGTCCGAGTATTGATGCTTATTATTATTATTATTATTGTTATTATTATTATTGTTATTATTGTTGTTATTGTTATTGTTGTTATTGTTGTTATTGTTATTGTTATTATTATTACTGTTACTATTATTAGTTTCGCGGTACGTGCAATATGTACCGCGCAAAAAGAAGGGAATTGCAGCATAGACAGAGAATTGTTATAATTCCAAACCACAACGGAGTGTGGCCTTTCTACAGCCAAACGCATAGACCCAGCCCGAAGTAATGTGATAAACGGTTCCGGACTGGTGTCTAGAAGAAGAGGGGGTGTTTTAGTTGGTAGTCCTCCTTCAGAGGGAGTCCAACATAACTAGTATAGATGGATATACTAGTATGCGTTAATGCATTTCACCTCCGCAAAAAAAAAAAAAAAAAAAAAAAGTATTAATATGGATATTAGTTTAAGAAAGAAAGAAGTTATAACTAATTACATGACCGTGAATTTAAGTACTTTAATGTAACTAGATTTTTTTACCTCTACGTTTTAAGGTTTTATAAACTGTCCTAATCTTGTGGATTCTCCACAACATCTTTTTATTCCAAACTTTCAACTGATTCACTTACGTTCGGCTCGTTTATTCAAGGTCACATCTATACTTACATCCATATATTATATAGCTTTTGAATTATCCTTAAAAACACTAGCTTGCAGTTCTTTCACATTACTGAATTGTAATAATAATAACGTTTATTTAGCAATGTTATTATGGGGTAATATACAGTGACGCACAGTATAAATCGTGCAGTGGTATATAATTTGGTAAGAAGTTGCAAATGTTAGGTAAAATAATGATCTGGGAAAGTAAATTAAATATATCTATATCTTGAAATACATTACAAAAATAAAACAAAACTATACTCCATTCACGTTAAGAATGCAGACTTAGAATAGATAGGCCTTAAAATACGAGCTTGCCATTGGCTAACCGGTGAGGCATATTCACACAGGAGAAACGAATGCAATTTCTTCACATGAAATTTCTGTTAGTTGATCTCAGTTGTCAAATTTACTGATGATTTTGGTGTCGGTGTTTCCTGCAGCTTTTCATTGTATTCTTTATCTTTACAAAGATGTTATGCAAAAACAGTCCTTTTCAAAGCTCTTTTAAATCATCGACAGATACATTAGATTTTCATTTTGCCTAATAGAAGAGCTAGTAAATTAATAAAATGTGCATAACACGTAGAATGGTCTAATAGTTCATTTATATTTTCATGCATTTAATACACTTAGTTAACGTATTTTATACAATGTAGTAATTTTAAAAGAACAAGTGTACAAATTAATTTTATCAAACATGTTATCGAAGAAGAGAATAAGATGTATTAACTCGATAATATCGTTGAAAATACAGATATGAAGACAAGAAAACTATATAAATTTGTAGCATGTGCTATTAAGAGGTTGCGATAATTAGTATATTTTATTCTGGTGATTAATATGCATGCAATTATTTATTGACTAGTCGTTGAAGATGTGCATAGGTTTACTGCAGTAGGGGTACTTCATCATTGACAATAACCAGACTCAATACAAGATTAAAGGATCTTGCTGTGTGTTGGCATATGTTCTGAAGTCATTCGATGTACTTGGATAGAGCCTCCTTGAGCCCATTATGTGTTGTTCATAATCAGCAACATTCTTCCTTGTTTGGCTTTGTATTGTATGTTGAGTTGCTTACCTTCTACCATATCATTGAAACTTTCTCTTTCAAAGTTGATGGAGATTACCAAAAAAGAGATTTACTTCATGATGAATGACTTGGTATAACACTATGTACATAGCCATTCGTGTTGAATTATCCAATCCTTTCCAATATTCGATTAATGTTCATCCATGGCAACATTGATATTTTAAAGCATGTCAAATGGAATTTATTTCTCTTCGATTAACCCCAAATGCAATCCCACTTACTTTCCAACATAATTAAATAAGCTCCAGCTACATCGGTAAATGAAAGAACCGAAGGATATATTCATATTGCAATTGATGTCATATTTACTTTATTATTGTGATATTATTTTAACAGGTCATATAACCACAATGTATTGCACAAAAAAAGATTTTAATAACCAAACTTTGACGTTTACGATGTTGTCATTTCACAGTTCCATCGGTTAAATTTCACCAATATAATACAGCCGCCAAAGGTAGCGCTATCTACTGCATTCTTAACGTGAATAAAGTATCATTCGAACAGGTATTACGAATTCTAATCAGATTAGAGCGGATTACATATTCAACATCACAGTGAAAATGATGCACCTATAATAATTTTTGAAAATTAAAAAAGAAACAATTAGTATTTAGTTTGGTTTTCTCTAGATTTTATAATTAATTATAATCTATTTGGAACAGATTCTACTAACTTATGCGTATAATCTGGCGAAATACTGTTCCATTCTTGTAACAAAGCATTTTTTAGATCATTCCTATTGGATATTTGATGACTATGCACTTTTACTTCAAGAATAATCCATAAATGGGCCATAATGGGATATATAACCAGAAGCAAGAGACAACAACACCAGTCTTTAGAAATCTTCTGAAGAAGCTGACGGCATGATCAGTGAAACGTCAAGTAAAACAGTGATACACGACAAAGCCCGAAAAACATTTCTACTATGGACTACGGTCGTGAAAGCCTACACTGCACTATTATTTTACATTTGTTTTCACTCCGTCTTGCGATGGTATCGTTCAGTAATATACTGTGTTGTGGATGCACTTCTATTCAATATTTTTGTAATTTCCCGTTGACATTTATTTTTCTTATGGTGAAAAATTACTAATTGTCGCTCTTCCAACGTTGTCTGTCGACCCGAACTTTCCTAACTTACACTGGTGCATTTGCTACTTCACAAAGCGCGCCGTTCTATATGCTTATCGCCAGGACTAACGTCTTGATACGTTCATCATTGTATATAATGACTTGTGGTTAGAGATGACAAAAGAGAGTAGCGATTTATTGGGCATACGTTGACCATACCTCCAATAAAATTCGACAATATTTCTTGCCGAGAGCGTCAGTTTATTTTCGAGAAATTACCACTGTCTAACGAAGTAAAGTTTAAATGTTTACCTTGTGATAGATCTCTAGTGTATTGATGCAATGTCACTGGAAAAGATTGTTTGTTTTCCTTTTTTTCCGTACTGTCCAGTGTCCACTGTATTCTTTTATTTCATCTAAACTTCAGATTTTTTACTCTTCACCCATTCCATCAATAGAAACATTTTCAAAGTGAGTAGATTGATTAGGTTGATCACCAGTTAGATTTGATTTAGATTTTTTGAAGAAAGTTTATTTTCTTTCTAACTGCCTCTTCTGTCTTCGTTTTGCCATTCCATTCGAAGCATTGTGAGACTCGATTACCTATGCAACACTTGTGTTTTTGTTGTTGATAATTATTATTGGTTTTCATCATGAAGTGATATAATAATGGAGCGACTTCCGGCCCCTTTCTAACGCTGAAAGTCCTCGCGATATAGCAACTACGCCCGTGCTATCTCAACTATATCAATTTCAACACTTCTATCAAACGATCGGCGTTTCCATTACTAATATTAGTATCGACGTAATTTCCTTGTAGGAATTCTTTTACCGTTACAAAATATTCTGCTATACGAGGTAATTAATTACCGGCCGATATTGCGTCGAATTTTACCGCAACTTCGGACGAAAGGCCAAAGCAAGCGAGCATGGAATATAAAACGGTCACGCGAACAACAAATTTGATTAAGCCTTTTTCTAACCCCTACATCCTGCATATATACGGTCAGAATATTCGAAGAACACGCACAGGACGTCGGTTTTGAGCCGCAGGGCGCCCTTTAAGTCAGTCGACCATTTTTAGCTTGTAAGCGCATAAATTTTCTATAAGTGGAAGTTTCGATAAAGTATAGGAAGCATTTCGATAAACGAAATTTAATTCGTCGTTAGTGATTATTGTTGCAATTTATTGTGTAGATTACTAAGAATTTACGAGGTGGTACATGAAAGTTTTCGAAATTTAAATCGAAGGAGTGAAATAAATAACATGAGACTTTCACGGCTGGAGTTTGAGTTTGTACTGGCAGTACGATGTTAACAGTCTGACTATTAGTCAAATTGCCGGTGAACTGTTAATATCGTCCTGAAGATGCCAGTCGCAGTGTTGCCGCATGGCCTACAAGCTCGGAAATGCAACTGCCTGCACAAACTCAAATAGGGGAAAATACGTAGCTACAGTTAAACACACTACCCTCTTTTTTGTGACATTTTGGACATTGTCTATGCAGCCAGACTCTAGCTAATATTAGAAGACATTCAAAGATGTAACACAAGATTGTACAATTACATTTCTCGCGTCTAGAGGCCCTTCGAGGCGACTTTATATTATAAACTATACTAGGCCATCATGTGATAGCATTACAGCACAGAGATATGGATAAACAAGGATCTCAAGGCAAAATCAGATTTTTTTACCTGAATTTTTTAAAAACAAAATTAAACGGTCTAGTATGTCACTTCTATTTAGGTTTAATATATGTTGAAGATTGAATGGCATTTCTACATTCAATGCAGCTATACTATCAACGAGATTACAATAAACTTGATAGTGTTTCGCACAATCGAAAAAGATGTGACCCAGATCGCCTACAGTATCGCACGTACTACATGGAAGAAGAACAAATGGGCTTTAGAAAAGCAGATTAACCGCACATGGAATATTCACACTATAACAAATTATAGAAAAGTACAGCGAAGACAACAGAGAAACACACATAGGGCTTATGGACTTTGAGAAGGGTCTCGATAATATAAACAGATGTAAATTATTGGACACTATCAAAGAGTAGGGATATCCACATCAGTTAATAAGAGCTATACAGGGTTTATGAACAGACACCCAGAATTATGGTAGATATAGGCAGAAGATTAATTAAGGAAATACCTACAAACAAAGGAATTAGACAAGGCCGCATCAACATATATATGTATATATATATATATATATATATATATATATATATATATAGCAAACACTCGTTCATGTAAGTACCCAGTAGTGGAAACGTCGCGGGCATGTAAACAGAAAATTGTTACTAGAGGATCAAATGGAACGCCCGCTAATGTAAACAAGCTTGCACTACACACAATTCGTTAATGTAAACAGTTTAGGGTACCGGTTATTTCCAGATTTATGTGGGTAATTGAATCGATCAGAAGAATGTTTACGCAAACGTTTTCAGCGCCGGCACCGGTTGTTCCCCGATTTATGTATGGGATTCCTGTATGCGTTGGCTCTCTTGCCCCTCGAGAAATAAAGTAGTGTACAGCGAGAATCACGCCAGAACAGATACGGCCTCCACGTTCCATAAAAGAACATTTTTAAAATGAAGTGACAAAGTGAAAATTATCGACGAGATTAAAAAAGGTGCGGTAGTGACTTAATTGGCAAAAAAATATGGAGTATCTAAAGCCACAATCTGTAAAATTAAGCGAATCAAGTCCCAAATTTTACAACGTGTGTCACATACATACAGAGGCCTGGGAAATCGCAGAACTTTAAAACAAGCCCAAGCACCTAGAATGGAAAATCATCTCTACAAATGGTTTTTAAAACAAAGGGATAATGATGTTCCAATTAGCGGTGAATTAATTAATGAGAGAGCAAAATTATAGAATGAGAATTTAAAGGAGACCGAAAATTTTGTAGCCGGTGATGACTGGCTAAAAAGATTTAAAAGGAGGTATGGAATTCGACTGCTGTCGATATCTGGTGAAAAATTATCGGCACCGTCGCAACTAGTACAACCGTTTGAGGAAAAGTTAATGAACAAAATCAAAGAGCTACATTTAAATGAGGAACAAATATATAATGCAGATGAAGCCAGTCTTTATTGGAAATTGTTACCTAGGAAAACCTATGTTGCATCACATGAAAAATCTGCTCCGGGTAGAAAGGCAGAAAGACAACGCATGACTTTCCTAGCGTACACTAATGCTAGTGGTACACACAAAATAAGACCACTAGTAATAGTAAAGGCAAAAAATTCACGTTTATTTGGAAATTTTAAGAGTACCCTTGATTATAACTGGTCAAAATCCGCTTGGATGGCCAAGGGCACATTTCTGGAATGGTTCCACAAGCACTTTGTCCCTCAGGTATGGCAATAAAACTGTAATAATAAGTAATGTAATTTAATGATACATATTCAATTTGTAGATGAAAGATTTCTTAAGAAAGCAAAATCTAATAAAGGCGGTGTTAATCTTGGATAACGCACCAAGTAATCCTCCAGAGGAACAATTAAGAAGCAACGATGGCCCAATTTGTGTTATGTTTATGCCACCCAACGTAACTCTACTTATCCAACCGATGGATCAAAATGTAATAAAAAATACTAAATTGTATTATCGAAAATTTCTACTGTCATCTGTGTTCAAAAAATCCCAAAAGCATGTCTGAATCCTTAAAGCAAGTAACTTTACGTGAAGCAAATTTAAATTTAGCTATGGCGTAGAATGTCCTTCACCAGCAACTAATCAGAGAGTGCTGGCAAAATTTACTTTACCCCAGTGATGATTATGACGATGAAGACAATGTATCGATAACTATCATTAGAAAATAGTAACTGAAGTTATTCGAACGTTCTCAAATTATTAAAAGCAATAAATCCCGATATTGTTTGCACAATTACCGATGTTAGTTTATAGAATGACGATAAAGAGATGGATGATGCACATGAAGAAGGAGATGGGGTGAGTGTAGATGGCAATCCTCCGATTGAAATAAAAAATACAGTCAATGACGCGCAAGCTGTAGGAATTTTTAATCATGCGATAGATTGGGCTAAAGAAAAAGATATTATATTTCGATATTTCAGTGCTCCGTAAACTATCGGCAATGGCATTAGAAAATACCAACCGTAAATTTACGCAAACAAAAATAGGACATTATATTTTAAAATAATGTAAAATTTATTTCTTGTTGTTTAATGTTATATGCATTATGTTATTCATCGTTCATAATTTATTTTTTAATAAACATACATATTTTCTTTCAATTGCAATTTCTGTATAAATAAAATAAGGCTTACTAATGTAAAATTACAGTAATGTGAACAGTGGTTGGCTGATATCGTTCACATAATCGACCGTCTTCTGTAGTTATAAACGATATTGTACTGGGACAGGGGAAATACTTTAAGGATTTAGGCTGCGATGTATCTTATGATCGAAACAATGCCATAGGAACAAGAAAATTCACACATATCTGAGGAACAATTAGCGAAACGTTAAAGAACAAAACAAGAAACGATATAGAAATAAAATTTTACAAGACGATTACATTTCTAACCCCGTTATACGGTATTGAAACATGGGCAACAACGAGAAAAGAAGAAAGCAGGATATAGACACAAGAGATGAAATTTTTTAGAAAAGTGAAAGGTTGCACATGATCGAATAGGATAAGTAATGGGGATATAGGAATACAACTAAACATCTTCGACCTAAATGAGAGAATAAAAGTGGTAAGAACGTAGAACGGATGCAAGTGACGAGATTGCCAACCAGACTGAAATTTTACAGATGTTTAGCAAGAAGAAATGTAGGCAGACCAAATAAAATTTGGATATCGCAACAGGCGAAATGCTACAACCGGAAGTGAAGAAATCATTTAATATTATTAAAGAAACATCCACTTAAAAAATAAAAAAACATATTTTAAGTTTTTATATGTGTATAAGTGGTTGCCTGCTATCTCGCTAATGTATTAACCGTTTTTTAAAGGTATACATAGGAAAAATGTATGTACACATATTAATTTAAAAAGGACCTGGTATAATATAGGTATTCAATTGTATATTAACGTTAAGTAAGGACAATACATCTCCAAATGTCTCAAATACCATAATATACATATATTATAAACAGATAAGCTCGTGGTTGTGTAGCAGAGAACCTATAGTTCACAATCACCATCCGACTTTATCTCGATGGTAAATTAAAATACTATCACATTGACCATGCACGCGTTTTCTGGCTCACGTCCAGAAGGTAATAATTTGAACAACAATGACTCGAATCATCTTTAGAAATGTGGAGCAGCATCGAGGCGAAATACCCACATCATAACATTTTAAGAACCCCGACCAAATTATATATTATTAGCGGAGAAGACGTCCTGCGCGTACATCTACTCGTCTGAAAGAGAGACGAAGATGGCGAGGAAAAAAACCATCACGACACGAAAGGCCATCGGAAAAGCATCGCCTTCTTTGTTATTCGGCTTCGCGTTGTGGGTTTTAGGAGGTCCTCCGCATACTTTCTAGCATAAGTACGGAGCGTATGCCATCTGCCTCGGGTGAGGGCGAAAAATCGATCGCTAGCGCTCGATGAACGTTCGCCGTGGATGCTTTTCCGATTTGGAACTTGCTGAGAGGTGGTGATTCAGCGATTTTGCGAGTTAATATCGGTATTCGTGCGGAGCGTTTGGAATGTGAAGTTTGTACATCGGAGAGTAAAGTTGGTTGATCGATTTCGACCGGTCTTGGTAATCGGAATGTCGTGAACGAATACAATAAGACTGACTTTGTTTTTAACAGGATTGATAGTAAAAGGAATTAGTTATTATGTAATTATACTCTATTTTTAATTCGGAAGAGTAAAATGACAAGACGCATTTATTCGATGGAATCTTCCAAAGTTACTTTTTGGCGGCAGTCTTAAAACTAGCTAGGACTTCATATAAATTGTAGTTACATAATTAATTACATATTCATTACTCATTACTAAAATAAATAATTAATTAAACATGGAATGTGATTTATTGATCAAATGGACATCATGCTAGATTTCAAGTTTATACATCGTGCTTTTTTCAATGGAGGTTTCTGAATGTTGCTAGATTCTACTATAATTCGTATTTTGATATGATTATTTACAAGCGATATTAAAAGTACCCTTATATCTGCTAATTTGAATGAAATATTCTTAGTTGCCACTTCATTTTTTATTTGAGCTTATACTAACCCAATTGGGTTGAGTTCGCAACGATAAGGTGGTAACCTCAACATAGTTTCGTTGCAACTTCCGGCCATCTCAACTATCACATGTGTATTATACTGACTTTTATTAAGGCAAATTAAATGAAGAAGTTCAGATCGAACCATCTCTTCATCGTACTCGATATTTTTTGATTTCAATCAAGTCTGCATATTGAGTTTTCTAGATTTTGTAGTGGGATTTTTTTCAATTCTGCGACTATTACATGTAGCATTATTCATAACAATAACAGCATTGTCTTGCAGTACCGCCAGTATCGACCATTTCTGATAATCCGCTGTCTTTTTACCTTCCAAAAGCAATAAGCCATTCTCCACAAAACCAGACTCAGATCCTATGTGTAAAATAATGAGACATTTTCCTCTTCCTGCAGGATTACGTAAGCCTACAAGCCTTCATTAAACGCTTGCCGTCGACTTTTTATTATAATCAGCAATTAAAGAATGTCTTCCAAAAGTTTGCTTTGGTGGTGTAAGTTGTCCTTCCTCCTTGTATTGTTTTGTGATACCATAGACACCTTTAGTTATCAGTTCAAAGTTCTTTGCATATATTGAATATGTTTCACTTCTCTATCAAAGGTAGATGTCCTAAGCTCAGACATTTTCCCCTTCTCGGCGAGGATATTTTAGTTCCAGAAGTAGTTGCGACTTCCTCCATATCCACGAAAAGCGCTGTGAAAATCTTTTGCACAGAAAATATGTCAGCCGACTAGTTCTCAGAGGAATTTTTTTTATTATAACAACGCAAATTCAGGGAGAAAAATTAATAGAAACATACTCAGAAAAATACACAATCAAAACATCAATTAGCTGTTGTAACAATATGGCCACCGGCAATATATCAAATATGGCTAATGTAATTTTGGCAGAAAGCTGACCAATAGTTAGTCTTCTTTTTGACGCTTTAATTTCAAAACACACAAATAGAGCATAAAACCCATATAATCTTTATTGCTTTAATTATCATTCTAGAGTGTACCTTAGCATATTTCTAATATGAATAATATGGTTAATATTTAATAATAAATTTGAACGTGATGTTAGAAACGTCCTTTGTCAACGTGTGCAGGGTGTCTACGCCATAGGTGTCAACTCTTATTTCGTATATTTATGGCACTATTAGAATGCAATTTTGGATGTGATTTTGTATGATTAGTGTAACGCTCTTTTGTGCTCAGATAACGGCAGTAATTTCAATTTTACGGTTTTTCTTAAAAAACTATTTTTAAACGGAATGTCGTAACTTCTAGATAATGTTCAGACTTGAGGCGAATTGCTAATGTGCAATTACTAATACAAAAATTGGTGCCCAGTGTCTAGCTAGCAATAGTTAAAGTAAATGAATCACATAACCCTAACAAAAGGTAACCAGAAAGAAACATGGAGTTGTTCGATGTAAGCTCAAGTTCAAGAGCAATAAATTTTCGGCGGTGTTCCGTCAAGAATAGGGCACTTCTTACAAAAGAAATGTCTCTACTTCTTGATTCATAAAATAATCGTCAGTATGAAATCGCTGTTCTAGTAATAAGTTATTATTACTTTAACATACATGCGTACTAAACTTAAACGCGGAACACTTTCATTGAGAATAACTGTATTTCTTTCTGCATCTACTACTGGAGCAAATGCTTCATTATTAATATTATTACAATAGAAATTTTTCCTAATGAATGTGTTGTGCTTAAGGCAGATTATATTGAAAAGGAAAAATAGATTTATTGTTTTATTTTATTTAAAACGCTTTCATTCCACAAACTTCTGGACCTCCCCTCGTATATATATATATATATATGTGTGTGTGTGTGTGTTACATATTCTAAAACTAGGAGCTAAGTACGAAATTTTTGTCCTTAGTATCGGGAAATAAAGGTAATATTATTCCTAGGTGAAAGCTGGGGTATTAAAAATAATAGACTAGAAACTAAATAGTCGTGACGGTTGTCGGGTTTCGCCGTGTCACCAGATTTTTTGTCCCTGATGTTTCGCGAACAACTACGGTTCGCATTTTCAAAGGTACATTTGACAAACGACCGTGAAAGTCTGAGATACTACTAGAAACTAAATAGTTAGAATTAATATTATTTTGTTCAGTATTGTACAAAAATGTAATGCTGTGCATTATATAATTAACTATAATTAATTTCTGGAATAATAAGTTGCAATCATAGCCACGAGATGGAAACGCACCTTCAACTTTCAAATGCAAATGTATTTAAAAAATTTGCGCTGAACTTGCTCTAGTGTAGTCCTATGTGCTTCGTATACAGGGTACCAAATTCAAGAACCATATCGCACCACTGTTTAATTAGGTTTATATCAGCTTAGAGTGCATAACAATCTTCAAGAGTTTCTATAGAAGAAAAGATTTTCAAATCGTTAGCAAAGGCATATTTCCTACATTGCATTAGCTCTAGAAGGCTTGAAAAAGAGCAAAAATAACATAGGCCCAAGTTTTGATCCCTAAAGGACGCCGGATGTTGCAAAACGTAATGTAGAATTATACTCATTATATATAACATATCGTGGTCTTCTCAAAACGTAGGAATTGAAAAGAAATAACAATGAGTGACAAAATTCAAATTTCGTTGATTTTAAAGGTTTAACAAAAAATGGCTTTAGCAAATCTTATTAAAAATGCCTTTAATAGTAACTATGTCTCAGTTACTACAAATATTTTGCTAAATTGTAATAAAATTAGCTAAACGTTTCTTACTGTATATCATCTTCAGGTATACTAAATGTAATAATAATAATAATAATAATAATCCTTTATTGCCCAACAGCCCAAGGGCCAATTACAGGACAAATTACAATACAATTCTTATTTAAAATAAAATAATTCAAATCGTGTTGCCTACAATAATAACATGCTGAAAATGTATATAATAATGAAACAAAAAAAAAAAGAAAGACTCACAAAAATGGCTCTAGATCCCGTTTGTTTGCGTTCCTCACCATGTGACTGAGAGGTGCCTTAAGCAAAATGTTGGTAGCTCTAGGTACTTGAAATGTATTAAAGTAGCGAGTATGATGAGTAGGTACGGTAAAGTTTATTTGAGCTAGAAGGGCTGGCGAGTCGACAGTATTTTTCAGGATCCTGCAAAGAAACTCCACACTGTTACGCTCGCGGCGGTCAGCGAGAGATAGAAAACCATGCTCAACAAGTAAGCTATAATACTCGATACCTCTTGCAGGATACACGTTGTCCATTCGAAAGGAGAGATATTTTAGAAATTTCTTTTGAACGCGTTCGATCATAAGCTCTTGGTGTAAATAACGGGGATACCAAACAATGGAGGCGTATTCAAGCTTAGAACGAACGTAGGCATAATATAAACGTTTCATTACACCTAAGTCTGAGAAATGCCTGCAAGAACGCATGACAAAACCGAGAGTTTTGGAAGCAGATGAACACATGGACGAAATATGTTCCGTAAATGACAGTCTATTATCAAACAAAACACCAAGATCAAAGTTTTGATATTGCGTGGTATGGCTGCATCATTAATTTGGTAGTTATAGTATAAAGTAGTGTGAGTGTTATTGTAGGAAACCACAGTACACTTGTTGATGTTCAGAGGAGATAATTGACCTTGCTCCAAGTATTAATGCGAAGAAGATTGTCTTGTAAATGTTTACAATCGAAAATGCTACCAACAGTATTAAATATCTTTACGTCATCTGCGTATGCTAAGACGTGACACGTAAACAGAGATAGTAAATCATTTATATAAAAATTGAAGAGAAGTGGTCCAAGATTTGAACCTTGAGGAACACCTGATGTTGGAGAAAACGGCGTAGAGGAATAATCATTGTAGCAGACATAACACTTCCTTCCAGTAAGGTAAGACTCAATCAACGTCAGGAAACCCACACCAAAACCAAATTTGTCCATTTTTTGTAGTAGCATCTCGTGGTTAATGCAGTCGAAAGCTTTAGAAAAATCTACGTAAATAACATCTACCTGCTTTCGTTTATCAAGCGCTTCACCAAGATATTGGCCAATGCATGTTAAATTAGTGATCGTCGACCTACCTGCAACAAAACCGTGCTGATGCTCAGATATGAAAGGAGTTATGCAGGTAGATATTTCAAATACCTTAGCGAAATTGGGCAGTATACTTATAGGCCTATAATCAGCAATGTTAGATCGGTTTCCTTTCTTAAATACGGGGGTAATTCTGCTAATTTTCCAAACCTTTGGAAAAGTTGACGTGCTTATCGCTAGGTGGAATATAGTTGACAGTGGATAGGACAGAACAGGAGCACAATCACGTACAAAGAAGCTCGGTATTCCATCATCTCCAGTTGTCATATTAGATTTAAGTCTCTTGATACTGTTCTCCACATCCAATTCAGAGAAGGCATGAACACAAAAATTATTATAATTGAGAAAAGAGTTGAAAGATACATTTTGAACACTAGGTTTATACACACTCGCAAAGACACTGGAAAAGGCATCCACGATTTCGTTTGGCTGGGTAAATTCTCTGCCGTCATACTGCATACTTCCCGGAATTCTGGAAGAATGTATGGTTATGAGTCACATCATTTTTATCGGGGTTCTAGTTATGACCTTTAGGTTACTATTACTTCTTCGAGATTTAGCCAACATTCAACAACTCTTCAGTATCTTTGAATCCCTATACCTTATACACAGAATTACACAAATCAAACAATTAGTTTCCATGATGTCTCAGCCATAACTTTTTTCCAACAAATATAAAATTCATTGTTTATTTACGTAGATAGTTCGCAGATTAGCTTGAAGTTAGTAAATCATCCCGCGTCCAGACAATTAATAAACAGATAATTCGGATCTGAATAATTGGCGCAACAACAATTCGAAGCGGTCGACATTAGCATTTGCGCACTCGCAACCAGCGACCGCGCACTTTGATAAAATCACATCGAGCATGATTTACAAGGAATTAGCATACGGCCGCGTAATAACTATATTATCTAATCGCTCCGCTAACATATCATTAATTAATTAATACCAATTAATTAATATCAAACCTTGATTCGGAAATTTACTGCCGCAGCCAGGCTGCGAAATTACCACTAACTACTGTATAAATTACAGATGATACGGACATTGTTTAAACCACCGAATATCGCTTATGCGGTGGTTGAATGTATAGAAATTATGCATAATGAAGAGAAGGGATGTCTATTACTTATAGAAGGTGTAAATAAGTCACTTGTCGTCAAAGACTCATAGGCAATTCGGAAGCAAATATGTTTAACTTATTAAACACTGTTGTTTTATTGGTCTGTGCTGTACAGGTGTAACATTCAGGTTAAATTGAATATTCATTAAAAGAAATAAAGGGACTACACAAGTTGGTAGTTTCTGTTATTCAATGCAAAAGTAAAAAATAATTATTTTTAAAAATTTGGAAGTTACAGACAATCAGGCCAAGTACGTATCCTTAATATGTGTTGTTATAAAACTGTTACGTCAAGATGTACATTTTACGTACCAACATATTTTAGTATGTGTTCCTTACATACCCAACAGACCTGCTATGAATTGTATCTTAAAATCAAGTTCAACATAAATTTCCGAACACTGTCGGTAAACTTGCTGTTGAAGATAACAAGTATGTTAGGAGTAAAATATGGCGTAGGAAAATAATAAACTAATTAAGCTAGCGTGGTTTACACGTCGAGTTACCGTGCTACTTTGGTTTTCCCTCCTTTTCTCCTGAAGAAGCCTCCTACGACGGAGGTGAAATGTCGAGATCCCACCTTTCTCTTTTGGTCTCTTTCTTTTTCCTTTTTTCTCTCGTATCCCTCCACCCCTTCTGTCTCTATTTCTTTCTCTTGTTCTTTTCACCATTCTTTCTATTTCCCGTCGCCCCACCCTTTATCATTTTTTCTTTTTTTTTCTCTTTTTCTTCTTATTTGTATTTCTGCTCTTACTCTTATTTCTTTTTTTATATATATCTTATCATGACACGGTCCAATTCCAGTAGTATTTCTTTTATTATGAATACAACATTTTCGCCGATTAGACGTTGTTCCGATGCAATTCCACTGTCTTCCAGTATTTCTAAATAACTCTCGTAAAATACCTTCAATTCCCTTCAAGTCTCCCATCGTAGGAAAAGTAACCCCAAATAAACACAGAAATTCCTCCTTGCTTGACAGTTGGCAATACGCAATTCTGCAACATTCTTTTGCCTTTCGGTCTTCTTACAAAAACGCGCCTTGATTGTCCGAACACCTCAAGCTCGGACTCATCAGTCCATAGCACCCTTTTTCAATCATCCACAGTCCCATTTCTATGGGTTTCTGCCCACTGTAGTCATTTTTACCTATTTTTCCGTCGAAGTAGCGTGCGGCCGTGAATCTTTTAATCTTCTTTTCACTGTAGTAACAGTAAGTTTTCTTGTACGGTCGGTATTATTTCGGCGGAGACTTCTGGTGCTGTCAGTCACCTATTTCGCTTACTCAGCAATTTTGTACGCTCATCGTCGGCGCGAGTTGTTATTCTCTTACGAACCGAACGAGCCCGATCTCTTAAACTGCCTCTGCGTTGATATCTTCGAATGATATCACTAACAGTCGATTTACATATTCCTTTGGAAATTTGACACACTGAATAACCCTTTTGGTGAAAAGCAACAATTACAGAGCGCTTTTCCAAGATTGTCGGATTTCCTCTCAGCATTTTAATAACTTTAATCAGGTTCACACAAAAAGATACGCTCTTAACACTAACGCATGCACAAGCAGGTTTATTTAGAAACTAAAGCATTTAGCAATTCACAATACACTTTCGAGTGGCCTGCTCCCACCCCAAAGGGTATTGTAAACTTATTTCCTGCAATATTGTCCCAAAAATAATCCTATTTGTGGCGGTGAGGATTATTCTGAAAATTACTATATTGGGTCATAAAATATAATAGCTTCTTAATCATTCAATAAACAATAAACTTCATAAAATACCTAATATAAATGATATTTATATATAAAAGCAATTATATTATCTTTTAGTAGAGTTTACACCATTTTATTTAGTGTCCGAATTAATATGGACGATAGTGTACATTGCAATATTTCATGAAAATCGCCACAATACATTATACAGAAAGCGAAAGATAAGTGATAGCATATTCAAGTTAGAAAAAAAATTGAATTTATGTAATGGTTTGCGTGATATCTAATGTGAAATAGCAAATTGGGCGAAATTAAATGCACACAAAGGGAAACTAATAATTACAACATCAACCAAGTACATACGAACATTATAGTAACATCTTTTAATTAATAAGTTTGTAATCCAGTGCTTAAATGATATTGCTTAGATTTCCAATATAAGCAGGTAAATTGAAAACCAAGTCATCAGTGGCCAATAAAACAAAATTTGAAACAAAGATATAATTTCAATTTCAATTTCTTTCTGGTCAAATAGGTCAGCTGTTGAAAATGGTTGAATATATTATTGTCACAGATTTGTTGGTATCTTATTAGCAGTTTGACGGAATAGCACCCAACCTGTAGATACCGAGTTCTCCTTGATGCCAATTCGTAGTTCATATATCATTCCAAAAATAATAATTCGAGATTTCTGCAACATCAGCAGTGGTAAACGTTACTTTAGCTTCGTCATGGAAAAGACTATGGTGGAGCAAGGGTTTTAACACCATAGGTTAATAACGATATGCTTTGAGGAATGGAACAGAGAAGTCCAAATATCCATATCTTTAGAGCTTCACAGGTATCGCAATAAAGTCCACTCCACACAAATTAATTGATAATGGGAGTGCATATGCTCTTGAAACGGTGCGATCCGAAGAAATTATTAATTTGTGTAGTGTGGAGCTTACTGTGATACCTGCAAATTATACAACCCTTGCTGTCGTTATTGTTCTTAGACCTTGTTGCGTTAAATATTTATATATTTGTACTTTCTAAACATGGAATACGTCGTAGCCAGTGGTGTATACGAGTTGCGAAATTTTCTTGATAAATTAAAACAAAGAATATAAGGTTGTTTAAATAATAAGGAACATCATTTTCAACAGCCTCTTTAATTCTCTTTATGACTGAAATGATTTAGGACAATAAGTGACATCTAAATACATAACTTTCATGCAAAAACCTTCCTCTGAAGGAGATTTTTTATATAATTAAACTCAAAGCTCCACAAAACCAACTCGTGTCGAATTCGTTATAGCAAACTCTCACTTGACAGTCAACTGTCTGCCACTTTACTTTTTCCACCCCTCTTCTTTTCTGGAGAAACCCAACGAACGTGACTTATCTAGCATTCATCAGGATTTTCCCTCCATCAAAATCAAGCAATACAAAGTCTTAACAGAGGGGTCAAAATGTCCCTCTTCAATGCATCATCCGAATGCATTTTCTTTATTTCATCTATCCGCATATTACGCAATTAATTGGAACGATTCAAAGAACGCGTACTTATCTAATACGTGTATAAAACTTGCGCAGATATTCAGATATGTTTCGCGAACAAGAGAGGGCGACATCGTATAGCGTAGAAATGAAGCAGCCGGAATTGTTGTGCGAGCTGAAACCCGCGGAGGAAGATTTTCTTTCTCGCAGAAGAGCGGAGAACGGAGCCGAGGAAGAAAGAAAACGACGCAAGAGAGAAGCAACCGGACTGATAAGACGCGAGATCCGGGAACCGCTCCGGGACAATTTATAGCGGCAACTTTTAAAACATACTCCGGAGCTTCGAAGGGGTAGAATGGTGACTCGGTCGGGGAGAGGGGAAAGGTGGTTTGGGGCGAACGTACATTATACGCTTAGGGTACAGTCTCGGACAGAGATTAACAACCCCTTGTCAATGAGAAAGTTCGGAAAGTGAGATAGATGGCGCGGTTTTGAGCTGTGCAGTAGTTAGAATTCGTTAACTGTAACTTGATACGGAAATAAACATCTAGGGTACTTAGATAATCATCTTAAAACAAAAATGCTTAGCCATAAATACTATTAACTCCATTATTTGTTTATCTGTGAGATAGATCAACTCCTGAAGGAGAAAATAGGCCAAAACAAGGCGAACCATCATAAATCATAATAAATTTAATTTTTAGAGTATTATTTTAGAAACTTCTTCGAGTTGTAGGAACTAGGCTTAACACTTTGCCTTATTAAAGACATTTTAATGGAATTGATAGCTTTTCTCTTACAATCGCAAAAGCTGTTGCAGTTTCCCGATCAATTTTTTGAAAATCTAAAGAAACTTAAATAAATAAAGAACTGTAAGATTAGACAAACTAATCAATATGACCACTGTCTCGTTAAGGACCGTCCTCTAAAAAGGAATCTATTTCTTAATCTAGCTGATCTTTTCTGTTCTTTCATGTATAGTTCTTCGACAAACTTACAAGAAAAAAATCAAATAACCTGAAATATTAGTAACATTTAAATATGAATTACTTAAAATGGTATTGGTAATAGATGTAAGAATACTTTACTAATAATGCGAGATAAGCGAATTTAGAATGAAAGAATGACGACTAAAAACAGGAATATATTTATTTCGAAAAAGATAGGTCATCAAAAACCATCTTCTTTTCAATTGTAGAAAATGATAATAATAATGGCGGATCTCTTAGTGTTCTGAGTGTGTTGATTACAATAAAAGGATCATGAATTAGAGGTGTTGCTCCTTTTCCATGCTCGTCTCATATAGCTACCAGTCCCCAGATATCAATTTTAAGCATACATTACATACACGAGGGTAGCCTGAAATGTTTCCAGACGTAGTTTAATCTATCTAAATAGCAGTTAGTTACGCAAAATAAGCATTTAGATTATGTAGCGGCCTGCTCATTCGATGAGAATTTCTCCACCGAGAGCCGCTTTGAGCCTAGAAAGCTGAAGCTAGGAGTTAGATATGATGAATACGGTGGATAGTCAATAAATTCGAGCACCAATTTTATAGCAGCTCAATATTCCATTTGTACCATTTTTACACTGACAGGAACATCAGCAGACGGAAACGACTGTACGTAGCCAGAAAAGGAGAAGTTACTATTCGTTTACTCTGAACGAAAGACCAAAATCACTGTGAACCATTAAAATGACGTTAAGATAATTTCTATAAGTTAGTGAAGTGAGGTTCGAGGTTTTGGAACGATATGTCACTACAGTCATTCTCAATAACAATAAATTCTTACAAGAGAATCCTTAACAAACAAAGTATTGTCCGCATGGAATATGATCATGCTGACAATATGAGAATGCATAATAAATAGATATAAGAGCATTAAAGCATCATAACCTTCTATTAGAAAATTGTTGCTCAGTTGATTCAGCAACTATTTAATGACCTATAGAAGAATATAAGAGAACAACAATATAGTGCCCATTTGCTCGTAATTGTTGCTGTAGATGGATTTTGAACCAAGGTGGACAATTTTTGAACCAATAAGATGCTGGTATTAGATTTTAAAGGGTTTGATGTAAACATGAATGGTATATTTCCTATTAACAAAATGATTACAAATGATGACTACGAAGCGTTCTTCGATTCTTTATATCCAGAACATCTCTATAACCAGCTTGTTATCAGCATTGATTCCAAATGTCCAAATTTTAACTTTCCGAATACAAATGATTGTAAGGCTATTACGCTTAAAAACTTTATGGATACGATGGGCTTCAAGCAATACATGGTGTATGAATAGTATCTCAGACTTTCACGGCTGTTTGACATAGTCGTAACGGTTGTCGGGTTCTGCCGTGTCACTAGGTGTAAGAAGTTCTTATACTTTAAAAAAATTAATACTTGCCCGATACAAGGATTTAGTCACAATACTCTACTGGAGATGTTCGATATTGATTCCTTAGAACTACGTAGAAAACAAGCTGAGTGCAAATTCTTATTTAATTTACTTGACAATGGTCTTGATGTCTCTGAATTGTTGAGTCAATTTAATTTTATGATGGGAACCAGGTAGACAAATGTACTTGATCCTTCTCCTAGCTCCTAGCTCCTAGACATATTTGTATCATCAGGTCCCCGTTATATAGAATATGTAATGGCTTCAACTTTATGGATACTGGTGAGTTGGATATTCATATCTGCAGCGTTCCATCTTTTTGCTGATTTACCTTATTTGTTGTTGTTAATCGAGATTTTAAATTCATTGCATAAAACTTTATAATGTCTATGTACGATTTATTAAAAGAATATTTCTGTTTACTTTTGTTGTTTTATTTTAAATATGAAAATGAATTATCTTTACACTATAATATTGTGCTGACAATGAATGCGACAGGTGTGTGTCTTATCAATGCATTACAACAACTATTTCGATTACTTGCGCCCTCGGTTTGCTTGTGCGCAAACTCGTGCACATGACACAGACACATACATATGACTCCATAATACTACAACACAGTGAAACCAAACATGCCCCCCGCGTTGAAAATAATGTACAGGTAAGTGATAAAAATTACAAAATTGTCTTAATCACTAAATTTAAGCAAAATTCATTGGATGTATAATTGACACTAACACAGGTTCCTAATGTCTGCATCTTCTTGTAACGGAAGTGGACAATTTTTGGAAAGGCGCTCTTGATGATTTCAGAAGTAGTTCTTATAGATGCCACTCGCGGAATACCATCAGCTTCTGGAAACAACGGTGGTAAGTGATCGTCTTTAATCAGTACAAAATCTCCAAGTTGCAAGTTTGTTTCGTTTGTTCTCCATTTCTGTCTCTGTTGCAGCTCCACAATGTATTCCTTTGGCTATCTTGTCCAAAAATGCTGTTGTTCGTTTTGAATTTACTGGTAATTGGAGAGCCTTCCTTCCGGTAAATTAATGACGTCTGGATCAGATATAGTAACCAGTGGCTTACCAATTAGGAATAAGATGGTGTCAAGGCAGTAAAATCATTTGGATCAGGGGAAAGTGGTGTTAAAAGGCGAGACTTTAGGACTGTTTCAATTTAAGTGAGTATTGTATAAAAATCTTCATAAGTCATAACTGTCTTTCCTAAAACCCGTCCTAAGTGATGTTTTGTAGCATTCACACCTACCTCCCACAAACCCCCGAAATGAGTTGCGTGTGTCGGTATAAAATGCCAGTTAATCCCGTTACTATCCAAAGTTTCTGCTAATAAATTATTACTAGTATTTAAAAAAATTGCGAATTCTCTTAACTCCGAGTTTGCGCCCACGAAATTCGTACCGTTATCTATATATATATGTCACGTGGTTTTCCTCTTCGTGAGATAAACCGGTTTAGAGCTAATAAGAATGCATTTGTACTAAGATCTGTAACCAGCTCTAGCTGCCTTAGATGAAAAACATATAAATAGACAAATATAACATTTGACGTGTTTGCAACCTCTTCCCTTTCCATCTTTAATAGTAAAGGTACCAGCATAGTCAACGCCAACTGCTGTGAAAGGTGAAGTAGGTAAAACGCGTTGCTTAGGCAATACGCTCCAAGTGATTGCGTATGTCTTGGATTAGTTCTAAAACATTTATTACATTGATTTACAGTCGTCCTTGCTAAGTTTTATTTACTGCTAGTGGCCAGTATTCTGTTCTAATCGATGCTAGTAGAAGTTGAGGTCTTGGATGTAGTAATTTTATATGCCGATCTTTGAACAAAAGTTTCGTACAATGATGTGTACTAAATAAAACAATTCTACCACCAACTCTTACTACATTATTACAATCTACAAATGGATTTAACAATTGTAGTCGACTTTTGTGAAGGAATTTGCCCTCCCCCACGTTGTTATTTTGTGTTAAACTTAAAAATTAAATACATACAATCAAAATTATATTTTGAACCGTTACTTTGTATTCTTCCACGTTCGCATTCTATATAATACATCTTTACTTCCTCCCGCTATAACATTTTTTTTCTGACTAACCAGACCATCATTAAAGTAAACACAATTATATATTGATGGCATCGAATCATCTATCCGACACGTCAAATCGCCACACCATCTGCCCGAAACAATAATACCACCATCCGAACGGCACGAAAAGAATAGAGCAGAAAGATTAGCTCTCAATCTCGCCCAGCGATTACGCAGATAAGAGAGAGGCCGACCGAACCGAGCTGAACTCTGCAATATTCCGCTCCCGGTTGCTGGTTAAGCGTTTCTTTAGAACAACGGACGGACGATCGTCGTTGAAATAGGGACGTATATTTTGTCAGTTTACGGGTTCGAAACTGAAAACTCCTCCTACCTGATCCGCCACCTATCACCGGTCCTAATCTGTACTGCGGTCGCGTTATCTACGAACATCTAATGCGAAATATCCACTTTTGTATGTATGTATGTATATATAGATATATAGATTGTGTCCGCGTGTATTTAGAGAAATTTCGAGCGTAAGCGTGCCAGATGTAAGAATCGTTGTAAAAAGGTGGAGGTGTACTGAAGAAAACTGTCGCGTGTAAGAATCTTTCTTTTAAGATTTCTTTTGTGTGTACAAGTAAGGTTCAAATGCACCTTGCATCCATGTAAGAGATGATTTTAAAGATAATTGCTTGATGGCTTTCTCCAAAAAGAGACATATGCCGAGATATATTCTTTTAACCTTCTTGAAGTGAGGCGAGTGTGCTGCAAACAATGCAATAAGAACTCAAAATTCGTGTCTTGCAGCTAGATTTCGCAGAAGTGGGAAATTTTTTTGCTCTTACGATTTCTGTGTTCAAGCACTCTGAAAGTTATTAGGATATAAATTAAGTACAGTTCGTCTAAGTTTTTTCTACCTGCGTCATTGTTTTGTCGTAAGTTAAGACAATCTATTCATTTGACGATGTTTTTCTAGTACTGCTGCTGAAGAAGGAAGCAAGATTTTGCGCTTATCTCACAGACAAAGATCTACTAGGTTTGATTTTATTAGAGTGACAGTTTGATTTTATTAGTGGTATGTACTACCGCGTTATTCCAGTTACGTGAAATGTTTATCTTCTAGCGTTTGTTGTCGGTTGTCAAGTCTAGGTTAGCATCTCTTTTGTATTTATAGTTTAATATTTATAGTTATGATAAGACAATGCATCGAGCAGGGGTTAATGTTTTTACTACCGTTACAGAGAATGGCTGGAAAGCGGTTGAATTTCAAGGCGCAGGAGCTTGTGCTTAACCTTTTGGTATATCTTGAAAAAGAAACAGGGAACGGGGACGCTCTGTTACGTTTGAATGCTGTTTATGAGGTAGATATCGTATCACATTCATAATTTTATTTACAAAATGTGTATTGTTGTAGAGAGTAAGCCATGCACTTGGTGTGACTCGAAAAACTGTTTGTGCAGACAAGAAAAGGAAATTTCAAGTTCCTGTTCTGTCATCTCTTAGTCCTAAGGTACTTTGTACTAAACCCAAAACAAATGATCTGAGAAGGACAACAAAAATGGAAGTGTGAAATGCTGTTTACAACATGTATCAACAAAGTAACAACAGTTATATAATTGGTTTATGATTTTGTTGTGAAAATATTGTTTTAGGGAAACATGTTACTTTACAAACCCTTAAGGATGAACTTAAAACCATTGTTGAACTGAGTAAACAATCGTTAAGTACATTATTGAAGGAAGTTGTCTTCAAATATGGAAAAGAAGACAACAGGCGAGTATTAATTGAAAAACATGATATCGTATTATTGCGAAGTATTTTCCTGAAAAAAATATATGGCTATTCTTAGATGAGACGTCAATTTATTCTAAGGGTAATAAAATTAGGTCTTACCAAGATGATAAAAGTGTTCATAAGCCTGAGGGTTATGATGGCAAACGTTACAATTTAATAAGAAATTGGTATGAACGAGAAAGAAACATAGTGGAGATGGACATCGAACCCATAATAATTGCCAATCCTAACGAATTTTCAAGTTCTGAAGAAGAAATAGATGAGTGTCTCCGATGACATCTTTTATATTATAAATTCATAAATAAGTGTTTATTTAATGTTTATTGTTTATTATGAAAATTATTTCAAATTTGTTCTCTTTATACCTTAAAATATCATTAAATAATGCAAACAATGTATGTTGCTTTATTAATAAGAATGGTTGTGTGTTACATAGAATGTGGAGGCAGTGCTGAGATAACTTAATTGGAATATAAGCATGCACACTAAGTCACTGTCATTCCTTCAAAATAGAAATTCGACCCAAATCTACTGTAATCCTTCACATATTGGTCCGTATTTGTTATTTAACATTCCTAACCTATCTCAGATTATGTGTTAGGTATTCAAATAAATATATTTTTCATTAAATAGTCGCTGTAAAACATTAATAAATCAAAAGATAATTAATTCTGTTAAAATAAAATAATTTGGGCTACAATACATTAAATTTATTTTCAAATTAACTGTTTATACCGTATTTAATTTGACCCAGAAGTATCGATTTGTTTCATATGGATAAAAATCAATGACGTAGGTAAAAACTTAAAATAGACGAAGTGTTCCTATAAAACTTTTGCTGTTATGCTTCTGCTGGCGTTATAACGAAACACATTCGTAATATCCTTTTATTTTCATTTTCATTTTTTGATATTATCACTTTTGTACTATTGTAATATAACTGTAGCGCAGTATGGTCAAATTTGAACAATCACAGGGCAATGTAATCAGATACAAAGGTAAACTACATGGAAATGTAAACTTAAGTATAACCTAAAAAAGTAAACACATAAAGAAAATTAGAGTTGTTGTTTGGGCTATTTCCATCGTTTATGGAACTTACATGGTTCGATGTATCGGTAGTGTGTTTACTGTCGTAATGAGAGTAGCCCTGAGAAGGGTTGTTACATAAAGAAAAAGGAATATATCTTAAACTTTAACCTATAATACAATTATAGGGGAATGTGCACTTACTCAGAAGAATATGCAATAAGCCAGAACATAGTAACAGCCTAATCTGTGTTATATAATGTAAGTAAAGCTATATGACCGTAACCTTGTAGTGAATATATGCTATGTTGTCTGTAATATAAATGTTTCAAGATATTTCTTTGTATTTTCTCTAATAAATACAAATGTTGTTTATAAAAAGGTTACCAGATTATAGAAACATATTATAGAGCAACAATATGGAAAGAGCAAATAATAATAACTTCTGTTTGTTTCATATATGTAAAAAGAAAACATGAAATACGTCAAGAAACGTACATTATTTACATAACATTATATTACACCAC
Source organism: Trypoxylus dichotomus (assembly GCA_023509865.1). Taxonomy (NCBI): domain Eukaryota; kingdom Metazoa; phylum Arthropoda; class Insecta; order Coleoptera; family Scarabaeidae; genus Trypoxylus; species Trypoxylus dichotomus. The sequence continues at coordinate 13,951,740 of CM042078.1, forward strand.
TTAAAAAAATGTCTCTTATATCATATAAACATTATTTAATTAAGAATGTCTTTAAGTTATCGTTAAGGGTCTTCAAGTTTTTAATTTTGTAGTGTTGAGGAAGGTGATTGTATATTTTTAAGGTTTGGGTAACCTCACTTTTATGCACTGTAGCAAAACTTGTTTGAGAAATTCTAATTCTCCTAAGATTTTATAAAGTCATTGTAGTGCTTTTTAGCGAAACATGCGCAATCATTTATGTAGACACTAGACAGGTAAGCATATTGAATATTTAGAAAATCTGTACGCATGTTCCACTTTCGTTGAGATGGGAGGTGCAAAAGTTTTTGGACCGATAAATCCAAATTCGAAAATTTCAATATTTCTCTTAAAGGTATTTGCCAGAACTCGCTGTGCCATCTGTAAAACAGGAACGACATTTTGGAATAGAACAAGATTACATCTAGTCTGACATTGGTCGTGGGTCAACTTCTCGAGGCTCTGCAACCACAAACAAAAAATATCTACTTTTATTTTTACACGTAACTGTAAGTACATATATGATTGCCAACTGTATCATCACGGGGTTTAAATTTTGATCTGTGAATATTTAAAATTCTAGAAGCTTTGTTCCAATTGTAGCCCTAAAACTGTACATGTGGGCAGATGTTATTTGGGCATTCCCATATTTTAATTTTATTTTTTCAGTTCCTCTAGGACTAAATTTTAATATGTTTGTTTTTTTTGCAGGTTTAATTTGAGGTAATTGGCACTAAACCATTCTTCCGTTGAGTGTAATACATTACACATCTCTTCTTCAATTTTAGTGGTGACGCTGTCCTGCGTTACATTTGGTAAATCGTTTATGTATAAGAGAAAAAGGAATGGCCGTAGAATGGAACCTCTTGGTACTACTATTACTTATCCTTGAGCTTAAGGCATCATTTTGGAGGGAGGTGCTTTAACAGCGATAACGACGTAGAAAACGGTGTTCCGCAGTGGCTTATTTCATTGGCGGGTCTTTCTATGAAGACGATATAAAAAAAATTATTTTTTCGCTATGACGAATATCTGAGCAATGGTGGCAATTATATAGAAAAATAATTTAAGAAATTCTCTTTCATGTAGAAATAAACTTTGTTTTACATAAAATATTTAATGAGTTTTTCTTTCTAAAACTGCACTTGTTTTCCGGACAAACCTTGTATATCTCCCTTTCAAATTAGCTTAACCCGTTGGTTTTGTTGTTAATGGAACATACCTACTAAAATTTATATATATGGGACTGTATCGAGTAATTTTATCAACTGTTAACTGTTTTTTGTTCCTAAATTAGTTACTATTAAAAATTGTGGCATTGTCCACTGTTACAATTCGTGGGAGATCACACACTAAAGATACTTGTTCTTTTAAGAATTTACAGACTAGACTTGCAACAGCGTTCCCCATAGAATGTATAAAAACATACTTTGAACAATAATTAGACATAACAAGGAATATATATTGCCACTTTTTGAACTGGAAATGGATTCCATGTTCCGACATGAATACTTAACGAACTTTCGAAAAATAAATTAATGAGTTGTTCCTCTTCCAGTAAAGAAAAAGATAAGTACTTGGAAAGGGTTACATATCCCGATATATTAACCCTATTAGGAAAATAGTCTTTAAAAGTGAATTGAAACTATTTTAGATATTCAGTAGTATCCCCTTTTAATACATTCGTTAAGTTCAGTTTCGTATTCTGTTAAAATAGTTATGAGAGAACCAAAACATTCATATCCGTTTATCTTCAGACACTGAATCAAAATTTGATTTCGTTTAACATAGATTCGACTGCATCATGTCCACTAAAAATGGTAACAGCTGAATCTCGTAAAAGGCAGACTTAAATCTTTTTAATTAGAAAAGAATGTTACCTGAGTATGTACGGTTTCGCAGCCCAAAGAATGGTGAATATACAATCGAATGACAAATGCAATACAAATTCAAGGAAAAAATGCTTGAATTTCAGACTTCATCTCAAGCAAGTTTCGCTATTACCATAGCAATGGGTTCATTCCATATTCGCGTTCTTCTTTAGAGGTGGCAAAAGACCAGAAAATATTCTGGGCATTGATTTTACATCACTTGTGCACAGACCTTAACAAAAACGCCAGTTTATCGCATTCTTTTTTAATTCGTCATTTAATATTCCGCCATTACAATATTTTGTGGACGCGCATTACCTTTACTGGAATTAAATATGTTGTCTTCTAACAAAAAGTATTATTAGAAATCTATTAAAGTCACTTATTGGATAATTTATATTTCTTAAATATAGAAGAATGTCTCCCGATAGATATTCATCTTCCCAACAATAGGAAAGAAAACAAAATATCCGTTAATTATTCTTAAGCACCGTCTTAAAATGTAGAACAACTTAATTTGCCTAAACTCCCATCATCCCCATGCGTTCCATTGTCCCCATTGTACGCTTGTGTATAGGAGAGTTTTACCGATGAAGAGGTCCGGGTCCTTCTTACTGGGGACCCATGCACGGGGCCTGATGGCTTCCACTTTGTGCGCACTTCTACGAGTCCTCTCCTTCCTCTGGGACGCAGTTTCGCCCCCGTGCTCTTCTCTTTCTCCCGCTACGTGTATATATGTGTGTGTGCGTTTCGTTATCGTGCGGACTGTCATGCCAAAACACGGGCCCAGAATGTTATCGGCGATCTCTTTCAAATCTTGTTGAATGCATATAAGGGCTGCCGCGATCTTATCACCACGGTCCCAGCGTTCGCTGCAGGCGCGGCAGCTGCGAGTCGCTCTAACCCCGGACCATCCAAACTCCTCTCTCAACTGTACTGTACTCTCTGTGTTATGTTTCGGGTGTATTGAAGACCGACGGCGGACCGAGGGCTCCTCCGGGTTCTAGTTTGTAAATGCGAACACTGGAGAGATTCCGAAGTGAACCGTGAACTAGAGGACAGCATTTGAATTCTGTAAATTTATTGGATATTTGCTGCTAAGTGCGTATGTGTGAAAACCAATAAGACTAAATTATATTAACTAAGATGTTATTGGATAAATTTTGTTACGTAAACAAGGCGTATTTAGTGTTTATCAAGTGATTAAAGTATTTTCAGAATATAGATAGATATTTTTTAAGTTTTATCGTGTAAAAGGTCGCGTTTACTTCATTTCCGTTGGTACAACTACAATCTCGTATTTTAGGTACTTTTGGAAGTACTGTTGTTCTATACATTGTTTTCTTTTTGACTCAAAAGTACTTCCAATCAGAAAGTTCAATCCTAATATAATAATTGTCAACAGTGGCGTTAGAGTTCAAGCTTGAGTACTTCCTCTTCTTCTCATATCCTTATACCTTTTCAGGTATTGGATGAGGATTCCGGTTCTTACTGCACCCATTTTCTCCACTATCTTCTATTTCTTGCCATTGCTTTCATATCTTCTAAGCTTTTCCCTTTCTTCTACCCATTTCTCTAACCTGGTCCATCCATTTCCTCCTAGGTCTTTTTTTCTTTTATTAGGTGTTCTATCACCATTATTTTTCTTGTAATTCTATCTGTCTTCAGCCATACTATATGTCCGTACCAATTTAATTGCTTCCTCCTTATTTTTTTATTTCTTGCTTTGTTATTTTTTTAATACCTTTCTGGATCCTGCTTCATTTTGTTTTCCCCACTACTATTGGTAGATGTTTCATGTCCAGTTTTCACATGCATACGGTATTTCTGGGATTGTTACAATATTATTTATTTTTATCTTTCTCTTCGTATCAATATCTTTGTTTCCTAGAATTGTACCCTCTCCAATGCGTTGCCTCTACACTTATCTTCTTTATTGATTCTATTGTCTTGGTTTTCGTTTACGATCATTACCTCAGTTTTATTCAAGTTTGGTTCCATCTTCACGTCTTCTATTTCCTTCATCGAGATGTTCATTAGCTTTTGCATTTTATTTTTACAGTTTGCAATCAAGACCACATTATCTGCATATAATAAACTACTCACTCTTACGGGTTCTAGATTTCTGTACCCTATTATTGTGCTGTGCTGTCCGGTTTGTGCTTTTATTCGTTTGACTGCTCTGTCCATCATTAGTACGAATCTACGGACTTAGACTGTCACCTTGTTTTATTCCCTTTTTCATTTGGAATTCTTCTGATTTTGCCCTGGAATTTGTATCCTGAATCTTACTGTCCCGTATGTACTTTTGATGACATCTATCAGGGTTTTAGGGATAAGTTAGAGTACAAGGACTTCAAAGTAACTCGAGCAGGGTGAAACTTATACACTTATAGTGAAATTGTCAACTCTTTCTTGGGACATTTTTCTATAATTAGAAAATAGAGTATTATCACGGACTGATGCTAAATGTACCAAAAAGTTTGTTTCTGATTCATTAAAATGGTTATGGTATAGAGATTTTGATGTCAATTGCGAAAACAGCTCCTTATGTGCTAAAAGCTGGAGAATTGCTGATAACATTCTATACCAACATTATTCGCAGTACATTGCTTAAGGGATGTTACTGAAGAAAATATAGTATCAACACAATAGCGTAAATAAACATACATCCAATGGAAAGATGATCTATTTCGGAACTGCAAGTGAATCTGCACAGTTTAGAGCTCTATTTTGAAACTTCTCTCTTCCAGCAAAGCCGGTAGTAAGACGTGGTGGTATAGCTTGCGATCGTCTGCTACTATGTCAATAACTACAGAAACTTGCATATCGTCTTCTCAAAGTTCTATTCAGAGTTTATTAGATAAATGGCTAAAGTGGAAAAATAAGAAAAGTATGACTATGACATGAAGCACTGTATACTATATGTGTATGTACTGCACTATATACACATACAATATACATGTATACTGTATACTGTACTGCATATATATTGTATGTGAAGTAGTGTAACGAATAACAATGACAAAATAGATATTTATTAGTTATAAAAAGAAGAAGAAAGTACTGAATTTAAAATTAGTTTAATACAGTTTTCTGAAATTTGTGGGTCTTACATAATTTTATTTTTGTTGTATAATCTACTCTATGAAGTCTAACCTTTATAATGGCTCACAAATTTTCAGTACGGTCTAAGCTCTGTGTGGCCATTCGAGGCAAGATATCCTTTATCGTTAAAATATTTCATCATGACCTTTGACACGTAGGATAGAGCCGAATCTTGTTGAAAAACTACATGACCATTGCCATCAGTTTTTCTTAATTCTACTTCCAGCTTTAGTTTTAATAAATCGCTGTATTTTTGGGAGTTCGTCATATCTTTGATAGGCAAGTATCTGCATAAGAGAAACAGCACCAAACATAATCTTCAGCGGGTGTTTGGACCGCTTGATCCATTTTCACTGTCACTTATACATACAAAAACGAGGTCGCTCTCCTTCTACCAAAAAAATGGCTTTCATCTGAGGACATAACTTTCCTCCATTTTTAACAGTCTAGCTGACATATCTTTTGGTACAAAAATATATTCTTTTCATCATAGCAGCGCTCAGCAATTGTTTTGCTTGAGGTCTTATTGTATTCACTCCACCTTCTACAAATCTTTTTGTACGGTAGAGCCGTAAATAGTAACACCAACGTGTACTAAGTCTTGCTGAAGGTCTTGCTTTTCTAGAATTCTATTTACTTTTCCTTATTAAAGAAACTTCCCCTCACGCAACTATTTTTTCCTTTCTTCAACATTTTCTCTTTCTCTTCACTTCAATCGACCCAGTTTCCTTCTTTTGTTTTAAAATTTTGCTTACAGCTTCCAAGCTTACACCACACTCACTGGAAAATTTTTTTAAGTCATTAATGTGTGTTTTAGCATTTTTTGGTCGCTTTTTTGAAAGTGACACCAATTTTATAATGAATTATGGAACAAATAAATATTATATCAGTGTAGATACAATTTTTATAGTACGTAATATTCTTTGAAAGTATACAAGAAAACAACACATCTTGAGAATTCTTGTAGTTTAAAAGGACGTGAATTTGCATTAGATATCGCGGGCAACCTTAGGCTAGCAATCTCTGATCTAGCTTTAGTTTTGTTGTGTAATATTTCATCAGGGCGGATACAAGACTTAACATTTTTTCCTTTCTTCTTTTCTATGAGATACAGATATATTTGGAGCCATCCAATAGGTTATAAAAAATATGTAATTTACGAATTTTTAAAGCCTAGTAGGAAATATCATATGGAGTTATAATTTTTACAATTTATTCGGTAACACTGAGAGCCCACACAGTCCCGGAACACTATTTCCTAAATGAATAAATAATTTGTGTGGTGTAGCGTTTATGGTCACTTGATTTTTTTTATTTTCACAATTTATTAATTTGAATTAATATTAATATGAAACTCTCATTGGCGTTAGTAATAATATTACATCTACAGAAATTGTAATATCTAGGCATTAAAAATGATTTGAGTTCAACTTCAGTTCCGTGATGTAGTGGTTAGTAACTTCCGCCGTAAACGAAGGAGTCGCGGGTTCAAGAATACAGAGACTGATATATTTTTTTAAATTTGAAGCGTTGGCATGTGGTGTTTGACCACTGTATTAAGTTCTGACAATATCTTCAACTATCATTCTGGTTGTATGAAACCAGCCACTATATTATACAGAATTGTGAAATACAAGACGTCATCGTTTTCATTTGTTCCTTATCATGAACCTATATATAGCCTTAATAAGCAGTTATGAAGCATGTAGTATTATGTTATATGCATCTCTTTTTATTTCTTGTCTACGAATTAACCTGATTTCCTTTTGGAAGATAGTCCAAGTGCCCAAACTTCCATGAGCAGCAGTGTACACAATCAAAGCACCCGCATTTGAATTGAATTCACGCATAGCGAAACAAAGATAATAACCTCATCATGTCCGCACGATGAAGGTATATTCACTTCCACATCAGCTATTATCTAGATTAAAAGATTTCGTACCGTACAATCGCTGACAAGCATCCATTTAGCCAAAGAGAAACACATAAGCAACGCACACTCGATCCACATACACATGCATGTGTGTGCATAAGTAGGTATAGACGTCATACAACCTAGCAGTACTACCAACAAAAGTGGAAAAAACTCTCGCTATTCTCTCCAATGTATGTATGTACGAACGTTCACATTCATTGTAGCGACGTGTCACGAAAATCTATAATGAGGAGCGCTGCTATGACGTTTCATCAAAGGTAGGATGATCTTCTTTCCCTTTTTAACGCGCGACAGTACGATGTGCAAAGGGAAATCGCTGACGTGTACGTAAATACCCTACGGGATAGACGATACTGTATTTGACATTTCCATCTGGACCCTATCTGAAGGATAAAAAGATGCATCTGGATGATAAGGGCCGCAGCGTAGCGATTCGGAGCAGATAACTAACGACATTGAATGGTTTGCATCGGTGTATGTACTCCCGACAGCGTGTACTACATTATATTATGTCCTGGGTACTATAAGGATACTCATTCTACATTCAGGATAGTGTAACTGGAAGTTTTTCTGCCTTCGAATACCTATATTCATATATACATACTTTTACTGTATTTCAATGAGTGCATTAGTGACACTGTGGTTACATTATTGGCATATAAACTGAATCCTAGAGTAAACAAAAGAAAGGTACATTTGTATTAGTTATATTTCTTGCAATTTATTAAATTCAGTTTAAATTTTGAATATGTTTACTTGTTTTTCAATTTCTGAAACTTAGTCTTGGAATTCCAAGTTGAACATACCCGAAGTCGGGGTTCATCGTATGATTTGTATGTGTATGAGTCGGATTAGATTGATGATGGCGAATCGACGACGTTCATTGTTATGTTCGACGAGTGTTAATAAATTTCTTAACCAATTTCCGGCATTAGAATACACTGGCACTATTATTAAATGTATTGTTTGCAATAACAACATTTTACAGTATTTACAAGAAACTCACGCAATTTCAGTAAACCAGCGACTGGTTTCAGATACCGAAATCCATACTCAAATAGAGCAAATTTCCAAAAATTATTCAATTTTTTTGGACAATATTTCCAAATTAGAGAACACCAAACTTACATGAAACGCTAAATATAGTAGATTACCTCAAAGGCTCGTTAGAAAATCTAACAGATAGTATAGGAAGATTAATAACGGATAAATTGTGTGCAGTTATAAACAGGAATCCCGATTTTCAAACTATAGTGTGTATAGATAAGAGTTTAACTGAATACCAAGAGTGCGAATATGATACGAACGACCTTTTTAAATTCGCCAACACCACATCATTAGACGCAGAACGCTCCTTTTCCAAATACACCAACATATTTTAACCTCGCCGTAGGAGTATAATTGAGTCAGCACTGCTGATGCTAATGATACAGCAAATGACGATTGCAAGGACTGTGTGGATGTACAATTCACAGGTATAGCAGTAAACTCCACTCACACAAATTAATTAATTATGCGGAACGCAGCGTTTCGGGAGCACGTGGGCTCCCATTGTCAACCGTGTTACCGACTGCGACAGTCGGTAACACGGTTGACAATGGGAGCCCACGTGCTCAACGCTGCGTTCCGCATAATTAATTAATTTGTGTGAGATTTACTGCTATACCTGTGTAATGATACAGCACTACAGCGTATCTCTCTCCATCAACACACCCAAACTAAAATAGTGAGTAATTAACATTACATTCGTTATTTTTAATATTGATAGTAACCTACCCTACTATGAAAGCAGTCGTACTTATTAATCTCTTTTAGTAATAGAACACCCCACTTTTGCATGTTAATAAAAATATACTAATCTGTTAGAAGAATTGCTAACTTTTTGGATCAGTACCGGGATAAATTTTCAAAAAGAATGTTTGTAAAAATTAGTGTCGAATTGGAAAAGATTCAAAAGTAACTGCTACTGATTTAGTAAAATCATTTGCAGAAGTGACCAAACATTTTTCAAAATATATATGGTATTATATTCAGGCTGGTCTAACAACAGGTATGTACATTGAGTAACCGGGGATTAACCAAAATTTCGTTTTCTTTACTTTAGCACCCACCATAAAAAGAAAGATAATTTTTAAAAATTTGTGGGCTATAAACTAAGATATTAAGCCACTTTCTATAAGCAACCTGCTTTGTAATAACTTGCTTTTCTGGGACAAAATGCTAAATTGTTAAAAACAGACATTTCAAAATGTATAGAAATAATATTTTAAATACGTATACATACACGATGTGTAGTCGTAGAAAGAATAAGTAAACCGTCAAACATCAAATAGAAATCAAGAATAACTTTTGAAATTTAAATTTACTAAAACAACCAATGTTGGCAACTTCAAGGAATACAAACCGTGATATATAAATAAAATTAATCTGAAATTGCAAGTTAATAGATATGAATTTTGGGTTTTGACAATTTCAACCATCTCTAGAAATTCTCGTATTTTCTTGTTCGTTACGAATTTTAAAATGTAGGGGTATTACTTACAAGGAAAGGTTCCCGGGTATCAAATTCGGATCTTAATGAAACTTGGTAGGTAAGTAGAGTATGTTGTGCTGAAATGTGGTATATACAGAGTGTTACATTTAAGCACCACCCTCTGATGCTAGAGTTGATTATAGTAATGTGGAAAAGCAATTAACGCAAATTGCTCATCTTTAACAATTATGCAGACTATTCCAAAGGTAATATCAACAAAAGAACTTATATATTATGCTACGGAAGTACTACATATACATACACCAGAAAAGGCAAACAGTTAGTCTATATATTCCTAGTTGATACAGTTTTAGGTAGTCCAATTTGCTTCGTATTAATTAAATTAGATTAATGAATTAAATTTTATTAAAGTACATAACTAACATACAATCGCCAATTGATAAGGTATCAGATGCAGCTCTTGTTAATCTAACAGGATATAAATAAAACCTGACAAAATTGACACATTGCCGTGTGTGGTTGTTTGTTATCCTAAATATTCAAAAATATCACATTTCATTAAAACTAAATATTTACAAACCACGCCCTATTATTAGAAAACTTATAGTTAAGGTATTATTGTCTTTTAATACCAATTTTAAAGATGTACATACTTTGATATTGGCGGTATTTGTTCAATTCTAGATATTTTGGTAATATACCATAATTTTTTTTTGTTAAGGTATAAAAAACAAATATATAATAGAGATAACGTTGTGATTTTATAATACAACAATTATATATCTACTCGACGAATTCAAAAGCAAGCAGAAATTACGTATAAAGGTGTTACAAATGCATCTAACACAGTCCTATAATATATATAATATCTGTATTTGATAAACTTGTATCTCCACTACTGATACCACTAAAAGAATCTGGTGACAAGTTTAGGTCCCAAGTACAACAAACTCTATTCCAACCTGCAAACGTTGTTATACAAGTCTCATCCTCAGGTAAATTAACCACTGATGATTCAACAATTGCTTTCTTAATATTTATTTATCAAGCATTGGATTAGAATGTCTTATACCTTTAGATCCATGGACAGGTCACTGTCCAGAGTCTTTCAAGAAGAGGTTGCACCCAACGACAATGTTCAAGTACTGACAATACAAAACAGATGTGATTCAACAACTGGGCGTCTGTGGACTTCAAATATGGAAGGGATTTAATCGACGATTCTCTGACCTAATCTCACAAAATTGCAATCATTAATTCACAATCAATTATCGTCCTCTAAATATATCAATTCGTTTGCATATGCCTGGTACAAGTTATATACAGAATCGACCTGGGTCATTCGAACATCGCATGAATTTTGCCTTTTCAAACCAAGACCTTCCGTTTCATCCCCGTTACTTTCAATGTGATGCTTTTGCATTCATTCGTTGTTCTTGGTGCAAAAACATTTTATGCTTTAAGCAATTTTTTGACGACTTTCATTACTATATCAAATCATAAATACATAGTTTAATACCCATTTGTATGAATTATGAACATTATGGCATAATAAAATGCAATTTTACTAATTAATGATGGTTTTTCTTAATGGAAGATGTATGCAATGTATAGATGGTTTTGGTGTTAATAGCATAAGGTATGACTTGGTCTACACCTTAGGAACACCCTATATTGAAGATGCTTTAAAATCAATAAAGGATGTTAAAGATTAACAACTTGCGTTAATTTCTTTTCCATATTACTATAATCAGCTCTAGCATAAAAGGGTGGCGCTTAAATGAACCATCCTTCATATACAACGGTCATGTATCATGAAAGACCTAAGGTACAATATTTGTATTTAAATTTTTGTTGTATCTATTTCCGTTCAATAATCAAATCAAGAGAACTGAAAATCTGTGAATTTTCAAAGGGGTGTTTCACCTCCTCAGAGTGAATTTCAGCGCAAACATTTTTTTTGCTTTCAAATCTCAACTTACTCTACTTACCTACCAAGTTTCGTTAAGATCTGAATTTGTCATCCGGGAACCTTTCCTTGTTAGTCAGCACTGGAAAGCATGCTAATGATGCTGTAGCGAATTTGTGCGCCACTCCACATCAACAACACAATCAAACAAAAATAGTAAGCTATTATATTCGTTATTTTTAATATTGATAGTCACTGAGCAGCACGATATTGCAAAAGTATTCGTTTCTGCTGCCTTAATTATAATTCTCCAAGTAAAAGAAAATATAGGTAAGACACTCTGTAAACATTTTTAACGAAATGATTACCTAAACAAATTCAAGTCCCAAAATAGGTACCTGCTGCATTTAAGCAAATATACCTATGTATATATATTTGTATATAGTACTACAATACAGCAATATTCCATTTATTTCGGGAATGCGCACTTTCAAAATAACTAGAACGCATAATTGCGTCCATTGTAACGATGTCAAAACTTCGGATTAAGCTATTGTATCATTCTTCAACGTCTAAACCCGAAAAATATAGGTTGGACCACGACTTCGTATCGTAAAGTAGAGAAGAGAAATGGAGAAATACAAAATATTTTCACAGTTCTTTCTCGGCTATTATCTCCGCCTCCGGTACCGTGTTGTACGGTATTATTGTGATTCTTACGTGTCTAACACCGGGATTATGTGCATTGTTGGGAAGCACGGCAGGTTCTTGACTGTCCTTTTGTGTCATATTGGTTTACCTATTCACGAAACGATATTTGTCTACAGGCAGCCTTTGTACGTCTTACAAAGTATAGTGTCTTTATTCAGTGAAAGATTAAGGAGTGATACAAGGGAAGAAATGAAAGGAGTGTGGGATATATCTACGTTAGAAAAGTTTATGCGTGTGAAGTGGAGATGTATTTGTTTATGACTCCATTACTTGGAATAACTAATATTAAACTGGAATTTTATATTAATATGTTTTGCTAGTCATTGTCATTTAAAGCAAAACTCGCGTACGGTGAATTGAATGAAATTAAAAAGAAGTTTTTTTCTACACATCACAAAGCACTGCTTGAAATTGCAGTTTGTGTTTCTGTTCATTAAAGTAGGAGATCTCTTAACTTTCAGTGAAGATGTTTGATTAAATAAATTAGCACAAAGCCTAAGGTGAAAATGGCAACTGAAAAATTGCATTATTGAGTTGACACTATAATTTTGAAATTTGAAAGTTGACGAGTCAATTGGAACTCATCCCACTGATATCTGTTGTGAATAATTAGAATCGTACAATTTACTGTTAACATTATAGTTTAATATAAAAGATCTTTCAATGAAATTCAATAAAACAGGACTTTCTGTAGCAAAGTATTAAAATATTTATTGATTTATAATACATTTGGGTATTACGTATGCTACAGAATACCTTGTAAATCGCCATGGCTTTGTTGACACATGCATACTCTTTTGCCAAAATTCACAATAACACTATTGTATACATGTGGCTGTATTTCATTGATAGAGCGTATAATTTCGGTTTTCAATGCTTGGGTGATCGCAGGCTTATTGGTATAAACCTGTGAATTCAGATAACCCCACAGCCGGAAGTCCAGAGGTGTTAAATCGCAAAAACGTGGCGGCCAATTCTGGTCACCAAACCGGGAAATAATACAATCAGGAGCAAACTTGAGCAAGACAGTCAATGTTTCATAGGTGGTATAACGTGGCACCGTTCTGATGAAACCACATATCGTCAAGAGCAATATTGTTCAATTGAGGCACAAAAAACTGGGTTATCATCAAATGGTAATGTTTCCCATTTGCAGTTACTGCGTTACCTTCCTCATCTTCAAAGAAATGTTTAACCATCGGACGCGTTCTTCTATCGCATAGTAATCAATGTTTACTAACTCTCTTTTGCCAACTTTCGTTCTGTCATGTCATAACTACTAGTCATTATGACTGTCAAACATGGCGGGCAATTTAATTCTTGCGCTCTTATTAAAACCCCCTTTAGTGGTACAAAAAGCGCGTGTATTTAATCTCTAAAACAATGCAGTACAATGTTCTCTAATAAGAAGTAAACCTCAAAACTATTCATCAAACAGTATCCACTTTGAAAACTGAATATAATGTATTTTAAATTATTAGAAATTATTATGCATTTCACCCAATAAAACAACAATAACATAGACAGACCCAAAAGATTACTTCGATATTTCAACACAATTTCAAAAATAATGTTTAACTTTTGTACTTTACCTTTTGTCTATCACATTAATGGGCAGCTATTCGACATTGGCTATAAAATAAATGGAAGATTTACTTTTTTGATGACAGTATTAAAAAAGGATAATTAGACTATGATTGACTATCTTTATACGATTAAGGATAAAACAAACAAAGTGTACACAAATAGCTCAGTAAACTCCATACCACATGAATTAATTATTTAATCTGGACACAATGTTCCGAGAGCGTGTGGGTAATATCTATTAAACCCAAATGTGCAATTGGAGGTAATCTGTTGAGCAAGCTTGAAGCAAGCTCATGAATATTTATTTCGTACCTGTATAATTCTCTAGAACAATTTGCAGTTTTAATTTGCATAGCCTCCAGAGGCTGAAGAAGTTTTGATCGAAACCGAGAAACAACGCCGCATTACAATGCGAACCAGCATCAGATGCGCCACACCACTCAAGAATGTAGAACAACGGTTTACAACCGCGAAAATATCAGAACCAATATATATTGGTTAAGACAATATACATTAGTTTTAAATCTAACACACTCAAATTTGAATAATACTGAGCTACTACATGAATAACAATTAATAACTAAGGTCAGCAATACCCAGTGGAACAAAATATAAAACAGAGACCCAACTTGAATTCTCTTGGAAGCAGTCCAATAATTGATGAAATTAAAACATTCACGGCATCCGGTAGGATTCGAACCCACAGCTCCTGTTCTCTAGACAGCTGTGGAGCCAGTTATACGTATGAGAACGCAACATATCTGTGGACATTGTTAGATCGCAATATCTGGACAGACAATATTTTTGTGCCAAGTGTACAACTAATTAAATTAATAATATAACTCCAATTGGCTCCAAATGACAAATTCCAATTTCCTTTCCATCCGGTAGGATTTCAGGCAAAAGACGAATCATTTTCGATACAGTGATCCCACAATGTCCGCAAATACGAAGGTTGTCCTTTAAGATTTGTATATAGAGCTGGAATAAAACAATAGATGGCTTTCAAAGACGAAGACTAATGCACCTTTCCATGCGCTCGAACCAACTTTGGAAGAGGTTATACCACTTGTTTGTTGGTACAGACCAAATTGCGTTTTTGAACGCATCGACTGCTCTATCTGACGACTGGAATTTTCGACCATACAGTCCGTTCTAGGCTTTTGGAAAGTAAAGAAATCGCCAGGGCTTAGATTTATACTGTACGAAAGACGGTCTAGCAATTCAACATTTTTTTGCGATTGTCTTGCATGCTGTATACGAATTTGCATTTTCTTGCGACAAGCAAATGGTTGTGTACCAATAGGCAGTAGCAATTCCTTGGTCTTATAGAGGAATTCTTGCTACCCCCGAGAAAAAAAATCGCGATCATCTATATGAAAACACTTCGAAAACGAATGACTTTTGCCGGCTTTTCTTCACCTAAGCCAAACAGACGACTGGCGTTTGTATTTTGGCTTATATGAGTAAATCCAAGATTCACCAAGATCTCCACTGACGATGTTGTGCACATTTCTCCGGCCTTGACGCGGTCTAGAGCTTTTGACATTAATTTGCCCTAATTGCTTTCTGTTTTTCAGTCAACAGATGCTGTGTCTAACTGGAAGCTATTTTTTACACAAAATTCTTGATGCAAAATTTTTTTAACTGAGGTCTTTGAAATCTCCAATAATGCCTCAATTTCGCGATATGTCATATGTCAATCTTCGTTGATAATCTTGCGCACAGCACCGATGTTTTCCTGAATAACTCCCATCTTTCATGCACCTGCTCTTGGATCGTCACTAAAACTAATACGCCCACGTTTGAATTCTCTACACCAATGAGAAATTGTTGACTGATGTGGTGGGTGCTTCATTGCTGAAAAGAGACGCTGAAATGTTCTCGATTTAATTCCATTTTTCAACTAACTCTATGTTCCAACATGCAAAACTTAAAAGACGTCCCTCGTACATCGTAAAATTTTGTTCGAGATATTAAATGTGAATTGTTCCTTGTCTCTGCGACGTAATTGGTTAACGCAGCTGTCTAGAAAACAGAACCTTTGAATGCGAATTCCACCGGATGCCGTGAAACTTTTAATTTACAAGTTCATTAATTTAAACGGTAGCAAAACCAACGAAGGTAGCATTATTAATTTAAGCGAAACCTTGTGTAAGAATAAACATGAATCGCAATTAAATAAACGAATATTCTTTAAATTATCCAGTATTTCTTGTTCTCCACTTTTAAATATTCACCATCGCATTTATTTAATAGTTTAATAACGAACCTCTTTAACATGTTATTGTTATAAATCTTTCAAGATATATCTTACCTAAGCCCGAACGGACGATAATTATATACGTTTTATTGTAACGCCAAATTCGATTTCAAAGCGAGATACGCGAGTGAACTCGCTGCGCCGCTGAACCGTTTTCTCGACGTCCTCTTTGACGATAATTTTATAGGGAAATTTATTATTTTATCAAACATAATGTGTATGATGCATGGCATCGCGAATGTTGGAAGGTGGAGCGAACGCACCGGTAGTACGAAGTAATAGCGGTAGTTGTACCTATATGTACCATATTTAATGTCTCATGTGCATTTCGACGTAATTATCGACGATAATTTATTATTTTTTCACACGTGATCGTTAATTTTATTTAATAAATTTGCAGCTGCACGCGAAACCGTTGGAAAAAATACAAGTTTAATGCGTGTTAGAATGAAAAATACGAAAAGTTTGCATATACGACAGTGCAAATAAATAATAAATAGTTTGTGCAGTATATAGATCTAACCGATGAGAATATAATGATAATTGTAAAGATGCTTCTATAAGGACAAAGCCAAGCAGTGAGTGTCCTAGGTTGTCGTTGCAGTCGCCAAAAATGATTCAAACATCCTAAAATCAATTGCTAAAAGTGACGAAACATAATGTGGAATGGAAGTCGAAAAATTCATCACAAGCCAAGAAAACAGGGAATGTTCAATCATAAATCAAAACAATGCTCATTACATTCTTCGATAGCGAAGGAATTGTCCACAAGGAATTCGTCCAAACTAGAGAAACAAATACAACCAAATATTATCTCGAAGTTCGAAGTGTCTGATGGCCTGAATCCGTCGTATTCTATCCGAATACGTGATCCAAGATCTAATGTGTGTTGCACAATAATGCATCGAGTCAATCCTCACTCACTGTTCGTCAGTTATTGGCTCGAAATCAAGTCTGTGTGTTGAATCATCCGCCATATTTACCTGATTTGTGACTGTAGGATGTCTCTCTATTCTCTAAATTAAATTAAAGTTAAAAGAATGTTTTTTTAAAGACATTTCGACCATCAACTCAGCTACGAGGGCGACCCTAAATGTTCCCCGAATCAGCAAAAATTGGCGCACGAGGATTGAAGTGAGCACTTTTTTTTATAGTAACTGTCAAAATTTCAGGCGTCTACTGTCAATAGTTGTTGTTTAAGAGTGTGTTTTGTGTGACAAGTCACGTGGTTTCGTAAAATTGGATAAAATTGAATTCCGTGCAGTGACAAAACTCTTCTGGATGGCTGGTAAAGCGGCCACGGAAATTCGAAATACTTTGCTAGAGGTTCGCGGCGGACGTACTCCATCAATTTCGACCATCAGCTTCTGGGTAAGCGCGTTCAAATATAGCCGTACAAGTGTATGTAATGAACCGCGCAGTAGACGCCCAAAAACCGCTACAAACGATGAAACGGTTGACAAGATTTATAATGTCATGTCAGCTGATCGCCGATTTAAGCTGAACGAGATAGCAAAGACAACAGGCATCTCAGAAGAACGCATTGGTCATATCCTACACGAGATTTTGGGCATGAAAGAGCTTCCGGGGCGATGAGTACCGTGTTTGCTCACTAAGGAACAAAAACGTGTGACCGTTTCGGAGGAGTGTCTAGCCAGGATGCAATGCAATCCAAGGAATTTTTTCATGCATTTCGTAACCGTGGATGAGACCTGGATCTACCACTACATACCGAAGACCAAGAAACAGTCGAAGCAGTGGACTTTTCCGAGCGAATCGGCTCCGAAGAAAGCAAATACAGTCCCATCGGCCGGAAAGGTCATGGCGACCATTCTTTGGGATTCCCAAGGTGTGATTCCCATCGATTATCTGGAGAACGGAAGGACGATTACGGAGCAATGCTACAGCGATTTATTGACCTGATTCGAAGCAGTATTGAAGGAGAAACGACCTCGTTTGCAGCGGGAAAAAGTGCTTTTGCACTACGATAATCCACCGGCTCATTCATGCCACATCGTCATGTCCAAAGTGGATGAGTTGCGCTACGAATTAGTCTCTCATCCTCCGTATTCACCGGAGCTAGCCCCCAGTGACTTTTTCCTATTCCCAAACCTGAGAAGATCACTGGGAGGAAAGAGATTTGCCTCAAATGAGAAGGTCATCGTCGCTACAGATGGCTATTTTGCACACCTCGAAACATCCTACTTTTCCGACGGCTTGAAGAGACTGGAGCACCGTTTGAAAAAGTGTATTGATCTTTGAGGAGACTACATCGAAAAATAAAAATAAAAAACCAGATCAATACCGTGTTTTTCCTGTCAATCTTGTCATTTGTAGGAAACATTTCAGGTCGCCCTCGTACAACACGAGCACTACAGACAATTCAACAAAATGACTTAGAAGACGCATTTGAATCACTGTTGAATCGCTGTAACAAGTGTACTGAAACTGGAGGAGAATATTTTTAATAAAAGAATTGAAAGATTTGTTGTTTCAATGAGTTTTCCCACGGCCAATCTCGAAATTTATTTGTCACACTCTGTATACTGCTTCTTAAAAAATATATATAAATAACCTCCTGTAAAGGGCACAATACGTTTACGTACATTATATACTTAGATAAACAGCACAGCTTCTTTTGAATACCATGAAATCGTCTAAGTTTTGCTATTTTTCCATACAGAAGCTAGAAATTCAATAAATCATGATAAATCAGACGCTGACCGCTACTTCTCCACCGTTTCTCGCAACAATCGCATCGACAATAAGCTTGTTTTCTCTGCAATTGTACACGTTTTGCCATAATATTTACAAAGCACGCCCCTCTTGACCGAAAAGCGTGAACATAAAACCAACAAATAATCACGAATTGTACTCCGAACTGAGCCTCAACAACCACAAGTAGCTCTGCACAATGCCCGGATGTTTTCTCTCGCTGTCAAGCTCGAGTATTATATTGCTAAGCAATCTTTATAAAGACGCACTCAATATTTGTGTTTGTATTTGAAAGAAGATATGGGATAACTTAGTGGTTGGGTAAAATTAAAATAGAATTCTACTTACAATTAGTGGGCATGCAAGTCAATATCTTTTTTAATAACAAGAGTGTGTAATAAATTTTTCTTGAAAAACATAAATTTTAACGCTATGTTGGAAATTTGGTTTGGTTGCAAATCGTAATTGATACTTCATAACGATTGTAGACAGTATGATTCGCAGGTATCGCATTAAACTCCACACAAATTAATAATTTATTCGAAACGCAGCATTTCAAGAGCACATGGACTCTCTTTGCCGGTAACACGGTTGACAATGTTACTGCCCTGATGTTTTTTACATCTGTTTTAATTCTGTAGTCCTTTTCTGGATTATCTTGGCCTGACAATGTGCAAATGTGCACGAAACCTGTAGCCATTGATTGATTAAATTGTCTGAGCTACTTGGTTCCGTTTTCTTCCCTTTTTCCTACATCTAAATTACGTTGAGGGTTGTGGAATTCATGCTAGAGATTTCTGTGAACAAACAAGAGCGGATCTAAGTTAGAACCCTGTGGTACACCTAGAGTTAAGTTAAATTCTCTCGGCATGCATCCATTGGAAACTGCGTAACACCTCTTCTGAGTTAAATAAAATTGGATGAATTTAATAACAGATGGAACAAAAGCGAGATCATCTAGTTTGTACAGCAGTATGTTATGGTTGACGCAGTCAATTGTCTTAGAGATCCATATAAATTACATCCACCTGACCGCGATTACCCAATACCTTATTAGTGCATTGAAATATTATTGCCAGACTTGTAACCGTTGAATGATCCGTGACAACCATGTGGACTGTTAGAAATACTGGAACAAGCATTACCAGAGTGGATCTCTATGGCAATATATTTTTTATTTTTCGATATAGTCTCCTCTACACTAACGCACTTGATCCATCGGTGCTCCAACATCTCAACGGTCTCTTGGAAAAATTGTTGTCCGATCTCTGCAAGACACCTCCCTACAGCTTGCACCACTTCATAATTACTGGAGAATTTTGCACTACGTACGATATCTTTTAATTTGGGGTCCAGCCTTTTATCACTAGGGGCTAGATAATGCGAATATGACGGGTGCTCCACTAATTCAAAGCCTGCGTTGTGTATAGCAGGCATAGCAATACCAGATGTATGGTTGGGTACACTATCCTGATGGAACAGCATACCGTCCCTTAACTTTCCTCGGTGTTACTCTTTAGTAGCGTCTCGCAATTTAAAAATCCATTGTGCGCAGTAGGCCCCTGAGCCTCCTTGAGCATCCCAGAATACAGATAGTAAAACCTTTCCAGCAGACATACGACCTTAAATTTGCGTGAAGGAGGAGAACCGCGATGTTTCCACTCTCTACTTTGGTCTCGGGACCATAGTGGTGCACCCACGACTCATCCATGGTCATATACCGACTAAGAAAGATCTATTTGCTTGCTTGGTACCTTTTCAAAAGCCCGATTTTTTTTGATCAACTGTTAACGTTCGGGGCACCCATCTTGTACTCATCTTTTTCATATGTAATTCTTTAGTCAGTATGTTGTGCACCACATGATATGATATGTCAGTATCTTCCACAATGTCCCTGATGCGCCCTCGTCGGTCTTGCGGTACGATATCGTGTACCTTTTTAATGATTTTGACCACACTGATTTTCACAAGAAATTTAACATCTCGACCCCAGCGTTTGACTATATCATAAGAATCTGCAGACGTTGCAGATGTTAAGTTGGAGACATGCCTTTTTTCTGGAGGTATTTTATTACGGTTCTTGTTCTACAGGATTCATTTTTATGAACAATTACAATACACAATTCAAGAATTAGCCACAGCATAACAACACTTTGAGATACAAACTTGATCGGCATCGGTCTATTCAATGGTGTATTCAATGTACTAGGGATCAATTATCTTCGAAAAACTTAGGAGAACTAAGAATTTAGCTGGATATTTCCTTTTCTCATAAATAACATTAAATTGATGAAGAACTTTTTATTTAGTAATTTACAAAATAATTTTTAATCGGAATGTCATTAAATCAAACATTATTGAAACCGAAATTCGTATTAAATAAAATACTTTTTAAGAATTCTTTTAAACCATCGCATCTCGGAAGTTACAACATTCCAAACCAACTCGTAGAACGTATTTCAATATTCTTAGACAGAATTTATAACCTATCATCATCAAAGCCTTCTTAATCTAGGAAATTCTTCGATTTAACCATAAACTATACATCAGTTTCTCTTACGGTGAGGCTGGAATCGAAACATTTCCTCTCTACTGACCAAAAAATCTGCTTTCTCATTTAACGACAACCGACCGAATATAAATAAATTCTTTTCGAGAGAAAAGAGAGAACGGTTCTTCCCGAGAACAGTCGTAATCCGAATGTGTGGTCTCGATATACGTAGAATACAACGTCCATGCTGTGCGGGTCAGTGTTTTGACAATAAGGCAATTACGGGTAGGCTCTTGCTACGAGTCCAGGAGCGCCACCGCTTGACAGATGATTAATATGTTCGCTTTATTAAATTATCATCTCTCGCAAGGACCTTCTGCGACGACAAGGACAACGCCTGTGTTTAAATGGGATACTTTTTGTGTTCTAGGTTTGGTTTCTGTGTGAAAAGAATTTATGCATTTTCAGATTATTGTGTTGGATATATGAACATACACATAGCAGAACGGTTTACCTGTCTCAATAAACATAGTACTTAGAAAATTCGTATTGCAATATTAAATTTTATCCTACTTTTGCAAAAGAAAGTAATACTATCCCTTTTAATGAAAAAAAAGTGCAGTACATACGGTAGAAAGTAAATACAATTAATCACCACAATGTTTTAGTCTCCTGAACACCCGTTTGGTGGCGCATTTCAAATACAAATTGTTGACAGTAGAAAATTTGTTATCAGTTGAAACAGCTATCCGACCCGAGAAGACCCTTGGTGTAGCTATGTATGTATTTGTGAGTATTAAGTGTACAGTGTACTCACACCATAATCATATTTATGCCTTTGTATTCCATAATTCTTTTCCTTTCTTATTTATTCGGTAATTGCGGCATTTTTAGTATCTGGTAAGTTGATTATTTTAAATAAGTTTTGTCAAAGTTCTCGACAGTGTTCTATATTACTTGGTATGATTTGTTCTATGTTCTTCTATAGTAACTGGACATATTAGAACAAAATTTATTTTTTTTATTGCATTTCTCATTGCATATTATTATAAGAAGGCAGAGTTATCATTTAATTTTGATTAATTTTAGGTCTTTTATTATCTGTGAAAAATTATGTATGTAACCAATATGAAGCGTTGTTGAGTCCCGGAATGTAGCGATAACAGTAGCCGAACACATCGATTTACAAAAGTTGATGAGTCTTCACCCACGTTTTCAAAGCCTTTCAGTAGAAGAAATTTATAGAACTTATGTGATATGTGAAAGACATTTTGAGAAAAATAGCATAGTACTTGGTACAAAAAGGGGTTTAACTTGTGATGCAGTTTCAACATTGTGTACGCTAGGTATTCAAAAATAATTATAGGTTATTTCAAAACTATGATATCTCTTCGTATTTTATAATACAAGAAAGTACTATTGTGCCTGATTAATAATAATAATCCTTTATTACCCAACAGCCCAAGGGCCAATTACAGGACAAATTACAATACAATTCTTATTTAAAATAAAAAAAATAAAATAATTGAAATTGTGTTGCCTACAATAATGATATGCTGAAAATGTATATAATAATGAAACAAGAAAAAAAAAGGGAGACTCACAAAAATGGTTCCAGATCCCGTTTATTTGCGTTCCTCACCATGTGGCTGAAAGGTGCCTTAAGCAAAATGTTGGTATTAGCTCTAGGTACTTGAAATATATTATAGTAACGAGTATGACGAGTAGGTACGGCAAAGTTTATTTGCGCTTGAAGGGCTGGTGAGTCGATATTATTTTTCAGAATCCCGCAAAGAAACTCCACACTGTTACGCTCGCGCTGGTCAGTAAGGGATAGAAAATTATGCTCAACAAGTAAGCTATAATACTCGATACCTCTTGCAGGATACACGTTGCTCATTCGAAAAGGGAGATACTTTAGAAATCTCTTTTGAACGCGTTCGATCATGAGCTCTTGGTATAAATAACGGGGATACCAAACAATGGAGGCGTATTCAAGCTTAGAGCGAACGTAGGCATAATATAAACGTTTCAGCACACCTAAATCAGAGAAATGCTTGCAAGAACGCATGACAAAATCGAGAGTTTTGGAAGCAGAACACCAATACCCAAAGTTTTGATATTGCGTGGTGTGGCTGCATCATTAATCTGGTAGTTATAGTGTAAAGTAGTGTGAGTGTTATTGTAGGAAACCACAGTACACTTGTTGATGTTCAGAGGGAGATAATTGACCTTGCTTCAAGTGTTAATACGAAGAAGATTGTCTTGTAAAGGTTTACAATGGAAAATGCTACCAACAGTATTAAATATCTTTAGGTCAGCTGCGTATGCTAAGACGTGACATGTAAACAGACATAGTAAATCATTTACTTAGAAATTGAAGAGAAGTGGTCCAAGATTTGAACCTTGAGGAACACCTGATGTTGGAGAAAATGGCGTAGAGGAATAACCATTGTAGTAGACATAACACTCCCTTCCAGTAAGGTAAGACTCAATCACCGACAGGAAACCCGCACCAAAACCAAACTTATCCATTTTTTGTAGTAACATCCCGTGGTTAATGTAGTCGAACGCGTTAGAAAAATCTACGTAAATAACATCCACCTGCTTTCGCTTATCAAGTGCTTCACTAAGATATTGGCTAATGCATGCTAAATTAGTGATCGTCGACCTACCCGCAACAAAACCGCGCTGATGCTCAGATATGAAATGTTGAAATACCTTAGCGAAATTGGGCAGTATACTTATAGGCCTATAATGCTTAGATCGGTCTCAAATATATTTAAAATATTAGTTAAATTGTGTAATACATTTTTGGGTGAAACAAGTAAGCCTTATATTAAAGGGAAAAAATAGTAAATTTGTTTATTATTATAAGAAGATGAAAGATAAAACAAAATTAGACCCTATCAAAGTAACAGCCTATAACAAATATTAAAAAAAGCATTGCTATAATTTATTTGTCGTTTTATTAAAAAAAAAAGAATACGTTAGTTACATTAGTAAAACCTAGTTTCTAGTTTCCTGCAGATCCACTAATGGCGTAATTCAAAATTTTTAAGTTGACGTTCCTTTTAGTGTTCTCTAGTACAATACAATTAGTTGTTATTCTAATTATTACAGTCAAAAATGTACAAATCGTTAGTACATCTATCAGTTCTGTGATCTAGTTAGTCAGGACGTTCCACCGGTAACGGTGAGGTCGTGGGTTCAAATCAAATTTAAATATGTTGGTAAAGTACAAGAATATCGTAATTTTATCCTTAATATATCATTAAATTCTCGATTATTATACATATTTTCAGTTCTTACATAAGGTTAAATATTTCCTTAAAGTTTAACATTTCTCATTGCGAAAACAAAGGCAGTCTAGAAATTGCCTAAGAAGCTTGTTTACGGTGAGCGTTTAAAAAACAATTTTGTAAAAAGATATGATAGATATAATGTAGCTTGTCCTGTATTGTATTATTTTCATGTATTTGCGATGGCCTAAAACTTTACCGACCCCACAAGAACCCCGTAACGGGGCAAATCCAATTACCGAGCACTGTAATGGTCGGTGAGCAAACGCTGCCGTGAAGATAACTATCAATCGAATCAGATTACCTAACAGATTAAACACGGGCATCGACAACAATCGAGATAATCCGTTATATAAAGATTCCGCTTCGCGATTGTAACTTGGTGGTGATGCCGTGCTAAAGAGCGTGCCGCGCTGCGGTTCACAGTTCTTGCGGTAAAAGGTAGTATCGAATTGTGTATATCAGATTTCTTGTTATCAATGCAATCGTTTGACGCCTTCTGAACACGTGTATGTTCCAGCGACTATTTTGAGCTGTTCATTGCCAAATGAATGACAAATAATCGGGAAAATAAGATACGTTGAACGAGATAACCTAAAATATAACAATAATAGTAATATGAATAATAACAATAAAAGCTATAGTAGCATTTTTTTTAACAACTCATTCAATTTTTTTTTATTCATGAATAGATTATTTTTATTTTATTTTATATATTTATATATTTTATTTTTTTTTATTTATGTATTTTATATTTATATTTTGCGATGGAAAATCGCAGGCCCTTAATTTTGCAAATGGGTTCTTTTATTTAATTTTTTTTTGTTTTAAATTCGAATATAGCGTTTAATAATTGAAATAACCAAATGTAAGATTGTAAAAATAAATGTATAGACAAATCAAAAATGTATATATATATATCGGTTTTTAACAAAATTTCTTTTTTTACAAAAGGAAACCTAAATCAATCCCTGTCTAGCTAATTTTATAAATTATAAATTAAGTACAAAATGAAATCAGAGCAAGAGAACAGTATATTCCGAAAATTTATTATATATATTATGTATATTCCATCTGTGGTTGATCTGCCTCTTTTAGAGCCCATTTGTGCCTCTTCTATTAGTTCTTCTGCTATAATCCTCAACCTGTTATTTAATATTCTGGCGTAAATTTTATAAGCGGTGTTAAATAGGCTGATTGCTCGGTAATTTTGAGGCTTATTCTAATAATAAAATGTGAATAGGAGACTACTTTCGCCCTCTTCCAATAATACTATTTTCCCAAAAATTATTAAATACGTTTCAAAGTCTTGGGTATAGGATGTGTCCTCCGTATTTCAAAGCTTTGTGTTTATACTATCTATACTTTTCTGTTTTTAGTAGCCATCAAGGCTTCTGTCAGCTCTGTTAAATCTATATCATCGAAATCATTTCCCTGTTATAATAAACTGATTGTTGTTTTCCCTTTTCTTCGATTTGCTTTTTAGTTTACAGCAAATACTTAAGCTTAAAACGGCTGTGTTACAACTTAATATTATAGTACCAGCAACATCTAATTTATTATTGTCATAAGACACAATTGTTTTGTGTTCAGCTTTGATCAATTTATTATCAACACGGGGGCGAAGTAAGTTATAAGTGGGCTGATACAAAGTCTAGTTTACTTTCTGATGGTAGGCAACGCTGTTATTAGTTTACTACTGGTGAAAACCTCAATGGTTTTATGTTTACATGTTTGAAAAACAAAGCCGAAAGTCATTTTATTTCTGCTGCTTGTCAGGTTTGGTTGTTAAATGTTTCTTCTGATACTTGTGTTTAGCTTTCAGCTATATTTAGTTAGTGTTTTACTGATTAATACAGACTCTTGTTAACAATCATTTTATATTAAAATTTATGTTGTACAAAATGAATATATAGGGTAAGTCGTTTTAAGGTTATATACATATATTGCCAATTAATTCCCTAATCCAAAAATAAATTTTGACAGATTTAGAAAATGGATTAACGCTATTCATAATTTAATATTGATAACCTACCTCCAGATATGGTGTATAGTGTAAACCGCGTTACGAATTTTAATTTACTTTCTTACGGTAGAGGACATAAAACTCAATTGTGATTTTGTTATTAAGTTGCCATCTCTACTAATATGTCTTATCTCTGATTATCAACATTTAACTTGTTTATTATTGATACAGGTAATAAATTACACATTGCAGCGTATAGCTTATAAGAAATAATGTAATTAGTTATTTGCTCCTTTTCTATCCAAGGACGAAATTTTCTGGTATTAGAAATATTGTCAACAACTGTAGTATCTATACTAGGTGTATGCATACGGTTTTTCCCGGTTTAACTAGGGGCCAGCGAAAAGTACGCAGCGCATTAATTTGACACACGTCATTTCGTCCGTCTGACATTTAAACTACAAACACACGCAAGTTCAGTCTGCTAAAAACCAACGTCTTTGTTTTATCGTTCAGTGAACACGCTTCATCGATTAGAACATATGAGATAGTTTCGACAATTTAAAAGTGTTGATTTCAATGTTAAGGACAATGAGCACTTTGGTAAACCACAAAAATGCGAAGTCGAGCAAGTGCAGGAGTTGTTGGATGTTACAGGAAACAATTAGTAAAAGTTTACGAGCAATGGGGAAGATCAATAAACTCGGTAAATAAATTTCATACGATTTGAATGAACGTCAAATAGAAAATTGCAGTCACCTATGAACTTCTGCTTTAACACTACGAAAGGGAATCATTTTTGTATCGAATTGTAACGGGTGATGAAAAATGAATTTGTTTTGAAAATCCGATCCGGAAAAAATTGTGGTTTTCACCTGACAAAGCCGGTCCTTCAACACCAAGGCCAAATCGCTTCGGCAAGAAGACCATGCTTTGTGTCTGACGAGATCAGAGTGGTATTGTGTATTATGAACTCTTGAAGTTGATACTATCCATACCGGTCGCTTTTTTGTTTTTAGTAGCCCTGAAGGCTTCTATCAGTTTTGTTAACTCTATATCATCCAAACCTCTTTTTTCTACTTCTTGTATTATTGTTTTGTGAATATTTCCCTTGTACCAGAACTGTTCATTATGTTTTCTGCTTTCTTGACTTTAAAAATGAAAATTACTGAAATGTTGTTTAAAAAAGGCTTTGTGGAAATAAAACTATCTTGACCTCTTCTTAATTGTAGCTGTTTAGAATAAGTAATTCAGACAACGCAAATGTGAATTCCCATTCGAATACTGAAGCTTTCTCGAGATTCAAAGCGCATAGTTTAATATACATAATCATCCAGCTCGAAAATTATTACGACCAAGTCGAACATCCAATTATGTAAGCCTACATTTACACAACCCGCATCTTTACACACCATGGCAATTATCACAGAATAACTTCGAGGACCAACAACACCTCTCCTTTCGACGATCCACATCGCGTTTGTTCTCATTGTTAAACGAAACCGAAAACATATCATTAGCCGGACAAAACGGTAATTCAAACTTGACATCATTGATTTTAATACGCTAGAATTTCTCGACCTATAACAAACGAACTAACAACACAGTAGCAGAACTAAACACAATTCCTTCCTTTCATCGCGTGCATTTTTTTTCTTTTTTGTAAATCCTGGCTTTCTTTCCGAAGTGAATACGTGTTACTACGTCCGGATCTGACAGCTCTTCTTGGTCGTCCAACAATTACCCATTTGCTCAAAATCAAATTAAAAACCAATTAGACCGGAGCCGTGAGTGACGTGACGCGAACAATATTATGTTGTTGCGAGTTCTATTGGTAAAAGGTATAAAGGGAAGGTGAATACGCGGTGGCGCCTAGAGCGGCGCCCTTACCGCTATATCCGAAAAGGATGCAATGTCTCGATCCGAGGCAGAGGCAAGAAAGATGCTAATCCATCAGGGTTGCTTTGGCATCCTTTTACGTTCACAAAGTGAGATCCGAGGCTTGAGACGTTTGACGACGTTCACCCGCTGCAAGTTTGAAAGGATGCATTAACAAATTGCATTCGCTTCTTTCGTTTTTGTTTGAGATAAAGCGACGGAAGCCGTCCAAGAGGTAGACATGTTAATGTTGTTTCTACCCAAAAACAGGGTTACGGTAATGAAGAGTAAATTCCAAATGCACAAGGGAAAATGAAAATACTAGTACAGTAAATTATTGTCTTGAGCTTAATGCATTCATACTAGCAATTTAGTTTCAATCAACACATATTATTATATTTTATATGGAAGCTATAAGTTCATTAAAGGAAAATGCATATTTTAGTTGAATTATAATTATTAATTGAAATGATTATTTGCTTTGAATGTCAGTGGAATAATGAAGTGCGGCAAGAAAAAATCGCCAATTAAAAGGGTTTAATTTCTCCACAGGAAAGGAAAACTTAATATACATCAATCAAGGAGTTTCTAACACCGAAGAAAATGTAACAGAGAGCCATACCTTCACTACAAACAAATGCCAGCGATAAAATATAACAAATTGCATCCAACCTAAGCCTGGAATAAAAAAATGAACGATAAACATAACAAAAGCTGTCGGGTCTCAGCATAGACAACGTTCGGAAGAAATGCCAACAAAGATTTAACCCTATAAATCCAATGAAAAGTCACAATCAGGAAAGAGGCCTAATTCGGTGAGAAGGTTAAGTCAAAATCAGTAAACGTCACACAGTAACTATAACCAAGCCAATAAAAACCTAAAACTTAAAAAGAAGAAGTTGCAACATACAGCAAGCAACTTTAATATTCGGTTTCTGTAATGTATCATATAATTCCTATATTTATTAGAAAAACCTGTTTCTTTCTTTCAAAGGGTAATAATACCGCATATTAAAGAAATGTAACGTTGTTTTCTCAAAATAAAAAAGCCAAAAAATGCTTAAATTCCCGATAAAGGCGTGACTTTAATATTTGGTTTTTGGTAAAGAACAGTACTTTATGCAGTTTTATACAATCTTGTGGTATATAACAGTTAGTACTTGCAGTGTATTACTTATATCAAGATATTGAGAGTTGTACACTTTATTGAAACTAAAGAATAATATCACGCAAAGGAAGAGCACAACAATATAACTGAGAAAATTAGCAATACATCATTATAATATTAGATATAAGCAAAAGTACAATATGAAATAAGATACGACGTTATAAAAATGAAGGAAGAATTCAATCCAAAAAAAGAAAGGATAACCAAAAAAGTTAATAGAAGCAGGATCCCCATAAAAGTACTCCTAAAGTTGTAACCGAAGTTTCAAAACAATTCGTCGGACCCTTAAAAAGCAAGGCTATAATTCGGATGTGTTTCAAGGAAAAAGCCATTTATTAATGAGCGCAACAGAAAGAAACGACTAGCATTTGGGAAGAATATTCAAATAAGGACTTACATTAGTGGAATGAAGTTGTAGTTGTGAATGAAAGTAAGTTCAATGTTTTTGGATCCGACGAAGACGAGTGGTATGGAGGAAAGAAATGAAGAGCTGAATTACAAGAATTTAAAACTTACAGTGAAACACGGCGGGGGCGATGTTATAGTTTGGGGGTATGTATCGGCTGCTAGGGTTAGTCTTTATAGAAGGTAACCTCAATAAAGCAAAGTATTTACATATCTTAGGGTAACATTTAAGACAAGACGCGGAGAAATTATGAGTGTTACTCACGTTTAAATTTTATGAAGATAATGATCCAACACATACATCATACGTTGTTAGTCAATGGTTACTGTATAATTGACCACAGGTTATAGAATCTCCATCCCAGTCGCCGGATTTCATAGGTCACGATAGCGCCTTATGGTATCTATAGAGAGGTTATAATAAACCTGAAAACTCAGAAAGAAATAGTAGCAATATGGATACATGGAACATAGAAGATCTGACCCGTTTAGGGTACGATAGGCTTATTCCTATCGCCGAACCTACATGCTGAAGTGTAAGAACAAGAATAAAGACCAAATGTTAAAAAAGGCGATATGCGGCTTTACAATTGACACTGGTTAGAATTGGGTAATGCACCAGTGGTCATTCAACTAAAAACTCAAATTCTACACACAGAAGCTAGTGGTTGAATCCCAAACTTTAAGGATAGAATTGAACTTAAATTCTTAGTAATAATAATCACAATTTATTAGACCAACAACAAAAAATCTCTTACAAGACTATATTCATATAATTATTCTAATTACATTGTGTGCAGTGATTAAACAATTATGCCGATGCGGTTGAAAAAAAGAAAACAAAAAATTGCTATCACAAACTACCTAAAATCATATTTATATTTACAAATAAGCAAAGTAAATAGAAAAAAGAAAATGAACTTATATATACGTCAGAAAACCCTTTTACCTATAAGGGTGATTAAATTTTTACTCTTAACTATAAACAAATTTCTTCCATAATTGTTACTAGCCAAAATTTTAGTTTCTCCCGTTTTTCCCTTTCTTCTGAATGGTGTGGTCCCATACTTTTCGCGGTCTTTCCCTTTTTCTTTTATTCTGTACTTTCGGTTCATATATTAATTTTAGTGGTTTAGTGAAAATGAACTAATACAGTTGTAAAATAAGTAAGAAGACATGTATATAAGTGCTTTTTTGCAATGTGTAGTATAAATACATAGTGTATAAGAATAAGTTCATTCCGAAAAAGAAAAATCGTAAGTTAGTAAAGTTTCTGGTCATATGTAACACAGGTGATTTAAATAATACATTAATTCTTACTCTTGGAACTCTAAGAGTTACGTAGCAACGTGTGTTTCAGATAGATACGTGAAAATCTACGCATGCCAATAAATCAGGGCTGTCAATCCTGTTATGCAATAAATTCAACTATTGATTCCTTCTATCGGAGTTGTGTAAAAATAACAAAGCAGTATAATCTGTACCTCTATCCGAATATACTCCAAAAGTCTCGAAGCACAAATATTCTAAGAACCTTTTCCGAATTTGTTCAATTGTTGGAAGGTGTAATATGGAAACCATACTATAGATGCATATTCGAAACAACTCCTAACTAATAAATAGTATAATGTTTTTACTGTAGCTATATTTTAAAAGTCATAACAACATGGAATTACAAATCCAAGTACTTTCGAAATAGAAAGGTACATTGTATTTATATGCTCAGTAAATGATAAATGACTGTCAGAATACCAAGATCCTTTACCGTAGATGTTCTGGTAATAACTCGATCTCCAATTATATAATATAAATAATTTTTGGATTTTTGGATTTGGTGTATGATACAACCTGACACTTTTTAATATTTAAAGATATTTCATTTTGGTTACACCAAAACAGAATAAAATAGACACCAGGTAAAGCGGAATAAATATGTAAACAGCTAAATTCTAAGAACGAATTAAGAACTTTCTCTTGTCATTAGGGTAGGAGTAGATGTATCGGAAGGAATTCGTCATAGTTTAGTATCGTTACAACTATGCCTCGTTTACAAGGTTTGAGTGATATTAGCGACTTCACCCGGGGTCGTATCGCTGGCCAGAGTGAACGCGGCGCTTCGCAACGTGAAATAAGTAAATTTTTAAATATTCCGTTGTCCACAGTTAACCGTGTGATTACACAATTTAAACGCAAGGAAAAAACAACAGTGTAGCCGAGACCAGGTTGTGCCGGACCTTCTGAAAGAAGCAAAAGGGTGCTTGTGCGCGAAGTGTTAAGAGAACCGCGAAAAAGTACAGCTGAGCTTACGGCAACTTCACAGAAAAGTCAACGCACCGTTCTGCGATACCTCCACAGTGTGGGGATGTATAAAAGGGTGGCAAAGAAAAAACCTCTCCGACAGCCACTTTTATGGAGGATGGAGAACCCTGCCACAAAGCAAGAATAACAACCACATGGAAAGAGGAACAGGGCATTCGGATTTTACCATGACCAGGCCAATCACCAGACATGAATCCGATAGAGAATGTTTGGCACATAATCCAGACAAATATGGCGAAACGACCCCGAAAACCCAACAATAAGGAAGAACTCGTGGCAGCTGTTACAGAAGAGTAGCTAAATATTCCAGAAGACACCATTAATCATTTAATAGGTTCTATGCCACGACGACTCGTAGCACTTCACGCAAGTAAAGGTGGATCGACAAAATATTAGTCTAATTTAAAAATGTTAAAATATTTTGTACATATAACGAGAATAGAATTTTTTTTTTAATTAGTAGGTGTCTATTTTATTCTGTCACCCTAGTGTAGTTATAGGTCGAGTTAATTGACCTGTATATTTTTAGATCATCTGCATATGCAAGGTAATTGGTGTCGAGGTCTAAGAGTAAGTCATTTAAAAATATATTAAAAAGGGCCGATGTTAGATCCTTGGGAGACACCAGAAGGAATTGGAAATGTATCTGAGGAATATCCATTGTACAAAAACATATGCTATCCGGTTTACCAGATACGATCTTATTAACTCAAAAAGTAATGGACAACACATTCAAACTTAACTAACAACAGCTTTTGATCTATGAAATTGAATGCCTTTGAGAAGTCTGTATATATGTTACAACACCAGTTTGTTTTTGTTGATCCGTAGCTGATGAAAGCTACTGAGTTATACATACTAAGTTTGTTATAGTAGATCGATCAGCAATGTACCCATATTGATGCATAGATAAAAGAAGCTGTGCATATCTATAAATTCTGGGTTCTATTCTGGTTCATATCTATAAATATAAAAACTGGGATGGTCTTATTTGTTTTCCAAATACGTAGAGAAGTAGAAGCTCTTAGAGTTAAGTTAAAAGGGGATAAGCAAAGGCATTCGTACTGTTCACTTTCACTACTACTATTATACTATTCTTCACTACTACACTACTTCTTAATACTACCGAAGCCAACGAGCAAGAGACCGCGCGACACAAGCACTCCATTTAAAAAGTTTTTTTGCCAAGCGTTGCCGAAAAGAAAATAACGAGATCAAATTGTGCACATAACAAAGACCTTTTAAGGAATGAAGACTTAGGTTTCAAAAACTCCTAATTTGGACTAGTCTCTTGAACCATGAAGGCATCTATTATCGTCTAAACCGTTAAAAGCAGAATATCGCAGCTTCCATCGTTGAGTAGTACGCGCTGAATAAACATACCGCACCCACAGACCCTACAAAAACCAACAACCATTAATGAGGATGTAGTACGCTTAATAATATATCTTTACTTGTACATCATTAAGCGATGAAAGAAAAAGCTTTAATAGTACAACAATGGACCTCTTCGATAACGGACATTAAAAATCCCAATCAAAATTAGACTAGCTGCATATCGGCCTTTAAAAATCAATTAAGAAACTGCCGCTACACCTTCGAGAAGCAAACCCATTTTCAACACTTTCTTTTGTAAAGCAATAACTTCCGACCGCTTTGATCTCTTACCGCGAGAGCACGAATTGTAGCTTCTTAAGGATCTTAATGACGAACGTACGCGACGACCGGTAGATGGCGCGAACGACGCGCAACAATTAAAACATCAATCAGGAAGAATGGAATGGAAGAAGAGGCATTAAGAGCAGCAGGAAAAGAAGTAGTCGTAATAAGGGAGACAGTGGTGTCGGCGCCACGTTTAATTACAAGCCGCGCGTGTAGACTAATGCAGGGGCGGACCGGATCCACCCCGAACACGCGCGCCCATGTCACTTCCCCTTCGCCGAAGACGACACTAGATGGAGCTCCGGTGGCCCCCGTTCGGTAGCTGGCTCGTCGGTCACGACCTACAAGTCATCGAGCTGCCATACGGAACGGTTCGTTTCTCGTCGCTGAGTGAGTATAATTAGACGGATTGCGATGACGTGTTAATGTCTTGCATATGGCTTACTTGAGGGCGATTGCGTGGTAAGTTTACGGTTGAGAAATTTTGAGAAAAGCAACGGTTACTTATAAGACAATAGTACTACGAATTTGTTTTAAAGGAAAAGATTGTTCCAGGAAAAGATGATGAACTTGGAATTTTGTTTGGTAGTTTATTTACGGCATACTGTTGTTGGTATATGAATAGAGATTAAAATTAAAAAGAAATACAGTAAACACTCGCTCATGTAAATACCCGGTAGTGTAAACGTCGCGGTCATATAAACAGAAAATTGTTACTATAGGATCAAATGGAACGCCCGGTAATGAAAACAAGCTTGCATCACGTACAATTTGATAATGTAAACAGTTTAGGGTACCAGTTTTTTCCCGATTTACGTGCGTAATTGAATCGACCAAAAGAAAGTATACGTAAACGTTTTCAGCGCTGCCAACGGTTGGTCCCCGATTTATGTATGGGACTCCTGTAAGCGTTGGGTCTCTTGCCTTTCGTGACGGGGGTGACTCAATTGGCAAAAAAATATAGAGTATCTAAAGCCATAATCTGTAAAATTAGACGAGTCAAGTCACAAATTTTACAACGTGTGTTAGATAAATACGGAGGCCCGGGAAATCGTAGGACTGTAAAAAAATGCCCAAGCACCTAGAATGGAAAATCGTCTGTATAAATGGTTTTTAAAGCAAAAGGAGAATCATGTTCCATTTAGCGGCGAATTAATTAAAGAGAGAGAAAAATTATTGAATGAAAATCTAAAAGAGACCGAAAATTTTGTAGACAGTGATGACTGGCCACAAGGATTTCAAATGAGGTATGGAATTCGACTGCTATTGATGTCTGGTGAAAAATTATCGGCACCATCACAATTAGTGTAACCGTTTAAGGAAAAGTTCATGAACAAAATCAAAGAGCTACATTTAAATGACGAGCAAATATACAATACACATGAAACCAGTCTTTATTGGAAATTATTACCTACGAAAACCTATGTTGCATCACATGAAAATCTGCTCCTAGTAGAAAGGCGGAAAGACAACGTATAACTTTTCTAGCGTGTACTAATGCTAGTGGTACACACAAAATAAGGCCATTAGTAAGGGCGGTGTTAATCTTGGACAGCGCACCTACATCCTACAGAGGAACAGTTTAGAAGCAACGATGGTTCAATTATTGTTATGTTCATGCCGCCCAACGTAACTCCACTTATCCAACCGATGGATCAAAATGTAATATGAATTACTAGATCATCTTATCGAAAATTTCTACTTTCGCCTTCATTATCAAAAAATCCTGAAAACATTTCTGAATCCTTAAAGCAAGTAATTTTACGTAAAGCAATGTTAGATTTAGATATGGCGTGGAATGCCCTTGACCAGCAAACAATCAGAAAGTGTTGTAAAAATTTGCTTTACTCCAGTGATGATTATGACGATGAAGAGAATGTACCACTAACCATCATTAGTTACAACAGTTACTATCTGATGCTGAAGTTATTGACAGTGCATCATCGGACGTTCTCAAATGATTAAAAGCAATAAATCTCGAAATTGTTTGCACAATTACCGATGTTAGTTTATGGAAAGACTATAAAGAAATATATGATACACATGAAGAGGAAAACTAGGGGCAATGGCATTAGAAAATACCAAGCGTAAAATTTATTTTTTTTAATATTATATGTATTATATTATGCATTGTTCATAATTTATTTTTTAATAAACATACATATTTTCTCTTATGCAATTTCTTTATAAATAAAATAAGGCTCACTAATGTAAACTTTCAATAATGTGAACAGTGCTTGGCTGATATCGTTCACATAATCGAGTGTCTACTGTATTACGAGCAAATATCCTTAGTTCTTATTGACTCAAAACTAGGTAAAGCTTACACATACCATGAGCACAGTTTCGACGCCTCAATAGGCGTAATTGTGAGTAAGGGAGGATGAAATAAGATTTCTATAAGTAAACAAAATCGAGAAATACGTATGCTATTCACCTGGGCGATTGTGCATCAGTATGCTATCTCTGTCTAACGGTATTCTCTACCCTTGCTTAACTACGACTACTACAAAATCCTATCCTCACATCGATCTCTCCATTTTGAACTGATTCAACGAAGTCCTCATTCCATATTACTGCGAGGTGAGGGGCACAAATGGCTAGACATACGTAATTCATTTCAAGTGAAGCCGGTGTTTGATTCATTTCGTTCATTTCTTAATAAGGCTTCGCTAGATATTTGGGTGCGATTCTCCAGTTTTATAGCTGTTATTGAGTTTTGACCGCGGTGAGTAATTTTATAAAAAATGTAGTTTATACGTCCGTAGAGCAACTATTTATAATAAAACAATTAAAGTATCCCGAAAGTTTACGTTAATAAGGGAAAAGTGTTAGTGATATCGAAATTCAAGTTGCACGTTAGTGGAAGTAAATCCTAGTATGATATCTAGACAAATTGCTCAAGAATGTAATATAAGTGCAACAACTGTTTTAAACGGTTTTCATAAGAATAACTACCGGATGTACAAAATTAGCCCATTTCAAGAACTTTTATCCTGCGGTTATTATTGTCCCATGGAATTTTGCGAAATAATGATGAATAAATATCATGAAAGCGAATTATTTTTCAATAATATTTTATTTAGTGATAAGAAAACATTTTACATTCACGGGCATTATAACTGCACAAGCGTTCACAACGATGTTGATGTAATTACCGAAATTATACTGATTTTTCCATTGATAACAATGAACAATGTGGTTTGATAAAGACGTTTAAGAGCATCTAGAAACACTTAAAGAAGAAATCGGTAAAAGCAAGTATTTAAATGCTTTAGCTGCTTGTGAAACATTTACAAAATCATTTTGAGGAAGATGGTAACTGCAAAATAACTTTTGTTATATTAGAAATAAGCGGATGTACATATTCACATTGAAAACTTGTAAATCGCGAATGAATTAGAAGGGAAACTGTATAAGTTAGGTAAAGTTGGGTATTATAATAAAATGCGTACGTATGTCCATATGAAAAGATTTTGTGTTATCACTTAGCCGTGTTAAAATAGCTATTATACCGAAAATGAGAGATCTGCACTAACGATTAAATACCAGAAATTGAACAGACCAAAGCACTGTCGCAGAAAGCATCCACTTAAAAACATGGCGGGATTATATTCCATTCACAGTCTAAGGATGAATTGAATCGCAGGAGAACTTGCGATTAACAGGTATAGCAGTAAACTCCACTCACACAAATTAATTAATTATGCGGAACGCAGCGTTTCCCGGGAGTCAACCGTGTTACCGACTCAGGTTGACAATGGGAGCCCACGTGCTCCCGAAACGCTGCGTTCCGCATAATTAATTAATTTGTGTGAGTGGAGTTTACTGCTATACCTGTGAATTGTACATCCACACAGTCCTTGCAATCGTCATATAACTTGCGATATTCAACGATGTATGGCAGCTATTTTATTCTTTTACCAGAGCGACCTGAAGTGTTTCCGGAATTGACAAGGAAAACACGGTATTGGTGTGGTTCTTTATTTTTATTTTTCGATGTGATCTCCTCGAAGATCAATACACTTTTTCAAACGGTGCTCCAGTCTTTTCAAGCCGTCGGAAAAGTAGGTTGTTCCGAGGTCTGAAAAATAGCCATCTGTAGTGGCGATGACCTCTTCATTTGAGGCAAATCCCTTTCCTCCAGTGATTTTTTTTGGTTTGGTTTTTTTAGGTTTGGTTCTATGAATATGGAGAATTAGAGACTAATTCGTAGCGCAACTCATTGAATTTGAACACGACGACGCGGTATGAATGAGCTGGTGCATTGTCGTGGTTAAAATGCACTCTTTTCCGCTGCAAACGAGGTCTTTCTCCTACAGTATTTCATCGAATCGGATCAATATATCACTCTACTATTGCCCCGCTGTAGTATCGTCCTTCCCTTCTGCAGATAATCGATTCACACCTTGGAAATCCGAAAAAGTGGTCGCCATGACCTTTCCGGCCAATAGAAGGGCCTTTGTTTTTTTCGGAGCCGATTCTGCTTCGATTGCCCCTTGGTCTCCGGTATGTATTGGTGGATCCAAGTTTCATCCAAGGTTACGAAACGTATGAAGATATCCCTTGGATTGCCTGGGATCCTGGCTACGCACTCCTCCGAAACAGTCACCCGATTTCGTTTTTGGTGTGAGCAAACGCAAATTTCAAATTTCGTATAGGATATAACCAACGCGTTCTCCTGAGATGCCTATTGTCTCTACTGCCACTTTCAGCTTCAATCGGAGATCGGCTAATACGACATCATGAATCTTGTCGACCATTGCATCGTCGGTAGTGGCTTTTGGGCGTCCCCTGCGTGGTTCGTGACTTGTGTTTGTGTTTGAACTCGTTCATCCAGAAGCTGATGGTCGAAAATGATGGAATGCATCCGCCATGAACCTCCAGTAAAATATTTCGAATTTCTGTGACCGTTTTCCTAGCCGTCCAGAAGTGCTTTATCACTGCACGATATTCGATTTTATCCATTTTTGCGAAATCGCCTAACTTGCTACACAAAACACTCTTAAACAACAACTATTGGCAGTAGAAGTCTGAAATTTTGACAGTTGCATTAAAAAAGGTTGCCCTTGTCGAACGAAGAATCTACTTCAACCTTCGTGCGCCATCTCTTGTCGATTCCGAAAATATTTCATATACATATGTACAAACATTTGGACATTACTCATGCAATGGTAATGCAATTCTGTTAGCAACCACAAAATGTAGTGAGAAGATACCCGAACTACGTCAATCAACACACAATACTTACCTATATTAGAAATTAGGACTACATCTGACTATGATTATATATGTTATTTACACTGCGTTCATCTATCGGCATTCGAGATCTGCCGTTTTCGTATTTGCTGGTGTAGCTGTTTTTTATTTATTCGGGCGTAAGTTAGGTCTTAGTTCGCTTTAACGATAATTGCCGATGTGTGAAGCACACGATTCTAACATATTGTGGTGGTAAATCTCAGACTCTTTAATTTTTTTAAATGTGTTCTTTGATTTAAAATTTTGATCAATTTGTTTTTGAATTAAGTGATAATGTTTTCCAATTAAAATAACCAAATGTAAAGTTGAAAAGATAAATATATTGACAAATTAATAAATATATACCGCTCTTTTACAAAAAACTATGTTTTTCACAGAAGACCTAAGGCGATCCCTATCTACCTAATCATTAAATATTCTAATTAATATGCGAAACAAAAATAAGAGCAATAGATACAAATAATTGTGAAGAACTTAAGAAGATTCGACGTCTTTAATCTATGAAATCGTACTCACTCGCACGTGATTTCTCGCCTTTAAGATGTACTGGTCTTCGGCTTCCAATAAATGTGTCCGGACCTTCGAAATTTTGTTTGTAGTATCAGCTGATAGACTTTATGAACGGATACAAACGCAGATCTTTGTAAAATTATAGAGTTATATGAGAAATTAAGAATTTTAAGAATAAAATTTTGAAATATGTGTTTATTTATATAGAAAACATGTTTTTTTTAACAAGAAAATTGTGAATAATAAGTTAATAAAGAATACCCAAAGTAGATATCTGTAAAGCTTTAGAAAAAAACCTGTACAAATTGAATATCTGTGCTTAAAATTCATAAAGAGGGAGTACTAATGGTACTTTGCCTCCAACTTCTAACATCAACTGTAATAAAAAATAAGGGCGTGCATCAAACAGTGACGAGAAAATATCTAGAGTAGGTAGACTAGTAAAATTTAGAAAAATTCATTGATAATTAATAGACAATATTTCATATCATTACAATATATTTGTTTGACTCATTAAATATATCAAATAAAAACGATTATCTATACAAACAAATTCAATGCGTTGACTGTAAGAAATGTTGCCTGACGCAAACAAGCGTTTGTTGAATTAAACAAATAATTTCAAATTTCTCTGTGTGAATGAAGATGCTAAGTTAGTATTTAATTCTTGTATTTTTGTATTGATTTATACGCGTTTCAGATTAAAAAGAGAAACAATGCATTCCAACATGCGTTTCCTAATTTTCTTACTCTTCCACCATCGTAACCAAGAGCATCGCCGATCCAACGTCCTAAAAGAGTTATTCGCTAGAAGCGATGGTATACGGAAGCGGATACAAATCACGCAGATCAGAAACTCGTATAATTCAACAGGGATAAGGTTATATACGTCGCCGGGGATATCGGAACCGAGTAGGGAGTATGAGATTCGATCCGCGCCCTCGACGGAGACAGATAAAATCGAAAAGCTCACCTAGAGGACCGATATCGGACGCGTCCAACTTTAAAATCATATTTACGCGAAACGGTGATGCCGCACCGGCACCGCCACTAGCGCGAGAGGGCAAGGAAGGGTGAATAGCGCAGAGAGACCGGATGAAGTAGGACCGCGGTGGCGCGTGGGGTTCGAGACGCGGGTATGAGTTGGGTGGCATCTAAATTTCACAGGCTACGGTATAAAAAGCTCCCGATTCCGTTCTGACTTTATCTTGGGCCATAAATTTGCCAGAAGCGCCTCTGATTTATTCGTCCACATAAACGGGCCGCATGCCACCGCCTCCACCTCCGCCAAAAACGCCCCTCTCAGGCGTCCTCTATCAACCAAAATTCGCCTCAACCTCGGCTCTCGGCTCGCCGTCCCTGTGCTGCTTCACCGTGCGGTCCTAAAACAACAAAATTGTCCCTTAATATGAGTTATTGTCTAAGTACAGTTCGCCATAAAATATGTTTAATAATCACACGGCTAGGACACCGCTGGGTTGTTTCGGGGGGCGGTTGAATTGCGCCGTGTACGAACGAAGCTTTATCAGAGAGACTGTAAATCGAGAGAAGGTCTCGGATTAGTTTCGCTTTTTTTTCTGGAATAAATTTTTCCCGAACGTGTACTTCCTCTTTTTTTGTGAATAACCTTTATGATCTAAAGTGTGCTACTGATAAAATACGATGGAAAATATCGTCGGTGATTCTATGCGAGTAGAGACCATAAGGTCCTTGATAAGAAAAATATCAAGTCTAAAGACA
The DNA here is from genome assembly GCA_023509865.1 of Trypoxylus dichotomus. Lineage (NCBI taxonomy): Eukaryota > Metazoa > Arthropoda > Insecta > Coleoptera > Scarabaeidae > Trypoxylus > Trypoxylus dichotomus. Next base: position 13,993,052 of record CM042078.1, read on the forward strand.
TATTAAATCAAGAAAAAGAACTTTCAGGCACTCAAAGCTCTTGAATAAAGTGAAGTAAATCAATTGTGGTCCCATTATATAAAAGTCAGATTCATATATACATAAAGAAGTATTTACTTGGTTGAATATACATCTAATAAATGCATGTGCATAAGTATATGCTGCGGACCCTTTATACAACGAATATTGAATTAATAAAACTTACTTATATGACGATCTTAAATCAAGATCTATCATTTCTGAAAGTCTCAAAAATATATAAAAAATGCGATCATATAATTAAACATTTTAGGCAACTTTTGTAATTATCTAGGGTGTTTATCGCAAGAAGTATTCACACCAGAATATAAATGACTACAACTACTTCTAGAGAGTGAAATCCCGCTCTCGGTCAAATCTATGTATCTAGCAAAGAAATTTCTAATGAAACAACTGTCGTCAGTTAATAATACCACAGTTGAGTGTTTACTCACCTTAAGTAACTACACAAACCAACGTAAAGGATCATTCAACTTTGCTTTATGTTATGAATATCTCCCATTTTTATCCACTCATGCCATTTCTCCAACTTACTGCATCGGTCTTAGCATCCAGCTTGTTAAATGCCTCATTTATTACAATTATACATAGCTTCGAAATATTAAACATGTCGCGGACACCTGGTTTATGGAACACCTGAATTTGAAATGGCCACATTTTTCATACTTTTATACCGATCGTTCTGTCTCGGAAAACTACTCCAAATCATCCTTTGGAATATTCTACCCTCAACACAAAGTCTTTATTGCTGGAGTCCTTCACCACCACCATCTTCAATGCGGAGCCGGTGGTCATCTATATCGCAGTTAAGAAGATTTTGGTAGATTCAATACCGAAGTCTCTCGTCACTTCGGATAGTATTAGCGTACGTCGCACCCCCGACAATAGTTTGCCTGGATTCACTTGTACGAATAACCTATTGTGAAACATTAAAGTCATAATCCATCAGATACACAGCCAACATAGGGACATATCTTTTCTGTGGATACCCAGCCATGAAGGAATCAAAGGAAATGAGAAGGCAGATGATCAGCTCGCTAGACTTGGTTGTTAGAATGGCAATCTTGGTGGGAGAAGCTGGCTAAAATGAAAGGAAAGACGCTATTTGCCATCCAACCTAAAGTCAACGATGTCCCATGGCACTTCAAAATTCATGGCGCCTCTAGGGAATTTTTTGCCACCTTTAACAGAATACGGATAGGTCACTGCCCGGTCGAACAACATCTTTCGCGCATTGGAGCTTTGAAGTCACTGTACTGCTCTTGCTCTATAGAAGGTTATATAAACCATAATTTTTTTGGTTCATCCCTCAAGAAGCTATCCTCTTTATTGATAGAAGACCTAATTGGAGCTTGGTTCCCAACTCCTCACAACGTATCAAGTTAGCTGGCGGTTAATTCGTGGAGAGTGCTTCAAATTTGATTTAAATTTAAAATTGAATTATACCATTCCAATTCCAGATCTGGTTTCAGAAATGTTCCTATTCCCCCCAGTGGAACGAAAACCAAATCACATCTACTAAGAAGAAGAAAAAGAAGAACAAAAACTACTTTTAAGTTTTGCATACTGCGACACAAATCAAATGTCAGTACTAAAAATTAACCTCCATCATTAGTTAACGTGCAATTTTGTAGCTACAACGAACTGCAACATTCTTTCTATAATTTTCGGTAATTATTGTAAGACGGATGCCTCGCCCGGTCGGTTTCTGTTTTTTGCAATGAAGCACCACATCAGGAGACAATTTTTTGTTGGCATGGAGAATTCAAAAGTGAACGGATTAGTCTTAGCGACGACAGTTCGCCAACGATTTCGCTACTTTCTCGAAAATCAAGAACGGACTGCGTGTCCAAAGATTCCAGTCATCAGAAGGAGCTGTCGATGCGTTCAAAAACGCTATTTTGATTCTAACAACAAACGGGTAGAATAACTGCTTCCTGAGTTGGTTCGAGCGCATGAAAAAGTGGATTAATCTTCATGGTGAACACTTCGAAAAACAATAAAGTCTTTAAAAGCTATCTACCGTTTTCTTCCAGCTTTATATGGAAAACTTAAAAGGCAATCCTCGTATCTTCATGAAAATTATCGGTGCAACCATTGCACGAGCTCGAAGTGTTGGCATAAATGCTGATGAAAAAGTAGAGTTATGCAGAACAAAATGAATTCTATATTTTCCATGGGAAGCAAGCAAATTTATTGCAATTTGAATCTAAAACAAAAACTGGAGATTATCCTGATGATATGAAGTGATATGAGAACTTCTAAATGGATAACGAATAACGATATCTTACGTAATAGCGCACAAATAAAGAACAGTCACGTATACAAAACATATAAAGTCATTTCATGTTTCACTCGCATTTAATGCAGTTAACCGAGGTGACAAGTGCCATATTTTGAAGTTTTTATGCCATATCTCCTTTGATATCAGCTGAATTGGGCAGAATTTTCAATACAATACAGACTGATATCTTTGATATCAATTCATAAATCTTAAAGAAATTTTAGTTACAACACAGGGAGGGGCAACAACTCACCCCTCTTGTCGGGGCGAATAAGTGCCACACCTGGTTTCAGTTTGAAAAGATATTAGAAACGTTTTATGGTTACTCGTCACCCTACAGAATCCAAGTGTACTGATTTATTATCTTGGAAACTGTTTAAAAAATGGGTAAAAACAAAAAAGAAGATAAAAGAGGATCTATGTATGTTTTGTATTTGAAACCAGTCACTGTAAAACTTGTAAAACGTCAACATAATTAAAAATTTTAATAATAGAACGGCAAAAGGCTATCAATACAATCCTAGAAAATAAGAAACCATCAAAATCGTGAGTTGGTGGGAACACCTTTTCTTGAAAAAGTCTGCCCTAAGAATTGAGCCAAACACAAGTTAAGAAGAAACTAACTTTAAAGGAACTACGTATGTACAACTGTCTTACACTTCACTGGTACAGAGTTTAGGAACTTTTCAAAAAGTTGAATTAAACAAAATGGAAAATAAGGGGATTAGTGGTCCACCTGAAACTTGTGGCTGGTGATTTCAGTCGGCGGTACAATTTTCTTTTTTGAATTTGTTGCTCTTTGTCCTAAAGAACATCCGGAAGCCCAGGCCACCCCAAAATTTTCCTTACTTTCTCATACAGGATACACTGCCTTCCCTGCTAACATCAAAGTTAGTCAACATTAAACCTGGATAACATTTGCCACGATATTTCATGACACCGAGTGACTTCTATAGGCACTTAGTTACCCCGGTTGGCAGTATTTATTATTTACCATTTTTTTTCTATTATTCATTCTACATAAGTAATACAGCAGCAGCATACTTGCAACAGTCACAAAACATAATTAAATCCGAACTCGTTATTCCGAGGAACCCTTCTCATTAGTCTCGTCAACAAACTGCAGCGCAAAGGCCAACGTCAGGCGCAATTTACCACCAACGAAACCGCAAACAATCAAAGTTCTTCTCTTCAAATTAAACGAGCCGAGGTTTATGCTACGCCGTACACGTCTAATAGGGGAGACGGCGCATTGATACAGATGGAATTGTCTCCGATTGCCGACACGTAGTCAGCCAGTTCGCTTGCATCCATGTTATTTTCACGTTACGCAATTACCAGCTATGTCGTACAGATACAGTTCAGCGTACACATGCATTTATTCGTTGGTGCACAGATGTTCGACTGTTTAATCCGCAGGGAGTCGTATTAGAAGCCAATTTGAACGTCACAATGAGGTAATTCTTTTATAAGAACGATAACATTGCGCCGTTTGATATCTAGTTATAGGATAACCAAGGGTAATTGACGAGATAGCAAGCTCAACAGTTGTTGACGACAAGTAAATAGGAACATAAATAATATTTGGATGGTGTTAAGGGGTCTGAAGTGATTAAGAAATTTTATTCTTTGCGTATAACTTCTTTAATGTTGGTTACTTAACGCTACAGTCTAACACAAAGAAGCTCATCTAAAAACGTAAATTAACTACTACACTGGTTAACAAATTAAACCTTCTTTTCTGTCACAAGAACAAACATGCCTGTTCCAACTAGGATTTTTCACCCTGAGTACAAATATGCAACTAATTCTTGCGTGTCGTAACATCTGGAAAACCTCGAAAACCTCAGATCACTCAATTTATATTAATTGTTTGTAAAGGAAACACATTGGTGAAAACATACGTAATTATACGAAAAAGTACAACGAATATGTAACGTAAAAGTAAATACGAGGGTCACGCCATATATTTTGAGATGCCACGAAACTAGAGAAGTTAGAGCTGGCAGCCCTACACTTCTAAATGACACCTTACATCCTTAAGTAGTAAGCTCTGACTGACAATTGAGTCGCTGCTGTACTAGAATGAACGTGGTACATACGATTTCTCATCGAAACATGGACTTGTCAAGAGAACATGTGTACGCAATGATCTACTACGATTTTATGGTCGGTTTAACTGAAAAATTAAGACTTGAACGATTGCAACTCGCATTTGGTGATGAAAGTCCTTCACGCGCAACTGTGTTTCACTGATATAGCGAATTTAAAAGAGAACGGATATCGCTTGGTGATGAGGCACGTGCAGGTAGGGCCTCTTCTTCAGTTACCGCTGGAAACATTGAAAGTGTCAGACGTATGATCAACAAAGATCTAGGATTCACCAATCAAATGATTGAGGCAACTCTTGGGGACATTCCTACCCGCCAGGAGAGCCGTGTGTGAATCGACGAAGATGCACCCATACCAACAATAGCGAAAAAGCAAAAGGCTGTCAGGAAAGTTTTATACGCAGTTTTGTTTCGTAGTGCGGAATTAGTAAAAGCAATAAAGTTGGAAAATCCACGTACAATCAGATCAAACTGGTACACCACAAAATGTTTACTTTCAGTTCTTGAGTCAGTCAACATCCGCGGGTTAATGTTCACGACAATGCATCGTCACATTCCACAACAGACTGTTGAATTTTTACGCGAAAATAATGTAAAAGTCATTGAACATCCATTCTATTCGCCTGATTTGGCCATATGTGATTTCTGGTTGTTCTTTAACTAAGAGAAGAAACATTTACGTGGTCGACATTTCACGACGGAGGATGATAGATGAAGCATTTCATGAATTTTTTGAGAACACTCCAAAAGATGACTGGATTCAAGCTTTCACATTGTGCAAGCTTCGTTTACAAAAGTGCATCGACGCAGGAGGTGATTTTTTTGAACATAAATTATTTTCATAAAAAGACTTTTCTCGTATCTCAAAATTTATAATGTGACCCTAGTACATGTTAAGACAACACAACCAAACATGTTTCCTTCCCAATTTCACGTAAAACTTATTGTATCACGAACCCTTCAATTTTGCAACACTCAGTTTGTCTTCATATCGTTTTTCCATCTGTGAAATATATTGGTGAAAACGTTCACCATACTCGTTACTAACGAGGCCAAGGTTATCCAGCAAGAAGCCCAAATGATCGTCCAAAAGATGCAGTTTCAATCACATGTTATATCCCATACAGTAATAATATCTCTCATGCCGCGGTAGTTTTCTGCCTTATGATTGCCTATAAAGTTCTTGTAGACACTTTTAAAAGATAGCCATGCTATTTTTTCAACATCACTTGACAGTTTAAGGAAACTGATACCATATATTCCACTTGTATATCTCATACTAGATGGATGTTGAAAGCAGCTTAACGCTTTCATACGTCTCCTTCAGGTTTGTGAAGCATTCTTATGGAATTACCCACAAGGAATACGTACCGCAAGGTCAGGCAATCAATCAAACTTCCTATCGCGAGGTTCTTGGACTTCTGCGGAAGAGTTTTGCGTGTGCGACCGGACATTGTCAGCTCATGGGCCTTGCATAATGATAATGACCTGAGTCACAGTTCGTTGAGAATTTATGGTAAAAGAAACACATTCTGGTACTCCCACACCCGCTCTACAGTCCACACAGATTCCATGTGATTATTTTCTTTTTCCAACCCTTAAGCGGAAATTGGAAAATAGCCATTACAAAACAACATCCAAAGAGTCACTACGCAGGCTTTAAACTGCCAATGAAACAAGACTTCCACAATTGTTACCAGGAATAGAAAACTCCCTGCAGCCACTCTGTCCACTTCAAAGGAGCATAGTTTGAAAGGTACAATATTAAACTGCAGGTACATTCAATTAAACACGTTGAAACTAGCCAGTGCTCTTTATTCCAATTTAAATCTTATAGTAGTTTCAAGCAGTTTACGTTATTAAAATCTTTGCACTTGCTATATATAAAACCAAAAACACGGTAAGGGCTGGTAACCATATCACTAATTTGGTTTATAAAACTAAGTTGACTGCCGAAAATAATGTTTGTATTTTACCTTTGTACTACAATAACGCTGAAAAACTTCGTTAGCTATTTCATATTCATAGTCTATGTAATTAATTCGAGTAAAGTGCAGATAGTTCAGCTTACAATACGGGTAAGATCTCCCTGTAGCAGCAAACATTTATCTAAGGAGTAGATCTTATAGAATATTTTCGGATCATATATGAATAATAGCTTCTTGCAATGCTCAGTTTTAGTTTTTTTAATACCGCTAACAAAAGCTGAAAAACGACTGAACTCAGCTTAGATGCAGGATTCCATAAAAATGTGAAATAAATTAAGTTGATATTTAAAAAAATTGGGAAAATGACATTTTCGAAATGAAAAGTTTATTTTTTTCTAGACACCCTATATAATATCACAAAAATTAGCGTAGGTCTTCGGAAAAATTATATTAAACAACTATTACACAAACTATCTTTCAAATCATTTCATAAATTTATTTCAATTGTAAAATTTAGACGGTGCCACTACGAATAAAAAAAATGATTTCTTTTCAGGTACAAGAAGTACAAGAAACTAAAACTACTGTCTGACAAATTTGAAAACGTACTTCTTATTATTTTTCTATACCTTTCTAACCAAAATTGGTCATGGTATATCTATCTTGTATAGACTTTATATTTCTGAGTATAAGTGTGAAAAAATGTGCAAGATGTTCAACTTTTAAAGATGCATCTTGGGCATGTTGCTTGCTTTTGGAACACCCTGTATTTTTAAATGCAACTTTATGCATATGTGAAGTACGTATCCTATACAAAATTTGATATTTTGCATTCCAAACAATATAAGAAAATAATTCCTGCAAAAACAATAACATGGCAAACCAATCAGTCTTTGCTATTTACCAGAATCGAAAAGAAATATTGTCAGGACAATGACCATGCATTTTTCAATTTAAATGATGCAAAAACTCATTTCTCAGTGTTTTAAATAAGTTTATCTGGTGACAAAGATTTGATATCCAGCTTGATAACAACAGATATTAATACAACTTCATAAATCTAAGCAAAGTTCTTAAATAAATCGTTCCATATTTTTAAATCCTTTCTCCCACGCGAATAACATGCTCAATTAAAATTTCTCACCCATCCGTATCAAAATTCCCAATCAAGGAAAGATAAAATTGCATATCAAACATCAAAAATGAGATATATACGCGACGAGATAATCTGTGAAAACTTCGTGATGGCAGAAGGAAGGAGACAAGAACAAGAAGACCCCAGTCATCGCAAAGGAACTTTTGTACATAAGTCTCGTGGTAAAGCGAACGCTTGAATCGTGCGGTTGAAATATGAACTGCATTTATATCAATTAAAATATTCGAGCGTTGTGCGACCGGTCCTATCTGCAAGTGACATCTTACCGCCGCCAGCGCTACCAAAATAAAAATAGTTGGAATGCTCCAGGCATATACGACTCATTATCGGACGGGATGAATGGGGTTGTGTCTGGGCTAAATTTGTCATAAACCACGCTAAATGGGCCAAATCGAGGCAATCCGTCATCGAGAGCGTCACTTGTAAGGTCTGCGTGGTCTTTTCATGATTTAATTTGTTTTTCGGCAACGTGCAATAATGCTGAAATAAGTTGCCGAAAAAGCATATTTAATTTTCAGTTGTTTTATGGACGGACTAATAAAATAAGCTCTTTTGTTTAGGGATATTGGTAGACATAAGAATCAAGAAATTAAAAGTTGAATATATTCGACATTTCCTGCTTTTACTTGCAATGATTCTTGTCCCATGTGTGTCTCGGTAGATAAACCGTTGTTAAATTAGTTACCAAATTAAATCTTCTTGTTGCGTTAATTGGTTTACAAATATGGAGGGGTGCACTTCATTGTATGAAAATCCTGTCACAAATATAATTATTTCCTACATTCAACATTAATATGTATATAAATCAGTTCATAAAAACGGTGACGACCATCATATTAACAATTACAAATCGTATTATTTTCAATTGCAGCAAAAATTGTATAACAACTAAAAAAGAGTTGGCGCAAGATCATTTTTTTAAATCTCTCGAAGGCATTCGACAGTATACCTCATGGCATTATTAGGGAAATTGTTCATGATTTAGTAAAGTCCAACTTTACAAACTGATTGCATTGTGTACGCATAAATACCAGCGGTGAAGTACTAAAATTACGGTAGTTACAGATTAAACGAGGGTTCCTCAAGGCCCAACGTTGGGGTTGTTCCTCTTTTTGATATATACAAATGATCTTGCACGAAATAACCAACCATATCATCAGTGTCTATACAGATGATACATACTGATGAAACTACACGCGAAGGAAATAAAAACTGAAATCATTGAAGTTATAACAGTAATTGACAAATGATTTTCGGAATATAATTTACAAATGAATATAAACAACGAACATAATCAATTCTGCTATACGAAAAAAATAATACTCTTATAGCATATACTACAAAAAGTAAGAACTGACAAAGACTAGCAACGTAGAATTTCTAGGACTGCAACTCGATAATGCTTTAAATTGGAAAGAGCAAATAAGTGCGCTCACGAAGAGGATTTCTGGAATGGATGTGCGCTAAGGACAGTACCAAACTGAACTCCGAAAAAGAGCTGCGCTCTCAGTATATCACACCTACGTATGGTCGAGGTTAGCGTATAAGATCATCTTCTGGGGCAATTCCGTCGAAACAGACTGGATCTTCATATTGTAATGATCATGTCAAAGAAATATTTTTAAGCTGAAAAGAAGAAAGCCACGTAGAAATGTTTTATGCTATACTGCAAACTTACCTCGTCAACACTGTACATTCTTGAGTGTGCATGTTTTGCGAGAAAACACAGTTATAAGTTATTGGTGAAATACGTAGTTTGTTACATTTATTAAAGTAGCGAGTCAAAAATCCACCTTATGTGTACCTCAATGGACATACGCTTCGTCTATTTTACGTTTTTACCTACGTCATTGTTTTGCCGTATAAGTTAAGACAATATATTCATTCGCAAAATCTTGTTTCCTTTTTCAGCAACAGTATTAGAGAAAAGTCGTCAAATGAATAGATTGTCTTAACTTGTACGACAAAACAATGACGTAGGTAAAAATATAAAATAAACGAAGTGTACACGCATATATACATATAAAAATGTTATCGCACAGGTTCTAAGAATCTTCAACAACATCCCAAATAAGTTTAAGGACAATTAACTGAAAACCTTTAGCAAGATCATGACGAAACATTTAGTGGAAAGAATGTGTATATTTTTGTAAACAGACACTCAAATTATCAAAATGTTTGATGCAGATTTCTTGTTTCTCGCTTTTGTTTTTTTTCTTTTCACGTCCCTAATACTATTAATACAAGGAAATGAAGGTGCATTTATTATTATAAGTTTATTATAACTTCTAGTCATGTAATTCATGTGGAATGTCCATGTGAAGATGATTTACAAACCGGTTATAAATACCTTCATTATTCAATCGGAAGCGTGTCTCACCTCCTAAAACTCCAAAAGCAAATTCATATTCGCTTATCCATAAACTCCTTTAATTTCAAACAAAACATGTACTTTATGCAAATAGGCATAAGAAGCCTCTTAATCATCCCCAGTTCAATTCGTTGATTTTTTGCACTAAAATGAAATTATTTTTTTTATTCAAAATATTGGCCATCGGCTTGTGCATATTTTACCCATCTTTCTGGTAATTTACGGATACCATGCCAGAAATGTTGCTTGCTTTTTGCGGCAATCCATTCGTCGAGCCATTTTCCAACTTTCTCGAAATTGCTGAAGTGCTGCTCTGTGAGCGCGTACCTCACTGATGCTCAGAGGTGATAGTTAGATGGTGCTAGGTTTGAGGAGTGCGGCGGGTGCAGAAGAATGTTTCACCCAAGCGATTTCAAGGTGTCTTTCACTAGTTTTGCTGTGAGACAACGCATTGTCGTATAACAAAATCACTTTTCCATGTCTTCTGGCCCATTCCTGCTGTCTTTCGATTAATGCGTGGTTTAAGTTAATCATTTGTTGGCGATAGCGTTGTGTATTGACGGTTTCGCCGGGCTTGAAGAGTTCACAATACACAATAACACCCTGATTCCACCAGACACAGAGCATGGTCTTCTTACCTAAGCGATTTGGCTTTGGTGTTGAAGAACACGATTCTTTCCGCTTTCAGTTTTCAGAATAAATCCAGTTTTCGTCATTTGTCACAATTCGATACAGAAATGATTTCCTTTCGTGACGTTGAAACAGCATTTTACAGGTGACTTTGCGATTTTCTATTTGTGGGACCCATTTACCGAGTTTATTGATCTTCCCCATTACTTGCAAACGCCTGCTGATTGTTTCTCGACACCTGTAGTGCTCTTGCTAATTACCGTTGAGTTTGAGTCGGGTCATCATCCAATAACTCCTGCAATTGCTCGTCCTCGTATTCTTGTGGTGTGCCAAAGCGCTCACTGTCTTTCACATTAAACTCTTGACGTATTGTTGACTATGGATTCTCATAATAAGTGCAGTTGTTGTTTTGGTCTATTTCCATCGTTTGATGAAGTACAACAAATAATGCACAAATTCTAATAATTTCACATTGAAATCACCACTTTTAAATTGTCGAAACAGGTTCTAATCGTGTTCATTATATGCTTCTGCCAGCAAACAATGACTTTCAACAGCCTTTTTTTTTTATTAAATAAGAAAAGTAATGCGTGTCGCAAATGTTCTTTTTCAGGCACAAAATTCGACGTGATCACTGAACCATAAACCAAAGACCTAATTTTTGGCGGACTATGTGTGCGCAATATTAATACGCTGCGTACTTTTCGCTTGCGCAATTTGTTAGTTAAACTGGACAAAACTTATGCATACACCTGGTATGTGGAATATCCGTTAGTTATTTTGGTCATCGTAGTTATAATAGTTGCTCGAAGAAGTTTCCATTTGTTCTATTGCATAAGAAATCTTGTTGTTGAAACCGACGTGGTTTCATGTTAATCCATAAATCTGAGAAGCTATCATAAGTGTGATAATCCACTGGACATTAATAAGATATATTTCAAAAAGAAGGCTTGATGGGGGTTTGCAATATTTAGTTATGTACTTTTAACTATCTAACCAATTTTCTAATTAGAAAAGTTTTAATGTTTGCTTCTCTTTATTGGATAACAATTTCTGAAATACTTGATAAAATATATGCTAGCTGTAAAACAATTAAAACAGTACTGGGAAGCTTCAAAAATTAATATAAGGTACGTCTTCATACTCTATACGTTGTATTTTATACGTCCAAGTGGTTAGCAAAGTAAATGGTGTATTCATTCCTAAGGTCGAGTCAAAAACTTGAAGACATCCACTAATAACTACCAAATGAAATTTATATGTAATTTCGTTATTGAGTATAAAGCTTGATTCAATCACTATATTCCACAATCGAAATAATAATTTTATGAGTGAAAGTGACGTAGCAAAAAATAATTCTCATACACTGAATAATGGCTACAATATTTTGAGATCCCAAAAAAAGAGATTTCTCATTGGTTACTTTATCCAGAATTAAATTATTAACAACATATATATTATACCGTCTCCCTTGTCAAATTAAAAGCAACAACTTTTTTGTGTTCCCCTGTATCAAAACAAATTTTTTCCATTACTCTCTTCGCCGTAAATACCTCTTGCTCTTGAAGACCGTCGAAGCGAGATGGCAAATTAAAAATACCAAACGATTCTTTCATTTCTTTCCTTGACAGCTAATTTAGACGAACGTCGACGAAGACGACCGCATTCTATTAGCCGCACTATTTCAACGCGTCTAACGGAGACGGAGCTATCGAAACTTTTTCTGACGACTTTTTTTCACGTTTCATATTTTGAGAGAGGCCGATCAACCCTCATCTCTTGGTGACGTTTTAAAAACTCGTTATTCAGATGTCAATTAATCGATGATCCGGTATGACAATTTGGATAGTCAGAGTCAATTTTCGTTTGTCTTTCGTCTTGTTTCTTTTTTCATCTCGTCTCATCCTGGTACTGGACGGTCGTCGGTTCGCTCGCGGTTCTTTTTCTATTCTTTTGCGTGTTGTTGTTGTTATTATTATTAATAGGTATCTGGTTTCTTTTGTTTTCGTTCGATTCATTTTTTTGTTCTCGTTTGATATTCGTCTTATTGATGCTACGGTGGCATGGATCACTTGTTATTAATGAAGGGAATATGTTATACAGGGTTTAACAAAAGATACCATTGATACTTCATATCCGTGTATAAGGTGTTGCAAATCATTGGAGGCATTTCTAATAATTTCATAATTCGCCAAAATAATGGTAGTTTAAAGAAAAATTATTGATACCTCAATTAGCGAAATGATGGTGATGTTTTGTATATATATAGATACTACAGTTGTTCATAATATTCGCAATACCAGAAAATTTTGTCCTTGGATAGAAAAGGTGCAAATTACTAATAACTTTATTTCTTATAAGCTATACGCTGCAATGTATAATTTATTACCAGTATTAATAATAAATGTTGATAGGAAGTTGATCAAAGCTGAAGACAGACCAATTGTCTTATTTGGAAATGAAAATTGTTCGACAGATTTACAATTATTAATGATAGTAACAGAGATATACGAAGGCCATTCGGAAAGTAAAGGACGTTTTGTTTTCATACATGATACAAGGGTCTCTCAAAAATTTCATGTAGATTTTCACTAAATCACATAGGCATGGTTTATTTATTTATGTAACCTGGTAAGTGACACCATGCTTCATTCGAGAAGAAAAACTTGTCAAGACCATCATTATTCATCGTACCTAAGAACCATTGTCAATAATTAAGCCGGATTACGTGGTCAATGATTAAAAAAGAGCTCCTGCATGCAATGAAACCTGTATGAAAATTTTTGTAGATCTTTTATAAGGATTGTATGGCATGTCCCACATGTTGCGCTTGTTGTGAAAGCTTGCGAATAGATTTCTTAGGTGATTGAATTATTCGTTTCTCAACATCTGCTATATTTTCAGCTGTCCGTTTTGTTGGTCCACCACTATCTGGTTTTCGGCGCACAGACTACCACTAATTATTGAATAACTTGCCGCAAACTGTCACATATTACTGGAAAATTTAAAAATTCCGCGAGAAATTCAATAACAGTTAAGTTACCTTGTTTGACTTCTTTTCTCATTTGAAATTCTTCCGATTTTTACCCTGCAGTTTGTATCCTGAATTTTACTGTCTCGTATGTACTTCCGGTAGTATCCAGCAGGGTTTTAGGAATTTCCATTTCCTTTAATCTTTCCTATATCTTTCTTCTATCTACGGTATCAAAGGATGCTTTCAGATCGATGAACACTGGAAATATTTCTTCTCCTTCTTCAATTTTTCTTTCTATTAAGTTCTTTATTATATAGATATTGTCGTTCATTTGTCTCCCTTGTCCGTAGGCTGCCTACTCCTCCTCTAGTCTTTGTTGCAGATAAACTCTTAGTCGTTTTCCAGTTTTCTTGTATGTTTGTAGCTTGTTTATACTAAACATATAGCTCTATATCTCTATCTCAAAGTGTACTGTGGCTAATACTTGAATTCGCCACATATTATATTATCCTTCATATAAATGAATCCTGTAGAACAAAGACGAGTAATAAAATACCTCCATAAAAGGACATGACGCCAACTCGAATTCATAAAGATATTATGGCAAGTATTGGTGAGTCTGCAGTTTCTTATAAAGTAATCAAACGCTGGTGACGAGATTTTAAATGCGGAAGAACATCCTGTAAACCAACATTCCGGTGGTCCTCCCATAACGGTAACAACAGAGAGAAACATTAAAAAGGTACACGATATCGTACCGCAAGGCTAACGAGAACGCATCAGGGACATTGTGGAAGATACTGGCTTATCATATAATGTTGTGCGCAGTATACTGCGTACAAAATTAGATATAAAAAGGATGATGCAAGATGAGTGCCTCGAATGTTAACCATTGATCAAAAAAAAACGGGTGTTGATTTGTAAGAATCTATTGGAAAGGTACCAAGCAAACGAAGAGAACTTTCTTAGTCGGTATGTGACCATGGATGAGTCATGGGCGCACCACTATGATCCCGAAAGTGCACAGTAGAGAGTGGAAACATCACGGTTCTCCTCCTCTAAGCAAATTTAAGCCGGTGCCATCTGTTGGAAAGGTTTTGCTATCTGTTTTCTGGGATGCTCAAAGAACCATCCTGACTGACTATTTGCAAAAAGGACAAAGCATTACAGGGGCCTGCTGTTTCATAAGGACAATGCTCCTAGCCAAGCACCTGGTATTGCAATGGCTACTATAGACCAAGCAGACTTTGAATTAGTGGAGCATCCGCCATATTCGCTGGATCTGGTCCTTAGTAATTACATGTTATTCTCCAAATTAAAGGAAATCTTACGTAGGGCATAATTTTCAAGTAATCATGAAGTAACGCAAGCTATAGAGAGGTGGTTCGCAGAGGTCGGGCAAAAATTTTTTTAGGAGGCTATTGAGATGTTGCAGCGCCAGTGGACCAACCGCAAATGTAGGGGCAAACTATGTCTAAAAATAAAAAATATAATGCCGCTGTTGTATTACTGTAAGGAGGTCAGGCGTACAGCATAGAGATTCAGCTTCGTAAATGTTTGATCCCTTAATAAATGTGTTTTATTAATTTCTTCTAGTCAATCATTTAAATTCGTGTTGTTGAACATGTATCGTGTTAAATTTAAATCGCACCAGAATACTTCTTCATATCCATAAGAATGCTATAAGCACGTCGATTTAAAGTCGAGTGGCACACCGACAAAGCTATACTCTTCGCATTTAACTTCTATTAATTATCGTCGCAACGTAGCGCGATTCATAATCGACCCGTTCGAACAATAAAATCAACGAATCACCTCGTAACGTAAAAAAGCTATCGCCGATCCTCGGCCGGCAAAAAATGCTCACTGAAAGCAGGCGAGCAGCCACAATTTATATGGTAATGTCGATTTGCGAAGGACAATTATAAGGTCAGGCCGACCGTCCCGCTCCGGTTTATAGGGTGGGATGATCCTCTGGAAACGATGGGAACAAAAACAATAAAGGTAAAACGTCGGCTGGCCGATGCCCTTCTCCTTCAATAAATTACCGTACGGACGCGGCAGCGCCTTCGCCTTCGTACTGTGCATCGGTGCGGGTGCGTACGGCGCGACGTTCTGGTAATTGGCGATCTGCGAAAGCGCGTGTCTTTATTCTAAACGGAACGACTCTGGAAGCAATAAAATTATCAACGCAACGTACCGTTGCGAATACAAATGGCGCATCTTCGTTGTCGGTACGAGATTGACGATTCAGAGTCATGGGGTACACTTTTCGATCCCCTACGCGATCGAATTTTTCATGTTATAGTTACTTTGAGAATGTAGCAGATAGCGCTGCTATCGCCGTCCATACACTGCCAAAACTTAAGTTGATTGAATAATAGCAGGTGATTTGAAAGTAAAATATCAGTTGTATTATAATTAATCTCGGCAAAGAGGGGCAAGTTTCAGTGCCGTGCGGACTTATATGTGGAGGGGTGAAGCGCGCTACACGGAGAATCGAGTACCCATATCAAAGCACGCTTGTTCAGTATTATTCGACTGGTCTTTGTGAGTGCTTGTCAGTACACACATACTTAGAAAAAAACAGCGGAAAACATTCTGTTGTAAATCTAATGATATGTACAATGAATGAGTTTGAACTGACGATCTCTTAAAGAAAAGAGTGTGAAAAGAGTGGTAATCTATTACATGTAAAAACCATGCTTTAGACCTTGTGGCGCAATTGATCCCTAAATGTTATCCACGAGTAAATGCTTTAATAGCTCATACGAAGGCAGTATTTCTAAAGCTCCCAAAACGTATGGAAAGATTTCACGAATTGTGTCCCAAATTGCCTGAACCACCCCAGCCGGTTACCACGAGCTGGGGAACATGGTTAAAGGCTGCGTTTTACTACTGCGAACATTTTGATGATGTAAAGAAAGTAGTTTGGCAATTCGATCTGAGACACGCCAAAGCTATCAAGAAAAACCAGAAAATGTTTTGTTGTTGAAAGATAGTCAGGCAAAATGTGATTTAGAAAGTATTCGCAAGAACTACTATAGACTAGCGGAGGAAATTGAAAAATTATAAAATGATTCGATGTCGTTTGTGGATTCTGTTCAAATTCAGGATGATACTCACTCACATCTATGTATAGTGAAAGGCGAAAAAAAATGAAGGTGTAATACGGAAATTTGAATATCACTCAATGTACAACGGTCGTTTTCATAATTAAATAATATTTATTCCGTATGCCGTACTCATTTGACTGAAACAAATGATTCTAATGATTCTGATATTTAATAGATGCCACCCACTTTGTGATTTCGTGGAAACTTCTTAGAACAGTAAATGTTTCAGCACGTTATATAAGTATTTTTTATGATTATTTTGTATGTAAACATTCCTGCGTCCGCATCGCCTATACTTACTCATGAAGGTCACCATCATAAATAATGCGAGTACCTGAAGGTTACTGAACACTCGCCTTGATACGGCCTGTCGGACCCACTACGTTGTTCTCCGCACTGCACTGTAACTTGCCCCACTTTGCCGAGACTAATTACTATTATTAACGTCGAAGATTGAACCGTATTATTTTGACAGAAACAAGGGTGAAAATATATTTAATGATTTTAATATTTAATTTCTTAATTATATGTTCAAGGGTACCGTCGGAGCAATAACGATTTTATTTTATTTCGTAGAAAAGTCCATTAAAAGCACATCGAGTACAGACGGTCTACAAAGAATTCTCAGAATTGGATGTTTTTGAAATGAAAAAGTTTTATATGCAGCGTATATAAAAAAGAATCAAATAAGTTATTTTGCAAATCATTTTTAATAGTACAGGCATAATATAGTAAGTAACAAAATTACAAGATACACAGTCGTAGTAGCACGTGCTTGTTAAATGACGATTGCAAGGACTGTGTGGATGTACAATTCACAGGTATAGCAGTAAACTCCAGTAAACAGTCGGTAACACGGTTGACAATGGGAGCCCACGTGCTCCCGAAACGCTGCGTTCCGCATAATTAATTAATTTGTGTGAGTGGAGTTTACTGCTATACCTATGAATGGAACGTGCTTGTTAGTTGTAAAACATCAGCTGTTAAATATTATTTGTTAAACAAAAAATACAGTCCGCTTGAAAATAAAGCATCTTTCATTTAACAAGTCATGACGAAGATTGGGGAGCATCAACTAATTTAAATTCTAATTTAAACTTCCTAACCATCATACACAGATTTTCATATAATTTTTACAGCAATTGGAAAAATATATTTAGTTCTCAGATTTATAGAGCACGATGCATGTATAATTATTCTCACTACAACATAAACGTCAACTTAAGTAACATTCGACTCACATCATAGTGTGATGCAAGACAGTCTGTTTTCTGATTTATTTTCTACGGAATCTTTTAATTAAATAATATCTTTTATACGATCTTATTTCAAAACATCAATAAAATATCAACATCTCAAAGCTATACAACTCACTCTGTTCAGAAACTATAATACCGGGGTCGTTAGCGACTTTCTATCAATTCGTCTAGCCCAATTATGCGCGCATCATATGGTTATACAATCAATGTACCGTAGCTCTTTATCGCCACCGTCCCTGGCAATATCGCTACCGTATTTAACGACATACTATTCCCGAACCCTACCCTTGCTCCGTCGACCATAAGTAATCGGTAATGGTTTGTTTTGGACGATCCGGGTCTAACATGACGAATTTAATTGTTTTACACTGCTAACGCGACGTCATTTAATTTTAATTGCGACACGGGTTCTCTTTAGATACGGCAGCAAAACCTGTATTGTGTATAGTGTGTGATTATCGTACTGGGAAAGTGGTGTGTACGAAAAAAAGATCGCAAATTTTGCAATTTATAATAAGACATAATAATTATTCAAAATGCAACAATATTTTTATTTTAAATGATAATGCAGAGTTGCTGTTTAGTAATAATAGTAACAATAATCGTTTATTTCCAAAAGATATACACTCACTTACAGGGAATATACATACATAACAACAACATGAATAGAAATAAGCTAGATATAAACCTAAAAAATTGAGTACGTACAATGCATTTGTAACGCTACTAATAAACTTAAATTCAATAAAATGATATGAACAGAAAAGAAAATATATTGATAAGAAAGCAAAAAAATTATCCGGTGAAACGAGCAGAAATGGCTACAAGAATTGAATTAAAGCTTTCGGCGTTAATATCACAGAGATCCACGATTTGATTAAAATTGGAACACATCAAGGAAATGGGATACTTTATTAAAACGTTCGTCCTGTTAGTGTTGCAGTAAAAAGTAAAAGATGATCTCGTGTTCGCTCCAGGTACTAGAAAATCAGACTTAGATAGCTGCTATGGACAATCAATTTGATTATGTAACAGAGAAAACAAGAACTTAGGTAGAGATATAATTCTTCTCACGTAAATTGCTGTGAAAGTAACTTTGTTCAGCAGAGCGTCGTATTCGGTATTTCGATCGCGATAAGATCCTTCAACCTAGAAATCTGAACATTTCAGGAACCTCCTTTGAACGGACTCTTCGGAATTTACATGAGCTATATAAGTGAGAAACCAGACCAATGTACCGAATTCCAGTCGGGACCGAATGAGAGAAAAAATATGATATGGTAATCCTTGCAGTTGCGATAAATGAATCCGTAGCCTTTATAGCTTTTGAAAACAATTTCCGAAATATAGAAGAATCAAAAAGCACCCCCAAATCTCTAACCGATGAAGCGATCCTCAGCACTGTATCCCCCAAAAGTATATTGAAAAGATACCAACTGTTTGCGTTCGGTGAATGTTACATATAATTATTTAGAAACGTTTAGAAGTAGCCTATTTACTCTGCACCGATCAGAGATGCCGCAGATATCTATCTGAAGCAGTACACAGTCGATGAAGAACAGTTCAATATTGTCAGCATACATAAGGATCCCACCTCTCACACTATCAGCGATATCATTAATGAATAGAAAAAATATTAGGGGCCCGAGATTGGAAGCCTGAACTATACCTTATGTAGCAACATGGTTGGAAGATATAAAGTTTCTGTAGCACACTTGAAATTGTCTATTGGTAATGTAAGATTCAAGAAATGAGCACAAAGACTGGGAAAGTTCAAATGATTGCAATTTTTGAAGAAGAATATAGTGATCAATCCGAAGCTTTTTAAAAATCCAAATAGATTGTATCCACTTCACCTTTAACATCCAACGCTTCGGATGCATACTATGTGAAACAGGCAAGGTTAGTAATTGTAAAACGCTGCTTCATAGTAATGAAAAATAGTAGCTAAAAAAAATATTTTGTTAATCCAATAGGCATATTTGTTTGACTGTATTTACGTGGATGTATAAATTGATTCCTTAAGAACTTTAAATCATTGCACTTATAAATCGTTACTGATAGAATATTTTATCAAGTGTTTCGGATAGTGGTGCATACACCTTTTGTGAATCTGAATATGAAAATATTAATCATATCATTTTGGGAATAAATTTGTTTTGTTAACGACTTGCTTAACATCGAAATTCAGCTTCCAATTAATATAAATTATTTAGTAGCCTTGGTGAGGGAAGATGTCAATTGCAAGATATACAAACGCATGTGTAATCCACGTTTTACTATTTAATTAGTTTCCTCAAGTAGTTTATCCATTTGTGGATTTTCCCTATTTCCGTTGACCTACCTGTGTGTTTGTATTAGCCACCCGATAGACCCCAGGTACAAAGCGTGTTCTGTGTTATCCCCGATGTCCATTCAGGTTCTTAGACTTTCTTCTTTGGTTTTGTTTTATCGTGTTTAATGTATGTAAGTAGTTAATGGCGGAGCTTCAATTGACATGAAACAAATGGTTGATACTCAGTATGATTGCGCATGGAGTCAGCATTCATCCTGACACTATCATCGAATTGTGAAAAAGGAATTAGACATGCAAAAAATTTGTTACATCCCTCAACGATGGAACCCAAATTCATGCATAGAGTGATAACAGGTGACAAATCATGGCTACCGTTGAAACAATATATAATCTGAAAGCTGTATATCTCCTTTACAGAACGAGACCGCGGGCATTAAATCGATCAGATGGTAGTTATGTTAGCCATTGATCAAAAAAGAAATCGGGTGTTGATTTGTAAGCGTCTTTTGGAAAGGTACCAAGCAAACAAAGTGCAAAGTAAAGAATGGAAACCGATGGTCTTCCTCCTCCACGCAAATCTAAGGTCGTGCCGTTTGCTGGCAAGGTTTTGGTATTTGTGTTTTGGGAACCTCAAGGAATCATCCTGACTGACTATTTGCAAAGGTAGTACTATTTTCTCTTCCCGAAACTGAAACTGGCTGTGAAAGGCTATGATTTTACGACAATATTGGACTAGTTCAAGAAGCCGTGAAGAGGCTATGTAAGACAATTCTGAGACCTAACTTAAAAAAATCTATGCTATTATTGGTTGACCGTCAATGCAGCTCTGGGGTATTGAGACAGAAGAGGTAAACTGAATAAAAACAAATAATTTTGGTGAAATAACTTTTTTATTCGAAAAGTTCCGTTATTTTTCCGACATACTGTGTATGCCAATCACCAATCCGATTAGTGATTGGAATCTTTCTTTGTGAGTGAGTATTAATGTAGTTAACTAGATAATGGGAATTATTTGAAATACGTGGTTTTGATACTACCCTGGCACATAGTCTCCCAACATGTATTCTTCTTGGTTCTGTACCACCCCATAACTCATCTCTCAGATATAGTTTATGCGATGTATAAGCACATAAAACTTAAATATATGTATACGTTAATAATAATAATTTAATTTCTACTGAGTAACAATCTTCTTAAAATTGGCTGAACTTTCCCACGGTTTGAGACGTTCTGAAAAGTCGGTAATTTCAAATTTCGACCGTATAATAATAACATTCTAATAAAAAGTAATGATTCTAGAAGGGCAACGCGGTTAATAGGGCGTCAGGACTAGAAAAACGACCAACTCGCAAATTTTAGACTTTAATTTAAGGTAATCACGTCGATTTTTCGCTTCTGTGCCCACCGAAGGAAATACAGCAGTAAAGAACTTATCGAAGAGGAAATCTGCAATTCTTTTTTCTATATTGATAAAATAATAATATAAGGATCACGATGATATCGTGGATAGGTCGGTTAAATATACATACAAGAGCTTACGGCGGTTATCGTAGATGGCGCCCGAAGCATTACATCGAAATCGATAAGGACGAGATGTCCGTATATTCCGTAAGGGAACCATTAAAAATTATCGCTGTTGTGCATCTTACACAAATATCGCCTGTATAATAAGGGATTATGTTTATGATTATATTTAGAGTACTTATGTATGGAGATGAAGATACGATCCGTATCAAGATACCTGATAATAAGGGGGCCTATGGCGGATTGTGAATGTGACGGGCTCCAGGTAACCGTACTAATAAAATTTAGTACAAATATTTGACTATGTTAGTTGTCAATTTCGATACAACGAGTATAAATGGTGCGTTACTGTGAGTTGTTGGTTCATTTTTTTTTTGATTGGAGGATTTAATTATTTTGTTTTAAAGCAGTTCTTTTAATTTTACATTTTAATTGATATAAAGGATACTTTTAAAGTTTAAATAAAGTTCAATTGAATTATTTTTATATTGGTTTAAACCACATCTAACAAAATAACATCTAACAATCATTAATAGTCTCGGCAAAGTAAGGCAAGTTACAGTGCAGTGCGGAGAACAGCGTGGAGGGGCCGAGCGGCCGTATCAACGCGAGTGTTCAGTAAAGTTTACGTACTCGCATCATTTATGATCGTCAGCTTCATAAGTGAGTATAAGCGATGCGAACGCAGGAATGTTTGCATATAAAACAATGATAAGAAATATATTATGTAACATGTTATTTGTTCAGTCTTACTCTCAGAACATCCATCAGAAAATTGCCAAGTTGTAGCCTGTTTTCAAGAGTGGTGAAAAGTTGAGTGAAGAGTGAGAGAAGTGTTATTTCCAATTATTGTTCTATAACGTTATTAAACAATTTTGCTAAAGTTTTTGAGTAGTGTTTAGACAAGTATATTTATACTTAAGTTAGACCTTGGATTTCAAGTGACCAAAGAAAGCAGGTAGATGCTGTGTATACTGACCTAACAAAAGATTTTGATCAAATCGACCACACTCTGCTTAATGGACAATATTGGATTTTCGTCTTCACTTTTGTCTTTATTCCAATCATATCTTCTTGATAGAAAGCAGTTTGTGACATATATGGGATTTGAATCTAATTACTTAACGCCAATCTCAGGAGTCCCTCAAGGGCTAACTTGAGTCCACTTTTGTTACTGATAGATATAAATTATTTTCTTGCAGCCTGGTCTACTTCCGTTTTTCTTTCTTCTTGTACTTCTGATTATTATTATTAAAATGATCTGCTTCTACTTCAATACAAACTTTTGCTCATCGTTTGTTTCGTGTTGTAAATCTGTTGCGATAATATCGTTTTACAAACAAAAAGAAAAAATTGGAAAAGTATCCATTTTAGTTGGATGGAAATATCGTTATGAATGATATTTCTTTGTTTTTTTTTCTTTTTTTATTATAAGTCCAATTTGATGAGAAAAAGCAAAATAGATAGTTGTATAATAATTAAAAGTTTTGACACATTTTCATTTGAATGTTTAACCGTAATTTTCGGACACGCTGTATATATTTTCGAAAAATTCTTTTATTTCTTTTTTTACCCTACCCTAATACGGTCAACAGCTCCGCAGAATTTCAATTATCCCAGCTAAACGCCTCTACTGTTATAACAGCCACTTGTCAATCTGTCAATTTTTTTTAAGAAACACAAATATTTCAACTGTGGTTAGAAATATTAACGTAGTTGCCTTATTGAACATACTTTAAAATTAAACTAGAAATTTGAAAATGTAGTAATATATAGGGCGCTCCATTTAAAATAACGAATTTAACAGCTACAGCATTGATGATACTTTAGTTCAATAGTACATGTCGGCTTTTGGTATATACCTATCGACGAAGTTCCTCGTGAGACATCTATATATCTACATAACATCCTACAGATACCTCCACAATGTGTACTGACTTTACTAACGGCAGTATTTCTCAAATGTTCTATTGCGTGAAGGAACCCTTTAGAATTGTTGCAAACAGTTTTTTAAATCTATCTCATGTCGTGAAACCTTGACTGGCTTTTCTTAAGAGCTACAGGTTCATAGTGAAATTGTAGAATCACAGATTTAATTTGCTGAATTATTGAGAATAAAAAGCCACATTAAACTATGTTCCCCAAATCGCAAGAATTGGCCCTGGTGGTTTGGGAACAACGAGACACCGTTCGCTAAATTTTCGAGTTCGTTTGGAAGAAATACTTGGTTTTTGCAACTAATGTATTTTCCTCTCGAAAATATTCTAGAAAAGTTTCTACCACAAGATATAAAACAGAAATTTTACACGTCTCATGTAAAAGTTTCTCACAATTTTCCTCAAGAGAAAGATCTCTATATCGCATTGCCGCGTCACCATCACTCATAAACATCAACAGTTGAATAGTTGAGAGTGGAAACTTTTGGAGCGTATCCATCGTAATTGCTTTGCCTGTAGACTTTTCTAATCTTTACTAGCTAATAAGATCGAAAATGTCGATTTAAGAGACTCCCTTGCACACGCTGTAACATGTATACTAGGTTTTGTCGATCTGTTGTTTCGCCAAACACACAACCATAGCTGCTTATATTTTACTTCAGATTTGATTTCCTCTTGGATTCCTTCACGGTGGTAACTTGGTGGCTCACAATGGTAACTTTCACTTGGAAGTGTATTAGAATCTAGAATTATCGAAGCAATTCTTTATCCAGTAGACGAATTTACAAACCGCACGTAGGAAGAATGAACAGTAGATCGAACGTAATATCCTATTTACGTGCTTTCTACAATCGCTTTCATCTCAGCACCTTAAATCTCAAACTTTACACGTTTTACTACCACTATGAAATAAATCGTGAAATTCGCCGATACACTTCTTCACTGTGTTAAATGATTGTTATTTGTACCTTTCCGTACGTTCGACGTACTTAATTATACAGTAAACGCTCGGTTATGTAAACGCTCGCTCGGTAGTGGAAACGTCGCGGTCATGTAAACAGAAAATTATTACTATAGGATCAAATAGAGCGCCCTGTAATGTAAACAAGCTTGCGCCACTTACAATTCGATAATGTAAACAGCTTAGGGTACCGGCTATTTCCCGATTTACGTGCGCAATTGGATCGATCGAACGTTTACGTAAATGTTTTCAGCGCCGGCACCGGTTGTTCCCCGATTAATGCATGGGATTCCTGTAAGCGTTGGCTCTCTTGCCTCTCGTGCCATAAAGTAGTGTGCAGCTAAAATCACGCCAGAACAGACACGACATCCACGTCCAATAAAAGAACATTTTTAAAATTAATTGACTAAAACCACAATCTGTAAAATTAAGCGATTTAAGTCACAAAATTTAGAACGTGTGTCAGATACATACACAGGCCTGGGAAATCGCAGAACTTTAAAAAATGCCCAAGCACCTAGAATGGAAAATCATCTGTATAAATGGCTTTTTAAAAACAAAGTGATAATCATGTTCCAATTAGCGGTGAATTAAAGATAGAGCAAAATTATTGAATAAAAACCTGAAAGAGACCGAAAATTTTGTAGTAAGTGATAGCTGGCTAAAAGAATTTAAAAGGAGGTATGGAAAACAAAATCAATGAGTAACATTTGAATGAGTAGCAAATATACAATGCAGATGAAACCAGTCTTCATTGGAAATTATTACCTACGAAAACCTATGTTGCATCATTACATGATAAATCTGCTCCGGGCAGAGAGGCGGAAAGACAACGCATATCTCTTCTAGCGTGCGCTAATGCTAGAGCTACACACAAAATAAGTCCACCAGTAATAGGAAAGGTAAAAAATCCACGTTCATTTAGAAATAGCCTCGTTGATTATAACTGTTCAAACTCCGCTTGGATGACAAAATGCATATTTCGCGAATGGTTCCACAAGCACTTTGTCCCTCAGGTATGGCAATAAAACTGTCATAATAAGTAATGTAATTTAATGATACATACTCAAGTTGTAGGTGATAGTATTCTTAAGAAAGCAAACTCATCTAATAAAGGCGGTGTTAATCTTGGATAACGCACCAAGTCGTCCTCCAGAGGAACAATTACGAAGCAACAATGACTCAATTTTTGTTACGTTCATCCCGCCCAGCGTAACTCCACTTATCCAACCAATGGATCAAAATGTAAAAATTACTAAATTGTATTAAGAAAAATTTCTACTGTCGTCTTCGTTATCAAAAAATCCTAAAAACGTTTCTGAATCCTTAAGGCCAGTAACTTTACGTGAAGCAATTTTAAGTTTAGATATGGCGTGGAATGCCCTTACCCAGCAAACATTTAGAAAATATTAGAAAAGTTTGCTTTACTCCAGTGATGATTATGAGGATGAAGACAATATACCGCTAACTATCATTAGAAAACAATCTGATGCTGAAGTTATTGACATGCATCATCGGACGTTGTCAAATTATTAAAAGCAATAAATTCCGATATTGTTTGCACAATTACCGATGTTAGTTTATGGAATGACGATAAAGAGATGGAGATAGAGTGATGCACATGAAGAGCAAGATGGGGTGAGTAAAGATGACTCTCCGATTGAAATAAAAAATACAGTGAGTGACACGCAAGTTGTAAGAATTTTTAATGAAGAGTTAGATTGGGCTGAAGAAAAAGACATATTATATTCCAATATTTTAGATAGATATTTTAGTGCATACGCAAATAAAAATAGGACATTATTTTTCAAAATAATGTAAAATTTATTTTTTAATATTATATGTATTATGTTATTCATTGTTCATAATTTATTTTTTAATAAACATACATATTTTCTTTTATGCAATTTCTTTATAAATAAAATAAGGCACGCTAACGTAAACTTTCAGTAATGAGAACAGTGCTTGGCTGATGTCGTTCACATAATCGAGCGTCTACTGTATTTACAAAGGGTAAGAGAATACATCGGTGAGACTATCAACTACCTCGCGTCAAAAGTGGTAAGAACTGATGCAAATACGACCTGCGCCGACGGTCACCGTAACAATTCCTTCCGATCATCCTGCTTTCTGCTTTGCTAGTTTTTCCAAGCAGTTAAATAAAGTTCCCAGTTATTTGATCATCATAAGGCGCCATTGAACTATGTATATATTGTGTAATATTATTATTGCTTCTACACACGATTATCAGGTGCACTATTTTGCAAGTGTTTGTTTTTAAGTTTCGGCAGTAAGCCAAGTACGAGTAAGATAAATCAGTAACATGTGGATTACGGTATTACAAACTTCGAATAAATCAATAAAAAATCAATTATTTGACGTACCATTATTGCCACAATATACATAGGCAATATAACGTGACAAAATTACCGTTTACAAATGCCAGTGGCGGTTCAGCTCAATGGGGTGTCTGCTGCTGCTGCCGCTGCTGCGTTACTTTGTAACTATTTCCAGATAAGCTTTTAATAGATGGTGTCAACCCCAAATAATATAGGCCGTGATTCATGAAGGGACGCTTATAATATATATCCTATATCTATATATGTGTATATATCGTTGTACATGAGCCGAGGGGGTACAACAGCGATTTCGAAAGCGATTACCTTATCTAAGCGACCAGAAGTAGAGATTAAACTCCCGGCGCTTGGGGTAGTCGCCTCCCACTTAAAGGTCTCCGTTGTTGTCCGTCGGCTTCACCCCACGTTTTCTTTCTTTTTTTTTTTTGGTAGCAGCGCTTGCTTTTATATTGAACATCGTTTAGGTATAAATCTTCCTCGATCTTTTTCCTTTATAACATGGAAATAAGGTTTGATTAAAAATTATATTGAATCGAATTTTAATATTACATGCTTGAGTGATTTCACATTGTAATACATGGTTTTAATAAAATTTACCTTGCTTAAAGTTGGTCCTTCTACTTCCAAAGACTTATATCTTTTACGCATTCTCGTACGTGGGGGCCGTAGTTAGCAGATCCCTGAGCTAGATCACAGTTTCTCGACGATGTGACCACAACAACCTCTTTACGAACGCAGCGAATTTTAACTTATTGAAGGTCTCCAGAAAATCAGCAATCAGGTTATTCATTAGAGGAAGCCGTGGTATTTCTAAGTTTTGCAAATTTTCCTAGGGAACAATACAATACATTATGATGGTGAGCTAATCCGCACGGACATGATTTGTGTCCACCATCTTATGAAGTTCTAGAAAGGAAGAAACTTTTTATCCACCGCAAATTTCAACCTATGAAATGCAATGTGAAATACCCCTGCAAATTTGTTGAATAACACTTGTGGAAGCATTTTAAACTATATTTCCCTTGAAGCGCGAGATGGTTCATTACTTTTGTTGTACAAGTCACGATGCATCACGTGCAGATGAAAGTATTATCACATCCTTGGTTCCACTTCAACTTACCGATGAAAAAACCACAGATATTATATATTTTAAATTGTATGTTACAATCGTGGAAAGAAAAATGGCCAATGCGCTGACAAACACTTCAAGCATGACTTACTGTGTTTGCGCAGCAAAAATTTCACAAATGAATGATACAGTGCCAATTGATCCGGATGCTTTACAATTTGGACTCTATTTTGCGTTCGTATATTAGTTGTTCTAAATGTTTACGCTACATATTTCATATCGACTTGCGCTGCAAATATTAAAAGTGAACAAAGCTCACAAAGAGGCCGTCGAGACACCGAAGGGAAAGATTCAATCAGAATTTCGAGAAAAGGTAGGTGTTCTGGTAGACATTCCGAAAACTGGATCTGAGAATACAAATGATGGAAATGCTGCAAGACGTTCCTTTTCAAACTCATCTGTACAGCATAAATTACTGGCATTAACAAAGAATTGATTAAGCGTTTTGGTGTAATTTTACGTACTATCAACAGTAATTATGAAATCAATATCGACCATTTCGAATTGTATTGTTTGAAAGCTGCCGAGAAATACGTTTCATAATAAAACTGCTACTAGACGCCACCTACCATCCACATACTGTTGATTCATAGTACAATTATCGTAAAAGAAACAATTCTTTGTATTGACGAACTATCTGAAGAGGCTCAAGAATGAAAAATAAACATGTTAGGCGATATCTTCAACACCACGCCAGAAAAATTAGTGCGAAAAACATAAAGAATATCTGTTTCATAGCCTCATCCTTACTTCCGACTCATTGTTAAATTTTGTTTTATTGGGCATTGGTGACTTTACTTGTCAATAGTAAGAACTCCCTTATTTCTTAATTATGTTTACAAAATTATGTTTTTGATTATATTTGGAGTTGCTACTCATATAACTTTCTAGGCAATATGACCTAAACTTTATTGCGCACAATTAACAACTAAAATACGTTGTTTTACATAGCCCTAGTAATAAATGTGAAAGATGAACACATTGATGAATCTCAAATTTAAGTTAATTTATGATTATCTTTGTTAACAAATTTATAAGCACATTGTTTTTATAACTGCTACGGTAGTTTGTATAGGTACAGAATAAAGGTTTATTTTATAACTAGTTTTTGACTTGTTTCTGTAATATTATGGCCGATAGTATACATAAAAAATAGATGTTATAGGTTAATATCGTGACAAATTTCTGCTTGTATTCAGAACCTCAACCAGTTAGAACTTGTATTTTTTAAATATCACTATAAAAATGTACAATGACTGTTAGTTTGAATGCGTAACTAACCAAAATGGAAATATTTAACTGAGGCAGAATTAGTCAAAGTAATGATAGAAGTATATGAGGGGAGATATATTAGACCACATTTCTCCTTCTTCTTCTCAAATCCTGATACCTTTTCAGGTGTCGGATGAGTATTACCATTCTCTTTGTATATATTTTGCCACTCTCTTCTATCTCTTGCCATTGCTCTCATTTCTAAGTTTTCTAAGTGGTCCATTCCTTTCCTCCTAGGTCTTCCTTTTCTTTTCGTTTTTAGGTGTCCTGTTTCCATTAATTCTATTAATTAATTAATTCTGCCTTCACCCTTACCATAGGTCCATCGATTTATTCGCTCTGTTCGTTAACTCTTTATCTATTTTTCCGTCATCTGTCAGTATGCTTCCCAAATGGTCATACGTATCTCTCCAATGTATTGCCTCTGCACTTCATTTCTTTGTTGATTCTATTGTATCGGTTTTCGTTTACGATCATTACCTTACTTTTATTCAAGTTTTCTATTTCCTTCGTCCACATGTTCATTAGCTTTGGGTTTAATTTTTAGAGTTTGCAATTAGGACCACATCATCTACATATAGTAAGCTAATGACTCTTACAGGTTCTAGATTTATGTACCCTATTATTGTGCTGTGCTGTTCGGTTTATGCTTTTATTCGTTTGATTGCTCTGTCCATCAGTAGTACGAATAAGAGTGGACTCAGACTGTCACCTTGATTTATTCCTTTTTTCATTTGGAATTCTTCTGATTTTTGCCCTGCAATTTATATCCTGAATCATATTGTTTCGTATGTACTTCTGACGGCATCTACCAGGGTTTTAGAGATTTCAATTTTCTTTAAACTTTCCCATATCTCTCTTCTATCTATCGTATCGAAGGCTGCTTTCGATGAACACTAGAAACATTTCTTCCTCTTCTTCAATGTTTCTTCATTATATAGATATTGTCGCTCGTTTGGTTCACTGGCCTGCAAGCTACTTGCTGTTGCTCTAGTCTTTGTTTCACATAAACTCCTAGTCGTTTTTCCTGGTTTCTTGTATGTAGTTTGTAGTTTATTTATACTAAACATATAGCTCTACAGTTCTCGCATTGGGTCTGCTCTCCTTTCTTGTAAATCGGGATTATCAGTTTATTTTTCCATTCCATTAGTATTTTCTGTTCCTTTCATATTGCTTTTAACATCTTCCTTATCCATTTTTCTCCACCTGCTTTCCTCATCTTGATTTTTTTGTATAGCTTCCTCCACTTCTTCTTCCGTTATTTCTTGTTTTTTGGTTCAGCTCTTCTCTGCTTATCATTTCTTCTGCATTTATTGCATTAAATTTATCTTCATATTATTCCTTCCATATTCCTAGTATGTCTTGTTCCCGTATGTAATCGATCATTCTTATCTTTCATTGTTTTTATTTCTTTTCTTTTGAATCCTCTTGATCTCTTTATTCTTATCCAAAATTTGCTGTTGTCAACTTTATACGTTTCTGTTATCTGTTGCCCAAATTCCTCTATGAGATCATTTTCTCTTCCTTTATAATTTGAAAAGTTGACCAATTTATTCAAAAAATGCCAAGAATATATGAAATGAAATACCAACATGCGCCAGCAATCTTTCGATCCGAAGGACGTGGGTTCAAACCCCAACTGTGACTGTTGATTATTTTTTATTTATTTTATAAATATGCCTTTTTCTCAGACAAGGAAGTAAAACCGTATACCCTGTGTCAATACGATATTTACCAAGCATTGGAAAAATTCAGGTGGTAGTTCTTGACACTTATGTAGGGCTATTACTGACTAGGATTTCTTGGTCATATGGAGAATCTACGAAAAGCTTGAGACAAGGAAACCTCAGAAGTATGTGCATCTAGAGCCGATATGTTGTTGGAAGCATTTTAAATGATATTTCATATGATGACAAAAGTACAACATAAGAGAAAAGGAAATATTTCTTTTCATAGAAAAAAATACGTATGCGGCTCTATTAAAAGAAATCACACCTTCCTACTTTATCTTTATCATAAATACTACAAGATTTCTTTGAAAATGTATGGGAATCTATTCAGTTGAGAATAAAACATAGCAAAGTCGCTGTAAGAGATAAGATATAAATTAAATCAACGACTAGTCTACTTTACGTTCTCGCATGATGTACTAAAAATACAATTGCATCTACACGCAAGTGATTCACCCCTTAAAACAATAGAATCTGCACATACTCGTGACGAAAACACTCCTAGAAACAATACGCAGCGAATAATACGAAATCCCAAGTGGTAGTATCTATGTGTGGCTACAATTACATGGAGAAATATCAAGTGCTACGGCGTGCATTACATCGTAATACCTGCGGACGTATCCACGTGCCCTATCGATGCGTCCAAAGAGTATAGTCTGAAGTGTGTAGCGATCCTGGCAGCTGCCGCCTCGGTGGTCTGAAATATTTCCCCGGCACGAAGAACCTCGCCACTCGAAATCCAATACCTACGCTTAACTTGACCATTGTTTTCGCCGATTTCGAGTGCCACCACGCGGCGACCTCCCAAATTCTATTGTGCCGGACGCGTGTGTCGTCTAAGTGAGCCAATTATGTCAAAGCTGTATTGTTTCGCGAACAATTTGCGATCGTACAGGAAGAAATACCTATATAATATTTATAAAGGCGATGTACCGTTTGATCTGTTTCAAATCAAAGAAGTTTTGCAATACTTGTAACCGTATTAAATAGAATTGAAGTTAGTTATTCAACGTAAAATGTACAGGATACGACGGATTTATATTTCTCATCTTTTTTAATTTCAAGTTGGCGACCCCGATATTCGACAAACGTCATCCAGAATCATTGGAGTTATTAAAAATTGATAATTACACAAAAGCATACCGGATTATTATTATTAAAACACATTACAAATTTGAAGAAAATTTTGCGATGACTGTTCGATTCAGATTCAACAAAATCTGGACATAATGGCATATTAAA
Source organism: Trypoxylus dichotomus (assembly GCA_023509865.1). Lineage (NCBI taxonomy): Eukaryota > Metazoa > Arthropoda > Insecta > Coleoptera > Scarabaeidae > Trypoxylus > Trypoxylus dichotomus. The sequence continues at coordinate 14,025,371 of CM042078.1, forward strand.
GCATTTAGGTACTAAAGGTCATATTGTGAAAATAAATAATAAACTTAATAAATACATTCAATTCTACATTTTTCAATGTAGCATTTGTATATAGAATGTGATTCGTTGTAAGTGACGTGACATATTTAATTCTTTTAAATGGCAACCCTTAATTTTTCCCATGACCCCCATCTAGTTGTTGAAGTGATAACAATATACAAATATATTTACACCTTACATGAAGATTTTTTTATTATTAGATGATTTTCAACATTTAATGCTAATTTTATACTGCCACTTTGGCAACTAGATGAAGCACCGAACTATCAAAAAAAAAGGTGAAGGCTGCCCTTAAAAAGGGTAATGCCGTCATCACACCTACACAAACTAATCTGTATATTTAAGTGATAAATCGAAAAATGTAAAATTGAAGATAAAAATTGAGGTATTTTAGGAATTTTATAAAAATAAATTTCATTCCTAAACTGTGTTTGAAATTATGTTAAGCAACAACATCATTATACCATTGATACTGCTACAAACGTTACAAATTAACATTGGGCAAGGTATTGGTTTCGGAGATTCCCAAAAGCAAGACCATTTTGCCCAGTCACAGCAAAGGCATAAAAGGATATTGAAATAAATACAATTTCAAACCTATGATGGGCTAATAAGCAGTAACCTTGTTTTACACATTTACAATATTGTGTGAAGATTACAAATTAATATTGATTTGAACGGTATACCTAACTATTCGTAGATATATTATCTAAATGCAACATTACTTTACATAATTAGATCATCCAAGTATCCCCTCTGTGCAGACTGGTACAGACGCAACACTTCGACAGGTGGAAGAGATGATTAAAATTGACAGGCGGGTAACAATATACAGTATAGCAACTGTAATAGGATGCTCTCATGGTTTAGCCTACGAATTTATGCACGATCGTTTGAATTTTCAAAGAGTTTGCTGGCATGACGGAGGAACACAGAAGGATTCGAATGTATTTATCCTTACAACACCTCTCTCGGTACGCAAAGCGTGCTCCAATACAATGGAAACATCCTTCTTAACCGTCAACAAAGAAATTCAAGTTTGTGCCTTCTGTTAGTAAGGTTATGTTTACCGAATTCTGGGATTCTCAAGGAGTGCTCCTAGCTCATATCCCGAATAGAAATGAGAACGTGACTGCTGAATCATACTGTAGAGTTTTGTTGTTATTTCGGGATCCAAATCAACGAAAACGTGCAGGCCTACTGATGAGAGAAATATTGCTGTATCACGATAATGCAAGGCCGTATTTAGCACACTTGATCCAAGCAGGAATTGCAGAATTAGGGTAGGATCTTCTTGACCATCTAGCTTACAGTCCTGATCTAGCCTCAAGCGATTATCATCTGTTTGATCCATTCAAAAAGTATCGTGGCAACAAACATTTCGAGGGTGATAATGTTGTTTAACAAGAGATACGCACGTGGTTCAAACGGCAACCTAAACACCATTACGCAGCAAGCATTGAGGAATTAATAAAGCAATGGGATAAGTGTATTAATGTAGATGAAGACTTTGTTGAAAAATAAAACTTGTTTTTGGCTAACTATTTCTTTAATTATTTTTATAGTAGATTTCTGTGACTTGCTTACTGACTTTCCCTTGTATATATGTAACATATGGGCTGAAAAGTCCCGGGCCTAACAAAGAAAACACGGTTTTTTTGGTTCAAAATTTGCTTTATTCATCAACGTAATCTCCATCAAGAGCAACGCAATCATTCCAGCGCCGCTCTAACATTTCAATACCACTTTTGTAAAACGATTTATCTTTTGCCTCAAAATAGGCCTCAGTTTCAGCGATAACCTCTTCATTCGTGCGAAATTTCTTACCGGCGAGCATTTTTTGAGATCTGCGAACAGCCAGTAGTCTCTGGGAGCCAAATCTGGCGAATTCGGTGGATGTGGGAGCAATTCGAAGTTCAATTCATGCAGTTTTGCCATTGTTTTGATTGACTTGTGACACGGTGCGTTGTCTTGATGAAACAAAATCTTTTTCTTTGCCATATGCGGTCGTTTCTTTGCGATTTCGGCCTTCAAACGCTCCAATAACGCTATATAATATTCACTGTTGATGGTATTTCCTTATTCAAGATAGTCGATCAGTATTACACCACGCACAACCCAAAATACCGAGGCCATAACCTTTCCAGCCGATTGTTGTGCTTTCGGGCGCTTTGGACGCGGTTCACCAGTTGCTGTCCACTCAGATGACGATCGTTTTGATTCCGGAGTGAAGTGATGGATCCATATTTCATCCATTGTCACATATCGACGCAAAAATTCCGGTTTGTTCAGTTTGTTACGTTTAAACATGGCCAAACACTGCTCAGAATCATTAACACGTTCTTGTTTTTCGTCAACAGCGAGCAAACGCGGCACCCACTTTGAACAGAGCTTTCTCATAGTCAAATGCTCATGCAATATAAAGCCAATACGTTCTTTTGATATCTTTACGATGTCAGCTAACTCACGCAACTTCACTTTTCGATCATTCAAAACGATTTTGTGGATTTTTTTGATGTTTTCTGGTGTTACCGCCTCATTTGGACGTCTACTGCGTTCTGCATCATCGGTGTCTCTACGACCACGTTTGAAGTCAGCAAACCAACGTTTTATTGTTGTTTCTGATGGAGCGGAGTCCCCACAACACTTTTCAAGCCATTGCTTCGCTTGAACGGTATTTTTTCCCATCAAGAAGCAGTGTAAAATTAAAACACGAAATTGTTTTTGGTCCATTGTTTTCAAAATAACAGAAGTAGCCTGACTCTTAGCACAATAACTCACAAACTAACGAATAGAATATCATGAAATTTTAACAGCTGTCTTTTGAAGGTTAGTACTAACTGAGAGAAAGGTGACTGCAATAAAACTAGCCTCATCTATGTGTTAGGCCCGGGACTTTTCAGCCCATGTGTTCTATAGTGTACATAGCAGACGAATACTTTAGAACTGTGTAGTTGTTTTAGATATGATAGTCAGTGTAACCAACTTAAGATATTCAATGTTAAAAAGTTCGGTTACGTAGTTGAGCTTCAGGAAAGGAAATTTCTTTTTGCGAAAGTTTTTAATTTGAAGTTTGTCTCGCAATTTCTTTAGAAGATTGAGATCCGCTAATTATAGCGACGAAATCATACCTTTTATGTATCTCTCTTATTCTTTTTCTTCCGCCTTTATAAAACTTCGAAGCGTATCTGAGTTCATTATTGTGTTGACCGGGCGTCCTTTGTCTTTTAGAGATAAGATGATAATTTGTAATAAAATGTTTCCTCTTTAGGTTAACTGTTTATTCCCAATAACGAATTTGGAATTGTCGCCCGTAAGAATATTTACCCAATTTTCTTCGGTCACATCAATTAAGCTGGTCTCTTTCAGAAGTAATGATTTTATAATAATGATGTATTTAGCCATTGCTTGACCGCGAGTGATACAACATTTTTAATCCTTCTGTAGAGATTTTGCGAATTTCATTTACTAATTCACATAGTATATTGGTCTTCGTAAATGGTTTCTACCCTAAATCCTCCTGAGTAAGAGTGATCAAAATTTCTTCCTGTTTCTCAGTACCTTTAAATCGTGAAATGAAACGAGTATTTTTTGTAACTATTAGTTTATTTATTCAGTTGTAACATTCAGTTACGCCTTCATTATGACGGGTAATATTTGGAGCGTGTTTTCCAATATTCAATTCCTTATTTCTACCCATCCTATGCAAATAACACAAATATAACTGCAGGCGGTGTTCTACGATATTTTATGACCTTATTTAATTGAAAATATAAAAACTGTTCAACATTAAAATCAATATGGTTCAGGATTCGTTAATGTATAATTATAATGTCGTTTGTACTGACTACCAAAAATGCGTTGGCGTAATCAATCAACCGTTATGCTAAAGTACACATAAAAATACGTAAATTTTAATAAATGCAAAATAAAATATACATTCTATTTAAAAAATGTAGGTTGTGTTTCCTCTAACGTAATGTTAAAAGATTAAGATTGTCTATGGTAGTAAAAAATGTGACTCTCGTCGTGCATAATAACTCTGTCGCTCCGAATTTGCAATATTTGCTTTCTTATTTCATTATTTTTGGTTATCACTTCAAGTGGGTCACCCTATAGATCTACAGATACATATCACATTGGCTTATATTCCATTCTATAGCATTATTATCCATAATTAAATTATTAAATCACACCTTGTTGTTAACGTTTAATAAAATGCTTATCTATCCTCTATTATCTATGCATATTACATTACCCAACAGCCACAATCTCGAAGATCCAACAAAGGCAATATTAAACGTAATATAACTCAATACGAGATGTGTAAACAAGCGTTGATACGAGCGTACAATTAAGTTAAATTACCCAGAAATAAAGTGCGCAAGTCGAACTCCCCGAACGTATAAAGGACCGTCCCCAGGGGCGCGCGGGATGATCCCGGCCGGTCGGGGGTCCCGTCGGCTATTAGTTTCCCCTGTGGGATACTTCCTACCAAAACGCGACCAATACAATAATATCGCTTTAATCTTAAAATGGCTTTAGAATTAATATATATATTCCAACCGGACGAGTTAGGAGGCGATTGATAGACAAACCATCTCCGTCTCGTTCTCTCGCATTTCGCCCGACCCGTTTATTAATTGTTTTCTCTTGTGGCGAGCGTTTTATCAGATGTAGGTGATGAATTGAAGGAAGTCTGTTGGAAGCATATCTGGACGGTTGTGGGACGCGTATTAAGGGTTATTCGTTGTAGAAGCTGCTATGGCATGAGCGTGGAGGGGATAAGTAGATTAGGAAGAAAATATTTTTTCGTTAGGGAAGACGAGGAAGTCGGTTAGATGCGTCGTACGAACCCTATACACGAAAATAGCTTTAATGACAGGAAATGGGCCGCGAGCAAGCTACTGATGGAAAGAGATTATCTTTTAATTACTTATGACTTTCGATATAGGATAGTTGAATCACGCATATTAACAGTTTATGTGAAGACATTTACAAAACATCAGTTTTTTAAGTAATTTATTACTTTATTCGCTATATTGCAGCACCAATTTAATGATAAATTTAGGTACTATACAAGCACTGTTCACATTACTGAAAGTGTACATTAGCGAGCATTATTTTATTTATAAAGAAATTGCATAAAAGAAAATATGTATAGTTATGAAAAAATAAATTATGAACAATGAATAACATAATACATATAATATTAAAAAATAAATTTTACATTATTTTGAAATATAATCCCCTATTTTTGTTTGCGTAAATTTACGCTTGGTTTTAGTACGGTTAATGCCATTGCCTGTAGTTTACGGAGCACTAAAATACCGGAATATAATGTCTTTCTCTTCAGTTAAATCAAACGCTTGATTAAAAATTGCTACAACTTGCGCATCACACACTGCATTTTTTATTTCAATCGGAGTGTCGCCATCTTCCTCTTCATGCGCATCATCCATCTCTTTATCGTCATTCCATAAACTATCATCGGTAATTGTGTAAATATTATCGGAATTTATTGCTTTTAATAATTTGAGAACGTCCGATGCACTGTCAATAACTTCATCATCAGATAGTAACTGTAATCATCACTGGAGTAAAGCAAATTTTTACAACATTGATTGTTTGCTGGTTGAGAGCACTCCACGCCATATCTAAATTTAAAATTACTTCGCGTAAAGTTACTTGCTTTAAGCATTCAGAAATGTTTTTAGGATTTTTTGATAACGCAAACGAAATACAATTCAGTAATTTTTATTACATTTTGGGCCATTGGTTGGATAAGTGGAGTTACGTTGAGCGGCATGAACATAACAAAAATTGAGCTGTCGGTGCTTCTTAATTGTTCCTGTGAAGAATGACTTGGTGCGTTATCCAAGATTAATACCGCCTTTATTAGAAAATTTTGCATTCTGAAGAAATCTTTCACCTACAAATTCAATATGTGTCATTAAATTACATTACTTATTATTACAGTTTTATTGCCATATCTGAGGGACAAAGTAATTGTGGAACCATTCCAGAGATATGCCTTTCGTCATCCAAGCGGACTTAGAACAGCTATAATCAACGGGACTCCTAAAATTCCTAAATGAACGTGGATTTTTGCCTTTCCTTTTCCTAGTGGCATTATTTTGTGTGTACCACTACCATTACAGCACGCTGCCATTTCTCGGGCCTCCGTATGTATCTGACACACGTTGTAAAATTTGTGACTCGAATCGCTTAATTTTACAGATTGTAGCTTGAGGTACTCCATATTTTTTTGCCAATTAAGTCACCCCTGCACCTTTTTCAATCTCATCGATGATTTTCACTTTGTCACTTAATTTTTAAAATGTTCTCTTATTGGACGTGGATGCCATGTCTGTTCTGGCGTGATTCTAGCTGCACACTACTTTATTTGACGAGAGGCAAGAGAGCCAACGCTTACAAGAATCCCATACATAAATCGGGGAACAACCGGTGCCGGCGCTGAAAACACTTTACGTAAACATTCTTTTGATCGATCCAATTACGCACGTAAATCGGGAAATAACCGGTACTCTATACTGTTTACATTATCGAATTGCACGTGGTGCAAGCTTATTTACATTAGTGATGCTCCACTTGATCCTATAGTAACAATTTTCTGTTTACATGACCGCGACGTTACCACTACCGGATATTTACATGAGCGAGCGTTTACTGTAACATCAAAAACGATCCTAAGCAATTTTGGACATATATTAATTCCAAAAATAGGACTTCTGGTTCTCCTAACGTTGTCTAGACTGAAAATGGAGACTCGTTTATGGCATCATCTTCAATTGTGTACGTCTTCTAACATTTCCTTAAATCAGTGTACACACATTCTTCCAACTCCGGCCAGCAAATTCTGCAATATTAAACTGTAATCAATTAATCAGTGTGGTGTCAGTTCAAGAATCACATGTCTATCGTGCATTGACACATTTAAGAAATAAACACACAATGGGAGTTGACAGCTTATCTAACTACCTAGTTAGAGTTTGCGGAAATGTGTTCGCTAAACCATTTATATTTAACCCTTCTTTAATAACTTGTGCTTTTCCAAAAATTAATGAAAAATAACTAATATCATTCCTATTTATAATAAAGGAAGTGTTAGTTGTATTGAAAATTATCGCCCAATAGCGATCATTAATAACTTTGCTAAAGTATTTGAAGCATGTCCTTATCATTGTATATACCCACAAATCCGACCATCCCTATCAGAATATCAGCATGGTTTTGTGAAGAACAGATCAACGGTTACCAACTTATCCATACTGAGTCAGTATCTTTCAGAATGTTTGAACACTAACAAACAAGTCGATGTCGTATATAAGGACTTCTCCAAAGCTTTTGACCGTATTGATCATGGGCTATTGCTGAATAATTTTGCAGCCGTTGGGTTTGCTCCACGTCGAACACAGACGTACCTGTTAAGTAGGAAACAGTAAGTGTTGTAATGGCTGCCAATTAGACTTCCTTATACATACCTCAGGAGTTCCACAGGGAAGCAATGTAGGCCCTTTGCTCTTCCTATTGTACTTTAATAATCTCTGTGATATCTTGAAATGTGAAAAGCTGTTATTTGTAGATGATCTGAGGCTGTATTACCGAATTCAAACAAATGAAGCCTGCACGTTTCTGCAGCTACAGATCACTGCTCTCTCCTTGTGGTGTTCTTCAAACAAATTAGACATGAATGTGTCCAAGTGTAACATTCTCATATAAGATACATGACAACCTAAATACTTGTAGTGTCTCACCTGTTCCATAAGAATTACTTTATTTCTTTTTTAATCCTACATCCTTTGTACCTTGTGGTGTCGGACTCATTCTCTTATCTTTGTCTTCCACAGTTACCTGTTTTGGGCCAATTGTTTGACTTGAATCCATCCCATATTTCCTTTTTCTAATGTACTATACATTTGTTCTGTCCATGTGTTTCGAGGTCTATCTATTCTGTTTTGGTTTGAAATATCCTTTTTGTTACTCGATCTTCTCCCATTCCGTGTATATGTCCAAGCCATCCCAATTGTCTCTCCTCTATGATTATTTCTATTGGTCTATTGGTCTTCATCTAGACAACGTAATTTCGATTGCTCTAGGTGATAGTATCTCCTTCGGTATCACTGAAAAGTTAAATTCGAACAGCTTGTACTCTTAGGAATATCCTTACTGTTATTATCTAATCCATCTAAATTTTAATCAGCTTATTTCACCGAGCTTAATCGCGTCTACAGCAAATTTTAATTTCTCCATTCACAATCGCACCTATCTACCTAATGATTTATACCTTTCGAACGGGAAAGGGAACATAGTAGCGTCCCCCCTCACGTACAATAAATACCGAAATATGTATCTCCCGCAAAAAGTCATGCATAACCGCTGATAAACGAAAACGAACGCAACCGTACAGAACGGCCGGCCATCGACTCCAAAATGAATAGCATTTGTTTTGCGGCCGCTGATAAGTGTTTAGCGTTTTCGGGTTGGTAAAACCCTAACGTCACCGCGCGGTACGCATAAAGTACGACGTACGGGCGTACTTCGCAGTAACGCGGCCCGATGCGACCGTTAGCAAGGCCCGGCGAAGCGTAATTGATTTATACGAATCAGCGGCGGAATGAAAACTGGATGGGATTCGAATCGAGTGCAAATTTTCGGAACGTGTGCACGCTGTCGCCGATACCGCGAGGCTGGATGCATGCTTCGATACGTGGTGCACATCCAGTTGGCGATGATAGGTGCATATGCGATACGCATTTCGAGCACATGCATCGGACGTGAAAAAAACATGATTAGCTACCTAAAAAGGATCTATCTGTACGGGAAAAATACGATGATGAAATACGTATCAAACTCTATTGAAAAACAAATATGCGTATGGGCAGTATCAATAAGAATTTACTGCTGTAATATCGAAACAATGGAAGTAATTTGACACATAATATGTAAGAAATTTATATTACAGTATTGCACTAATTTTTAAAAATAGCCGGTGTCATTTTATACCGGTAATTATAAATGCCATTATAACAGACGCTCTGTTACGTTCCCCTGTTTTGAAGAACCGTGATCGCTGTAGCCTGCTCGTAAATTTTCTAGTGAATTTCCTGACCAATAGTTACTTATAGAAAATGCTCGCCTTTTAGTAGGTTTTACATGAAACTCAATGCGCATGTGCAAAAAAATATTTAAAAAATAAAATCTATTCTGGGTTTCCACTCTAGCCTATGTACAACTACTATAAATATAAGATATGTAATATGCGCAATAATTGCAATTATTCACGCTCTCTTATGTACTTGTGTAAGTACATTAACATGTGCATATCTATGCTTCACCTTTAGTTTTTGTTGTATGAGGCACCGCCACAGCATGTACGTAGCCAATGTTGTGGTAAAAGTCTTATAGGTTTCCTCAGAAGCTTTGTTAAAGGCATAGACGATAATAATGCCTATATATTTAAGCATGCACCACTACCTGTATAGGGGAGCCTTATTTAATTGTTATGTGAAAGTCACACCTTAGTGCTGTGTCTATTTATATGTGCCTTAGTGGCAGTCAAATACTATTTCTTTGCCTTGATTTTGCCTAAGGGACTTGTTGTCTTTCTCATTGGTTCATTGGTTTGTGTTTGTAGGGTAATCAAAGACTTTCGTTATTTGTATATTTAAAGGGGAACCCAACCCGATCTCTTAGAGCCTGGACGCCTGGTTGAGGGCGATAATAGCAATAATAGCCAATTTCTAAACAAGAGTATGTAATGTCACAGCTACCCAGATGTCCCGCAACATGTAGTCTATAGCTCTTTGCTACTGCCCCCTTATACAAAGGACTAGGCCAACAACCAACAATTGTGCGAAATGTGCACTTAGCAAAACGGCAGAGTTAAAGTCGACATGATATATAGAAATTTGATCTGTGAAACTCGTCCACATCAACGGACAATTAGTAGCAATAATGAAAGACCGAATATACGTACAGATAACAACAGACGTTCCAGTCTCAGCGACTGTCAACTGGAAACTGAAAGATTGTATTTGCTAAGTTTGTCGCTATACATGCGCTCCGAGGAAGCTACAAAAATGATTGCCACCAAAATCTCAAAAGAAGACCTAATGCATAACGGTCGCCGTTGGCTCGAGTATCGTTAATAGAAAGCCGAGAAATCGTACTTGTTAAGCTTGTTGCTGTATAAGCTCCGACAAAGCTACAAGAAAGGTTGGCACTATACGAGGACCAACGAGGTAGGACAATGGTCGAGAATTAACTTATCAGTACCACGAAGTTATATATAGCGGGTCTAATATTAGGTACTTGCAGTATGAGTATTGCAAATGGCTTTTATATGGCTATTATAAAATAAAATCATATGCATTATGCAAAGAGAGAAAAATAAATGACAAAAACAAAAACAAAACAACATTAATGCTAACACACACAGTTGCAAAAAATAAGAAGACATATAAAATATATAAATCAGTAAAGAAACGAATAAAATAAACTTCCTCACAAAAATAAAATTCTTCCAGAAAAATATATAAACAATATTAAACCCTTAACGCGCTCGATTACGTACATTAATTCAAACTACGTGCGAATACGTAAGCTTCGACGGCCAAAGTCCGCAATAAACGACTTATTTTATCTTCTAAGAAAAATTCTACGAACAAATATTAAGAGTCGCCATGGAGTCTCCCATTGCACCAGTGATCTCGAACACCTTTATGGAATCCTTCGAGTCCACAGCCCTGGAAAATTCGCACCTAAAACCGAAAGCTTAGTTTCGATACGTGGACGATACCTTCATCATTTAACCTCATGACAAGAATACTCTAGATCAGGAGTGCTCAGACTTGAACTGCTAGCGACCTACCTCAAAATTATTAGGCTACAAGCAATCGGCTCTGTAAATGCCGCAAGTATGTGTGATACAAGATCGTAGTGTAGGTAGGTGGGCTGTATCTTGGCGTAGGTAAATCATAGGTGTAAGTCACTGCTCTAAAAAGTTAATAAAAACGCCGTTATCCAAAAACGCGTCTTTATTGGTTTTTATAAAATTATGTTTTAGTTACTAAACTAAAGAACTACAAATAACACATGGGCTGAAAAGCCCCGGGCCTAACAAAGAAAACACGGTTTTTTTGGTTCAAAATTAGCTTTATTCATCAACGTAATCTCCATCATGAGCAACGTATTCATTCCAGCGCCGCTCTAACATTTCAATACCACTTTTGTAGAACGATTTATCTTTTGCCTCAAAATAGACCTCAGTTTCAGCGATAACCTCTTCATTCGTGCGAAATTTCTTACCGGCGAGTATTTTTTTGAGGTCTGCGAACAGCCAGTAGTCGCTGGGAACCAAATCTGGCGAATACGGTGGATGTGGGAGCAATTCGAAGTTCAATTCATGTAGTGTTGCCATTGTTTTGATTGACTTGTGACACGGTGCGCTGTCTTGATGAAACAATTTTTTTTTCTTTGCCATATGCGGTCGTTTCTTTGCAATTTCGGCCTTCAAACGCTCCAATAACGCTATATAATATTCACTGTTGATGGTATTTCCTTTCTCAAGATAGTCGATGAATATTACACCACGCACATACCAAAATACCGAGGCCATAACCTTTCCAGCCGATTGTTGTGCTTTCGGGCGCTTTGGACGAGGTTCACCAGTTGCTGTCCACTCAGATGACGATCGTTTTGATTCCGGAGTGAAGTGATGGATCCATGTTTCATCCATTGTCACATATCGACGCAAAAATTCCGGTTTGTTACGTTTAAACATGGCCAAACACTGCTCAGAATCATCACCATGTTCTTGTTTTTGTCAACAGTGAGCAAACGCGGCACCCACTTTGAACAGAGCTTTCTCATAGTCAAATGCTCATGCAATATAAAGCCAATACGTTCTTTTGATATCTTTACGATGTCAGCTAACTCACGCAACTTCACTTTTCGATCATTCAAAACGATTTTGCGGATTTTTTTGATGTTTTCTGGTGTTACCGCCTCATTTGGACGTCATCATGCATCATCGGTGTCTCTACGACCACGTTTGAAGTCAGCAAACCGACGTTTTATTGTTGTTTCTGATGGAGCGGAGTCCCCATAACACTTTTCAAGCCATTGCTTCGCTTGAACGGTATTTTTTCCCATCAAGAAGCAGTGTAAAATTAAAACACGGAATTGTTTTTGATCCATTGTTTTGAAAATAACAAAAGTAGCGTGACTCTTAGCACAATAACTCACAAACTAATGAATAGAATATCATGAAATTTTAACAGCTGTCTTTTGAAGGTTAGTATTAACTGAGAGAAAGGTGACTGCAGTAAAACTACCCTCATCTATGTGTTAGGCCCGGGACTTTTCAGCCCATGTGTTATTTGGATCTCAGTGCATAGCACTACGTATCCTCATCGTACTTTTCGTAAGATGGTACGTAATTACTAGCTGCTAATATATCTATTTTGACTTAATTATTTTCATTTTAGAAAATGCAGACTTGCACAAATGAGTTGAACCAAAGATTGCTATCAATTGAAGGGCAATTTAGCGTAGATTCGGATATTTACCTTCAGATATAAAGAACCAGGATTTTGTATCAGATGCTGAGGCTTCGAAATGTATATCTGAGATAATCTGCACAACCTCATTTTCAACAGAAGACGAGTCCATATTAAACTGACTTGCTATTTCAGTAGCAGATTTGTCAATGTTCTTACAGGAAAAAGGATAACCTATGAAAGTTGATATGCTTGTCAATCTACTAAGATCATAAAAACGTCTACCAAATTCACTCAAAATATTTATTGTGTCATAAATATCGAAATTCAACTGAGGAATTTTTGCTTTTAAAGATGGAAAATGTTTCAGATCCTTTCATTTCAATAGATCTATCACTAGCGACAATTTACTTCTGAATGCGTTTATTGTGCTAATCATCCCGGTAATAGGTTTTTCTTTACCTTGCGACTCCAAATTAAAAATGTTAAATCGGTCAGCCATTTTTCGCTTTTCCGCATCTGGGTGTTATCACCTCTGTCGCGTAGAAAAGCAATTATTTCGGGCAATAATTCTTAAAACCTTTCTAGGAATTTTCCGCGACTCAGCCATCTTATGTCCGTGTGAAAAACTAAATCAGCGTATTTAACAGATTCACTATCTTTCAACTGCAATTTGAAGAGCCATCGTTGCAAACTTCGGACACGGATGGAATTCACAATTTTTATTTCGATGTTCATAACCTCCTCTCTGTTTAGAATTATTTAACACAAAACTTATTGATAGATCATACAATGGAATGAGAAAAACGAAGGGAAATCGTCATTACCTCGACGTAATGTAACAAAACCATTTTTGTCTCCAGTCATGGCTGGTGCTCCATTTGTTGTAATGTATCTGTTGTTTATAGATTGATAACTTGTAGCTTGTCACAACATTTAAGAAAGCGTCATATATATCTCCGCCACGGGATTTTCCTTTCACAGGTATCATTGTTAAAAATTCTTCTTTAGCCGACATATCATTAAATACTGATGAATGATCCTACGTCGCTGGTTGTTTTTTCTTGTTTCTTCAAAGACTTCTAATAAGCAAATGGTTGTGTGCTATTCATAATTGACCATTCTACGATGCTCTAGAGGCACCGTAGCCATATGACCGTTTATCCCAAAAAACAGGCGACCATTTGCTTCGAGGTGCTTCTGGCGCGAGCGACTTTTGTTGGGTTTGGCTCATTTTGGAACACGCATACAGCCGATTGTTACTTTCGGGCTCATACGCATAGATCCAAGATTCGTCACTTGCGTAAATGTTATACACGTCTTTTGACGCACCACGATTGTATTTTTTGAGTATTGCTTTGTACCAATTGCCACGACCCCTTTTTTGAGCGATTGTCAAATTACTCGGAATCCAACGCACACACTTTTTTTCACGGCTAAATGTTCGTGTAAAATCTTGTTATGCTAATGCCCAGGGATGCCTCAATCTCACGATACGTCGCATAACAATCTTGCTTTATCACTTCGCGCACACCATCGATGTTTTCTGGCACAACAATCCATCTTGGATGGTCTTCTTTAAATTTATCCTTGAGTGAACAACGGCCACGCTCGAAAATTCTCACGAGTAAATTCCATTTTCTGACTGAGATGAAATTTTCGAGTCAAATAGCATCCGTATGACAGAACGTTCTGAAAACGTGCTGTTGCCAATTCCGGATACATAAATAGCAACCCTCGTATAAATCGCATAATATTGTTGTTATATTAATAGCTACAATATTTTTAATTGTGATAACACTGATGAGTACACAATGTTCTTTCTCACAAATAAAAGTCTGTCTATTAATCCATTTATAAACTTAAGGAGATGATTGCTGAATTGTTTTAAAAAGAAAAATCATGCAAAAACGTTGGTAAAGCTGCAGTTGAGAACTTATTCAAAATGCAGTTTTTTAATGAGCAATGATTTCTGGAAGGTAAGAAGACGTTTTACTCCCCGAAGACTAAATTTAACGACTGTCGAGATTATACTAAACAAAGGAAAGACGATCCTAATGTCTAGAAAAGTATTGATATAGAGTTCGCAATGATAATCCTTTTCAACTTGCTCCTTTATAATCTGAATGGCATACGCCAAACAACAAAAGTGTTGTTGATGTATTCTGTATCCAGCAGAGACACCTTTTATGAGTCTAATCTGCATTCGCAATAATTGTAACTTAAAATAACGCTTAAAAAGTTTTCAAAATCGTAACGAATTATTTTTATTCAAACTATTTTCGAATTAACAATAAGAAACTGGAATTTCTACTTGTTTCGACGATACAACATCTGATAATCTATTCTAAATGATACCCTCGTTCTTTCTCCTTTCTTCGTCGTCATCTTAAAGGGCAAATTACGTTAAGGGAGCGGTTTCGAGGGTGAGCATTAGAATCTTCAGCGCGGTCGTCCTTAACCGGTGTCGGTATAACGGTAGTGGTGGAGGTGGTGTGGTCGTGGCGAAATATTTCGGCGCATCAGAGAGCAGGCTGCCTAAATGCGAACTAACGAAAGACGAAGGGAAGGCGGCGAGGGGCGGCCGCAGGGGCACATTTCACCACGGAGATCGCATCTTTCGGAATGGAGGCGATATGACAAGATGGCCGAGAGATATGACGTCACGCGGGAGCCTCGTAGTATTGATCTGAAGGCAGACAAAGCGTTCTGCGATCTGCAAGACGCCAACATCAGCGTTTGTCCTTTGCTCCTCTCTTGTGACGGCTAAGCTTGTATCTCCTATACATATATATATCTGTGCATATACACTTGAGCGTAAAACGACCAGCTTCTACTGGCGGCTCCCCGGGATTTCCTCTTTTGAAGAAAGCCTCTAGTTTAGCCACCTACGCAAATATTTGATTCGCGGGTTTTACGGGAAAGAAATTAATTTATTTTAACATCTGTTCTGTTAAAATGTCGTTCTAGAGCCTTTTGTTTTTGACAGCTTGCTTATTTTAAATCTTAACAAATTGGAGTCAATTAAGTGGTATTGAAAAGTGTAAGAAACTAAACATTCTATCGATTCCAGAACTAATTTGAGATTTAGCGGCCACCTTCTAGATTCATAATTCATCATATAAATTATACACGCAGAGAAATAAAGTTCTTGACTCAAACAAATACATTTGCTTGAAATTATTAGTTTAACTCAACAAAGGCTTGCTTGGGCCAAGCAACATTTCTTACATGCAACACATTGGATTTGTTTGAACAGACAATCGGTGTTATTTGACATATTTTGTTGGCTCAAACAAACATGTGTTAAAATCGTGTGCTTCACACATGGGCAATTGTCGTCAAAGCGAACTAAGACCTAACTTACGCCCGAATAAATAAAAAAGAGCTATATCAGCAAACTCGCAAACGTAGATACATGTCTATCGGATACGTTTCTTACTGACTAGGCAGATCTCGAATGCCGATAGAAGAACACAGTGCAAATATAATCGTAGTCAGATGTAGTCTTAATTTCTAATGTAGGTTTCACGAGATAGTGCAAAGTGGCGGACGAAGAAAGTAGTTTAAGCTTTTGTGTGTTTCCAACGAGGTAATTTACAAGTACAGGGTGGTGCAGGGGAACTAGAAATTTTGAACGTTACAACTGTCAGCACTGTAGAGCCGGCAGTTATTCGTAACGTCTCACAATTGTTGTGAACGCATTGCCATTTAGTAATCACGGATCGTTGGACTGGTTGGTGGTGTTAGAGCCGCAATCAAGAAAAGTCCTCGCCGCTCCGTTCGACAGCATGCATCTACGCTAGGGATTAAGCGACGAAGCTTTCAAAGAATACTGCACGAATTACATTTTCATCCCTATAAGTTGCAGATTGTGCAATAATTACATGAACGAGACCTAGCGTCACGTATGGAGTTTAGTAGGCAGAGATTGGCTAAAATTAACGAGGACACGAATTTCGTTGGTAACATATGGATATCAGACGAAGCCCATTTCCACCTGAACGGTTTCGTAAACAAACAGAATTTTCCTTATTAGGCCCAGGACAATCCTTGTGAGTTACACCAGCGACCACTACATAGCGACAAGGTCACAATATGGTGTGCTGTATCATGTCATGGTGTTATCGGCCCTTATTCTTTTGCACGTGAGGATGGTAGTGCAGCAACAGTAACATCCGCTCGATATGTTGAAACACTTCAAACGTTCTTTACACCGAGACTGTACGAGCTTAATCTTAACATGGAAAACATGTGGTTTCAGCAGGACGGAGCCACGTCACACACTGCTCGACATTCGCTGGCAGCAGTTCGTCAATTGTTTGGAAGACAACAATTCATGAACTGAAGGAGAACATTCAACAAGAAATCACTGCCATACTCCAAGATTTGCTACACCGCGCATTCCAGAGTTTTCATAACAGGCTGTTAGAGTGTGAACGCCGAATGAGAGGACATCTTTCCGATGTCATCTTTAAAAAGTAAGAGAGACACTTTTGGACATTTTGATGGTAAAAACATAAATGGCATGCTGCACATATGCACTTTCAAAATTTCCCATTCGCCTGCGCCACCCTGTACAAGTATAAACTTAATGAATAGGGTTTACAATACCTATCTAAATACGTTCCCTAAATATCTTTCTAAGAAATTGAAAAAGTGCCACTTAATGACCTCTTGCCTATTATTATTCCCCTCATGAATCATTCTGTACTGCATAAAAGATAGGTAGAAATAAGATTGAAAGACACAGTAATTCGTAGAATATTATTTGGCTCGATTGTTACTGCAGAAAGAATATTTATCTGTTTATGTAACAACGTTTTTTCCGTGTTTACGTGCTAGTGTTGGACTTTGTATGCGCTTTATATTTTTTTGATTATGAGTAAAAAGAAGACATACCGAATGAGAAAAAACCGCGTGTTAAGTTATTATTGGGTACAGAAGTGTATTCTCAACGCACAATTGCAAGGAAAAAAGAAATATCTCCACAAACAGTGCGGTGAATCGCCGTTTTAGTGAAAGAAAAAATACTCACTACCAGTACCGGAAGAGCGTTTTGAGGCAAGAAAAGGATCACTACTAATTGAGATGGTCGACGTATCCTACAACTAGCAACTGAAAACCAAGGTTTATCCGCCAAAGAGATACGAAATGTAATGTCTCAACAAGGAGTGCAAATATTTACGCGTACAGTACGTATATGATGGTACGAAGCCTGATTAAAATGCCGACTTCCCCTGAAAAGGCCAAGATTAACACCAATGATGAAGTTATTTCGTCTTACCTTTCGTCAATCTTAGAATGTGTAATGTTGATGACGTGTTGCCGTTGATGATAGCATGCTCGCTTCATCAAGATAATATATGCAATGCATCAGAAATATACAAGAAAATCCATATAATAATTAAATGTTAAATAAGAGAAGTAAATATTAATAATTCAACATATAAAACGAAAATGAAAAATTAGGGCAAATGTATATTGAAGCTATAAAAATTTCTTGCTGATTGTACCAAAGGGGCTCGCCAAAGTACGTTCGTCCGAGCTGTATGTATGCGAAGCAAATGGTGCGATCTTGATTCCAGGCGTGGTACAAGGATATCAGCTCCAGACAATAAACTAGCAGAATCAATTCTTCCAGTGATAATATTACGCATAAGTGCAGCACTGATGCGGTTTCTTCTCTCAACAAGCGCAAGGTCATACCTCTCAATTAGTTCCTCGTAGGGTATGTCTCGTAAGGTATAACGCCCATCGATCTTATATGAGAGATATTTTAAAAATTTGCGCTGAATCCATTCAAGAGGGTCCATCTGGACTTTATAGAAAGGATACCAAGCATCAGAAGCACATTCAACTTGGAAACCACAGCGAACCAAGCGAAGGAAAGGGTTTTTATTGCTTCTTAATAATATTAGAGGCGGAAGTCATAACATCTGAGACATGCCTAGAGAAGGTAAACCCTTCATCATATATCACACCTAAGTCTATAATAAAAGACTGAGGGGCAATATTAATATTGTTAAAGTAATACTCAGAATCGATTCTATATGTTCTTCTTGTTAAAGGTATGAAGAAGCGTGTGCCTATGTTCAATGTTTCAATGTTCAGTTATTAGATTATGATATAAGCACCAGATATGAATCTTGTCTAGATTACGGTGTAGACGGTCAACATTAATGAAGGTGTTAACAGCGTGGTAAATCTTTATATCGTCGATATAAGCTAATAAAGAGCAATTAATAGATTTTAGCAAACCACCGATGTACATATATATTAAAAGGCAATGGGTCTGGGTTCGACCCCTAGGGTACTCCAGAGGTGGAGTGAAAGCTCGACATTTAAATCCATTGAAATAAACATAATTATTTCTATCAAGAAGCTACGACTAAATGGACCCTAAAAAATTTCTGCCGGTACCGAAACA
Organism: Trypoxylus dichotomus; assembly: GCA_023509865.1. Taxonomy (NCBI): domain Eukaryota; kingdom Metazoa; phylum Arthropoda; class Insecta; order Coleoptera; family Scarabaeidae; genus Trypoxylus; species Trypoxylus dichotomus. The sequence continues at coordinate 14,044,364 of CM042078.1, forward strand.
ACTCAGCTTATCCAAAAATTTACGATGATCTATTAAGTCGAACGTACGAGAAAAATCAGTATAAATAACATTCAGTTGACCACCCCCATCCACAGTCTCAGCAACCGCTTAGGAAATCTGCGCTAAGTTAGTTGCAGTAGATCCATTTGACATAAAGCTATAAGAATACCATAAGAAGTACGTTTATAAATTAAGACTTCAAAAACCTTCGCAAAAGAAGAAATTATTGCCACAGGTCTGTAATTGCCAATATTTGAACTATCACCTTTTTTCAAAATTAGTGAAATTCTGGCTACTTTTCACTCAGGACTCCAGGAAAAGCACCAGAGAACAATGTAGCGAAAGCATTAACTATCGATGTTGGATCGCTGTATTCGATAGTGGCATCAAAAGCTTTATCAGGAATTCTGGCAACGCCCTGCCTGGAACGAGCGAATTGCCAAAAAGGACGTGGATTTTTCATCTATATGAGTTATAGGCTAAACTAGTGTCCGTCTTAATCAATTTACGTAATCTCTGAAACTCCATTCTGAAATAATTGTTTTGTGTCGATTTCCAATTTCTATGATAATAGGCCTTCAGTTTTAGGTTTTTTTACTGCAGGGAGAACCAAGGGGGGTAGCGAGTCTTTCATTTTAAACCAAGCATAGGCATATAAGAAGTGTACAATTTGTTGTAAAAATCCTGTACAGCTAAGTTAACACTTTGGTGACACGTAAGAAATTACATTAAAATAGAATTCAACGCAAAGGCGACAAATAGAAAATCAGACAAATAGGCGATAAAAGTCAAAATTGAGAACAAAAGTTAAACAGACGGAAAGGCACAGTACTAATTGATAGAGTTTCAAAAATTTACCTCAATACACAGGATACAAACCACAGAAAATACGGTGCAAAGCAGGAATGCTAACAAACACGTATTATCGCAACGCACGTATTCCATAATGGTGTTAAAGAAGTCTAGTAACTTCGTGCAAATATTTAGAAGGTTTTTTTTCACATTTTGCTGTAAGTGCCTCTAAATCAGGCTTATGAAATTATTTTGCGGTTTTTCTATCTCTTACGATCCCCTAGATTTTTGTACTAAAACTCGAAAAAACTCACCCCGTATACGTTTACGTATACGCTATGCATGTGTGTGTATACAAACAAACGTACTAACCGGCATTATTAAGATGCATTAAAACCTTATCTCGAACGTGGGGACAAGAGCTTATTCAGACACCAGTAGATACACCACTCCTATTCTAAGAATCTTCCGCGTTCGCCAGTTCTCGTTATCAGCAGCGAGAGCAGACCGAGGCGAACGCTACGTAAGGTACTACATATGTATCTAGATAGCATTTACTTACTCTGCATATATACGTACTTGCATACTCTCGCAGACAGAAGCTGGACGAAACGAAAGCTTCGCCTCGCAATAATAAGAATAGAAACAACGAGAACGAGTTCGGAATGTATGCACGAGCTTGAGTGTGGCATTTCTCCTCGAGAGACGATCTCTAGATCTTTCGGTAGGTGGAGGTAGTCAAGTGAGATTCATTTAACTTATCGTTGCTTCGTTCAGCTAGTTAATAAGTTAAGTTAGAGGTATGTAGATGAATCTCTTTTATGTTCGAAGTTAAATACAATAAGGTAATAATGCTTGAAATTTACTTAAATCGTACATACAAACAAAGCAATTCTATAATAAAGTTGTTGATTTGGTGTGATTTCATGGTAATTAAATCCAGATAAAAATTAAAATAGGACTAAATCTGACAAATACCTTTACTAAAATTAGGCTACCTGTTTCGTACAACCATCACACATCATCTGGTCCAGATGTTCTAAATAAGACTACAGATTTTGTAGACTTATGTAGAATAATAAACTACACAACCATACCTCACAAAATAATACAGAACAAAAGCTATACAGCAATCACAAATACAAGCAACAGAGTAACAAACCCTGCACAATTGGAGATTATTCAAAGAAACTAGTATTTATCCCTATCAAAATATTTGTATTATTAAACTCTAAATACGAGATAGATTATAATTTATCTGTAATGTTCTGTTTGTACGTAATAGGCCGATTGGCATTAAGATGTCGAAAATGTAATAAATTAATAGTTTAATAACTACAAAAGTAATTATAAATAGCAAAGAAGTCATAAATTTGATTATAAAGCACTTTTGCAATATTTTTATAATAATAATAATTTATTTCCTACAGTTACATAATTATCCAGTTACAGGAAACAACTTATTAGATTTAAATGGGTCAGCGTTGATGTCACAAACATCAGAGATTCTGTTGAAGTTAGTGCACATCACGTATACTGGATGTGGGGACCTTACAAAGACATTTGTTCGAGTGCATAACAACGACCTAGGAGGAGCTAATTATGGAAATCAGAGCCAGGGAAAATCAATCTCGTTATATATTAAATAAAATAAAAATTCTAACAAAGAAAACCTTCTCCCCGTAGAAAGAGAAACATAATTAAATTTCTTTGGCAGTACATTATGACGACAGAAAACAGAGCAACTTCAGGAATCTTCTCTGCACCGCATATTTGATGTGTGTTTCATCAATAGGAAACCGTGATCGAATGAGAGAAAAGAATAATGAAGATAGAGCTTGTATATTACGTCCCCAGTCTCTACAACTACGGTAAATAAATCTATATATTTTATAGCATCGCGATACCAATTGAGCTATGTGATCAGAAAGAGAGTGGTATCAAAAAGCGTTCCGAAATCTTTGACTACTGTTGGCATCTGCAGTGGTATTCCTTCAACGGCATAGTGATAAATAATAGCTTGCTGCCACTTAGTAAATGTCATAATAATGCATTTAGTTATATTTAGCGGTAATCTATTAACTTTACACCAATTAGAAACACAATCGATACTTTTCTGAAGTAATACACAATCTGGAGTGAAATCAATGCTTAGAAATGCACAAAAAATTAGACAATTTTGACGAAAAAACAGAAGAAGATGAAACTGAAGAAAAATCATAAAATAAAATTACTCCAGACAATAAAATAAATGCACTGAACACACCGATTCAATGTGCAAAAGAATGTAGACTTAATTTGAAATATAACGCAATATTAAAAGAGATACATCTATAAGACAACAAGTTGAGAAACACAATTTGCAAAAGATAAAATGCAGTTTTATCTTTTCTAAATTAACAAAATGGTCAATTATAAATGAGCAATTATTACAATATCTATTATTTTAAGCATAAGAAACTTATTGAACAGAGAACCAGCCCCAATTGCACACTTGAGTTTGATGGATTTATTACCATAGACCCTGTTAAATGATACGGTTCGCTTTCGGTCCATCCTTCCCCGTAAAAGGCATGAGGCCTCCTAGTAGATTGTAAATAGTCATATAAAATTTTAGAGCCTGCGTAGAAAATAATTTGCATGTGTGATACAGTTTTTACTTTCAGTCGGTAACACGGTTGACAATGGGAGCCCACGTGCTCTCGAAACGCTGCGTTCCGCATAATTAATTAATTTGTGTGAGTGGAGTTTACTGCTATACCTGTGAATAAAATCAGTCACTCCCTTTAACGTAAACAAATCGTTAATGAAAATAGTCCGCGTTTCATTTTGTTCACACTATTGAGCGTCTACTGTATTTTCGAAATTCTTCTACATACTTCTAGGATTATTCCGAAAATAGATATCAACTTCCTATTTCTAGTGGGATTCCCCAATTTTTATAATTAGAGTTTTAAAAGTAACAACTATGTAGAAAGAAAAACCCTATTTTTTCAAAAGAAATAAAAAGTGCTTTATGAAACTTTTGCTTTTTTATTGGGAAAGAGGATATGGATCTGATTACATGAAATGCACATGTAAATTTGTCATTAGCAGATAAATTTACGTTTTTGAAAATTTGGATATACCTAGTTTACATTCCCAGTTAATGTTTTATGAAATAAATATGGAAACTTATTATTTTCAACATTTATTTTATAATAACATATTTCAACACTTTTCCAAATTAACAATCCAGACCAAAACCTTCAATTTCACTAAATTCTCTTGCATCATGAGATAATCATACGATGATTGATATATTCCCGGAATAAACCCAAGGTTTCATATCCTTTTTAATAAGAAAACGCTGTAGATTTCGACTCCTTTTTATACTGTCGCTTCTTATCATTTGTTACCGAACATCATCACGGCGTACACCGCAAACACACATGAACCGTACGCAATCTACCTTTTGTCGCGATAATTGTGCCCTATTGTGTTGATGCGACAAGCTTCCCTTCTTCCTGTCTGAGAGTGGCGTACTTGCGGCGAAATGTTCCGGACGTGGGGTCCGAGACGACGTCCAGAGCGTCGACGTGGCATTTTCACTGTAACGTGACACCATGAGATGATATAACAATGGATAGATGATTAGCGGTGGTAGATTTGCTGTCGTACGTAATATTTTGTTGATTATCAAGTATTGAGGACTTCTCTTGAGTATCGGATGTTCAATTTAATTTTAGGTCGATTAGAATGGTATTTATCACATTGACACAATAATATTATAACATTACATGCAAGGTAGATGGATAAAACTGTATATATTTAATCGAGAATCTTTCAGTGAATATTAGGTAATGTTTTGGGCCTCCGCTTAATAGCATTTATTATAACAAGCTATTAGTATACCTTATAATGCCCAGGAGATAGTTAGAAAAGCTACACTCGACATCTACAGAAGATTTTTTGTATGCTTTGAATATATGGGAGACAACTAAATTGCTTCCAACCCTAGTATTATGGCAGTTATTGCGATAAACTCAACGATATGAGTTGATAGATTTTAAACCAGAAATTACGTTTTTGGATTACAAAAGTGGGGCAACTAGCAGTGCAGTGCGGAGAACAACGTGGGAGCGAGACGCCGGATCAAGGCGGGTGTTCAGTAACGTTTATGTGCTCATATCATTTATGATCGCGATCTTCATGAGTGAGCGTAGGCGATGCGGACACAGGAAAGTTTACACATAAAATAATAAAAAATATAATATACAACATACTGAAACACTTACTGTTTTAAGAAGTTTCCACGAAGTCACAAATCGGAGGAACAAAATATTAGAATCGTACGTGTCCACACTTGTTTCAGTCAAATGAGTACGGCGTGCGGAATACAAAATCTACAAACGACATTAAATCATTTTGTAATTTTTCAATTCCCTCCGCTAGTCTATAGTAGTTCTTGAAAATCCTTTCTAAATCACATTTTGCCTGACTATCTTAAAACATTTTCTGCCTTTTCTTGATAGCTTTGACTTGTCCCAAAGCGAATTGTAAAATTACCTCCTTTACATCATCAAAATGTTTGCAGTAGTAAAGCGCAGCCTTTAACCATGTTCCCCAACGCGTAGTAATCGGTTGTGGTGGTCCAGGTACTTTGGCACACACTTCGTGAAATCTTTTTGTACGTTTTGGGGACTTTAGGAATACTGCCTTCGTGTGACCTATTAAAGTATTTGCTCGTGGATAACATTTAGGTATTAATTGCGCCACAAGGTTTAAGGCATGGATTTTACATGTTACATGTAACAGATTGACATTATCTTTTTTTAAGAAATCGGCCTAAGGGAAGTATATTAGTGGTACCGTCACTCACAAAGATTAAAAGTTGGGTTGTTGAAACTGAAAACTTGAAAAATTTGTTCAATGCCCTCAACACCACTTTTAAAATTTCATCGCTAGTACATTTTGTAACTCTTTTGGAAACAAGTAAAATAGGGGATGGCGGTTAAAACTCATTGTACGTTGTTGTAAAATATGTTATGTTTTAAACAATTTTTTGACGACTTTCATGACCATACCAAATCATAAATACATAATTTAAATACGCATTAAAATTTTGTTGATTTGTTATTACGTGTAATCCCGTATTTACATTTACATGAAGTATGAACATTAGGACATAGTGATTGATGCAATTTTACTAATTAATGACAGTTTTGCTTAATAGAAGACATATGTATGCAATATACAGATATTTTTGGTGTTAGTAGCGTAAGGTATAACTTGCTCTACATCTTTGGAACACCCTGTATAATTGAAAATGCTTTAAAATCAATACAGAATGTTAAAGGTTAACAACTTATGTTAATTTCTTTTCCATATTATTCTGATCAGCTCTAACAACTTATATATACAACATTCATATGTCCTGAAAAACCTTTCGATAAGGTACAACGCTTGTATTTTTGTTCTATTTCCTTTCAAGAATTAAATAAAAAAAAACTCAAAATCTGCGAAATTTCGAAGGGGTACCAAGTTTCATTAAGTTGCTTCCCTTGTTTAAATAGACATTTAAGTAAATTTATACTAGATTTTCTCAATCAATACAAGATACTTATCTTCTGGAGAATTTTAATCAGTTCACTAGAAATAAGTAAATAAACAATTTTGAATTAAAATCCCTGCAAATACTGCAAACTCTTATATATTCTAGCGTCAGTTTGCTACGATTTTCATAACTTAAGCTGTCATTTACTTAACTATATGTTTTCTTTTTTTTTAATAGAATCTAGAGGTAGAAAAAGCGACATTGCTACTACCACTGTCACAGATATTAAACGACATAGGACGACATAATAACCAAGTTAAATAAAAACATAAATAGTGGGTGAAGGTGCTTGTGTCAAATTTTGTACCCCCTTTCGAGACCCGGGATGGTAAACTTGTGCCCCCCTAAGGATGCCGGTAGCAGGCTCGGTCCAAACATAAATCAACCTTTTATTGCGGACAATCCAGGTATAACGCCGCACAAAACAATTTTAAAAGGCGACTTATGTAATACCGAGCGTTCATTCCATCATGGTCGATGGACATTTGCCCCTATCTTTTGCAAGTTTCCCTATCCAATTGGTATTTATATAACTGTTTTGGTGGAGATGTTCCTCGGAGCTTTTTAAAAATTCCTTTTATTTTCAGTAACGTGTCATTCATGTAAGTTATTCTTGTTTCCTCTCCATTTTTTTGCCAGTCAAAACCCGGTATAAAGGCCAAAACGTCGCCTACAATATTTATTAATGACAGGTTGCAGAGTGTGCTTTTAATGATCTTTCCTTTTTTTAAAAAATAACATTATAGTACGTCATGGATGAGAAGTGTTATAAATGCTTTAAAGAAAATGATATATGTAAGTAATAAAGCATTTATTGACTGCCAAAAAGATTGTAAAGGAAAGAAATCAAATATGTGCATGAATGAAATATCTTTTTATGACTTCCCAAGCATTGAAAAATTATTTAAGGTAGGTTATTATCAATCCTTTCATATGTCAAAAATGTATCCCGAATTGAATTCTTTTATACAGGATGATTCACAGGCAGACGCTCTTTAGACATATCTCTGGAAGGTAACGAAACTATCGTTCTAAAATTTTGGCGAATAATATTATAGATGCGGATCCATTTTCTAAAAATATTTTTATAATTCCATAGCGCGTGCTGTTGTATAATGTTGTACAAGAATGCTGCAGAAGAATGAAAATTGCATTTTTATTTATGACTGTGATTCTATAAAGGCATGACCAGTCAATATATATAATATAATAATATTAAGCAAAGTTTTGTAACGCTCAGCAAGAATCGCCTTTCAGAAGTTAAAAACTTTATTGTTCATACTACTATTGATAGAAGTCCTATTCACAGGTATAGCAGTAAACTCCACTCACACAAATTTATTAATTATGCGGAACGCAGCGTTTCGCATAATTAATAAATTTGTGTGAGTGGAGTTTACTGCTATACCCGTGAATTGTACATCCACACAGTTCTTGCAATCGTCATTGATAGAAGTTATAGGTTCCGCATTGCAAGGATAATTGCACTCCCCTTCAACAATAGAAGTACATTTCTTTTCTACAAATGCAGTCATATCATTAAGTATTAAATCCAGTAGGCGTCCACGCGCACTAAGAAAGTTTACAACATTATTTACAGAACGTCACTTATCATCATTTACCGAAAGACTGCCGAAATGAGTAACGTGAAAATCGCGTAATATACTGTCCAACATTACTGGTAAACTCTTCAATAGCAGACAAGAAATTCTGAAAATATAATATTAAAAATAATCAGTAGTCTCGACAAAGAGGGGCAAGTTTCAGTGCCGTGCGGGGAATAACGTAGAGGGGAGAAGCGCGCGGCACGGAGGATCGAGTACCCATATCAAGGCACGCTTGTTCAGTATTATTCGACTGGTCGTTCTGAGTGCTTGTCACTACACACATATTTAGAAAATGTCGCATTTAGGTACGTTTCGGAAACGGCGTATTTCAAATAAACTAGAAAACGTAATAGCGAGTATGCTGGATTTAGAATACGAAGGCAATAGAATTAAATGTGTAAAGTGCGGCAACTATTTGACGTGTACCAGCAGGTGGATGTGTGAACGCCACCTAAAGAGTATAAAACACTGTTCTGCAATCCGTGGCAAACGATACAGCGAACAATTAATATTTGGTACCGCTGTTTATTTTATTCTATGTAATGTATCGTTCACTTTACTAGACCAACAAGCATTTATCTCCTTCTGGAGCAAGTATTCGAATTATACATTACCAAGTCGGATATCGTTAAGAATCTTTATGCCAACTGTTCGTGACTGTATTGAAACAGAAATTAAAGCAGAATTGAAAGATTGAGAAAATTGTGGTTATGTGTGGAAGAAACAACCGATCGAGGAAAAAATTCTATGGTGAATGTGATGGTACGCACAATGGAAGAGTTTGAACCGTCATGCCTTATCTTACTTGCTTCCAAAAAAGTTGAAAAATGGACTAGCGATGAAATTTTAAAAGTGGTGTTGAGGACATTGAACACATTTCAAGCTTCAACTCAACTTTTAATGTTTGTGAATGACGGTGCCGCTAATATGCTTTCCTTGGGCCAATCTCTTAAAGAAGGGAGTGGCAATGTGTTACATGTAACATGTAAAATCCATACTTTAAACCTTGCGGCGCAATTGATCCCTAAATCCACGATTAAATGCAGTATTTCTAACCACCACAGCCGATTACTACGCGTTGGGGAACATGGTTAAAGGCTGCGTTTTACTACTGCGAATATGTTGATGATGTAAAGAAGGTAATTTTACAATTCGATCCCAGGGACGCCAAAGGTATCAAGAAAAGCCAGAAAATGTTTCAAGATAGTCAGGTAAAACGTGACTTAGAAAGTATTCGCAAGAACTACTATGGACTAGCAGAGGGAATTGAAAAATTACAAAATGATTCGATGTAGTTTGTGGATTCAATTCAAATTGCTGATGATTTTTATTCGTACCTATGCACGGCGGAAGGCGAAAAAAAAAAATTAAAGTGTAATACGAAAATTTAAAACTGTTATTGAGAGGGATTCAGACTTTCTCATACTAAGACAAATTTGTAAACGTGCGTCCAAAAATCTATTTAGTTGCCACAAGGATTACTTTAAATTTGCAAATATAACATCACTTATTTTAACTACCACTCACAATCCTTATCTTTATGAGATCAGGATCAAAATTCAACAAATATTCTTAATGGATTAATGGTTAACATAAAAACGTATTCGTGAGAGGTATCATCAGCATACACATAAACTTTAGTATGTATATTTCGCACTTAACATTGACTCCTGCGGAACCTCTATGTTGAAGCAGTATGTGTCCAAAAAAACGTAATTCCCTTTAACATTTCAATTCTAAAGATAATAGCTCAAGGAAAAATGTGGTGTAATTTGAGCAACTAAGGATCACAAAGACAGCATAAACAAATTATTTTACAATTGTTTTATTTTCCCACAAACGTTATTAAAGTGTGATTAAATGGATATGGAAAAGTTATATCAAAATAAGGACAACGCAGTCCAATAATGTAAGGACACCCGAGCTTAACCCCAAACCATCCACCAGAAATTTAGTTCATAAGAATTTATAAATAAATCGGTTTTAAATTCTATTATTATTAAGTGAATACTTCGACGCATTCGATATACAAATTAAATGGACGTATATGAAGTACCACCAAGCTTAACTTTATTAAATTTATCGGAGCATATGGCCCGAATCAGTTTAACATACACACAATAAGCTAGGGTAACATCTACGCTTTTTTTTAACTACGGTCTCTTATACTAAAGCCCGGTAATATAATGGAGAGAGGGTAAGTGAACCGACGCCCTTCTCCTGAGGGTGGAAAGTCTCACTTTCACACCAGTAACCACAATACGCGACCGGCTTCAATGCTAATGTCTATAATCCTGAAAGAGCTAGGGGTGTATGCTTTCAGTTCAGTAGGTTTTCGACGGGGATGTCGTTCGCTCGTTGTCATTACGTGAATGATGGACGTCGACGTGCTGTATAGGTTTGAAATAATGTATACAGTCCACAGTTCTCCTGAAATAATACGAACATCCTATACATAACAAAAAGCCAACATAGAATGATCTTCTTAAGGAATACAGTAAAAGTCGTAACATAACCAAAAATTGTGTATACGGAGTCGACCTGAAATGTTTCCAGAATCGATCAGAAAAACACGGTACTGGTGTGGTTTCTTATCTTTATTTTTCGATATAGTCTTCTCAAAGATCAACACGCTTTTTGAAAGGGCGCTCCAGTCTCTTCAAGGCGTCAGAAGAGTAGGATATTATGAGCTCTGCTACCTGTAGCGGCGATGACCTCCTCATTTGAGGCAAATCTCTATCCTTCCAGTGATCCTTCCAGGTTTTGGAATAAGAGGAAATCGCTGGGGGCTAGATCGGCTGAATATGGAGAATGAGAGACTAATTCGTAGCGCAACTCATTCAATTTGGACACGACGATGCGGAATCAATGAGCCGGTGCATTCTCGTGGTGGAAAGGCACTCTTTCCCACTGCAAACGACGCCGTTTTTTCCCTCAAAACAGCGTCGAATTTTCGGTGAAATATCGAAGTCCGAAAATGGCTGTTTTTATATGGGCGATTGTTGAAGTTTCGGGGTGCAAAACTCTAGAGTAGATTTTGACGCGCCGAACAAGAGCTTTTTAGCACGCATCGATATCTCTAACCGTTTAGGAGATACGGGCGTTTAAAGTTTCGGGACTTTCCAAAGAACACGAAAAAAATCGACCCCGAAAACTACATCTTTCGACGTTTTCTAGTGATGCGCGTTAACGACGTTGTTCGGACGGACGAAATAGACGGTCTCCGATAGAAAAATTTCCGCGGAATCGATTACGACCGCTCTGAACGCCCTAGCTCTAATTGTTTAGCAGTTGCTATCCGTCAAAGTTGAAAAAGAGAAAAAATATCCCAACTTTGACGAGTTGTATCATCGGAACGCGTTGAGCTAGAAGTCCTTCCGACGCACCGATAACCGAAGCTCTAACTCTTCCAGTTAACGTGCAACAAAAACGTGGCATTTCTTTCTGACCAAATCGATGAAATTATTTCGACCCGAAAAATCGAGGGTCGGAATTTTGGGGTTTTGACCCTACCGGAACGTGACCATATATGGGTGTATTACGCCTGAGAAATTTCAGCCTTCTACCCCTAACCGTTTAGAAGATATGGACGTTTGAAAGTTGAGTGGGTGCTCAACTCCTTACAGGAGCTCCGAGCGATTTGCCTCGCTATCTCCAACCGTTTAGAAGAAAATGGCGTTTAAAGTTTCAAAATTTTCAAAAATGCTTAACTCCCAAACTTTGAAGCGCCGTAGCTCCTAAGCAATTACAGATAGACGATTCCGGTTTACGCCGATCGAAAGTACGCGTCAAGATCTTTAAAACAAGCACTGCGACCACGCATAACCGAGATACGAATATTCGGTCAAGAAATTTCGGTGAAGTATCGAAGTCCGAAAATGAGCGAAAGAAAGCGTGGGCTACACCTGGCGAAGCCAGTCTTTCAACACCATGGCCAAATCGCTTCGACAAGAAGACCATGATCTGTGTCTGGTGGGACCAGAGCGGTATTGTGTATTATGAACTCTTGAATCCCGGCGAAACCGTTAATACACAAAGCTAACGCCAACAAATGATTTAAACCACGCGAAAGACGACTGGAATGGGCCAGAAGACATGGCAAAGTGATTTTGTTACACGACAATACGCCATCTCTCATACCAAAACCAGTGAAAAACCCGCTGTACTCCCCAAACCTGGCGCCATCTGACGAGGGCACGCGCTCGCAGAGCAGCATTTCAGCGATTTCGAGGTAGTTGGAAAATGACTCGACGAATGGTTTGCGGCAAAAGACAATCAGTTTCACTGGTATGGTATCCATAAATTATTTTGAATAAAAATATAATAATTTCCCTTGAAAATTACGTATTTCTTTTTAGCAAAGAACCGGAAGAAATGTATGCATACACCTTGCAAATCTTATCTATTTTTTCTATTTCTGGTAATATTTTCGGCAAGCTTGATATAACCAATACATCCCTCAAGATTTAACTGGTTGATATTTAATTATATAGAAAATACATTGAAAGTATCTATGTTGTTTCTGCTTCTATTTTAATTTTGACGTTCGTTTAAAAGCAAATATTTGAAGATCCTATCGCACAAAGCACATTTCAAGTGTAACTGACACTACTCCAATTAAAATAACAAAGCTATAACATCAGCGTGTAAAATTAAGCTCTGCTACCTATATTAATTAAATATAGGCATTAATAATGCGGGACAACTGTACTAGATTCTTATCGTCCTCATCGGTACGTAGCGTAGGTGGAGGGTTGGCAATCTCCAAAAGCACGTCCGTACAAATGAAAATCCAAACGGATGTACCAACATATCATCCCCCACGAAAAAATCCAGATTCGCAATTTTAACCCATTACCATACGTAATACAGGGCGATGGTAACCCTGCCTACCATCAAGGGGTAGATGACGAGAAGAGGGTTAAAATTTTATTTTGTCCAGCGTTATCTGTGCAGTCGACAGTGGTGGTACGTTGCGATATTTTTCATTTTTCGCATGGTCGTGTCACTGTGATTCCTCCCCCTGCGCCGCCACCCTGCGTAATTCCCTCTATTTTTTCGTCCTCGGTTCGAAAAGCGACAAAGAATGGAGGTTTTCGGGGTGATGCTGGTATGGCACGATGGTTATAAAACAGAATGAATTAAAATTATCCTATCTCTTTGCGCGTTTGATGAACATAGGTATATACGTATCTATCTGGCGTGTGGGGATGTGGGAGAAGTGGGGGTTCGTTTTTGCATGGCACGCGTATGTATGTGTTGGGGCGCTTTCGGTGAGGGAAGAGGTAAAGCTTTTGTCTGGACGTCCGCGCGTTGTCCATCCGATGTTCCGTTTCGCGTTCGTATCTATAACAGGTTTTTGTTGTTTCGTTTTATGCGCCGTTTTGTGCTCGCTTGATTGTCGGATTATTGAAGCCGCGGTAATGGTTTTGCTTGGCCGGGTTGAATTATATATTCCAAAGCGTATCTGATTTAACGTGTCGTATACCTGAATGAATGCGCCATGGAAGCGATGTATAGATTCAAGCGCTGCGATGGAACGGAAAAATAGTGCTTCATTGAAATCATTTTTTTCATTATCAACTTATTTGCAAAGGCACGGAAAGAATTTGAAATCCATTCCATTGAAATGGATTATTAAACGATAGAAGTAAAGATTTTTACACCAAAGATAAAATAGCTAAACTTCTAGCTAAATATATGATCATTCGCCTGGTGTAAAAGCTTCAAGTTTAAGCAGGTGCAAACGGGCTGGAATTGCACATCAGATTTTTATCATCATGCATTCCTTTCTTGACGTAACAATGATAAGATGATAATACAAAACCTACGTCTGAATTGAAGATTGTAGGCACCAGAAAAAGTAAGTTCAAAACCGTAGTTTTGAGTTATTTACGTAAAACATACAAAATACGAAGACATCATTGTTGCAACGTTATCCTTTTATTAATAATACTGTGATCAGATTGGCAGATCCAAATTAATGGTGTTTGAATGCATTGTGACGTCCGTTATAAATGCTAAATCAGTCAGCAATTTTTCGCTTTTGAGCATCATCTCCTTTGCGTAGAAGAGCAATTTTTTCGGCCAATAATTCCTGAAACTTTTCTAGAAATTTTCCGCAACTCAACCACCTTACGTCCGCGTGAAAAACTAAATCAGTGTATTCAGCAAATTCGCTATCCTCCAACTGCAATATGAAGAGCTGTCGCAAGCTTCGGGCACGGATGGAATTCACAATTTTGATTGTGATGTTTATAACCTCCTCCATGTTTAGAACTTTTGAACACATGGATAATGCAAGGCAATGAAGAAACCGAGGGGAAATCGTCATTAACTTAACACAATGCAACATAACGGAACTTTCCTTTCAGAGGAATCATTGTTAAAAATGTTTCTTTAGCCGACATCTCATTAAATACCATTCGAATAAAAGTACATAGCTGAGCAGTGTCTGTCAAATTGGTAGAATCGTTGAACTGCTAAAAAAAGTGCGTACATCCCATGATATCATATCTTAGTTTATTTGCCATGTCCTGGCTCATGACTTCAACACGCCTTGTGACTGTCGGACGAGATAACTGGAAGTTCTTTAGTAACAGACATAATCTTTGTTTTATTTTTAAAAACTAAATAAAACATCGCCCACTGCAAAAAATGCTTTCTTGACAAGCATTCCGTCTTCAAAGGATTTCTGTTGTGATTCGCCAGTATATGAGAAATGTTAAATGACGCGATCCTTACAGGTTTTGATTGTTTGACTGGTCTTGTGAACATGCTTTGTTCTTTTTTCAAATAAGTTATCACCTCATACACTTTTCATTTTTTTTTAATTCACCCTTTGGTGAGGGATTGAACGTGTGGGATGAATAATCGAACCTCTTTTTAAGGAAATTTAAAGGGCAATAAGTTTTTAGAATTATTGCAAACTAATATTATTCCTGCTGTGCGGAAGCGATTTGATATTAATGAAATTTGGTTTCAACAGGACGATTGCCCGGCGCATAATAATAACAAAATTGATTTGCGGACGTGACAAACTTTAGGAATAACTAGATAATGTTTTTGTCATCTTCATCAAACGTGAGTTTACTATCGAACATGACCCTCGGATCCTTTATAGCATATGTGGGCAACAACATGTTTGCGCAGTGTTTTGTATCCTGAAAAGAAAAATGAATTTGAAAAAATTTGTTTGTCAAGACGAACTGTTGCCCGACGTATAGAAATGATGGCTAATGATACAAAAACAACTTTGACTGACCGTATGGCTGGTTTTGAATCATTTTTCATTAGCATTAGACGAGAGCACCGATTTGTCTGACACAGCTCAACTGGCTATATTTATTCGGGGTAATGATAAAGAGTTCACTGTTACTAAGGAATTGCTTGCTTTACAGCCGCTAAAAGAAGCCACTACAGGAAAGGATATTTTTAATGAAATTCAAAAGGTATTCACAAGTTTTGGCTTACCATGGTCAAAATTGGTTGCTGTATGCTTCTATGGTCGGCTTACGTAAAGGTTTCATCGGAATTTTGTATGAAAAAGCAACTGAATTAAATGTGCAAAAAGATAATTTGATAGTCCTTCATTGAATTATCTACCAACAGAACTTGTGTTTTAAGTCCATTCGACTCCAAAATGTTATGAATGCAATAGTAAAAACTGTCAATTTTATTCGACCCCAAGGGCTTAACCATCGTTAGTTGAAGGCGTTTTTGGATGAAATATCAGCCGAATATGAGAACGTAAAATATTATTATGAAGTCAGATGGCTAAGCAAAGGGAAAATGCTGAAACGGTTTTACGAGCTTAGAAATGAGATAACAGATTTTATGCAAATAAAAGATAAACCACTATCTGAATTGAGCGACCCAAAATGGATATGTGATTTAGCATTTTTAGCCGACCTTACAGGCCATTTGAATAATTTAAATTTGAAACTTCAAAAACAAGGATAGTTAGTAAATGATTTGTACTGTCGTTTGAAAGCGTTTCAGAACAAAATCCGCTTGTGGGAGGCACAGATGCTGTCTGGTAACAGTTGCCATTTCACCACGCTCTCTGCGTATGAAAATACTGCTTATGCTCAATATGCTGAAGAAGTTACTGTCAGAGCAATTTTCGAACAGATTTAGCAATTTTAAAAACATGGAAGACAGTTTCAATTTATTTGCTACACCAACAAAAAGTAATGTACAAAATGCTCCAATACACTTGCAAATGGAGTTTATCGAGCTTCAAGAAAACTCACGCCTTAAATCTAAATTTGAAGACATGAAGTTGCGCGATTTCTACAAAAAATACCTCGAAGAAGACCATGTTTCGGAGCTTAGAAAATTCGCAAGAAGATTGATTTGTGCGTCTGGCAGTACTTATATATGCGAACAGTTCTTTTCAATGATGAAAGTTAATATATCAAAACATCGTACAAGGCTGACTGACGATAATTTGGAAAATTCTTTACGTTTTTGTGTCAGTGGAATTAATCCAAACATCAATGGATCCATTTCCCAAATTCAAGCTCAAGTGTCTCATTGATTTCGTTGTCGCTATTTAACTTTCGTAGTTTGTGATAATTCCAAATTTCACGATTGAATTATAATGTTATACCTATTTATTTCATTTAATTTTCTTATTTTAATAAATTGCATTATAATAACATTGTCGTATTATTTCATGTCTGATATCTATCGCTAAAAATTATGAACACTACTTTAAAATGCACTACTTTTAAACGCGGCCCGCAAACGTATTTACACATTAAAGTTTGGCCCACAACATATCAAAGGTTGCCCCTACTTGCTTTATAGTATCGCAATGATTCAAGGCAAATAAAGACAATGTCCTTTTTTAATGTTAATCTAATACTGTATACCTAATAACACTAATCATTCGAAACAATCGCTTTTCTTTGAAAGAATAATCGGTCAAAGCGACATAGGTGTAATGTATAGTTGCAAGAAAGAGATGGGAAATTGGGTGTCAAAGTTCTCACGCGTATCAAAGGTCCAAGCCTGATTAATGACTTTCGATCGAGGGCAGGCTCCGAAAGGGATCGAGAGGGATTGAATAGCGTCGACTTGTATCAAAACAACCCGCAAGGACCACTAATCACGCTGATGTAGGATACGAACAGGACGTAAATACATATACATTTACATATACACAAGCACTAGCTAGGATAGTTGCACAAGTTATAGATAGAGGACGTTTGATGTGTTTATCTGCTAACTGTATAATTAGTAAATATATTAACATATCCTTTAACATAAGAAAAAATGTGATATACATTATCGATTAAATTTAGCCTCTAATAAACCAAGTTTTCTTCATTGATCTTGAGTTGGTAGAATAACTTTAAAAACGTAAATTGACTTGTTCTGGGCTGTTAGTGACAACGCTTAAGTATAAGGTGGTTCAGTTTATGTTATACCATTGACATGCAGTTGTCAGATTAGATTTTAACGTTTTAACAATTAACTAGACACAAACGTTTCCGTTGGAAAAATAAAAAGTTTATCGTAATGAGTAATGGTTACATTAAATATTCAAAGTGAGCTCCTTCATTTTCTATACATAACGCCACTCTTCGTTTTATATCATTGAAGGCATTCCTTAAATTATGTGGTATAATTTCCTGATAGACATTTTGGATAGCTTGAATAAGTTCGTCAATTCTATGAGGACGATTTGTAAATATTCTGTTTTTTCGGTGTGGATATATGAGACAATCCATAATTATCAAACCGGGAGATTGCGATGGAACGTCTATTATCCGATTATCAAAGAATTCATGCAATAATTCCATCGTTTTCCCTTGTCGTATGGGGTGTTGCATTATCTTGCTGGTAATAACCCTCCCGGAATTGGTCGTCATGTAATTGATTTAAAAATAGTTGTAACAAATCATTACGATATCGTTTCAAATTTATGGTATCATAACAGAATATTGGACCAATAATCCGTCTACGAGAAACAGCAAGCCAAACCCCTATTTTTTGAGAATGCAAGGGTCTCTCAAGGATTTCTTGTGGATTTTCACTAGAGTTTGTATATCTTCATAAGTGACACCATGCTCCATCCGAGAAGAAGGATTTATCAAGAAGATCATCATTATTCTTCTCACCTGAAAACCATTGACAATAATTAACCATTGACAATGAAACTTGTACGGAAAGTTCCGTAAATCTTTTTTAAGGATTGCCTGGCATATAGTATATAAAAGTTGGGCTTGCTGTAAAAGCTTGCGGATAGATTTCTTAGGTGATTGAGTTATTCGTACCTCAGCATCTGCTTTATTTTTACCTGCCCGGTTTGATGCTATACCACTACCTAGTTTTCGGGACATAGACCCTGTTTCATGAGATTTTGGCACTGCTTCTTGAATAACTTGCTGCAAACCGTCATATGTTACTGGAAGATTAGGAAATTCTGCCGGAAATTCATCTATACATGGTTGCAAGGAATACGATTATTTTCCATTTTCTAATTTTATACCATTTCTGAAGTATGTATGATTCGATAATGAAAACTTTGTGATTTATTATAAACATTTCTTTTGTATTAATAAACTAGTACAGTACATATGATAAATGTATTTTATTTGTCACATTCAATTCACTGCACACTACCACTTACTACCAGCAACATATTTTAAAGAAATAATTTTATGGCTTGCTAGAAGGTAAATTTATATGATCATATAGTATTTAGTCAAGTCGTATGTGACAGAACCAATGGAGGAACTGACTATTGGATGAAGTGGAGTATTTATTTTGTAAATGCTTAGTAAATAATATAATTTCGCTGAAACTGTTAATATAACAATGCATTTTTTTTGTTTCTTTTAATCAATTCATTACGTAGGATAACGCTAAAAACCAATAGCAGATAGTTTATCTATTAGGATGTAATAGTCAATTGTGTCGAATGCTTTGGTAAAATCCGTGTAGATAACATTTACCTGTCGATGATTGGCAAGTGCTTTGCTGACATACTGAGTAAGTTCAACTAAATTGGTAACAGTTGAGCGTCTACTAACAAAGCCATGCTGATTAATGGAGAGGTATGGTTTAACACAGTTGTACAACCTAGTATACAGAAGTTGCTCAAAAACTGTCGCACAATTAGGGAGAATACTAATTGGTCTGTAGTTAAGAATATCAACCTTATCGCCCTTCTTGTAAACTGATGTTATCCTACTAACTTTCCAGTAAGATAGAAAGGTAGAAGTGCGAATAGCCAAGTTGGAAATAAAGCAAAGAGGATCGCACAACACCGGAGCACAATCATGCATGAGAAAGCTCGGAATATCATCATGTCCAGAAACAGAAGTTGTTTTGAGTCTGTTCAAAGCATACAAAACATCCCGCTAAGAAAAGTACCCGATATTGAAAGAACAGCTGTTGATTTCCGAATTAGATATAGTAGTGTTATTGGAGAAGCTAATGGTATATCCATTTGAAAACACACTGGCAAAGGCCTGCAGAATATCAGAAGACTGGTCAAGAAGTGTATTGTTATACCTCATAGACCCGGGAATTCTGGAGGAAGTTTCGTTTAGTATTCATAAATTTCCAAAACAGTTTTAGCTCACTAAACAATATCGTTTTCAATCCTTTTGTGGTATTCCTTGTAAGCTATTTTAACTTGTGTTTTGATTAAGGACCTTAATCGTGAAAACTCTCTTCTATAGGCAGGCAACCCAGTTCTTTTCCACTTAGCGTAATAGTACATCTTTGTTTTTATGAATACAGCGCAGATAAAACAAAAATAAAAAAGATTTACAGCGCACCTTTTGCTAAAATGGTACGCACAGACTGACAGTCTTGAAGATTGTGACCGGCCAGGTCCACCACTAACGGTGCCCAGCGTTGATGGTCAACAAATTCCCTTTAACAAGTAAGGGGAACAATCCGTCGACAAAGAAATATCTGCGGAATTTAACCAAGAGACCGCTGGAAACATTTCTGTAAGTACGGTAAAACATCATATTCAAGAAGCGCTTTCAGAAGCCAAAAACCCGTCGTAACTGAACAATTGATGGTTAGAAAAATGTACTGTCAAGCACAAAATCAAAATTTTAGTTCAAGATGAGAAGACTTAGTAACGCGATAATAAAAGAAAAATATTATCCACAGTAAAGCAAGGAGGAGAATCGCTTATGGTTTGGGGTTGCTTCTACTATAGAATAAGATTCGATTAAGTGGAAATAATTCTCAATTTGGGTGTAATAACGATCCTAAACACACTTATCATTATGTAAAAATTATCTGATAAAAGAAATCCAAAATCATGTTCTAGACGCTATAACTTGGCCATCCAAAACTCCCGACTTCAAGCCCAAACAAGTTGTAGAACGAATTAGATTCAAAAAGCGAGAATTGCATAATTAGGGTGCAGCCTTCTTGAACATCCCGTTTATAGTACCGACCTAGCCCTAAGCGACTTTCATCTGTTTGGTCCACTCAAAAAGCATCTTGGCGGCAATTATTTCGAGGATGATAACGACGTTCAAGAAAAGGTTCGCACAACAGAGAGACTTTGTTGAAAACAAAAAATTGTTTTTGGATAACTATTTCTCTAATCTCTTTCCCTCGTATTAGGTGATGTAAATGTGGTATCTACAGTTTTACACTAGGCATTCTACCAAAATAATGTTCAATTTTTAATGTTACTATTGTGACCTCACCAAATCGTGAAGTAATTTTGCTGTTGAATAGTCTTTAACTTACAGTGCACTGTTTGTTTTGCTTTAGAATTCCGATAATCAAAACTCAAGTGAAAAATATGTACATTTACAAAATAGTCCAATTACATCTAAACAGAAACAAATTAAATGACTAATAGCAGTAAAAATAAATCTGGAAAGTTAATTATACTCCATCTTCTGTCTTAAAATTCATTTACTCATCCTTTAGAGCATTATTTTTCGCTGTTGTAGCGATAAGACTTGAAGATTACGCTTCAACGAAATAAATAAAAATTACGTACGGTGGGAAGCGGTATCGATTCCGAATATCAGCGATACAAACAAGTTTTCCTTCCTGGGCGAAGATCTAAATCGTCCCGGACGATAAAATAATTCACTTTCCAACATATTTTTATTATTACGTTTACACCATCGTTACATGATGCAGGTTAATTACATACAACGGCCGATCAGATTAGCAAATATTTATATTCTCGGTGGCCGCGTTCCGACCAAGATTAATTCCGTTTTGTCAGGAGCCGCTCGGAGAATCCATAATTTTTACCCGCCTGTGTGGTATATAGTAGACGCGGGGTATTACGTCTTTTGCCTGTTCACCGCTGCTGCGCACGGATGGAATTTTGCCAGCGAAGCTAACGGTTCGAAAAACGGGAATTAAAGGGATATCAAATAAATCGTATAACGACAAGAAAGGTTGTCATTATTCCATGTCACTTTATTCAAATGGATGGGTTGAACAAACACGTTGACATTTTGATTTTTATGTTAGGAAAGAACCTGCAACTAAAGCCCTGTAAAGATTCGAACAACTACATTACGAGGGTAACTTGAAATATTCCCGGAATCGACCAGAAAGACACGGTATTGGTGTCGTTTCTTATTTTTATTTTTTGATGTATTCTCCACGAAGATCAATACACTTTTTCAAACGGTACTCCAGTCCTTTCATAGCCATCTCTAGCGGTGATGACCTCCTTATTTGAGGCAAATCTCTCTCCTCCCGGTGATTTTTTCAGGTTTGGGAATAGGAAAAAGTTGCTTGGGCCTAGGTCCGGTGAATATGGAGGATGAGAGACTAATTCGTAGTGCAACTCATTCAATTTGGATTCGACAATGTGGGATGAATGAGCAAAGGAGGCCCTTTCTTCTTCAATACTGCATCGAATCGGATCAATAAATCGCTGTAATATTGCCCCGTGATCGTCCTTCCATTCTGCAGATAGTCGATGAGGCTCACACCTTAGGAATCTCTAAAGATGGTCGCCATGACCTTTCCGACCGATGAAACGGTTTTTGCACACTTCAGACCCGATTCGCCCGTAAAAGTCCACAGCTTCGACTGTTCCTTTGTCTTCGGTATGTAGTGGTGGATCCAAATCTCATCCATGGTTACGAAACGCTCGAAGAAATCCTTTGGATTCCGTTGGATCATGGCCAGACACTCCTCCGAAACGGTCACCCTGTACCCATCGCACCGAAACCTTTTTGATGCCCAAAATTTCGTGTAGCATATGGCCAATGCGTTCTTCTCTCCTGTTCTGTCTCTTGTCTCTTATCTCTTTCAGCTTCAATTAGCACACGTCATCAGGAATCTTGTCTACCATTTCATCGTTGGTGGCGGTTTTTGGGCGTCCACTGCGTGGTTCGTAGCTTGTGCATATGCGGCCACGTTCGAACTCGCTCACCCAAAAGCTGATTGTCGAAAATGATGGAGTACATCTGTCATGAACCTCTAGGAAAATATTTCGAATTTCCGTGGCCGTTTTCCCAGTCATCCAGAAGTATTCTATCACTGCAGGAAATTCGACTTTATCCATTTTTACGAAATCACTTGACACGACTTGCCTGACTTGACGACTTACTACACAAAACACACTCTTAAACAACAACTATTGACATTAGAAGTCTGAAATTTCGACAGTTGCCATAAAAAGGGTTACCGCCGGCCAATGAATCCACTTCAACCTTCATGCGCCATCTCTTGCCGATTCCGGAAACATTTCAGGTAGCCCACGTAAAGATTTGAGAAGTTTACAAGTTAACAAGTAAGGCAAAGAATAGTATGTAATAGAATGTAATACAATCAAACAGGAGTAAGTACCACGATAACTATTTGTTATAAGATTTCATTATTTAACTAATTTTTTGGTGTAGATGAGAAGAACAAATTTTATGAAATACTACAGAATGGGCAATGAAGAGAATATCATTATTAGTAGTACCAAAGTCGGTACAGATAAGAGAAGAATGAACAGACATCTAGAACTACATGGAGAGGAAATAAAACAGAAAAATGGGATAAGCTTAATAGATTTGTATATATCAAATTTTCTTATCATAACGAATTCAAAATTTTAAGAAATCAAATCTCGTCGTAGATTACTTCGTACTAAGAGAAAAAAATATATAAAAACGCTAAAAGATGTAAAAGTGATAAGGGATACAGAAATAGACAATGACAACCTACTCACTACGCAGACATTGTTAGATGGAAGAAGTCCAAAGGAAGGAGAAAAAAAGAAAGTAACGAAATAAGGTAAGTTATATATAGAAGGACCATGAGATTTAAGAAACTACCAATAAATGCTAGAAAAACAGTTTGGAAAACTAAAGGAGGTTTACAGGCATAAATAGAAAACAAATGGTAATAGTTTAAACAGAGAATTATTACTGTAATAGAGGAAGTATGTGGAACATCAAAAATAACAAATAGATTCCCAAGGAAAAAGTAGATCATGGTCAACAGAGATACAAGCAAAAACTAAAGGAATACAAAAAGATTGGAAAATATCTACAGACAAAAATGGAAGAAGGTCACAGAAAGCATAAAACTACTAAGATTGAAGATTTAATAAGAGAAGCGATAAAACAAAAATCTGCTTAATACTTTTGGTACCACCCCCACAAAATAAAACATCTGTGACTGTCGTAACTGTCTGGTAATTCTGCGGCATGGCTGATAATAAGTGTAATTGCCTCTCCCTTCTATATAAATTCTTCACAATTCTTTAATATATAAGAAGTATTTGCATAAATTCAGTAACTTACTCCCCCAATATTTCATATATGGTTTTAAGTTCTCTTTGTAGCTGCAATACCAAATTTCTGAAATGTTCTCCTTGCA
Source organism: Trypoxylus dichotomus (assembly GCA_023509865.1). Taxonomy (NCBI): domain Eukaryota; kingdom Metazoa; phylum Arthropoda; class Insecta; order Coleoptera; family Scarabaeidae; genus Trypoxylus; species Trypoxylus dichotomus. Next base: position 14,068,199 of record CM042078.1, read on the forward strand.
GAATCCACAGTTTCTTTCACGGTTTTCTTAGCCTTAACTATTTCTAAAACGCTATTGTACCATTATACTTCTGGCTTTGACATTGATCTGTTTGAAAGCTTCTTCGGCATTTCCCATTGATGGTCCCTTTCTTATGATAACGACCACACCGTTTTGGTCCAATATCAAGTCGATGCGAAATTTCCAACTTGAAAACCCCGTTCCATTCAACGGTTTTACATTGGTATATTCAAAGAAGATTTATTCGATGTTGAAGACGTACGGCGTGAAGGTGGGCCGAAAAAATTTGAAGATGAAAAATTACAAGCATTATTGGATGAAGACAATTAACAAACGCAACAAGAATTGGCAAACGCATTGAATGTTGATCAATTCGTTATCACTAGACGTCTACATGGAATGGGAATGGTTCAAAAATTTGGAAATTGGATACTACATGAGTTAACAGAAAGAACAACAAAGAAAACCTTTTCTGCATGAATATGTGGCTGGTGATGAAAAGTGGATTTACTATAAGAATCTTAAACGTAAGAAAAGTTGGGTACAACCTGGTGAAGTTGATCCATCACAACCAAAGCGAAATATTCATTCTACTAAGGTTATGCCCTGTATTTGATGGGATATGAGAGGCGTTATATATTATGAGCTACTGAAACCTTCTGAAACTGTTACTGGCGAAGCCTACCAAAAACAGCTAATACGTTTGGAATGAGCTGTTCAAGAAAGTTGAGCAGAATAACAATGCAAAACCATATACGGCAGGGCTGGGAGCTTCTATTCCATCCGCCGGATTCGTCAGATTGCTCTTTCGAATTATTATTTATTCCAGTAGATGCAGTCAGCCCTTCAAGACATGCGATTCACAATAGACGACGACTTCTTGAGACAGGAAATCCGTAAATTTCCTGAAAGATGAGGGAAGATTGTAGCTTCTGGTGGAGCATACTTTGAATGAGGTACCACCTTTATATACTTGATAGAAAGCATGTAATTTTAAACAAAGAATAGAACTTACTTCTGTATATACCCAGCATACACATACGTTGTTAGAGCAACTTTGCAATTGTTAAAGTCACTAGCAGTTGTGCTAGTAGTAGTACTTGTACTAAACAGAAGAAATTAAAGGGCAGCTAACAGCGACAATCTCGAATCGAATAAAATAATTAATAAATTCGGGCAAAAAAATTACTACAACAATCGTTACGGACACAAATTTATTCAAAAATCTAAATACTCGTACACGCCATTACACAAAAATGAACCGAATATAATAAAATTAAACCCAGACTTAACCTATTCAACGCGTAAAAATCCAAACGTAATAATAACGTAGTCCCAATTTATTACCACGCAATTTCTCGGAAGCTTATCGCCTAAATGTAGAAACATAAAACTTACACCCACCTCAATGACCGCGTACCCTCCACCTAAAACGTTTAAAATCATAGCACGCAAAGAAAATGTTAGTTGACAGTTCATTCCTTTTTATGGGAATATATCTTAAAGGTTAACGTTTTACGAAAATATTTCCTTTGTATGTAAGAATTTTAGATTTCCAAGTGATAAATCCGGAAGAAAAATATTTACATGTAACACAATTAATGAGCTTGTTGTAAAAAGGGGGTCGTATATTGAAGGTAATAGAAAAGAATTACTTCAAAGCAAATTGCACGCAAGTGTCCTGATCTAATCATTTTTGAACATTATTTGAGATGAGCTACAACGACAAAATCTACAAGTATACTCTTTAGATCATATGTGGGCAACAATCGGCCCGCTGTAAGATTTGATCCGGCCCGCGAGACATTTTGAAAAACCCAATTAAAATAAAATTTCACGATTTAATTATAATATTATACCTATTTTTTTCATTTCATTTTCTTATTTTAATAAATTGCATTATAATAACATTGTCGTATTATTTCATGTCTGATATCTATCGCGAAAAATTATGAACACTACTTTAAACACGGTCCACGAACGTATTTGCGCACTAAAGTTTGGCCCACAACATGTCAAAGATTGCCCATACTTGCTTTAGATTATTTAGATACGATCCATGTTTATAAGAAATCCAATCTTAATAGAATGTAAAGACGTTTACAAATCCAATCGATTTTAATTCCTTAAAACTTTTTGAGATTTGCAGTTGAACCGGTTCCAGAACTTCAGTTCAATCCTCAATAGAAATAGTCCAATATGTCAAATAAAGACTATTTAATATTGAGGATGACATCATAGTTTTTGAAATATTATTCAGATAACGTGGGATGTCTTTTAAGCTTTGCGTATTGGGACATAGAGGGCGCCACTAACCAAATTTCAGTACAAAAAATCATTCTACATATTTAGTTAACCTAAATCCAAAATTTCAATGGCATACAAGAATGCCTTGCCGAGTTGGTTTCTGTTTCCGGCAATGAAGCACTAAATCAGTCAACAATTTCTCGTTGGTATGGAGAATTCAAGCGTGGATGGGTTAGTCTCAGCGACAATCCAAAAGCAGGTGTACCAAAAACGGCAGTCACTTAGAAAACCGTGGATGCTGTGAGCAAGATCATCAACGAAGATCGACATGTGACATATCGCGAGATTAATGCATCTTTGGAGATTTCAAAGATCTCAATTCAAGAAATGTTGCATGAAGTATTATATCTAAGAAAATAGTTCCCTGTTGGATACTGCATCTGTTAACCGAAGAACAGAAAGCAGCTAGGGTGAATTGGAGTCAAAAACTCTAGACCGCTTCAACGCCGGAAACTCCAAAAACGTGTACATCATCAGTGGTAGAGAATGTTGGATTCATTCTTACGAAGACAAACGCCAATCGTCTATTTGGATATTCCAAACTGCAGAAAAGCCGAGGAACTCATTCGTTCCCAAAATGTCTCCAAAAAGATGATCGCGACATTTGCCTCAAAAGCAGGTCATGTAGCAACAATTCCTTTAGAAGATCAAAGAAATGTTACTGATAAATACACAACCAACTATTTGTCACAAATCATCACTGGGCTTCGAAAAACTAACCCCAAATGACGAATTATTCTCCACCAGAACAATCCAAGTTCGCATACAGTAAAACAATTGAATTTTTAACACAACAAAACGTCGAATTGTCTGATCCGTATAGTCCGAACCTAAGTCCCAACGGTCTATTTACCTTTCCGAATATTAAGAACGGACTGCATGACCAAAGGTTCCGGTCGTCAGAAAGAGCAGTTGATGCCTTAAGAAACGCAATTTTGACTGTACTAACACATTAGTGGAATAAGTGCTTCCAGATTTGGTTGAGGCGCATGCAAAAGTTAATCTTCTTACTAGTACTGTTTTATTTCAGCTCGATATGCAAAACTTAAAAGACAACCCTGATATCTCTTTTCAAAATCAGCAATTCATAAAATAGATAGTAAACTTTTAAATAGAAATGAACCAACAACATTTTGAGAAATCGATTTTAACGATCTATTTTGCTAACCATAACAATATAATTTTTGGGTTGGATCAAATCTCTTTAAAAACAAATATTAAAAAAATTCTAGTTGTCGTCTTACTTCATCTATAAAATTTGGTAGGATATGCAATCTTTCAAATTGTTTAAAAACGGAAATTAGGTCGCTTCCACCAGGATAACTCATTTACTGGTTCCGACAATTGGAAGAAATCAAATTTGAATTGTTTCCACATCCTATCACCTTATGCTACCTGATTTACGAGGTATGTCTCAGAATTAATGAGAACGAAGTATGCTCCTTTGGAATGCACACAGCGCCTCCAACGAGTTTTCCATTTCTGGTAACAATTCTGAAAGCCTTGTTCTGTTTATGCGTAGGAAATAATAATAAGAAAATAATCACATTGAGCCATGCCTGAACTATAGGGCGAGGGTCGAAGTACTAGATTACTTTTCTCTGCTAAAAATTCTCTAACCGACAAAGAGCTTTGAGTTGGTGTATTATCGTGATATAAGATCCACGAGCTATCAATGTCAGATCGCACCGCAAGGCCTGACAGTGAATCAAACCTTTTACCGCGAGATTTTTGAACGTTTGAGGAAAAGAGTTTTGCGTGAGATTATTTGTTTTTCTAACGCTTAAACGGAAAACGTAAAGTTTCCATTACGAAACAATAATCAACATCCAAAGAGTCACTGCGCAGGTTCTAAACAGTCTAACGGAACAAAACTTCTAGAATTATCACCACAAATGGAAAACTCCCTGGAAACAGTATATGCATTTCAAAGGAGCATACTTTGAAGGGGACAATATTAAATTGAAGGTACATTCAATTAAAACTAGTTATTCTCATTAATTCTGAGACATACCTCGTATAACTAGAAATTAATTTATTATTTAGTAGTAAGTTTAATGACCATAAAAAGTTATGGAAGAACATTTTGCATATCTTGAAGGATGTCACATCGGTGAAGGTGTTTATATATCTAAAGAGAGCATTAATTGAAAACAATTTCTTCAACAAAATCCTCTTAAAGATGTAAATAAAATTAATAAATTGATACCTCTTGATTAAGTATCAGCTGATCATCATCGTTAGCTAGTTGAAAGAGAGAGCTTATACATATATAATTTGCATAGAGCGCATAAATTGGTTGAGCTCCCGTATTCGACGCAGACTAAACTCGAACGGGTATTATCGAATATGAATGGCGACTGACCGATAATCTGGAAATCAAAGTGCAATTAATCAAAACCAAAGCGTCATTACCATAAGGCTTGCATATAAAGGCGTATGAATTGTGCTATCACATGCATGCGATTATCGTGCAATTTATACAATCGCTGCTTTGATTGTATCGTTGCAATATGCATACATATATCGATATTCTTAAACGGATTTACATCAAATGCGTAGCTTTCTTAAGGCACAAGTTATCCCATAAATAATAGGAACGTATTAATTCATCGCATGACTTTATTTGATAACGAGCTACGATTAATGTTTTATTTTCGTTCTTTATTCTCGAAATATAAAAATGTCTTTCGGAGAAGGAACAAGTGATTGGCAATCACTTGAAATATAGTTTTGTGGAGACCCGTGTAATGTCGTGTATAGTCAGTGGAAAGTTTTGGATGCAAGTTTTATACAGACTCATAGATGTGACATTAAGTTTAACGAAAAATATGCTAGCATTTTGTTGACACTGAAAATTTGTCTAATATTTACAATGGAAATTATTTAAGATAATTCTTATCAAACGATTTTGTCATGAGACAGCTAATTACAATTCAAAATGAATTAATTCAGCAATTTCCTTAAACATTACACAAACACTTAGCATTGCAGAAGGTGGATGCAAAAAGATCAAAGTACGTCTGGAAGGAGACTTTGAAGAGCTTGGAGAAATTTTGAATTCATCTTTGTGTTTACAATTAGTTCAAATATTTGTTCAGCATATAGACTATATATTTTTTTTTTATTTTTTCAAATCGATTCATACATTCACCCGTGCCATATGCTGTATTGAGTCTACAATAACATATTTCGAATAAAACAATCTATTCAACAATATGTAATATAATGTGCACTTCATTCTAACACACGGGCTGAAAAGTCCCGGGCCTAACAAAGAAAACACGGTTTCTTTGGTTCGAAATTAGCTTTATTCATCAACGTAATCTCCATCAAGAGCAACGCAATCATTCCAGCGCCGCTCTAACATTTCAATACCACTTTTATAGAACGATTTATCTTTTGCCTCAAAATAGGCCTCAGTTTCAGCGATAACTTCTTCATTCGTGCGAAATTTCTTACCGGCGAGCATTTTTTTGAGGTCTGCGAACAGCCAGTAGTCGCTGGGAGCCACGGTGGATGTGGGAGCAATTCGAAGTTCAATTCATGTAGTTTCGCCATTATTTTGATTGACTTGTGACACGATGCGTTGTCCTGATGAAGCAAAATTTTTTTCTTTGCCATATACGGTCGTTCGGCCTTCAAACGCTCCAATAACGCTATATAATATTCACTGTTGATGGTATTTCCTTTCTCAAGATAGTCGATGAATATTACACCACACGCATCCCAAAATACCGCGCCCATAACCTTTCCAGCCGATTGTTGTGCTTTCGGGCGCTTTGCACGATGTTCACCAGTTGCTGTCCACTCACATGACGATCGTTTTGATTCCGGAGTGAAGTGATGGATCCATGTTTCATCCATTGTCACATATCGACGCACGGTTTGTTACGTTTAAACATGGCCAAACACTGCTCAGAATCATCAACACGTTCTTGTTTTTGGTCAACAGTGAGCAAGTGCGGCACCCACTTTGAACAGAGCTTTCTCATAGTCAAATGTTCATGCAATATAAAGCCAATACGTTCTTTTGATATCTTTACGATGTCAGCTAACTCACGCAACTTCACTTTTCGATCATTCAAAACGATTTTGTGGACTTTTTTATGTTTTCTGGTGTTACCGCCTCATTTGGACATCCACTGCGTTCTGCATCATCGGTGTCTCTACGACCACGTTTGAAGTCAGCAAACCAACGTTTTATTATTGCTGCTATCAAGGCACAAGAATGGACGACTTTTTTCGGCTTTTCTTCACCTTGGAATACCAAACAGACAACTGGTGTTTATTTTCTAGTTAGTCTGAATAAATCTAAGGTGTATCACCTCTGACGATGTTGTACACCCATTTGGGTATGAAGAAAATTAGTGCAAGACGGGTACCGCGACTTGTTTCTGCTTTCCAACGTGAACGTCGAGTCGAATGTGCGCAGTCGTTTTTAAACATGTGTGGAGACGACCCAAAACCGATTTGGAATCCACTGTCACTGGGAATGAAAGAATGATTCTGTTTTACGATCCCATATCGAAAAGGGAATCCATGGAATGGCGGCGACCTGATGAACCTCATACCAGAAAGGCGAAAGTCGTTTAATCAAGGAAAAAGGTGATGGCTACAATATTCTGGGATTGTGAGGGCATTTTACTAATTGACTTTAAAGAACGCAATACAACTGTGAACAGCACATATTATGCGTCTTTATTGCATAAATTAAGGGACAGTATTCGTGCAAAACGTCGTGGAAAATTGACAAAAGGTGTGCGATTATTGCAAGGCAATGCTCCCGTCCATACTGCCGCCGTTTCACAAGCTGCCATCCACGAATGTGGCTTTCGAGAATTGGAAGATCCACCGCATAGTTCGGATATAGCACCTTTTTTATTTGTTTTCTAATTTAAAAGAAGACCTTAAGGAACGTCGTTTTAAGGACGACAGTGAGTTGCAAGCAGCTGTTATAGAACATTTTGTTGCAAACACATCAGATTATTTTTACAAGGATACCGAATTATTAATTTATCGAAGTAAGAGGAGATTATATTGAAATAAAAATCGAATAAAATTTCTTATGTTGTATCCAAGCTTCTTTCTTCTATATCGGCCCGAGAATTTATGGCGCCTACCTCGTATAATCTGTACATACTAAATAAATCTATCAAATGTTCAGGGGACCTTCGACAGGGGCGTACAACATCCTCCTAAATTTCCTTCTCAGCAGATGTATGAAGTGCGCTTAAGGGGCAGATAAGGTAGGTAAGGTCCTTTGTCGATCGTTGTCTTAAGGACGAAGGACAGAGGAATCCTTGAGGTAGTGTGTCCAGATATTTGTGAACTCGTTACTCTAAAGACACATAAAAATGAGAAATATTTTCTAAACTTCGACTATCTTTAAAATTTGATGTGCCTTATTTATTAAAACATAAAAATTATGTTTTGAGTAAATTTAATTTGGTACAAACAAGAGTTAATTGTTAGGTTGCAAGATTAAGATACAATTGTGAGGAATACACTACAAAAGAATTTAGACTTTTTTTTCAACTGGAGAGACATTGTGCTTGTGTTTATTTCCTATGTGTGTACAACACCAATCACTGTTGATCTATTTAAGTTTCCCTTAGGGCACTAAATGCAAGACCATATGTAATCCAATGACGATTGCAAGGACTGTGTGGATGTACAATTCCGGTTAGTCGGTAACACGGTTGACAATGGGAGCCCACGTGCTCTCGAAACGCTGCGTTCCGTATAATTAATTAATTTGTGTGAGTGGAGTTTACTGCTATACCTGCGAATCATATGTAATCCGTTTATATCCGGTTTTAACTTTGTCTATGGGTTTTATAAAGAACTTTAAACTGCATAGTCACCTTCTCTCATTCTAAATTTTCGTGTATGTATTCTCCCAATTTTATAAACTCAAAACTATTGAAAAGTAGAAAATCATTAATAATTTAGATTCAATAATAAGAAAGAAAGATTTCTAAGAAAATATATTATCAACAAGGATATCACATTCGTATGTTATTCTACAACATTTCTTAACAGAATTTCTTGCAAGCAGTTTATGAAACCATAAATCAAAGCAAATCCGTGCATAACTGATTTACGGTTTGTTTTTCCCATTTCCCAAAAACCCCGTGCGCAAAAATAAACATTCCCAAATCAAGCGGTACAATCGTCGAATTGACATGAAAACAAAACCGGCCGGAAAGGAAGGACGGGGAAACAAAGAATCAAAGAAATCGAGGATTTATCGCCAAAAACCAAGAGTCGAGGCATTAAAGAATAAGAATAGTCGAGAAGGAGGATAATTTATTACGCGACGCCCATCAAGATATTCAAAACGAGCAACGACAACAACTATACGCATTTGTTTTGTTTACAAGAAACTAATCTGCTATGATGATGACACGAAGTGCACAGAGAATCGAATAGCTGCCCCGCCCTCGCCACACCAACCCTTATGTTAAGGGGAATGGATAATAGAGAACTACTATTGCTACTGCGTTTGCTTCGTGCGGAAGAGAAACGAATTTCCAGGGCCGGATTTAGGTATTTGCGACATTATGATATTTTGCTTAGAAGAAGAAAATTATCTGCGCACGTCCGAATTATTAATTAACTAATTGTATCCCCATATATTGTGGCGCCTGCTAGCAAGTAGTTAGGTTATGATGTAGAACACATAGCTTATCTTTGTTTTAGTATCGTAATCATGCCTACTTGATCCCAATATACTGTTTACTGCCGTATTTTGTAGTATCTACATACACTTAACAAAAGTTGATGCTCCCCAAAATGTGCGATTTGTAACAGTCATCTCCTCAGTTTAATATTTTAATCCAGCTTCAATGCCCAATCCAAACAATTTTACAGTTATTATCTCCCTATTATATTTGTTAGATCAAGGAAAAGGAAACAAATGATGTTTTCTTTTTATTGAGATATAACTTATTATTTAGAAACCACGTATTAATATTATTCAAGTTTATCTGTAAGTTATTTAAAAGTTGATACCTGTCTACAATAACACTCATGATGTATAGTACGTAAGTCGTTGCTAAATACTACAAATAGTAATTGCCCGTTAACCAAACCTTGTGGTACGCATTCCTTCAATTGTAACCGATACGTATGGGCAGTAAACTACAATTCCTGTCCATTCTATTAGGGACATCTTATAAATTTAAGCTATTGTGTGTTTCCAACACGATAATTTACAAACATAAGTATAAAATTCATGAATAGGGTTTACAATACCTATCTAAATACGTTTCCTAAATATTTCTCTACGAAATTGAGAAGTGGCACTTAATACCCATTATGAATCTTTTTGTACTGTATAGAAAATCAAGATTGGAAGACACAGTAATTCGTAGAATATTATTTGGATCGGTTACTATTGTAGGAAGAACATTGCTCTGTTTATGTAACAACCTTTTTCCGTGTTTACGTGTTAGTATTACACTTTAAGTTATTCCTTGTATGCGCTTTAAATTTTTTCGTTGTGGGTAAAAGAAGGACATACCAAATGAGAAAAAACTACGTATTGAGGCATTGTTGGGTACAGCACTGTATTCTCAACGCACCATTGCAACCAAAAAAGAAGTATCCCAACAAACAGTGCAGCGAATCGTCGTTTTAATGAAAAAAAGACACTCACTACAAATACCGGAACGGTTTTGCGAAACTAGTGTACTAAAAACGGTTAAACACTCTGCATCAGTTATGGTATGGTCCTGTATATCAGTCGAAGGTCCTGGACTACTGTATTTTTGCCAAGACACCATGAATCAACACTAATATAAGCGTGTATTGGAGGATGCCTTGATGCCATATATCAATGATTTAAATCCGAATGAAGGCCCTTACACATTCATGCACGATAAGGCGCCATGCCATATGACCAAATCCGTCCAATGTTTCTTGGAAACGCACGCTCTGTCAGTGTTACCTTAGTCGGAAAATTCGTCCGTGTGAAGTGATCTAAAGTCACGCGTGTATTCGAGAAGAAACAGTACAAAAGAGCAATTAGTAAGAAATAGTGAGGATGTGTGGCAAAATTACACGATAATTAGACACACCATTAACGCTTGCATAGTCAGTATGCCAAAAAGAATAAGAGCAATTATAAACGCCAAAGGAGGCATTACAAAATATTAGTTATATAGTTGTGACGATGTCTGTAAACAATTTTGAACAAACTTATGCTGGTACAATAAGCTTTGCATTATATATTTTAAGAAAATCGCTATTTTAGTAAGTGGGAACTAATAAATTTGACAGGGACTGTATATATGTTACGCATTCGATATATCACGTGATTTTATGTCTTATCTATTTTATATATATATATCGTTTTTTTGCTAAAAACTGTAACAAACACTTCGTGGAAAAAAACCAAACTAATCATTTAATGTATTGTATTGTAATTGACTTTAAGAAAACATCTACATTTTGTACAAAACAGATAGAGAGAAGGTACTTTCAAAATGCAGCAATGCACTTCATTTCATCCTACCCTTGTATTCGTACTTATTCAAATCGAAAGCAAATTTAAATTGTGTCTTCGCTTTAAACTTTGTTTCATTGGACATTTGCGACTTTATTAATATCGGAGTCCATATACTTAATTATTCCTTATACGAGGGCCATTCGGAAAGTAAAGAACGTTTTGTTTTCACACATGATCCCGAATAGAAATTCGAATTATTCGGAACTAAACATTTGTTTTTCGCCACCCTGGAGACGTTAGACGAGCGTATTTCAAAAATAGTAAAACAGGTAAGAAGAAACATCATAATATGGGGTTGATTTGGAGGCGGAAAGATTGGAAAATTAGTTAAAGGCGATGAAAGAATCACAAAACACGTGTGTTGTGACGATGTTTATAAACAGTTCTGAATAAATTTATGCTTGTACAATACGTTTCTCGTTATATGTTTTACATTTAACAAAATAGCAAGTGGCCCTAATAAATTGCACAGAGACTGTATCTTTAGAGAGCAAATTGTTTGGACAATGGAGAAGAACTACAACAGCTTTCAAAGAATATCTGAGTAAAGTTATAGGACAAGGGTTATGGATCACTCGAGAATAATTGTTTTGCTTGTTTTTGTATTGCGGTTCAGCTTCAAAATATTAAATTTTTTCTATTATCAAGGATAAAAGTTCTAGAATTTTTGAACGCGATAAACGGCAATTATTAAACCCTTACATAAATACGAGATATCCAACGCTCACCCACCTAAATCCGATCCTGCTGCCCGTCCTCTAACAAAGACGGAAACACTACAGGGTTCACACCCCTCTCATCCGGCGTTTAACTAAGACGAATCCTTCCTTATCAGCAACCGACAGAGATTGTCACGGCTCGCTGTCATATCACGCGACCCCTAGAAACGTTCGCCGTCGTATAGCATCCAGCTCGCACCCTCCCTCTTTCGAAAGCACCGGTCTTGTTTATCCTCGCCGAGCGCCCGAGACTTACGACGGTCGAGAAGTGAGGGTGCGCGACGCGCGGGGTAGTTCTAGGCAATTGGTTATCGGATTAGCGTTATCTTAACGATATAGTCGCTCAAGTCGCTATCGCCTTGTGTTCGCCACCCGTCTGCCTACCGCCCTGCACCCTCGACGCTCTTCTCGTCATCTCTACGCGTAGTCGTCGACGAAAAGTGTGCCCTTGGGGTACCGACGTTTCGGGGGCGATGAATTTTTTTTTTTTCGATCTCTTTCGCGGGGGAGGATGGAGATGATTTTATGCGTCGACGTGGTGGCGAAATTGTTGCGTATTAACGAACTTCTTCCTAAAGTTGAAGGATTATCGACGTTCAACCGCATCTCTTTTTAGTCTAGATAAATATGAGGATACACGCAAGTATGTTCTTTTCTGAAATTTGGTTAGGGTTAATGATACTTAAAACAGATGAGGATTCTGCGGCTGAATGCTGCAGGTGTAAGCTTCTAAGAGACTAGAAATGAGATCTGGTATAAATAGTTTATTTTCCAAAAAGGGTAAGGAAGCTTCAGGGAAAGTTTTTTGTTAAATATTGACTGCATCCAAGAAATGCTATTATTAATAAAATCCATTCCTTCAGTGAAAAATAAAGTAAATGAAGTACATCATCCGCAAGAGATGAGACTTACAGTACGAAATTAGATGTCATTAATAACCATGTAAGAGATAAATAAGAGATACTTCGAGAGCGACCTGCAATGCTTCCGGAATCCACAAGAAAAACACGGTATTGGTGTGGTTTTTTATTTCTATTTTTCGATGTAGTCTCGTCGAAGATCAATACACTTTTTCAAAAGTAGGATATTTCTAAGTTTGCAAAATAGCCATCTATCGCCGCGATGACCTCCTCATTTGAGACAAATCTCTTTCCTCCCAGTGATTTTTCAGGTTTGGAAATAGGAAAAAGTCGTTGGAGGCTAGGTCCAGTGAATATGGAGGATGAGAGACTAATTCGTAGCGAAATTTGGACACGACGATACGGGATGAATGAGCCGGTGCATTGTCGTGGTGGAAAAGCACTTTCCTCCGTAGCAAACTAGGCCGTTTTTTCTTCAATACTGCATCGAATCGGGTCAATATATCGCCGTAGTCCTTGCCTTCTGCAGATAGTCGATGAGGATCACACGTTGGGAATCCCAAAAAATGGTCGTCATGGCCTTTCCGGCCGATGGAACGGTCTTTGCTTTCTTCGGAGCCAATTCTCCCGGAAAAATCCGCTGCTTCGACTGTTCCTTGATCTCCGGTATATGGTGGTGGATCCAAGTCTCATCCACGGTTACAGAACGCATAAAGAAATCCCTCGGATTGCGTTGGATCCTGACCAGACACTCCTCTGAAACGGTCACCCATCACGCCGAAAGTTTTTTCATATCCAAAATTTCGTATAGGATAACACAATATCAGGAATCTTGTCGACCATTTTATCGATGGTAGCGGTTATTGGACGTCCACTGCGTGGTTCGTCATTTATGCTTGTGCGGCTACGTTCCAACTCGCTCATCCAGAAGTTGATAATCGAAAATGATGGAGTACATCCGCCATGAACCTCTAGCAAAATATTTCGAACTTCTGTGACGATTTTTCCATTCATCCAGAAGTGTTTTATCACTGCACGAAATTCGATTTAATCCATTTTTGCGAAACCGCCTGACTTGCTACACAAAACACACTCTTAAACAACAACTATTGACAGCAGACGTCTGAAATTTTGGCAGTTGGCATAAAAAAGATTACCTTTGCCGACCAATGAATCCACTTCAACCTTCGTGCACCAACTCTTGCCGATTCCGAAAACATTGCAGGTCGCCCTCGTAAAGAACAAATAAAAAATGCAATGTTTTCTGGTACAAAACTCTACCTACAAATATCAACTGTCTATCACCGGATCGTTCCTTAGCGTTCGGTATTCAATGAGTCACTTTCTAAGATATCATTTTCTTATATTATAATCTGCAGTGCTTGCAAACAGTTTTTTTTAACTGTATAGCGTATCGCATAACTATCCCATTATATGTATATCAGTTTTCTGCAATTATAATGTGTTTATAATTACATAAAACAATTTTATTAGATTGTTGGTTAGAATGCCGGGAGTCGCAAGGAATGCGGCTTTTAGGAGCATCTCAAAGAAAAAAATGATTATTCCTGAACATTCTCGTAAAATAATCTTCAATGTTTACAATTACTTTAAGAAGAATCATCTAGGGATTAAATGTCTACAAGTTTATAGTTCTTTAAAACGAGACATACACATAACGAGATATATATTATTTTTTAGGCAATATTTTATATGTTGTTGCTGAGGCAACTCAAATATCTAAAGGTTCAGTGGCCCAGATTATCCAAGAAGGACATGCCAGCAACAGGAAAGAAAGTAGTTCTTTTCTTTCATTACCTGCTAGTAAATTACCCCCAAAGTTGACTGTGGACACTTGTGGAAAAAGAGTTAATTCATTGGTTTCGTTGGAAAGATATCATCTTTTAGAACATTATTACATAAAATACGATTCAGGTATTTTTAATTTGAATATACACATAATACGTACTAATTCCATTTTAAACAGTTGGAAGAAAACCACACGTAATCGAAAAATATTAATGGAAAGGGATGATACACGAGAACTGAGATGTAGATATGTACGAGCAGTTACTAAGTATTGTTTGGAGGGTAGGTGTATAGTATACACAGGTACTTGAAAATATAAATTTAAAATAACATTTATATGTACATATACTAGAGGCACGATAAGTTCCAACTCACGTCATCAATAAATCGTGACGTCAGGTTTTACGCTGTTGCCGAATACACAAACATAAACTTGCCGCTAAACCTAACCTAACATACTAATGTAACCTTACTTTTATTACTTTACTTATTATTGTATATCAAATAGAAAATTTTAATAATTAGCACTACAGAATTTAGCAAGGATAGTACTAATAGTAGTAGTAGTAAATACACCCCGACTGAAGGAAAATAAAGTTTTATTTGTAGTATTTTAAATTATTCACTAATTAAATATAAAACAACAGGTGGTGGATCAATATTACTTTATTAAAATATTTGCTTCGCTACTGTAAAAAATGAAATTGCATAAAAGACAAAAACAAACACATTAAAATAAGATTAATGGATTATTTATTTACAAATTCATTAATTTGCTAATTTTCTTCAATATCACTCTTGAATCATCATTTAAAGTTTTACTAAGGGAAAAAACGTGGCCATCTCTTCCTATGTGACGTATTGTAGTATCTTTTATCTAATTCCCAATATACTTTCAATGGGGCTAAATAAACAGTGGTATGGGGGCAATCTTTGTACTGCGTGGCTATGTGCACGTGCTAGTTCATCTATCACATATACCTTCGTCCTATGTCTAAAACATACGCACTATTACTTACTTGCTTCAACTTACTTTAACAAATACTCACACTCAAACTAGGATCATATGCGATGTTGTTGCCAGCCACTCTTGTATATTGCCTTTTCTCCCACTACCGTCTGGTGTCTTGTTTCTTAGTTCAGAATAATAACTAGCATTATCCATAATAATCATAGAATTAGATTTTATATTTGGTAACAACTGCATCGTAAACGATTTTATAAAATTTTCTTTGTTCATTTCTCTGTGGTAATCATGCTCTCTTGTTTTTGAACAAAATAACAAAAACACAGAAATAATATTTGCAATAAAACAAACCTTTTGCCTTCGGTCTTTAATGTTTCCACACTGCCGATTACTGTCGATAACAAATAAACAACGAAAGTGTTTGATACTCTACCAACTGTCAACATTTAAAATGGCCGAAGGACCAACTACAACCGACAACATTATGTTTCATCAAATATCTTTCCAAATAGCCAATAACAGCAACGTAAAAGTACTGCGATATGGGAAATATAATAATTAAGTAAATAACTATTTCTTTGACATTTTTAACTTTGATAGAACGAGCGTTGGTATTAACAAATAGTGTGTTGCGTTATCCATTGAAATTTTCTTTCATTACGTTATAACTATGTACTGATGCAAAATACTTTTAATTAATTTGTGTGGTCGCATTGCATATTTATGACGTCATTTGATTATGTATATGACGTCACGTTAATGACGTGCATTGAAACTTATCGTGCCTCTAGTATATATAGATATTTTTAGATGAAACCTATCTTCATGCAAGCTACACACACCACCCTTATGTGACGCTTCTGATAAAATACCCAGTATAGTTCCGTGCGATTTCAATTTCAATGTTATTGTATTTCATTTTAGTATTTTACGTAGATATTTCACTCTTCGCATTGAAATATGGGACTTCGAAATTATCGCGGTTACTTGCATGAATAAAATCTGAGTTCAAGCTGCATTTACATATAGTTGTTTCTTGAAAAAAAAAACTATCTAATCACTTTCTCTGGAGTAGTTCATCGTAATCATTGTCTCGAAAATCTCTGAAAAAATTTAAAATGCCAGTAACTCTACTTTTTATGACACTACGTGATTCTTTTAAATCGTTTCTCCTTAACGCCATTATTGTGTTAATCGGTACACAACGATTAATTGTGTACGGTACAATTTAAGGTTAAAACAGAGTAACTATAGAAAAGCATGGAATAGACTCAATGTACATCAGATTCTGTGTTACAGCAACCACTATCTCAATTGTTGTTGTATTATTGATGTGTCAATAAAAAACTATGTAACTCTAGATAAATGTAAGCCCCTCGATTTCATTTACTACAGTGATAAAATAATTTTGGCGTTTCATTACTCATTCCCCCTTATTAATTACACCGCCCAATAAAATAATTTTTTTGTCGTGGTGCCTGTAAAATACGGACTGATTTGGGATATTTCATCGTTATTTATTAATACAACAGATGCTTTCTAACTTTCACACGCTCGGATGTAACATAAGCATCAAGATTCATTACCTTCACAGCCACTTAGATTGTTTTCTAGAAAACTGCGGTGGTATTAGTGAGGGACAGAGGGAAATATTTCACAAAGACATCAGCATTATGGAGGAAGGGTACCAAGGAAGATGGATGCGATAAGTCTAACGCAATGAAATCACTTAAAAGGAAATTTTTAACTGATGATTGAAAGTTGTATGTGCATATTTCTCTGTTAAATAAATACCTCCTACCCATTTTTTTGTGTTCCAATTAAAAATTATCAAATAGTAATATTTAAAAAGTTAGGTACATAACAAAACATTACATCTAATTGGCGAATTTTTCCTAAATAGGGCAGAAAGGGTGAATTTTGAAAACTAGATTTGATAGAATAAATCTGACGGCATTTCTGGATTAGGCACCTCAAAGTCGCTTAATTACACTTAAAAGATCTGAGGCGCCAGAATGTGTGTTGGCCAGTGTTATTTATTAAAACAAAAAATACAATTTTTTGCAAATAACGGCTCATTTAACAACTTACAGATGAAATAAAACATTGTTCCTGAATTTAGACACATAAAAAATTAATACAACTACTTTACAAATAAATATTTATATTAATAATTTACGAATACAACAAATTCAAGCTGCATTTCTAAATAAATTTGGGAATGATTAGCAATATAATATAAACATATACTTTTATATATATATATATATATTCCTGGTCCCTAACACTCATTACTTTAAAACTGTCTACGCCAATGGATAAATTTTCTGCGCATACTATAATGGCGTCAATGTGTCTTCTCATTTTGAACGAGCTTTACATAATGCGTTATGGTGTGGATTGCTCATTCAAATAAATAGTTTTAATGTTTTAACCTCATATAACTTATTTCAAAAGAAAAATATCTTGCATTGGTGTTACAATGTTTACAACTGCGTATTATATAACTTACTATACTGGATGCCCTAGCAAACCGTCTTATTACAATTTTTCGAACTTCTTGTAGGAATATGATTTTGAAACTTGCAGTGTAGTAATGTGGAACTATAATCCATTTGAAAAAATAGTTTCAACTTAACGGTATTGCGATTTGCGGGGTGTTGATATCAATTTTCTTAGTTTGTGTTTAATAGTATAATTTTTATTTATTTATTGAACTTCTCGTATCATTTACGAACAACTTGCATTAGGGTTGACTATATCTAAACTTAGTTTTTGAAGCATCTTTATTATTTAAGTAAGCAAAACTCGTTTTTCTCATACAAAACACTGAGCACATTATTTTTTAACTTATCACAATGGCTTACCACCACCACCACAATTTTGTAAATCATCATTGTTTAAAATGTTATAACTTTACTTAGAATATCTAAGAATATTTCATGGTGGTATTACACTAGGGTGACAAAATAAAATAGACACCAGGTAAAGCGGTATAAATATGTAAACAGCTAAATTCTAAGAACGAATTAAGAACTTTCTCTTGTCATTAGGGTAGGGGTAGATGTATCGGAAGGAATTCGTCATAGTTTAGTATCGTTACAACTATGCCTCGCTTACAAGGTTCGAGTGATATTATCGACTTCACCCGGGGTCGCGTCGTTGGCCAGTGTGAACGCGCCGCTTCGCAACGTGAAATAAGTAAATTTTTAAATATTCCGTTGTCCACAGTTAACCGTGTGATTACACAATTTAAACGCAAGGAAAAAACAACAGTAGAGCCAAACCAGGTCGTGCCGGACCTTCTGAAAGAAGTAAAAGGGTGCTTGTGCGCGAAGTGTTAAGAGAACCACGAAAAAGTACAGCGCGCTCGCGACAAATTCACAGAAAAGTCAGCGCACCGTTCTGCGATACCTCCACAGCGTGGGAATGTATAAAAGGGTGGCAAAGAAAAAACCTCTCCTTACGGCGTTTCAAAAACGGCGCCGAGTGGCTTGGGCAATCGAAATGCGAACGAAGCCCGAAGAGTTTTGGCGGTCTGTCATCTTTTCAGACAAAAGCTACTGCCAATTCAGTGATAGTGGTCGTACGTGGGTATGGAGACGTTCGTCACAGCAACTGGACGAGACATTTTTGCATCAAACGGTGAAATACGACGGTGTGAACATCATGGTGTTGGGCGCGATATGGTATGGTGAAAGATTGCAATTAGTAATCTGCGACGGAAATATAAATGCGGCAAAATATATCCAAATATTAACAGAAGGACTACTACCGATATTTGACAACGTTATTTTATCTAAAGAAGACGCCACTTTTATGGAGGATGGAGCACCCTGCCACAAAGCAAGAACAACAATCACATGGAAAGAGGAACAGGGGATTCGGATTTTACCACGGCCAGGCCAATCACCGGACATGAATCCGATAGAGAATGATTGGCACATAATCCAGACAAATATGGCGAAACGACCCCGAAAACCCAGCACTAAGGAAGAACTCGTGGCAGCTGTTAGAGAAGAGTGGTTAAATATTCCAAAAGACACAATTAATCATTTAATAGATTCTATGCCACGACAACTCGCAGCACTTCACGCAAGTAAAGGTGGATCGACAAAATATTAGTCTAATTTATAAATTTTAAAATATTTTGTATATATAACGGAATAGAATCTTTTTTTTAGGTAGTAGGTGTCTATTTTATTCTGTAGTGTATATATGTGTGTATATGCCTTCATGGTCCATAAAATCTTCACAAAGACGAAATTACAACACCTGCAGCATTGCCGATTGGGTTACTGTCAGAAGACCCCCCTTTTCTTGAAAGCAGACATAACGACTACAAATATTATAGGCTTCACTTTACCAAGAAGTGCTCCCGTACAGCCACAACCGAGAATGTACTTCATAAGATGCTTGAGTCGTTAGATCCCTATATTACACACCTGAGACCTGAGTCTAAGAAGGAACACCTTCCCATCAGTGAAGAAGCCCTTGAATTAATGTTGCAGAAAGAGTTTGGCCAAATTATTAATAGGTTTAAATATCACATTATACATATACATGTACATATTACTAATATAAGAATAGAGCCGATAAGAGATGATAAAGTATCACATTAGTCTCTAAAATAATACTGTTTTATTGTAAATTCGTCTTTTTAATTTATTGATTTTGATGTATTCCTTCATCTTGAATCGAATGAGACCAACAACAGTTCGATAGGACTATCCATTCTCTCGATATTGAATTTTTTCCGCTTTTCGGGCATTTCGCCCCATTGTGCGACGTTTCTTTATTTTCTATATTTCTGATTTTATTTTACGCGATTCTAAAATACGAACGTAATTACTGAATTTATTATTAAATCATTCTTTTGTTTCGCAAGCAAAAACCAAGTCTCACAGGCAAGTTTCATTCGGAAAGCAAAGTATCGAAAATTCGCAAGCACCTCGAACACAAAACTTACTTCCCATTTTCGCAAAGTTCAAAATAAAGCCAAATACATCGGAGCAAATTATTCATCGACAAGTTATACATCGCGCACGCATTGTCGCAACACAGTCAGCATCTAATAGGGCGACAATCGGGAGAGGAAGCGGGTATTAAATCCAACATTAGCCATTTAGCGTAGGCCATAAGCGGAGAGGGCGCTGGTGTACGTAATGCATGCCGCGTGTGTTCGCCCCGAAAGTCACATAAATAGCAGATTAAGTGACCGACTTGTGCCGGGCACGTGACCCCCCCGCGCAAAAATGCAACGCATTTGATGAATGATCCTATGTCGTTTGTGTTCGCCCTGTATGCTGAGCTGCTCTCATTACCGCCCAGTACACTGCCGTTGCTTTGAGTTACGGATTTACGCCCTTCAAACGAAAGCAACGAAAAGACTAGCAGCACATTAACATTAATACGAGATTAAGGTGAAGAGAGCGATAATACACCATGGGGTACGCTCGTACAGTTATAGAGTATATGGACAAGGTAGTTGTTGCAACTATTTATAGCAAACTTACACAACCAGATGCATGTATGTAACACATGGGCTGAAAAGTCCCGGGCCTAACAAAGAAAACACGTTTTTTTGGTTCAAAATTAGCTTTATTCATCAACGTAATCTCCATCAAGAGCAACGCAATTATTCCAGCGCCGCTCTAACATTTCAATACCACTTTTGTAGAACGATTTATCTTTCGCCTCAAAATAGGCCTCAGTTTCAGCGATAACCTCTTCATTCGTGCGAAATTTCTTACCGGCGAGCATTTTTTTGAGGTCTGCGAACAGCCAGTAGTCGCTGCGAGCCAAATCTGGCGAATACGATGGATGTGGGAGCAATTCGAAGTTCAATTCATGTAGTTTTGCCATTGTTTTGATTGACTTGTGACACGGTGCGTTGTCTTGACGAAACAAATTTTTTTCTTTGCCACATGCGGTCGTTTCTTTGCAATTTCGGCCTTCAAACGCTCCAATAACGCTATATAATATTAACTGTTGATGGTATTTCCTTTCTCAGGATAGTTGATGAATATTACACCACGCACATCCCAAAATATCGAGACCATAACCTTTCCAGCCGATTGTTGTGCTTTCGGGCGCTTTGGACGAGGTTCACCAGTTTCCGTCCACTCAGATGACGATCGTTTGATTCCGGAGTGAAGTGATGGATCCATGTTTCATCCATTGTCACATATCGACGCAAAAATTCCGGTTTGTTACGTTTACACATGGCCAAACACTGCTCAGAATCATCAACACGTTCTTGTTCTTGGTCAACAGTGAGCAAACGCGGCACCCACTTTAAACAGAGCTTTCTCATAGTCAAATGCTCATGCAATATAAAGCCAATACGTTCTTTTGATATCCTTACGATGTCAACTAACTCACGCAACTTCACTTTTCTATCATTCAAAACGATTTTGTGGATTATTTTGATGTTTCCTGGTGTTACCGCCTCATTTGGACGTCCACTGCATTCTCAATCATCGGTGTCTCTACGACCACGTTTGAAGTCAGCAAACCAACGTTTTATTGTTGTTGGTGATGGAGCGGAGCCCCCATAACACTTTTCAAGCCATTGCTTCGCTTGAACGGTATTTTTTTCCATCAAAAAGCAGTGTAAAATTAAAACACGAAATTGTTTTTGATCCATTGTTTTGGAAATAAGAAAAGTAGCGTGACTCTTAGCACAATAACTCACAAACTAATGAATAGAATATCATGAAATTTTAACAGCTATCTTTTGAAGATTAGTACTAACTGAGAGAAGGATGACTGCAATAAAACTAGCGTCATCTATGTGTTAGGCCCGAGACTTTTCAGCCCATGTGTTATATATGTACAAAAATTTATATACGTGGTGCATCTGTTAAAGGTTTAAATAATATAATATAACAATAATTTATTGGCAAGTAAATAGCAAATACAGAAACAAAAGAGTAAAAAAAAATACAAGCATTTTTGCTAATTGGATCACCATCAGTAAACCAAAAGGGTTCCCTGTTGTTAACGGTGACCCGAGAACACAATTCGTTGCACAACCTCTAATACACTAAAATACTACAAATGTTTATCTGCCAAAGAGTTGCTCATTCATTAAACTATTATAAATAGCACGCCTAAAGGTATGGTAACGGTAACTGCTTGATATCTAGGGGAAGCGAGTTGTATAATCCTGCAGAAGCGTAGCTAAAACTTTTCTCAAACTGCCGAATATGATGCTTAGGTATATCGATAAATACTTGATAAATAATAAGCTTCGCTATTTATGAGTTGGGCCACTTTACATAGATTTTTAGAGTTCGTTAACTTTAAATAAGCGTTTTGGAGGTTATTGTTATACCCTCAGATTATACAATTCATATCCACTGTTTGTTCCGTCCATGTTTTTTTTGACGAGTTCCAATTTTATGTACATTGGCAGTAGATACACATTCGGATCAATAAAAGGAACCATAATGGTTGCACGGATTGTGTAGCAATCTCCATCATCCAAATTAATGACTTGTTTGGGACGCAGCGAGGTACCAACTTAATTATACTTATCAGCATACAATACTTCCTAAGCAGACACCAAGCATTCTTAAATTACCAACTTTTTACTACTTACTGGATGGTTCCAAATATCAATTTGTATCTCTTCGAAAGGACAAAGTGAAGATAATCCATATCTTTGTTCTTTTTTGTCAATATCGTCTTAGATGCTACTAATTCTCTAAAAAAAATTACATTTTCAAGTAGCTTAAAGGTTTTTAATTCAATATTATACCCGAATTCTATTATGACCCCTGCTACACTAGATAATTCTGTTTTATCACAACGTTAAAACGTTGGCTGTTCACTCTATTCGTATCGAATGCATCGAAAATGTCATGAACGTATCTCATTCAGATTCTTAGGAAATATATGGTTTCCTTTTTTCGGGTTGGTTTCAAATTTGCCCACGATTAGATTTGCAATGAAAAGAGAAAATGAATTTGGTATTGCCGCACCTTCCACCTGTTCGAACCATTTTTGGTTCTTCAAATTTCAGAAAAGACGCCAACACCGAGCCCCAGACCAGAGTTGGATGTTATTCTTAACGATTACTAGTTTTCTCCTATTCCAAAGTACTTTGCTGTTTCAACAGCAAACACAATAGGTTTTATAATGTTAAAATGAATTTCGTCGATTTTAATTTAGAAATACGAAAATATAGGGGCTCACAAGTTGTGTATCTGCTTTCTATCAATAAGCCAAACTAACTCCCTTTTGTAAGTCGCGTCGCTATACAACCATGCTTGTTCATCACAACTAGATCTTGAAATTAGGTAACAATTGCCATTGGTTTGTCATCATGGCAACGGGAACATTTCCCATACATTTCAATAGACGAAGATTCTGATTTTGGATTTGATATCGGCTAATTTTCCGAGTGTATACCTTAAATACTTTTATAATAAGTTTTTTATCAATTTTTAATATTTTTGTGATATAAGCCTTACACCAGGGAAGTTTATTGCTCCTCTGCTATACTTTTTGTTGATTAAAGAACTTTTTGAAAAGCAAAACTGTAACCGATAATAAATAAAGGAATGTCCTATCGAGCCTTCTAGTTAAATGCTAACAAAAATCAGTGGGTGTCCAACAGTACACAGTAAACTCTCACTCATGTAAATACAAGATAGTGGAAACGTCGCGGTTATGGAAACAGAAAATTATTACTATAGGATCAAATGGAACACTCGGTAATGTAAACAAGCTTGCACTACGTACAATTCGATAATGTAAACAGTTTAGGGTACCGGTTATTTCCCGATTTACGTGCGTAATTGAATCCACGAAAAGAATGTTTACGTAAACGTTTTCAGCGTCAACAAAGTGAAAATCATCAACGAAATTGAAAAAAGTGCGGGAGTGACTCAATAGGCAAAAAATATGGAGTATCTAAAGCCACAATCTGTAAAATAAAGCGATTCAAGTCACAAATTTTACAACGTATCACTACACGCAACCCATGTCTGATTTCAAAATACGAGAAAATATTCTAGGTGATCCAGTAAAAAAAAATCTAAAAATTCAAATTTGTAGTTTCAATAACAACAAAGTTAGCAACAATATCGATATTAATTTGAACACAGAACAGAGTGAATTTCTCCGCGGCAGCAATACTTACAGCTCTCAAGCGGAACATCCTCTATATTCTAAACGAAAATGAAGCAAAAATAGATTGATTGATTAAATTTTTTTTTATAAACAATGCATGCGGCATACATAATAAGAAAACAACGACATAATCAAGTTAGGTACAATACGTTAAAAAAACATTCATACGTACTTATGACTCACGAAACAATAAAGAACTAAATGACGGTGAATATTTAAATTATGCGTTACTATCTAATGCTGAAGTTATTGACAGTGCATCATTGGACGTTCTCAAATTATTAAAAGCAATAAATGCCGATATTGTTTCCACAATTATCGATATTAGCTTATGGAATGACGATAAAGAGATTGATGATGCACATGAAGAGGAAGATGGGGTGAGTGAAGATGATGGCCCTCCGATTGAAACAAAAAATACAGTGATTGACGCGCAAGCTGTAGGAATTTTTAATCAAGCGTTAGATTGGGCTGAAGAAAAAGACATATTATATTCCGATTAAAAAATACCTAAAACTAGGACATTATTTTTCAAAATATTGTAAAATGTATTTTTTATTTTTTAATATTATATGTATTGTTATTCATTGTTCAAATTTATTTTTTAATAAACATACATATTTTCTTTTGCGCAATTTCTTTAAAAATAAAATAAGGATCGGTAATGTAAGCTTTCAGTAATGTGCACAGTGC
The DNA here is from genome assembly GCA_023509865.1 of Trypoxylus dichotomus. Taxonomy (NCBI): domain Eukaryota; kingdom Metazoa; phylum Arthropoda; class Insecta; order Coleoptera; family Scarabaeidae; genus Trypoxylus; species Trypoxylus dichotomus. Next base: position 14,093,210 of record CM042078.1, read on the forward strand.
TTGGTTGATATCGTTCACGTAATTGATCGTCTACTGTAATTGCAAAAAAATATGCAAATTTAAACGGTAGGTCCCAATAAAATATGAGGGTAAGCTGAAACAATCATGGCAAATAGGAAGATTTCAATGAAATGTATTTTATATTTCGACATAATCTCCCTCAATATCGCGTACGATCTTTTCTAAATTCATTCACCCATTTGCAAACAGTCTTAAAAGAAGGAACATCCTCGCCTAACCCATTTACCATATCAGCATGAACTTCTTTGGGTGGAAAATACTTTTTCAGCAGGTGCACTTTCGCGGGACATTTGAATTACTTCTTAATCTCAAACAAAGTACACGTTATACATAAAAAAATCGATATTTCCCGAATCAGTAACGGAATATACAAAAAAAAAGCAAATGTAATGTTCTTCATTATCCTTAAATACGTTCAACATTCGAATCGATTTCCGTTACCGATTGTTTAGGACCGAAGAGAAAACGGTAAATCACCTCCGATGGCAAATAATTAAGAGGGACAGCGACGGGGGAACAATCGCCCAGCGGAGCAGCCGAAAATCGGAGGGGGGAATCCCAAGAACGACGAACGGTCGAGGCACGAAGAGAAGGGATGATGGAAAAGGAAGAACGATCGCAGCACCACCATCGTCGAAACCGGGCGACGTAGAAGACGAGAGCGCGAAGAACCGTGGCGTCTACGGGAAATGACGCCGCAGTTTCATCTCCGGCCTATTTCCGGTTTCGGCGCTCTAATGTTCGTTCGCCCGCTTCGTCCACGGCACACTTGGATACTCCTGTCGTTGGCGCGCAGGAGGAAAACGTTACGCTTCTTCTAATTTTAATAGATACGACGTCCCGACCGGCCTCGCTTGCATTACCGCAAGAATAAATAAAAGGGAAAATGATGTATTGGTTATTTATACCCTCGAGATCTCCATATTTATGTTTTATAAGTTACGTTCGTGGTTGTTGATTTTCTTTCTTTATTTTGACAAACTAAGTATGTACTTGCAATTTAAACACTTGTACTGACAAGTAATCCGTTTAATTCAATCAAAAACACATCGGTATCTTGCTGATACATCATTTTGTCTTATATAAGGTGTAGTACAACTCCTTAACATCGAGAAAATGGTTGTAGAATTATCTACTTGTTTTAAAGTAGTTAATTTTTATGTACAGTAGCGTGATTGTAGTTTAAGAAAAACACTTACTATATAAACTGGAACTTCTCCTATCTCTTTAACTCTTATCCACCATCTGCCTTACATTTTACCAGTTTTCTTTTCATATCATTGACAGTGACCAAATATAAAACTGAGGTTGTGACCCACAATACTAGTTTGAGTGTGGAGACACCCTTATAATTTATTTTATGAGAAGCCAGATTTACACTGAATTGATTGATCTCCTAATAAAAAAAAGAAACACTTGTCCGCAAAGTCAGAAACTGTACCCGCTTCTTTTCGCTGACTTTGCGGACAAGTGTTTCTTTCTCGTGAATTGATTTCACTAATACCAAGAGAAAATTGTATTTACAGCGTTTTCTTATCTTGGACGATGTTTGATATTCTGTACAGTCTAATGATTGATTCAATACGTGCCTCTTTTACTTAGTGCCACGTACCAGTGGCGGAACTTTAAATCACAGCCCCCCTCTCTTCCGCACCGCAAAAAGAAACATAGAGAAACAATACTCCCCCTGCAACTTTTTAAGGAACTCCGTAACTGTCCTGTATTTCATCGTTTCAGATGTCTGCTCTGTGATCGCCGTATTTATGGCTAAGTTCTTGACAGTAAGGGTTTTCTTGAAAACTCTCCTATTTGTCCAAAAATTCTGGGTGCTGGTGGTTCAGTGCCTTTTGCAATTGACTATCTCGGGATCCCCAATTCGAACTACACGAATTCTTTCTCAGGATTCAGCCTCTCTATGATTTTCCTCACTCCATGGTGAATATCCCAGCAAACTAGTTTTTAAGAGTTTTGGTACCGCCCTCTCCTATGTAACCTTAGACCACCAAACTATGCAGATGTAAACTCTCATGGGTCATGTATAACCAATACGTTCTGCATGATTTTGGTCCCTATATTTCTCCAATTATTTCGCTTCCTTCCACATTTGTCCATCATTCTTTAAAGATATCGGGTACAGGTCAGATTAGAGTCCAACACTACTCCAGGTTTCAATACTGCTAGCTCTGTTCTTTTATTAAAACGCCCTAATTTTTTCATGAAGGCTCTACTTCTTAGACCACCGAAAGTATGAATGACTTCTGAACTTCTATATTTGCGTTTATTTTCTCGATACGAGAATCACTCATGCTGGATCAGAATTCCATAATTTGCACAGTCAAGTAATTGAAAGTACAGTTCGTAAGTACATCCATATCTTAAGTGCTATGGATAACTCGAATAAAGATAAATTTGTAAATGCAAGAACTTCAATAAATTTTACGTTTGATAGTGGATTCTTAGATTATTAGATATTTCACATTTATTAGTATCATTCTGATACACATCTAAAATAATCCCTAGAAAATCACACCAATATAAGAAACCGCTGTAAGTAGAGCTTTCACTAATATGTTACCTTGAGAAAGCTGTATTTACAGCGTTTTCTTATCTTGGTATCATTCTGATAAACTGCTTGACAATTTCACTACAGTTATTACAAAATGCATTATTACTGCTCCTTTTTAAATATGTTGCTATTACAAGAAAAAGTAAATTTTGCAATACAATTAAAATAACATCTATATTAATATTAATATAAATTAGATCCACAGTTTTGTATGGAAGTGAAGTGTGGGTAATGGACAAACAAATACAAAATAGTTAAACTAACATCCATATTAATACTAATACTAATATTAATAAAAATATCAATACTAAATCACCGTTGGCATTAGTAATGGTAAAATCACAATTTTCTTGCAATTTCCAACGTAATTAAATTTCCGAAAAATATCGGTCTCGGAGGGACTTGAACCCAACATCTCTATATCTCCGGTATAGCGTGCTAAGCCCTTGCACTACGAGGCCAATGATTCCAAGTCGCCTTAAATCCCCTAGACGTCACGATGCCAGTAGATATATTGTAATATCTCACGGACACTATATTATTAAACGGCACGTGCGTAATAGTTAAACTGACATCCATATTAATACTAATATTAATATTAATATCAATACTAAACCACCGTTAACATTAGTAACGATAAAGTTACGATTTTCTTGCAATTTTCAACGTAATTAAATTTCCGAAAAAATCGATCTCGGAGGAGACTTGATACATATAGAGATGTAGGATTCAAGTCCCCTCCGAGACCGATATTTTTTCGGAAATTTAATTACGTTGGAAATTGCAAGAAAATTGTAATACAATCTTCAGCAAATCTGTTTTTCTTTAATTCTGTTGTAAAACTTTCTGAAAGATTCTGAAATCCCCTTAAGATGCTTTTTAATTTACCCAAGAGCAATTTTGATAATGCTATTATTGTAATTGCACTGATCAGCAGTGGTCAACCTAAAACCTACCTGGGGTCACATAAAAAAGTAAATATAGTAGCAGGCTAAATATATCAAGAAAGAGGGATATCTAGGAACGTATGTGATCCTCAAAAAATTTCCCTCTGTAAATACTTGTTAAAAAAACAATGTTTATGGTGTTAGTTTCTTTTTTGTTTAAACATTTTGTAAAATCAGTCTTTTCCCTTAAAGGCTTTAGTGACACAGTGATTTTGGAAACACGGCTACGATAAGTTAATTTAAAATTAATTAATTTGATTAATTAATTTAAAAATCACATGTGTATACTGCTGCTGTATGAAATTTTAAATATGTTTATGCCAAAACAATGAAGAAATGTACTTTAGGAAATTGTTTGTATTGATACGGAAGGGTTTGGGTTGGCTACTAGTGATCTGCATAATTACAATAATGGCATTAGAAAAATTGGTATTACATAGATTAAAAAAGATTTAAGACATTTTTAATAACTTCCTAGAACATTTTTGAAACAAATTTAAAAAGGTATATAGATCTTCAAAAGATTACTTCGGAAAAAATACTTATTTCTATAAAGGCAACATAATATATTTTATAATATTATACTAATAAAACTTCAACATTTTCAAGAATAATTATTTAGCAATAATAATAATCACATTCGTTCATTGCCCAACAGCTTAACGGACAACTACCGGACAAAATTGTTGTTTAAAATTTAAATATACAAAATATATTGCCTACAATAATATTTGCAGTAAAAAAGACAAATAAGAAGTATCCTGAAGATATATAAAGTAACAATACCACTATATCATACTATGGGAATAAAGAAAAAGGAAGAAAATCCCGTTTGTTTGTATTTTTCATCATGTGGCTAATGGGTGCCTCGAGCAAGATGCTGATATTAGCTGTAGGTATTTCAAATATGTTAAAGAAGGGAGTATGACGAATGGGCATTGTAAAGTTCAGTTGTGCTAGAAGAGCTGGTGACGCGATATTATTTTTTAAGATCTTGCAAAGAAACTCCACACTGTTATGCTCACAGCGGTCAACAAGGGACAGATAGTTGTGCTTCGAAAGTAGCCTATAATATTCGGTACCTCTTTCAGGGTACACATTGTCCATTCGAAAGGAAAGGTACTTTAGAAACCTCTTTTGAACACGTTCGATCATAAGAACTTGGTATAAACAGTGGAGATAACAAACAATGGAGACGTATTCAAGCTTAGAGTTGACGTAGGGATAATATAAACGTTTCATTACATCTAAATCTGAGAAATGCTTGCAGGAGCGCATGACAGTTTTGGAAGAAAATTAACACATTGACAAAATATGTTCCGTAAATAATAGTTTATTATCAAATAAAACACCAAGATCGAACATTTTTAACCACAGTACACTTGTTGATGTTCAGAGTGAGATAATTGCCTTTGATTCAAGTATTAATAAGCAGAAGATTGTCTTGCAAATGTTTACAATCATAAATGCTACCAACGGTGTTAAATATCTTTACGTCGTCTGCCTATGCTAAGACGTGACATGTAAACATGGATAGCAAATCATTTACATATATATATTCACCACGGTAACTTAAATGTTGTTCTTGAAAGCAGTCAGGCAACCACATCCAACAATGTTAAGCCAGTTCTGAAAATAACAAATTCGCAATCCAGGGTTTCCTCATCATTAATGCTGTCCTCTAACCATGTCTTCGTGAATAACAAAACGTTCGCGTCAATAGTAGCCCTCAGAGGATATAAAGAAAAAAGTTAGGTTCGAAGAGAGCGAACGTTCTGATGGTACCAGCACACCGCTATATTATCGGGCATGTTAGGTAAATCTAATTTTTCCGACTTTCCGGCTTTGACCACCTTTGGAGCTTGGTTTATACACTTTATATGAAAATCTATTTCGCCAAAAGCTTTTCTAGTTTGTAGCTCCTGCTTAGCCTCACGATATGGTTTTATCTGCATAAATATTTTGTCATTGTCCAAAAGCATTTATTACTTTCGCATCAAATAAACAAAAACTAGTGACTTGTGCAGCTGCCCTAATATTTTAATGAAATATATTTCGGATCAGCAGGAGCATCTCGAAACTCTCCAAAAAAATTCCTTCCTCTTTTAAGAAAACAAACACGAAGGCAATTAAAATCCCCATTTTCGGCCGATCATATGTTACACAACAAATGTCTTCTGTCCGCGCGTTATTCGGTAACAACGGAATACCAATCAAGATGAGAACAAAGTGTAACGTTAAAAAAGTCAACTGGTCGTGTGACCCGATGCACGAGCAACTACACGGGCCGAAACATACGCGACCTGTCACGCTGATTGATGGAGTGTTTAGAATAATCCGGCTCGAGCACAGCCCCGGATCGCTACGTGCGAACGCTCCGGGTCCGACCCCTCGAAACGACGAGACCAACCCCTTCCAACACCACACTCAGATCTGACTCGACGAACGTGTAAACAATACGAGCATTAACTATTCTATTGTCGAAGTTGTATACGTTGGCGTTACCAAAATGATGAGAATTGCACAATCAACAGTCACGAACATAATTTAAAGAAAGAGATATGTATATTTTGTCCTAGAATAGGAATATTTAAATTTAGATAGCAGACAAAACAAAATCATAAACTATACAATAAATTACAACACTACAAAGCATACAAAATCTTATAACTATAAGTGTAATTCAACTAGGGTAAGCAACTTGGTAAGGGTATTGTAATTTATATCACAGTACTCGGAAATGCTATTTAAGGTCGGTGTTATAACTATGAGGGGAGAATAGAGAACTATATTAATTGTAACAGTTAGTATGTATAAAGTTGACTAACAGAAAATCGAGGTGCTAACAAATTTAGTTCAGATAATAGGCACGCACAATCAATGTTGTTATGCATAAGGTTGTAAAAGAATTTCAAGCTGTTGAATTGGCTTCGCAGATATAATGATTCTAAATCAAAGTGATGCAGGAGAAGATTGGGATTAACATTATGCATTGCATAAATACCCCCGATTTTCTAAGACATTTGAGGAATTTGCGCTGAACTTTCTCAATTAATGTTATATATGATGTACAAAAAGGAAACCAATCACGCTAGCGTATTCAAGCTTGCTTCTAACATAAGTACGGAACAGTAATTTAGCGGTGCTAACTTGAAATAATTGCGAATTGCGTAGAACAAATCCCAAAGTTTCTAGCGACCACTCTACAATATGATTGTAGGAAGATATGAAATGCTGGAAAGTCAGCAGTCTGACTAAAGATGGTTGTTAATAATGAACCACACGAACATTGCAATCCCGCGGCAGAAAACTAACTACTCCATCTTGACCAGATGCTATCTTGTTCTTTAATTTTTTAATAGCTAATTGAACCTACGTTTCAGTAATATATCTAATATGGAGTAATGAAATTCCCGAAAGATGATCCATGTGGTAATCGTCATCTGCAACAGCTACATATACAATGGTCGGAGAAGTAAAACTCAATTTTTAATATATTTATCACAGTATTAATACGACATGTTTCGCTATCACTGTAGCATCATCAGATATTCTACTACTACTGAAGAAAACCTTATTTATACTCAAAGTTAAGTTAACCCTATCGTATGCGAATTAAAGATAATGTGTACATAATGTGTTTATATAATGGGCTGATTATGTCACTAATTCTACTAGAGTTCAAAAAACAAATTCAATAAAGGTGAATTATTCAAGTCTATTTAATCATGAACTAATACATCTGAATATTTAAATTTATTTATCTCTAGGGATTCGAGTAAGTTTAATTTTAGACCTTTACTTTCGGAATGTAAAATTTCGAAATTACTATTGAAATTGTGGATGTTTTCCAGTAAATAGCGAGCGTAATTGGAATCCTTATTTTTGTCTATGTATATAGCTCATGAAGTGCTCATGTATCCTTTTTTCAAAACTCCTACCTGTTTGGGCGATATACGTTTTTGGGCAATCAAAACAAGTTAGTTTATAAATTCCCGATTTTCGTGTTTTAATTTTACACTGCTTCTTGATGGGAAAAAATACCGTTTAAGCGAAGCAATGGCTTGAAAAGTGTTATGGGGACTCCGCTCCATCAGAAACAACAATAAAACGTTGGTTTGCTGACTTCAAACGTGGTCGTAGAGACACCGATGATGCAGAACGCAATGGACGTCCAAATGAGGCGGTAACACCAGAAAACATCAAAAAAATCCACAAAATCGTTTTGAATGATCGAAAAGTGAAGTTGCGTGAGTTAGCTGACATCGTAAAGATATCAAAAGAACGTATTGCCTTAATATTGCATGAGCATTTGACTATGAGAAAGCTCTGTTCAAAGTGGGTGCCGCGTTTGTTCACTGTTGACCAAAAACAAGAACGTGTTGATGATTCTGAGCAGTGTTTGGCCATGTATGCGTCGATATGTGACAATGGATGAAACATGGATCCATCACTTCACTCCGGAATCAAAACGATCGTCATCTGAGTGGACAGCAACCGGTGAACCTCGTCCAAAGCGCCCGAAAGCACAACAATCGGCTGTATTTTGGGATGTGCGTGGTGTAATATTCATCGACTATCTTGAGAAACGAAATACCATCAACAGTGAATATTATATAGCGTTATTGGAGCGTTTGAAGGCCGAAATTGCAAAGAAACGGCCGCATATGGCAAAGAAAAAAATTTTGTTTCATCAAGACAACGCACCGTGTCACAAGTCAATCAAAACAATGGCAAAACTACATGAATTGAACTTCGAATTGCTCCCACATCCACTGTATTCGCCAGATTTGGCTCCCAGCGATTACTGTCTGTTCGCAGACCTCAAAAAAATGCTCGCCGGTAAAAAATTTCGCACGAATGAAGAGGTTATCGCTGAAACTGAGGCCTATTTTGAGGCAAAAGATATCGTTCTACAAAAGTGGTATTGAAATGTTAGAGCGGCGCTGGAATGATTGCGTTGCGCTTGATGGAGATTACGTTGATGAATAAAGCTAATTTCGAACCAAAAAAACCGTGTTTTCTTTGTTAGGCCCGGGACTTTTCAGCTCATGTGTTATATAGCTTCGTTAATCCTCTAAGTAGCCAAAATTCCCATATCAAAGTTACGATGGAAATTGAAAAAAAGCAGTGTCATTCCTCTCCTCCATATTTTCGAAACACGTAAACCCAATGGTCTTTTAGGTCATTCAGTCTATCAGAAATCCATTCCCACTGATCGATATCCAGTTACCATAATCTGACGCAACAGTCAAATGTTATAAATCCTCGGATACTACGTGCAATTTCTATTTCAAATAACCTATCGATAGAACTACAGCACTCTAAGTCATCTCTATAAAATATTAGTTGGAAATATCGGAATATTCAGAAGGTCATCAACATCCCTCCCATATAAACAGACCCCAAGATTCCAAAACCTGTGAAGATATGGCATATCTTCCTTTCCCGCCGAATTCTTCGAAAATAAAGCATCAAGGTTATATTAAAACCTCCTTCGAAAATTGCCAACATTCTCCCTTCTACTAAGGACCAAGTTCAGACGCTATCCTACAGAGGAAAACTATTAAATTCCCTGCTTTGTCTGCGGTAGTCGAGCATCATCTTGAATTGGGTCACAACATTTTATTTGAGAAAACTTCAATCGTCGCATAATAACCTAATTTCTATGGTAGAAAGATCAAAGAGACAATGAGGATTGGCAAATATCCCGAAGGACGAATATCATCTATCGGCGATATGGAAACTGCTCCTATGGAGGCGAAACGTCGAGATCCCCCCTTTTTCTTTTCTTATTTCTTTTTCCTTCCCTCTTTTTTTTTCTTTCGCTTTTCCTTTTATTATCTTTCCCCTTTTATGTCCGTTTCATCTCCTTTCTGATCCCCTTGTTTTTTTTACTTTTATTTTTATTTCCTCCTGTGCTTTAGCATTATTTGATACAGTCTCGGAAACACTTCGTTTGTTACTGACCTTAGTCGTGGAAACTGATATACTATACTAATAATAATCCTTTATTGCCCAACAGGCAAGGTAATTATTCGATTAAAAGGCAAATATAATAAAATAAATGTGCACATGTAAAACTAGTTACTTAGTTACCCTCCAAACGAGGGACAATAAAATTAATTTGACTCAACAATTCTGAAACATTAAGTAAATTAAATAAGAATTTGCACTTAGCTTATTTTCTACGTAGTTCTAAGGAATCAATATTAAACATCTCTAGTAGAGTAAGTGACCAATTCAAGGATGCATGCTCCAATCTAGACCGAGCAAAAACAAAATAAACATGAAGAATGGCTGTTATAGAAGAAAAGCGTCGTGTCACACGTATGATGTAAAAGTTAGAAGCTCGCGTGTGACATGCTTTGATGGTTTCGCATGCTCTATACAACTTGCAAATGAAAATCCACACATCCAACTTCTTTTTGTATTTGCAATAATCGAGGAAATAAATATAAATATACTCGATTCACGTTAAGGTTGCAGACTTGGAATAGATTGGCCTTAAAATACGGGCCTGCCATTGGCTAATGGGCGAGGCATGTCCACACGAGAGAAATTCGTGCAATTTCTTTATATGAAATTTCTGTTAGTTGTAAACTTTACTTACGATTTTGTTGCCGTTGTTTCCTGTAGTTTTTCATTGTATTTTATCTTTATAAACAAGTTGTGGCAAAAATAATTCTTTTCATAGTTCTTTTATCTCATCATTTAATAATTCAAGCTACTATACTATTAATTGTACATACATAATTTTTACTTTACTATTACAAAATTACAGCTTTGATTTGGTATGCCTGAGGAAGCAGTAGTACATCCAGTTGCAGGACCATCTAAAAACTCTTAAGGGCTTACAATTTATATCTGCAAACTGAAACAAGAAAATTTCAAGTGAACGTCTGTTATATTGACTGCAACACGACTTGGTTTAAGTGAAAGAACAGTATGAGAACAATGCCAAAGAGATTAATACAAGATGAATTTCCATTTCGTCCCATAAGAAACGCCTTCGTGAAACAATATACGATCACTTTAGACGAAGTTCAAAAATCTATAATTAGGGAATATTTCCATTCATTCTTTTTAAGAAATGAATTGACTAGATGTACAAAATTATTAAATATAATACATTTTGACCTTTGATTTAAACCGGCTTATTAATCCTTTGCAGGTTATTACTGCAGATAACAATTTGCCCTAGTTGAAACGTACAACATTATGGAAAATTTTAAAAAAGTTAGGTTTTAAGTGGTTAAAAAGGAATCGAAACAGTGTGCTAATGGAACAAGACATTGTGCTATGGAGACATCGGTATTTAACTAGCATTAGAAAATTACAAAAATTGAATTTATTTATTCATCTTTTTCGCTCTACCCTTTGATTTATAAATCGAATTCATATGTTTATTTCATTTGTTATTTTATAAATAAAATATTAACAGTAAAGAAACCTTTTTTATTAAATTTATTGCAGATATGAAGAGAACTAAATAAATTTGTAATATGTGGAGTTAAGATATTTTTATAATTACGTAATATATTTGATATTTTATTGTAGTCATTAATATGCATGCAATTATTTATTGACTGTACTGTCGTTGAAAATGTACATTGGTTTTACTGCAGTCGTATCAAATCTACAAATCTACTTGCACTGCGGTTTTCTTTTTCATCTAACGTCACCATTGACAATAACCAAATTCTATGCCAGATTTAAGGATCTTGTGTGTTGGCATATGCTTTGAAGGCATTCGATGGACTTGGATACAGTCCCATTGAGTCCGTTATGTATTGTTCATAATCAGCAACATTCTTCCTTGTTTAGCTTTATCTTGTATATATTGAATTGCTTAGTTTCAATCATACCATTGAAACTTCCTCTTTTAAAATTGATGAAGATTACCAACGGAGAGACTGACTTCATGACAAATGACTTGGTATAACACTATGTGTCTAGCCATTCATGGCAAAGTTATATATTCCATTCAAGTTTATCCATAGCAATATTGTTATTTTAAAGCTTGTTATATGATATTTATGTTCTTTTCTTGTAACCCCAAATGCAATCTCATTTACTTTTTAACATAATTAAATAAGCTCCTACTATTTCGGTAAATGAAACAACCGGACACATTTGTATTGCAATTGATGTTACTTTTACTTTATTGTTGCGGTATTATTTTACCAGGTCATATAACCATATTTTTTGCAAATAAAATATGAAAAACTTTACTATTTATTATACAAGATTTTAATAACCAAACTTTGATGTTTACGATGTTGTCATTTGACAGTTCCATCGGTTAAATTTCACCAGTGTAATACAGCCGCCGATCGTAGCGCTACCTACTGCATTCTTAAAGTGAATGAAGTATTGGGACTTTTATGCATTACCACTATTAATAACGATACAATTGATTTATTATATCATACGTTTCGTACAATAATTATCTCTATTGTTATCTGTGCTAATTCGATAGTCATTTCTATTATTTACTCGCTTCAGAACATAAAGCGAATATATATTTCGACTAGCTCCACCCACAAAATTATGTACATACGTATACTAATCACACGATCGTATACTCATAAACAGGCATGCCAATCTTAGAGCATCGACGAGAACGCAGAGAAAAAACTACTAAGGCATAAACGATTTAGCAAAGCGAAACCTAATCCAGATAATATAAAACAACGAATGCGCTGACTTTTAATATCGCGTGATGGATATTAGCACTCAATATATTTGAGGGATCGTAGGAGGCGTAGACTAACAAGCTCTCGGGCAGCGGTAATTTTGGCGTCGAATGTATATTAGTCGGGGTTCAGGTTCGCGCTCACTTGTACGAGATCCTATCTAAATGACGTATTAGATTTTTAAAAGTTTTATATTCGCGCGCGCGGATTACATGAACGAGAGACGAGGTGTACGAGGATAAAGACGAAAACCGAACGAGAAGATGGATAAAAGAAAGAAAAAGGTGGAAAAAAAAAGAAAGAGGAAAAAGATCCGCCACGAGCCGTATACGAGGATTATTATAAGGAGGTTTTAATTTATTTGCGTTTTTATGGTCTCGGGAGGTATCTTCTCTGCGTTAAAATATGAGCTCGCCGTGCAGATATGCCGGGAAAATAAGACGGAACCTTATGCCCCAGAGGAGTGGGTGGAGTGTTAGAGTTTGTTCTTTTTTAGTTTGGCGTTCCTATTTTGTTGCTATATTATAAACCTTTACAAGACGTTCGGCGGTGTTTTATTTTATCCGTCTTGACGTTTTATTTAGATTAAGTTTAACTTCCAGCTAATTTTGAGCTCGTAAAATATTAGATGGTGGTTAGAGATAGCAAAGAATTGTTTCATAGGTTCCTTTCTTTTTGGATTACTGTTATCTCCCGATAGAATTTTGGAAAGTCGAGATTTGTTGTTCACACTCAATTTAATTTGGTTTAATTCGTGTTTGGGGTGGGGGGGCGTCAATAAATCATATTGACAAACTGGCAACTATTGAAAAACGTAGAAAAACTTTTGTAAAAATTTATGTATTAAGAAACAAATAAAACCACGTGCATGTATATGTACACCACGTTGGTCAACAAAGTGTATATAATAAAAAATAATAACAATGCAATATAAAACAAACAAAACATATAAACAAAATACACCTTAGTGTTAGCCAAAACCTCATCCTTGAGTGTGTAGCATTCCAATTCTAACAGCTAACTTTCCAATTTTATTTTGAATTTGTTATGGGTCAATTCTTTTATATCTGACTTTAGCAAATTGTATAATTTGGGTCCCCAATAATCCACTATGTTCTGTGTACTTTGAAACCTATGGTAAGGTACTCGTAACTGGTCACGGTTTCATGTGATGTACTTACTTAGGACTGAATTTCACTACGATGAGTAAATTGTTGACAAATTTCAAAAGCTTGTTGTTGAAACATCGCCCATATCTGCAAATAGATAAGTTTTTGCAATCATTTAAAGTAAACTATTTGTTTGTATATTGATTAAACATCATTTTGAACGCGGAAAAGCCATTAAAGAAACTGAAGAAAAGTTACACAAATATTATGGTGGATAAGCGGTTCACTGCTTCTCAGGGCCTGTTATTCTAATACGAGTAACTGATTCCGTTAGAAATAGGGTAAAAGCTCAAGAGAGAGCGCAAATAAACAAATTGATATGTTGGCAACACGATATTATCCACTGCGTCACCGCTTTTTCTACCTATTAATATTATTCATCATTTGTTCGACATCTTTGTTGTCAACTAGTCTCTTGTTTACTTTATGAACAAATTAAATTTGAAATTGTATTCGTTTTTGCTATATCCTCTGGTTCAACACCTTACAATTACCTTAAGCATTAATTTTTTTAGTAGTTAAACGATTATCCTAGATATAGTGATTTAGAGTGCTGGGTTACTGTATTTAAAAGAAGCTTTATTTTTCTATAAATTAAGAACAAGAAGAGATTTACCTAGAGGGTAATATTAGTACTACGTTAATGTAGTAAGTTTTAAAAATAAGTAGCATATAATTCTAAAGTGTTGCATTAAAAACAATTGTCATTTTAGTGTAAATGGATGTGGAAATAAAGACGCAACCAAGTTTCCCAGATCCCACAAAGGACAAAGAAGCAGCAGAAGTGGCTTCGGAAGGTGTGTCATTCATTTTATTTCTGAAACTAAAATTTCAGATATGTATTTAGAGAAAGGTGCGGTACCAAGTCTATACATATCTTTCGGACCATACTGATTCACGTAATGTTTCATTTTACACACATGGCATTGTAAAAAAAGTACATAATTTAAAGGCAATACTTTAACTGTATATATTGGAAAAGCAAATTACCAAAGAAAGGTTTCAACGATTGAAAGGACTGTGTGGTCGTGTAAATCGCAGGTATCGCAGTAAATTCCACCCCACAGAAATTATTAATTTATGCTTTCCGAATAAATTGATAATAATTTGTCTGAGGTGGAGTTTACTGCGATACCTGTGAAAAAATGATTTACTTACATTATAAAATATGATTTAACTTGGTGTAGTATTTTGAATTTTTTGTAGCAATATTTCATTTGTTACAGTATTTAATTTATTAATAATAATTGTTTACTTTCAATTCCTTTTTACTTATATTCCTGAAGTTGTACATATCGCATTCTCAGAATCCTTAAGTGTAGATGGCCACAGGGGAAACATTTTAATAAGTTCCGAATTATCAACTGAAATAAAAGAGCAAACAGAACATCTTCCAAGATGAAATATGATCTATTCTCAAACAATAGATTACTTGAAAGAAAAAGAGTTATCACATTTTAATATCTTTATTTTAGACTAGGCTTCGTGAGATCAAACGTTTTTTAATAAACCTTTCTATGAAAGATTAATTTATATTTGTATTCTAACCAATCAATTATTTGGATGGTTACATTTTTTTTTTTTGGTATAATCACACTCATTATACAATTTGTACGGTACTATGTATTTTACTTAGAAAGTGATAAAAGTCGATAACATTTCTTTTAATTTATTATTCAATCTTAGAAACAAAAGAAAAAAACAAACTTGTTTCGCTTGTTTTTCTGCATTGACGTCAGTGTTATACGTTATACTAACGTCAATGTAGAAAAACAAGCAAAACAATTTTTTGGGCTAACAATATTGCTATCAATTAAATTCAAGCAACCCAATGTTAGTTCGGAAAAATCTCTTTAGATTGGACTTTTAAGGAATCAAAAACTTGTGTGAAGATAGTTTATGTATGTATTACCTTTTCTATTTTTCTTTATTTTTGATGTAAGTACACCTTAAATATATTTTAAAAGATAAAATACGTATGTTTTGCGCAATAGCTTATTATTTATTGACAAATTATATGATAATAATAATAATATTTTATTGGCAGTTAAATGGAGAATACAGAAACAAGAAAATACAAGCGGAAACTATTTTTGTCAATTGGATCACCTTCAGTAGACCAAGAAGGTTTCCTGTATATTAATTTTTATTTTAATGAAATGGCGACAGATTTAAATGCTTATGATGTCATGACCAAAGCAGATGACCATAGTACTTGCAAGAAGCATTGTTAAGGACTTAACATTGTTTTTTGTGTTTTGTAAGTTTTTTACTACTATGTATTTTATCTTCTTTGCAACCGTATGGGTTACCATTATTATTTTGATTTAGAATATTACTTTGTTTTCATTTTTATATTTGTTTATTTTGCTCTCTTATATCCAATTTTATTTTAATATGTATGTACATTACGCATTGTATATGTATGCAAGTCAACCATTCGCATTACGCTAGCTAAAACTGCCTAATTAGAAATCATTCACTGCAACGTCGTCGGATATGTAATGGGAGTTTTCTTGAAATTTAAGGTACACAAGCATAGGCAGTCGTCTCCCGCGCGACAGTCGAGGTATTAGCGATCGTGCACTCTCGGTCACCTTTCGTGCCTCGTCGTAACGTGTACAGTAACGTCGTCGTAAGATTATTAGAGATTTCTAAGATTTTCGAGTTTTGGCGGGAATCGTCGAGGACGTTGTCTATACATTTATTTCTGGCGGGAGTCATTTGGTAACGTCGTCGGACCACATGTATAGATTTTTTTAATAAGTATAAATTCTCGATTTTCTATCATCGTACGTCGAGGCTACTGTGTCCATTGTCGTCTATACATATTTTTAGTCTTCAGTTAAGTTTGTGTCGGAAATTATTTTGGTGAGATTGTCGGCGCGAATGTATAGACTCCTCTACAAGTACGATCACTCCGCTTCTTGCTGACGGTCGTTGCATGCAGCGCCCGTTGCCTTTTGTACGTTTGTTCGGTCCTTGTCGTATCGGGACTTAGAAATTTTTCATTTAGTTGCTCGTCGTAGCGGACGAGTGTCACGGACCAGTTTTCTTATGTAATGTCGGCATCATCGCTCCGTTTTACTTGTCGGTGCACAGTTCGCACATTTGCTGGTTACTGGATTTTTCCTTCTTTGGGGCGCAGTAGAGTAGAGAGCTAAAGATTGCACATAGCGTAATATTTCAAACGAGAACGCCTGGGTAGCTGTGACATTACTTTTGTATTGAGATCGGCTATTATCGCTACTGTCGCCCTCGACCAGGCGTTCAAGCTCTAAGAGATAGGGTGGGTTCCCCTATAAATGTGAATATAACAAACGTATTTGGTCAAGTACAAATACATGCCAATAATACAGGGCCAAGTCCCTTAGGCAAATTTAAAACAAGGAAAGTATATTAGGCTCCCGGAAAGGGACATATAAATAAGCATAGCACCGAGGTGCGCTTATAAATTTAGGAAATAAATAGGGTTGGCTCCCTATAAAAAGGTAGTGGTGCATGCAAACAGATAGAGGCATTAGTACATGCCTCTGACAAAGCTTCAGCGGAAGCATATAAGAGTTTAACCTTTAAACAGAATTAAGACATGGCTTTGCAACGTACATGCTGAGGCATTACTTTATGTTGCTACCAATGAAAATACATATACAAATGCAAATGTACATTACATGTATAAGAGAGCTCGAATAACTGCAATTATTGCAAATCTATATATCTTACGTACATCGTACATGTACATAGGCAAGAGTGGAAACCGTGTAACCATTTCATTTTTAAATATATTTTTTTGCGCATGCGCATTGAGTTTCACTGTACAACCTTTCCTCTAGTAAATAAGCGAACATACTCTACAAGTAAGTATTGGTCAAGTAATTTAGGAAATTACGAGCAGGCTACAGCGGCGTTGTTCTTCAAACCAGGAGAACGTAACAAGCATTACAGCACCAAAATAGTAAAATTAAAAGCCACATCCAAAAAAAATTGAAAAAAGTGGATAAAATAAGACAAAGACCAGTTATAAATTGTCAGATAGGCAAGTTAGTAAGAGCTAACACAATTTTCCATAGACCATATTAAATAGAACACATCCTTTGGATTATCTTAACATATGTTTATTTGGTTGCAAATCGTCAATCGAACAACAAATTATTGATGCAGATATCTTAATAGAGTTTCAATGTTGCAATATGGTTAAATGAAGTAAAGTAATTTTAAGAAAAACAATTTCATTCAATTAATCATTTTTGGCTGTTTACATCACAAAGAAAGTTGTTCATTCAACAAAATTTTGGTTAATTCAACCTCGAAGATCTTAATACATTGATATTCGTTGAATACAATACAATAAAGTTTGAATTACATACATGAATCCGTACGTTACATAGATAGGAATTCCAATGAAAATAAAAATATGATTGTAAAGTAAAAGAGTCTCAATATTGATAAATAAAGTTACAAACACCCAACGAAACAAAATTTAAAACAATGCCACAATTTCAATTTAACTTCGGGGGGGAGGAGGCAGATAAACTCAGGCGCCACAGCAAGATTAAAAATAAGTACTGTCTTACATAATCCAATCAATAATTAGAGTACAAAAGCTTTTGTACATACAAACGGTATCATAGGAACTACCGCGTAAAACCCACATCATTGTAGCCAATGTCATCTAACAAGTCCAATGTACATTATCTTACTTCTCTCTGCATCAAGCGTATTCTCCATGGAACAACCGCTCCACTCTGGGAGCCATAAATCCTCGACTGAACTCGTATCATTGTACCATCACATATAACTATGCAAATTTCTATTTATGACGTTCACAAACACAAACTCACCGTAATTAATTTAATCTGCCTCAATTTATCACTGTATTAATTTAAATGACATAATTACTTGTGCAGCAGCGACGAGGTATATACCGTATATATCCACTGCATGATGCAAACAGTGAATACACATACGGTAGGGGCAATTCATGGATACGAGGAAAAGGACGTAGACAGAGTCTAGCTCTGTGTTGCGATGAAAAATAAAGGTGGGTGGTCCGATCGTACATGAGGACGTTGATTGATAATTGATCCAATTAATTCTTGTTTGTTTTAACTTCCTTGTTGGCTGACGAACGTCCGTTTTAGTTGATTGCCGATTTTCGAGAATCTGGTCAATGGGGACGTATCTGTAGTTCTATTCATATTGCCAAGAAATCTATAAGTAATTCCACTCTATTTGATATTCAGGGGATCAATTATTTTGCAATAGGACGCCTTAGTTGTAACTTTGAACGACTATCAACTTAAGACTTATCGTTGCAAACACTACTTCAAAGAACTTATTGATTGTGGAAGGAGTTTATCGAAAAAACTATGCTGATTCTGATATTTTCGCGGTTGTAATTTGTTTTAGATTCTTGCGGGTTTGGGTTGAATAAATCCAAAACAGAAGAGTGAGGGGTCACTTCACTCGCCAAAAGTTACTGTTCAGGTCGCAACGTCGGTGCAGGGAATTATCGGTTCATACTTTTTTGAAGATGACAGAGGTTATATAATAACCATAAATTCACTTGGTTGCAACAAAATGGAGCGATATCTCACACATCTAACGTATCCTTACCGGTTTTTCTTGAAATTTTCCCTGGAAAATTGATATCCAGATACGGCGACATAAACTGGCTGACACGTAGTTCCGAGTTGACGCCAATTGAGTTTTGCCTACGAGGCTACCTTAAATCAGAGGCATACAGCAGCATTCCTCGCTCCCTGAATGAATTAGAAGAGAATATTTGAAGAGAAATGGCGGCTATTATGAGGAGTATATACCGAGTAGTTCTCGAAAATTTTATCTCACGTATAGACGATTGCAAGCAAAATAACGGAACACTTAATTTTGAAGAAATACATTCCCAAAGCATGTATTTTAATAAAAAGTGAAGATCTATTCATTAAACCTGGCCATTGCTTTATTAGACTATTTTTATTTTGAAAAGGACTTTTGGCCATCTTATATTATATTGAACAAAATGCTATTTATATTCATTGCGCAGCATACATCGAAGGAATATTTTGCGCCCATTGGGGATTTGCAAAAGTTTATAGATTTAAATATCCAAACGTTGGCATTTATTAGGTTCCATTGCGATTGAATCAGCAATTACTTTAAAGTAACTAAATTCTACTGGACCAATAGAGCAAATTTCTTGATGGCTGTTAAACTACGTTATGTAGACATAATTGGCTTGACTACTGATAGAAGGAAAGAGCGAGATAGAATGAAGCTAGAAGACTTCAAAGAATGTAGAAAATTTTGAATTTATCTTTGTACTTCATTTTTAAGAAATAAACTCCCGAAACCTGTATTTTAATAAAAAATAAACATTTATTCATTGAGCCTGGCGATTATTTTGTGATGTTGTATATTTGATTCTATATGTATTACCAAAAGTGGAAAGGGTAAGCGAAGGTCTGCTGAAAAGCTTCAAACATAAAACATTCATGAATTTCTTTTTGTTATAACACATGGGCTGAAAAGTCCCGGGCGTAACACATAGATGACGCTAGTTTTATTGCAGTCACCTTTCTCTCAGTTAGTACTAACCTTCAAAAGACAGCTGTTAAAATTTCATGATATTCTATTCATTAGTTTGTGAGTTATTGTGCTAAGAGTCACGCTACTTTTGTTATTTTCAAAACAATGGATCAAAAACAATTTCGTGTTTTAATTTTACACTGCTTCTTGATGGGAAAAGTACCGTTCAAGCGAAGCAATGGCTTGAAAAGTGTTATGGGGACTTCGCTCCATCAGAAACAACAATAAAACGTTGGTTTGCTGACTTCAAACGTGGTCGTAGAGACACCGATGATGCAGAACGCAGTGGACGTCCAAATGAGGCGGTAACACCAGAGAACATCAAAAAAATCCACAGAATCGTTTTGATTGATGGAAAAGTGAAGTTGCGTGAGTTAGCTGACATCGTAAAGATATCAAAAGAACGTATTGGCTTTATATTGCATAAGCATTTGACTATGAGAAAGCTCTGTTCAAAGTGAGTGCCGCGTTTGCTCACTGTTGACCAAAAACAAGAACGTGTTGATGATTCTGAGCAGTGTTTGGCCATGTGTAAACGTAACAAACCGGAATTTTGGC
This sequence comes from Trypoxylus dichotomus, assembly GCA_023509865.1. Taxonomy (NCBI): domain Eukaryota; kingdom Metazoa; phylum Arthropoda; class Insecta; order Coleoptera; family Scarabaeidae; genus Trypoxylus; species Trypoxylus dichotomus. The sequence goes on from CM042078.1 coordinate 14,113,758, forward strand.
GTGGATATGTAACAATGGATGAAACATGGATCCATCACTTCACTCCGGAATCAAAATGATCGTCATCTGAGTGGACAGCAACTGGTGAACCTCGTCCAAAGCGTCCGAAAGCACAACAATCGGCTGGAAAGGTTACGGCCTCGGTATTTTGGGATGTGCGTGGTGTAATATTCATCGACTATCTTCAGAAAGGAAATACCATCAACAGTGAATATTATATTGCGTTATTGGAGCATTTGAAGGCCGAAATTGCAAAGAAACGACCGCATATGGCAAAGAAAAAAAATTTGTTTCTTCAAGACAACGCGCCGTGCCACAAGTCAATCAAAACAATGGCAAAACTACATGAATTGAACTTCGAATTGCTCCCACATCCACCGTATTCGCCAGATTTGGCTCCCAGCGACTACCGGCTGTTCGCAGACCTCAAAAAAATGGTCGCCGGTAAGAAATTTCGCACGAATGAAGAGGTTATTGCTGAAACTGAGGCCTATTTTGAGGCAAAAGATAAATCGTTCGACAAAAGTGATATTGAAATGTTAGAGCGGCGCTGGAATGATTGCGTTGCTCTTGATGGAGATTACGTTGATGAATAAAGCTAATTTTGAACCACAAAAACCGTGTTTTCTTTGTTAGGCCCGGGACTTTTCAGCTCATGTGTTATTTGGAAAACATTTAGAGATACGAAAATTTTGCTTTACTGTTATGTGAAGAAGTTATTACGTTGAAATTTGTGTCTGTTTTGTATACACAATTTAGGAATTCATATATATAGCAGGTGTAGGTAAAATATTGCACGCAAGATCGTATAGTCAAAACCAGTAATACACCCAATGATGCATTTCTAAGCCAAAAACAATTTGTTCTCCAAAACAGCGTCGTATGGTACCTTGCTTTGAATTAAAATCGATAGTAGTTTTTAAATTGCTTATTAAATAATAGCAGTGTGTCATTAGTCATTAAAATATACAAATACATCATTCATGTTAAATAATACATCCAGAATGACGGAACATATAATAACTGCATTATTGTATATACTAGGTATATAAATTTTACTTTTCAGGTAATCCCAAAGAAAGAAATCATTTGGAGATAAATCGATTGATCGTGGGGGCCATAATATGGGGTCAAACCTGCCAACTGTCTTTGAAATGCGTTATTCAAAAAGACTCTGACGACGTTTGTAGAATGTGGCGCAGCCCCATTCATTTGGAACCAAGGTTCATCAACGTTCAGTATTTCAATTGTTGGAATGATGTGGTCTCGCAACAGATTCGGATATATTCTTGCAGTGAGGTTACTGTCAATCAAAAATGGGTCAATAAGTCTATCGCTTATTATTCCAATACAGACATTGACTTTTTAAGGGTACTGAGTTCGGATCAGGCATTGAATATATAAATTTATATGGGATGTATTAATGAAAAGGAAATTTTGTATTTTTCAATGGATAAATGTAGGATACTAACCGGAAGTTCTGAGAGTTGATTTCGCCATTTACAGTAAATGTAGCTTCATCAGTAAAAAATAATTTATTTAAAGTTTCTTAAACATTATTTCGCAAAGAAAAACAGTTCCCTTTACTTTGCCTTCTTAGAAAAGCTGTTGATAGGTTTATATCTTGTATGGCTTATGTTCAAATTCTTTCAAGATTTTGTATACTGACCTGTATGATACTCTAAAATACCTGGCATTTGAAAGCAACATCATGTCTTCTGTTAAAACGTGTTTGGTTTTATTTTTTTTGTAGGAATTTAGAACACAACCATCTTCTAATTAATTTGAAAACATGTCTCTAACTGTTCTTAAATTATTATTCTCCTGATACCACATAACCATTGCCACGTTTTCATCTTCGTTGTATTTGCTGATTACTTAAATTAGTTATCTGTCCTGCAATAAAACGTGTTTAATTTAAGATTCATGTATGATTAGAAAATCCGAAATAATTACCAAATGTTTCTTTTCCTCTCCAAGGCAACCTAATTTAATCATTGAGCTATAGGTAAATTCTTCACTGGTGTCTGACTGGTTGCCTGCCATGCCTCTAACGCATTGACTATTATCTTTTTAAAGTAACACATAGGAAAAATGTATGTGTAATGACAAAAGAAGGAATCCGGTATAATTCGTAGTAGAGTGACTACGATTTGAAACTTCCCAACTTAAATCTTTTACCTCAAGGAACACCTCCTGTTTAATTAGCTATCTTTCTTATAAATAACAAAACAGTTAGGAAACTGGGGACTTGTAATTTCATTAAAATCAAGTTCACAGATTTTTCATCTATTCTCAGAGTCCACAAAATTCCCAATAAATGAGAACATAAAAGACCAACGCGCAAATTTTACTTACGAAAGCAGTTATTCAAATAATTTATCTTACTGAAAAGACATTGACGCAAGCTACATGTAAATCAAATGTATATCGAAAAAATAATTATGTTTATTTCACTCTTCAGTGATGTCTATTGAAATCTAAGTAAATTAGATAGACATATCGCTGTATAAAGAAGAATCTTCTTCTTGGGAACCCAACATCTCCACTCCAATAACTTGTAGTAATACATCATAATTATCTTAAGCGTTTATTTTTGCCCGCGTTCGAACCCATACACCGTACGCATATGTGTGGTATGTATATATTATTCGGCGTTCCATGTCCCACTTAGTAATTATAAAGCATAAATATTATTAAGAGTCGGGAGACACATCGGGCAGACGCCCCAAGACATCTCTCTCGCATCGGCCTCTTTGAGCGTACGCACGGTTAACGCCAAATGTGCTGTGCAGCACCAAATCCACGCTAGATGATAATTGGATTCACCCCGCTTGTATTCGGTCGACTCGTCTTCGACTAAGAGACTATTCTTGTTCTGAGACTTTCTAGAAGAGAAGGCTAAAAAAGGAAGGCTGCATAGGATAACCACCGAGAATCAGTAACGTTGGAAAAAAGTAGGATGCATGTGTAAATTGCGGCTTGTAAAGTCGCATCTATGCGGAGCTTCTTGTTGTTGTTGGTATATAGGGGAGGAAGATGACGTTGCCTTGACGGTTTGTAATGAGATAAAACGGAAGACGCTATTTGGCGCCGTCTTGGCAAGAGTTGATTTATAATTGCGTTCCTTTTAGGACATCCTTTTTGTGGAAAAACAATTAATGCAATTAGGAAAGTTGTAATGTTAATAATAATAATGGCAGTAATAGTAATAACAATAATAATAGTAATAATAATACAGTAAATGATCGCTCGTGTAAATACCCGGTAGTGGAAACGTCGCGGTCATGTAAACAGAAAATTGTTCTATAGTATCAAATAGAGCTCCCGGTAATGTAAACAAGCTTGCGCCGCTTACAATTCGATAATGTAAACAGTTTAGGGTACCAGTTATTTCCCGAATCGACCGAAAGAATGTTTACGTAATCGTTTTCAGCGCCGGCACCGGTTGTTCCCCGATTTATGTATGGGATTCCTGTAAGCGTTGGCTCTATTGCCTCTCGTGAAATAAAGTAGTGTGCAGCTAAAATCGCGCCAGAACAGACATGGCATCCATTTCCAATAAAAGAACATTTTTAGAATTAAGTAATAAAGTGAAAATCATCGACGAGATTCAAAAGGTGCGGGGGTGACTCAATTGGCAAAAAAAATATGTAGCATCTAAAGCCACAATCTGTAAAATTGCGATTCAAGTCACAAATTTTATAGCGTGTGTCAGATACATACAGAGGCCCGGGAAATTGCAGGACTTTAAAAAATCCCCAAGCACCTAGAATGAAAAATCGTCTGCATAAATGGTTTTTAAAACAAAGCGATAATTATCTTCCAATTAGCGGTGAATTAATTAAAGAAATAGCAAAATTATAGATTGACACTTTGTCCCGTAGGTATGGCAATAAAACTATAATAATAAGTAATGTAATTTAATGATACATATTCAGTTTGTAAGTGAAAGATTTCTTAAGAAAGCAAAATCTTCTAATAAAGGGGGTGTTAATCTTGCATAACGCACCAAGTCATCCTCCACAGGAACAATTAAGAAGCAACGATGGCTCAATTTTTGTTATGTTCATGCCACCCATCGTAACTCCACTAAATTGTATTATCGAAAATTTCTACTTTCGTCTGCGTTATCAAAAAATCCTAAAAACATTTGTGAATCTTTAAAGCAAGTAACTTTACGTGAAGCAATTTTAAATTTAGATATGGTGTGGAATACCCTTAACCAGCAAACAATCAAAAAGTGTTGGAAAAATTTATTTTACTCAAGTGATGATTATGACGATGAAGACAATGTACCACTAACCATCATTAGACAACAGTTACTATCGAAAGCTGAAGTTATTGACAGTGCATCATTGGACGTTCTCAAATTATTAAAAGCAATAAATTTCGATATTGTTTACACAATTACCGATGTTAGTTTATGGAATGACGATAAAGAGATGGATGATGCACATGAAGAGGAAGATGGGGTGAGTGATGATGACGACCCTCCGATTGAAATAAGAAATACAGTGAGTGACGCGCATGCCGTAGGAATTTTTAATCAAGCATTAGATTGGAGTGAAGAAAAAGACATATTTCGATATTTTGGTTTAGACCACCTTATGAGGTAAGATGTAACATCTTAGAAAATTCTGACACATTAATTGGATCGTTGTCTAAGTCTGAAAAGTCACCTTCACCTCCTGACTCAATTTACTCTTCAACACGATCACGTGAGGTTTATTAAACAAAAGCCAAGTTTTGGAATTGGTAGTTCTGGCCAATGTGAAGATCTTTTACATAAGGGAGGTATGTCAGAGTATTGCACATAGTTTTTATTCTTTCCTGAAGAGCAGTGGAGTTTGACTAAGCAAAACTAATAACCAATTTCGTGGATTGTAAGTCATGTCATAGGAATTCCAAATTTCATACAAATATGTTTACCGTTCGACCACTGTGTCAGGGTGGCGTAAACTTTCGGAACCCAGTATGCAAAATATTCTAAATAGCGCATTGCTTTATTAAATTACTGATTGTGAGTCCACTCATATAACAAAAGTTATTAGGAGAAGTCACACATCTCCAAACAGACTATTGCATTGTAAGAAATTTTAGAAAACTACAAAGAATTTTAAATTGTCATACGTCGAAAATATTTTAATCTGGGTGACAAGGCTTACTTGATTTTGTACAAGCGTGCTCATTATGGTTATACGAGGACATAATGTTAAATAAATATTATTATAACCCGGTTAAGTACATCAAAAATCATATATACTACTTCGAAAATGTGACCTGATGGAATGTGGAGATACGCCTTTATACATGTTGTTGTAATAATGAAAGGAATAAGCAATTGGAAATGGTAGCGTTAGTTTATAAAAACATGTCCGTTGCCGTAATTGCAAATATACCAACCACATTAGAGTTGCTTGGTAAAATCCACCATCCCAAGTGAAATTTGAACCCAATATTAAACTAGAAAGATATATTTAGTTAACCGAAGTACTATATTTAAAAGACTATCATTCATGGCATCTATGCCGAAGTAGAAAATTACCTTTCTAATAGTAGAAGATATACAATCCAACATTACCTATATTTTTGCTGTAATCTAATTGAAATCACTTCAAAATAAAAATCCTTGTCAATTTTTCTTGTTTCACATTTATTATCAGTTTTAACAAAATTCTAATTTTAGCAAAATTCTATAAAAATATACTCTTAATCGATACAATTTTGCGCAAATTTAAGTCCCATAAAAATATGATCAGTGGAAAATAACTTTTCTAGTGAACATTCAAATTCTTTAATTAAAATTTCCTTTAAAGAAAGAAACCTTGAACGTAAGTTTCAAAGTTGTATTACCATAGCAAACAATTTTAAAATGTTTCGCCCAATTTAAGTTGGTGTTTCTAGCAATAAAGATTATATTAATTAATTTTGTGAGGCAATATATGCAAATATGATCTCTACTACCGGAACTACCAACTTAAATCTGCCGCAAGATTAAAAAATGAATTGTAGTCTAGAGAAAGTGATATTAGTTAGATATAAATATCTTTAATTGTATTAATTGTTTGGGTTTACCTTTCCAAAAAATATTATGAAATAGATTCAGCAGATCTAATTAAATAAATAAAATAAAAGTAAAACGTCACTTATACAGCACGATTATCAACTAACTACAAATTTTCTAAACATTTTGGAAATAATTTTCGATAAGACAGGATTAATTATTGTATTTATAATTTTTAAATCCAGCGACATAATTTAAAACAATTAGAAATTAAAAAAATATTTTGAATACTAAAAGTGATTAGATTGAATTGACAATCTGCTGCCATCTATTAGATAGTAGTCGCATCTATTAAAATTCAAATAAAATAACATATAGTACTATTTAATTTATAGTACCTATATTAAAAATGTTAGCAAATGTAAAAAGAATTATAAATAATGAACGATAAGACTGGTATTAATTTGTTTCTAATAGTATTCTAAAGAATTCGTTAAGAATTAAAGATTGTGTCTTCACTTGTCAACTAGAGTACTTTTTATTAAAGGTACAGGTATCTATTAAGCAGAATATACATCTTAATTTTACCATCTGACGTTTAGTAACAGAACTGAAAATTCCAATGCGAACTCAAAAAGTTATAAATTACTGATGATGTGTTTAACAATAATTTATTACAGTATACTAAACTATTTATCAGAGCAGCTTGACGAGATAGTGGCGTGGTTTGTCTAATTTTAGGCCACTCTAACAGTTCCCAAATCAAAATATGTAAACGTAAGAGTAAATGAGAAATGTGAGAAACTTTCCTAATAGCCAAGTGATATTAACTAGCGGTTTTTCTAATATTTTTGAGGATATATCAATGTATAGAAGTGTTATGTTTGAAACACTAAAAGAAAATGACAGATGCAAGCAGGAAGAGTGCTGGAGGAGCTGTAGAGCAGATAATGAGAAATATTACATCGGACAGACACAATGTTGATGGACAATATAGACAGTTAGGTTACGTTAGCCCTACGCAACACCCTAAAACATGGAACATACCTGCCCAGAATACATATTTGAATTCATACAATATGTGCAATAATGATACACAAATTCCATTTCAGAATATTAACAATCCAAGTGTAACATACGGATATCAAAACCATTATCCAGAACAATTTGATAAAAGCTTGAATGGTAATGATTTGTATGGTTATAATAATGTTTATTCCCATTTGCAAAATGGAATTGGCATACAGGATATAAATAATATGTACATGTCCGATTTTAAGTACATGTCAAACATGAACCAACATCAAAATATTCACCCTATACCTGAAGCAGATTATATTCCTAATCACCAAGATATTAACACTATATTGAGTAACACCAATATAAAAAATCACCATCAACCTTCGAATAAATCGCCATTGATCGATAATCTTGTTGGAAATTGGACCCCTAATACAAGTGGCACATATTCACCATTTGGAAATGTCACTACGACAAACGTGTCAAATATATTCGAATCTGATATCAATTGTTTGAATAATGTGAATATTGAGCGGAAGCACAATCAGGATTGCCTTGAAAAACCAAGTGATGATATAATAAATTTCTCCTTTAATAGAGATAATAAGAAACCTCGTATAATCGCTGAAGTAAAACCAATGAGACCGACCTATTCTGATGTCTTGTTAAAAACTGTACCAAATACAAATATTAAATCTGGTAAAGTGGAGGTTAAGGATGTTAAGATAAAACAAATGAATAACAAGAAAAATTTAAAAGGTGAGAAAATAGTCAAGGTGAACTCTGTTTTGAATCGTGTTAATGTTAACCAAGAAATTAAAGATCTGAACATTGAGAAATCGAGTCAATTACCTAAGAGCTCTGAAAAACTAAAAGAGAATAAACCAGGACAATTAAATCGTAAATCGGTATCTCTCGATAACATTTCAGAATCATTTGGTGATATGAAAAGTGAAATTACTGAAGCTAAGAATAAGAAAAATGAAGAGATGATTATTAGTAAGAATAATATTAAAAACAGCCAAAAGAAAGCTGCAAAAAACATGCCAGATCATGTAGATACCGATTCAAGCAATAATAACAAGAATGATTCTGCGAATTCCAGCAAGAATTCGGTTAAGAAAAGTTTGAAAAACGGATCCAAGCAAAGGAACTACGAATCACCTAACAACAATGATAAACTTCCTAGTAAAAGGAACCAACGTAACCGTAAACGTGATGCACAACAACTGCCTTTAGATATTATTAGGGAAAAATTGAGAATATATTTAGAGAATTGGTGGAAATTCTGTGTCGGATTCCTATTTTGGCTGTGGAATTTGGTATTGGATGTTTTTAGTCTCAGTTTGCAAATATTGCGTGATGGGTAATTTTTTTTTTATTATATTATTCAATGTTATTCCATGTTTGACTGAAACTGGTGCTTACTTACAATTTTCTTAATTTAGGAGTTATTCAAAATGAATTGTTAGAAATAGTATTGTATCTGAGATTTAAAATGTTTTGGTTAAAGTAGATAACAATGTTATCCACATTTGTATAATAATTTATACACACCTCGCTCATCCGATTTTTACTGATACGTCATCAATTTTTCGCAATATGAATCTCATTAATACTTGCTACTCACCTAAGTTTTACTCATCAATGCATACTCACAAAAGCGAACAAGTTGCAAAATATTTTGAAATAACCAATTCTTCAATTACTAACTGTCAACGAAATGTCAAACTGTAAATACAACCTGTGTTAAAAAAAGAAAATAAGACAAACAAGTAGGCTGTACATCTTCCATATTTATTTCTGATTATTTCTCAAACGATTACAGGGCCTGCAATTTATGGTCATGGTCCATAGTGAATTGGGCTGTTTTCAAGGATACTTCGATCTCTCTTCTCAATGGTATACGGGTGATAACATGGCTGCGCGATAAGTTCAAAAAGACAAAACCGAAAGGCAACAAGAGATACTTCTCGAGAAATGGGCTTCAGTACAATATAAACATGCCTATGACTGGCGACGAGGCTATGAAACGGTTGCTGGCTTGCAAAGGGAAAGATCCGTATAGTATATTGGGTCTGACGCCGACTTGTACAGACGACGATATCAAACGATATTATAAGAAGCAAGCAGTTTTGGTTCATCCGGACAAAAACAAGCAATTGGGAGCTGAGGAAGCGTTTAAGATACTTGTACATGCGTTTGATATGATTGGAGAACCTGAGAGAAGAGCAGCATATGACAAAGGTATTTTTTTGTGTGTGTTATGATTACAATGATTGCGCCTGATCAATAAGATCCATTGTTATATTAGAATTCGTCAAGCATATTTATTCTTCTGATAAACTTCAGAAGTTTACTCAACGAAATTTTGCTCAATTCCTCGGATGTCAGAAAGGCGTTGCCAAACTGAAAGAGAGTCTGTATACGACAGGACATTGGCAGAATGTATGCTCAACAGCCTCTTCTTCTGAGACTCCCTTTTTCGAATGAGGCCCACTCTGTGCAAATGTTTTCATATTTTTTTATGAAACTTCCGTTGGTTTCGTAATGATAATTACAATTTCCTTGTCGGTAAGATTTGAACCTATGCCCTCTCCCTTACCGGAGGAACGTCATACCACTAGACCATGGAACCGTGTAAACTCAAGTCACTTTTAATACCTAGGTGTCTGTAGATATATTAATAATTACAAGAAAATTGTTGTTGTTCGTTACAAAACCAGCAAAAGTTTCGCATTAATGTAGTTAATAAGAAATTGGTTTAAAATAACATTATGTCAGCTAAGATATTATATCTACAGACATTACGACATCTTGAACTTACACGGTTCCATGATCTAGTAGTGTGACGTTCCCCCGGTAAGGAAGAGAGTGTAGGTTCGAATCCTACCGAGAGTGACATTTCTTTTATCGGATGTTTTCTTAATCGGGCATGGTCTGTAAGGACCCTAGTTAGATCCCTGGCAGACTGCCTAGCTCTATCATGGTCGAGCAACATAAATGCCATTGCACGAAATAAGTCTACGAATTCGCCCCGAGTGTAATACACCAACTACAGTTTCTGGTCCTAATAGAAATTGACTAGGCTCGGAGATCGGCCCCATCGTTGTCAGTATGTTTTGGTATGCACATAAGAGTAACTCTGTTTCTGCTACCTAATGCGTTAAGACTATTTATTCCCGCAGTTAGCTAGAAGTCTAAAGGAAATTTTATAAATATTCCTACACCCATGTGCACATATTAATAAAGATCTCTGCTTGGAAAACTAACAAATCATCCCAGATTGTAAGTCTGCTCCGATTTTAGAACTATCGATAAAAAAGCTTATATCATCCTTGATTAAGGAGTCATAATCCTTATTCCAGCAGTCTCAGGTTGCACCTCTCAGCTGAGACTAAGACAATAATTAATAACAGTTTCTATTAAAAAACACATCTAAAAGAATGCCTAGAAAATAACACCAAGATAAGAAAACGCTGTAAATACAGCTTTCTATTACTTAGTAATTATAACGTTTGGAAGTTTTCATTCAAAAAGGGTATTATTTAAAATTTAATTCGTATTATATGAAATTTGAGAGATATCGGGAAAATCTTGGATTTGCGAAATTCTGAAGGAAAAAAGTGAGGTTTTCAAAAAAAAACTTCGAACAACTTGCTTACTTTCTCAAAAATAACACTTTTAATTTTGATAATTCCGAAAAGTATTATAAAGACTTCTTGTAGACACTAATATATCAACATAATTGAAATTCCAAGTAAAAATTTGATACCAATTTTTTTGACGGTTACCACATAAAAAATTCTTCTCCATGTTACAAGACGATTTTAAACGGATGACACTACCCACCAAACAAAATCATATTTACAAAAAATATATATTTACGCAATGCGTATGTAGTTTTTACATAAGATCAAATTTTGAGTACTGCAGATAAAATCGTACAAAGGCACCGTAAATTGTTTGTATATCTTTATTGTTTTCTCTATTTATATATTTTATAACAGTATTCTAGTGTTGGTTTCTTTCGTTCTATTCCGTAAGTTGTTTGCTTTGTGTATTATCAATTTTTATTTATGAAACGTGACTTACGTAGTTTAGGACAGAGAAAATAGTCTGCAAGATCGACAACAGCTCATTAAAATAATAACTTAAAAAACTAATAGTCCTTTGGATATTAAACTTACTAGCATTTTACTACAATTTGCAATTTTTTTACGTTAATATTTTAATCCTCTCACAAATAAGTCACAATCATAGTGTTATTGATTTTTTTTTACAATAACACTGTTTTTTAATTCAGTATAATAAAATAACGATAAAAAATCTTCTCGTGGTAATCACACAATGGGATCTTTGTTCGAAGCAGCATTGTTGGTAGCGGTAACAATTAATGGCACCTTATTTTTGTTAATTCGTGACGTCTCCGTAAATCATACAATAAGGCTATTTGCATTCGCAATTTCACTCAGACAAAATTAGATGTTGGAATTCGATTCCCTCATCTATACTCTATTCATATTAAGAATGCAGACTTAGAATAGATAGGCCTTAAAATACGGGCTTGCTATTGGCTAATCGGCAAGGCGTATTCACACAGGAGAAACGGATGCAATTTCTTCATATGAAATTTCTGTCAGTTCATGTTAATTATCAAATTTACTTATGATTTTGGTGTCGTTGTTTCCTTAGATTTTCATTCTATTTTCTATCATTATAAACAAGTTGGGGCTAAAATAAGGCTAGATGTTGTAACACCCGAAGCTTGGGCAAACAGATTATTAAAGAAGAGGATAAAATGTATCAACTTGATAACATGATTGAAGAATTTATTATAACTACAGTTGCATATTCATCAACATATACATCAGATTCTGATTTTGCTTAATAGAATAGCTAATAAATTAACTAAAGGTGTATAACACTAAAAATACTCTGATTGCTCATTTTCATGGATTTCATACATTTAGTTAACGTATTTTATACAATGTTTATACATATTATTGAAGAACAGAATAAGGTATATTAACTGGATAATATCATTAAAAATACACTTGAAGAATTTATCATAACAGCAAATACATCTTTGTCAAACCTCCACTAAGCCCATTATATATTGTTCATAATCAGCAACATTCTTCCTTATTTGGCTTTGTTTTGTATATATTGAATTGATTACGTTCAACCATACCATTGAAACTTCTTGTTTTAAAATTGATAGAGATTACCAACGGAGAGATTTGCTTCCTGACACATGACTTGGTATAACATGTGTATATGACCATTCATGTCGAAGTTATACTCTCAAATTTTCGATTCAAGCTTATGCAATCTAATTTACTTTGTAACATAATTCAATAAGCTCCAACTATTTCGATAAATGAAACAACCTAAGGATATATTTATATTACAATACAAGATTTTGATCATACTTTGACGTTTACGATGTTGTCATTTGACAATTTCATTGGTTAAATTTCACCAGTGTAATACAGCCGCTGATCGCAGCACCATCTAGTGCATTCTTAACGTGAATGAAGTATAATACTATGAAATTATATTTTATGTGTTCATTTCTTTGTATTTCAGAATCGGCTCACGTTGAACAAGCATGGACGGAACTAACGGAACTTCTAGCTCAATTCCAGCAGAAAGTCGAAGCCGCCTCTAAAACGATACGTTGCAGGTACTGTGGTTCAGGACATAAACGGATTAAAATCGATCGACCTAACTACGCCGCGCGCAACTGCAACACCTGTAAGATCTATCACGCCGCTAGGGAGGGTGACATATGGGCGGAGGCGAAGTACTTCGGCGTCGTATGGCGGTACTATGCTTGCATGGAAGGCGGAGTCTACGATATCACCACGTGGGCCGGCTGCCAGAAGAATAGCCTTAAACAATTGAAACCCGATTCTCATAACGTTCAGTACCGGATAGCACAAGGGAAGTACGCAGGTTCCTCTTGTAAGAAGCACAACGCCAGTGGGAGCAATCAAGGCAGTACTCAAGGTTCTACGCCTAGAGGGGAAGAACCCGCCGCTAATTTCGAAGACTTATTGAACAAAATTTACGGTCAGATGGAGACTAATTCTCAGAGTAATGTAAGACGTAAAAATAGTAAAAAGAGCAAGTGATCCCGTTTCCTTTCGTTTTTCTATGCCGACAAATTAATTATACGTAATTAATTGGTGAGAATATTGATTACGCATTATATATTTACATTATTATATATAATTTTTGCTAATTTTATTTCTTCACAATATGATTACTGTATTCGCTTTCTCATTATAAAAGAAGTTAAGTTAAAAAGAACGTAAAAAAATAAACTGAAATAAAACATGCTTATACAATAAAATATATTATATTGCTAAATGAATGGGTTTCATTTTTACTTGCATTTTTTGTTTTTATGAATTGTATATTTCAAAACCATAAAACAAGTGAAATGTAGCTGAAAATTGAGATATAATTAGTGGTATATAGTCGCCTAACGTGATGTAATTTATAACTAATAAATATTTTACTACATATCGTGTCTGAAGACAAAACAATACTAATACCCCATTATTGCCCAGCTGACAAATATGCAATTATTGGACAGTACAAAATATAGACAGGTATAAGTAATGTAGCAAAATATATTGTTATATCTACACTATCGCTCATAAGGTTATCACTTTGAGAAATCTACATTAAGTTATAATTGAAAAGAAAACACATTTTAATCAAAAAACGCACATTTGTTAGAAATTGTAGTGTTAAAACGGAGGAGTGTAAGTTAGTAACGTCTGTTCAACTAGAGAACGCTAAAAACATATAGCTTCCACATCTACGTGCTATAGATTTCACTAAACATAGACAAAACGATTTTGCCTGAACCCTTTTTTTAGAGTTCTGTTCTATTTTCAAATTTTCCGAAATTTTCAGTTGGATCCAACTCTGGTGATTATGTTGGCCAACCTTTAATTATGGATTTATTCTTATAAAAATCAGCCACATAATAGAAATAAAAATTTATTAATAGCAATTTCAAATAATATTTCCACATGATTTATTGTAAGTACATATACTTTACAATGTAGTAAACAAATAGACTGTACATTATCAATTACAAGAGTTTTTCATTGATTATAGTAAATTTATAAAATCCAATTAAAATTCGCGGATGACTTAAGTTGGTAATTCTGGTAATAAAGATCTTATTCGTTAATTTTTCAGAGGGGTATATGCAAATACAACTCCTATTGGTGGAACTAGAGTACATTCCACATGAGAACATAACATTACGTCATTGACTTTTTCCCGGCAAAAAATTTAAATTTGATCAGTGGCGTGTGTTGCCTAAATTAATACATAAATAAATGAAACTTTTAATAACCAATCTATTGTTATCCTACAACTATTTCTATTACTTACAAAAGAGCAGTAATGAAAATAATATTTTAAAGCTCTTTCAACAGTTTGTAACGACCACGTAAAACAAACGACGCGTATGAATTTATGACGTTCCGTTCAAAACTGATTCGAGGAGCCAATTTTAAAAGCGTGAGTATTTTTATTATTATATCTACATCATTTGTGAAATTTAAATACGGTTAATTGAAAATAGTCGCTATAAAATCTGTATTACTGCATTCTCCCTATGCTATGGTTTAACTTAATGGTAGACTTATACAGAATGAGGATGCCTTTAATTTCTTCTGGATTTTTGGACATTTCACATGTCACGAGTGCGCATTGTCATTATCTGTCAACATCCTGCACAAATTTAGATATCCATGTTAATTTAAAATGTATTTCAAATATTTTTTATCATATTGATTTTTTGAAGATTTTATCATCCGTACAAAATCTATTTGAGCTGCTACTGGTAAGAGAGTTCAAAACCGGCTCGTCAAGCAAAGACCTTGCAAAGTGGGAAATTCAAACTATCATTCAAAATCACTATGTATATGCAGCAATGCATGATAGGGTTTCGTGTTATATATAGTGGCCAAGATAAAAGTGGCTCGGTATGAATATAGTGGTACAAATATTTACAAAAATGTGCATTACTATTATATCGGGGGAGACCCACGATCATTGGCGTATTTTTCACTTTGGATTTTTTTTCATGAAATATAGCTAGAATTATAAATAACGAATATTATTGGAACATGGATTAATATCAAATATCATGTACAGGTGACTCCGGATACCCTTTTCTTGGCCATTTGTAGTATCATTATCCATATGGTGCGGCATGCAATTTGGGTTGCCTATCACGTTTCTTCTTGCATTTTTTTTACTAACTTTCGATTATATTTAGCCATGTCTCCACCAGGAAAATAGGCCAAAGATATATTATAGAGTTAAGTATCAAAATTAGGTGATTTAAAAGTTAATTTGAACTTTTAAGAACTTTAGGAAATGTACATGAAATTCCTTGATGCCTCAGATTTAGGTATTAATAAAAGTAGCTTTTAAACAATTAACTAATCATATATTAGACTCTTAACCTTTGGGATATTCCGTGTCAAATACATACTTTAAATACTAGTAATAAAGAAATGAGTGAAATATGTCAAATTGAAAGTAAACACCAGTACTTGATTAAAAAAAGATGAACGTAAAAATAATTTATTTATAAACTTGGGGACATTATGTACAAAGTTGTTCCAATGTTCCATCCAAAAAACATAAAGAAGACACATTATTAATTGCATTATCCAAATCTCTTTTCACCATCATTTTTCGTTTACCCATTTGTGTATATCTCAGCGTTTCTTTACCAATAGCTTGCAAAAATAATTCTGTAGCTTTCGTAGTTAAAAATAAAGCTTCTTTTGAAATTAAGTGACAATCAGGATCCATCTTCATAATCGATTTAATTTTGCTTAATGGTAATTCTGTTAACTTATTCCTTTCTACAGTGTTTTTCTTGGATATTGTAACCGTTTCAATTGGGTTTTCCGATGCAACAACTTCCTCGCCTACTGTTTTACTTGCTACTTCAAAACTAGCTTCATTATTTTCAGTTTCTATGTTAGAGATGCTTACGTTTTCTTCTATCAACGAACTATATTCGATTACTTGAGTTATATCTTCTTCAGTTTCGTTAACCTCTTGAGTTTTACTTGTTCCTGTCTCTATTTCCATTTTGTTTAGAAAAAGACTATGTTTGGCTTAATTATTTCTATAAATTAATTCATGCTTTTAAATAACAACAGTTCTATTGCACTTTGCGTAAATTACTTTCTTTAAGTAATTTGCTCTGGCAAATTGAATACGAAATAGCAATCTTTTCCCGCCTAAACTTGTTTGACAAATAAATTGGTTGCACTGGATATGATACCAATACTAAATAGTAGATATCACTATATTTTAAAAAGCATAAAAGAAAAGTAATTTTTAACATGAAATTAAAATTAAGGCTTATTTACGAAATATAAATCACACAATTTGAGAAAAAGTAAAAGTATTTTACACTTAAATATCGTGTAGATTGTATTCAATTAAACTGTTTTTGATGGTTCTAAGCGTTTATTATTGTTGTTTTAAGTAAAATTATTCTTAAATAATTTTTTGGAGACCTATAATTATAATTAAAATTATCTTTATTAAAATGCCAATTTAAATATGTAATTATTACTACAATCATTATTTAGTCCTTTTGCTTCATATTTGTAGGAAAAAAATAGCAAGCATACAAAATGCATGTATAAATATTTATGAAATTTTTTAGTATTAAATATGCGAATAATGTTTAAATTATTACATTAAATGTTACAGTATCGTAATTATACGTAACAATAAAGCGTGTTACTATTGTGCAATTTCGATGTAATTTCTAATTTTATATCATAATTGCAAGTAATGTGAAGCATATTTTGCAACTGTGGTGATCTACGATTTATCTTTTAAGATGCTACATTCTTCACCAGAAATTTCTAGTAATTTCTCCTGTAGCGTCGTAAAGATTAATTGATTGATTGAACCAGACGTCCTACACGTTAAAAAACGCTCGAACGGCTGAGTTTAATACATAGCCTTTCGACACAGGGCATTAGAAATAGGATATTAAGTACATGCACACTGTAGTAGCTTCAGCGGGTTTATCTTCGAAACAATTTAGAAAGGTGCACAAGAAATGTATTGTCTACTGTGGTGGCTCGGTAAAATATCTTGCAGTGCGATGACAGCGCCTCTATTGACTGAAATTATTATTATTGGTAAAGCGAATAGAGCAAGAATCCGTAGAACAATGCCATTTTCGCCTTTTAGTGGAAAATTTTGAGTGACCGCCGTCGATTTTCAAATCTATCGTGTCCGACTGACAAGGGTTTGATATCGTTACGGAAGGTACCACGGCTTGACAACGTTCCTTTGAAGGAAACGCGGTGCTTCACGGTTTAACAATTGTTGTGGCGTTCGTGGTTCTTGTGCTCTCTAATGGACTGCTGTACAATTATTCCCTACGGAAAACGGTGTTTACGGATCGTCATATTAAAGTGGACCTTTGTCAGTGGCGAAATATCGCAGCTACGGATACCAATAATCGTAATTTAGGCCTTAATTACCAGCGGGACTGTTTACATAGCCGGTTGTTCAAACCAGGCAGATATGGCGGTCGATTCAATTTTGTTTACAAAACAATGCCCGCAAACTGAGAATTGCTACGACAGGCTAGCGATTATGTGAACTGCCGTACCGGTATCGTTCAGAACGTTATGGATCCAGTTCTTCAAAGACTTGGAGATGTCACAATACAGCGACTTGAGAAACCGAAAGACAAAGTGGGACTGCAAGGTAACAGTGATATTATGGAAAAGGAGAGCAAGGAAGAAAGGATCGAACAAAATGTAAATATCTATAGTCTTAGTCGTTGCCTCAGAATTCTTTTGTTTATCTTTTCATAACCATCAAGTTCTCTTGTAAGCGATGTTCAAAACTTTTCGAAACTGAAATTAATCAGTATAAAAAAATATAAGAAGTTAGAAAGATTTATCCAATTACATTCAAGGATTTCAATGAATTTAAAACAAATGCAGTCCAAAGACTAATTGTTCTAGATATTAGTTAAAAAGTAATAATTACAAAATTTCCTTACTTTTTAAGAAATAGCTGACTTTGTAAACACAAAAAAAGGAAAGTTGTTGATTCGGTGCATGTTTATATCCATATGTGGAAAAATGAATAAGGGACCTAATCTCGGAGTATGTCAAATTTATTTAAATTATGGGTACCAATTTTGTACAGCTACACTGCACATCCTCAGGCTAAGATACTCCAGAAAAGGTCTACAGAAGAAAACAGATGTATACAATAGTTGCAGTTAGCATCATAGCAGCAAAATTGAATTAAAAACAACACGTTAAAATTGTAAAATGGATGAAACAAGACAATGAAATAGTTAAAAATGTTGAATAGATAAGTCAATAATTCAATTTTGCTGTTGTGATGCTAATTGCAAATATTACATCTGTTTTATTCTGTTCTTTTTTCGAGTACCAAGGCCCAGAGTAGCTGCATGAAATTGTTGGCCATAAATTAAATGAATTTTCAGATTATCAGTAATAAATTTTCAAAAATTAGCATTACGTTAACTCATATAAAGATTTTGGACAAATTATTTCAGAATATTGAAATATTGCTATCTATACAATCTGTACAATCTAACGTTATCTACGCGTACCAAGAATAGTAGTATGCACCAATCTGAATTTTTTATATGTTCTTGGGAAATTTCCAACAAAATTACCTTAGTTTAAAAACCAAAAGAAACACTCGAAATTTGTGAAAAAGTTTTTGTAAATTTAAAATTGCTGACATTTTTCCTATTAGATGGAGAAGTGACATTGAAAGTACACTCTCTAAAACCTCGGTTAATTTGCAGGAATAACTTAAATATAGAGGATAAAATTGGCA
This sequence comes from Trypoxylus dichotomus, assembly GCA_023509865.1. NCBI lineage: Eukaryota > Metazoa > Arthropoda > Insecta > Coleoptera > Scarabaeidae > Trypoxylus > Trypoxylus dichotomus. Next base: position 14,132,698 of record CM042078.1, read on the forward strand.
TATCATCTTACGTTGTAATTGTTGTATACCACATTTTTACTAGGAATATTTAATTTATCAGGATGCTTGGTATATTTTACATGAAATAATCAATAAAGTGATATATCATTCTATTTGTTTAACTCTTTTTTGATTAAGTAAATATGCTGGATGGAATGGAAGTTGTAACACCAAGAAGGGCTGTGTTCAGATTTGAGGGGAATTGTTAACCGATCGTCCACACAAAAATTACCCAAGTGTCCCATTAATTTATGAAGCATTGTCACCTAATAAATATGAATTACTTAGTGTAAAAAGTTGTGTGCTGGGCATGGAATCTGAATGCAAACAAGGGGTGCGAATTTTTTGACCGAACTTGGCAAAAACGTAATGGAACTGGTTGACGGTTTGATTATGCCTAGAGTACGGCAGCGTGGAAATTACAGCCAATTGAAAATGGCTTTTCGTTCAAGAAAATTGCAAATTGCCTTTATGCACTGTTATTAGTTATGGACTGGGATGTCGCTGAAGAAGAACTAACGAGGTAAAGTACCACTAAGGGACCGATTCTCCTGTACCAAGTCAATTGCTTCGTACCGTTTATCGCCGAGACGGGGCGACCACATCTTATCTTGTATTATCACTTATAACTCAACACCGACAGCAATGTTTGGAGTGGTGTAGGTTGTGAATGTACTGGAACGTGGAGTGACGTAGGACGGTGTTCTGTGATGAATCTCGATTTTGTATAGGGATGCATGGTGGCCGCATGAGGATCATACGTAGACATGGGGATTCGACCCCTATAGATGAATAGGTTACAGTTGATGTTCACCCGAGGCACTATGAACGCCCAGCGTTCGAATTGATGACGTGGTTGCACCACATATATTTTCATATCTTCAACAGCTCGAACACCTACTTTTCCAGCACTAACGCCTGCTCCTACATAGTAGAAACTTTTTTAAACTGGTCGTTGGCCATTGTCATTATCTTGCCATGGACGCCCACATCCCCAGTCTTCGCCTATCAACGCGTATGGATCATTCTGGAAGAAAATTGGGGAATTTAGCTTTTCCTCTGCAAACACTGGAAGCTTTTCAGTTTAAATTGCAGGAATATAGTTAGAAGACAAATAAAGAGTTAGATATAGAAATAAAGTTAAATTGTGTTCATCTTTTGCTCTTTTTCTTTGAAATTATAATCAATAGTTATACGTTTCTGCCAAGTTTGATTAAAAAATTTGCACTCCTTCTTAGTATTATAATTTCCATGCAATGCAGTATATAAAATATCAGACCATATAGTATTAATAGGAAATACAAGGGAAGAATTCGTTAGAAAGGCACAAAAACATGACATCCGAGTAAATGGGGCAAACACAAAGTATTTGATGATGGGAAAAGAAGAAGTACAAACACAAAGTTATTTAAACACTACGAGGTGCAATTTTGAAGTTATTACTTCTTTTAACTACTATTACGTTCTGGTTTGAAGAACAATTGCCGCTATCGTCTCCTATGAAAGTTCCCTCATCAAACTTTGCACCAATACTTACCTCCGCTTGCTTATTTACTAGCTTCCTCAGTAGACTTTTAGATGAAACACAATGCTCATGCGCGTGAGATGTATTAAAAATATATTTACAGTTTTCACTTTTTATGTTAATGATGCAAACATCCAAAACAACAATGGCAGCATCGGATAAAGGTCAACACGATTTAATACGATCCTAAGCAAACTTTAACGAATAATACCAGCTGGTGGCGCCATCTAAAACGTAGCATACAGCCTCTTGATTAATCAGGCATACAGAAATAACTATGAAGGACAACTATTCCTACATAGTTAGTTGTGTGCATTACCCAACTAACACGAAAAGGAGGGTTGCTTGAATTTAATTCATGGCAATATTGTTCGGCCAAAAAAGCGTAGTTGTAGAACGAATCTACATTCTAACGTCAATGCAGAAAAAACAAGCAAAACAACTTTCTTAATTTATAAGATTAAATAATAACAATTGCATTAAATTTAACACTTTCCAACTATATGTTATTTATTTTAAAACTTACTACATTAACGTGTTTCTAACCTTACCTTCAAGGTAAATCTCTCTTGTTCTTAATTTATAGAAAAATAACACTTTTTCTAAATAGAATAACCTAACACTTTAAACCACTATATCTACGATAATCGCTAAACTAGTAAAAAGAAATAATACTTAAGTCTATAATGGATATTGAACCATAGGATATAGCAACAACGAATACACTTTCAAATTTAACTTGTTTATAAAGTAATCAACAGACTGGTTGACAACAAAGATGTTGGACAAATGATGAATTAAAAAATGAATTAAATTTATTAAGCAAATAGACTCTGGTAGTGTTTAGTAAGTAGATTGTGGTCGAAGCTATAATAAATATCACCAACTTAAAACGTTTAGGTCATTTCAGATGTTCTAAATTCTAAACTCTGGGTTAGGTTATTTCATAGACGAATAAAGAATGATTCAAACTTGTGGGTTTGCTACAAATCTAAAGACTGTTATTAACATCTCCAATAACAACTATGCTACACAACTATAAGATCCTATCTCAATATTTAAACACTCTTCACAGTTTTAACACGAAATATTTTTTCAGATCCACCTGAATCCCGAAGATTCGCAAGGTATAAAACGAAACTTCGAGAATGTTCCCGGCCCATCGACGAAACGGACTAAGTTCGAGCAGCGACTCGACTATAAGCGCGCCCTGGACGAGTCCAGCGCTCATTCCTTCAGCGAGAACGAGATCACCGACTACGATACGGATTCGGAAATCGAGACCGACGACGAAATACACGCCATGATGAAATCTCAAATGTCCAATTCCAATCAGGAATCGGCAACGTCGGAATTAGAGACGAGCACTGACTTCTTGGAGAAACTGGTGCAGGAGCCTTTCGACGACCAGGAATCGGAAAGCCTAAAATCCGCCGACGAGATTAAATGCGAGGTCGACGATTACGAGTACGATATAAAGGAGAAACTCAAAGAAATGGGCGAGATTAGCTTCGAGACGGTGAAGAAGGGAGATAAACCGAAGAAGACGGAGATATCGACCGAGAACGAGGTGGTCGTGACTCCCGCTAAGAAGACAGGTGAGTTTGAATGCGCAAACTCCTCGTAAATGCTTAGAATAATATCCTAACTCTTTGTCTTTAGCAACCATTGATGAAGATCCCATGGGGGAGAGGTTAAAATCCGGAAATATGAGGCGGAATATTAGAGAGGTAATGGATGAAACTAAATTGGATGAATCCACGTTAGCAGCACAAAGGCAAGAAATGGAAAGATTGCGTAGGGTCCAAGAACAGCAAAGAATAATTAGGGAGGTTCAAAGACAGATGGCGCAAGATAGGGTGATTTCTTTATTGCAAGGTGGCAATGTACCTAAAGCAGGTAAATATTTTCTTATCCGAAGAATTTCTTAATAGGATGGCATCCTTAGTAGTGGGGGAAAGTGTGTATTTCAACTTTTCTGGTAAACATCGTAATTGCTTTCAAATGTTCGTCGCATATTTTAAGACAGAAACATTTCTGGTTGTATTTCTTTTCACACAGATTGTAGTCGTCTTTCTCTGTTTCATTTTAAAATGTAGAGTTAATTAGATAACGGACAAGTTAAAAGAAATGAAGTATATTCGACGTTCACACGAATTTAAAGGATTATATACAGGTTCAAGTTTGTTGTACATTATAATTTGTGCGATACCTTTAAGGAAAAAATTGACAATAGATAATATATGACCATATAAATATACCCTCTATAGTCCGTTCGCACCTTAAAATTCAGTGTAGTTCTTATGGAAAATGCATACGCGGCTGCCATATTGTGTCAAAATTATATTTTTAGAATGTTTTAAACTCTACAATTGCCTATATGAAGAAATGACATATGGAACATAACCAACACTTCTCATATATGTTTATTGTAGTGTTATGTTACATCATAGTATTTAATATAAGTTATTTCCATATTTTCCAAATTATACGAAACGGGTTTTATTAAAATATAATTTAGGAATGTGACATTTATTCTTCTTTTAGAATTGATTCTACAATTGACTATAATAAGATGTAAACTGATTTATTTATTGAGAATAGTGTTGCAATGATATAAATAAACATTAAGAATATTAGATATAAAGGTATTGATAGTAAGGACAGGCGTAAGGGTTTTTCGAGTCAAGGCAGAACAAGTGACACCAATAAGTAAAACTTAAATACCAATTTATTTGTTGGTAATGCAGTTTTCAAAAAGTCACTATAGTACAAAATCGCGCAACGCTGCCCAGGTAGAAAGGAGATGTACATACATAAATTCTCTGTCAATAGAAAGGTACGAACAGACTATAGCTTGTCATAAAATTATTTCTTCAAAATATCTTGTTGGTAGTGAGTAGTGAATGTACTATATTGGTTTATTGACACAAAAAAGTTTACAATAAATTACAGTTTTCATTATCGAATCATACATGGGCGATCTGAAATGTTACCGGAATCAGCAAGGTTGGAGTGGATTCATTGGTCAGCAAGGCAACTTTCAAAATTTCAGACATCTATTGTTAATAGTTGTTATTTAAGAGTGTGTTTTGTGTAGTAAGTCAGCCGGTTTCGCAAAAATGAACAAAATCGAATTTCGTGCAGTGATAAAACACTTCTGGATGGCTGAGAAAACGGTCATGGAAATTCGAAATATTTTGCTAGACGTTCATGGCGGATGTATTCCATAATTGTGCGCACAAGCACAAGTAACCAACCACGCAGTGGACCTCCAAAAACCGCCACCAACAATGGAATGGTCATCAAGATTTATGATGTCGTGTTAGCCGATCGCCGATTGAAGCTGAAAAAGATAGCAGAGACAACAGGCATCTCAGAAGAACGCGCACACGAAATTTTGGATATGAAAAAGCTTTCGGCGCGATGGGTACCGCGTTCGATCACACCGTAGCAAAAACGAAATCGGGTGACCGTTTCGGAGGAGTCTCTGGCCAGGATCCAACGCAATCCAAGGGATTGCTTCATACATTTCATAACCGTGGATGAGATTTAGCTCCACCATTACATACCGGAGACCAAGGAACAGTAGAAGCAATGACTTTTATGGGCGAATCGGCTCCGAAGAAAGCAAAGACCGTTCCGTCGGCCGGAAGGTTATGGCGACCATTTTTTGGGATTCCCAAGGTGAGATCCTCATGGACTATCTGCAGAAGGGAAGGCCAATCACGGGGCAATTCTACAGCGATTTATTGACCCGATTCGATGCAGTATTGAAGGAGAAATGGTCTCGTTCGCAGCGGGAAAAAGTGTTTTTCCACCACGACAATGCACCAACTTATTCATCCCGCATCGTTGTGTCCAAATTGAATGAGTTGCGCTACGAATTAGTCTCTCATCTTTCATATTCACCGGACTTAGCTCCCAGCGAGTTTTTCCTATTCCCAAACCTGAAAAAATTATCGGGAGGAAAGAGATTTGCCTCAAATGTGGAGGTCATCGCCGCTACAGACCCCGAAACATCCTACTTTTCCGACGATTTGAAGAAACTGGAGCACCGTTTGAAAAAGTGTATTGATGCTCGAGGAGACTACATCGAGAAATAAAAATAAAAAACCACACCAATACCGTGTTTTTCTTGACGATTCCAGAAACATTTCAGGTCGTCCTCGTATACAATACAAATATTATGTAATGTCCCCCTTATTAAGTAATAAAGGACTAAATGATTTATTATGTTGTTGGGAAACCAAGTTCAGGAGTGGATATTATTTAGTAAGTAATGCAAATAATCTCAATTTAAATTCTTTTCACTTGAGGAATTAGGTAATCATAATCCTTTTATTGTATTTATAAAATGTTTATTTCAAAAGCGTTCTTGATATGCGTTAATTCCTTTGTAATGGTTCCAACTAAAATAAAGAGTAGAGACAAAATGTAAGAGGTTTGTTTGTCGAGTTTGGATATAGTGCGATTCAACCAACGCGGAAAATATCTGCGTATATTTTCAGTGGTTTAAAAGAAATTGTCATATGTTCTTTAATTGAGTTTAATTGTGCCAATGTAATACAAAACGCCGATTATAGTGCCATTTACTTCATTTTTAACGAGAATGCAATAGTATTCATATATTCTTTAATACAACCATAGTTAGAAGCTAATTAAGAAAGATTTTTTCTGTTAAATATTTAGAGTCTTGTCTCTCTTTATTTTTAATTAACGTATAAATTTAATTTGAAAGCTTGACAGTGCTATACAGGATGTCCATGAAATAAAATTAAAAAAATATATGAAAAATGGAAAGATCTAATTTTATTAAACTTAAATCCAAAATATTTTGCGAAAATTCTTTCGTAGTCGGGAAAAATTTTTTTTTTATTCACAGCCGAAAAATTCGTACGTAAGCATGTTATTGAACTCTTTAGTATGCCGTTTGAAAGGTAAACAGTGACATCGACAACTCTGTTATTGCAGTATATGCAATCTGCGTGTATGATTGAATGGATGTATTATGTATACACATTCTGGATCCATAAGCGGCACATATTGCAGTTTCCTAGAATTTTTTTTAATTCTGACGTTTGCGTCGTGGCTCAAAATTTTTGAATTTATGTTCTATGTAATTGCACCTTTTCATTTTCCGTACTTTTTATTTTACTTCAAAGTCACCCTGTATAATAAGATTATTTTTAGAATCGACCCATTATTATTGTTGCTGTCGAAATACTGTATAACAAAAAATCAGTAATATACTTGTTTCTTCATGTTTAATTGCAGGCACATCCGGAGCTAGAATCGGTAATACGGTAGTAGTAAAACTGCCAAACGGGCAAACTAAAACCATGACAAAACTAAACAAAAAGCCCTTAGAATTAATGAAAGTACCTAAGAACGCCATACCACCGCACAAAGCTAAAGGTTTGATAGCTCTCAGAAAGCCCCCAGGAAACCTTACTCCCTCGGTTAGTATAGCTCCCGTGATGAAAAGGGGTCTCCAACATTTCCAGAGAGCACCCAGCGATACCGACAGTGAAAATGAAGAAATGTCACTGATGAGGCGGCCGATACCCCGGCCGAAACGTAGGTTTTACGTTTAATCATATTTCAGTGCAGAAATAAACAAAAAGTTATTACAGCAAAGGATCCGGTCACCACAATAGATATATCATCCGATGACGACTGCATCGTTGTATCCGAATCCGAAAATGATCCAGCGGACGATGTAGACGAAGATCCCAGCAACTCCGGGATGCATACGAACGATGAATTCAATCAACCGGACGAACAAGGTCGAGTTGTTGTTAATATCGGACATCCTGACGGTGAACCTGACATATACCTAGCACCTCAGATCGCTCGCATCATTAAACCTCACCAAATCGGAGGAATAAGATTCCTTTTCGATAACGTCGTTGAAAGCGTAAGCAGGTTCGAAACGTCGACAGGTTTCGGATGTATATTAGCCCATTCGATGGGGTTAGGAAAGACTTTACAAGTGGTCTCGTTCACCGACATATTCCTCAGGAATACACCGGCTAGGACGATTCTATGCATCATGCCTATAAATACGCTGCAGAATTGGATGGCCGAGTATAACATGTGGTTGCCGACAGAGGAAGGGGTCGTAAATAGTCCACTTAACGCTCACGGTGAAGTGAGATCCCGTAATTTCAATTTACACGTGTTAAACGATAGTCACAAGACATTGGCAGCTAGAGCTAAGGTGATAAACGAATGGAAAAGTGGTGGAGGTGTTCTGCTTATCGGATATGAGCAGTATAGATTGTTGTCGCTGAGAAAACATCCGAAATCTAGGAAGAAGCCTGTGCAACAGGAACCTGTCGATGATGATAAGAATAAGCTGTTGTTTGATGGTAAGATTTAATTGGACATGTTTCTATAGGCTCCGTGGGCATCATTTTAATATTTCAAACGTTTATTCTCCTGTACCTATACTCCATTTTTTAATTCAGAGGAGAGTCTGAATTGAAGCGCTAAACAGAAGGCTGGTCAGTTTTCGTCCAAAATTACACCAGTTCGATATATTGCCAGCGGTCGCCATATTGTTACAACAGCTGATTGATGTTTAGATTGAGAGTGTGTTTGTATACAGTTTTCTCTCTAAATTCGCGTTGTTATAATAAAAAAAGTTCTTTTGAGAACTAATCGGCTGACATATTCTCCGTGTAAAACATTTTCACAGCGTTTTTCGTGGATATGTGACTACTTCTGGAACCCAAATACCTCCGTTGAGAAAGCGAAAATATCTGAGTTTATGACATCTACCTTTGATAGAGAAGCAAAATATATTGAATGTATTCAAAAAACTTCGAACTGATAAGCCGGTAATGAGAATTACTGCTATTGTTGCAAGAATATTCAGCATGGTAGGTTGGTGTTACATTACCATCATTATACATATTATAATGTTATCTTATTTTTAGGTGTGGCACAGTCTACTGTCGTACCATAAACGAATACAAGGACAAAGGGCAAGTTACCCCACCAAAGCAAACTTCTTGAAGATATTCTTTAATTGCTGATTACGATGAAACTGCGAAGAATTCTGTAAGGCAATTAATTCATAGTTTTTTTTTTATAAAAATGAACTTCCTACATTTGATAAAGTGCTGAATCAAATAAAACAGCGCGATGATTTGCCACAAATGAGCCGTTCAATATTGTACAAATTTATTAAAATGATAAACTTCAGGTTAGTGCCGAGGTTCTAACTAACACGCAACATAGTTTGAGTATAGCCGCTCAAATATATACAGCTGTGGCCATATGTATTCGCCACCCTTTTTTGTTTTTTATTCCGGCGAATATATATATATATAAGAAAATTGATCGATGAAAATGTTTCATTGTGAGTGTATGCAGATATATACAGATATTGCTTAATATTTGGTAGCTCCTCCCTGGACTTTTATCACCGCACGAATTCGTCGGGGCATACTGCTCACTAAGTTGTAGCACTGTTCGGGGGTGATTTTATTCCACTCTTCGAATGTTTTTGTTTTTAAGCATTGCTTTGTGGTAGATGAGTATTTAGCTACATTTCGCTTTAAAATGTACCATAAATGCTCAATTGGCGATAAGTCCGGGGATTTTGCCGGCCATTCCAGGACCCGCACGTTATTTTCCTCGAACCAGCGCATTACTTCGCGAGATTTATGGCACGGTGCATTATCTTGTTGGAAGTAATACTCTGGCTCATCATTATCGAATAATTTTAACGCACACGGTTCCAGAACTTCTTCCAACATGTCGATGTACGTCCGACTTTTCATTCGGCCCTTGCAGACGAACGGTTCTCCGACGCCTGTTACACTCATGGAACCCCAAACCATTATGCTACCACCCCCAAACTTGACAGTCGGGATGATACAGTCTGAATGGAAGGCCTCTCCTCGCCTGCGTCGCACGTATTGAGGCCCAGGTTTACCACAAAGCTACCAACAAAAAACATGAACACTGTTACATTTTGGAACCCACTAAAAAGAATAAAAACACTGTAGATACCAGGAATTGAATACATAATACCGCAAATACAATAATTATGTATTACCTACCTCAGTATTTGACTCGTCCACATAACATTGGCCCAATTGTCAATGGTCCAGTCGCGGTGGCTTTTAGCCCACAGCAGTCTCTTTTTCTTTTGTTGCGGAGACAACCGTGGTTTATGTCGAGCTTTGTATCCACCTAAATTTAATTCACAAAGGCGTCTTCTAACCGTGCGAGGAGAAATAGCAACATTATGTAGCCGGAAAAGCTCACTGGAAAGCTGTTTAGACCCTTTCTTCCGGTCTCGTAAAGACATCCGCTCTAAGACTCGCTCATCTCTGCTAGTTGTCTTCCTTTTCCGACCAGTTTTCGGTTTGTTTGTCAAAGATCCACTCTCTTTGTATCGTTTTATCGTCATTCTAACTGTCGATCGCGCACATTTCACCTGTCGGGCAATAGCAGACACCGACAACCCTTGCTTTTCTAACACCACAATTTGTCCTCGCTCTACCTCCGTCAATTCGCGTTTTCGGCATTACTTTTTATTGTATACTATCGTATTACACAGACACAATATCTTCACTCTAACTAGCTCAACCTTACTCTTACAACTTTTAAGAGAGACTGAAGAAATATTCAGAAATTACAATTTTACGTCTATTTTCTAATTTACTCAGAATGGCCTACAATAAACCATTAAACCCTCATTACCAGGTACCTAGTTAAGTCCATCATCGACCCTGCTTCTTAGAAATACAATAATATTTGTGTAACACGTTCAAAACGAGAGTGGCGAATACATATGGCCACAGCTGTATTTTACACGCCTGATATGTTAGAATAAGTATAATTATTACTGCAGATACTTGAAGAGAGATCGAAAAATTGTTTTTGATAGAACGTGATCATATAATCAGGCGGAGAAAAAAGTATTTGATGACAATAAAAGATTATCGTCGTCGAAATCGGACAATTTATTATTTAGACGAAATATGGTTAAACCAGGAAGGAACATGGAAGGTCATACCAAACAAAAAGTTTGGGTAGATAATAATATTAAAAGTCGACGGCAAGCGTTTAATGAAGGACTGACTACAGGCTTACGTAATCCTGCAGGAAAAACGTTTCATTATTTTGCACATAGGATCAGTAGTTTTGTGGAAAATGGCTTATTGCTTTTCGAAGATAAAAAACAACCGATGATCATGAAAAATGCCGACGTGTTTGAAAGATCGTTTTATTAAATATTGACAGTACTGCCAGACAATGCTGTTATTGTTATGGACAATGCTACATATTACAGTCGAAAAATTGAAAATATTCTCACGACATCTAGAACTCGATATGCTGATTTGGTTGAAATCAAAAAATATTGAGTACGATGAAGTGATGGTTCGATCTGAACTTGCAGAAGTTGCAACAAGACTGTGTTAAGGTTACCACCTTATCACTGCGAACTCAACCCAATTGAGTTGGTATGGGCTGAAATAGAAAATGAAGTGGCAAGAATATCTCATTTAAATTAGCAGATGTAAGGGCAGGCTAACTAAAAGGCAATCCAGAATGTCACTACAGACAATTGGAAGAAATTTGTAGAACATGTGATTAAAGAAGAAAGAAAATGTGTGAATTAGATGGTTTAATTGATGATATTATAGAGCCATTTATTATATCAGTGGGCAAAGATAATAGTTCAAGTGAAATGGAAAGTGATAATGAATAATTATTTTAGAAGGTAGTGTAATGCATTAATATGTATTTAAGGTCAATTTATTGTTTAATAAGTATATGCTACATTGAATATTACTCTAAGTTATTGTTCGCTTGTAAATAATTATATCAAAATAAGAATTATAGTAGAATCTAGCAACATTTAGAAACTTCCATTAAGAAAGGTACGATGTATAAATTTGAAATCTAGTATGATGTGTATTTGATCAATAAATATTATTCTGCATTGTTTTCTATATTAAATTAATTAATTATTTTTCTAATGAGTAATGAATATGTAATTAATTACGTAACTACAATTTATATAAAATCCTAGCTAGTTTTTGAAGCTGCCGCCAAAAAGTAACTTCCATCTTTTTTAAAGTTACTTTTCATTTTACTCCGAATTAAAAAATGAAGTACAGTGTTAATTATTTTGAAGGCCATGTGTTTTATGTTATAGTGTGTTAATACGATTTATAATATTTTCTTAGACTTTCGCGTACAGTGTCGTCCATATTCGATTCAGTCTCAGCCCATCGTTTCTGTTGATGTTATTTTTGTATATTTCGATGGTTTCCCTGTTTAATCGGTTATAGTAGTTCTTAGCTAATATTAGAACTTTTGTATCTTCGAATCTAATCGTATGATTCGGGGCCGAGCAGATATGTTAGGCAATGGTTGATTTGTCTATTTGTTTCAACCGCACATTCCTTTCGTTTTCCTTCTTTCTAGTGTTGATCGAATGTGTTGTTGTGCCAATATACATTTTGTCGCATGTGCACAGTAAGCTACACAGCATACTTCGGGTGTTGATAAGGGGTCCCTCTTTTCTTTGACCTGTCGTAGCAAGCTAGATATTTTTCGTGTTAGAGTAAATCCGTACGGATGTTGAAACGCTCAGGCACTCGTCCTATGCTGTGTATCGTGTTGTTTATATACGATAAGTATGCTGTGGCTAACGTTTCTGTTTCCCGATCATTTTTGTGTGTGGGTCGAGGTTTACTTGTGATGGCGTAATTGATTATATTCCCAGGGTAACCGTTGCACCGCAGCGCTTGTCTTAGGTGGTCTAATTCCTTCTGTAGCTATTCTTCGCTGCATACTCTGCGTGCTCGTTCGACTAGTTTGCGCACCACACTATTCTTCTGAGGACGGTGGTGGTTCGAATTATTGTGTAGATAACGGTCTGTATGTGAAAGTTTCCTGAACACACTAGATGCTGCCGATACTTGGTCCGTATTGACAAGAACGTCCAGAAAAGGCAATACTCCGTTTTGTTCTAGCTCCATCGTGAATTCAATGTTATCTTCCATGTGGCTAAACGACAAATGCATCATCCACGTACCCGTAGGTTTGTCCACTACTGTTTCGATAGCTAAGCTCTCAAACCGCTCCATAAAGAGATTAGATACCATAGCACTTAATTGGCTTGCAATTGCTACTCAGTCCGTTTGTTCGTAGGAACTGCCATCCCATACAAAGTAGCTGGTCGTGAGGGAATGTTTAAAAAGCTACGTTATATCTGGCAGGAATAAATCGGCAATGTATCGCAGTGTGTCTACCAACGGTACTTTTGTGAACAACGATACTACAACAAAACTCGCTAGGATATCACTTGGGTTGAACTGTATCTTCCGGAGTTTTTCTACGAAGTGCACTGAATCGTGAATATAACTAGGTTTTTCGCCTATGTAGGATTGCAGTAGGGTAGTTAGGAGGTTAGCTAACAGGTACATCGGTGCGCTTGTAGCGTCCACTACCGGTCGAAATGGCACATGCGCTTATGAATTTTGAGTAAGCCGTGTAACTTCGACGGTAGCACTTCTGTTGCTGTGACTTGTTTCATCACGTCATCCGGAAGTGATAATACTTTAACCAATCTGTTTGTTTCTCTTACTACTGACGACGTGGGATCTCTGACGTGTTATGTACGTTAGCAGTCCAAGTTGATCTTCTGTTTGTACTCCTCTGCATTTATTATAACCGTGACGTTGCCCTTGTTCGCTTGTATGATCGTTAGTGATTCATCCTGTTCCAGTTGCTTTAAGGTTTTTCATTCTGCAGGAGAGATATTTCTTTTTGATAGTTTGAATGTTCGTAATATGCGTGCAATATCTGTACGAAGCGCGTTTTCCTCCGTCGGAGGCAGGCATCTTTGCTATGATGGCTTGGCGGAGAAGAGGAGCATACTCTAGGCAGCAACAACGTGCACGAAGCTAGCACCTTTGAAAATGTGAACCGCAGTTCGCGAAACATCAGGAAAACCTAACAACCGCTACGACTGTGATTTATAATATGCTTATCGCTGGACCTTATAACTAAAAAAGAAATCCGTTTTGGATGTCCATTTACGAAAACGCAATCTCTTGAGCTCACGATGGCTAACTTTGTATATCTTTAATATACTTTGTACTAATCTACAGAATTCGTGTTTCCTTTTTTTTATTTTGTTACGTGAATAAATATTTCTTGCATTTTTTGCCTTCGTGTTAAAATTAAAGTTACTTTCTTGTTGAAAATAATTCAAGTGTGCAAACTCCCCCAAGCGGAATAGAACTTGTCTAACATTCATAAATATTGTAATGAAAACTATTAATCAAATATCGTAATTTATCTTCAATATTGCAGAAGTTCACGAAGCTTTAGTCAAGCCCGGTCCAGATCTCGTAATTTGCGATGAAGGTCACAGGATTAAAAATTCCCATGCGTCGATATCACAAGCATTGAAACAAATGAGAACCAAACGTAGGATTGTACTAACCGGTTATCCTCTGCAAAATAACTTAATGGAGTATTGGTGCATGGTCGACTTTGTCAGACCTAATTACTTGGGCACAAAAACGGAGTTCTGCAACATGTTTGAACGTCCCATTCAGAACGGTCAATGTATCGATTCAACTGAATCCGATATTAAACTAATGAGATATAGAGCGCACGTACTTCACTCCCTTTTAGTTGGATTCGTACAGAGGCGATCACATACAGTACTACAAACTGCTCTGCCGCAGAAAGAAGAATATGTATTACTAGTTCGGATGACAGATTTCCAAAGGACATTATACGAGACGTTCATGAATGAGGTTGTACGAACTCAAACCGTTCCAAATCCGTTAAAAGCATTCGCTGTGTGCTGTAAGATATGGAACCATCCAGACGTACTTTATTACTTTTTGAAGAAACAAGCAGGGGGAGAAGCTGTCGATATAGACTTGGAGGAGGTATCGAACTCTACAGCTTCTTCGAATGATTCCGCAGCTAAAACCAAGAAAGGATCGAAAAAACCAACGGGTAAAGGGAGGAATTCCGGAAAACCGGCTGCTTCCGTTACGCCCTATAATTCCTCGGGTGATACTACCACTAAGGCATCTCAGAAGGGGAAGAATTCTAAGAACAATGCGAATAATAACGCGAATCAGGCTCAAAATACTCCCAGCAACTCCCAAAATACACCACCAAACGTTCCGCCAGCAGGGAATTCAAATCCGCCGAACTTTAATCAGAATAATCAAACGCCTACGTATGGAGAAGCCGCTCCTGCGAATTACCAAAATAACAATTTAAACCAGGGCTTCAATCAAAATAAACCACAGGATGCAGGGTTTTTGCCGAATAATAACAATGGTCCCAATACGTCTCCTGGTTTTCAACCTAAAATGGATTATAATAACTTCTGTACTCAAAGTCAATCTAACAATCAATCTGGAAACTTTTCGCAGAATCCACCAAGCAATTTCAGTGACAGCGGATTTTCTCAGCAGAGTATGGAGTATTCTCAGAACAGCCAAGGAAATAGTTTCTCAACTACACCCTCTGCGACTCCCAATCCGCCGAGTAATTTAAGCCAAGACAGTAACTTTAGCACTTATACGCAGACAAGCACAAATCAGAGGTTTCCACCCAATCAATCGAATTTTGTTCCAAATCAGTATCCGCCTACACCGCAAGCAAATACATTTACATCGCCTCCAACTCCGATAAAAACGGAAGAATTTCCACCTGGTAATTTTCAATCAGAGGGCTTTAAGAGCCCTCCAGGACATTTCCCAACTTCAACTAATAGTTTTCCGGAAACTTCAAATCAGAGTTTTCCGATGCCTTCTCCGAATCCGAGTTATTCATCGGACACGTCTGGATATTCCTCGAACAGTAATCAAAATAGTAATTTTCCGCAGAATATACCACCGCAAAGTCCAAATTTTGCTGGAAATAATACACAAAACACAAGTTATCCTCAGCCAAATACGAATTACCAACAAAATCAAGGATCTAATATGCCACCTGGAAATCAGACTAATACTTTTCCTGCTGGACCGAATCAGAGTCCTAATTATCCTCAGAATAGCGGGCAAGGCAATAATTTTGCCTCTAATCAAGGTCAAAACTTCCCTGCTAATAATCAAGCTTTTCCACCAAATACTCAAAATACCAATTTCGCTCAAAATAGCCAAGGTAATAGCTTCAACCAAAATCCCAATTTTAACAATACCAATAATCAGACTTCAAACTTTCCGGGGAACAATCCACCGCCAAATTTCTCGGCTAATAACCAAAATTCGAACTTTGTACCATCAAACAATACTAGTTTTCCTCCGAATCAAAGTTCTAACCAATCACCTGCGGCTCAAAACAACTTTCAACCTCCAAGCAACCAAAATATAGCTTTCCCAAATAATCAGAGTCATGGATTTGGGTCGAATGGTACATCGACGTTTCCTCAAGTCAACCAAAGCTCGAATTTTCCTCCTCAAATACAAACTGGTAATTTTGGATCGAGCACGCCTAGTAGCAGCTATTCTTCAACTTCGCCTGGTGGTAATTTTCCTCCGAATCAGATATTGCCACCACCCGAGCAGTCACCTGGATTCAGGCAAAATACCCATGGGAACGTCCCATCGAGCGGTAACTTCAATCAGAATCAACCGAATACGTTTAACCCTACTTTCGAGCAGGGTTATAACCAGAACAATCACCATCAGGGAGGATTCGTGACCAATCAGAACACCGGGTCTGCAACTGCGCCTCATGTACCATCAGGAAACAATTTTCATAGTCAACAAGGGAGTTTTCCAACAAATCAACAGGGTAACTTTGCACAAGGAAATTATCCAAATAACGAATCGCCTACAAATCAAAACTTTCCGCCTCCTGGAACGCCAGGTGTATCTCCATCGCCTACTCCGAATTTTCAAGCAAATGCTGGATTTACCAACAATAACGCATCGTCAAATTTTGCTTCTAATAGTGGCGGGAAAAATTTCTCGACTAATGCAAATGATACTGTCGGACCAAATACTCAAAGAAGTTACATGCAAAATAACAATTTCCCTCCACAGAATCAACCCAATAGCTTTCCTTCGTCAAATCCAAATCAACCTCAATTCCCACCTAATTCAAATCAAGTTCAAAGCTTTACACCGACCAACGCATCTCCTAATTTCCAATCGAACTCTAATAAAACAAATTTTCCACCGAATGCAAATCAATCCCCAGTCAATTTTCCAACGAACATTAATCAACCAACAAACTTCCCTGCGAATACTAATCAGCATCATCAAAATGTTCCGGCAAGTCCTAACCAGCCACAGAATTTTCCAGCTAATCCCAATCAGACTCAAAATTTTCCAACTAATTCTAATCAGCCTCAAAATTTTCCAGCCAATCCTAATCAGTCTCAGAATTTCCCAACTAATCCTAATCAATCGCAGAATTTTCCTGTTAATTCTAACCAATCCCAGAATTTCCCAGTTAGCCCTAATCAATCTCAGAATTTTCCGGTTAGCCCTAATCAATCACAAAATTTCCCAATTAGTCCTAATCAATCCCATAATTTTCCAGCGAACTCCAATCAATCGCAAACTGCTTTTCCACGTCCAAACTTTCCTTCCAATACCAACCAATCCTCAAATTTCCCAAATTCGACTCAGCCACAAAATTTTCCTTCAAATATGAATCAAACTCAGAGTTTTTCTCCGAATATAAATCAATCGCAAAGTCAACATACTTTCAACCAATCGGCCAATTTTCAACAGAATGCTAATCAACCTCCTAACTTCAATGCAAACGCGAGCCAATCAACTGGTTTCCAACCTTCAAATACAAGTCAATCAAGTGGTTTCCAACCTCCAAATACAAGTCAGGTGTCTACCTTTCCTTCGCCAAATTCAAGTCAACCACATGGGAACTTTCCACCACCAACAGGTCCTCCAAATCAGCAGGGATTGTGCAACTTCACTCCTGGTAATCAACAGAATTTCCCTCCGAATAAACAAGGAAACTTTCAATCTAATCAACCGGGAAATCAATTGAGCCAGCACGGTAGTTTCTCAGGTGATCAACCTGCTTTTCCACCAAATAATCAGCAAGGAAATTTGGCTGCAAATCAATCTGGAAATTTTCCGTCGAACACTCAGCAAAATAATTTCCCTCTGCAGAATAATCAACAGGGGGGTTTTCTAACAAATAATGTTGGTAATCAAGGAACTTTCTCTAACAATTCACAAGGGAATTTCTCGAATAATAGCAACCAACAATCGGTTAATTTTCCTTCGAATAGCAATCAAGGAAACTTTCCACAAAATACTACTCAAGCGGGCACTTTCCCACCAAACTCAAGCACAAGTCAACCACAAACGCAAGGGCAAAGTTTTCAACAGCCTGCTAATTTCCAAAACTTTCCACCTCAGTCGCCGCAACAGCCACAGCAACAACCTCAAGGATTTTGGAATCAGGATCCCAATTTTAAGCAACCGAATGACAGCTATAATAACTTTAGGCCACCTTTCAACACGAATCAATCTTGGATCAAGAAAGAAGATCATAAGCCAATAATTAATAGTCCTATTAAATTAGAGGGTGGTTCTTCAGAGTCAAAACCTAAAATTAATATCATCAGTGATATTAAGTTGAGCAGTGGGGGTGCCTTTGATATGAAAAAGATAAATATCCTCAGCGATATCAAATTAGACCCTAAAAAGGAATTTGAAGAATTGAAAGAAGAAAAGGTGGAAATTAAAAATACAAAACAGGACCCTCCAAAGCAAGATCAATCTGAAGATGATGTGAAGATCGTGAATGAACCAGTTCCTCCGGCTAAAGCGGCTACTAAAGAAGATACTGGTATACCATATGATTGGGTAAGGCTTTTAAACGGTTTTGTAAGCTTCCGTCTATTAGTTTAGCTTTTTTTTTTCTTTAGGCTATCGAGCTCTTGAAGGATTACGTTCCTGGAATTATCGAAAACTCTGCAAAGATGGAGATACTCTTTTGCATTATTAAAGAAAGTATCGCATTGGGTGATAGACTTTTGGTATTCAGTCAATCTCTAATTACCTTGGATCTCATCGAGCAATTTTTGCAAATGAACGTGTGTCCGGGAGAGACACACAATTGGGCTAAAAATGTGAATTATTACCGTAAGTTTTACCATGATACCATCTTTCCATGAGGTAATTTAATTTCTTGTAGGTTTGGATGGTTCAACGAGCGCTTTAGAAAGAGAAAAGTTAATAAACGAGTTCAACTCCAACCCAAAGATATATCTGTTCTTGGTATCGACAAGGGCCGGATCGTTGGGTATAAACTTGATTGGTGCTAATAGGGTTGTGGTATTAGACGCTTCATGGAACCCCTGTCATGATACTCAAGCCGTCTGCCGCGTCTATAGATACGGACAGAGGAAGCCGTGCTTTGTATATAGATTAGTCGTAGATAATTGCTTGGAGAAGAAGATATACGATCGTCAGATCAATAAGCAAGGTCATCTCTAAGACGTCTTTGAAAAATCAATTTTCTAATTCAGATTCTTCATTTTTAAACAGGTATGTCAGATCGTGTTGTAGATGAGTGCAATCCGGACGCCCATCTCACCATGAAAGATGTCAGCACCCTGTGTTGGGATGACGCGGAAGAGGCAGAAGTAAAAGACTGGTCTCACTGCAAGGACAACTACATAGATGTCGTATTGCAAAAGGTGTTGGTACAATATGGGACTCGCCTGAATAAAGAACCTTTCCAACATGAATCTCTTCTCGTGGATAGAAAAGATAAGCAGTTGTCTCAGCAAGAGAAGCGGCTCGCTAAGAAGGGTTACGAGCGAGAGAAACAAGCGGCTAGGCAGCCCGCCTATAGCGTTGGTTCGATGGCACGCGGCCATCGGCCTGTTGCATCCGTCAGACCGATGCAACAAGGTAAATTATAATCAATTAACCTAGAATCATTTTTATTACAGCTTTTATTATTACATCATAGGCGGTGAGCGTCCAAGTAGATGGATCCCAGCAGAACACTGGCAACGCCAAGGAATGACTGCGCAAGAGATGACATTACCGCTAGATGTCGTTATACCAACGAATCATTCCGATAAGAACAGCATTGTATTGAAAGCAGGACAAAAGGTTCTCGTTCTTAAATCGCCTAAAGGCGTTTACATGCAGTTGGAAAGCGGAAAAATCGTAGCGGTTAAAACCGCCATCAAGGTACGCGGTAAAGTCGAAGATGACGTAGGCAAAGTCAAAGCGACGATCCCGCCATCTATCAAGAACAATACCGCTCTCTCGGTGATTCCTCAAAAGCGAGCTGTACGTCCGTTCACTCCGAACATGACCAAGTTCAATATGCGCAGTGTCAAGCAGAACGTACCGAATCTAGTTTCGCGAATACAGAGTGTTGCGAAACGTGTGCAGACAGCGAAAACTAAACCTTATCAGATCGGGCAAGAAATTGCGAGGGCTGTCAATCAAGCTAAGAGCGAAACTGAATCTCATCCAAGTAGCAGTGACGAAGAACGTGTTCATGTAGAAAAAAGACATTTTAATTTCGGTAAAGACTCCGGCTTAACCATCGAGCCAAGGATGAAAGGGAGCGCAGATACTTCTAGGAGTAATTCGTTGGATAGGAGGGACTTGTCTAGCTCGGAGATTGAAGTTGAGATGCATACTGGAACCAGGTCGAAGAACTACAAGTCAAAAGGTTCGAAGAATTCAAGTTCTGCACTTGAGAGGCTTGAAAGATCTGCTTCGAACATGATGTCCGAATCCAAGCAAACTTTCCAGGTATAACGGTTCTAGTTTAATTCATTTATTTATCCTATTCATTGTAAATGTAAACATGTTTTTCGTTAGGAAACGTTGGATAGCATCACTAGCACCTATCCAGAAGAAGAAAAATTATCCGATACAAGCTCACATGCATCAACAACTCATTCCGCCAATCAATCTTCTCAAAGCATATCATCTACCACTTCCGATCAGGACGTCATTCCAGTTGAAGATCAACCTTACCAATCCGAATCAGAAGCCACGCCCTCAACAGCACCAGCCGAATCCGGCAAAAGCGACATTCCAGCTCCGGAATATGGCTATAACAATTACTACGGTTACAATCACATGCAACCTTATCCTCCACCTCCGCAAGGTTATCCTGGATATCCCCAGCCGCCTTTATATGACATGATGGGATATCCGCAACCGCAACAGCCGCAATACAACTACGGAATGTATCCGCCACAGAATTATCCGCCGCAACATCAGTATCCACCGCAAGCACCGTACGATTATGGACAACCCCCACCGCAGGGTCCTGTTTACCCGGGATATGCCCCATATCCTCCGCAGCAATATCCACCACCTCCACAAGGGATGTATCCTCCTCCCGGCGCTCCACCGCCGGCTGGATATCCGGATTATCAATATCCACCCCCGCCACACGCAGCAGGTCCCCCACCACCGCCAGCTGCGCCGTATTACCCTGGACATTAAGTAAAATTAGATATTTGTAGTGCAATGAATCCTATAATTTGAGTATTATCGATAAATATACACAGGGTGATTGAAATCGATTATTTTAGGTTGGTAATATTGAGTGAAGTTAGAATTTGTTGTTTGAAATCGGTTTAAACAAGTAGGTTAAGTATGACGTAATTAAGTTTAAACCTTAAACTATAGTTGAATAGTATAGTTTTGTTTAGAGTTTAAGTTTAATTATGAAATGGTTTTCTTTTGTGTAATTGTTTGTCTTGTAGATGTGATATAAGAATTTTTAAGCACATATTCAATTTTTCTGTCATAGTAACTTATAGGTTAAATTTCAGTATTTTTCAAGATATAGGGAAATTGTATCTTACCTAGTACGTAACCTATAATATTGGCGATTAGCAAATAACAATAAGTTAGGAATAGGTATTGACTGATGGAGAGAAATCAAAAAATCCACTGGATAGAGATCTTTCACGTTACCAACTTAAATTAATTGATTTGGTCATGCGCACATGCCGTGTGTACAGAAGACAAAAACAAGCAAGTGTCGTATACTACATTAACTTGTCCGTTTTTAAGAAGAAACAAAACGTAATGTCGGTTAGCACCGTTTTGCTAATATCTCTAGTGATTTAGCGTTCTTACTCATGCTAATATTACGAACTGAATATTTTTCGAAGGATACAAGTTGTCTACGTGACATGTGTAGTACGATAGCTAACTCTATTTCGCTTTTAGCTACATGTATAAGCCGTATAAGTGTTTTTCTTTTAATATTTCTTCTCCTTCAACCCACTCCTATTTTTCTTTTTTACAAATAGATCGTTTTTCTATTTAATTGGTTAGGTTGATTCTACCATATAAATGAACTGATTTTTTTACTTAAACAAGATATATATCTATTATTATATTACAAATATAAACAAAAAAGTGATGTTTTTGTAGTAGTGACTATATATTTCAGTTTTATGCATAATAATTAACTATTATAAAGTAGTGTTTTGTTTTTTTTTCTACGATGCATTTATATCTCAAACCGTACGTTGTATTATTGTTATATCTTTTTTCATTCATTCGTTCATTTATGCTCTAAATTATGGCGATTTTATTTACATCTTTTATTATAATAATTATTATTGTATAATTAATTTAATTTTTTCTATGCTAATTAATTAAGTCGAAATCATTTATTATAATTATACTGAGAAAAATTCGAAAAACCGTTTTCGTGTGAGAGTTCCTTTATTGTTTTTTTTTTTTTTATATTTTTAGAACGAAATTTTTATCTATCTGTGTATATATACTTATATAGGAAAGGATTTTTTTTTACAAAATTCGATCTAATTTTGGATACATACATATTACATAATATATCATGAGACATTGAATTGATGTTAACGCGCAGGATATCTTTTCCTTTTTTTTTTGGTTTCCTTTTTATCTATCGATAAGAGAAATTTGTGTAAATATATGAAATAAATATATATTATTAGTACGTATTACATAAACTGATGTTTTCATTACCATACTCGCTGTATCATGAATATAAAGTTACATAATACCTGCTCGATATCGGCTACATTTTACTCAAATTCAGTTTTATGAATCCTGCAATCGTTGGATTTTAAATAAAGATAAATAAATATAAAGAATATGAGAAGCCGTGGATATCGAGACCTAACTTCATTGGCTGAAAAGAATGAAGAAGTTTTACGTTCCGGAATGGAGATTACCAAGAAGAGGTCAATTACAGTATGATTTTCATCGGGCAAAAGACGATTACGAATCAAATAAAGGCAGAGTTAAAAGATCAAAAAATATAGCTGAGATAGATGCAAGGAAGAATCGTATTTTAAATGTGTTTCTTTTCTTTTATGTAGTTGAATACTACAGAAGACAAACTCGGAAAGGATAGTAGAAACTACAGAAAATACCTTTCGGAAGTTCAATATATCAGTAATAATAATACCAACTTATAATGTTGGTTACAGATGGTGGTTCGAACATGGTTAAAGCTGGAAAGTTACTAAAACAATCTTATCCTCAATTGATTCATGTATCCTGTTTGCTCCATGCATGTCACCTTGCAGCTGAATTTATTTGAAACAGTTATCCAAAAGTAGATCAATTTATAGTTTCTACCAAAAAAAAATTAAATCTCCAAAATGCATTCGTAAGTCCAGACATTCCTCAATCACTACTCCCGATATTGGGGGGTGTGCTTGAAAGCTGTTTTATGTTACGAGACATTTTTACACATTATTAAATCTAAATTAAATTTAAACCCGCAACAAACCAAAGCAATTTGGTTTCAGATACCGAATTCCTTACTCAAATGGAACGAATTTCCGAAAATTATTCAATACTTTTTCAACTTGATCATTTCCATTTAAAATTCTAGGGCAAGGGTTTTTACGTCGGAAATAAAAGAATTTTGAAAAATCTTGATGTCATTTGTAATTGCATCAGAATCTGAAAAACGATGCTCAAAATTTATTTTTAAAGCATTCAAAATTTGAATTGCAAAATCTACCGGAAATGTAGCGTAAGTTTGCTGACTGAATGTTTAGCATGCATTAAAATGTGGTACATTTTTTTTAGAATTAAAACAATTTTTTGTCGGAAGGATTTAATATAAGTGTATAAATCAGACAGAAGCTGCTTTTTTCCTTGTAACTTTAAATGAAGGTCATTTATACGTTCAGTTAAATCTAAAGTAATAACTTCAAAAACTACTCATTATTTTGTAACTTAGCTAGGGGCATAGGAAATTAATCCTTCAAATAGCAATTGACGTCAATCTATATATAAACTTAGCTTGGACTAAACTTATGTCCTATATATAATCATATTTAAATTAGCTACAAAGATTATCGGAACATTTTATGGAATGCAAACTACGCCGATCTAAAGGTATATGACTACACCAATTTTAGTACATGGAATTTCCATTCTATTCTGATGTTCCTATGGCAAGGGAACCATTCTTTCCTTTCGAAATACTGTCCAATTCTCGGCTGTCTCGTGTATTTATACTAGCAGAACTTTTCTGGAACATGGTCTAGCTCTGATATTTGCTATAAGATGGCTTTGTAAATGTTTTTATGTAATCCCGCGGTTTCCCATTAGATGTTACTGTACCACGGCAGCATGATGAATTCCGATTTACACAACTCAATTTTCACATTAAACATATTTGGCGGCAAGTAATTGAGACAGTGTCGGCCTTAACCTGAAAAGTTTGGAGAATCCTGGTCTATACATATATTTCAATGAATGAACTCAATAAATCAAAATAAAATAACATAAAATAGCCGTAAACTTCGCTAATTTCATGAAACCTCATCGTATAGAATAGATTACCTATCTGCAATAATAATAATAATAATAATAATAATAATAAATTAGGTATTGCTGGTCATCATTTCCACATCGCTGTTCCTAATTGCAAGGATAAATAGTTTTGTGTATTGTATTAGCCGATATATGTTCCATATCGTATGTTTCTCTATAATTGTGATTTATGCGCTATCTATCGTACATTATTCTTGACAGATCCACCAAAAGGCTGGATCTGAAAATGTCTGCTTACTGCTTCAGGGTTGAGTTGTGTAATATAATTATACACCATTGCAATTACAAATAATAAAGCTAAAAATTCTATAAAATGTAATATGTAAATATATAAGCAAATCTCTTTCTAGATATTTTTTTCTGTTAATGAATATGTATATCAGATATGTTGAGTAACTAGTAAGTTTCAAAATTAGTGTTTTATGGAATCTAGAATTATTTTCTGTTATAATTAAGATACCAGGCAATTTACATTAAAGAACCTGTAAAATTAATGCTTTTTGATGTAAATTTCCTTAATTTGATTATTTTCAAATCAAGAGAAGTAGAGGTCATCACCGTTTACAATTTATAACATCTTTTTATATTAAACATTTTATTAGAAAAATAGCAAAATACAATGCGTACAAAAGAACGAAATTAAATACCTTAAAATAAGAATTGCATAAGAAAATTTAACTAACTAAAGACAATTTTAAGTGACAGAAATTTTAAGATTAACATTATTTAAAAAGTATTGAAATTAGTTATCTTATGAACTAAATTACAAAAGAACAAAGAACAGTTTAATTATTACAAACATTAAAAAGAACATATTAGCCACGAGTTGGTTTGAATTGCTCAGCTAGAGTTTCATATATCTTGGCTTGAATCTTCAATCTATCCCTGATATTCTGCACCTTCTTCAACATTAATCCAATTGCCCTACCAAAAGCATCTTCGGCATCTTCCCATCCTCTTTGCTGGCGATTTCTTATGAGTTCTTCCAACTTCTCAAGCGATTGGTTGATATTTTCTTCATCTGGATTTTCCTCTACAAGAGTGTCCGCTTCCGCAGCAGCCATCCCATTGGCAGTATTATTCCCGGGATCGATGTTTGCAGCTGTTATATAGCTTGCCATATCATTAGGAACAAGTTCGTCATCATAATAATCATCGGTAATGGAAAGAATCGGAATTTGATTGTTTGATGAAATACTGCAGGCTGGCTGCATTTCGCAATTCATCGCTGAGTGATCGTTGCAAGGCATTCTTTGATCGTTATTTAAGACGCTGCAACGGATTGCTTGGACATTATTGCAAGTTTGTTTCCCGTCCGACATTCTTATAGTTATAATAAAAAAAAACATAAATAAATAAATAAAATAAATTTAATAAAACTTTCGTAATATTTACCTGCTTAATGAAGCTCCCGATACAACCGAGTAAGGGACGTCATTGCACCGAGAATTACCAACGTGTTTTTCTCCAGTATAAGATGGAATATGAACGCTGTACGAAGGCCGAGCGGGGCTATTACTGCATTCAGCAGGAAGATTATATGCCTATATAAGCAGAAATACATAGTTAATTCTAATTAAAAAATCATCATTTTAATGAAAATCAAAATGGCGGTCAGTATTCATACTTACGTGTGGATGTACTGTAATCGTCGGAATCCGTTCTTTATCATGTTTACGTTTTCTCAACGGATTCTGCGGCTTCTTACCATCCATTTTGGTGTGCTTGCTTTTTTTTAGCATGAAAGAATAAGTATTTTATTATTTAAATTAACGAAAAAACCTTACGCAGGTTAGCGACTTGCTGCTTGCACCACGAAGCACGGAAACAAAGTGAGAACTTTTTTGGAAAGGGGTAAGAAATACGTTAAAACAAAAGTTTAAGAGAATTTGAATAATACGCTTGCGCATTGCAACGATTGCTAACGCATTTAGTTTGATAAACTTTGATTGGGAGGTAAACAATTTAAATAATGCATTAAAATTTAATTATTGAGTAAATTATAGTATAATAATAAAGCATTTAAGTCATTCTGTAAATAAATAAATAACTTGAAAATTAACGGCCATTGTGTTCCAGCAGCATCTATGATTCATATATTTACACAACTCAATTTTCACATTAAACATGTTTGGCGTCAAATAATGGAGACAGTGTCGCCCTTAACCTGAAAAGTTTGGAGAATCCTGGTCTATACATATATTTCAATGAATGAACTCAATAAATCAAAATAAAATAACATAAAATAGCCGTAAACTTCGCCAATTTCATGAAACCTCATCGTATAGAATAGATTACCTATCTGCAATAATAATAATAATAATAATAATAAATTAGGTATTGCTGGTCATCATTTCCACATCGCTGTTCCTAATTGCAAGGATAAATAGTTTTGTGTATTGTATTAGCCGATATAAGTTCCATATCGTATGTTTCTCTATAATTGCGATTTATGCACTATCTATGGTACATTATTCTTGACAGATCCACCAAAAGGCTGGATCTGAAAATGTCTGCTTACTGCTTCAGGGTTGAGTTGTGTAATATTATTATACACCATTGCAATTACAAATAATAAAGCTAAAAATTCTATAAAATGTAATATGTATATATATATAAGCAAATCTCTTTCTAGATATTTTTTTCTGTTAATCAATATGTATATCAGATATGTTGAGTAACTAGTAAGTTTCAAAATTAATGTTTTATGGAATCTATAATTATTTTCTGTTATAATTAAGAAATCAGGCAATTTGCATTAAAGAACCTGTAAAATTAATGCTTTTTGATATAAGTTTCCTTAATTTGATTATTTTCAAATCAAGAGAAGTAGATGTCATCACCGTTTACAATTTATAACATCTTTTTATATTAAACATTTTATTAGAAAAATAGCAAAATACAATGCGTACAAAAGAACGAAATTAAATACCTTAAAATAAGAATTGCATAAGAAAATTTAACTAACTAAAGACAATTTTAAGTGACAGAAATTTTAAGATTAACATTATTTAAAAAGTATTGAAATTAGTTATCTTATGAACTAAATTACAAAAAAACAAAGAACAGTTTAATTATTACAAACATTAAAAAGAACATATTAGCCACGAGTTGGTTTGAATTGCTCAGCTAGAGTTTCATATATCTTGGCTTGAATCTTCAATCTATCCCTGATATTCTGCACCTTCTTCAACATTAATCCAATTGCCCTACCAAAAGCATCTTCGGCATCTTCCCATCCTCTTTGCTGGCGATTTCTTATGAGTTCTTCCAACTTCTCAAGCGATTGGTTGATATTTTCTTCATCTGGATTTTCCTCTACAAGAGTGTCCGCTTCCGCAGCAGCCATCCCATTGGCAGTATTATTCCCGGGATCGATGTTTGCAGCCGTTATATTGCTTGCCATATCATTAGGAACAACTTCGTCATCATAATAATAATCGGTAATGGAAAGAATCGGAATTTGATTGTTTGATGAAATACTGCAGGCTGGCTGCATTTCGCAATTCATCGCTGAGTGATCGTTGCAAGGCATTCTTTGATCGTTATTTAAGACGCTGCAACGGATTGCTTGGACATTATTGCAAGTTTGTTTCCCGTCCGACATTCTTATAGTTATAATAAAAAAAAAAAAATAAATAAATAAAATAAATTTAATAAAACTTTCGTAATATTTACCTGCTTAATGAAGCTCCCGATACAACCGAGTAAGGGACGTCATTGCACCGAGAATTACCAACGTGTTTTTCTCCAGTATAAGATGGAATATGAACGCTGTACGAAGGCCGAGCGGGTATATTACTGCATTCAGCAGGAAGATTATATGCCTATATAAGTAGAAATACATAATTAATTCTAATTAAAAAATCATCATTTTAATGAAAATCAAAATGGCGGTCAGTATTCATACTTACGTGTGGATGTACTGTAATCGTCGGAATCCGTTCTTTATTATGTTTACGTTTTCTCAACGGATTCTGCGGCTTCTTACCATCCATTTTGGTGTGCTTGCTTTTTTTTAGTATGAAAGAATAAGTATTTTATTATTTAAATTAACGAAAAAACCTTACGCAGGTTAGCGACTTGCTGCTTGCACCACGAAGCACGGAAACAAAGTGAGAACTTTTTTGGAAAGGGGTAAGAAATACGTTAAAACAAAAGTTTAAGAGAATTTGAATAATACGCTTGCGCATTGCAACGATTGCTAACGCATTTAGTTTGATAAACTTTGATTGGGAGGTAAACAATTTAAATAATGCATTAAAATTTAATTATTGAGTAAATTATAGTATAATAATAAAGCATTTAAGTCATTCTGTAAATAAATAAATAACTTGAAAATTAACGGCCATTGTGTTCCAGCAGCATCTATGATTCATATATTTACACAACTCAATTTTCACATTAAACATGTTTGGCGGCAA
Organism: Trypoxylus dichotomus; assembly: GCA_023509865.1. Lineage (NCBI taxonomy): Eukaryota > Metazoa > Arthropoda > Insecta > Coleoptera > Scarabaeidae > Trypoxylus > Trypoxylus dichotomus. The sequence goes on from CM042078.1 coordinate 14,161,476, forward strand.
ATAATGGAGACAGTGTCGCCCTTAACCTGAAAAGTTTGGAGAATCCTGGTCTATACATGTATTTCAATGAATGAACTCAATAAATCAAAATAAAATAACATAAAATAGCCGTAAACTTCGCCAATTTCATGAAACCTCATCGTATAGAATAGATTACCTATCTGCAATAATAATAATAAATTAGGTATTGCTGGTCATCATTTCCACATCGCTGTTCTTAATTGCAATGATAAATAGTTTTGTGTATTGTATTAGCCGATATAAGTTCCATATCGTATGTTTCTCTATAATTGCGATTTATGCACTATCTATCGTACATTAATCTTGACAGATCCACCAAAAGGCTGGATCTGAAAATGTCTGCTTACTGCTTCAGGGTTGAGTTGTGCAATATTATTATACACCATTGCAATTACAAATAATAAAGCTAAAAAATCTATAAAATGTAATATGTAAATATATAAGAAAATCTCTTTCTAGATATTTTTTTCTGTTAATCAATATGTATATCAGATATGTTGAGTAACTAGTAAGTTTCAAAATTAATGTTTTATGGAATCTATAATTATTTTCTGTTATAATTAAGAAATCAGGCAATTTACATTAAAGAACCTGTAAAATTAATGCTCTTTGATGTAAATTTCCTTAATTTGATTATTTTCAAATCAAGAGAAGTAGAGGTCATCACCGTTTACAATTTATAACATCTTTTTATATCAAACATTTTATTAGAAAAATAGCAAAATACAATGCGTACAAAAGAACGAAATTAAATACCTTAAAATAAGAATTGCATAAGAAAATTTAACTAACTAAAAACAATTTTAAGTGACAGAAATTTTAAGATTAACATTATTTAAAAAGTATTGAAATTAGTTATCTTATGAACTAAATTACAAAAAAACAAAGAACAGTTGTAATTATTACAAACATTAAAAAGAACATATTAGCCACGAGTTGGTTTGAATTGCTCAGCCAGAATTTCATATATCTTGGCTTGAATCTTCAATCTATCCCTGATATTCTGCACCTTCTTCAACATTAATCCAATTGCCCTACCAAAAGCATCTTCGGCATCTTCCCATCCTCTTTGCTGGCGATTTCTTATGAGTTCTTCCAACTTCTCAAGCGATTGGTTGATATTTTCTTCAACTGGATTTTCCTCTACAAGAGTGTCCGCTTCCGCAGCAGCCATCCCATTGGCAGTATTATTCCCGGGATCGATGTTTGCAGCTGTTATATAGCTTGCCATATCATTAGGAACAAGTTCGTCATCATAATAATCATCGGTAATGGAAAGAATCGGAATTTGATTGTTTGATGAAATACTGCAGGCTGGATGCATTTCGCAATTCATCGCTGAGTGATCGTTGCAAGGCATTCTTTGATCGTTATTTAAGACGCTGCAACGGATTATTTGGACATTATTGCAAGTTTGTTTCCCGTCCGACATTCTTATAGTTATAATCAAAAAAAAAAAAATAATAAAATAAATTTAATAAGACTTTCGTAATATTTACCTGCTTAATGAAGCTCCCGATACAACCGAGTAAGGAACGTCATTGCACCGAGAATTACCAACGTGTTTTTCTCCAGTATAAGATGGAATATGAACGCTGTACGAAGGCCGAGCGGGTATATTACTGCATTCAGCAGGAAGATTATATGCCTATATAAGTAGAAATACATAATTAATTCTAATTAAAAAATCATCATTTTAATGAAAATCAAAATGGCGGTCAGTATTCATACTTACGTGTGGATGTACTGTAATCGTCGGAATCCGTTTTTTATCATGTTTACGTTTTCTCAACGGATTCTGCGGCTTCTTACCATCCATTTTGGTGTGCTTGCTTTTTTTTAGTGTGAAAGAACAAGTATTTTATTATTTAAATTAACGAAAAACCTTACGCAGGTTAGCGACTTGCTGCTTGCACCACGAAGCACGGAAACAAAGTGAGAACTTTTTTGGAAAGGGGTAAGAAATACGTTAAAACAAAAGTTTAAGAGAATTTGAATAATACGCTTGCGCATTGCAACGATTGCTAACGCATTTAGTTTGATAAACTTTGATTGGGAGGTAAACAATTTAAATAATGCATTAAAATTTAATTATTGAGTAAATTATAGTATAATAATAAAGCATTTAAGTCATTCTGTAAATAAATAAATAACTTGAAAATTAACGGCCATTGTGTTCCAGCAGCATCTATGATTCATATATTTACACAACTCAATTTTCACATTAAACATATTTGGCGGCAAATAATGGAGACAGTGTCGCCCTTAACCTGAAAAGTTTGGAGAATCCTGGTCTATACATATATTTCAATGAATAAACTCAATAAATCAAAATAAAATGACATAAAATAGCCGTAAACTTCGCCAATTTCATGAAACCTCATCGTATAGAATAGATTACCTATCTGCAATAATAATAATAATAATAATAATAATAAATTAGGTATTGCTGGTCATCATTTCCACATCGCTGTTCTTAATTGAAATGATAAATAGTTTTGTGTATTGTATTAGCCGATATAAGTTCCATATCGTATGTTTCTCTATAATTGTGATTTATGCGCTATCTATCGTACATTATTCTTGACAGATCCACCAAAAGGCTGGATCTGAAAATGTCTGCTTACTGCTTCAGGGTTGAGTTGTGTAATATTATTATACACCATTGCAATTACAAATAATAAAGCTAAAAATTCTATAAAATGTAATATGTATATATATATAAGCAAATCTCTTTCTAGATATCTTTCCTGTTAATGAATATGTATATCAGATATGTTGAGTAACTAGTAAGTTTCAAAATTAATGTTTTATGGAATCTATAATTATTTTCTGTTATAATTAAGATACCAGGCAATTTGCATTAAAGAACCTGTAAAATTAATGCTTTTTGATGTAAATTTCCTTAATTTGATTATTTTCAAATCAAGAGAAGTAGAGGTCATCACCGTTTACAATTTATAACATCTTTTTATATTAAACATTTTATTAGAAAAATAGCAAAATACAATGCGTACAAAAGAACGAAATTAAATACCTTAAAATAAGAATTGCATAAGAAAATTTAACTAACTAAAGACAATTTTAAGTGACAGAAATTTTAAGATTAACATTATTTAAAAAGTATTGAAATTAGTTATCTTATGAACTAAATTACAAAAAAACAAAGAACAGTTTAATTATTACAAACATTAAAAAGAACATATTAGCCACGAGTTGGTTTGAATTGCTCAGCTAGAGTTTCATATATCTTGGCTTGAATCTTCAATCTATCCCTGATATTCTGCACCTTCTTCAACATTAATCCAATTGCCCTACCAAAAGCATCTTCGGCATCTTCCCATCCTCTTTGCTGGCGATTTCTTATGAGTTCTTCCAACTTCTCAAGCGATTGGTTGATATTTTCTTCATCTGGATTTTCCTCTACAAGAGTGTCCGCTTCCGCAGCAGCCATCCCATTGGCAGTATTATTCCCGGGATCGATGTTTGCAGCCGTTATATTGCTTGCCATATCATTAGGAACAACTTCGTCATCATAATAATAATCGGTAATGGAAAGAATCGGAATTTGATTGTTTGATGAAATACTGCAGGCTGGCTGCATTTCGCAATTCATCGCTGAGTGATCGTTGCAAGGCATTCTTTGATCGTTATTTAAGACGCTGCAACGGATTGCTTGGACATTATTGCAAGTTTGTTTCCCGTCCGACATTCTTATAGTTATAATAAAAAAAAATAAATAAATAAATAAAATAAATTTAATAAAACTTTCGTAATATTTACCTGCTTAATGAAGCTCCCGATACAACCGAGTAAGGGACGTCATTGCACCGAGAATTACCAACGTGTTTTTCTCCAGTATAAGATGGAATATGAACGCTGTACGAAGGCCGAGCGGGTATATTACTGCATTCAGCAGGAAGATTATATGCCTATATAAGTAGAAATACATAATTAATTCTAATTAAAAAATCATCATTTTAATGAAAATCAAAATGGCGGTCAGTATTCATACTTACGTGTGGATGTACTGTAATCGTCGGAATCCGTTTTTTATCATGTTTACGTTTTCTCAACGGATTCTGCGGCTTCTTACCATCCATTTTGGTGTGCTTGCTTTTTTTTAGTGTGAAAGAACAAGTATTTTATTATTTAAATTAACGAAAAAACCTTACGCAGGTTAGCGACTTGCTGCTTGCACCACGAAGCACGGAAACAAAGTGAGAACTTTTTTGGAAAGGGGTAAGAAATACGTTAAAACAAAAGTTTAAGAGAATTTGAATAATACGCTTGCGCATTGCAACGATTGCTAACGCATTTAGTTTGATAAACTTTGATTGGGAGGTAAACAATTTAAATAATGCATTAAAATTTAATTATTGAGTAAATTATAGTATAATAATAAAGCATTTAAGTCATTCTGTAAATAAATAAATAACTTGAAAATTAACGGCCATTGTGTTCCAGCAGCATCTATGATTCATATATTTACACAACTCAATTTTCACATTAAACATATTTGGCGGCAAATAATGGAGACAGTGTCGCCCTTAACCTGAAAAGTTTGGAGAATCCTGGTCTGTACATGTATTTCAATGAATGAACTCAATAAATCAAAATAAAATGACATAAAATAGCCGTAAACTTCGCCAATTTCATGAAACCTCATCGTATAGAATAGATTACCTATCTGCAATAATAATAATAATAATAATAAATTAGGTATTGCTGGTCATCATTTCCACATCGCTGTTCTTAATTGAAATGATAAATAGTTTTGTGTATTGTATTAGCCGATATAACTTCCATATCGTATGTTTCTCTATAATTGTGATTTATGCGCTATCTATCGTACATTATTCTTGACAGATCCACCAAAAGGCTGGATCTGAAAATGTCTGCTTACTGCTTCAGGGTTGAGTTGTGTAATATTATTATACACCATTGCAATTACAAATAATAAAGCTAAAAATTCTATAAAATGTAATATGTATATATATATAAGCAAATCTCTTTCTAGATATCTTTCCTGTTAATGAATATGTATATCAGATATGTTGAGTAACTAGTAAGTTTCAAAATTAATGTTTTATGGAATCTATAATTATTTTCTGTTATAATTAAGATACCAGGCAATTTGCATTAAAGAACCTGTAAAATTAATGCTTTTTGATGTAAATTTCCTTAATTTGATTATTTTCAAATCAAGATAAGTAGAGGTCATCACCGTTTACAATTTATAACATCTTTTTATATTAAACATTTTATTAGAAAAATAGCAAAATACAATGCGTACAAAAGAACGAAATTAAATACCTTAAAATAAGAATTGCATAAGAAAATTTAACTAACTAAAGACAATTTTAAGTGACAGAAATTTTATGATTAACATTATTTAAAAAGTATTGAAATTAGTTATCTTATGAACTAAATTACAAAAGAACAAAGAACAGTTGTAATTATTACAAACATTAAAAAGAACATATTAGCCACGAGTTGGTTTGAATTGCTCAGCCAGAATTTCATATATCTTGGCTTGAATCTTCAATCTATCCCTGATATTCTGCACCTTCTTCAACATTAATCCAATTGCCCTACCAAAAGCATCTTCGGCATCTTCCCATCCTCTTTGCTGGCGATTTCTTATGAGTTCTTCCAACTTCTCAAGCGATTGGTTGATATTTTCTTCATCTGGATTTTCCTCTACAAGAGTGTCCGCTTCCGCAGCAGCCATCCCATTGGCAGTATTATTCCCGGGATCGATGTTTGCAGCTGTTATATAGCTTGCCATATCATTAGGAACAAGTTCGTCATCATAATAATCATCGGTAATGGAAAGAATCGGAATTTGATTGTTTGATGAAATACTGCAGGCTGGATGCATTTCGCAATTCATCGCTGAGTGATCGTTGCAAGGCATTCTTTGATCGTTATTTAAGACGCTGCAACGGATTATTTGGACATTATTGCAAGTTTGTTTCCCGTCCGACATTCTTATAGTTATAATCAAAAAAAAAAAATAAATAAAATAAATTTAATAAGACTTTCGTAATATTTACCTGCTTAATGAAGCTCCCGATACAACCGAGTAAGGAACGTCATTGCACCGAGAATTACCAACGTGTTTTTCTCCAGTATAAGATGGAATATGAACGCTGTACGAAGGCCGAGCGGGTATATTACTGCATTCAGCAGGAAGATTATATGCCTATATAAGTAGAAATACATAATTAATTCTAATTAAAAAATCATCATTTTAATGAAAATCAAAATGGCGGTCAGTATTCATACTTACGTGTGGATGTACTGTAATCGTCGGAATCCGTTTTTTATCATGTTTACGTTTTCTCAACGGATTCTGCGGCTTCTTACCATCCATTTTGGTGTGCTTGCTTTTTTTTAGTGTGAAAGAACAAGTATTTTATTATTTAAATTAACGAAAAAACCTTACGCAGGTTAGCGACTTGCTGCTTGCACCACGAAGCACGGAAACAAAGTGAGAACTTTTTTGGAAAGGGGTAAGAAATACGTTAAAACAAAAGTTTAAGAGAATTTGAATAATACGCTTGCGCGTTGCAACGATTGCCTAACGCATTTAGTTCGATAAACTTTGATTGGGAGGTAAATAATTTAAATACTGGATTAAAATTTAATTATTGAGTAAATTATAGTATAATAAAAAAGCATTTAAGTCATTCTGTAAATAAATAAATAACTTGAAAATTAACGGCCATTGTGTTCCAGCAGCATCTATGATTCATATATTTAACTTTAACCATATCGATTTTACAGCTGCCTACAATGGAGATCAGTTATTTGAAATATATTATTTTGAAATTTTTAATCGCCGATTGTTTATTTATTTACAATATCTATTGTAAGTAATAGTAGTAATAATTGTGTACATATACAAATATATAAATTAAATAATTTCTTAGTAGTACCTATTGTCAAACCATATCAAACTGATGAACAGACTTACAGCTGTTTGTTTGAATATTGATGTTTACATTTTTAAAATCCATATATTAAATAAGAGAAAGAAAAGAATACAGTGATTCAATTCTATAAGAGTGCTACTTCTTACTGTATATTAGGTGATCAATACATAATTATTTTCTAAAAAAGTCTAGTATTAATATTATTGAATTATCAATCTGTCTGTACAATGGCTCATGTACAACATATGGATGAATTAATAAAAGAGTATTTACTGTTCAGAGGATTTACAGCAACTGTTAAGGCATTTGAAGCTGACCTTAAAATAGATAAAGAAAAAGGATTTCGTGTTGATAAAATAATCGACCAAATACTTCACATAATAAATGTGTACGATTTAAATTCTTTGCGAGAATTATGGGTACATTTAGATAGCCACATGTTTTCAAAACTAGAAAGTCATTTTCATTCAGGTATTCTTTTAATTTTGGATCGATGCACTTACTATATTATTCTTTATTACGTAGGTGTTAAGAAATTAGAAAATGCTATATTAAAAATGTACTTAGTTAATGCAATCGTTAGCAATAAGCCAGACAAAGTTGCTGAGTTTTTTAATAAGATGACACCGGAGTTACAAAATAGAGAAGAATGGAAAGATTGGTTCAGTATGTTTTTGCTAAGGTAACCTTATCTTTAGTATTAATACAAGCAATTTTGCTTTTAGTGATACCATATATTAAAAATCCTGAAGAGAATCCAGTATTTTCATTGTACTTCACAAAGCATTGGCAGGATACCTTATTAGTATCGCTACATAATTTTTTAGCTTCGGTATTCCAGGTAGGATCAAATTATAGTGGGATTATTGTGAAATCTTGCAATTTTTGTAATTATAGTACATGCCCACACCGACTTTGATGAGCTTCGAGGAAGACGCTAACAAAATCAATAAGATGGAGGCAAAAATCGAATCTCTCAAGAAACAGTTAGCTTTGTTATCAGATAAGAGTCAGGAGGCAATTGTTACACCGTGTCAAGTTGATCCACCTCCACACGATATTTACGATGACTTCTACACCATTGCTCAGGAGAATAGTGTCATCGATAATCAGGCGAAAAGTTTAAAGAATCTAATTCGGAATATTGGTAGCGGATCTAGTCCTATATTAGGTAGAAAAGATAATGCTGGTGGTACAAAGAAACGATTAGGTTCTATGTCTGGTAGAAGTAACAAAAGTGGCGGACAGACTTATTTATACGAGATATAAAAGCTGTAATAGTTTTTCACGACTATCATTGTGTTTTGCACACTTAAAACATTGTTTCTCTATCTTGTGATATTTCAACTTATAGTGATATTTTTAAAAAGGTTCTGAAGGGTTCATATCTGTTGCATGAGTTTTATAAGGATCTCTTTGTAATTTTCTGTTAATATGGATACTATTGATGAAATATAAAACACAGGATTAAAAATATTGCACCATTTATTCATTTAAATAAAATATAGGAACACACGATCATTTTCAACGGTAGAATATATAATTACTTATATATATATACATATATGTGTGTACACTTAAAATAATCACAGAATTACTTTGTTACGAATTAACTATGACTATGCAGAATTGTACCATTTTCTGTTAGCGATGTCGCACTAAGGGATTCAATTATAAAATTTCTGCAAACAAAAGCAAGAACAATATTAGTAAAAACAATCGATATTCAAAAACGGTGGCACAAATAAATTACCTTATATTTCAACAAGTTCATTCGCTTAAAAGCAATATGAAAATCATTAATGTTTCAAATCGAAGATTTCTATCAGGAGGGGTTCAACTTCCGAGGGATTTACATCCAGATAGCAATTTATGACTTCCTCGTTGAGTTTATGCAATTCCGATATTTTCTGTATTAGTTTAAGGAAAGTTGATTTGGCTTCGCATCCTGGGAACGTGCTTTCTAAGTATCTTCGTAATAAATAGTAATACGAGTTCTAAAATAAATCAAAAAAAATTATGGTGAGTAATTTTTCCATCAATAAGTACATACCTGCTCTAATTTGATAACATCCTGATGGATAACCCTAGGCCTATCGGGTGTAAACAAAGCTATTGCGCACAAAATAAGAACGATGTTCTCATCTGTTCTCCATCTAGGATCAAAAGTTTGGATAAACCGTTCGTGCTCCTGATAGAAGTTCCCTTTGGCAAGTTTTAGTACGTCTGCTTTTAAACTACTTAAATACTCTTTTCGGTGTGGTATCTAAAATTTAAGATAAACTAATCAAATTGGTACAATACTGCTAGGAAACTGTTATATAAAAATTATTTGATAAAGGAAATTTTTGCCTGAAGACAATTGTTAATTATCATTATATAGCTTTGATGATTGCAAACATTTGGTGTGGTATAGATTGTACTAGGCTTTAGCAGCTGTGAACTGGAATGGGTCCGTATTTTGAACTGTGTTCTATAGTAGTATGTATTTTCAAATAGAAAAATGTGAAATATTAATGTTTTTATTTCTGAAATCATAACAATCGAAACAGACGATATAAGCATCTAAAATGAATCATAAAATCAAGTGAAAGTGCTTGACACCAAAGTGAGTTTTGATTATAATGTTATGTCTCATATCAACCATCTGTTTTGATAATAACCATATTAAATGGATATACTTGTTAAACATTCCAAATGTTGTTTTGTAGTGAATTAAGTTTATTAGATGATATTATAATACCTGAGGTTTAAAATAAGTGGTGTAATTATATATAATTACCTCTAAGTAAGTGTCTTTTAGCACTATGTGTATTTAAGTTAACAAGTCTGGTAAAAGGCGTACAGCAGAAAGGTTAGCTAAAGATGGTGTTTAGAGGCAAATCTGAGAACAAAGGACGGGTAGATACGTCCTAATGTTTGTAAACGTTTGATTGTTAGAATCCGATTCAAACCTGATGATTAGAGACCGGATTATATGCAAAGTGCATATATTTTATTTTATTTATTTATTATATTTTACGTCTGTTTGTAGATGTCTTACACAGATTAAAGTTAATTAACGCTAATTAACTTTAATCAGTGTAGTACATCTACATATACACGTAAAAAATAATAAATAAAATAAAATATATGGACTTTGCATATAATCCGGTCTTTACTAATGATACTTACGCAGAACACGATTTGAAGTATTAGACATAGCAAGGAGTACAAAATGAGAGAAATATTTAAAGTTGCGCGGTATAGGGTCATGCCTGAAAACATTACTGTGCATATTTGATCATTTGTCATTTAGCTTTTGCTTTCGATACATTTTTCATAATTTATACACAATTTTGTCAAATATTTTACAAAATCTTGAAGATTATATTATTAAAGAAAATATAATGGATAATTTCTATGAAAAATTTATTATTAATATTAACAGTGCATTATAATAATATATCAGATAGACTCGGGTGTATTAAAGATACTGTTCGTTTTTGTTTCGTTCCTTCCCCGAAAGATACAAGATATCCGGGACCACTCATTAGGTTGTAAAAAGTTATGTATTTTAAGAACTCTTAGAGCCTGCATACGAAATATTGCACATGCGATACATTTTTACATTCAGTCGGTAATACGGTTGACACTGGGAGTCCACGTGCTCCTGAAACGCTGCGTTCCGAATAATGATTAATTTGTGTGGAATGGAGTCTACTACGATATCTGTGAATTACACAACCAGACAGTCCTTGTATTCGTTGTGAAGAATTAATAAATTAAAATGTTCAAAATAACTGAATAAGGTAAAAGATAGGTATAGGGACATTAATGAAATTCTACCAAACATAGCGTGTAGAAATTGAATATATAATAAAAAAACGTATTTTATTTAGGATGAGGAAGTTGATGTGAGTTTTCACAATACTTTTAGCGAGTGGTAAATGGTAAATTCACAAATATTGTAGTTTTCTATATATGGCTTATATAGGATTATCTATACCCTTCTTAACATGTATTCAGCGACTTTCAATAGGCCCAAAGGCCTTTAGTAGGCGATAACATTAATATTAATACGATTCAATACGTTCGCAGTGTTATTTTTGTGTGGCTAAGTTATCACCGGATTTTCTCTGTCATAATAGTCGCTTTAACTTCGAATTTATACCAATATACAGCGAAAATTACATACTACAGGTCAGTCTAACCATTTTTGTGATTGTTAATTTACGTTTTGTTTAATTTAATAGTTTCCTCTCGACTCTATAATTTTTTGTGTAGCTTAGACATTTCCACACATACACGTTTTTTTTTTTTCTTGTTTTTGTTTTGATGTGTAGAAGAAGTGTTTACATTTTAATCTTAACCGTTATACCGGGTCCAGGACAAAAGTAGTCACCTTCCGAGCACCTTTCTTTCTTTTTTTTTACTCCTTTCTTTTCCGCGGCCTCCATTGTTTTGTGCGTTAGTCAGTCACCAGGATAGGCCCCCTCGGTGTGAATATTGTGGCCTTGTAGTGATCCCGCTTCCTTTGTGTTTACCTCAGTACATATTACTATACTCGATTGTGCAATGAGTACCACTTGTCATTCCTGTAAAGCCGCATTAACACCAGATAATTCAATTCCTTGCGATTTGTGTCGCAACTATATTCACAATGTCTGCAGCGGCTTGTCTAGAACAGAGGTACAATACATGAAGTCCAAAAATCGTAAATTGTTTTTTTATTGTGACAGCTGTACGGATTTCAAGGCACAGTTGGCCAAAATGCAAGATGTTTCCTTGGTTGTAAATAAATTACAGGATGAAATTCAAAACTTGAAATCAAAACTTGAGTTATTTACAAAGAAACCCAGGGAATTTTCAGACGTGGACACACTGGATACTGATAACATCATTTGTGAACTTGCTCAGCGCCAAGAAAGAAAAAGTAATCTCATTATCTTTAATTTGCCTGAAATGGATTCTGGTAGTAAGACCGAGCAAATTTCTGAGGATACCAGTGCTATAAAGGAAATGTTTTCTACATTGAACATCAAAGTCGATACAATTAGTCCGATTCGCTTGGGAAAGTATGATCCTACGAGCTCTGCACGCAGAAGACCGGTTAGGATCCGTTTGCCGCATACCGACGCTGTAGCTGATGTTATCCGTCTCAGTGGGAAGCTAAAGAGTATTGACGAATTCAAACTTGTCTCACTAAGTAGAGATAGAACACCAGCGCAAATAGGCTATTATAAGCGTATCAAGCAGCAGCTGACTGATCGTACGCTAGCTGGAGAGACTGGCTTATCAATTAAATATATCCACGGTGTCCCTAAGGTGGTGCAAGCAAGAAATTATTCGGGAAACTAAATCAGCCCAACAGTTACAACAAGACATTCCAGCTGTACTATCAGAACGTACGCGGGTTACGTTCAAAGCTTGATACTGTTTACTCGACATCTTCATGTATCAATGCTGACGTAATACTTCTCACTGAGACATGGTTATCCGCATACTTAAATTCCTCTGAAGTTTTCGATTTGTCTTTTGATGTCTGCCGGAAGGATAGGGATTTTGAAGCTGTGGGTCGCTCAATTGGAGGCGGTGTTTTGGCTGCTTTTTGTGCAAGTATGAATGCTGTTCCTGTTACTAATTTACAATGATTAAATGCAGTTTCATTAATTGATACCGTTATATGTAAGATTAGTATAGGTCAAGCTCTAGTATATTTTGTTAATGTTTATGTACCTCCCGATGTGTCATGCGATGATTTTGAATTGTTCTTAGACACTCTAGGTCTTGATTTAATGGATAAACACTTGGTTATAACTGGTGACTTCAACTGCCCTGATTTCGTCATGAGCAATAGCTCTGATCGTAAATATGTATCTTTGTTGTCTTTTATGAATTTATTGAACTTACAGCAGTATAATAACGTTGTAAATCATAATGGAAAACTATTGGACTTGTTCCCGACTAACTTAAGCTGTGATGCCCATGTAGTACACGATTCGGATCCATTGGTGGCTGAGGATGTTCATCATCCCGCTCTCAATATTACATTTAGGCTATGTTGCGAATCTGTCACTAAACAGTTTCCATCAAACACCAACTTGAAATTTAATTTTCGCAAGGCAAACTTTCCGACCTTGTACAGTGATATAGCTGAAATTGACTGGACTTTTTTGGAGAATCTTAATTGCGTTAACGAAGCAGTATCAGCTTTTTATAATTGCTTAGACATTGTCATCCGTCGTTCTGTACCTTTGTCCAAACACCCTTCTCGAAGATACCCGCCTTGGTATAATTTCGAAATAATCAAGCTTCTTCAAATAAAGAATTATTACCTTCGTAGGTGGAACAAGAGTGGACGCGAGATTTACCACATTGAATTTAAGCGTTTGAGGAAATTAGTTAAAGACAAAATTAGAGTTGTATATGTGGAATATCAGACGGCGGCTGCAGAAGATATAGCACAAAATCCAACGCTAATCTGGCAGTACATAAACGCGCGTCGTAATGCATCAAGAATACCTGGATGTCTCACTTTGAACGGCTCCACTGTTGATGATCCCAGCAACATTGTTCAGACCTTCGCAGATGAATTCTCTAGAGTGTTTGTGTCTGGTTCACAAGCATTACTGGGGCCCCGACCTCTTGATAGGGATCTCATTAGTGGTAGTTCTTTGATTGGATCTTTTACAGCACACGATATCTTAAAAGCATCCAAGAAGTTAAAATCTAATTTTACTGCTGGTCATGACGGCCTCCCGCATTTTTGCACGTGATTGTTGTGTAGTACTATGCGAACCTCTAGCTAGAATATTTAACTTGGCCGTAAGTACTTCTACCTTTCCTGACGCTTGGAAGATTAGCAGAATTACACCCGTGTTTAAGAAAGGTAATCGTTCTGACTTCCAAAATTATAGACCAATAAATATTTTATCCAACTTTGCAAAAATTTTTGAATATCTTCTGTCTCACAGAATTTACGTTAGTGTCAAGCCTTACTTATCTTCGCGACAACATGGTTTCATTCCAGGAAGGTCTACTACAACCAACCTTGCTGAGTTAGCACAGCATATTGCCGAATCCATGGAACGACGTCAACAAGTAGATGTATTATACACCGATTTTAGTAAAGCATTTGACACTATCAATCATTCCCTTATGGTATCTAAGCTGAGTAGTTTTGGTTTTCCGCCAAGTGTAACAGAATTGATCCGCTCGTATTTAACTGATCGTTCATGCTATGTTCACTACAATGGATATACATCCTTAACATTCTCTGCTTCCTCTGGTATGTGCCAGGAGTTCCAATTTGGGTCCCCTTTTGTTTAATATTTATTTGGATGATCTCCTACAGGGGCTGGACTGCAATGTACTGGCTTACGCGGACGATCTTAAGATCTACAATACCATAACCTCCCCGGCAGATTGTCTGTTTCTCCAGAACAGTCTGGATACAATTGTTAGATGGTGTACACAGAATGGAATTCATTTGAATCTGGATAAGTGTGCTGTTGTAAGCTACTCCAGATGTCATAGACTATACAATTTTCACTATGCTGTAAGTCAGGCTATTGTTCCTAGGCACTCGTCTGTGATGGACCTGGGCGTGCAGTTTGATGCAAATTTGTCGTTTGCAGACCACATATTATCCATACGAAATTCTGCGATGAAATCCTTAGGATTTCTCATACGATCCTGCAGATCATTCAATAATCCTGCCTCGTTAAAAGCATTATACTATTCGCTTGTCCGCACTGGGTTGGAGTATGCCTCCATAATTTGGTATCCTCACTATCTCCATCTGCAAGTACTACTTGAAAGAGTGCAAAAACGATTTTTGAAATACCTGTCCTTCAAAATTGATGGCACTTACCCTGGACGCGATGTTGATTATGCTGGTCTGCTGAGGAGACACGGCTTTGTATCGTTATCGGATCGAAGGAAGGAATTTAGCAGTCAATTTCTACTTAAACTAATTAATCACGCTATTGACGCTCCATCCCTTCTCTCCAAAATTAATTTTGTGGTACCTCAGTACGATACCAGGTCCTTCCCTAATTTTAAGGTCCCGTCATGCAAAACTAATGTTCTGCTTAAAGCACCCTTTACGCATATGATTAGAAATGCCAATGAATTACTTCACGATCCTTTTTGTTGAAGAGTCTACATGGATTTACATTGTCGTCCTATTTTGTTCTTGCATTCTGATGTCACCGAGCCATTATTATATTTATGATTCAGTTGTATCTTTTTCGACTAATTTTAATTTATTACTGCGCTGTATATTGTTACTACATATATATGCTAGGTTACATTATTCTCGCATTGTCCTGTAAATGGAATTATTTTCTGTTGGGCAATAAAGATATTATTATTATTATTATTATTATTATTAAAGCACCCATTACGCATATGATTAGGAATGCCAATGAATTACTCGATGATCCTTTTTGTTGAAGTGTCTACATGGATTTACAATGTCGTCCTACTTTGTTCTTGCATTCTGGTGTCACCGAGCTATTTTTATGTTCATGATTCAGTTGTATCATTTTTGTAATTTAAGTTTATTACTGCACTGTATATATTATATCATTACTACATTATGCTGTATTATACTATTTTATGTTATTGTCACATTATCCTGTAAATGGAATTATTTTTTTTTTATTATTATTATTATTACGTTCTTCTAACCAATTCTTAACTTTTCTGGTATCTCATCCTTTGTACACGGTCACACTACGTCCCTCAATATGGTGAGACATACTTTCTTTTATTCTATGAATTCACTCTACTCTAGACTACAAAAAGTTCTCTTATACCTATCAGCAGTATTTTTAGAGGAACCAGGATATTCCATCACGTAGGCGCCTAATCTTGATATTACTTTCGGAAAGTAATAGTGATCTACTTGTAATATGCTATTTATTACGTTTTGTAATTGGTTTCGAATTTATATACCATAGTAATTAAACGCCATTTAATGGCTTTACATATCAATTTAATTTTTATTCTGGAGCACTGCTATCTTTCTCTTGCAAACAGTTACATATCGAATGAAAAAACTTACATTCCAGGTTTGTTTCGATTCATCATAATTCATCAGACTCCTTAGCATTAGCATTTCTGTACATCCTCCTTTTAAAAGGGCGACTTGATCTTCCTGGCACATGTTCTTGAATGCGTTAATTTTCTTAGCCATTTTTATTAATCTTCGTATTGCTACGGCTGTCAAATTAATGACGTCAACTAGTGCGGGATTAGCTAAGATAGCATCAGGTTTTCCCTAAATAACAAATGAAAATACGTTAGAAGTATCTGTAGCAACTTATTTTTATTGTCGATGCGACTCTAGTCGTATGATTAAAACCGTCCGACATGAATCGCATCAAGCTTAAAATTTATAGTTAGTCATGATAAAAAATATGTAACATAATGTAGAGATAAAGGTGAAAATGTTTCACAGGTATCGCAGTAATCCCCATACCACACCAATTAATAATTTGTCGGTAACTTGAATGACAATGAGTGTCCAGGTACCCTTCAAACGCTGCGTTCCGAATAAATTCTTAATTTGCGTGGAGTTTACTGCGATACCTGCGAATTATACAACCATACAGTTCTTCCAATTGTTATGAAAATGCTTCTTTTATAACACTAAAAGGTAAGTAAACCATATGCTACATCTGCAATGCTACAATTGCTCCGTATCAATTATACGATATAACGAAAAAAAGCAAATCAAGTTCTTCTATTTTGTATTACTTATAAACACTGCATCTATCCGTTGGGTCCCAAAACGATTTTCAAGAGTTGTTTCTTTTATAACTTACAGTAGAATTAATATACTCGTATTCACAGACTTTACAAGTAGGAGGAACATCTTTATCATTTTTGCAAAAGGATTTTTTCTGATATAGTTTTAGCAGTATAAAATACTTGCGTGATATGTTGATTTCCTGATACACTGAAGTCTAAAATGTTACAAAGCCTTTCAACTTGCATAAGGTTCAGAGATTTAGTAAGGATTTAGAAAACTTTAATTCTTAAGGAAGTAGTCTACAAAACAATATACAACCACCAGAAGCTAGGAGTGGATAAGGTAGATTGAGCAATAATGACTATAGAAATCAATTAATCTTCCTATAGCCTCAGCTTTCCCTGAGTTTACTCTTGTACTTTTTTCTTATTTTTAATGAGTAGGAAAAGAATATGACACTAATGATAGGACGATCAAATTCAATAGAATCTGCAAATGAATTGGGAATGAATGCGTCATGGAATAGAATTTGGGAAGGGTACTGGAGACCTTTGTGATTACGTTAAGATGCTATTTTATATTGTTACTTTATTTGATCGAGGATATGCCAAAAAGAAGGGAATTGGATATTGAAACAGGCGCCAGAATATGCGTTTTATACGAAACAAATATTTCAAATAGAGATACTGTACGACAATTATATATTTCTGAGTGTTGTGTGCGTAGTACAATTATAAGAAGGGTAGAGATCGGTAGGCTTCAGAGCAGAAAGCGAAGTGTAAGGCCCAGATCGAGGACGGAACGAGACGACCAATTTATCCGAGAGGTTTCCCTAAGATATCGACATCTTACCCCACTGCAAATTACGGCGGTCTGAGGAGTCGTATAACAGAGTAAGAAAACTACTGTTAAGTTCTATACACAAACGGAAAAGACTAAATTCGGACGGTCGAATCGAAATTCGAATTATTCGGAAGGAAATGTCACACGTTTGTTGGTCGCTGCCCTGTTAGAGGAGTGTATTTCAAAAACAGTGAAACATGGAGGAAATATCAGGGTATAAGGTTCCTTTGGAGGCGAAAGGATTGTAAAATTAGTTAAAATAAATGAAAGATGCGGTACCAACTGGATGTGAATTAATTGGGATTCATTTATCAGCAAGGTAACGACCCCAAACACACTGCAAAGGAGGCTAAAGCTTACTTGCAAGACAAATTTTCTGAAGGTGTCCTTTAATGGAGTGTCCGCCACACAGCCCCGATTTCAATGCCATTGAACACTTGTGAGATCACTTGGAAACTGAGGTCTGGAGAAAATTTACAACTGGCAAAGTAGCATTCTGAAATGCTCTGCAAGAAGTGTGGAAGCTAAGCAGCAATCGTATTTGGAGCGATTAGTTCTAAGGATGCTGCGTATCTCTCAGGCAATTATTAAAGCAAAGCGGGGTTACTCTGAAGAAACATTATAACAGTACATGTTTTATTAGAATGTACTATTTTGACAATAAAACATTTTAAGCTAATGAGTAAAGTTTGTTTCTCTAATAAATTTCTCGCAAACGTTATTGTCTAGTTTATTTTATTTTATACAGCGCAACCAAACTTATGAATGGTAGTGTATATGGAATTCATTGACTTCGATGTATTATCACTAACAGACATACACTTAAAATGGTTACTGGTGAATGATGTTGGTGTCCAAAGACACAAGAAGTATGCTTCGTTTATTACCAAAAGTATGAAACATTTTAATGAAGTAGATGAATCAACTGCTTTATATAATTTCATAAGAACATAATAAGAAATTACTACAACACTGGTTGATAATAATTACAACAAAAATTGATCACAAACCTACCTTAAACCTTCCATCTTCACCTATTAAACTTGATATATCATCATCAACTGGCGTTAAAAGAGCTTTATTTGCAACGATAAGTTCATTCAACTTCGCACGCTCAGCGTCATTCAGCTCCCTTGAATTTCCTTTGTAAGTTGCAATTGACGAATACGCCTCGAATTCTAACTTGATAGCTTCGCATAATATCGATTCGATCGAATTAGCTTCAACAGGAGTGCTGAAATTTTAAAGGCAACGTTAAGTTTTCTTTTTACATAAATTTAAGTTGCGGTACCTCCGAACTTCTTCCAAAACCACTTTTGCTGTTTGTTTGGCATCATTGCTGTTCTTAACGAGATTTCCATTGCTATTATTGTTACATTTAATGTCATTGTTGTTAGAAAATGGAGATGGCCGATCGGTTTCCTCACCATTAACTATACTTCCATTGGGAGTTGGGGTTAACATTGTCCTTATCATAGATTCGTCCCCTATTATATCATTACTATTTGAAATATCTAAAATATTTAAGTGCGTACCATCGTCTTGTTGTTGTATTTGTTGCACCTGTCCATCAGCACTATTTTCTACATTATTATAATTAATGACACTAACTATATTCAATTGTTCTTTGGTATTCGTATTCTGATCAGCAGGACTGTAATCTCCGTAATCTGAGGTATCGTAGTCATGGGAGTCATCATCGATAGAAGCTTCTCGTTTAACTTTCTTGAAACCTTGCTTAAAGCCATTGTTTGCACGTCTTTTCGCTCTGTTCTCTTCGATTTTCTGTCGTTTTAGAACTTTGTCTTTTTCGGACATGATATAATCTTTTCGCATGCCAATCGCAAAGCACTTTTCCAACCTACATTTTTGACAAAATCTCCTCGTTACCGTTGTGATGTCACAATGATGATTGAATGGGCATCGAAAGTCTTTCTGCGTTAAGGCGTTCCGTCTAAAAAACGCCTTGCAACTTTCACATGTTACCGCACCGAAATTATAACCGAGGGCTTTGTCACCGCACACACCGCATATTTTTAACTCCGTCTTGTTATCCATCATTTACTCTTGAAGAGGAGCGGAGTCGATGAATAATAAACATAATAATTCGATCAGATTTGGGTTATCGTTAATTCACAACAAACGACGGAGAAGACGTAAAAAACCCCATTCTAGTGATGTAATTCAACGCTTCTTAGTAAACCCACCAAAATGAATCACTCACGAAGCTTAAACACCTGCAAGCTGTTTAAATTATATTTACTCTTTATCATAATTTCTGATATGCGATACAAGTCATACTACGACTGATAAGTTAGATAAACTATAAAGATGGAGATACGACAAGCGATTTCTTGTTAATTGGTACAATTTCATGACGACTGTGCTGCAGTTTTGTCGGAGACAATTCTGTTTCAAAAGAACTTGGAATCTTAAACTATGATAAACGTAGAAAAAGACGCCTGAAGTAATTAGAATAAATCCAAATGAAATCAGCAGTTAATGACAGATAATCAATGAGCGGGAAATTTGAAAATACAATAGTTTTAAATTAAATAAAATATTTTGATTTACATTTCATTTTTATCAATCTATAAATTCAATATTTACGTAGTCTCGATTAATTTTTTCATTTAGGTAATAATCGTTTGTAGCATTTGGAATTTTAGATCTGGTTGTCGTAGATATATGCATATTAATTTTATAAAAATAACCTGAAATACTCTAATCAATGCTGAATAATTCAAATTTTAATAATACTGAAAAGAAATACACCAATTTAGTCCTGAATAAAATCAATATGACGGCATTTGGTTGCTTAAGTAGTTTCCAATAGTAAATTTTTAGTATACGAGGTAGGTGCCATAAATTCTCAGCCTAACAGGTTTTAACAGGTTCAAGCGTAGTTCGAAGAGTTGTAGTTTTTAGTAGTCAGCTAGCCAACCAACGTGACTAACGCATGAAAATATCTGAAGTAATGAAAATTGTGTACAGCGCGGTCATCAAATTTTTAACAAAAGAAGAGCATATGCCTAATCACATAAAACATCGTATACACGGCGTTTACGGTGATTTACCTCGTTCATATTCCTTTGTAAAAAAGTGGGCAAAATGTTTCCGTTTGGGGCAAGAAGATGGAAGATGTTGAATAGTCGGAATTGACCACCAATTGACGTCAACAAATTTCAATTATTGTAGATGTAGTGCTAGAAGATCGCCATTCGAAAATGAAGAAATTACCAGTGATGACAAACATATCCGAAGCAAGTATTCGCCGAATTCTCTATAACCATTTGGGTATGAATAAAATTAGTGCAAGATGGGTCGAGTCGAATGTGCGCGGTCGTTTTTAAACATGTGTGGAGACGACCCAAAACCGATTTTGGAGGCCACTGTCACAGGAAATTAAACAATGGTTTTGTTTTACGAACCTCTATCGAAAAGGAAGTCCATGGAATGGGGGCGACCTGAGGTACGTCGTCTCAGAAAGACGAAAATCGTTCAACCAACGAAAAATGTGATGGCCACAATATTGTGGGATTGTGAGGGAATTTTGCTAATTGACTTTAAAGAGCGCAATACAACTGTGAACGGCACATATTTTGCGTCTTTATTGCACGAATTGAGGGACACTATTCGGGCAAAACATCTTGGAAAATCGACAAAAGGTGTGCGATTATTGCACGACAATGCTCTCGTTCATACTGCCGCCGTTTCACAATCTGCCATTCGCGAATGTGACTTTCAAGAATTGGAACCTCCACCGTAGAATCTGGATATTGTTCCTTGTGATTTTTATTTGTTTTCTAATTTAAAAAGAGGTCTTAGGGGACGTCGTTTCAAGAACGACAATGACTTGCGAGCAGCTGTTGTAGAACATTTTGATGGAAGAACCTCAGATTATTTTTACAAGGGTATCGAATTATTATAGAAGTTAGGGGTTATATTGCTCCAAGTTTCTTTTTTCTGTATCTGGCCGAGAATTTATGGCGCCTGCCTCGTACATAACTAATTTGGAACTTCAACTTTTATTCTCTGGACACAAAAACCATATTATTCTTTTAATACTTGTGGTTAATTTACATTCTTACTCTGTATCGATTTATTTACAAATAATTGAATAACATATTTAATTCATAGAATCACTAAAGATTGAAAACTTCGAAATGGAATCGTCAGGACTTTTTGTTACGAGTCACTCTGTACAAAATAAATTAACAACAAATATTAAACTTTTATAGCACTAAGGCTACTGATATGTTATAAAATTTACAAGCAACCGTTATTTACAATTCCTTACATTATTTACAAACTACCTAATAATTTACTTCTTGCTGAGTTAACAATTTTCGATAGAAGTGTGTCATTGTCTTCATTTGAATAGTATTCGAAAAGCATGCATTAATTTTTAATTATAACATTGCCTCCTTGACTAATTATATATTTATTTAAGAAGATGAGTACTTTAGCCATATTTCTTCTTATTTTCTGTATTCCTTTATGTTACGGGGAAGAACTAATTTGCATATTAAATGGAAAAAAGTATTTAAACTTTGTTAGTGATAAATTTTTAAGTTTCACAGTCGATCCGGTAGTGTTATTGAGCGGTATCAATATTGGGTAAGTTCTATAACATTGACTGATATTTTTTAACTATCCTTTTAATGTTTCAAAGCTCTTCTACTAGACAACTAGCGAAGCATCTAAGTCCAGCTTATATAAAAATATCAGGTCCATCAACGGAATATCTTGAATATGTTGAACATGATTCCATGTTCAAGTCAGACGATTCAGGTTTAAGCTTTACTTCAACTATGTGGAGATCATTAAATGATTGGTTTTTGGAAACTGGTTTAACGCCAATATTTACAATAAATGATGATAATGGTGGTTCAGAGACAAAATTAAGTACAAAAACTATATTTCCGCTATTGGAAGTATCTGATCGGTTAGATATGAAATGCTTATGGCAAGTAGATTATGGTACAGTAGTATTTTAGTTTGATTCCATATTTCTACCCAGCATAACACATTTTAGAAATCCATGGAAAGAACCTTGCAAAATATATAGAGGAATTAAAGGCCTTTAAGTACATTTTGTCCGCCTTTCGAAATGGAAATCAAAATTGGAAAATCATTGGTCCAGATATAAGTCATTGGATAGGATCAGGCTCGCCTGATGAAGTTAAGAGACTATCAAATAGTTTCGAGAACTTAACAGAAGCTGTAATTTGGACTGGGTACAGTACAGATTTTCTAATATCTTTTCTAATTTAAATTACTCTTCCTATATGATTTTATAAAGGTCAGATAATTGTATACCCAAATCGATAGCTGGCATGAGACTTCCAATTTGGCTACAGATACCTAAATCTCAAAGTCCCATAACGTTCAAATCTGCAATAGATTGGGCTAAGATTATCGGAGAGACAGCTTCTATAGGTTATGAACTCATCTTCAGGGAACCTAGACTCTTTGAAATTATCGCGGATACCCCTGTAAGTCCTTCTTGGTTTTCCAATAGCAGCATTGAGAATATGTCAATCTCCAATCTAACAATTTTATGCTTTGAATAGGTGTTTTGGTTAACGTTGTTTCATAAGAAATTAATGGGTAGAAACGTCTTAGAATTGAAACCTGGTCAATCGATAGATGGACGACTATCCGCTTATTGTCACTGTGCAAGAAATCAAAATGATTTCCTAAGAAGAGGTGCTATAACCGTTCTTGTTATCAATTACGATATTGAAGAAAGGACAATTGCTCTTAAGATGTCAACAGTTACCTCAAAAAATTGCGAAATTCGAAACTATATTTTAACAACGGATTTCGAAGAGTCTACGTAAGCTAATTCTTAAAGATGTCTTTCCTAGATTTTGGATCTTTTCTAATTTCAGGAGTACATTCCTTAACGGTCAGAAATTAAATCTAAACATGTTAAAGGACAATATAATTCCACAGCCCAAAATTAGACGCGCTAAAGCTCAAAAATTCTTAACCCTGGAAGCACCCCCAAAATCTCTAGCATTCTTTGTCATACCAGACGCTAGAGTACCGATTTGCATAAGCAATGAAGATGACACCAATTTCATAATTCAAGAAATTAACGAAGATCAAGATAAAGATTTTGAAGAAGGATACCAAACCGAAATTAATGCCAGATTTCAAGAACCTGTTGCAAGTCTAAACGATTTGTATTTGATAATGGAGAAAGAGTTAGAAGATGACGAAAACTACTACGCTTTAGACAAAGGAAGCGTAAATCATCAATCGGAAAGTTGGAAGAATGTTTTAGCGAAAAAAATTGGGAAAATTACATCCAATAATACTGTACTAAAAAATGTTGCAGCTTTATCCAGGCCTTTTATGGTCTCGAGAATTGATGTTAGAAAAAGGATGGACGATATGGATAGAAAAAAAAACGAATTAATGCAAAGGATAAGCGATAAAACAAAAATTCTTCGTACCAGACTAGAATCGAACAACACTGAAGATTGTGAAAGCGATTTTAATTCAGAATTTGTCACAGGTAATACTCACGCATCTAACAGAGCGACTAGAGAAGCTAAAGGTGGAGGTAGAGGCAGAGGAAGAGGTCGGCACGGCGGTAGAAAAACAACCCATACAACACCAGCCAGTCCAAAAATAATGAAGAAAATAAATCATAAACTCAAAAGGGATATTAATATGGAATTATTGGAACAAAAACTAAAGGAAGTCAAACAGAAAGGCGCCAAAAAGTTAGATACTAGGGAAAACAAAAGAAGCCATTCCAAGAAACAAAGTTACAGACCCATCGTCCAACCAGAATTTTTATATAAGAAAGATGAGAGTTCTGAAAGTATGGATATAACAGATTTTTTAAACAATATCCGCGAGAAATCAAGGAATCTAGATTTGAGCAGAAAATATAAAGATAAAGGGAACGCAAAAATTACTTTCACCAAAATAAATAGGGGAGATACTAAGAAGAAAATTGGAAAACATGAAGAAAAAGGAGCACCAAAAATTGAAAGTGCAAGTGGCGATTTTGATTTGGATTATCTGGTTGATGATGAATACAGCGATATTTCCTATGAATCCCGGGAATCTCCAAATTCTAAGAACTTTGACCAGTCAAAAAGTATTGAAGACAATTTAAAATTTCCAATTAGGCCAACTTTCAAAGTTAAAAAGCAACATATGGGACATCAAGGGCACAAACCAGTTTATCAGCAAGATTGGTTAAACAGAGAAGTTTTCATTGAAAATGTAAGTTTTCCAATAAGTCCTTCATCCAAAAAACAAACATATTTTAATTTTGATTTTAGTCTAAAGATATAGAAGAGGCAATTAAAGCTTTGGATGATTACCTAAACCAAGAAGATCAACATCGTGATGCGGCTATGGAAGACATTAACTTCTCAATGGGGGATTATTATGACGATATAGACTATGGAGATTTAAAATCCCTCATTCGCTATAAACGAGATGAAAATCACGGGTATACTGAAGACGATATCAGATACTATAAATTATTGATGAGTTCTAATATAAGGCATATGAGAGAAAACATGCTGAAGCAAAAGTCTAAGGCTTTATCTGCAAGGAAGGAGATAAAGCCTATCACTTTAGGACAGAAGCTTCAAATTAGGAAGCTTTCAAGAGATTCTGAAGCACCAGCCGCAGTTTCGTCGATTGGAAGAGAACGAAGCTTTGAGGAATTACCAAAGAAATTACCTAACCATAGGCGACTAAAGGGTGGCTTCAGATTATTGAAGAATAGATTGGCGCAACATAAAACGGTAACAGATACTACTTCAAAAGCACCTACAACAACACCACGTGCTAAAAAGGTGGAGGAAGTTGACGAAGAGACTAAACAATTGATTAAGATGATCAAAAATGAATTAAAGAATAGAAGATCAATATCTGCTGGTATTAAAAGGCATAAAAGGTATATTGCCGGAAGTTCAAATAAATTCAATAAGGATTTAGGTGATGCCATTGATTCTGTTTCGAAAGATTTGAATTATTTGATACCAGATTTCGATGATACCAAAATATCGTTGATATTTCCGTCGAAAGATGAAATTTCTTTTTCCAATTTTGAAGATGGCGCGGAGATAAGTTATAAGCACTTCAAAGAACACGAAGACGAAGATCTGGGTACTTGTCCATTAGTTACAATTGATTTTGACTTGACTACTGAAACCACGTCAATGAATCAAACAGAAAAATTGGTTACTACTGGGAAAGACGTTGAGGCATTAGAACATTTAAATAGGGCCCAAAAGTTAGTAAAAAGTCGACTTTCGAAGGAACCTAAGTTGATGAAGAACGTAACTCATATTCAGAAAATTGGGAAAAAGGATGATATGCATATAATTGATAAAGTTTTTAAAAGCATTACGGATTTTGTAGAAGATATGCATGCTAAAATAAAATCATATATAACGATTGTGTAGACTGGCTTAGAACCTGATAGTATAAGATTGAATACTAGTACCAATTACCTTATTTAAATATTGTTTTAGTAAATTATTTAGTTTTATTTGTATAACTTAGTAAAGATTTTTTGTAAATGTGTACACAAAATATATAAATATAGTAAGGCAAAGCTGTAAATTGCGTAAATCCATCATATTGCTCCAATTCCAAGATAAGAATTGACTTGGCTTTAGTTTTAATTGCTTATCTTCAACTTGTAAAATTTATACCTATTATAAATATATACCGATCATTCAATGTAATATTACTAACTTTTCCATCCATTTTTATTTCAGAATTTAGTTCATTAACTATGGCAACTTACCAATCCAGGCGGACACAATATTGGCTACTCTTTAGTCCTGATTAGTATTATGCTAACCTAACATGGCTGGGGTCGTTGGAAATTATTGTGCTACTCCTAAATGTTGTTGAATTTATTAGATAATCTCTTTGTTTGCAATTAGACGCTATACATACTCTTCAGTTATCATTTATTAATTCTTCAATGTTTTTATATTTTTTCCATCTGTATAAGAAAAGATCTTTGCACAGCTGGTTTTAGTGGTGCCAAATTATTGACACCTGCTGGTGTTCTCTTGTTGATAATGAAGTTTTCCCAAGGCATTTGTTAACAAGCACAACCATTGGCTTTAATTCTCATTAAGGATAACTTTATCTAAGGTTGATTCATAAATAATTATTTAGAAGATTTATGTGCAGGGAATGAAGAAACATGAGTGAGCACATTCTTTTTTATTTCACGAGGTTTGATATGTGAAAGTATTTGAAATCTGGAACTGACGAAAATGTTTTGGTCGTTCAGGGTGGAAGATTGTGATCGTTGATAGAATTTCATCAAGTGTTCCTATATTTTATTTCAGTTATTTTTTTCCATTAGCACAACTTTTGAAATTATCTGTAGCAGTCATTTTAAAATGGAAGTGTCGGTACTGGCATTGACATTACGAATTGCAACGAAGTTTTCATTGCATTACAATTATATACAGAATGGCTAAAATAAAATTTCAATTTGGCACAAACTTCTTAAATTAAAACATCTAAATGTTGTTGTAGGCTTCCGCGGTATTTGTTTTTTTTTTTAAGAATTTTGACTTCCAGGTTAAAAACTAAACATTAAAGTTGAATTCCCTAAATACAATGATCCAGTTTTTATTTCATGTTATGATTCAGATTTAAACTCTGCATTGGTCTGTATTAACATTCTCTACATCCATTTTAAAAATTTTTTTAGTTATTTCGATTTTTTAAAATACTTCATTTTAGTCATTTCAATAGTATGCCATGAAAATGACAGCTTCCGTCATACTAAGCTTACATTTGTGTTATTAATAACATTTAATGTTTATTTTGTGAAATTTCCAATCGATACTTTTTAAAAACATAACACTAGATTTTTAATTTAGTTTTTAATAAGGGTGAATTCACAGAAATCCACAAAGATATAACATTAAAGAAAAAGGTACTTTAACATATGTATTTTAAAAATTCAAAGATTCTTTTAGTGTAGGTTAGATTCTACTAAAAATAACATCTAGAAATGGAATGTGTTAGAAAAAAGGTACCATTCCATTTAGAACAAGGAAGTTGACACTGACTTCTGGAAAAGCATCCATTTTGAAAATATTTTCTTCGAGTTGGCGCTGGCACAATTAACGTAAATCCAAATTTGGTTTCAATCAATCACCCTGTATACTACTACACATGTATTTATTTTCTACTGTGTATTTAGATATTCTTCTTAATTTCAGGTAGATGGACTTTTTATAAATGTTTCATAAACTACTTACAATTAAATTTATATTTCAAATAATTCCCATCCAATTTCATTTGATACGATTGAGTACCAATGCTACAGAAACAAGTGCTTTCTCAGTAGCGTACTGCTCGGTTACTATCAATATTGAAACTAATGAATGTAATTACTTACTATTTTAACTTGATTGTGTTGTTAAGGTAGAGTGAGGCAAACAGTCGCTGCAACACTGTGTCATGCTTTCCAATACTGACACAGTCATACTCCTAGGGCGAGGTGAAAATATGTTGGTGTATTTGTATCGGGATTCTTATTTATAACCGCACACAATTTATCGGTTGTTAATCTTCCTGTACTATCTGTTAGATTCTCTAACGAGTCTTTGAGGTAATCTACTATTTTTAGCGTTTCATGTAATAACAGCTTGGCGTTCTCTAATTTGGAAATAGTATTTAAACGAATTGAATAATTTTCGGATACTTCCTCTATTTCAGTATGGATTTCGGTATCTGAAACCAGCCGCTGGCTTACTGAAATTGCTTGCACTTACTGAGGATTTAAATTTAAGTTACAAGGTGTAATAATGTGTAAAGATTTCTCAGAATATAAAACAGCTTTAAGCCACGCTAGTCGTCTCGTCGATACCGGATGTAGTGGCTGAGAAATGCCTGGATAAGTTTGGTTAAGCTCGTGAAGCCGTTTGAAAGATTTTATAAGTCAGCAAACTTACGCTCCATTTCCGGTAGATTTTGCAATTCAAACTTTGAATACTTTAAAAATAAATTTTGAGCATCGTTTTTCAGATTCTGATGCAATTACAAATGACATCAAGATTTTTCAAAATTCTTTTATCTCCGACGTAAAAACCCTTGCCCTAGAATTTCAAATGGAAATGATCAAGTTGAAAAATATATAAATATATATATATATATATATATACATGGAATAATTTTCGGAAATTTGTTCCGTTTGAGTATGGATTTCGGCGTCTGGAACCAAATTGCTTTAGCTTGTTGCGGCTTTAAATTTAAGTTAGAAGGTTTAATAATGTGTAAAAATGTCTTATAATATAAAACAGCTTTCAAGCACATTCCCCAATATCGGGGGTAGTGATTGAGGAATGTCTGGACAAGCCTGTTTAAAGTTGCGAATGCATTTTGGAGATTTATTTTTTTTTTTGGTAGAAACTATAAATTGATCTACTTTTGGATAACTGTTTCAAATAAATTCAGCTACAAAATGACATGCATGGAGCAAACAGGTTATATGAAGCAATTGAAGATAAGATTGTTATAGCAACTTTCCAGCTTTAACCATGTTCGCGACCTCCATCTGTAACTAACAACAAATTGCCGATATATTGAACTTCCCAAAGGCATTTTCTATAATTTCTACTATTCTTTCCACGTCTGTCTCCTGTAATATTCTACTACGTACTGCTCTTTGGAATGCGCACTAATACATTCAAAATAAAATTGTTTTTTGCATCTGTTGTTTTATCTATCATCAGCCATATTTTTTGATCTATTGGCATTGATGATATTAATCTATGATTTGATTTATTTGATTCCTATGAAAATTATACTGTAATTGACCTCCTCTTGGCAATTTCTATTACGGAAAGTATTTCTCCCAAAACTTTCGAAGTTCTTCATTGTCTACAATGCTGATATTTTCAAATATTTTAGAACGCTTATTGATAGTTTCTAGTAGTAGAAAAATATGCAAATGACCATACTATAAGCAAAAACGTCAGTCTATTGTATCGTAAAAAGCACTATAGAAACTTTCTGATAACAACATCTATTTGCTATCTCTATCGCACTATGCGTAATATAAAGATTTAAGCTCACGACGAGTTGATTGTTAGTGATTCTTATGGACAATTAAAATATTACGCCTTTCAATTTCTCATTTCTCTTTTTTGAATCTACATTCAGTGTTTCCTTTCCTTCTTTCTCCTTCCGAATTCCCACAACCCACAACAGTTCATTTTGAATATGTTAATCTCGTTTTTCGCCTCCATTTCCACTAAGTTTAAATTTCACAAATTATATGTACGCAGATTCGACGCTTTTAGGGGGAATCAATAATCCGTCGAATTAGACCGCATCACCGTTCTAAACCTTTACGCTTTAAAATTTAAATCATTCCCCGAATTTAGTATATCTAAGAGTGCTGTGATGGCGAGGCTCGGATTTCCGAGAATAGTTCGCCAAATTCCCCGACCGGCGTCTTGAATTTTAATGACTGAATAATTGTTATTGAGAATATAACAGATTGGGGTGGATTGAGATTGAACGCGAGAAGCGGACATAATGGAATAGTAATAGATTCAAATTATCCGAATTGATGTTTGTTCGTTGTGTAATAGTTCAAAATATACGATTCTTGGATGGAAATTTACGGTAGAATTTGATATCGGTAAAGTATGTTATAAATAAGGATGAGATTGATGTATTCGGGAAATTTGCTTTTAGGTGTGGAAATGATAACAGGTATACCGGCTAGAATAAATGTATAATTCAAGGACGTTCATGTAGTTTCTTCTGCCTTTTTTTTTGTGCAGCATATTTGAATTTTATGTATGATGATTTTCTTTCTCTAAGATCCCACCTCGTAGTAGTAATATTTCTGCACCGTTTTGCTGATAACTGTGGGTAGCTACTTGATTTAGTCATTCTATATTGAAATTTTTGCAAACCAAATTCAAATATAATTAATAGTCAGATGCAAACAGTTATTTCCTAACACATGGGCTGAAAAGTCCCGGGCCTAACACATAGATGATGCTAGTTTTATTGCAGTCACCTTTCTCTCAGTTAGTACTAACCTTCAAATGACAGCTGTTAAAATTTCATGATATTCTATTCATTAGTTTGTGAGTTATTGTGCTAAGAGTCACGCTATTTTTGTTATTTTCAAAACAATGGATCAAAAACAATTTCGTGGTATAATTTTACACTGCTTCTTGATGGGAAAAAATACCGTTCAAGCGAAGCAATGGCTTGAAAAGTGTTATGGGGACTCCGCTCCATCAGAAACAACAATAAAACGTTGGTTTGCTGACTTCAAACGTGGTCGTAGAGACACCGATGATGCAGAACGCAGTGGACGCCCAAATGAGGCGGTAACACCAGAAAACATCAAAAAAATCCACAAAATCGTTTTGAATGATCGAAAAGTGAAGTTGCGTGAGTTAGCTGACATCGTAAAGATATCAAAAGAACGTATTGGCTTTATATTGCATGAGCATTTGACTATGAGAAAGCTCTGTTCAAAGTGGGTGCCGCGTTTGCTCACTGTTGACCAAAAACAAGAACGTGTTGATGATTCTGAGCAGTGTTTGACCATATTTAAACGTAACAAACCGGAATTTTTGCGTCGATATGTGACAATGGATGAAACATGGATCCATCACTTCACTCCGGAATCAAAACGATCGCCATCTGAGTGGACAGCAACTGGTGAACCTCGTCCAAAGCGCCCGAAAGCACAACAATCGGCTGGAAAGGTTATCGCCTCGGTATTTTGGGATGTGCGTGGTGTAATATTTATCGACTATCTTGAGAAAGGAAATACCATCAATAGTGAATATTATATAGCGTTATTGGAGCGTTTGAAGGCCGAAATTGCATAGAAACGACCGCATATGGCAAAGAAAGAAATTTTGTTTCATCAAGACAACGCACCGTGTCACAAGTCAATCAAAACAATGGCAAAACTACATTGATTGAACTTCGAATTGCTCCCACATCCACCGTATTCGCCAGATTTGGCTCCCAGCGACTACTGGCTGTTCGCAGACCTCAAAAAAATGCTCGCCGGTAAGAAATTTCGCACGAATGAAGAGGTTATCGCTGAAATTGAGGCCTATTTTGAGGCAAAAGATAAATCGTTGTACAAAAGTGGTATTGAAATGTTAGAGCGGCGCTGGAATGATTACGTTGCTCTTGATGGAGATTACGTTGATGAATAAAGCTAATTTTGAACCAAAATAATCGTGTTTTCTTTGTTAGGTCCGGGACTTTTCAGCCCATGTGTTATTTACGTAGCCTCTACAAAGTTTTGGTAAGATTCTGAACCAAATTTTGAAAGCCTTTTGGCAGTTCTTCAAAACATTTCCCTTCGTACTTACAGCCAGGGTTCTACGGCCTTTGCCGCATCTCGCATTTCGACCTCTACTCGTCTCTATTGTTTCAAACTTCTTTTATTGCCGTGTCTCTCATAGTTTTCTCGATCTTATTCTACTTCTATTTGGTGGTATATAATTTAGTGCCCTCTTTGGCCATCTATCTTCACTCATTCATTGTACATGTCCATGTCTTATTTCGATTCGATCCGTACTAGTAATAACTATCTTCTCTTCTGTCTTCTATCTATAGTATTATTGTAATGGCTTAATTTTATTAGAGTAGACGCTCGATTATGTGAACGATATTAGCGAAGCATTGTTCACATTACTAAAAGTTTACACTAGCGAGCCTTATTTTATGTATAAAAGAATTGCATAGAAGAAAAAAATGTTTGTTTATTAAAAAATAAAAAATAAATTTTACATTATTTTGAGAAATAATGTCCTATTTTTGTTTGCGTAAATTTACGCTTGGTATTTTCTAATGCCATTGCCAGTAGCTTACGGAGCACTAAGATATCGGAATATAATATCTTTTTCTTCAGCCCAATCTAACGCTTGATTGAAAATTCCTACAGCTTGCGCGTCACTCACTGTATTTTCTATTTCAATCATGTGCATCATCCATCTCTTTATCGTCATTCCATAAACTAACATCGGTAATTGGGCAAACAGTATCGGGATTTATTGATTTTAATAATTTGAGAACGTCCGATGATGCATTGTCAATAAGTTCAGCATCAGAGAGTAGCAGTTTTCGAATCATCGTCATAATCATCACTGGATTAAAGCAAATTTTTCCAACACATTTTGATTATTTGCTGGTTAAGGACATTCCACGCAATATCTAAATTTAAAATTGCTCCACGTAAAGTTACTTGCTTTAAGGATTCAGAAATGTTTTTAGTATTTTTTGATAACGTAGATAAAGGCAGAAATTTTCGATAATACAATTTAGTAATTTTTATGACATTTTGATCTATCGATTGGATAAGTGGAGTTACATTGGGCGGTATGAACATAACAAAAATTGAGCCAACGTTGCTTCTTAACTGTTACTCTGGAGGATGACTTGGTGCGTTATCCAAGATTAACACCGCTTTATCAGAAGGTTTTGCTTCCTTAAGAAATCTTTCACCTACAAATTGTATATGTATGTTAAATTACATTACTTATTATTACAGTTTCATTGCCATACCTAAGGGACAAAGTACTTGTGGAACCATTCCAGAAATATGCCTTTGGTCATCCAAGCGGATTTTGAACAGTTATAATCAACGGGACTCTTAAAATTTCTAAATGAACGTGGATTTTTTGCCTTTGCTATTACTAGTTGCCTTATTTTGTGTGTACCACTAACATTAGTGCACGCGAAAAAGAAAAGTAATGCGTTGTCTTTCCGCCTTTCTACCCGGAGCAGATTTTTCATGTGATCCAACATAGGTTTTCGTAAGTAATAATTTCCAATAAAAACTGGTTTCATCTGCACTGTATATTTGCTCCCCATTTAAATGTAGCTCCTTGATTTTGTCCATTAACTTTTTCTTAAACGGTTTGCGCTAGTTGTAATTGTGCCGATAATTTTTCACCAGATATCCACAGCAGTCGAATTCTATACGACCTTTTAAATCTTTTTAGTCAGCCATCACTGGCTACAAAATGTTCAATTTCTTTTAGGTTTTCATTCAATAATTTTGCTCTCTCTTTAATTAATTCACCGCTAATTGGAACATGATTATCTCTTTGTTTTAAAAACCATTTATACAGACGATTTTTCGTTCTAGGTGCTTGGGCATCTTTTACATAAAGTTCTGCAATTTCCCAGGCCTCCTTATGTATCTGACACACGTTGTAAAATTTGTGACTTGAATCGCTTAATTTTACAGATTGCAGATACTCCATATTTTTTTGCCAATGAGTAATTTTAAGAATGTTCTTTTATTGGACGTGGATACCATGTCTGTTCTGGCGTGAGTTTAGCTGCACACTACTTTATTTCATGAAAGGCAAGAAAGCCAACGCTTACAGGAATTCCATATATAAATCGGGGAACAACCGGTCCCGGCGCTGAAAACGTTTACGTAAACATTCTTTTGATCGATTCAATTACGCACGTGAGTAGGGAGATAACTGGTACCCTAAACTGTTTACATTGTCGAATTGTACGTTGTTTAAATTACCGGGCGTTCCATTTGATCCTATATTTAGATGACAGCGACGTTTCCACTACCGGGTATTTACATGAGCGAGCGTTTACTGTACAAGGTTTTGTATATTTAAAAGTTGGCAATACAGAGGTGTAACAACAAAGCAAACTAAATTAGACGGAAAGGCTCTCTCTTAAAGAAGAAACAAATTCTTTTTCTTCAGGATAATAAATTTGCTCACACTTCGAGAGTTTTAATAGCAAGAATTCGCGAATAACATTAGGAATTCCTTCTGGATCCAGCTTATTTATGAGATTGAGTCCTCCCAGACTTCTTGCTTTTTTCCTATTTGAAAAGAGCTCGGTGGCAAAAGATTTGGATCAAATGAGCAGCTGATCGCTGAAACTAACGTATATTTTGAACAGTTTGATAAAACTTACTTTTTTGAAGGAATGAAAGGGTTAATTGTAATGCAGAAAGTAAGTTGAAAAATAAGATAATTTTTTTCCAAAATGTTTTTACAAAGCCAATATTTAGGGTGCCGGAAACAGTTGAAAAAGTTCTTGATATTCTTTTAAACGGCCATCATTTTAAAGTATCTCAAATAAATATACGTAAAGGGTGAGTACATACGTTGTTAAGAATTGAGCATAAATTTGTTATCAATTTTTTAATGTTTGAGTAAATTATGTTATGTATAATTTGTTGGATCTTTACATAAATAGTGTGATAGTTGTAAGTACTAAAATTTTATGTTTTTCTTTTCGTTTGAGGTTATTTCAGCAATAGGTTGTTAGTACATGTATTCAATATACTGTTTCTATATAGTATTTAGTGCCTTTTTAAGTATTCATGTAGTAGTTTGCAGAATACGAAATATCTTTTAAAGCATGTAAACCCCAGTAAATTTTTACTGTGATATCTTACAGTACTCTTGTATTATAATCAATAAAAGCTTTTGTTCAATTTCACTACTAAAATATAATCCATAATGCTTTTAATACATATATTTCAATAAATATACTTACCAAATTAAGTAACTTAAATATTTTTTATTATATACACATATACGCCACTGAATATATAAAATAGCTGTGAACTTCGTCAATTTGTTGAAAATTTTGCAGGTATACCAACGTAATTAGTATTTTTTATTCACACTCCAAGTAAAATTTCAAATTAGTAGGGACATTTATTATTTCACTTTATCACTTAACTTTAGAACTAGGGAAAAAGTTAACGGAAATAAAACGGCATAATATTGAAACGGTAATTCTTTATTTAACGTCCATTTCTTTGACAGTGATTTTATAACATTGCGGGTGGTTTCGTACATCTAACAACAACCAAACTTCCTTTTTCTTTTCCTTATTGTTTCCATTTTTATTTTATAATCCATCTAATTTCACGTATATTGTTCGTTACAGTAATTTTTTGAAATAGTTTCAGTTTAATTTCGTTTCATATGTTTTTTTTTGCATCATCTTTTTCAACTTGTTTCATTGTTTCACTTACTTACTTAATTTTTCATTAATATTATATAACAACGTGAACAGCCTTAACTATCTAGAGGTACTTTGGATTCTACAAATGTGTTTTGTCTCATTGCACATGAAACAATGGATTGTTAATAAGTGTATAAATACAAAAGGCTACTACATTGTCTCCGTGATTGAATGAATGTCATCGTCAATGTAATATAAAGTTTACCGTTTATATAACACAAGCGCCATTTTGATTTCGTTTTACATGATGGTGATTTTCTCTTAATATCAATTTCATCAAAAGTGATTCCGTTGCAGATTTTATTAAATAGTAATCGCAAAATTGTCGATGTAAAGATAAAGATAAAATGGCGCCTGTTTTGTTTCGTTTATTTTCATTTTTGTTTGTTTCTTATTGTGTGTAACGCGGAGACAAATAGAAAACTAAACATTCTTTTCGAATCAACAACAATATCTACAGTACAATATTATATATATTTGCGAATATTAATACACTGGTTTAATCAACAATACAACATTAATCACATTTATGACTGGGTAGATTTGGAGAATACTCAAATGGATATTTGTTAAAATACTAGATCATGGCAGAACATATTGTTAGGAGTTTCTTTTATTTATATATTATTTTAAACCAAACATACAAGAAATTAGACTTACAAGATACAACAACATGTTTCTGTCTTTTAAGTTGTTGCTAACTCTGCTACAAACTGTTAAAATCTTTTGTTACTATTATATTTTAGGCGGCAATTTTTAAATTCAAACCGTGTTAATAAATATCTAAATCTAAATTTGAATAGTCTTAATCACCTCTACTTTTTGTATAATTATTGTTTAGTAAAAAAAATGAAAGGAGTAAAATTATCAAAACAAATGATTAGATCATAAGGCATTGATAGAAAGTTCAAAGAAATATTATAAGTTAAAATAACTAAAGAAATAGTTTGATAACTTGTATTTTCTTTAATTCGTAATGTGGTGAAGCGTTAATTATATTGCCTTCTTGAAAAGCGTAGGTTGATTATTGCCAACTATCAGGTACAGCTTTGTTACAGAATTGCCAACTCTTGCATGACTGAGCCAGTTATAAATTCAAAATAAAGACGGCATTTTCGATTTAGAAAAAAAAAAACTAATCAATTTCTGCAATATCGTTTACTCTCGACTTAAATTTACAATTAATAAATATAATAAACAACAAAGATCCATTTTGCATATTCTCCATCACACATCATAAATTAAACGATGATGGTTATTTTCAATACCTTCATTATTACTATTTTAATTTGTTCCTTTTTTGGTTACTTTGCATTTATCACTAGCATTTACGCTGACGTCATTTTATAAAGCAAAAGCTCTGATTTTCTTTCGTTTCTTTTCTCTCATTAATAGAAATTCTACATCAAACTTCAGTTCTATTATAAGAATTCGTAATTCCTCATCAGCACGCGATCACTCGGAGATACGATAAATCGCCACGATGCCCTCTAGTGGCGGAAGCATCAAACGAGATTGACGTTTCCCGTGCCGTGCGTCGAATCTTCGAGTATCAGCAAGAGCTTTTGAAATGTGTAACATCCATACCGAAGGATAAATAAGTACTTAGAGTAGTATGTAATAATGAGCTGATAATAAGATTTTTTTAGTTATAGTTATTTTAGGTATTTAGTAATGGTAATGATAGTAATAGTAGTACTAGGATATAGGTATCATCGTTTTAGGGATTTTTTCTTGCAGACTATCAATAGTTACTATATAATAAGACTATTTTTTTTATATAATAATATAATTATAATATACATATATGTGTCGTTGTCTCCAGTAATTTAGAAGTTAATTTTAGTAAGAGGTTAAATGATAAATCGTTTTTCGTTTGGGGAATTTAGGGAATTTTCGGCGACAAAAATTGTTTCATTTTAAAACATGAAGTTATTTTAATGTCTGTCGTATTATAAAAGTACATATCACATGTAAGATGAACCATAGAATACAGCGAATGTAAACTTTAAATCGCTACGTATCCTTTTATAATAGACAGATCGTAGATAGCCTACTTTCACAATAATTAGAAGCACTAGTAGAAAGTGCTTCTAATTATTTGCTTCAAAATCTATAGTATACAGATTATTCTAGAACACACAGGATTATACATTTTGACAGTTCTAAGTTTACCAAAACATTTCGAAAAACGTACATCCTAATTTATATATCTTTTTATTTAATTAATATATCACACACTAGATTCTAAATTTACGTTAAACATTGCTTATAGAGTCACATTGAGGTGATAGGTGAGGTTTTCAACGGAGAGTTCGGATTGATTATTTGCGATGTCTTTAGATTAGAAAGAAATTAATTTACTAAAAGCACACCA
Organism: Trypoxylus dichotomus; assembly: GCA_023509865.1. NCBI lineage: Eukaryota > Metazoa > Arthropoda > Insecta > Coleoptera > Scarabaeidae > Trypoxylus > Trypoxylus dichotomus. The sequence continues at coordinate 14,199,433 of CM042078.1, forward strand.
AATTATTAACCTGAAAGCTCCGTATAACACCTCTAATCTCGATCACCATCTGTTTACAACAATATCTATTACTACGTCATGTGTTGCATTGTTTTGCATTTGCGTGTTTTTTTCTTAATTTACATTATTAACGAAAAATCGAACAAAAGGAAAAGTTAACTAATGGTTACCAATAATAATTGTTTACATACAATTTCATTAAGTTGGTATGTGTGTTTTGTTTTTGTTTGACATGTTGGATGTTTTTATGTTTGTTTTCCTTTTCGTTTTATAGTTGGTAGTGTAGGCAAAATTTTTATTCACCCAAATTCCAGTTTTTTCTCCTGTTTTGCAGATATATTACTAGACATGCATTAAACATCGAAAAACCACATTAAACGCGTTTTGCCAAAAATTACATAGAGAAGAATATGGAAATATATATGCATATAACGTTGAGCAACGACACCAAATGCCACATCGACTAATATTTGTTTTTTTCGCTAAAACGTAGATGCAAACACTTAGAATAAGATAGAGGAATCTTAAGATCTCCGTTTGATTCGGCTAAGATGCTATTTGATAAGATATAAGAGAGCAACTACATAGTTAAATGGTTTAAATATGCTATTATGAATACATGACATAATTGACACATATATATTTGTTTGGGAAGGGAACAATTTGAAAGTAAGATCATAACCAAGCGGATAGAGATATATAGAATAGAGGCAATAGAGATATATAAATGCCATCTACTAAGTAGCTTGGTGCTTTAAAATGTGAGAGAAGCTGTGCATAATATAAAGCTATAAAAGTCATGAAGTATACTTAACAATTTCTTTCGCAGAGGCATTGTTTGTGACAACATTTCCACGTTCGAGTGTTTGTTTTTTGTTTGGTTTCAGATGTATCTTCATTGTATACAATTCAATTTAAAAAATTTTGGTCATTATCATAAAACGAGTGCAGTAGTTCAGAGACAATTACTTGCAAAGAGACAACAAGAAAACCACAACAACAATCCCATATACATATATGTAATATATATCGATAGCAGTGGCATGCAACATCGGTTTCAAAAAAGCTTTAAGTTGACATCAATATCAATCTATTCTGAAGGGATAAATTAAAAGATGCTACTTGGTTACGCCATAAGTTTATTTCTTAAAAAGAAAACAAAAAACAATAAAAAAAATGCAATATCACCTGTGTTTACGAAAATCAAAAATTAATTCCATATCGATTCTCATATTTTCACTGCTTTGAAAAGAGGATTGTAGGAAATTCTTTGTTTACTCAACTAATTTAAAAAATATTTCGAAATACTCGATTCAGAAGTACCGTCATTTTAATTCTTAAAGTTGGTAGCGATATTTTTCTTGCAGAGAGAAGTTTTTGACAGACTTTAGAAGTCATATCAGCCTATACAGGGTGTAAGTAGATAGTAGAGTGGCAAGTGCTCCAATAAAAAGGCCTTCCCTTTCAGTTTAAATTTCAGAAGTTAAGGGAGTCGTTTATATAACAAGAAAATTCTTTGGTAATTTTGTAAGGCACATGTAATTCGTCGGTGAATGTAATTTATTTTTGCAGAAAAATGTCTTATAACATTTATTAGGGTTCACTTTTAGTTAATTTGGTGTCTTTTATTTTAAGATGCTTAATTCTCGAATTGCCAAATTGATAGCTAAATCAAATAGATAGCCGAATTCATTGCTCCTTGGCGTTTTTCCATTTCATTTTATATCTCATTGGTGAAGCAGATATTTTTGATGTGTCCCAAATAGTTTGCTGAGGTTAATTTATCTGCTGAATTTGAGTGAATTTACGTTCACTGATCAACTTAAACAAGATAATTATTACAAAACACTTTTATAGTTACTGCTATATGAGGGCCATCTCCACATGGCAATGCTTAAAAAAGCCGATGTCAAATTTCTTTTCCATTTTGCAATCTTATTCTTCCAGGAGTAATTGGAGTCAATTTCATAGATAACAAAGCATCATATTAGTCTCTTAAAACAAAAAACACCTTATTTAAATTAACACATATGTCATAAGTACATATTCATTTTCATTATCTAATAAATCCTCGTCGATTTGTGAAATATCAGAATCGTATAGAAAAAGAAAAGTGAGACACGTATATAGTCCAAAGAGATACGCAGAAAAGGATCATTTTAAAGGTGATAAAGTATAAGTAAACGTACATTGCACATCGACAAAGAAAAACATCGATATAGAAAGATTTCTATTTGGAAGGAATTTGGATGACCAATCAAGGACGTTGTGAAAGTTATTCGTTAGCCGAAAAGGGAGAGTAAGAGGCAGTGTATTTGGAAATATGTGAATGTCAAGTGTAGTTTATCCATTTTTTTTTTGATTCCTGGTTTTTTATAAATTTACTAAACGCTTACTAAAGAACTAACAATGCAAGTAAGCTACTTAATTTCAAAAAACGGAAGTACACAAAATCATGCACTAATAAACAAATGAGAACAAGGCTAAGGGAACAAATCGACGAACTTTTTTCTTAATGTTCCTGTTTAATTTTAATTTTTTCTTCACGTCATTACGAACAAATTAAAAAAAAAGAATAAAATACTATAATATAATCAGTTATAATTTAAAAACTATGCCTATCTACACTATGTAATAATTACAATAATTTCCGCATTTTTTCATTTCTTTTTTAATAATCAAATAACATTATTTCACAAGAAACATTGTATGCATTACAACTATGTATGTATATATTTTTAGTATACAAAAGTATTATGTGACAACGGCATATACAGATATCAATTGTTGTTTTTAATTTTTTATTACCGTTATATGCATTATTGATAAAGTTAATTTAATTCTATATTTTTAATAGTATTTCATACACGCGATATATCATATTATTCCACTACGATATATACGTAATACTATGCGTCGATTTTAAAATTTTGCCATGATGTCACGATAATATTTTTGTTTGTTATTTGTTTGTTTTTTTTAAATTTCCGTTATGTTTATCGCAGTCTCTTTTTAAAAATATTTTTATACGCTTTTTGTTTGTTTTCTAAACGTTGGCAGTTTTGCTGCGCTAACATCACGGGACAATACGTCATCATTCATTACAACGCGCGGGAAACAAAACAAATGAGCTACGTATTTTCGGGTTACTCTCTCTATATTAACGCAGACTAAGATTAGATCACAGGTAATACTAACTATCTTTGTAGATCTGTAAATTTTGCATTAAATTATGTTCTTTTTTTCTTCGATGACCTTCTTAAAATAATAAGTCTTATAACCATTATCAACTATTATCACTATTATGATCATACTTCCTAACATCTTTGAGTGAACCCCTATAAAAAACGCTATAATTTTTTTCTTTGTTAATCGCTATGTTATCGTGTATAATGTTTATTTTTAATTTTTATATAAGTATAATGTAAAAATGTTGAATGTATTCTCTCTGAGTCGTGATGTGTCGGATATCAAGGCGCAGTAAAACCCATGTTTGTCTCTGGATGCCTCTATTTCTCCCCAAAATTCATTGCATCACGCATTTACTTTCTATCTGAGACTTCAGCTCGTTTACCTGTGTCTCTATCGTATTCTTCAGCTCTGAAAATGGAAAAAAGGGTATATACAGTTAAAACGGTACTACGGAAATGCACATTATGACAGACATACAACAGAGGAAAAAGCCAGGAAAGGAAACAAATACACAGTAGATTCGATAGGTTAGAAATATCACAAAGGTATGGGGTTTCCTATTTTTTCTTGTTCATTAGTTATTATGAAAATTTACGAAATAAAACCATTTTGAAGTGCATTTCTAACATAATATTCAGTTGGTATATTTGACATTTGCGTGAAGGTAGCAATAATAAATTTACCAGTAATTCTTGATTTTGTTAAAATCTTTTTACGAGAATTTTCTTTATCCAATTAAAAAATCATTTAAAATTGTAATATAAAAAACAATGGTAATCTTATTACCAACTATTATTTATTATTTAAGCATTATTTGAATTTCAAAGTTTACTTTTAAAGAAGTATTCAGTTATCAATCTTGCGAGGTTAGTGCTGGCGTAGATATTAGCGTGACAATATTTGATAACTAATGTGAATTTTTAATATAGTATTGTCACTAGTACTCAGTTGGTATTCCTGCGAAGTTAATAATAATAGTTTTCCTATTATAGGCTTCGAAATATTGGGCCTTATGCGGTATAGTTGTCTTTTGTTACCTTATGGATTCACTTACAACCAGTCTTTTTGGAACTAGCAGTAGTGCCGTTATTTGACGCATGTGATTTGTTTCGTTTGTCGTTTTTGTCACCTGTTAGACTTTGAATAATCTAGAAACACAATTTTTTTCTTGTAATAGATAATAAAAATTTAAAAAGAAATAAATTGATGTATTTGTGTTTTCTTTTATATGCTGCTCACAGATTTTGTACAAAGCTAATTTATATGAAATCAGTTCATCATAAGTATCAGTAACCTACATGAAAATTTTCGACAATTATATGTACCAACTTATTATTTAAAATACCACTTGTATTAAATCTAGCAAATTCTAGTGCAATCTCCATATGCGCAATACTTCGAAGCCTGGGTGGTACAATATATATTGTATTGAATTGTATTGCCTTTAATTATCTCAGAAGAATTTTCTTCATTGGATGAAAAAGACCGTTTACAACCGTGATGTGAAAATGTAGATTCTTAACAAACGTCGTCATCATCAGTTATTATTTATTATGTAAAAATTGTTTTAATGTGATAAGCTTGCGAAGTTGGTGGTAGCGCAAGTGTTAGCAATAACAATGTTTGGCAACAAGCGTGAAGTTAGAAGTAGAAGCATGAGGTTGATCTGGTTATATAATTGTAAAACAAGCTTAAACACTAATTAGTGTAAGGGAGTGTAAGAGATTTTGGATTGGAACTGTTCGATACAAGAAAGTATTATTGTAAATTAACGTTAAAAAGCCTAAACGATCATTTTTAATTTTTTTTTCTACGCTTGGTCACAAGTTGTTATGACATCCAAATGTTCCAGAAATTTCAATAACGCGTGTAAATGAACCCAGTTATAAGAACGCCAAAACTTGGGATTGAACACACTCCAACGTTGGCAGTTATTATATAATTTTTAGGTTTTAATAATTCTGTTAAAAATTAAAATTTTAACGTAAATCATAATTTTAGTATAAACCTATGTCTGGGATCACTATCTAGTGTTAAATAGCAAAATTATTAGTTCAGTAAACGGTAAATATTTTCAGAAAAAGTGCTGTTTAAAATTGTTTCTTCAAAAATATAGGCTTGGTTCAATTTTTTTCTTTAGGTCTATAAATGTACTAAGGTATACATGACGTCATTATGACGTATATATGCTTTCTAAAGTGAATGACGCGTTGGGATTAACTTTATTTATTCCTTTCGGTTACTACCTCGTATATTTGCAAATTCTTGAAAGCAAGATTCAACTAGTAATCCCATGAAGTTAATAGCAAGGAAAGAAGATATTGAAGTTTTTTTCTTGATTTCAGTGTTTCATTTTGCTTCTAACACATCGTTGGTATTGGAGATAGGTGTTTATAACTCAATACGAGAGCCAAAAAGACTGCAGTTGGCTCCACTGTTCCAGTATGTTTTTTTTTTATTTTGTAGCGTATGCTGCTTGGAATGATAAACAATTAACATTGACAATTTATTATTTACAAGTTGTAAGTGGTGTTTTAGTACTTTTTTGTCTTCGGTGTTATTGAGGATTTTCGAATTTGTTAGTTTTGTATTAACGTTTTTGATCAGATCGGGTTTTACCTATTTGAAATTCCTTTCAAATCCTTCAATCATACTTATTGTGAAGACATCATCGTGCTTTACTCAACATCGATTTCTTCAATTTTCCAAGCAGCCCCAAAATTAAGACGCCGAAATTTGTTGTAGGCATTCAAGTGCGCATCAATCGAAGCCATCAGAAACCTCTTCGCTATTTACCTCAACAAGCTGATAAATTATAAGGCTACGCATATTTTGATATTGATTGCAAATAATAATTTTACATTGGTATCTCATGAAATAGTTGTCTCAGTGTCCTCTCATATGGTTCTGTAAAAGTCTCTTTAATATGCTAGTTTATTTAAATTACGATGGTATATTGAGTAAAACTTTTTAAAGATGAAGATTAATTTCATCTGAGTGGTTATTGGAATAGCCAAAATTATTGGCCTTTAAGAACTAATAATTTTCATGAACCAGTGCAAACTGTGTTATATCTGGTGAAAATCGAAGTTTTAGCTGTAATATTCAGAGCTAAAATTATTGAACCAGTATTCTTCTAGCAAACAATAACTGTAGAACCTTATAGAATATTAATCTTGGATCATTTTATAAATAAGTTGGATTACGTTGAACTAGCAACTGGTTATTTCAGCAGGATGGAGTAACAATCCGTACTTCACAAAGAACACTAGAATACTTGCTGCAATTCTTTCCTAGAGGAATAATTAGCTAGGGTGTAGGGTCATCAAGATCTTTTGACCTTTATTTGGATGTTTAAAGAATAAAGTATACTGCAATGCGCTACGTATTTTAGAGGAGCCAGAAACGCCATTCAAAATGAAATTAGCTTCTTGAATAATGCTGTTGATGATGGGTAACAATTTGAATCTTCCATATACATTTTTTTATAAAACAAACAAATACGTACATTATTATTTTTTTTTTTTTCCATTAATTTATATTTTTATACAAAGTACTCGCTAATATTTTGTTTATAAATAAGTCACAGTTGTCAGATCACCAACTCTATAACTGAAATCAATGCTACCAACTTTTCATTCATTTTAGCTTCCTCTGTATAATTTATGTCAGTTTTTAGGTTAATTGGAACACCTAGTAATTATCTATTGTAAGAAGTAATACAATTATTTGCAAAATCTCTATCATTAAATTCCTTTCACCCCTCTTTAATAAAAAGATTTAATTTTTAAATTATGAATACACCGTAAAGCTCTTTATAAATCAAATCTTTAAAGGACAAGAAATTTGAATTGTCGGTTTTAGACACAAAAGGGAAAGCCTAGTGTCTGTTAAGGAACAAAAAGGAAATGTAAAAGGTTTTAAAGCAGAGCATGTGGAAGCGAAACATACAACATTATCTGTTTAAAGGCATATAACATCAAGGAAAGCACACATATAACAAAGAAACTCTCATACGTACTCAACCATGGGATCGGGGATGTAAAATAAATACACGAAAGGAAAGTAAAAATAAACAAAAGTGTAATAAAGAAACGTATATATTTTTTATGCATGAAAGTACCAAAGAAAAAAAAACAATAAAAACAAAAATAAAATCGTACTTAAAAATAATATTAAACTTAGAATTAAATTATTAAACAAAAGCGTTAAAATGTATCAACGTTTACGTCATTTTCGAACGAAAATGGCGGAAAATACTTTGTAATTTAATACTGCAAAGACCATATTACTTCGACATCAATAAAGATATATTTGATGGGTATAATAAAGATGGTGTCTCATGCATATAAATTTTATAGCCGAGGTTAATGTAACTCCAATACCCGCATGGATATAGTTCGGATCGTTTTATTAAAACACATCCTTTCGTATTCCTTAATATTTTACGACCAGCTTTGTGTATCGCGTACTCAAAGTTTTGGTGTACGTCTGTATAAAACCCAGTTCTTGGAACTAAAAATAAACTGGGGAAGCGCAGAAACGCTACGGATTCATAAAATGTTGAAGATATTTCGGAGAAATTTCCCTAAAAATGTATTTCGTAAGCAGAAGTGTTTTGCTTTTAAAATGACGCAGGTTTGTTTCTTTGATAAATTGCGAAATGCATTAAAATTTTGAGCAAAATTGTGGCGAAGACAAAACTTTAGTTTAGTTGTTGCTTTGATGGGGAAATTCGTAAATACTTTAAGTGCATTATTACATCAAAAACATTTAAATACGATAGCTAAACATGCCTTGAGTGCTAGTATTATTTAAATTTGAAATATTGTGCCTATAAATTTGAAACAGTTAGCATTAAACTTCAGACATATCATCTTATATTAATTTTTTATTAAATATATCCAAGCAATTTGATTTGTTGAAGTTACCAAATTCGATTTTATAAAGGAACTTTCCTTTGTAAAAAAGGATTAAATGAGACCATATAATTGCAAAGAATATTGTTATGGTTAAATTACAAAGCATTGTTTTTTAATTACAATTAATGTATCTAACATTATTTATTTAAAATTGCTATCGGTTGTTATTTATTAATCTAAACGTTTCGTTCACTATACGAGGGTTGCTTATAATTTATTACCTCTAACATATTTAGTGTTAAGTAGCAAATGAAAATTTGTTTCCATATGAGGTATCATTTATTGATGTTAGTATACGCAAAATAGCATTTCTGCATTCGAGATGAAAATTTTGTAAATTTCATAATTCTGTTGTGCTGGAGAAAATTAAAGCAAAGGCATTACCACAATATTCACGGAAAAAGATTTATTACAGTAAGCAATTTATAACCAACTGAGTTAAAACTGGTCACCGTATCTTAAATTCGTTAAAGAATCTTGTCAATATGCTCCAGTCGCAGAACCACAAAAAAATAAAAGGAGGTATTAATTTGGACCATTTCGTGCTAAAATATGACGGACGGGTTTTTGTTAGATTTATAGCAGAAGCATTTTGGTTGAAAGTGTAGAAAAAATTCTACATAATGAATTAGAGCTTAAAGTCCTTACACGTTGGGTGCCAAATTCGCTGCTAAAAAATGCATTCTACGGAATTTGGTTATTATTAACAAGTATCCTAATGAATTTTTGGAAATATTTGTTACGGTGGAAGCTTGAATTCGTTACTTTGACGCAGGATAGAAAATTTCTAGATTTCTTGCTCCATTCGGCACATAGTAAAAGCGAATTTAATGCCCAAAAGTGCTAGATGGTCTTACAACAGATTCTGGACATTTTGGCTAACAATCTTGTTTAGTATACTAATTACAATTTTAGATTTGATAAATTTGTGGTAAAATTTTATATGTCAAAAATTTGGCGACACAGATATCCTTCCACAAGTGTTAATATCGTCAAAAGTCTTCAAAAGCTTACATTTCTGCAACAAAATTATTGACCTTTACAAAAAGAAATCATTCATTGGAACAATTTTGATCATAGGATTGTTTCTAGTAATATTTTCGGTTGACGACTTGATAGTATTCATCCTGTTGCTTAAAAAAATCCTTGGGATTTAGTGCCTCTCCATTAAACACTGTGCAAGTTTGAAATATCACTTCATCTCTAATTTTTTCACGCGCTAGTCATGGAAATTTAAATGGTTAAAATTTTCGGATTTTACCTCAAAAACTTTGAAATAAGTAAAATTTCATGTAATTAAATAAAGGTATGAAAATGCAATAAATTCAAACCATTTAAACTTTATTTGGTGTATGGGTGTGTATGTAATTTTATCACGAAAGATTTTATCGACAAATTCCAAATCTTCTAACTGGCATTCTGTAATCTGACAATAGCGATTCTTCAAACAACGGAATATTAATGATCGCCCAAAAATTCACACTGAATGAGTAAACTAGTTTCCAAAGAAGATGAAGCATACGTATTTGGTGTGGAATATTGGACACCTTAGTAAGACCACAATGCTTCGCTTTTCCAATACATCAGCTATTTCCTTTGTTTAAGAGTGTTAATGATAATTTGTGAGAGGTGATGTATTTTCAACCGGATGGCGCCTCTAGTCATAACAGTGACATAGTATGCGACTCTCTGAACAGGGTATTTTTGAAGCAATTGATAGGTATTGATGATCGCATAAGATGGACAGATCGCTCTCCTGATTTAAATCTTCCAAACTGTGTTTCTTTTGGGGACATTTAAACTATGAAGCCTACGATTCACCTTCCAGAAATGTTAAAGATCTTGTTGGAATAGCTTATCCCCTTATAGTGCCAGCAGCCCCACCAGTACAGCCTTAATTAAGCTCTACTAAAAATGTATAGAATGCGATGGATGAATATTTGCGCACTTAATTCAATTTAATGTCGCTTTTACTTTGAGGGATTATGTTTGCATACTAATCTTTTAGTCTACGATTCACTTTCAAGAAATGTTGAAGAACCACCTAGACTCAGTTGTGCTAGAATAGCGCCACAACTTTCACCAGTACAGTCTTAATTTGGCGTTATCAAAAACATGTAGGCTATGATGGAGAAATTTTTGAATAAATTCAATTTAATCTCGCTTTTATTTTGAGGGATTATATTTTCGTATTTCCGTTCACATGTTCAATTTGACTTTGAGACATATTTTCGTTTGTCTTCTTAAGATTTGTTAAAATTTTTGATACATTGGCGTTTGTTTATTATCTCTACAGAATAGAATCTTTAACATCTAAATTAATTTTGTAAAAAAAAATTATTTCGAAAAGTACACACACGGATTTGTAGCAGTTATAAAGAAAATTATCACAAATATGTTGCAGATTTCAAAAATCGAATGAAAGTGTTAATTAAAAAACGGATATTTATAAGTTTTCAGAATTTTAAAATTTTTGTTTGTTCTCGAGATATTGTGCTGTCCGTTTCCTCATTGAATACACTGTAAAGATATTTTGTAAAATTCGTATATCAAATTTTCCATCTCGCCTTGTTTTACAATATAAGAGCTTCAGAATTATTATTTGAATAGACATTGGATCCATTTGTAATGTTCAATTCATGATGGTGCTGCTGTTTGTGAACGAAACGTTGGTGAATGTTAATGATGACAATTCACATTGTGGAAAACTTTATAGTACAATACTATTATTTCAGTGTTATACCGATATGTTATTAGATACATTCATTAACAATTAAACTAAAAAATAATTTTGCCAAGCGAAATATCAAAAAAATAGTACTAACGATTATTAAGAGAACTTTTGACACAATTCACAAAATATACGACAACATTTAAAGAACATTTAGATATGTAGTAACTGAACAAAAAAACATCGAGAGAGTTTAAAAGAAAAGAATAAGAAACAGGGGCAGCCAGAAAGATACAAACTACATACATATGTATAATGTAATACAAAGATACATGATTCAGTCCAAAAGAATAGAAATATATAATAAATACATATGTAAAGGTAGATAAGAGAAGACATGCTATATTTTGAAAGTTTTTATATTCATCTTTGGCAATACGTCTTTCTTATATTAGGCACGTAAATAACGTGGAGGATTTTCGAAAAATTTCATCAACATTTTTGAGACAAGGTGCGTAAAATTTCCAGCATTATTTTCGGTTTTTGGTGGAATGTATGCCGTTGTTTTTTGTACATCTCGGGATTATATGTTCGTTCTTTTTTAGGTCTGTGTGAAGGTAAGTGGTGGTATATTGTAATTGTGCCAAAAAGGTGAAAACAAAAAAAAAATATTAAAAGAAAAAAATCACAACGTAACGTTTAAGTAATCAATAATAAATATACAGGGTGTTTCAAAATGAATGTAAATTATAAAATCACAATGAAGAATTTCAACATTCAAGTTGAAACTCTCTGTATACCGTAGTGAGGTTTAAATTCTAGTGAGATTAACATTAGGATATGACATACATGTAATATTAAGTTTGTTTGCGATAACTAGTGACTTTCATAACTTTAAGTTAATAACAGGATCTACATACACTACTGTCCAAAAAAGAGAGGCACATGGGTATATTTTTAATTTATGCAATGGTCAAGGTTCTGGAAATATTTCTTAATATATTTGTAATTATGTTGATGTTTAAAACTTATTTCAAAATTGGAGAGATGATGAGGGGAGACAAACATTATGTACCGACGAGTCTAAATTTGAATTACTTGGATCAAACAGGCGTCAGGATGTTTGAAAGGAAGCTTACGGCGGAGAAATATCGAACAGTATTGGATCAACATGCTATACCTTCTGGGCATCGCCTAATTGGTAATAACGTTCTCTTGCAGCAAGATAACGATTTAAGTCATCCACAACGGGACGGGATAGTTTGCACTATGATCTGGCCGCTACAAAGCCCGGACTTAAATATTATCGAAGATATTTGGGATTATCTTGGTTGTAAAAAGATTGAAAGGACATCAAAGAATTTAAATCAATTGTCGAACATATTGCAACAAGAGTGGTATCGTATTCCGAATGATTAAATTGGCACACCGTGGTAGTCTCCAGGCTCGCGCAAGAGACACTGTCGAAAATAAGGGTAGCCATAAAAAAAATAAAATGAAACTAAAAGTTCTAAAGATATTCAGTGTACTGTTTACTGGTGTAAATATTGTATTAGTTGCGAACATTTATCGAACAATATAGTTACTTACATTTCCTTTAAATTTCCTTTCTATAACATTTATTAAAGTACCTCTTTATTTGGACATTAGTGTATGTATATTTTAAATGGGATTTTAACATTGTTACTTAACATTTCAACTTTTACGATGGTGTAAAGACTAGTCAACAGTTTAAAAGGGTATAACAAAATATAGGTTAGTATCAAACATCACAACTATATATACATGTATATATGCAGACTGTATAATAATGTAAAAGGTTTTTTAGTATCTCCTTTTATACGAAATTTATTGTGATTAAAATTTTTCTGGTTAGAGTTTCTTACTTTGTTAAAATTTTGAAGTTGCTTAACAGTATTACAAGTGTAGACTCTGCATAACGTCAAATTTTTACAACTTATTAATGAAAACCAGAAAAATTTTAAATCAAACAGCCATTAGTTTCATATCATTCTTTTATTTAATGTAAACATTTAGATTAGCTCAAAAAGTACATTTAGAAAAATGATTGACACATATATTGACTTGATAATAGATTACATATAATTGAAATCGCTGTTCTATTTTCTTTAAACATTCAACACACTCTAAAAACTATAAAGTTAAGCTAACTAGTTTTAAGTAACTACTAAAAAGGTTTCAAAAAGCCTTCTTTGTGTGGATGAAGCTTTAGAAAGTTATATTGGTGTATAGATGCAATTGTTAAGACGTTTATCAAAAAACTGTTTTTGTTTTCAAGTACATGGAAAGTATTATTATAAATTCAGTCAGATGAACTAATTTTCTTTTCAACTAATTTTTGGTCCCATTTAAATATCATAAATAATATCTATATGACTACGTATAAAATTCGTTGTTGATAATTATTATTGTTTCTTTTAAAAGCAACAGTTACATGTCATGGCACACTTTTTTTTTTTTTGGATATAAAATACAGATAACAATTGCGTTTACAGGCAATCTAACTTTCTACTTGCTGCTATGTTTAAAACGCTACTAAATATACTACATTAATTGAAAGAAAATGCTATTATAAGATTGTGCGATTATTAAATATTCAGCTAACTACTAGTTTTAATTAGTTAATTAATTAATCGTGGAGGTGCTTAATAGGGGTTAGATTTTTTTGATTGTTTTCAAAGACTCTGTATCGTTTTCTTTGCATATATTAGATTTTATTGTTTTCTGATATAGTTTCATCTCCGACTACTACTTAACTACATTATGCAGCAACGCTTTTTCATCTTTGACAATCTAGCCATGCACTCACTTGTAAACTCGTCCTCCTCTTCGGCTTCGGCTTCCCGTGCTAGCTCTTCTGGTGTCTTTTTCTTGCGCATTAGAGGATTGGGCTCCTCTTGAAAGGCGTCAACAACCTCTTCTTTCTTTTTAATATTGTACTGGAAAAGAAAAGGGAAACGCGTTTAGTAACAAATTTGATAAAGCAGAGGACACGTGATTCATAAGGAAAGGTGTCAAATTCAGATCTTAATGAAACTTGGTTGGTGAGTGTTGAGACTTAAAAATAAAAATTTTTTGTTTGTGTTGAAATTCACTTTGAGGGGGTGAAACACCCCATCGAAAATCCACAGATATTCAGTTTTCTTGATTTAATTCTTCAACGAAAATAGAACAAAAGTTTAAATACAAATGTTGTACTTTATCGAAAGGTCTATCAGGACACACGGATGTTGTATATACAGGGCATTTCATTTAAGCGCCACCCTGTTTTGCTAGAGCTGATCATAGTAACATGGAAAAGAAATTAACGTAAGTTGTTAATCTTTAACATCCTTTATTGACTTTAAAACAATTATACAGGGCGTTCCAAGGGTGTAGAGCAAGTCATAGCTTATACTACTAACACTGAAACCATCTATATATTGCATACATATGTCTTCTATTAAGAAAAACCATGATTAATTAGTAAAATTGCATCAGTTATTATGCCCTAATGTTCACAATTCATACAAATGTAAACACGGGATTAGTATTAATAATAATGTATAAAGTACTTATTTTTTTAAGTATGATTTGGTATGGTAATGAAAGTCGTAAAAAGGCCTAAAGCATAACATGTTTTCGCACCAAGACTAACGAATGAATGCAAAAGCATCATATTGAAACCAGCGGGGAGGAAAAGGAAGATCTTTGGTTCGAAAAGGTGAAATTCAAGGGATGTTCGAATGGTATATATACATCCGGAGTTGTACCAGACATATGCAAACAAATTCATATATTTAGAGGACGACAATTAATTGTGTACTAATGATTATAATTTTATGACATTATCTCGCAAATGGAGATTAACATCATAATTTGAGATAAGACCCAAGTCAGAAAATCGTCGATTAAATCCCTTCCATATTAGAAATCCATAGACATTCAATGGTTAAATCATACCTGTTATTTTCTTTCGTATTGTCAGTATTTGAACATCTTTGTTGAATGTGACCTCTTTCTTGAAAGACTCTGGACAGTGACCTGTTCATGAGTCTAAAAGTATAAGACCTTTTGGCTGAATGCCTGATAAGTAAATATTAAGAAACCAATTCTTAAATAAATCAGTGGTTAATTTAGCTGAAGATTAGGTTTGAATAACAACATTTCCAGGTCGAAATAGGGTGTGTTGTAGATATTATATTATATATTATAGGACTGTGTTAGATGCACTTGTAACATCGCCTTTATATACGATTTCTGCTTGTTTTTGAATTCATCGAGTAGGTATATAAATGTATTATTATAGAATCACAGCGTTATCTCTGTTATATATTTGTTTCGCTATACCTTGACAAAAAAACAATTTTATGATATATCATCAAAATATCTAGAATCGAACAAATACCGTCAATATCAAAATATGTATATTCTTAAAATTGGCATTAAAAGACAATATTTTAATTCTGGCACAGTTCAATAACTTTCATTAAGATTTGAATTTCACACGCGGGGGGTTTCCTTGTCAGTCTTGAAGATCAATGAGCAAAAATCATAATCTCTTAACTTTCGATAGGAAACACTAGCAAATTTAATGTCTTGAAAGATTTAAAAAGACCACAGACGTTTCTTATATAGAATGTTGTTATAAGTGTAGCTAAAGTTTGCTTGTGTCAAAATCTGTAGCACTGAAAAAGAACAATATTGGTCGATACCTATCATAATAGTAGTGCTAGATACAGCTACTCATGGTATTAGTGGAACATACGGACATGTTTCTGTCTACAATTTTTATTTGGCAGTATTATTATGTTAGATAGTGTTTTCTAAGCGTTGCTTGATGTGTCTTTAATATTGGTCAGTGATTCAATTATTTTGTTTGGATGGGAAAACGTGCGCAGAAATCAAAGGCTCGGCGTAGTACGAACAGTATGATCAATAAAGTTGATGATTACAGGGTGAAGTTTAGAGGAATTGGTAATATGGTAAAGTCATGATATAGTCATCGGCGAAATGGGTGCTACGTCTCTGCAATAGTTTCAATGTTTGGACATGTTTAAGCGTAGAAGTCAGCTTCCAAGACGATATGTGAATGTAGATGACACATGGATACATGTCAGAAACTAAAAAGCATACCAGAAGCAAAATGTTGGTAAAGTCAGTGAAGGTGCATCAATGAAGACGAAGACAATTTTATCAGTCGGAAAAGTTATGCCGACGACCTTTTGGGATTGGCAAGGCATAATCTTAATTTGGAGAAAGGAAGGAGAATCACAGCACTATACTATGCTAATTTATTAGGTCGATTCAACACTGAACTAAAGAGAAAAAGGTCCTTACTAGCGAAGAAAATAATTCTCTACAATCATTATAACAATTCCATCCACCATATTCGCCAGATTTAGCCCCATGTGACTTTTTCTTTATTCAAACTAGAAAAAATGGCTTAGCGGAAAGTTGTTCACATCAAATGGAAAGGTCACTGCTGAAACAGAGATTTATTTTGCAGAGTTTGACAAATCCTTTTATTTGGAAGGTTTAAAAAAGTTAGGACATTGCTGGATTAAGTATATAGAGCTACAAGGAGATTATGGTGAGAAAAATAAATTTATTAAATGCAAACCAATTTCGTTGTCTCCTTTAACATTAGGCATTTTTCCGATAAGAAATTTCAAAATTTAAGAGTGACATTAGTCTTTTAAAATCGAATGAATTTATGCTTGATGGTTCCATATACTATATACTCAACTGTCTTTATAATTTTTTTCCCTTTGGAAACAAAAACTTGAAGGCTACGGTAGTATGTTTAACAAACGCTGAAAGGCCCCTGTGAGACAAAACAAAGTTCTTCTATTTTGATCTAGAAATCATTAAATTTTTAAAGAAGATACACCTTGGATTCCTTGCAAAATACTGTCAGAAACTTGTTCAAAATAAACACGTAGATTATCAAAACAGTGATGTTTAACATTGAACTTTAACAAACGTTACCTAAACCCAACAATATTTTTAGCTACAAGCACTCAAATTGCTATTCAATGCTAAAGCTGTGTGTAGAATCGTTCCACTTCTAGTTATTGCTATTTTTGCGCAGTAAAGACTGACATATACGTATGTAGATGGCACTGACATCAGCCGGAATAACAGTCGTAAATTGTTATTATTATTCCAACAGAGCAGACGGCTGTTAGTTTGCATAGTTATACATACATATATATGCATACAGATAATACACGACCGGACCAAAGTATTTTATGCAATTAAAATAACTCCAATGTTTCGCTTTGTGTAAACTATTGCGTACGTATGCAGCTGGAGAAATTAATGTATAAACATGCGAGGAACATCACATTAATGTCGGAAGATAAATTTAACCGACATAAAGAGTGTCTGGGCTGGCGTTATACGTCCGAAACTTTTAAACTTTACACACCGTTAAGCCAGCGCTGTAATAATATGTTTGAGGGTTATGGTTTTGTTATTTTTTTTAGTTGGTAAGCTTGGAAAGACTGTTTGCGAAAGTATGATATCAAAATGGATGTGTTTGTAGAATGAATTAAAGGAAGAATTTGGTATATGGTTTTTAAATTATATTGCTTTTTGTTTTAATAATAGTAATAATAATAATAATAATAATAATAATAATAATAATAATAATAATAATAATAATAATAATAATAATAATAATAATAATAATAATAATAATAATAATAATAATAATAATAATAATAATAATAGTAATAATAATAATAATAATAATAGTATTAGTTCAATAACAAAATCACTTACAGGAGTATGATAATTAAGACACTGACAAATATGAGGGTGGCAATATCCAGGTTTGGAGCTGCATTTCATCGCAAGAAGCTGGTGACATCATTGAAATTGAAGGGAGGCTTATAGCGGAAAAATATCGAATAATACAACATGTTATACCTTCTGGGCATTGTCTAATTGGTAATAATTTCCTCCTGGAGCAAGATAACGATCCCAAACACACTTCTTGATTGGCCTAGAACTATGTAAGTCGTCTAGAAGAGAACGGAGTAGTTCGCACTACGGTTTGAACGCTACAAAGCCCGGACTTAAATATTATCGAATATGTTTGGGATTATCTTGACCGTAAAAAAAATGAAAGGGCCCCAAATAATTTAAATGAGTTGAAGAACATATTGCAACAAGAGTGGTATGCATAACAGTCTTCAGCTCGTGTAAGAGACATTATCAGAAATAAGGATGGCCATATAAAATATTAAAAAACTTAAAGTTCTGAAGATATTCAGTATATTATTTTTTTTAATGCTACGTCCTTTATACCTTGCGGTGTCGGACTACTATTCTCTTATTTTTGTCTTTCACAATTTTTATTAACTTGTTCCAAGGTTGTTCCCTCGATTCTGATGTTTTTTTCTTCTACTGCTATTATCATTCTGTTTGTTTTCATCGTGTTTATTTTTCTTAGTTTTTCTAGGTAAATCTTCAGGTTTTGCTGTAATGTCTTTCCTGAATCTGCTATCAATACCATATCATCTGCAAACATTGGTTTCTCTACATTATTGCATTCATTTTCCAGTTATTACTCTTATATTTCTTCCTTATTGTTTGGCTTTTCTAACAGCGTCTTCTATTAGTGTAGAGAATAACAACGGACTTACCGATCTAAACTGTTGTGTTCTGCGTTTTTTTAATGTTCAGAAAAGGGTAACAACGAAGTTCGTTGATAATTGGAAGTCTTCGTGGTCGTGCAGCAAGACAATACCGTGAAGGCCTTACTGAAGCATATAGAGAAAACGACCACACTTTTTCAAAATCATCCGATCATTTTGCAAAATAATACTAAGCCACGCACGGGACGTTCTGTACTTGATCTGTATAATCCTGGGGCTGAGAAGTTGTTTTCCATCGTCCACATTCACCGGATTTAAGCCCAAGGGGTTTTGACACAATTCCTAAGGTGAAGGAACCACTTCGTGACATTCGAGTGTTCTCGAGATTATGCAACCAATAGATCGCTCTATCAGAACCATCAGCAGAATGCACGCTGCTAAGGCATACCATGACTTCCACATTGCTGGCAAGAAATTGTTGACAATGTAAGGTCCTTTGGGAGTCTTTTTTCTAATATTCTTGTCAATACTTATCCTAGAATTCTTGTTAGTGTTATTCCTCAGTAATTTGAGCATTCTTTTGTGTCTCCCTTTTTATGTGTGTGCATAGTTATTCCCATATTCCATTCCTTTGAGATTTCTTTTTTTCAGTATACTATTTATTGATGTAAATCTTGTATTAGTTGTTGTATTAGTTAAAATTTAGTACAATATAGTTACTCACATTGCGGTTACACGTTTGCTTTAAAATTTCCTTTTTATAAAATTTATTTAGGCGCTTCTCTTTTTACATTTTCTTTATATTAACAAATAAGGAAAATAAAAGCACACAGTTAACTTATAAATTTTTAAAATAAGCAAAAAAATATGCACATAAATGCTTTCCTTTTGCACAAAGTATAAATTCATTGTAACATATAAAACCATTCTAAACAAGAACAATCACTGAGAAAATTTTTGTAAGTTTCTGGTCATATGTGACACAGGTGATTAAGCAATACATTTGTTCTTGCTCTCATGTGAAAATTTATGTAAGCCAACAAATTAGGACTGTCAACAACAAACTTGCACTATATTGATTCCTTCTATCAGAGAAAGCTCCAAAGTTACATAAAGATAATAAAGCAGTATAATCTATACAATTGCCCGGACAAACTCCGAAAGTTTTGAAACACATATATTTTAAAAATGACATACTGTGGTGGAAAATCTGAGGCTCCTTATTTTTTATAAATGGGTTCTTTGATTTAAATTTTGTTCTTTTTATTTCTAAATTAAATAATAATGTTTTCTAATTAAAATAACTAAATTTAAGGTTGAAAAAATAAATATATTAACAAATTAATAAATATACACCGCTTTTTGATAAAAAAAGTTTCTTTACAGAAAACCTATGGCAATCCTTGTCCAGCTAACCTTTAAATATTCTAATTAGTGTGCGAGACAAAATGAGTGCAATAGATACAAATAATTTTGAGGAATTTATGAAGATTCGACGTCTTTCATCTTTGAAATCGTACTCACTCGCACGTCATTTCTTGCCTTTAAGATGTACTGGTCTTCGGCTTCCAATAAATGTGTCCGAAACTTCCAGATTTTATTTGTAGTATCAGCTGATACACTTTATGACTGGATATATTCGAAGATCTTTGTAAATTAAAGAGTTATAGGACAAAATAACTAATTATTCTCAGGAGACACTTTGTCAATATGTGTGACTTTGACACGATATCATACTATATCCATAGTAACACATTTATTTGCCTATATGGTAGACCACACAGTAGACACATGCTTGATATGAGTGAAATTATATAGGTAAATGCTGCCAGTCGTGCCATCCTTCCGTCGTACGAGAAATTTTGAAGATTATGAGATTTAGTTTCGTAATAATATATATTTATACAATGTGATTGAAATGTGTGAGTACAGTATATTAAACGTCTTTTAAGAATGAATTTGGAAATATTTATTTATATAAAAATATGTTTAGGAAAAGCGATATATATAATAAACGATAGTACAGTTTACGTCTCCTCTGCAAGTATTGTTGAAGGGCCTTTTATGAAAATTATGAATTATAAGTTAATAAAGAATATCCAAAGTAGATATTTATAAAACTTTAGAAAGAAACCTGTGCAGATTAAATATCTGTGCTAAAATTCCATAAAGAGGGAGTACTAACGGTACTTATAATATCAATCATAATAAAAGTAACGGCGTGCACCATCTAGTGACGAGAAAATATCTGGAATAAGCAAATTAGTAAAATTTAGAAAAAGTCATTGATAATTAATAGACAATATTTCATATCATTACAATACGTTCACTTGCCTGAGGTTGGTAAGTATGGTATGGAATTCAAATTTCAAGAAAAAGTTTATTAGCTACCAAGGAATTGCGATAGGTATTTGTCAAGTCGATGTAAGTGATATAACCTAAATTATATAATACATTGATAATTTTCTTCGCTAATTTAATTTGAGCCATCTAAATTTGTTGTGTAAAAGCAAAATCCCTTATAAAAGAATCCACTTGCTATAACATATTACGAACCCTGAAAAATTTCACTATAATATGCACATTAATTTACTTATCATTATAAAACATTTAAGCAAATTTAAACTATATACTTTCCAAGCAAAATAAGTCCATTTGCGAAATGTAGATGACGCTATTTTCGTAACTAGATTTAAAACCTCCTATCTAAACATCCACTCTATTTTTCCCTTTCGTTGGAAAATCCGTCTCCAAAGCTAATGTTTACTTTGTAAACGTTAAATCGGAACCTCGGCGAACTCCATGCATACGGTAAAATCGTGTGGAACGAGTCGCCAGTAACGTTGAAAAAAGGTCCAGCATAGCGAGTTGCTGACCTTTTATAAACAAACGGCGGAGACCGCGAGAGGACAAAGGATTCGGTCGGCAGATACAGGAGGACAAAGTGAAAGTTTGAAATTATTACAAACGGAAACGGCTAATGGAATTGATTAGGGGTTGCTGAGGCAATGCTGTTTTAGTGAATGGTCGCCATTGTCACTAGTATTATCGGTGTTGTTTTTGTTCCTATTATCGAACTTTTGCGGATTTGGTTGTTAGCAATTGAAAGAGAGATTTTATAGCTTAAAAGTAATAAGGTAATCATGAAAAAGGATATATTTTTCATTAAAAGGCGTTATATACCATAGAATATATTCAAATTGGTTTACAATATAAAGTTAAATGAGAAGTATATTTATATCAGTGAAGTGAATGTTGAATTTGATGGAATTGCATTCAGTTTAAATATTGATTGGTCGCCGTTTCATTTCTGAAGAAGTAATAACACTGATCAACACACATTTTGGTGCCTTGAATTTTGTAAGTGTAATTAAGCAATTTTGAAGTGCCTAATCCAAAAATGCCGTCAGATTTGTTCTATCACATCTAGTTTTCGAAATTCACTCTTACTGCCCTATTACTGTTTAATAACTGTTAACCCAAACACAAAAAGATGGGTAGGAGGTATTTATTTAACAGAAAAATGGGCATACACAACTTTTAATCATCAGTTAAACATTTATAAGGTTTCCTTGCGTGAGGTTTACCGGAAGATTCCAGCAGTAATCGGCCATCATATGGGTATCCCAACCTCCTTGGTGCCTTTTCTCCACAATGCTCATGTCTTTCTGAAATCTTTCCCCTTGTTGCTCACTAACATCACTCAGGTTTTCTGGAAAACGATATAAGTGGCTGTGAAGGTAATGAATCTTGATGTTCATGTTACATCCGAGCGCGTTCTACTAATTCGACGTAATTTGTTGCTTCATGATTTCCAAGAAAATTTTTAACCACTTCCACAAAAGAGCACCAGGCATTAGACTCACGTTCGTTCATTGATTCCGTGAACTGCGGGTTATTTAAAAGTTGCCTTGTCTGAGGACCATTAAAAATTCCAAAAAACGTTCAGTCTCTCTGTGGTAAGCCTTGGAAAATTTTTGTTTCAAATACTCAAGACACGGTCCATTTCGTCGTAAAGCCTTAACAAATTGCTTCTTAAGTCCCAGCTCGAGACCAGTGGTGGAAAGATGATTTTGTTTCTGTTAACCAAGGATTCGTTGAGAACGTTGTGTTATTCTTCAACTATAATATTTCTTAAAGGTCAGTTTCTGGTAGTCCATTTTTAGATCGATATTACCCACTGATACTCTTCATACTTGATACCTTTCAGGATCAATGATATTGTCTCATATTCCTCTTTCGTAGTGGAGAATAATAATTATATTATAATTCCAATTTCAGGTAAATACACAATTTAGGTCTCCTAAGTATTTCGTCAATTTTTGTTTCTGTTATTTATCCGTAATAAATATATATCTTAATAAATTTCACCGTGGTGTATCTCAAAAACTAGTGCTGCTAGGAAGAAGCTTATGTAAATCTTCCTTCAGAATGGGTTTCTAGTATGCAACATATAGCTATGTTTTTAAACGTTTGATACGTACTTAAATGCAGCTGTTTAAAACCAAATTATTTAAAATTAAAACGTACACAAAAAAGGAAGACTCCAATGGAATTAAGGTTTTTAAGTTGAGTCCCGTGAATCGTAATCTATTAAAAGCAGTTATGCATTAGTAATGTGGCTAGTTATTATGCAGTTCATCTACATTTTCATATACAGTAACATTTTCAATAATAATAAACATGATTTTTCAAAAATTTGATAGTGGTAATTTATAGATATCACGCCAGAAAAGCCGCTTGCCTTTTCCAACTTCCTCGAAATTACTGAAATGCTACCCTGCGAGCGCGTGCTCCATTGACGCGAAGAGGTGATAGTCAGATGGTGCCAGATGTGGGTAGTACGGCGAGTGCGGAAGGATGTCCCATTCAAGCGATTTCAAGGTATCTTTTAGTGGTTTTGCCATGAGAGATGGCGCACTGTCGAGTAACAAAATCACTTTCCCATGTCTACTGTCCCATTCCGGTCGCCTTTCGATTAATACGTGGTTTAAATTAATCATCTGTTGGAGATAGCGTTCTGTAAGAGTTCATA
This sequence comes from Trypoxylus dichotomus, assembly GCA_023509865.1. Lineage (NCBI taxonomy): Eukaryota > Metazoa > Arthropoda > Insecta > Coleoptera > Scarabaeidae > Trypoxylus > Trypoxylus dichotomus. Next base: position 14,222,860 of record CM042078.1, read on the forward strand.
ATACACAATACCGCTCTGGTCCCATCAGACACAGAGCATGGTCTTCTTGTCGAAGCGATTTGGCCTTGAAGGACCAGCTCCGCCAGGTGAAAGCCACGATTTTTCCCGCTTCGGATTTTCAAAATAAATCCATTTTTCGTCATCCGTGACAATTCGATATAGGAATAATTTCCTTTGGTGGAGTTGAAGCACCATACGTCATTTTGTTAATACACTGCGTACTTTTCGCTCGCGCCATGTCTTAGTTAATCCGGAAAAAACTTAAGCATACACTTGGTATTTCTGAGTGTTTCGTGGTGATCTTTAGGAAGACTCTGTACTGTATATAATAAATTCAGGATTAGGTGTATGTTACAGTAGAATAAATCCATAGTTTTATCTTTGGTATTACTTTATTTAACAAATAGGAAACGTGACAGAAACATAATAATGCACATCATTAAATATTGTGGATCAGTATATCGTATATATCTTATTGGCTAGCATCGGCTTCATTAAAACTATCTTTATCCTAAAAAACGGCACGCACACGCTTTTTTCCGATATGTCCAGGAGATAACCCTCAAAGGGAGTCAACCTGACTCCGTTAGGGAGTCGCACTAAATTAACGGACTCCCTACTAGAGTCAATTTGACCCCGATTAAGATTCCAGATGTTCCCTACGTCGCGTCGCTACGACGTGTCGACGGGGACGGCAACTAACAGAACGACGTCAGACGAAACTCTTCTTTACCGCCCCCGATGTTCCCTGGCGTCTCGCGAGGCGCAACGTAGGGGGGCGAACAAGAAAGAGGCCAATTAAACTTACTTTATCTTCTTCGTACTTCTGGCGTGCCGTCGTCCGTTTGATGTTAATTGTCTGGTTTCTGGAGCACCGCTGGGACGAATTCCGAGGTTGCTGCGTGCACGACACATGAAACAAAGCGCCGGATATATTGCTTTGCGAAGTTCTTTGGGGTGCGGGAAGGATCGCTTCTGGCGGCCGTGGAAGAGATAAGTTGACGGCAGGGGAATACGTTCAGTTTCGAAGTGCGTTGGCGATGATGGAATTTGATAAATCGGGGGAGGATTAGGAATGGGATTAGATGAAACCTAAGAGGGTTAGTAACGGGAAAAAGTGAGGATGAAGTCAATTGCTTGGGTCTTTATTACTTAATTATGCTGCACGCTTTGACTCTCTTCGTTCTTTAGCCAGTAATGCAAACGCTGATTCAGACTTTTGGTTAATTAATAAATGCTGTTCCTTTGGACAATTTCTTTGACTAATTCAAACCATTTAACGCAGATTTCTTCATCTTAAGAAGGAAATACAAGGTGTCCCAAAAGTCGTTTTCAAAATAAAAAGGATATAACAAGACGAGAAGGTTTTAGTCGTAACGGTTGTTGGGTTCCGCCGTGTCACTAGGTTTTTTATTTGGTTCACATTATCAAAGGTACTTTAAAAATGCGAACCGCAGTTGGTCGCGAAACGTCAAGGACAAAAAACCTAGTGACACGGCGAACCCGACAACCGTTGTGACTGTGACAAACGGCCGTGAAAGTCTGAGATATTATTTAATGGGAAGGTTTAATGAATAAATTCATTTCTTAAAAATGATGTACTCTAAATATATTCTGTTATTTTCTCGGTACTCTTCTAAATGTGAGGCCAAATTTTCGAGAATTGCTTGGTACATATTCTCTGTGAGATCTGCCATTTTTCTTCGAATATTCTCTTTTAATTGTGTGTTTACATTATCATTAAGGTGATACGCCTCATCTGACAACAAAACGTTGTTGAAGGACCGAGGCCGTTGAATCATTTCAGTAGCGAGGTTCAGCCTCGCAGCAGCATCAGTTGGTTTTCGTTCTTGCACTAATTGCAACTTATAGGTGTGTAGACATTTTGAAAAATTGTTGGATTCATATTTTCAGCAAAAAATATCCGAGTTCCTAAATAAGCTTGGAAACATTTTAAGTAGTTAAAGTTTGAGTAATAGATATTTAAGTCTAAAACAAAAATAAAAAAACTGAAGCGAATCGATCAATTTAAAAAAAAACGAAACGCCAAAATGTACTGCTTCAAAGTGTCATTAAAATGAAGTATAGCTCTCGGGGCTAGTGCAAGAGCCAACTTCCGCATCAAAAATTGTCCCCCTCAGGAAATTTTTCATATATGTCCAGATTTTCAGAGATGTAGGTTGGGAATATTAACTGTAAGTTGCTGAAAATCTATTCAGGAGCTGACATACAATCAGATTACAACCGCCTTATTGGTGTATTTAAAAAAAAAAGGAAAAAAAGAACTATGATCTGAAAAAATAAAAGATCAAGTAAAGACTTACTTAAATAATTAAATTAAATCAATGACAGGCCTGAAATATGACGAGCAACTGAGTAAAGATAACCTATTGCAACCTAATGCAACAAAAAAGAAATCTTAGATCACCAACGAGATTTTAGACAAAAGAACAAAGACGTAAAAACGAAGGGTGACACCATCGCATATAACAACTTAAACCGAATTATCAAGAGGAAGATCAAAGAAGCTAATGGTACAGATATTAAGGATTAATGTACTGAAATCGAGACATTACAAGTAAAACATAACAAATTCAACGTACACCGAAAAGTTAATGAAATAACTGGGACATGCAGAGGTACACTTAACCAGACTAATCAACAATGAAGAAAATACGATAATTAGTACAGCTGAATTGGAGGATGCATGGAAAACATATATCGAAACTATTAGAAGAAGAAAAAGAAGGGTAGGAAGTGTGTCGACAAAATCTTTGTTTCCTTGAACAACATAAATAAAGCAAGACAAGGATATTAAACCACCATTGTCTTGTTTTAACAATATCCGCTCACCTTATTTACTTTAGCAAGATATTTATTTGTACCTCAATTTTCATACTCGATGAACTTTGCATATGTGTCCATGTATCATTAGTATGAGACAGCTGCTGATGAATCAGCAGTAGTAAAGCGACATCAGGAATTCCTCCGATATTTAGTACGCCCAAATCACGTCGCCGCATAATTCAATAATTACGGCAATCTGTCATGAATTTCCGTTGATATGCGTACCGGGCGGTTTAATGCATGTGCATCTAGCGATGGGCATCTAGCTCCGCTTGTCGGATTTATAAACGGTCGACTGCGTCAGTTGCGTTTAGTAAACAATTAGTCCGATACGAGTCGGGCTAATGAACTGATACGGAGTGGAAAGGGCGGATTTGTATTAGAATTTATATGCCGGCAACGTAGGTGGCGCATGATGACTTGTGATGCTCGAGACTCGGTGTCATGTTGGCCAATAAATTGGCAATGTGAGGTGTAATAAGCGTGTCAGGCATTCTAATTAAGGAAGCTCTCGAGGCACGTCTACACTGTATCGAGAAGGGGTTGTGACAAAGGGTGGATCAGGAGTTGACAAAATGTTTTGTTTGACTAAGTTTTAAGAATGCCCAAAAGAAAAGAAAATGTTGCCAGAAAGGTATTTAAAAAAGTTTGGTGCATTTGGTTTGATATGATGGATGGATTGCCTAAAATCACATATTGTGAAAACGGCAATAATAATGGTTATAATAAATTATACCAAAAACTACACTGGGTTCAATAATGGTTAAAAGGTATTTGAATCACCCGTGCTTTTTTGTGTCGGAAAGTTGGCGCTTCTATAAGACAATAATAAGATAATAATCAGTAGCGCCCTTTGGTAGCGTCTATCCTATTGTTGTTTCCATTGTGTGTATTTTCGTTTTCATCTACTTATTTATTATTTTACTTCTTTATTACTAGAGAGGCATCTCTTGTTGCCACTTTTTTACAGCCCCATATTTGTGATCGGTAAGCAACGATATAGTCATAATACATCCGCACGAATATTTTCAAGGTTCGTTTTTAGGTAAGTGATGGTTTTCACGGATTAGTACAACAAATTTATTGTTGAGGCATATTTCCCTTTGGGAATACGCAATCATGCATGGGATTATCCCTATCACAACCGCCACCAGCAATTTCACGTAGAATTCCCCAACATAGAGTATACGTATGCTTCTTTTGTACAGCATATTCGTCGCATAATAGGCAGATGTCACAAAACAGGGAGTATGTTACTGTGAAAGGAAAGTCTACAGGTCGTCCTATTGTTCTTACTAAAGAAGTTGTTGCGGATATTAATCAAACAATAGATGAGTCCAAACAAATCTTATCGATTGAAAAGCTTGCAAGAAAATTCTTCATTTATATCCTCACATAATAACTGTGACTCATGAATTGGAGTTTTTCTTGCCATATGCAGTACTCTGAATGGTTCAACTAAGTCTAAAACAATAACGATATCTTGGACATTACTTTCTTCAGTGATGAAGCATGGCTTCATCTTAGAGGATACGTAAATTCACAGACTAATAAAATTTGGTCTGCAGAAAGTCCTCATGTTTCCGCAGAGATTCCATTACATCCTCAGAAGATTGGTGTGTGGTTAGCAATCTCAAGAAGATCATTCGCTTTATTTGTTTTCATCAGAACATTAATGCCAATACGTATCAAAATCTGATTTTAGATCCTTTTATCGAACAATATCATGATGATGAGTTGCAACTTGGTTATTTCCAACAGGGTGGTGCAACAGCCCACACTGCATAGAGAACATTAGATTATCTATAACAATTTTTCGAAGCCCGATTGATAAGTAAAGTCTCTGGCCTCTTCGATCACCAGACTTAAGCCCCTTGAATTATTTCATGTTCAGTTATTTAAAAAATAAACTTCATTCTAACCATATCCATCCATAACTTGGAGAAATTACAATGTACAATTCTGCAATCTGTAAATTACATTAGACCGGAAATATTACGCAATATGTTCAATAGCACGAAACGAAGGGTGGATTTGTGTTTAAATTTACATGGACAGCATTTTGGACAAATGCTGTAATTTTAGAGTATTTAAATGGTGAATGTATGTGTTGTTTTAAAATATCAAAATTAGAAGACAAACTTCATTGTAATAAGCGAACTACTTCCGGAATTGGACAGTGTCATGATGAGATATGAAAATGAAATAAGAGTAAGAGGATAAAGAAAAAGAAATAAAAAGGAAAAGAAATAAAAAGGAAAAGAAAGAAAAAGGAAAACGGAAAAAAGGGGGTGAAAAAAAGAATAGGTGAAATAAAGAGTAAGATAAGGGAAGAGAGAAGGGAGATAGAGAAAAGAAAACGAAAGAAAGAAAAAAGAATGAAAAAGAAAAAGAGAAAGGTGGGACGTCGACGTTTCCCCTCTGTCGAGAGAGATCCCACCTTTTCCTTTTTCTTTGTTTCTTTTTCTGTCTCCTTTTCTTCCTCTTTCTTTTTATTTCTTTTTCCTCTTACTCTTACTTACATTTTCATATCTCACCTTAACACGGTCCAATTCCAGAACTAGTTCCCTTATTACTGGCTTTGGCCGTGGAAGTATACGTATTCATTACAATCTCATTGTAATTATCTTTCAAACAGGTATTAACATATTTTATATTAGCCTATGATATATAGTGTTTACAGCGTCAGAAGCGTTGACTAATACCTATACCAACTTAAAGTGAAAAATAGAAAGCGGGAAATTCAAACGTCTTTCAATCATTTACATGCATTCTATATATGTATAGAACTAGCACAGAACAAGTCGATAATACTGAACAGCAATGACCTTGTTTCTTAGGTGAAGCTGCTCAACCCTGAATGAACTTAAGGTGGTTATTACTTAGTCCCCACACAAAATCATCATTCCTTCATTGCACATCAAGCTCTCGGCCTTATGAAAAATGTTCATAAAGCTACAAATATGAACGGAACAGCATGAAAAATTCCCGTTCGTGTGACTGAAGCCAAAATTAAAGAGGACGCTCCAATATAATAATTTGATACGAAATAAAAAGCAAGCACAATATTTGCAGATTTCGAAATCATCTATTTGAAAAAGATCCATTTCTTGAAATTAAGTAGAGGAAGTAAGGGAAACAAGAGAATACAATCTCACTTATCCAAGGAGCAACCACAGACACACGCTTTGGGGTTGATTCAGCCTATATCAGTGGGATCCAGTAAGGAAGCAAGATGGAAGATAATTTTAAACATAGTAGACACTATGTTTTCGTTTAGAATATAACTTAATCGAGGTACTCCATTGATGAGAGCGATGCACTAGGTATATTTTGGATCTTGGTTAACCAATATATCGTATAGTTCAAGGGTCTCCAAACTGACCCTCGAGCACCTTCAGTCTTCCCGCGGTTACCCACAAAATGGCGCTGTACTACTGTAGCATGATTTGAAGTTTATGCTTTATTGAAAATTACAGTATGTCGTTTTTTTATTATTTAACTTATCGGCTATAGCTTATATTTCCATATTTCTAAAAATAGTGGACTAAAATTAAAAAGCGACCTTGTTTGCTTTTACGTGGAGACACTTTTCTGAACATGCGAACGCTACAAGTAATAAATTACGACAGATAATTGCCTATTCGATAAAATACTGAGATAGGAAGTTGCTAAAGTTAAGTTTACCTCACAATTCTATCCGAGTAAGTTGGAAAGAGGGCAGACTTTTGCGTGACACGCAATTTGCGGTGAGGTATGCACGATGTAGAATTTCTAAGGCCGAATTGCTAATAATATTTCGATCCACTATCGTTTTGTGTTGTAAAAGCAATGGGAAAGGTTTATTTTTAAATTATCCACCGAATTTATTTTCAATCTAATTATGTTATCGTATCCAGCCATTTTGGCAACCCTCATAACTTTAAGTTATACAATATTTGAGTCATGCAACACTTTGATAGACAATCATTAGTCTTCGGATGACACTGACTTATTTTAGACCGCTTTTATTTGTTCTGGACAAAGATAACTAACTATCCAGAAGCCTGTGCACATCATGAGCAGCTTTTTGATCACTTTGAAAACATCTGGGCATTTTCTCTAAAGATAAAATATCTCTATACGCTGCACTAAGCCGATCCTGGTTACGAAAATGAAACTATATTGATTCTTAGAGCATTATGCAACACATGCATTAGTCCCAATCGATTTGTTCTTCATACTAGTTTACTTGTCTAACAAATCTGTTAATAAAAATTTGCACTTGTATAACCAATTTAATAAACCCAGCTTGTTTGTTGTTGTTGCAAGTTTTTAATCAGAAACACGATAATCACTAGTAATCAAAATATCAAGCCAATAGAAATAATCATCGAGGAGAGATAACTGGAATGGCTTGGACATATACACAGAATGGAAGAAAATCGAATGACAGAGAAGATTTTTGAAGCCAAAACAGAGGGCAAATACAGAATAGGTAGACCCCGAAATACCTGGAAAGTATTGAAATGTATAGAACATTAGAAGAAAGAAGTATGGGATGGATTGAAGCCAAATAACTGGCTCAGAACAGGAAACTGGGGAAGATAAAAATGATAGAATAGTAGTCTGACACCGCAAGGTAAAAACGACGAAAGATTAAAAAACTTGGGAAAGTTCTGTAATTAGAATAATGGCAGTTACTTTGGAGTTTATGCGGACCATTTCATCTACCATTTTAACACCCTTGGAATAATGTGATTTATCCACCTGTGCAAAACATTAACTCCGTTTCCGATATGATCCATTCATTAGCAGTAGTGTGAAATTTCTTTCCTTGGAATTCTGAAACAATAAATAGTGGCGCTGGAGGCCAGATCTGGAAAATTCGCTAGGTGGAGAAGCAATTCATAATGCAAAAGATCCTATTCGAATGCTCCTTTTATGGACCAGTGTATTGCTATTATGAAACAAGACTTTTTCTTATTTAACGCAGCCATTTCTTCTTGATTTTAAATTTGTTCAATAATGTAACCAACTATCCCTTTTCCTTTCTCTAAATGAGTATTATACCATTTGTATTCCAAAAAAATATTGGCCAAAACCTTACCGGTGGAATGTTATGTCTTTGCGCGTTTCGGTCGGCTTTTACTTGTTTGCAACCACCCTCCAGACTGTCTATTGATGTGCAATAATCGGTCCCATCAATTTTTATGCATCGATGCAAAAATTCTATTGGATTATACCGAAATCACGCCTAAGTGCTGATCGATCATTATAGGATGCAGCACCCACTGTGCGGATAACTTCTTCATATTCAAATGTTTATGTAAAATATAACACACACGTTCTGTTGATATCATTACGATGCTATTTCATTCACTTTAACTTTTCGGTCATCCAAAACAGTACGATGCACTTTTTTATATTTTCTTCAATAACCCCCTCATTCGGACGAGTATCGTCGGTGCACGTACGATCATGTTTAAATGTGGCATACCACTTCTTTATTATTATTGTATACAATTGAGAATATGCGCCACGATATTTATAAAAGCATTCCTTGGCTTGGGAATATTTAATCAAAACACGAAATTCGTTGGCATCACTTTTTTTTCACACACCAAAAGAAGCGACACTCTAATGATTACGACCTCTAAACTATTCGGTAGAGTATGATAAAATTTTGACTGAGAATGATTTGAAGATAGCCACATCACACAGACCATATTCGCAAGTATTGTTATAAAAATACCTGTAAATATGACCTTCAATGCCGGAAATTCCAACTTCAATTGTCCGCGAAATTTAAAAATGGTTAAATGGGTAATAGTGAAGCGGCCGGTTTCGAGCGACAGATATACATATTCTAGAAAAGAATATAAACTAAAACGAATAACTATAAGAACCACAAAAGGCATCATAGTTGTAAGAAAAGAACAAAAGTAAAATTAAAATAATTATAGGGTGGGACAGAACAAAACAATTTAGAAGTTGATATCAGTGCAGACACGTCTTTAACTTCTTGTAATGAAGTCACGCCGATGCACCATAGTATTGCAACGGCGGAAATCAGTGCGGCCGGCAAAATCATCTTTTCTTAAGAAATACACCGACTTCTAATTTAAAAATAGGTATGAACATCTAGACATACGTCGAAAACATATTACAGGTGAATAAACTAACTTGCGCTATAAATACTACATATAATTTGATTAAAAACAAAGTATTTCCCCACTTTAAATTGGGATCGATTAAGTTAGAATCAAAATGGATTAGTGCAAACAATCCTAAAGTTTATTATATTTATTTAGAAATTCTTGTTATTTAACTTGGGATCCAAGCGAAAATTTAGAATCTGTGCAAATAGTATGAATGTTTTAACGCCATCGAAGTTAGTTCAAAAGGAAAATATCTTCCACTGGTGTTGCGATTTTTATAACTACGTATTATATAACTATACTGAATGACGCACCAAACTGTCTTATTAGAATTTTTCGAACTTTCTGTAGGAATTTGGATTTGAAACTTGCAATGTTATTGTGAACTACAATCCATTTCAAACAAATAGTTTCAGTTTAACAGTATTGGGGCGCATAGGGTGTTGATACGAGGGGAGGTCCAGAAGTTCGTGGAATGGAGGGGATGGAGTGGGGACAGGGGCGCTTGCTAGGTGTCATTCTGATTGGCGACTCGTCATTAGTTAAGTTGCAGCCCTCTAGCGTCAGTTGTTTACGAATAGTTGCCTGCTAAACAAGTCAATCCGGAAGAAAACTGAAACCATGGAGGAAATTGAACACCGTGCTGAGATGAAGTTCCTTACAAAACAAGGAAAGAACGCTTAAGCCATATTGAATGATTTGGAAACCGTTTATGGGGAACAGTGTCCTAGTAAATCAATGATTGGCATGGTCTTTTTAAACATGGTCGGGAGTCGATTGAAGACGACCCCCGCTCAGGACGGCTAGTTGAGGCCATCACATCAGACATCGTCGAAAAAGTGCAAAAATTTGTACTGCAAGATGCCCGTTTGAAGAAAAAATAATTATCTGCATTAGTTGGAGTATTAGATACCACCATTTTGCGTATCCTACATGACCACCTGGGTATGACTAAAGTCAGTGCAAGATGGGTACCGAGAATGCTCACGCCGCTGCAGAAACAGCAGCGCGTCTAAACAATTTTTGAAGCTGTGTGGAGACAAACCTGCACAAATTTTGGAGCGGATTGTTACCGGAGATGAAACATAGGTTCATCACTTTGAGCCTGAGTCCAAACAGGAGTCCAAAAAGGGAAGACCACCGCCAAAGAAATTCAAAGTGCCAGAATCGGCTGGAAAGTCGATGCCTACTGTTTTTTGGGATTGTGAGGGGATTGATTGATTACAAAGAAAAAGGTAGGAACATAACCGGAGAATATTACGCAGCGATATTAGAAAAATTAAAGGAAGCCATTAAGGAAAAACGTCGAGGAAAATTGACCAAGAGTGTGTTGCTCTTGCAAGACAATGCGCCGGTTCACAAGAGCAGAGTTGCAATGGCTGCTCTGCACAAGCATGGCTTTCAATCAATAGTCCATCCACCGTACAGTCCAGATCTGGCACCTAGTGATTTTTATTTGTTCCCCAATTTAAAAAAAGACTTACGTGGAAGAAAGTTTGCCGACAACAATGAGGTAAAGGAGGCAATTTTAGCCCATTTTGAGGGGAAAGATAAAAATATTTTTAAGATGGTTTAGAAAAATTAATTCGTAGATCTAATAAATGTATTGTGCTTAAGGGTGACTATATTGAAAAGGAAAAATAGATTTATTGTTTTATTTTATTTAAAACCCTTTTATTCCACGATCTTCTGGACCTCTCCTCGTATCAACTCTCTTATTTTATATTTAATTGTATAGTTTTTATCGATTTATTGAACTTCTCGTATTCTTTACGAACAACTTGCATTAGGGTATATTATATCTAAATTTAGTTTTTGAAGTATCTTTATTATTTCAGTAGGCAAACTAGTTTTTCTCATACAAAACACCGAACACATTATTTTTTAACTATTATAGTGGTTTACCATCACCCCAGCTTTGTAAATCATCATTGCTTAAAATGTTATAACTTTACTTAGCATATTTCTTAATTTCCTTATGACATATTTCATTTTATAGAAATACCGAAAACAAAACATAATAGCGTTTCAAAAACATAGAAAACATTATACAGCATTGCACAATATTACATTGGACTAAAAGTGCATTATATTACAAAATCCCTTGTAACTGAAATTTTTCCTATATAAAATATTCCAATTTAGGGGCTAGTAATATTTGACCTCAAGTTATAGTGGGGTCTCTATTTATCAGTTACAGCGATTTGTGTGAATATTTGTTGAATATTGGTCCTTCGAACGTTGAGTTGTTTAATTATTTCATCCGTGAAAAGTTTCCTAATGTTGCTGAGGATCAGATATCTTTAATTTATTACATTATTTATATATTATTAATGTAAGAATAACTCCTACTTTATCACGTTAGTCCCTAAAATAATACTGTTTTGTTGTAAACTATGAATGTGTAGAATACACCCATATTTCGAGTACATTATTATTAATAAATCGTATATTAAACTAATCCATCTTCATAATTTAGTATCATTTTAATGTATTTCATTATGTTCAATCGAATGAAACCAATCGCAGTTCGATAGGACTATCCGTTGTCTAGATATTATAGAAATCTTTTCGCTTTTCGAGTATTTGACCACACTGCGCGCCACCTCTATATAAGGTTGTATACTTTTTATTCCATCTAGCAAACGGGACAATGCGCCTTACAAGTTTGAACATGTTTAAATACGTTCGCGCAGAGATCGTTGATTTGTAGAAATAAATATATTGTCAGTCTTGACTAGTTTTGAACTTTTGGGCAATATTTTATCAGTAACTTCCTGTGTCAATGTCTAATATAATTCACAAAGATCATGATTTTCTATGAACCCTAGCCTACAGTATTATTTAATTTGTTTGGAATGTTTTTTTTTTAGAAAAATAAGCAAGAAAGTCGTATTTTAGTACATGTTGACTCATTTCAGTAATGTGTACTTGTGACCTTCGGCCAGCGAAGCAGGAAATTTGAAAGCATCTACATAGATTACCGCTGGAATGTTGCGAAAGCCCTCTCAACTTCAAATGGAAGCAAATAAACGATAAAGTATGTAAAACATAAGGAGTATGTAGTCGCCGGGCTCTCCACATTTCCCATTTTCCCTTTCAATAACCATTATCCACCCTTCCTCCCTCATCTTTCGATGTTCCAGCTTCATACGCTCTACTTTCGCTAACCCCAAAAGCATCGGCGTTCTAATTTTATTCGCATGGCCGTCCTCCTACGTAGAAGAGCTTCCGCATCTCGATGGCATTCCTTCGAGTTTAGTTATAGGCTCGTCCGAGTGGAATTGGTATCACGGAGACAATTGGCCTTGCGATAGTACGCTGCCCGTTCGAGGGTGGCGCCATAATCGCACATTGGTGACGGCTTCGAGCGCATGATTTTGAGGAAGGACGTTTTTCGAGTGAATCGGCCGCGAAAGGGACTGAATTAGCGCGGCGAAGGAGAACGAAAGTGCCTTCCTGTAAAGTACCGGCGCCGAAGAGGGGTTGCGAACTCAAATATTCCGTTTTAAGCGTAGTGGTCGTGAGATGGGCAAGGAAAACTGGAAGAAAGTACGGGGTTCGTTTAGAATTGCAAGCGAAGCTCGCGAAGCAAAGGGAAACTCGCGGATTATTCAATTAATTTCGTCAGATTAGGAGAAAGAGATGAAAAGTACACTTTCCTCCTTGATTTGATAAAATTAAATGAATGTCGCGCAGATTTTGACGATAAAGGGGGAGAATGTGAACTTCGCTTGGAACTTGGAAAATGGGGAGAAGGACGTTGAATGAAGACTTGCCTTTCAGAGATGGGTAAATGTATCCCTGTCAAGTACAGTTTATGTGTAGATTCGATATTGAAACGTCGACGTTGACATAATATATAAATACATCATCCGACGTGTACGATGTGTTATGATAAAACGATTACCTATCCTGACAGACTGATCAGATAAAAAGGTTTTAAAATATTTTGCATTTTCAATCGACAATGGTGGTTTTAGGAATGGAGTTTTAGCTGGAAAGAAGAGACAAAAGAGTACAGCAGCTTACCAATACACATTTTTTTTTTAACGTGAAAGAAAATAAGGGTAAATATGAAAAGAAACAAATAAAGAATTTAGAAGATTTTATATTGAAAAAATAGAATAGAACATAGAAGAGAGATAGATGAGCTTTAAAGAAACAGTGTTAACAATGGCAGAAAAAATATGTGGAAAAAGAAAGTGTAATAAACATATATAATACATATATAATAAACATAGAGAGCTAATTGGTGGAATGATAAAATAAAGAAGATGGTAAAAGGGAAAAAACTTCTTAGAACAAAATACATACAAACAAAAACAACAGAAAATAAAGAAGATTACAGTAGGAAGAGAAACCTAGTAAAGAAAACTATAAGGGAAGAGAAAAAGAAGTCATGGAATGAATTTGGGGAACAGATAACAGAAACGTATAAAGTGGACAACAGAAAATTTTGGACAAGAATAAAGAGATTAAGAGGAATCAAAAAGAAGGGTATAAAAGCAATAAAATATAAGAACAATCGACTACATACAAGAACAAAAGACATGCTAGGAATACGGAAAGAATGAAGATAAATTTAACGCAACAAATGCAGAACAAAGAATCAGTAGAGAAGAATTGAACCAACAACAACAAATAACAGAAGAAGAAGTGGAAGAAGCCATACAAAAAATCGAGATAGGGAAAGCAGGCGGAGATGATGACATTTTACCAGAAATGATAATAATAATAATATTTATTTGCCCAACAGAAACGTATCTAATTACAGGACAAAAACAAAGAAAAACTAATTTGTTGAGATACTTACAAAAAAATTCAACAACTAAACTATGAATATACATAAAACTAAATTGTACAGATAACTTAAAGACTAAATTCTCTGCAATATGCTAGAAAGGGAACTAAAATTAATATCCAGGCTCGGTTAAGAGTATAGTATTAAACGCAGTACATATGTATTCGATGGATTGAAGATTTTAAAAGAGAGTTGATATTTGCTTGAGGACAATAAAACGTGTTACAGAAGCGGTTTGCGTATTGCGGACCTATAAACTGAACCCTACCTAAGAGTTGAGGTGCATCCATATTATATATATATATCTAAGGCTTTAACCCCGAATAGCAACTCGACCAGTACCTCGCCTATTGTGCACCCATGTGATTTTAGTTTGCTCAACCGGGTTGTACTTCAGCAACAAACTTCATAATCCGCTCGAGCGGTAATTTTCCTAACTTGGGTCCGTCAAGCTGAACATCCCCAAGGTGAACCTGTCTTTCCCTGCAGACTGAAAGTTTCCTCTGCTCTCCGCACTTTCTACATGAATGAGAGTTTACTAGACCCAAGCGATGCATGTGTTTATTCAGTGCGCAGTGTCCAGTTAAGATCGCTGTGAATGCTCTCAGTTTGCTCCTGCTCATTAGGACTGCCTTACACAGTCTTCCCTCGCCTGGGTAAGTCCTGAGAGATTTACAGTGTCTGTAGAGAAACTTAATATTAGCTTGATTTCGCCGGGTATGTAGTGATATGAAGCCAAATGTCTACAACAATACCTCATGAATGTATCCTTGAGGAGGATACAAACCAGAGTTTTTGAAATACTAAATTCCTTGAACAGCTTCCAACACATTAATATGCGTTGTATAAATGGGTGACCATATTAGTGGCGTGCATTCCAGCTTACAGCGCACAAATGCAAAATAGAGCATAATTATTGGTTCCAAAGAGTTAAATGACCACCTATTTCTTATAATGAATCCTAAGGTCTTCAGAAAGGATTCGACCATATTTAGAATATGATCTATAAAAGAGAATTTAGCATCGAATGTGATACTCAAGTCCTTTAACAGTCGTTTAACGATTTATAGGGATGTTGTTAAAAAGACAATCCTTTATAATCGGGTTAGCTTTACGAAATTTGTTGTTGCAGAAACGCACGGTCTCCATTTGTTTGAATTCGATAATACAGTTTCAAATCATCTGCAAATAACAACTTTCCACATTTCAAGATATCACAAAGATCATTAATGTACCATAGGAAGAGCAAAGGGCCTAGATTGCTTCACCGAGGGACTTTGAGGTAGATATAAAGAAATCTGATTGATAGCCATTACAACACACACACTGTTTTCTATTTAACAGGTACGTCTGGAACAGTGATGTTAGAGGTGGAGCAAACCCAACGGCTGCAAGTTTATCCAGCAATAGCCCATGATCAATACGATCAAAAGCTTTAGAGAAGTTCGTATATACGACATCGACTTGTTCGTTAGTGTCTAAGCATTCTGAAAGATACTGTCTCAGTATGGATAAATTGGTAACCGTTGATCGTTTCTTCACAAAACTATGCTGATATTCTAATAGGGATGGTTGGATTATTTCAAATGCTTTAGCGAAGTTATTAATGATTGCTATTGGGCAATAATTTTCAATAGAACTAACACTTCCTTTTTTATGAATAGGAATGATTTTAATAGTCTGCCAGCAAATGATTAAATGACTAAGACACAAAGGAAATAAACGGACTTTGGAGATGTTAAAACCAATATGGAAGGAATAGAAAATACCAAGGGAAGGGGACCATAAACTGATAATCCCGATTTACAAGAAAGGAGGGCAGATCTAATGTGAGAACTATAGAGTTATATGATTAACCTAAACAAGCTACAAACTATACACAAGAATACTGGATAAATGACTAAAAGTTTACGTGGAACAAAGATTAGAGGAAGAACAGACAGGTTTCAGGCTAGAGACACAAACGAACGACAATATCTATATAGTGAAGAACATAATTGAAAGGAAAATTGAAGAAGGAGAAGTGCTTCTAGTGTTCATTGATCTAAAAGCAGCCTTTGATACGATAGATAGAAGAGAGATATAGGAAAGTTTAAAGGAAATGGAAATCCCCAAAACCCCGCTAGATGCCATCAAAAGTACATACAAGACAGTAAGATTCAGGATACAAATTGCATGGCAAAAATCAGAAGAATTCTAAATAAAAAAAGGAATAAAATAAGGTGACAGTCTAAGTTCTTTCTCATTCGTACTAATGATGGACGGAGTAATCAAACGAATAAAAGTACAAACCGAACAGTACAGCATAATAATACGGTACATAAATCTAGAACCTGTAAGAGTGAGCAGCTTACTATATGCAGATAATGTGGTCTTGATTGCAAACTCTAAAAATAAAATGCAAAAGCTAATGAACATCTGGACGAAGAAAATAGCAAACGTAAAAATGGAAGTAACCTTGAATAGATCTAAGCAAACAGGAACTACAATTATAATTCATCGTTAACAGTATCAGGAGCATTGCTTGATCTCACATGAAGGAACTAATTTTGTAATTTACAGAGTTCAACTTCAGAAAAAGCTAATTTGAATTTAATAATCCTTTTTGTACTAAGTGATTAGATAGCTTAGAATTATTTGTTATTTCATAATAATTATTGCGCTTCGAACTTCAACACATATCTTTGCATTGTCTGCCGTAAATTTATACAGCCTTCTAATTGCCACAATCGATCTGAATAGTTGCCGAGACTGTATCTTCGAAATATCTAAGCATCAACTGAACAATAATTTAACTTTCGTAAATCTGCGACACCTTACCCTTTGGAACGAAGTTCCCCGTTTACCGAACCCTCCCGATACCCTCAGCATCCGAACTTTCGGGTTAACCAAGACGAATGTAATTCCACAACCGCTACCGCCGCTCCCCCTACAATCGCACAACGAACAACATCGCTTTAACAACCCTTAATCAAAACAATCGCTTTACGTTTGTCGAAGTCGCAGAATACCATGCTGATGACGCTAATAAAACAAGAGTTAAGAGGCTTTGCTCTGTGGTGGAACCCGGAGATCTACCAATCAGCAATTCTAGCTTCTACTGTTTTGCGAATTTCGACGTCGGATTCTGTTCTTCTTGTCGTGTCGGCTTTATTTCAACGGATGAAGGCGAAACAAAACGAATATCGTCTAAAATTAATCTAGTTAAATAAAAATTGCGTAACGCCATTTTTCAAGAATTAATTAATCCGATTTTTTTCTCGCTTTCGGTTTCGAATTCCGCATTAGAGGTTTTAATGGGAACAAAAGGTTGTCAAGATAAAAAAATATATAATCTACTCATTTGGGTAGCAACAGTACGGATATGTGGGTCATGCAAATTGATCACGCATTTCCTTCGCGTGAAATAGGAGCTATTCATACACTCCTTAAATATTTCTTTGGGCATTAGTGGATTGAATTGAGAAAATTGGGTGATATATGACTAGGGAGCATGTGGAAGTTCGATTAATGTAAATGGCTTTTTAATGTGATACTTTGTGAATAGAGGAACGACAGGAAGAAAAATATCATGAATAAACGTTTTGATAAAATTAGAAATAACGACGTGGATCTAGTTAATTATAATTAAGAATGAGTTGTAACAATTATTGTGGGAGGAATAAAAAGGTAACTTGAAAAGCAAGTGAAGAATTTGCAATATCTATATGGAAATGCTCATTATCCTAAAACTATAATTTGCTTTTAAAATTACCTATCTCATTAATAACAAACGTAAATCGTTGTTGCTTATAGCATCGGGAAATATTTACGCTATTAAAATTAATACATAAATTTTTTAATTTCTACACCAGTGAATATGTATTTCTCCAATCACAAGACTATTTACGTAATATTACAGTAATAATCTTGTACATACATTCGCCGAATGTAGATTTGCAGTGATCTTTCTGATGCACTAGTAAATTATAGTGATTTATACAATTTGTGTGCCTAACATTTTTTCTTACATTGGTAGACATCAATGACAAAATTATCTGCATTAATTAACTGTTTGGGCACCCCTAATCGACTAATTTGTCATCTTATGTTTTGAAATGTTACACCGAACATATATTCGCACCACTGTGTCATGTGATAAATATATCTTTGTGTTCCTTTCTAAACTAAAAACTTCCATTATTCATCCTGTATGTTGTGACGCAGCTACTGGTTAGGGGGCTGTTTTATTAATAGAGAAACTTGTTCAGATTTGCAGTGTGTATTATATACAGTAGTGGACTAAGCGACTCTACAAAAAATGTAACTCTTTAGGGAATTAACAAAGATGTCAAAATAAAATTGAGAAATATCATTCTGTGCATATCAAACATTATTATTGTCATATGAAGACTATAACTACAAAGTGATTATCTTACAAGAATCCGAAAATATATGTACGTGATAAAAGTTAAGCAGCCTGCACTTCTGGAAACCCCATATTTGTATATTTTATACTTGCATGCTGACTAATTTCCTAGTATGCGATAGAACTAAAGACGTGCTTGACGAGTCTGTAAACATTTCTACCAATCTCGTGAAAGTGTATTCAATGGATATCAAGATGAAAATCATTGAGTAACTATAAGCAAAAATTTTGATGTAAACGAGTTCATAGTACCGAAAATTATACAAAAATATAAATCTACGGGCACGGTGGCGACTAAATTTCACTCTGGACGACCGCAAAGACAAGTTACAGAGAAGATAAATTAATTCTTAGATAGATCGGTTAATATATTGCCTGTTTTTTCGAAAATATATGAACGTTTATTGAAGACAAAATTGATAAAATTCTTATCCAAGAATAATATACTAAGTGATGATTACTTATTATATAAATTAAAAAGTATAGTTCAGATCCTATTGAAAAGTAGAGTGCGTTGTGATCGTTGTTGTTTTAAGGCATTAAACATTGGCGTTGGTACTCCCCAAGGCTCTGTCCTGAGACCAACTTTATTTATGATTTATATTAATGGCTTTATTGATAATGTCAGCCGCTCTTTTCATTATTGCAATATCGTTAATTATGCTGACGATATTAATGGTTCGATAAACGCTCAAACCTATGCTGGGCTTTTTCAAAGGGCACGTCATGCGCATAAGGGGGATTTGTTAATGATTAGAAGATAATCGCCTTGTAATTACTAATGATAAAACCACCTGTGCCTTGTATCAAAACATTGCTTGTGCTATTTTCATCGTTTGTTGAATTCATGTAGTCCGACGTTTCCACAGTTCATCTACTGTCGTCTTCAGGGTAGCCCTGAGAAGGGCTGTTACTTGCCAGGTTAATTATACGTTCGGTGAGCCCAGAAAAGGGTTGTTACTTGCCAGATTAACCATATGCTCGATGACTTTTTATTTGACGAAACGCACGCTAACGATGGCAGTAGGCGAACTGTCGAAAGGTCGGACTACATAAGTTTAACAAACGATGGAAGTAGTCCAGACAGTAACTCTCATTATTATAGTAATTCATAATAATCCCAGGTGGGAGCATCATCACGAACATCGGAATCAGTTTGCTTTCCACTTGGAAATCTAAAAGAACCTTCGAAGTTTTTAAAACATTTTATTGTGCTATCTTTTGTCTCTTGTCATCGCATGTACGTTGAATACTTTTAATGCAAAAGAGTGCACTGCGGATAATATTCGAATTGAAATTGCCTGAATCATATAGACCTATATGTAATCAGTACAAGTTATTAAAGTTCTTTGATACTTATATCCCACAAGTTGTCTGTTTTGTTCACAAACAGTTTTGGTAAAACCTATGTTAAGTACAATTTTAATACTAGACCTCAAAACCACTTATTGCCATTACAGCATAATATTAGCACTTTATCAAACCAACCTTAATTACAGCGGTTGTGTTCTGTATAATAATTTGCCTGCATTTTTGAGGTTTATAAATAGACATTATACATTCAAAAATGAAGTACAGAAGTATCTGATGCGAGTTAGTTGCTATAGCGTCGATTAATTTATACATTTTTGGTAGAACTTGTTTCTAGGTGCTCAGGTGTTCTTGAACCTTGTCATTAGCTGAGTTGCCAGGTGCATGTAACAGGTCTTCCATGATTACTCTAGCAAAAATACGACTTTAGTCGGTATAACATTCGTTTATTGTTTATTTCATCCTTTTCGCACGGAATGAATATATATTTCTTTGCTTCTTGACTTGTTTCAGGCATATACATGTATATTTTCCAGTAGTATACAGATTATTTAAATAATATTAATAATTATTATGAAAACAAAATAGTAAGTTTTTTCGTATTTCTATTATTTTTATCACCTGCATAGTAGCGATAAAATCTCAAAATTGGGTCTCTACCATCAATATTTATAAAATTATTTTAGTTATTTGTTCATTTCTTGAAAAGAAGTTACAGATCCTTAATACCTGATTTCTAGGTAGTGATGGATATTTGTCTAATTTATTTCTTTCGATAATATATATTATTCAATTGTACATATCACTATCGTGCGAGTCAAAGTAAAGACCACACACTTGCATTATTTCCTTATTACCTCGAATCTCTTTTAAACCATTTTAAATCCTTGCCAATAGAGTATGGTCCATTATCCGTCTAATACCGGATTTGTCAAGCACACAATCGATCCATCTCAAATTTCAAATCGATTTAGCAATTGCTGCATCTATGTTAAGCGAAATGTCTCCTTCTTTTACTATTGCGACTCTGTAACAAACACTTAGCAGGAGGCGGTATCATCGACGGTGGTGGTCGATAGCACTAAGATGGTGTACGATTAATTGTTCTTTGAAGAACAATAGGATCTTATTATTGAATAAGAGCACCATTGAGATGTCAGACGGGCGTCGTATCGATCCTGAAATGCACGTATGTATGTATACAATATACGTCTCTGCTATTCTACCGCTTCTATATAGGGATGCCGCGACTGTTCCTGCAGAGGGGGGAAGAACGAAGATATGTACGATAGAATTCTCGAGCGATAGCAGTAGAGGATGTATTATTGTTGACGTACGGAGACGGATACGATAACCGACTAGAAGTCGCTGTCTCCGTTAATAAATGAGGTCTTAATTGTGTAGAAGGCATCCGGGAAATATGGATCGAATAATCGACTGGTTTTTCCATTATGTAATTATAGCTGACAGCGAAACCGATCCGAGTTCCTTGGGGGGTATTCGGTGAATATGTTTCCCTTTGCGAGGATTCTTAAAGATGCATCGACCTTTACTTACAAGTTCATGCGAAAATTCTGAATCAAACGAAACGATCTGGGGTTTAAATGCCAATTTAGTATTAAAGTACTAATATTCTTTCAGATGCTTAGTGTATGCTAGGGTAATGTATAGTTATAAATCTAGGAACATTATGATCATAAAAAACGGCCACAGTCAAGCTTGGACGGTATCAGATTTTACACACAAATTCAATGTTCCCCAAACCGTGAAGGTAAAGATGAGTGAAAAACAGAAACAAAACAAGGAATAACAAAATAATAAATTAACTTTTATATTTAGTCATTTCTCCATTAGTATTTAAAACGCTCTATAATCTTCGAGGTGTAGATGCCACCAACTCTCTGTATAACTCAACTTTTACACTTTTATTTGCGGTATATTTGCTGCAGGTATTTCACCATTTTGGCCCAAACGTTTTCTGTTAGGTTTGAATCAGGGTTTGTTGTTGGCCACGGTAAACAAAATATTTCTTTTTGCTTCACGAATGTCTTTACAAGCCGGTAACTATAGCGTCGATAATTGTCCTCCTGATCACCAAAAACGGATCGCACAGAAGATAGTAAGCCGTGGTCCAGTAGTTGGACGTGTATTAGCGCAGTCAATTAATCTTTCACAAGAAAACATATATCTGGACCTCTAATGCTAAGTCACCCCCAAGCATTTACCGAAAATCTAACAGAATTTTTAGTCTTTCTTGTAAATTGTAAATCATAACGCACTTTTTGAGGAGGATGTACTCACATTTAAGCATTGTTGGACGATTGAAATTTCTTTCCGTCCGAAAAGACCACGTTATCTCACACATTTTCTGGGCGGCGGATATATCCCTTGGCGAATGCAATTCTGTTTTGATTGTTTTCTTCTGCGAGAAAGACTATGATAGTTGTACTACGATATGCTGCAAATGCTGGAAAATCTGTCTGCTCTTTAGCCAATATGAATGAAATAGGGTCTCCCTAATACAGTCACATATGCCTCCAGTATCTCGGAAATATGCTGGATGCATAGTAAATGTACAGTTTATTATAAGGCAGGTGGATGATTCATGATGCCAAATTCCATTTCATCAAACTTAATACGAGAATACACTGCTTCCGTATTTGAATAGATTTTGTAAATAAGTCTTATTGTTATCAATGTATACTGTCAACATTAGATTGTAAATGCCATTCTAAGACCCGTATTAATTTCCCTAAATATTTTGAAAATAGTTCTAAGTGTAACGCAATGTATTGGCGGTAGTGTATATATTAAATTAGAAGTCACTATTACAATATACAATATTTTAAAATCGTGACGTTTGAAAATTGCCTATTGTATTAGATTCACGTGAGCATAACAGTACTTGGTTTGTATCTCACGTAGTTTTCGCAACAAATTCGTGGACATACTGTATACGGATAAGTTCTTACAAACATTAACCAGATTCTTCTAATTGTCTAAGATAAATTATCTCAGACGACCATTTCAACACTTATAATATCAAATCAGATCAATTCCCAATGTGCAACATAATCCCGCAATCATATGCAGGATATCTGGTTAAAATAAGGACGTACATATGGTAATTTTCATCATTTTGTGGACATCCTGCATAATTATCAAAATTACCTTCTATCTTTGGCGGCAAATACAGCAATTACAACAATTTTGTGAAATTCGGATGAATAAAGATAGTACACGTTCCTTCATTATTGTAACACCCTGTATACGAGAACTCACACTAGAGAGAGTTCTTTAAATGGCGCAAACCCACTACTGAAACTTTTTTCTAGTTTTAACCGCTCAGAAGTTATTTTGAAATAAAGATATTTGTGCTAAATTCCAAGGGCAGGTTATATCCTTTAGATATGCATTTCTGCCGTAACGGAGGATGATGTTTAACAACACCCAATGCAGTTCAAAAATTGACAAAGTTTGATTACAATCGGTGATTTACACTTCGGGCGTCTTTCTGTTCAGGTTGTATTGTTACTTGAGTAATTAACATATTTTTAACACTCGTAAAAGAAAATGTCTAGTAATATCCAAAGAACCGGTAAGATGCAAACTGGAGGTTGACCAAAGGGTTAAGGAACAAGTGAGTGAGTTTAAATATTTGGGAACTGACATAACAAGCTTTGGAAATCTAGATAGTAAAGTACAGGAACAATGAAAGCATCTCAAATCTCAGGCTGCTTAAGAGACATCGTATAGAGGAACAAATCCATAAAATGGAAAGCTGAGTGAGAGTTTATAAATCAGCAGCAAGACCAGGCAGCTCCAAGACACAGCAAGTGATGCGAATAGTCGACATGAAAATAATAAGAAGCATTTGTGGGAAAACACTACTTGACAGAATCAGAAGTGAAGACCTACGTCAACAAAGCAAAATACAAGACATGGGAAAATGGATAAAAAAAAACGAAGAAAATGCTGGAACAAGTACGTAAGCAGAATGAGCGATGATAGACTAGTAAAAAGTGCTAAAATAAATAACCCTGACGGAAAAAGAAATCAGGACAGGCCATTAAAACGCTGGAAAGAATACTGAAGGTGTACATTCGAAGAGGCATAAGAAGAAAACAGGGAGTAACTCACTTACCACGTATAGAAAGGAAGAAGTTTTTATTTTTCACGAAATGGAAGCGAATTAGATCATCAAGCATTTATTAACTTTAAATAACATATCATTAAAAGGAAAATATGTTCATGCAATTTATCTTTCTACATACAAAAGTCTAGTAGCCTGTCTTTTACAATTCAAAACTTTTGTGAAATTTTAGTATAAAAAAATGCATTTATTGATTAAACTAGTAACTCTCTCAAGAGAAAAAAAGTATAGCTGCATTCGTATTCCCTACTGCTTCGAAAGCAAATTCACTTCATCTCGGTCCACCTCGTTTTCTCTATTTTATTTTTCCACCTCCATCGATCTACGATACTATTACGTTCTTTACGTTCTTAAATTAGGTTTCCATCTGATCCGACACGCTACAACGAACATTTTTTCCCATATACCCGACAAACGCAGCTCGCCTTATCATAACCGCATGCCGACCCAACCCTAACCATAAACTCTAACCCGGAGGATATACACGTACAGGACAAGCCGCCCTTTTTAAGGAAGTACACGAATTTATATTCCTACCGCCGTTGTTATTCGAGTTATAAATGTCCCGTTTACATGAATATGCAAATCAGGCGACTAACCGCTCTCCCTTTGCTCTTCAGTAGAGGGAACAGTGCATAACGATACAGATTGTTTATGTTTAGCTTAGCTATAAGATACACGAACACAATATACTCATCGTCATTAAAATTATACGTCTTTTCGGTATTAATTGTGAATTATGAAATCAAAATTAAAATTTTAACTGAGAATTAACTTTAATACCTTCACTAAACTTATATGAAACATGCAATTATCATTTATAATTAGTGTAAAAATACATACCGCTGTATTTCTCATTTCTACAGCTGCATTTAGGAAGAGTAAAATTAAAAAAGCAACATATTTATGGTTATTTTACACTCATGGTGAAAATTATTTTGCAATTTTACTAAAAATGAGGCAGATATAGAACAGTTTTTTTTAAACCGCTCAGCACAAGTAACTCCATATGATCTCAAGTTTACTAATAAAGAAGCGGCTTGTCTATTTTATACCAGTGAGCACAGGGACGTCTGGTATTTTCAGATATATCAATTAAGTAATTGTTAATTTATAAAACCAAACTTTACTTGTAATCAAATGAAATGGATGATAATACATTATTCTTTGTAGTTGAGATGCAGTAACTGACATAGCACTATGGAGACCGGAAAATAACATACCAAATATGTTTTCTCTTTATCTGGAATATACTCGTTTTTTTTTTTAAAGATTTATGGTTCTAAAAGATATTTCAAAAGTGCAAAATAATGAGGTCTATTTTGATATAAAAATGAAACAAGTAAAAGTTTTCCAAAAAGCATATTTGTTATTTATTGTGGACGCCTCGACTCGTTTGCCTAGAGTAGACATCACACACAACCAAAACTTTGCTTGTGCTCTAGTACATACATAGAGTGAGAGCAAAAGTTACGGAATAAAATTCATAACCTCTTTAAGAGGCTGATTCGAGAAAAATGCTTGGACAGGTCAATATTTAATTTTAATTAAGCATCTTTTAAGTATAAAATTGAGTTCCTTCCTTCTTACTACTGGCATTGTGAGGTTACGATTAAGGTTCTTAAATAGGACGCCAGCATTTTGGAAACATCAATAGCTTTATGTTTTCTTATAATTTGATAAAATGCATGTGGGCACAGTATGTTTCGCATCTTAGGATATAATTTTGAGATAATTAAAAATATCAACAAATATATTTTTAAGGAAAACGATATAAACATTACGATGGCAGAGTTGTCTAAGGCATTCTTTTCTTTTAATAATATATTTTGAATTAGAAATCATTATAAACCGAATATCTGTAAATAGTAATTAAAGTAGATAACTGTAATAATAATAATTTATTAAATACCCAACAGATAAACATAAAAAAATGGACAAAATAACAAAGGAAAGTACCATACATGTAATGCGTTAAAAACGCAGCAAAAAAGGAAAATATCAGTACATTAAGTACACATTAGAAGGAAAAATGCAATACCAATTATACGAAATAAATCAAAAACATGAAAAATTAAGGTGCTGATGTGGTTTCTCCTTTCAACAAGCGTAACGAAGTCATGCCTCTCAATTACCTTCTTGCAGAGTATCCCCCGCCTAGGATAATCCCCCTCGCTCTTATATGAGAGATATTAGAAAATTTGCGCCGACTCCGCTGAAGAAGTTTAATTTGGACGTTGTAGAAAGGATACCGAGCCACGGATGCTTACTCGAGCTTGAAAACCACGTAAGCGAAGAAAAGGGTCTTTACTGCTTGAAGGCTAGTAAAATCCTTACAAGTGCGAAAAATAAATCTTAATAATTTAAAAGCGGTCGTCGCGACATCTGAGATATGATAAGATTGACGAGCAATATTAATATTGTTAATGGAATATAGATAATCAATTCTTCATTGTTTTTATAAAAGACAAAGAAACATTTATCTACATTTAATTTTAAATTATTATGCAGACGCCAGGTCTGATCTTGTTCAGATTACGTTGCAGAGAGCCAACATCAGCGAAGGAGTTAACAACGTGGATTTTAATATGCAGCATAGGCTCATAAAAGGCAGTTAATGGACATTAGAAGATCATCGATATGAGATCAGATATATATACGTATATATATATATATATATATATGTATATGTATGTAAGAGGAGCGGCCCAATGTTCCTTAAGGTGCTCCAGAGGTGGGGTACCTCAACTAAGTTGGAGATTTACTGACACCGAAGAAATTCAGTTTCTCCAACAATTTATGATGATCTATCGGGTCAAAAGCACAAGAAAAATCAATACAACTAACATCAAGTTGACCACTCCCACCCACGGGCTCAGCTATTGTAATATGGAACACACAGCAAGAAAACTGGATGGAACAAATATTTGAAATTTTAAATTGAAAATACTTTGCCTCTAAGAATACGAACGAAATATAAGAAGGGCGTGAATCAAACAATGTTAGAAAGAATATTTAAAAGTCATTGAATTCCAGAGAGGTAAATTATATCATCACAGCAAGTGCAAACAACTTTATTATTAAAATAGCGCGCCCTATGCAGATATTTATTAAGCCAAACTTTGCACTATTTCAAAATAATCGGAAAATATCCTAATTGTACTATTCGAAATTTTAGGACCATGAGTTTTATATCTTGAATGCTGTAGCATCATCCAGACTTTCGACTAACCGCGTTGTATAAGGCAATGTTACATAACTTATTGTTAGTCCTAGTCAAGAAATCACAGAAGAGCTTTCCTAGTATTAACCATTATCTCAGAACTGATACTCTATCTAACCTTGCTAAAAATCGACTTGCATTTGAGAAGCCATTCTTTTTGACTTTTAAGGTAACAAATGATGTAACTGCCATGTCTAAGTTAAAGAGATTTTCAATTTTGAACGCATCAGAGACATACAGTAAAAAGTGTTCCTAATGGCTAAGTTAAACGCTAATGATTTGTATAATATGAGCACGGTAAGTGGATTTACCCTATCCAACTTTATGCATGTTACAAGCGAAAAGCCGAACTCGTGCTGGGCTCAAAGCCGAACGTACTCCTACTCCACTCCGCTTGTCGACTCAGATTTATGCGGTCATTTCCCGTGTATACAATTGCCCATCGATCGGTTGATTTTTCTCGGAGATATCGCCGGATTTTGCCCCTATAATAGTTTTCAGTATATTTTGCGGGCGAAAACTATAAAACTGCAAATAAAGCGTAGGTTGCTTTTGCAATGGTTTTTTGCTTCATGGGCTTACTTGTTAAAAAAAGGGCAGAATTATTTTGCAAACGAAAATTTGTCTCTTATAGAAAATGGGATATCTGCAACTAAATTCGGTTTCAATAAATGAAGTGTTTTCGATTAGATCCAGACTATACGGAGGATGGTCTAAGAATTCGATGCTTTGTTGCGTTAAAAATTCAATTGTTTTGCGTTCTATGTGCGAATTTGTCTCGTTCGGGGTTGGTTTTTCTAAGCTTAGCGATGAATTGGGGGAATAAGTGATTGTGTAGCAATCGGCAGTAGCAGTTCTTCGATCTTATAGAAGAATTGTTGCTCCAAGATCTGTTTTCGGGACAAATATCGAGACCATCTATTTGGAGAACAGATGCTTTTTGTTGGCCTTTGTTCACTTTCACGCCCAAACAGACGACTGGCGTTTATTTCCTGGGTCGTATGAGTAAATTCAAGACGTACACATTTTTAGAGTTTCCGGTGTTCAAGCAGTTTAGAGTTTTTTGACACCAATTCACTCTAGCTGTTTTCTGTTCGTCGGTCAAAAGATGCGGTTTCTAACAGGAAATTAATTTTTCACACACAATTCTTCACGCAAAATTGTTTGAATTGAGCTATTTGAAATACCCAACTAACTCCTCAATTGACTTGACAGTTCGTTGTAGTTACAACACTGAAACTTTGAATTTAGATTAACTAAAGATAGACGTTAATTTTCGGTATTGATTCTTGATTAGTAGCGCCATCTAGGTTCCAGTATGCAACACTTTAAAGACATCCTTCGTATCTGTCGTTTTTTGTTGTCAAAATTACATAAATTATGAACGTTTGAACCACCTAACAAGAGATATACGAACTGGGTTGATTAATAAATGTTTGTAATATTTTGTTTTCTCCTCTTCAAATATTTAATTTAAAAGAATTGACGGTAATAGTGGGATATACCAAATTCAAAAGTCATATCTGTCTGTCTTTCTAAAAGAAATCATAATTCTCTTGTTGCTTTAGTTGCGAACTACAGATTTCTTATGATGATGGCACTAATCCTTTCTTGTAAAGTCACCTTGTAATTACCAATTTAATGATTTCAAGTTTCTTAATATTGACTCGAATTTTTCAAAAGCAATTGACATTTTTAAGCAATCAGTTTTCAAGATTTCGATAGTATCCGATATTTGGTCACAATAAATGTTAATTGCGAATAAATTATTTTCTTCTAAAATTGGATTTCTGTATTTGTGTTGTATTGTAACTACTGAGTGAGGAGGGATAGGTGTATTAGGACGTGATTTATTATATAACTACACTTGGAGTGGAGCCTCTAATACCTTTTTAAATGAAGTAATCGAATAAGATATTTGATTACTGGCGCCCTCTGTCCCGGTATTCGAAACTTAAAATACATCCCTTGTAAAGCGTATGTGCGTCTCTAAAATTTCATCTAAATATGAACTTTCGTATTGCCGATGTACTATTGTAAAGGAAAGTGGCATCTGCTTAAAATTATTTAATGAAGTTGTGAAACATCCTGTATGTTAGTTGAGAGAAGTTGATGGTATTCTAAATATACTTTAGTTTCCAATGGAAATTTTAGTAGTAGGGGCAGTTTTAGAATAGTAATATGTTAAATATTAGTATAAAATGGCAAGTAACCCCTTAAAACATTCTAAAACAATTATTCCTGCATCTCTATCAAACCTCCATTTCGAAATTAATTTCATTACATTTAATAACGTTAGTAGTACCCTATTACTACGATACAACCTTCATAAAGCACAAATCTACTAATTGAAACGGTGTCATAACTAAATTCATGTATACGTACGATCCCTAGCCATTTACTACCGCGTATAAACTCGCCTACATCTAGCTGCAATACGAGTTACATATATAGTGTGTGCGGCGAATAGACGTGGTGGTTCCGTCATTAATTAATTGAAACGTGCACGGTTGGTCCTCTTCTCTCGTGCTAATGCGAGCAGCACGCTTACTTTTATTATACAATAGTAATTGCATTGCGTAAACTTCCTCGGAGTATGCGCCGTTGTATGCACTACGACGTCGACAATTCGATTTCGCGTAGTCTGCAACAGCTGGCGGCTAGACATCGCCTCTAAATTGGTATTGATGCCTCGCACCCGGGAACATTGTCGCCTTCCCAGTTGGATTACATCCTCACTTACAGAAATTTAATCGGTCGGGTGCTGATGTACCTCGAGTGTGTCGGCAGCGCCTTGTTAGGTGCTTGGAAGGGCACGTCGAGACATATATTATTGTAAGGCAATAGTTTATTGTTTGGTGCCATATCGCTATCTATATGGTCTCGTAGCGGATTAGTTTCGAGTTAATGTTAAAAGCATTTGTTCTACTTCAAGAAGCTCTGTATGTATTTAATCCTAATGGATATTAGCATTGCGCGACAATGAAGGTGTTAATTGGATCAAAGGTAGTTAATTCTTCTTAGTTTTGCACTTTACGATGTTGATAACATATGTATATGAAAGGAGAATTGTACGATGTGTAGACTTTCCAATTTTCTACAGTAATCGGCATAATATGTAATCCAGTGGCGGCTTGTGTTTAAAAATATGGGCGTTCCAAATTTTGTGAATATTAATACCATTTACAGTAGATGATTAAGTATGCGGGTACTTACAAAGAAATAAATAAAAATCTAAGGCACAAATATTCTGATTTAATTGAAATAAAAAATTCATGCGACGATCTTTGATAGTAGCAAATTTACAGTCCGCGGCAATAGTATAGGCTAAACGCCGCTTAACAGCCATATTTATAGCGTTTTGTATTTAATGTTTTTTTTTTGTGGACATTAACTAATTTCATACAGTTTAACTACATCCCGCGACAATAGTATAGGCCACCCATAAATTTTAAGGAAAATAAGAATTATACTGAAAAACTCGAGTAGGCAACCCATGCTGTAAACATATAAGGTTGATTGTAGTAGTTTCTAGTACTGGCATTGCGAAAGTGGTGATGAGCAAAAATATTCGGGGAGTGCGACACAAGCAGAGACCATGTCATCAGTTTCAGTTTTGTCTTCAACGGGTACAGTGCAAATAAGGAAAATATTTTATAACAAAGCCTTTACAAGGTGTATTTTGCTTTCTACTTATCAAGAAGCTATGTGGATAACAATTGATTAACACTGAAATTGGTTTAATCCGTACTTGGCGCGACAAAAGTTGTTTAGTTGCAAAGATAGCAGCAAATTTGAGCAGAACCCGTCCTACAAATCACAGTTTGTTAAGTGAAGGCGGAAATTATGGAAAAGCATATAAATATAAAGGACCCAAAGCGATATCAGAACATGAATGTCGCACAATTTTAAGGTTTGCATCACACTCAGGAATACCTACTAGACAAATAGCAGGTGGAAACAGCAATCCACGAAATGTTCAATGTCTGATGAAAGCAACAGCTCACTCACAATGAAAACGACTGCAAAGAAAACCTCCTTTAATGCGTCAGCATAAAGAAGTCAAAATAGCATTTGCAACTGCGCGATTACATAGGCGTAAACCCTGGCGAAAAATCATTTTTAGTGATGAGAAAATGTTTCATTTAGATGGTCCAGATGGCAATCAGTGTTATTGCCATGATCTAGGAAAGGTGGAAGTGGTTTCGAATCGTAGGCAGGTGGGTGGTGGTAGTGTAATGGTATGGACAGATGTGGGGTATAACGGAAAAACTGACATCAGGTTCTGGCAAAATGAGTAGCGCTAATCATATAAATCTTATCGTTGATTAAATATACGGACATGCTGAACAGATTGCATGCCGGGACTTTGTGTTCCAGCAGGATAACGCTGCTGTCCAGCGTATTCAAATAGTAGAACATTATTTTCAAAGAAAGAAAATATCAGTTCTTGAGTGGCCGGCCCGTTCGCTTGAGGTGAATATGATACAAAACTTGTTTGACACTTTGGCAAAGACTGACAAGGAATGCTGGAAATAGTAAAGAAGCGAGGAGGTCCAATGCACTATTAGAAATTATTTATAAATAAGTAAATTATTATTTTACGTATACCAGTATAAGTGTACACAGTATCTCGGAAAAATAACGGAAGTTTTCAATTACAAAAGAAACAACTAGTTATTTTGCCGAAATTATTTCCTTTTATTCAATATACATCCCTTCTACGTCAATACAGCTCTGAGCACATTCAACTAAGGATATCATAGGTTTTTTAAGTCATCTCTCGGAATCGTCTAACAGATCCTCTTCACGACTTCTAGTACTTGGCCGACATTGTCGTGAAACGTTCCTTTCATAGCCAGTTTCAGTTTGGGGAAGAAAAAATAATGGTGATAAGTCTGGCGAATACGGACGATGTTTGTTTTGCTAAAAATTCGCCGACAGCGACTACCACGCAAGACTTGTGGTGGTGTATTATCGTGCAACAGAAAGAAACTTCCTGGCGCTCGATATTTGGGCCTCACCCGAACTATTCTCTCCAACAAACGCTTCATCACGCCCACATAATATTCGCTAGTGATATTCTGACCCTGTGGAACGAATATCCGTTGTAGACTACTTTAGAGTGATAAAAATAAATCAACATTGTCTTCCCTAGTGACTTGTGGAAACGCAATTTTGCCAATTTTGGAGAGCCTGGGGATTTTCACGTAGTAATTTGGCGTTTTATTTGAGGATTGTACTTGAAGCATCAAGTCTCATCACCAGTTACAATGGATTCTAGATATGTACGATTTGGTCTGGCTGTTTTGATAAGATCCTTACAATGTTCAATGCGAACAATTTTTTGGTCCTCAGTTAAGGTATGAGGAACAAATCCTTTTGTTCCAGTCTTTCGTCAAAATTTCGTGAAGCAGGTCTTCGGCCATATTTAATTCCTCCGCTATTCAATTCACAGTCGAATTCGCATAGTTTGCGATAATTTCAAGTACCTTTTCTGCAACAATTTTCGCGATTTTTGTTTCTTGAACGACCTGACCTTGGGTTGGCTTTCAAAACATCACTACCATCCTGAAATCGCCTGTACTATTCGAGCATATGCGTATGAGATAAGCAGTCATCTCCATAAACTTTTTCATTAATTCAGATGTTTCTGCAGAACTTATACCGAGCTTAAATCAAAATGTAATATTAGCTCGCTCTTCCATGTGTTTGTAACCAATCGACAAAAAGTACTATCACTTTAGGCATTATAACTTGATCGATTTTAATGCTTGCGGTCTGGTTTTGTGGAGGGGATATAAAGCTTTCAGATTATATATTGTTTCAACAGATGGCGTTAGTAATTTTCTGTAAACTTAAAAATTTCCGTTATTTTTCCGATATATTGTGTAAATTTACGCGCTGAAAGATTATAATTATTCAAATATAAAGTAAAATATGTAAAATCACAATCAAACTGATTTTTCTTTAGTTTCTTACGATGGAAAGCTACTTTTCATTAAGCAGGGCCGCAGCAATTTAACAAAGATTTTATTTTCAATATAATCTCCTCCTTCAATCAGTATTCTAATCCTAACGCTTGTCCCTTATTTTCTCCACAAACGACAGGAACTTTATGAAACAACTGATATGTATGTGCGCGTACTTAATTCGTAACTTATGTATTTTGCATACCTGCACATCTAGTAGACCTCCATATGTGTACTCGAATCGCTAAGAAACTCGGTTCTGATTAAATTCTAAACGTGACTGAACTTAAAACTATCGCATATGCCGGCAATACGCAACATGGAGGATATATATTTCGACATTTATATAAGGCCATTTCCTAAACTTTGAGTTTAATAACAGTTGCCGTCAACTTGATATTAGTTCGGTCGCCTCGCGCTGAACTCGACTCAAGAACTAATAGATCGTAGTCGTAAATAACCTGCCGTAAATACGCAATATTAGAGGAGTTTATCTTAATAATTCCGTAAAGTTCGAAGTTGCGGCATTAAGACAAAAGTTTCGTAATAATATCGATGGAAATTTTACAGTTTATTCAAGACTGTTCGAACTGTAAATCATGAATGTTATATACGACAATATAGATTAGTCAGATTGCAATATCCTGAAAGATATGGCATTATAGGTCCGTGAAACATCTGCTGAATTGTTACTGAAAATGGGAGCTGTACAATTAAGCAGCATTGAACAGGTTTGTGAAATTTCAGGATACTATAATATTATCCTCGTGGGGAATCTTACCAGTCTATATAGTGATTAAATCGTTGGCCAATCATGGTAGTTGAGCGATGAAATAGAGAACAATAATCTTTTGATTAAATTAATATGAAATTTCCGTTGGTATTTTCTAATCATAAATTACAATTTCCTTGCAATTACCAATATTTTTTAAAATGTTTAAAAACGATGTTTCCCCGATATAAATCCTATAGAGACTCATATTTCTTCAGAAATTAAAAAAAGGGTTGGTAATTGCAAGGTAATTTGTAATTTATTATTACTAATCTTCTGGTATAAAATATGTAATTTGTGAGGGTAATCCTGTGATTTAGTGGAAGGGAAGGGCATTGTAGGAGACTAACACATGGGCTCAAAAGTCCCGGGCCTAACACATAGATGACGCTAGTTTTATTGCAGTCACCTTTCTCTCAGTTAATACTAATCTTCAAAAGACAGCTGTTAAAATTTCATGATAATCTATTCATTAGTTTGTGAGTTATTGTGCTAAGAGTTACGCTACTTTTGTCATTTTCAAAACAATGGATCAAAAACAATTTCGTGTTTTAATTTTACACTGCTTCTTGATGGGAAAAAATACCGTTCAAGCGAAGCAATGGCTTGAAGTGTTATGGGGACTCCGCTCCATCAGAAACAGCAATAAAACGTTGGTTTGCTGACTTCAAACGTGGTCGTAGAGACACCGATGATGCAGAACGCAGTGGACGTCCAAATGAGGCGGTAACACCAGAAAACATCAAAAAAATCCACAAAATCGTTTTGAATGATCGAAAAGTGAAGTTGCGTGAGTTAGCTGACATCGTAAAGATATCAAAAGAACGTATTGGCTTTATATTGCATGAGCATTTGACTATGAGAAAGCTCTGTTCAAAGTGGGTGCCGCGTTTGCTCACTGTTGACCAAAAACAAGAACGTGTTGATGATTCTGAGCAGTGTTTGGCCATGTTTAAACGTAACAAACCAGAATTTTTGCGTCGATATTTGACAATGGATGGAATATGGATCCATCACTTCACTCCGGAATCAAAACGATCGTCATCTGAGTGGACAGCAACTGGTGAACCTCGTCTAAAGCGCCCGAAAGCACAACAATCGGCTGGAAAGGTTATGGCCTTGGCATTTTGGGATGTGCGTGGTGTAATATTCATCGACTATATTGATAAAGTAAATACCATCAACAGTTAATATTATATAGCGTTATTGGAGCGTTTGAAGGCCGAAATTGCAAAGAAACGACCGCATATGCCAAAGAAAAAAAAATTGTTTCATCAAGACAACGCACCGTGTCACAAGTCAATCAAAGCAATGGCAAAACTAGATGAATTGAACTTCGAATTGCTCCCACATCCACCGTATTCCCCAGATTTGGCTCCCAGCGACTACTGGCAGTTCGCAGACCTCAAAAAGATGCTCGCCGGTAAGAAATTTCGCATGAATGAAGAGGTTATCGCTGAAACTGAGGCCTATTTTGAGGCAAAAGATAAATCGTTCTACAAAAGTGGTATTGAAATGTTAGAGCGGCGCTGGAATGATTGCGTTGCTCTTGATGGAGATTACGTTGATGAATAAAGCTAATTTTGAACCAAAAGAACCGTGTTTTCTTTGTTAGGCCCGGGACTTTTCAGCCCATGTGTTAGATCGGAAAGGTACCTTTCAATAGATGGTGACGTGGTAAATGATTATATTTCTGAATAATAATATCCTTTGTAACAGTGTCCTATGATTTTCATGTCAGACAGCTAGTTTTCTTTTCGAAAGTGAACAATGTAAAACATTTTTGTAATAATGGTAAATAGTGAATTTCATATGTTAATTAAACAATGCTCTTGAGGGAAAAGCGATCGCGTAAACCGAAGAAAAAAATTTTGTGGTTCAAAAGCGATTACCGAAGCCTCGATATGGTCAAACAAGCACAAGTGACTCTTTATGCTCAGCATTCCCCGTTTAAGTGAAAGCTGAGGACAAGATCAATTAAATCCATGACGTCATATTGGTTGATTGCAAACTGAAGGTTATAGTAGTTGCGAAAATGGTAAATATCGGATGAACGCGTATGGGGCATCCTAGAGCATCATGGGAAAGCTTTCAGTTTGTTTACTGTGGAACAAATGCTTTGGTTATGTACCAGCGAAATCCTAGAGAGTTTATACTACGACATGTGACTGCTGATAAAATTTAGATGTACATCTACACGCCAAAATTGAAATAAGGTTCAAAATAGTTGGTTTTATTTGACGAACGTGGCCTAAAGGAGACAAAGACGTTATCATCGCCTGGAAAAAATCATGACCACTATTTTTTTGGATTCGTTTAATATATTTAACCTTTCGAAAAGAAAAGAAACGATCATTGATAAGTATTATATTGTCACGGGATTAGAAGGACATTATTTGGCTCTCTTTCACCACGGCAATGTGACTAAAACATCAGAAGGAGGCTGGTTGAGAAAAACTTCTCATCCAATGGAGAGGTCATCACCGAAACAGAGAGCTATTTTACAGCGTGTGTGGGTCTTAAAAGTTGGAATATCTTCGCCAGGGGTATTTTGACACTGCGGAACGAATTCTCGATGTAGAATATCTTTAGAGTCGTAAAAATAAATCAACATTATCTTCTCTTGTGATTCCTGGAAAAGCAATTTCTTTTTGTTTGAGGATCGTACCAAGTCTTATCACCATTTACAAACGATTCTAGAAATGTGCGATTTCGATCCTTGCAATATTCAACGCAAGCAATTTTTTGGTCCTCAGTTAAGGCATGAGGAACAAATCGAGCACAGACTTTCCGTTTGTTCAAATCCTTCGTCAAGATTTTGTGAAACATCGTCTACCAGCTTCTCGCGATTTTTACTTTTTGGACGGCCTGACCTTGGATCGTCTTTCAAAGCATCAGTAGCTTGTGGTCTCGTTTTGTAAAGGAAATACAGAGTTTTCAGATTGTATATTGCTTCAACGGACTTTCTGTAAATTTAAAAATTTCTATTGCTTTTCCGACATACTGTGTGGGGAGGTAAAATATCCAACCTTTTTTGAAACACCCTGTATATCCTTCTCCGTTTAAGTATTATAACTTCTAATAAATATAAATCCTTTTCTCAATAAGAATGTGTTAAAGATTTCTTAAGGTAGGAATAGTATTGGTAATATTAATTTGCTAGCGTAACCCACATTTTCCTTAGAAAATGATATCGAATCGAGCACATAATAGCTGTTCATTTTCCAACAATTACCGCATACATACATACGTACCCTAAAATACATTCACAATAAACCGCTTGCACGCAACAGCCAAAGAATGTTGATGGTTGATTGCTGCCATATATGTACATGCATATATAGAACTGAAAAGCATATCCCGTTTCCAATAATTGAAAGTTGACGTCTTCTAAAAGTAAGTGCAGTCAATTACCAACACTTCTTAATTAATTTCCATAATTATGGAGCTAATAGAAATTATCTCTAAAACGATCTTGCCGCTCGTGTTAGACGCTAGAGATGTAATCCTGGCCTAGCATAGGACGACGGTCTTTTGTTCTAGATCAACGGTCGATTAATATGTGATAATTGCGAGAGATTTGAGTAGCAATTAGTTTCGCTACACCGCTATAATTCGCATTAACTGCGCTGAACTACATATGTGTACGAGGTACAAGTGTATCATGTCGTATTCTTTATAAAAGATAGTATGGAGTCATGTTGAAAAATGACTTTATAAAAGTGGAGAGGCCATATATAGCCTACAGAGGTATTATGTCAGCGGTGTAGGGACATGAACTTTGGGATGTATGCCTGTTTTGTTGACTATCAGAAGGCATTTGATAGAGTAAAATACGAAAAACGTGGACCTAGATGGAAAACACAGCAGGACAATAGTTGACCTATACTGGAATCAATTTGCTTTCGTTAGGGTCGAGAATGATACAACAGAAGAGACGAATATACTACTCTCTCCATTAATCATATTCAAGGAACCTTTAGAACACGCAGAAACTGGAGTTCTTCTGAATGGAGAAAGATTGAATAATGTTCGCTATGTACACGACACGGTAATTTTCGCTAACAGATTGGAAGATTTACAACTTATGGATAGAAGAACATATCATAGCCAATTGTATGGTCTGGACATAAACTCCAAAAAAACAAAATTAATGGTCATTAGCAAAGAAAAAATTAACAACTGCCATCTCATAACAAATCAAAAACTGATAGAACGAATGACCAGTTTTACTCATCTCGGAACTACTGTAAGTGAACAATGGAACTACTCGCAAGAAATACGTAGTACAATGGAAAAGGGCCAGGTTTACTCATAATAAAATCAAAAATCTGTCCATAAGCTATAACATAACAATAAATCTCAAGATAAGACTCTTGCGTTGTTGTGTGTTTCCCGTTTTATTCTACGGGATTGAAGCATGGACGCTTACTGAAGCCACAACAAGGAAATTGGAAGCATTTCAGATGTGGGTATATCGCAAGATACTGAAAACGCCGCGGACAAAACACATTACAAACATCGAAGTTATGATAAGTACCGAAAAAAAAGGAAGTGGTTGCTGTGAAAATTCGGAAACTGCAGTACTTAGGACACATAATGGAGAAAAGAGAACGGATTTCATCTATTGCAGAATATTCTACAGGGAAAAATAATGGGACAGAGGGGTATTGGTAGAAGACGAAGTGCATGGTAACCAACTTCTGAAGCGGATAGGAACTATTAGAATAAGAAGGAAAGTAGATTATGATCTTCAAATGACCAGATGCTCAATTTCTAGACGTGTGTAAATTATTAAAGGTATTTCTCCATTTTTAGATCCTTCAATATTTTTTCTGAACGACCACTACGATGATGTGTTTTGCTTTTTTCATCCCTTACCGTACCAGTTTAGTTAAAAATTTAAATTGCTCAAATTTCAGGCGCTAATTTATGTTTCTATACTACGCTGGAAATTACAGAAAGGTTTAAAGCCAAACATTCTTACCGATTTTGCAGGTGCAACCGCAAGAAAATACAGAAACTTGTCATTTCACTGGATGGTTAAAACGATTTGGGTTAGTGTTTATGCAACCGTTCTTATACCATGAATATGAAACTAAATTACGATACTTTGGGAAGAAGAGTTGTGAATTAAAGATTGCAATTGTATTATGTTATTTCGTTGACGTAAATTAATATGCGTATTACCGAGTAAGGTTTGATCTGAAAACATTTTCACCAATGCTTTCCGTAGACGAAAGTTGTGTAGGTACATACATACATCCAGTAGATGAACCATACCAGTTGTTTTCTTGCTTTTCTTGGGAATGGTCGAAATATATGACGTATATTTATCGGCAGGTATGTATGTCTGCAATTTTGCACGACCGTGGCCACTCCAAGAGTCGAGCAGTAGAGCTGTCTGTCTCCCACTCATACAGTGATACAAGTTTTCCTGTATTCAATACTATAGTATGTGCAGTATAATTATGCATTAGAGCTGTTGTTTGTTGTTTACATAGTTTGACGTTTTGAGCTTATTTCAGAATACATACATATATGCTATCTTTGTTCCTAAAATTAATTACATAATACAGAAGGTTATTAAAAGTGTTTGGAATTGTTGTATGCTCTACGTGTTGTTCTCAATTTTGTTCGAGGTAATTAGAGCTAAAGGGACTGTAAGTATGCATATGGACATAAATGGATAGTAGTAGGAGTAGCAAAAGAATTTCATCTGCGCTAATTTGATAGACGTATAAAAGTCACATTTAGGGATATATGATTTCCTTTTTTTATTCGTAATGAGGATGTAAGTTTGGGAAATAAAATTCGGAACACTCAGTATATCTCAACAGTCATTCACGACCGCGAAAGCTTACAACAACGTATAGTCATTCATGACTGTTACTAATCAACCTCCACCATCAATAATTGTCCTCTACGAGGGATGTCTCTTAAGTTTTGCATACTGGGACATAGAGGGAGCCACTAACTAAATGTCAGTACTAAGATTGAAAGTTCACAAAAGAACATTTTCGTGTAATTATTCCCGAAGACAGTTAGGTATCTCAACAAGAATGTTTCATCGAGTTAGTTCTTGTTTTGGACAAACACATCAGTCAATAATTTCTAATTGGTATAGAGAATTCACACTGGGGGGGATTAGTCTTAACGACGAGCCAAGAGCAGGTGCACCAAAAACGGCAGTCACTCTGGAAAATGTCGATGCTGTGCGCAACATGATCAACGAAGATCGATATGCGATATATCGTGAAATTGAGGCATCATTGGGAATTTCAAATACTTCAATTAACAAGGTTTCGCATGAAGAATTGTGTGTACCAAAGTTACCGAAGAACAGAAAGCTAGGATGAACTGGTGTCAACAAATTCTAGACTGCTTCAAAGTTTGGAAGTTTAAAAATGTGTACAATATCGTCAGTGGTGACGAATATTGGATTTACTCATACGGCCCAGAAAATAAGCGCTAGTCGTCGGTTTAGGTATTCCATGGCGAAGAAAAGCCGACAAAAGTCATACGTTCTCGAAGTGTCTTCAAGAAGATGGACATTTGTCTCGAAAGCAGATCATGCAGCAATAATTTCTCTATAAGAGCAAAGAACTGTTGCTGCCGATTGGTATACAATTATTTGTTTGTCGAAAGTCATCGCTGTGCTTCGAAACACCAATCCCGAACGACAAATCATTTTCCACCAAGACAATGTAAGTTCGCACACAGGACGCAAGACAATTAAATTTTTAACGCAGCAAAATGTCGAATTGTTAGATCATTCTCCCGACCTAATCCCCGATTTCTTTATCTTAGCGAAAATAAAGAACGAACTACGTGGTCAAAGGTTCCAGTTAGAGGAGACAATCGGTGTCTTCAAAAACGCAATATTGACTGAACCAACAAAGTAGAATAACTTTTTCCAAACTCCAAGCCAAACAATACAGTCATTAAAAGCTATCTACTGTTTATTTCAACTCTATAGCATGCAAAACTTAAAAGACCGCTCTTGTACACAAAAATTGTTTTAAAAAAATTGATTTATAATCATTATGTAGAAACCTTTTTTAAAATGCGTTAATAAAAAAATGATTACGTTTACTTAAGCGTCAGCGAATAACTAAAACAATTACCTAAAAAGTAAACAAAGCATTTCATAACAGAAACATTTAAAAGCCCGGAAAAAAGCAAGCCTTTCGCTCTTAGCTATTTCGGAAACGTCAAGCTTCATACCGTACACAAACGTCAAGTTAGCGAACGCGATCTCAACGCTATCGCGTAGCAATTAATCACTACTCGTTAATTACATTTTTTTCCGCGCAGCTTTCATCTCCACCAACGCCCTTGTCGGTCGGCCTTAAAGAAAACCGATACCGACCGGTAATCTGGGACAGCTAAATAATTACCGACCGTAAATAACCGTTGCGACTTAATTAAAAACGACTTACATAAAGCCGTTATTTTTGAGAATTTTTACGCCGAAAGCAGGTAAAGCTCGTCCGCGCCTCCGTTCGTGGCGGAGTGTTAATCCCGATTTATGTACGGACGAGATAGATAAGTTCAACGACAAATAAAATCGTCTTTTACGGG
Source organism: Trypoxylus dichotomus (assembly GCA_023509865.1). Lineage (NCBI taxonomy): Eukaryota > Metazoa > Arthropoda > Insecta > Coleoptera > Scarabaeidae > Trypoxylus > Trypoxylus dichotomus. Next base: position 14,264,074 of record CM042078.1, read on the forward strand.
TGTTTGCCGTCTTATTAGTACATCTTCGCTTTAGAAGGGAAGATCGCTAACGTCTCGGTAAGTGTTTGGAGGATAGATTAATGAACAAACAAAGGATCTTCAATGAATTTGGAAAACGATTCGTGGTAAATAAGGTGTACAATCGAAATCACATATATACTTTATCGTACAGTCTGTCTATTGATATCCTAAAAGAAAGTAAAGATTTACATATACGAGGAGTAATGGGAGATATGAACGAATGAGTCGGAAGTGACAATGATGGAGTGGAGAGACATATGCGAAAGAAAGGTGAAGAGGCCATAAATGACAGCGGGTAAAGAATACGAGGGCGACCTGAAATGTTTCCGGAAACGGCAAGAGATGGCACACGAAGGTTGAAGTAGATTCATTGGTCGTCAAGGGCAACCTTTTTTATGGCAGCTGTCAAAACTTCAGACGCCTACTGTCAATAGTTGTTGTTTAAGAGTGTGTTTTGTGTAGCAAATCATACGATTTCGCAAAAATGGATAAAATCGAATTTCGTGCAGCGATAAAAAATTAATATAAAAATATAAATATGTTAATTAATAAATTTGAAAAAAGGTTGTTGAAAATAAATGAAATGTTAGTAACTACTACCAACTACAAACTAATCTACATGCTGTAAACAAGAACAAAATCACCAATATTCAAATAACACGTGGACTGAAAAGTCCCGGGCCTAACACATAGATGACGCTAGCTTTATTGCACTCACCTTTCTCTCAGTACTAACCTTCAAAAGACAGCTGTTAAAATTTCATGATATTCTATTCATTAGTTTGTGAATTATTGTGCTAAGAGTCACGCTACTTTTCTTATTTTCAAAACAATGGATCAAAAACAATTTCGTGTTTCAATTTTGCACTGCTTCTTGATGGGAAAAAATACCGTTCAAGCGAAGCAATGGCTTGAAAAGTGTTATAGGGAATCCGCTCCATCAGAAAAAAACAATAAAACGTTGGTTTGCTGATTTCAAACGTGGTCGTAGAGACACAGATGATGCAGAACGCAGTGGACGTCCAAATGAGGCGGTAACACCAGAAAACATCAAAAAAATCCACAAAATCGTTTTGAATGATCGAAAAGTGAAGTTGCGTGAGTTAGCTGACATCGTAAAGATATCAATTGAACGTATTGGCTTTATATCGCATGAGCATTTGACTATGAGAAAGCTCTGTTCCAAGTGGGTGCCGCGTTTGCTCACTGTTGACCAAAAACAAGAACGTGTTGATGATTCTGAGCAGTGTTTGGCCATGTTTAAACCTAACAAACCGGAATTTTTGCGTCGATATGTGACAATGGATGAAACATGGATCCATCACTTCATTCCGGAACCAAAACGATCGTCATCTGAGTGGACAGCAACTGGTGAACCTCGTCCAAAGCGCCCGAAAGCACGACAATCGGCTGGAAAGGTTATGGCCTCGGTATTTAGGGATGTGCGTGATGTAATATTCATCGATTATCTTGAGAAAGAAAATACCATCAACAGTGAATATTATATAGCGTTATTGGAGCGTTTGAAGGCCGAAATTGCAAAGAAACGACCGCATATGGCAAAGAACAAAATTTTGTTTCATCAAGACAAGGCACCGTGTCACAAGTCAATCAAAACAACGGCAAAACTACATGAATTGAACTTCGAATTGCTCCCACATCCACCGTATTCGCCAGATTTGGCTCCCAGCGACTACTGGCTGTTCGCAGACCTCAAGAAAATGCTCGCCGGTAAGAAATTTCGCACGAATGAATAGGTTATCGCTGAAATTGAGGTCTATTTTGAGGCAAAAGATAAATCGTTCTACAAAAGTGGTATTGAAATGTTAGAGCGGCGCTGGAATGATTACGTTGCTCTTGATAGAGATTACGTTGATGAATAAAGCTAATTTTGAACCAAAAAAAAACATGTTTTCTTTGTTAGGCCCGGGACTTTTCAGCCCATGTGTTATACCTAATCAAATAATAATTAATCCGCCTTCCAAACATCAAATCCTCCGAACAATTGAAAAGCTGCCGTCCCCAAACACCCTTGGAATCAATCGAGCAGCGATCGGTAATACAGGTAGCTACATCATGTTTCCCAAAATCGGGGGGTGTCGTTTACGAACAAGCATAAGCGGATTAAAAACGATCTCTGCCGCGGACACGACCGCAAATATCGAAAGTTTTTTCTCGTATTTTTCAGGGAACGGCGGAAAAATGCGATTCGTCCCAAAATTTGCGCCATCTGGCGGGCGAACGCGCGCCATCAAAGTTAAGCTTATTAGCCGCATACCTCGGATTTCGGGGCGAACGATTTGAATTGCAAATCGGGCGACTGTTAGCGTGCGGAAAGGACCTTTCTCGTGTTCTTTTTTTGTAACCGGCTCGATCGGACGGCGGCGGATGTATTTTTCCGGTAGTCGGCGCTATTGTTTCTTTTTGGCCGTGTGAGGTGCAACGTTTCCGGCGTGAAAAAAGGGAAGGCAGAATCGATTTAACTCGTGACGAGATAATAAAGAAAAGAGTTGACCTGATTTTTATTCTGGTTTTTGTTTGCTGGTATTGCGAGATACACCTGGCATACTCTAGAGTTTTCAAAGCGATATTAGTAATTTACATATTATAAAAGATCATATAAAGGATGGCGCAATGGGTATTGACGGTTTTTGAAACGCCACTGTTCGAATATGAATAATGTGAGGGGTATAATCAATGCCCTAAATGAATTCCTATGTTATGTAGTTTAGTAGCTACTAAAATTAGAACTGTTATTGACTTACTTAACCCAAACATTTTAAATAATTTAATAATGTTTGACGATGCACACTTTCCCATATCTGGATCTGTATATAGGAACAATTTGCGGTACTGGGCTACCGAATAACTTCAACAAGCTCACGAACAACCCCTGCATTTCGAAAAAGTTTTCTACCTAGTGAATTGCAACGATTTGAGGTAGAAATAACGACTTATGGTTCCAGCAAGACGGAGCAATTAACCATATTGCGCGAATTTGCATGGCTGCTCTAAAACACATGTTCCCTCTACGACTTACCAGGTAGGCGCCATAAGTTGACAAATTTTCACTCAATAACTTTTATAATTTTCTGGTGTTCGTTGTTCAAGAACGTTAGAAAAGAAACTTTAATTGAGAGTACAACGTTGTGTAGTGATACTCCTCGTTTGTGCTTGAGTATATCAAATTTCATTGAAAACCAGCGCCTGTGCGAGTGCAATACACATGCAGAAGTTTAATCGAAATTCATCAAAATTCCCAGTATTATTTGCATCTAATTAAAAGAATATTTAGCTAGTCAGGGATTGTAATAGAGAGTTGTTTGCTTTCAATTAGTTTCTATTTTCGTAAATAAGCGATGTACATACATACATATATACGAGGTAGGCGCTATAAATTCTCGGCCTTATATAGAAAAAACAAGCTTGGAACAATACGACTCCCCCCTCCCCCTAAGGTCTTCTTTGGAATTAGAAAACCAATAAAAATTACAAGAAGCAACATCCGGACTATACGGTGGATGCTCCAATTCTTGAAAGCCATTTTGGCGGATGGCAGTTTGTGAAACGGCGGCAGTATGGACGGGAGCATTGTCGTGCAATAATCGCACACCTTTTGTCAAATTTCCACGACGTTTTGCACGAATATTGTTCCTTAATTTATGCAGTAAAGACAAATAATGTGTGCCGTTTACAGTTGTATTGCGCTCTTTAAGTTCAATTAGCAAAATGCCCTCACAATCCCACAATATTGTGGAAATCACCTTCTTCGTTGATTAACCGACTTTCGCTTTTCTGCGACGTGGTTCATGTGGTCGCCACTATTCTATGGGCTCCTTTTTCAAAGTGGGTTGCGGGGCCCTTCAGGCCATCAACTGGTTGTACTGGTGTATTAGGACAATCCGGTATCCAAGGCTAGAAAGCATACATGTACACATGTTTTACATATTTATCTATTGTTACATTTCCTATCCCATAAAAATTAAAGGTTACCGGATTTAACCAGCCTTGATTTTTTTTATGAGGATATTTAAAAGCTAGGGTTTTTTAAAATATTCATCGAACGTGAGAAGCTTTAAAAGCCAACATCCCTCAAGAAATTAGGGCGATAAGCCAGGAAATATTGCAACGAGTTACAGTGAGTTTCAGTCACGACTTCATGGTGGTGGCCATTTAATAGATGTTATTTTCGGGTTCCGTAGTATGTCCATAATAACCCTCTAAGGAACGTCAATATCCTTTACGTCACCCTATATCGGGAACTTCTAATAACAATGCTGGATTTGGAATAAGGTGGAAATATTTTGTTGTGTCCAGTCTTGATACCTTAGACCACAGCAAGGAATTTAAGGCCTGAGTTCGTTTCTTTCTGTTGTATTTTATTTCGTATGTCTATTTTCGATGTACCTTTCTCACTATGTTTCCTAGATATTTGCACTGGTTTGTTCTTATTTTTCTAATTTGCAAGTCCTGGTGGTTATCTTTGTCTCTACACCTCACTTTTAGCAGGTTATCCCCAATGTTGGTACTATTGTCTTAGTTTTACAATCATGTAGTCTATTATCCTCTTCATCATAAGCTATGTGTAATTACGTGATCGTCTGCGAAATAAAGATTCCTGAGACACCTTAATTCGCATTCTTTGTGTTTTTGTTCTCCAATTAGTTAAAGCTTCCCGAATATAAATTTCAAATAATGTAAGGGAAAGACTGCATCCTTGCTTCAGTCCCTCATTTATGGGGAATGGTTTTGGTCTCTTTACGCCTATTTTGATTATGCTCTGTACATCTTTATACATATTCCATATTGCCTTGATATACCTGGTATTGAATCCCACTTTGTCTAAAACTTCAAGCATTTTTTTAAGGGTACCGTATCAAAAACCTTCTCCAGGTTTATAAATACTAGGTCAGTGGGTAAATTTCTAGCTATGCGTTTTTCCAATACTTGTCCCGCTCGGAAGCCGTTTCGCTCTTCTATTTCTTGTAAGCCACCTTCTATTCTTTTCTTTAATATACGACCGTACAACCTTCCCATTGCGCTGATTACACTTATTCCTTTGTAATACTGGTATTTACTTTTGTCTCGCTATTTGCATATTGAACTGATACAGCTCAGGTCCCAGTTTTCGGGAACATCTTCTCCTTGTAGACATTTATTAAACAGTACCGCTATGTATTCGATTAATATACCCGGCTCATTTTTATCAGCTCAGTGGGAATGTTTCCTGCTGCTGGAGCTTTTTTATTTTTCGATTCTCTTAGCGCTCTTTTAACTTCCGAAGTTGTGATTGTTTCTACGCAATCATCTGGGGTAAATTAAATTCTATATTTTTTAAAAAGAAATCTGGTCTATTTTCTATATATTATTTCTTCAGTCATACTTTCTTAATGTTTTTGTTACATTCCATGCCTCTGATATTCTTGTGCCATCCATAAGTCATTCCACTTCTTCGTACTTTCTTTCCCATAGCTTGCTTTTTGCTTTCTGTACTCATTTTTTCACGTCTCTATTCAATCTCATATATGTGGCTGTATCTTCCGCTTCTTGTGTTTGCATCCAATACTGGTAAGTTCTCCTTTTCTGTTTCACTAATATTTCTATTTGCTTCGTCTATCATTCGTGGCTTCTTATTGCTGTTCCTTTATACCCAGAGCCCCTTTTGCTGCTTTGTGAACACATGTTTTTATTCCATTGCATAATTCTTTCAGGATTTTTCATGAACTATAACTCTTTCACAAAACTATTAAATATTCACATTTTCTGTTTTTTTTTTAAGAATTTTAGGGTTTCTTAGACCCGCGTGTGAAGTACGTACCTCAAAAAATAAGTGTGCTATTCTAGAGCTAATGTTTCACTTAGTTTATTCCTTTATCATTACATTGTGTCTTGTGTAAGGTACAAATTTTTAATAGATCATGAAAAAAATACAGCATAAGACCTTAGTAGATAAAAGATGTTAAAAAACATCATAATCATGGAAAATTTAAATTAAACCTGTTAGTTGAATCTACAATAAAACGACGACTTTCATGTATACGTCTTACATTCTGAAGATAATTATTTCTACAACTTTTAAAGACGTTACATGATCGTTATAAAGTTACGAAGAAGACAAGTTTAGTGTAAGTTCCATGCATATCTACATAATTCGTTCATTTCAATATCCCACGTAACCTAACGTAAAGTTTTTATCGCCGCATTTGGAAGCTTAATTCTATTAACCGTCATAGACGCTCAGCTATCCCGTTGCCCTTGCGCTTATACGATTATGACGTCTTTCGACTGTATAGTTAATCCCTTAGCGTGTTTCCCATTCAACTCGAACCAGTCTGGTCGAGACGAGCGCATGAGATGCAATTGGAGAACGGCGCGCGCGAGCCAGACATTGATGTTCTTGTTCTTCATTAAACTAACTTTCCATCGCAGCGAGAAAAGATGGTATGCATGTAGCGGGACGGCGGTTTCTTTTTTGAGATCTCTCGTACTTACTACCATATCCCCAGCTAACGTTACTTGCAGGCCGTCCGAGCGAAGTGGTACAAGATTAAATTGTGAACAGCTTTTTGAGTTCCATTATCGTTAATATCTGTTCATTAGGGCGTTAAAAGTTCAGCGCGCTTTTGGCTCGCTACGGTTTCGTGAAGTAGTCGTAGTCGAAGTTGAAGTGAATGTAGACGATATTTTAAATTAACATCGGATGAGGAATTGGAAGGAGTGGTTTTGGATGTGGGGCGGTTGGAATAGGGTGGAATCTTAAAAGCTGCCGAGGTTTGAGGACTTTAATTGGAGAAAATTAAACAGGGGGGCAAGACTGATTTAATTTTACCAAAGAAATATACTTCTCGCTTGAGTATAGCACACTATTATCAGTTATCTTTAACTTATATACTCAGCGAAATCTTCATAGTTCTATATCGACTAGTTTATTGAAGAGGGTTTTACAATTAATTTTAATAAGAAGAACTACTCTCAGTGCTTATTAGCAGCTGCTATTAACATTTTGCGCATGAAAGATAAGAAATTTAAATGTGACCATTGACAAATTAACTGTACTAGCGCAAAGTCAACAACTACGCATATTCTGTAGGGTGATTGTGTGTCAGATGTACACTACCATCCATATTAGTTCGGACATGCAAGTAAATTTTAGAAAAACGAGAACATATTGAAACTCGATAATATCACAATTTTCTTGCAATTTCCAACGTAATTAAATCTGGGAAAAAATATCGGTCTCGGAGGGGACTTGAACCCAACATCTCTACATCTCCGGTATAGCCTGCTAAACCAATTGCACCACGAGGCCATTGAATTGAAGTCGCCTTAAATCCCCCTAGATGTCACGATGCCAGTAGATATATTGTAATATCTCGCGGACACTATATTACTAAACGGCAAGTGCGTAATAGTTAAACTAACATCCATATTAATACTAATATTAATATGAATATAAATACTAAACCACCGTTGGCATTAGTAATGATAAAATTACAATTTTCTTTCGGAAATTTAATTACGTTGGAAATTGCAAGAAAATTGTAATTTTATCATTACTAATGCCAACGGTGGTTTAGTATTTATATTCATATTAATATTAGTATCAATATGGATGTTAGTTTAAATATTGAAACCCATTTTTCCAAAACTTAAAATTAAAAATAAACAAAAACCTTTTAAATATTCCGTTCATCAAAGAAACTCTCTTTTGCGCGAAGGACAGCTCTCACAATCTGAGGTATCCGCTCCACTAGTTTTTTAACGACGCTATTAGTCATATTAGTCAACTCCTTTTGTAAAATGTTCCACAGGTGGCTTACGGAGATAGGGCATGCTTTTCGAATCCTCCTGTCCAATTCATCGGGCTTTGCGGTGGCTATGTCATTATTTGCAAGAAGCACATCTTGTTCTTCATTTAAGCAATTTTTACATATCGCTGCTGAGTGTTTGGGGTCGTTGTCCTGCATGAATACAAAATTTTCGGCGTTTAGACGTTGCCCCGATGGTATTGCATTTTTTGCAGTATTTCTAAATAACACTCTTTTCGCAAAATACCTCCGATTCGCTTCAAGTATTCTGTACAGGGGTAGAAAAAGCAACCCAAAACAAGTACAGAACTTCTTCCTTGCTTGACGGCTGGCACTACGCAATCCTGCAACATTCTTTGGCCTTTCGCTCTTTTTACAAGAACGCGCCTTGATTGTCCGAACACCTCAAACTCATTAGTCCACAGCACTATTTTTCAATCATCTTTTCTGCCTGTTTTCCCGTAGAAGTAGGGGTTTTTTGGTTGCAATGCGGCCGTGAAGATTTTCAGCTTTTAGTCTTCTTTTCACTGTAGTAATAGAAATTTTTCTTGCACTACCGCGAATCATTTCGGGGGCGATTTCTGGTCAGTTTCCCATTTCGCTTGCTCAGCAATTTTATACGTTCATCGCTGACGTGAGTTGTTATTCTGTTACGACCTGAACGTGCCCGATCTCTTAAACTGTCCGTGCGTTGATGTCTCCAAATTCGGTGCAGTAAATAACCTTCTTGATGAGAAGCAACAGTTACAGAGCGCTTTTCTAAGCTTGTCGGTTTTCCTCTCGGCATTTTAAGTCCGCACAAAAAGATAAGCTCTTAACACTAACGCACGCACAAGCAGGTTTGTATAGAAACTAGAAGCATTTATCAATACACAATACACTTTCGCGTGCGCTACTCCCACCCTATAGAGTATTCTACATTTATTACTTGCAATATTTTTTAAAAAATAATCGTATTTGTGGTGATGAGGATTATTCCGAAAATTACTATATTGGATCATAAAATGTAACAGGTTTTTAATCATTCTCTAATCGATATGCTAGGAAGTTTGCCTCTGGAACTAAAAAACAATAATCATGATAAAGGATCTAGTATAAATGTTATTTATATATAAAAGCAATTATATTATCTTTTAGTAGAGTTTACAACATTTTACTGAGTGGCCGAACTAATATGGACGCTAGTGTATGATTCGACATACCATCACAAATCCGTGGTATGCCAGGAGTTTCCAAACTTTTTAACTTAAGATGCTACACTAATTCTTTCACTAAGATCCAAGAGTAAAGACGTAAAGATTGGCTTATCATATCAATATACTGTAGCCTTCGGTTATGCGCAATTTTAAAATCACGCTACATTAGGACAGCGCCATCTTGTGGAGAGTCGGGAGCGGATTAATGGTGCTCCCGGACCGCAACTTGGAAATTCATGGCCTAAGATATTATCGAAACTGGCATCTTCCATTAGTTCCTTGATTTGGAAATGTTAGTAACTATTTCCTCTTCTAATTTTAGTTTGCGTGGTCTGTGAGATTTGTTTTTAAAGAAAGTAAATTTTCAACATCATTGTTCATCCTCTCTACGTTTTTCATAAACACCATCTTAATGTAACATTTTGAAAACCAGGAGGAAGTCTACTTCTTCTTGGCCATTGCTCCTTAATATGACGATATTTTCTGTCCATACTCTCCCAGTCACACAGAAAGCAGCAAAAATTCCTCTGTTCCCACTGCTAACACAGTACTAAAGCTACAACTGCTCCGCACAAATTTGCCAATGGGTAGTCTATTTTATTCAGTAGCAGCTTCATGCTTTTATAAGACTCCTTCATGTTAACAGCATGAAAAATTGGAATAGAAAGATTTTTATTTCTAGTGTAAAGGAGGCCAGCTTTAAGACTAATTTTCGAGTTCATAAACAGTCTCTACTTTCTCGAAGAATTGTGATGCTGGTGTTACAGAACAATGGGTCACGCTCTTTTGACGATAAATTCTGCAGTTCTACTAGACAATAAGCATGTCATTATCCTTTTGTCTAATAGGTTTCATCCTTTGCGCCCTGAAGTTAAGAGTTCTGTTTGAGTTTTGACAAACACATATCAGGGACTAAACGATTTAAGTCCGTTTTCCTGTTTTTTGGGCTCCAGAAGTTACCTATTACCTACTAACCTCTTAGGCTCAGACTCCATGAATCTGGAGGGGATGAAAGGTTTGCAGTATTGTGCAGCACAGGTCTTATAGATGAAAGGATGTTTGAATAATTTGGTTTACTTTTTTGATATGCCAGCGATTTTAGCTGTACAAAAGTAGCTATTTTGAATTTATATTTCTCGATGTTGAAAACGTTCGATTTTACTTTGCATATATTTCTACTTTGCATTTTGTTGTACAGATAAATATTAACTACTATTGTAGTCAAATCTCGGTGTAATATCTATGTAATATCTATCTACTACAAAATAACCAATTCAACAATAGACAATGTAAGTCACTACACCATATAATTCAGTAGATAACGTAAGTTAGTTCGAGATCTAACTCCGTGCAGTATACGACGTAACTCAATTCAGTACACAAAGTTTCAATTTGTCCAGTGCAGGTTAACTCGTCATTCAGTGTAGTTTTGTAACTAACTGTAAATATAGTATACATATAGAATTTATGGGTTTTATTAAGATTATTTGTAGCTTATTATTAATTTTGACAAGTTTATATTACCCAAAGGGATAATTATATTATCTCTATATACTCCGCTGTGTTTTTTTCTTCTGTACAAACCAACATTATAAATTATACCAAACAAAATCTGGTTCTAAATACCACATCAATTTACAAAAGAAATTCGATATCCCAGCTAAAACTAGAATAGCTTCATCCACCACCTTCATACACAACAAACGAAACTAGAAATAACGAAAAGAAAAAACAAACAAAACCTCTTTCGTTCGCGAACTAGAATAGAAGATTCCGAGTCAGGCGAATTTACAAGAAAGATAATCCCGATAGCTCTTTTCGCTTCCCAACGGCAATGCTTCCCTCATCCCCAATCTATATACTCGCAAGGCGGACGTAAACAGAACCCGGTCTATCCCCTCCAGTCTAACGCGCCCATGGGTATCATCTTTTCTGCTTGACTGATGTTTAACAAAGAACTTAATAAAACAAATGAAGGCGCAAGATTTTTCACCGCACCGCGAATTTATCAGCTTGCCAGCAAGCGGCGAACGATGGTAACTTTCTAGTTTATTTTTCTGTTGTTTCTCCTTCGAACGTCGCCATTCGCCGTCGGCGTGGTATGGTAGATAATTAAATCGTGAACGATGATTTAGAAGTCGCGAGATTCTAGAGCAAGAGTGGTTTTGGGTCTTATTTTTCAAGTGGGTGAGGGATCGCAGTGTTTTAATGGTTGCAGACGATCGATGATAGTCGCTTATTTATTAACGCAATTGAGATTTCAGATGTTTCATGTTTGTTGCATTATCATATTTCTGCTGTTAAGGTATATGTTGTGTTTACTATTATTCGATTTTTGAGTTTCAGAACTGTAGTTGTATATGACAATTGCATTCGTATGAAACAGAACAATTAGGACTGCAAGCATTGATGGATAAGATTATCGACATGAGATGACTCAGACAGTGACCCAGACTATGAAGAAGCAGCTAATGACGAGAACGAGTCTGAGGAAGACAACGAATCTACTGAACCTGCAAGAAAACAATGCAAAGGTGAAGGTGTGTATAAAAAATGATGTTGTGTTTTTTTATGTAGAAATTGCATAGCTTTAGAACATCCTGTCTAAATGCAACCTCAATCTGATGGTGAATCAAAGGAATCTAATGACCTGAGAGCGATGGAAGTTGAAACTGAGCCAGAACAAGAATGGGAAGTAGTTCTTGGTGACTTTCAAAATTTCAATTATCAAGAAAATATTGGCATTACACGAAATGTTATGAACCTAAAGAATGAGAATGAATTAGCATATTATAAACTATTTGTTAGCGAATACATTATAAATACAATTGTTCAGCAAACCAATATTTATGCAAATCAACTTATTGTAAAAGGCATATGCGAGGAATCAATTAGACCAAGCTCACGGGCACCTACAGATAAATACGAAACACACCGTTTCGTAGGTATAATTTGGTTTAGATAAGCAACTGTAACTTTCTAGTTATTGGTGTAATTCAGGTCTGTATTGGTCAAAGGCATCCAAAGTAATGTCACGCAACAGATTTGAAATTTTATTACGCATGCCTTATTTCGCCGATTATGAACTCGATCTCTGCTTGATGCATTGCACAATTTAAATTGTTCCTGATTCTGGAGGAAAACATGTGTATTGACGAAATCAGGACACCCTTCCGTGAAAGACGAAAGTTTCGTCAATACATGAAGAAAAGTGGTATAAATTCGGAGTTATGATATTTAGATTGTGTCTTCCGGGAGGATATACATTTCACTCCAAACTTTACTGTGGGCAAAATCGATGGTATGTCTGTAATTAAGGTGTAACACATCACATTCAAAAATTATATTTTAATAGAGACCGTTCCATATAATTTGGAAAATTGAATACTATTATGTAAGGTAATACTATAATGAACATGTATTAGAAATATTGGTTATGTTCCATTTGTCATTTCTTCATATAGCTAACTGTATAGTTTAAAACATGCTAACAGCATAACTTTGGCGCAATGAGTATAAGTAAACCCAACTCGCACTTCAACCACTTTAATAATACTATATCTATCTTATTACACTTTTAATGCATATGTAACTTGCACATCGGTATCGATACACTTCTTCTAAGGTTTCTAGCATCCTACTCCTATATTATTACTTACTACCCGATCTCTTCTTTGTATATATATTGAATCATTTCTTTACATGAGGTAACCACGTTCCCAGTTTTCATAAGAGCCATAGTGAATCTTAAGTTGCGAACGTACTATACTTACTGCACTGTCAGTCCATGCTTGCAAACAATTAGCCTGTAAATGCAAGTAATGGGAGATAATGGTCAAGAGGTTTTAGAACCTGATGAGGATGTTTCTGACTAATTATACACTGACCAGGAACATATTCCCCCTCCGAAGGAATAAGAGCAGTTATTATTTTAACAGTAATATTTTTACGTACAGAATTCAAATTGTTTAAGAGAATTTCTTTGTCTGTTACATCCTTTACTGGAGCGTAAGTTGACGTTGGACGAAGAATTAATATTTTGATATTTTTAAAGTCGATTACTATAGAAAATCTCATCGCATCATTAGTCGACGTAAATATATTTCCGTGCAGCAGAGTTAGATTCTACGAAATGCATTTTCTAATTGAGTTGACACATGTTCTATAATAAAATATAATCGGGGAAATCATATAGAAATAACATGGTTAACATATTCATATTTTAAAATTGCAAATATGTAAATACATTGCTTTTGTTAGTAAAATGAAGGGAATTTATTCTGAAATTAAATTTAATACGATTTTCAAACGAACAATCAGCTTTTAATGTAAAAACGCAAAAAAGTCACCGTGTCACAATTTCATAAAATTTCATATCAATGTTGTTCAATTTCTATATTTTAAATAACCGTAGGTATAATACATTGAATTTAATTTAATATTTTAATGCATCCAGTAGAAAGTAATATTTCACTCAATTGTATTAGAAAAAAAATAATATTACATAAAATCAATTCAAATCAATCGGAAAATATTTTTTCACCATTACAAGTCGAATATATACTAAAAGAAATAAATTTACTACTTACTTTGTCTCTTATTTCCTGTCTCATCTTCTCCCTTTCCTCTTCCATTTTCCTATGTTTCTCCTTCCTTCTTTCTTCGGCTTCTTTGATGGCTTCCAGCCTTTCTCTTTCGGCTTCTTCCTCCTTTTCCTTATCGTCTCCATCATCATCTCCACCAACTGCTCCTGGAAGAGGAAAAAGCGTTATTAGCAACTACGGTATTTTTATCTTTTGCTGAGAGTCACTGACAGGAGCTTGAGGATATCTGACAAGACTACAAGTAGATAAGGTAGAGAACGTAGATACGCTAGAAGTAATAAAACTAACTTTTCTAAATGCTAAAGCATGCGAGATATGTTGAGTCAGAATGTTTTTGGTTTCAGAGATGGTTAAATGTTATGGAGAAGAAGCTTTTGATAGTGATGAAGTGTTTTCTAGAATTTGGTAACTAACTGACATAATCAATTTCAGGAAGTCTTACTGAAGAGTGCTGAGATGTTAATAAATATTTGTAATAATAAATAAATATAATCATATTATTCATACGAGAGTCACGCTATACATTTTGAGATACCACGAATCTAGAAAAGCAAGAGCTTGGCATTTCGCTGGTATAGCCAATTTAAAAGGACATCGCTTGGTGATGAGGCACGTACTGGTAGGTCCTGTTCTTCAGTTAGCGCTGAAAATATTGAGAGAGTGAGATATATGATGGACAAAGATCCAAGATGCACCTATCATGTGAATGAGGCAACTCTTGGTGTTGGATCCGCAGCAATAAATTCAATTTAACATGATCATCTTAATCATTATCGTAATAAATCTCCCGAAAAAGGATATGGCGCCAACTTAAATTCATAAAGACATTATGATAGCTATTGGTGAGTTTCTTATGATATAGTCAAATTCTGGTGTCGAGATTTTAAATGCGGAAGAACATCCTGTCAAAACCAACATGCCGGTGGTCCTCTCATAGCGGTAACAATAGATAAAAATGTTAAAAAGGTACACGATATCGAACTGCAAAACTGACGAGTACGCATCAGGGTCATTACAGAAGATACTGGATTATCATATCATGTGGTGCACAACATAGTGACTAAAGAATTAGATATGAAAAAGATGAGTGCAAGATGGGTGCCCCGATTGTTAACCATTGATCAAAAAAGAAGTCGGGTGTTGATTTGTAAGCGTCCTGTGGAAACGTATCAAGCAAACAAAGAGAACTTTGTTAGTTGGTATGTGACCATGGATGAGACCGGGGTGCACCATTATGATGCCGAGACCAAAGTACAGAGCGGAAACATCACGGTTCTACTCCCATACCAAAATTTAAGGTCGTGCCATCTACTGGAAACGTTTTGCTATCTGTGTTCTGGGATGTTCAAGGAATCATCCTGACTGAAAATTTGCAAAAGGAACAGAGCGTTGCAGGAGCCTACTACGCACAATTGAATTCTAAGTTGCGAGACGTTATTAAAGAGAAACGCTGAGGGAAATTAAGGCACGGTGTGCCGTTCCATCAAAGCAATAGCCATACATTTGGGAATTAGTGGAGCACCGGTCATATTGGCCGGATCTGACCCTTCAGTGATTATAGGCTATTTCCGAAATTAAGAGAAATCTTACGTCGAGCAAAAATTTCCAGAGGGCGGACAAACATGTTTCCAGGAGGCTATATTTCCAGATGTTCGAGCACCGATGGACCAAGAGCATGTCGAAAAATAAAAAAAATATAATGCCACTGTATTTTTGCTATAAGGTGATTAGGGGCATAGAATAGAGGCCCACCCTCGTTTATGCCAAACAGCAAGCTACAGATACAGAAATAAACGATAATAACGTGAATGATTCGAATACTCCTACTGAAATCACTAGCAGCTCATCTTCTACCAGCCCGTAATCATCAGCTACCTACCTATTTCAAAGATTATGTTCTACATCGAATTCATTTTGAATCAATATGTTAGTTTAGTATTACAGTTTTAATATTGTTTGTTAAGTGTTTTTGTAAATTGGGAGATTTGATTATTTAAATTAATAGTACTAGAGACGTACGATAGATGTCAGACAGATACACAGAATACAACAGGAGATATACGGACATAGCTCCTATATAACGTGTTCCTGTTGTGCTTATAATTTAGAATATATTAATACTTTATTATACCAAGGTACAAATAAATATATTTGTATTTATTTCAACAAATATAACAATTTGCACTAAACACCAGCATGTCCTTGATAACAATTAAATTTTCAATGAGTGGCCCCCAGCGTTATACTTAAAGTTAAAATATCTATTTTCAAGTTGTCAATTTTATTCATTTCTGATGATGCCGCATTTGATATGATACACGATATAGCAACAACGTAGGAAGTTTTGATAGGAGTTAAATTCAGTATCAAAATAAACACTGGTCTGCAGCAATGTAACGATAACTGTAATATAAACGCGGATATAGAAGGAGCAATACAAATTTTATTCCCTAATAAACATTTATCACAGATTTCCATACAAACACAGACATACGCCACGTAATAAATTTTCATTTCATTCCCATTTATTTTTATTGCATGCGAAACAGAATAGATATTAAGTTGAACGCGTCCGGGTACATGTATGTATTGTATAAACTCCTCCTAGTATATTACATAAATTGGATGAACGCGACTCACCTAATAGGTATCGGCTGAACGCGAGCGTACACTACGCCGTATTATTGGCTGAGCGCATTCGAAATTTACATTGTTTCATCGATGAATCTAATACGATACGAAGCGCATGATCTGGTGACGATAGAGGGATTTATTGGACTCGAGGAACGACAATCTTTCTAACGGAATTTCGATTGTTTCCAATAAGTTCAGCGATGTTATATTGGAAGCGATTCAGTAGTCGTGGCGCTGTCTCGTTAGCATGCAAAACGGGGTCCGTCCGCGAAGATTTATGTTGAAAAATCCACCTCGTTTCTTCGTACGTTCGGTGAAAATAGTACTGGTTCCGGAAGGCCCGAGTAGGGGCCGCTTCCGAAGGGTAAAGGGTGCGATACGTTCAATTTAAATGTTGATAGATGGTGGGTTTATTGTTACAGTGCTTGCTTTCGTTGAATTCTAGTATTACACTTCGTTGAAAGATGGAATACGATTTATTATTTTGTATACACGATTTGAATAGGGTGAATTTGTTTGTGTATAATTTTTGAAACTTGATAAGGTCCTACAATAACTTCTGTCTTAATGACATTATATTAAAATGCTTAATCTTTTATTAATTGCATGTACTTGAGGTAGCGAAACGCAAGTTTAAAAGAACAGATATCAGGGCGGCCTGAAATGTTTACTCGCACCGGAGCAGAAATGAAATCGGGTGACCGTTTCGGAGGTGTGTCTGGTCAGGCTCCAACGCAATCCAACGGATTTCCTCATGCGTTTCGTAACTGAGGGTGAGACTTGGATCCATCACTACATACCGGAGCAATGAACTTTTCTGGGCGAATCGGCTCCGAAGAAAGCAAAGACCGTTCCATCAGCCGCTACAGATGGCTATTTTTCAGACCCCGAAACATCCTACTTTACCGACGGCTTGAAGAGACTGGAGCATCGTTTGAAAAAGTGTATTGATCTTCGAGGAGACTACATCGAAAAATAAAAAACCACACCAATACGGTGTTTTTCTTGTCGATTCCGGGAACAATTCAGGTCGCCCTCGTATATCTAATTATTTTCTCCATAGTATATATATACCATGCCTCCGATTATATTTTCATTTAGAGTAGCCTATGATTTTCATTTAAATTTGGGAACATTGCGGAACAGTAATGCTTTTCGAAAGTCAAACTTTGGCAACTGTCATAGTAAAGTCAATTTATTGAAAACTTGTCTTATCAGTTAAACTATTTATTGCCATCTTGACTAAGCTTGGAAATACCAACCATTTAAAAATATTCGTCACTTAGAAGGCACCAGACGAGATGCAGGAAATTGTATGGTAAGACAAATTCTTGTATTCAATGAGACCGAAGATATGTTGAAGTGTAGCAGCTACTAATCCGATTTAATTTTTTTGTTGGTATACTATATTCCTAGTTTAACCTTACTTGATGTACTATAAATGTTAGTTACTGCGTTATTATCTAGGTTTAGTTAAAATTTAACGCATGACAATAGAATTAGGTTAAAATTCTTCATACTCTTTTCAAAAAATATTATTTAGATTCTTTCATTTATTTCAAAACTCCCAGATAAGCACAAGTTAATAGTATAATTATATATAAAAAAAACGGTAATAAAGAATTTTCCTATTTGGTGCAACTTTATGGTTGCGAACAGCGATTACACGTTCTGGTGGAGGCGCCGGATATATAAAAATATTAGTGTTATGCGTTTAATGAGAGGGTAAACGGTTTAGAGCGTGGATATGTTTTCCTTTTAATACGTATGTTGAACTTTAAAAAAGATTTTGAGCATTATATTAAGAAAACTGTAGAGAGAAAATATTAAATAGTGGTAATAAAAGTATTATACATATATATGTTTATAAATATACTTCTTCAATATCAACTTCAAGCATTTAGAAGAAGTAAAAATAATAATGTGTATCGTTTTCTCCTAAAATTGTTCTAGAAACGAAAATTATAAAAAGGTAATCGATATTTGTTAATTTCATAAATAACATCCATGAATAGCATTTGGTAGGAATTTCGGTTAACTGCTTGTAGTAGTTTTTTTTGCGCATGAACATTGAGTTTCATTGTAAAATCTACTAAATAAACGAGCATTCTGTACAAGTAAATATTGGTCAAGAAACGCACGAAATAATTTACACTATCAATAGCACCGCATGTATATAATAGTGTTATTGCAAATTTCAATGCATTGGTACAGAAAACCATGTTTTACTGATAGTCTTCTTGAAGCACCCCTGATTAGAACATCTGTTTAGCATAGTATACGATACTGGACTAGACAAATGTTGAAATTTACGTCATGCTACAGACTTTTTGTCTGTCTTATACATATAGCGCTACGCAACAACAGCTGTGAATAAGGTGTGTTATTTATAGAACCTAAGACATTTGTTCGTACACTTGGCTTGTTACGATTCTGGCTTCCGAGCAAATAATCCCAACTCTAATTATAATGTAAACTTACGGTTACGATTAAATTGCAAGAATACCAATTGTGGAAATAAAATTTCTATTTTTATTAAAGGACGGAAGCGGGTCAGGATTAGGAATTTAAAATTTGGATTCCATGTTGATTTAAAACAGGAAAAAATTGTGATGATATAAATGTAAAGGATGGCTTTGTCCACAACACAGGAAAAGAGCGTTTCCATTTAATATTAACTTTCCATTAACAGCTTTCCATTGTATCACACTGTTATGTGATAATTCTCAATTTTTTTTCAATTACACGTGGGTCATATTAATAGATATTTTCTAGTATCTCTACAGCAAGTACATTAAATATTTATCACACGGCATCGGGTGTAATATATTTGAAAAGAATAGATTTTCCAATTTAAAAATTCCTATCTTCAATTACTAAAAGATAAGAATAATCGATTACATACAGCAACAAAAGACATACTAGGAATAGTGAAAGAATACTATGAAGACAAGTTTAACGGAATAAATACGGAACAAAGGATAACCAGAGAAGAACTAAATGAACAACAAGAAATAACAGAATAAGAAGTGCGAAGAAAGAAAATTATACAAAAAATTAAGATAGGGGGAGTAGGCGGAGATGATGGCGTATTACCAGAAATGATCAAATGGCTAGGAGTGGAAAAAAGTGGATATGGGAGATGCTAAAAGCAATATAAGGAACATAAAATATCAAGGGAATGGGAAAGTAATCTGATAATCCAGATTTACAAGAAAGGAGAGCAGACTAAATACGAGAACTATAGAGCTATACGTTTAGCACAGACAAGCTACAAACTATACACAAAAATACTGGAAAAACGGCTAAGGGTTTATGTGAAACAAAGGCTAGAGGAAGAACAGGCAGCTTACATGCCAGGGAGACAGACGAACGACAATATCAATATAATAAGGAGCTTAATAGAAAGAAAAATTGAAGCAATGCTATTCATCGATGTAAAAGCTGCCTTTGATACGATAGATAAAAGAGAGATATGAGAAAATTTAAAGGAAACGGAAATCTCTCAAACCCTGCTAGATGCCATCAAAAGTACACACGAGACAGTAAGATTCAGGATACAAATTACAGGCCAAAAAATCAGAAGAATTCCAAATGAAGAAATTAATAAAACAAGGCGACAGTCTAAGTCCACTCTTATTCGTAATGATGGATACAGTAGTTTAACGAATAAAAGCACAAACCGAACAGCACAGCACAATAGTAGGGTACAGGAATCTAGACTTTGTAAAAGTGAGTAGTTTACTATATTCAGATGATGTGGTCCTGATTGCAAACTCTAAAAATAAAATGCAAAAGCTAATGAACATCTAGACGAAGGAAACAGAAAACGTGAAGATAGAAGTAAACTGGAATAAAACCAAGCTACTGATCGTAAAGCAAGACAATAGAGTCAAGAAAGAAATGAAGTGTAGAAGTAATACATTCGAGAGGGTATGACTATCTGAGTATATATATAATACATGAACAAAAGTATATTATTATTTAAATAAGACGATTCTAGAAAACAGAGATGTTGATATGGAGACAAAAATAAATGCAATTGACATGAAACATATAAGAATATCGGGGAAAACAAAATGGGATAAGATCAGAATGTGGATATTAGGAAAATAACGCAGCAAGTACCAATAATAAAAAAACCTGAGAAGGAAGCGCTTGCATTGGTACGGACATATGGTAAGGACGAAGACAGGTAGAATTACAAGGAAAATAATAGAGACAGGACACTTAAAAACGAAAAAAGCGAAGGACCAAGGGCGAAATGGATGGACTAGACAAGAGAAATGGGTAGAAGAAAGGAAAAAAATGTAGAAGAAATGAAAGCAATGGCAAGAAATAGAACAGGAAAAATATGTGACGCTATAGATATAGAGGATAATGAGATCGTTTTCATTTAGTGTTAATTTGCCATTAAAAGCTTTGCATTGTACCACACTTTTATGAGATAATTCTCTTTCTTTAAATTTTAGGTCAGTCAAATTAATAGATATTTCACTTACATCTATACAGAGAATATATTAGATATTTATCACATGATTTTGGCTGTAAAATATTTGAAAAGAATCGATTTTCCAATTCAAAAATTCCTATCTCCAATTACTGAAACGTATAGCCTTACCCAAAAGAGTTAGTGTACATCGTCGTGCTATTTCCTCGTCTTTCACGTGAAACCATACCACTTCTCTTCTCAACGAACATAAAGAAATGCAACTCGTTCATATATCCGCGTATATCTATTCCTCTATGTCCACGTCTTCTTCACAAAATAGGATTTTCCGTGCCAAGGCATCGTGAAATGAAAGTGCTCTTGTCGGAGTTCTGTACACGGCAGAGGAGAGTCACTCAATTACATCCCTCCTCGAAGCGAAGAAGCGGCCAGACGAGACCGGGAGCGGACGAGGCGCTCGCCGTCGAACAAGAGAATTGAAAATGATTCCCGTCCTCTCGTTGCAGCGAACGTAACGCCATCTGCTATCCCGCTATCTGCCGGATCCGACGCGATCCTCCGCCGAGAGACTAGACGATAGACGGAGAAGGAGCGCTGGAGGAATTGAATTCATTAAATCGCCGTTGAAGCGCGTCGAAGTTGGCCGTGATAATGATGAGACGGGTGCCGGAAAACATGTGGCCGCTCTCCGATTATACCGCCATGAATGTCTGTTCCAGTTTATAAAAGGAAAATTACGGATTTAGCGTTGTGCAGATGGGCCGAATTACCGAGCTGGTCTTTGAACGAACGCGAATTGCCACTATACCTACGGTTGTGTCTAGGATTTTAGATGAACATGTGACTGCGAACAGATGGTTTCCAGTATCGCAATTAAACTGTGATATGAGGAGGTGGCACGTGATATGCATGCAATTTACGGGTTATATAGTAAAGGAGAAACAGAAAATATTAGGTACAGAATTTCTTTCTTGACGTAAGCGGGTACATACGTATATGTACATTTAGTAACTACGTAAGTATTCTATATGCTTTGTTATATGGGTCTATTCCAGATTTTCGGCCAAGGAATTCACTCACAAGGAAAGGCTCCCGATTGTCAAATTCATTGCATTGGGGATAATAACCCAATGTTCATAATTCGTACAAATATAAACAAGGAACTACATGTGACGACAAATCCTTAGTATTAATAATTAATAATAATGGAAGTATTTATAATTTGGTATGGTACTGAAAGTCGTCAAAAAATGCTTAAGGCATAGAATGCTTTCGAACAAACGCAAAAGCATCACATTGAAAGCAACGGGGAGGAAACGGAAAGTCTTGGTTCGAAAAGGTAAAATTCATGGGATGCTCGAATGGCTCCGGTCAATTCTGTATAGGCATATGCAAACAAATTGATATATTTATAGGACGATAATTGATTGTGTATTAATGATTACAATTTTGTGATATTATTTCGCAAATGGAGATTAACATTATAATTTGAGATAAGAACCAGGTCAGAAAATCGACGATTAAATCCCTCCCATATTCGAAGTCTATAGTACAGTGTTTGAATCATACCCGTTGTTTTCTCTGGTATTGTCAGTATTTGAACATCTTTATTGGATGCGAAAGACTGTAGCCAGTGACCTATCCATGACTCTAAAAGTATAAGACTTTTTAGTCCAATGCTTAATAACTAAATATTACGAAACCAATTATTAAATAAATAAGTACTTAATTTACCTGAAGATGAGGCTTGAATAACAATAGGTCCTTAAACAGGTATATGCAGGTAGAAATAGGGTTTCTTGTATTTGAGGCCTAAACTTGCCAGCAGGTTCTTTAGTACCGTCAGTAGTCGAGACATAAGTTTGCCAGATAGTATTAGATGATATATTATAGAACTACGTTAGATGCACTTGTAACACCGCCTTTATATACGATTTCTGCTTGTTTTTGAATTCGTCAAATAGGTACATAAATGTTGTATTACAAAACCTCTGCTGTATACTTTAACTCGGGGTCTCCAAACTGCGGCCATGAAACACCACCAACCCAGTCCGCGGCTCCCCATAAGATGACGCTGTACTAGTGTAGCGTGACTTAAGACTTGCACGTACATCTAAAATTACAATATTTTGGTATGATGCGCTAGCTAGATCTTGGTCTTTGGAGCCTAGTGGAGAGGTCAGTGCAGCCTTTAGTTTGGAGACCCTTGCTTTAATTAAAGGAAAAGTCAGATCAATGGAAACCTTCCTCTGTAGATCGACTATGGTATCATCATCAGACCAATCTTCATTTCACAGTAATTTGCATGCTGACGATCCATTTCTATAACATCTATAACTATTCGTGTCCATTCTGATTAACATTGCAATAAAGATTGGAAAGGTTGTAATATATCATGCCAATAGCTTGAGAATGATAAAATTACGATTTCGTTGCATTTAACCAACGTTAGTCACGGTAGGATTTGAACCCACCAACTCTGTCGATACAGCACATTGTGCTACCAACTACTCCATGAAACTGAATGTGAGTTCAAATCGCTTTTAATACCTAGATGTCAGAATGTTGCTAATATCAAAGGTGGTTTGATATTAATGTTAATTTAATAGCTCAAGAAATTCAATCGCGATCTATATTTAATAATATAAATTTAGTCTCCAACATCTTCACTGGTAACAAAATTTTGTTGGTACGAGTTCTAAAATAAACAACAATCTATTGTATGTAAAGTGAATTAAAAGCAATAAAAATTCGACGAAAATGGTGGATTGTATTTTGGTTTTGTTGTAACTTTAAAGTCTCGTACTGTGAAGGCTGGTTGGTGAACCACAATCTGTTTACCGGAATTCATGATTTGCCAGTTAAAGAATTTAGGTTTCTGAGTTGAAATAGTGCTTTCAGTTACTTGGAGCTTCAGCTAGGCTGCTGCATATCGTATCGCTGCTAGCATGCTTTCATTCGTCTCATACCAGCAGCAACCTAGAAGGAGCTCCATACAACTGATAGCGAAACTTGCCATCTCACGCAGTTACGACGCAGTTTTGATGCGAAAACCTATGTTCTTTAAGAGAAAAAGACTGCAATAGTCTATAATATATTTATTGTCTGCATTTATCTCTTTTTCCTGAGTATCAAAAGTAAAATGTGTGGTGAGAAATTTCGAATTGTGCTTTTTCAAAGAATCAGTTATAGAGTGGGAAATGTTTCGCAGTTGTTTCGAATATACCCAAAAAATAAAAACTAAATTTTTCGACGTTTCTAAATACAATTCCGGCAGCCCTCCCAATTGGTTATTATATATTTTCCAGTGCACTGCTATTTTACTTCAGTATTAAACTCGGACTTGTACCAGTCATAAACAAAACGAACTGAAATGGAAACTTCGGAAAACAGGCTCTGCATTCGGTACAAACAAACTTTATTTTATTTATTCCAGCGTTCCCTCGAAATTGGTATTATGCACGTAAAAGCATGGAAATAAAAGAAATAAGGAAATCAATCCACCCGAATTTATCAATCAAGAACTCCTGTAATTCTATAGTACCGATTCCTGTTCGATTATTCGATTTCAGCGATGGAGAATTTTCCAACAAAAAAACTCCGTGCACAGGTACATAAAATGGCGAAACTTTCCATTAGACAGGGGGAGAAAAAACGAAGTCAGCGAAAAAACTCTTCGCTAAAGTAACCCATTTCCTAATGCCAGCTACAGAGTTCGAGTACTTCCTTAACAAGGCAGTCGTCTACGAGACGACGATATCTCGATGTGAAGGGAAAACCGCACGCTCTTTCTCTCGAAACAAAGTTAAAGAACTTGCATCTTACTGTTACTACAACTACATCGTCTGGTATGGATCGAAACAACAAGGTCTCCCCTATAGCCGATACAATATCGTAACGTTATTTCAACTTTATTCGAGTCTTTGTTGTTAATGACGTAAAACTCGTGCTATTTTCTCGTTGAAGTTTCACGAACTGAAAATATTTAAATAAAAATTGAATCTTTGTAGTTAATTCTTAATAATCATAAATTTCTGCAGACATATACAGGATGTTTGAGTGAAACCATTCGTTAAAAGAATAATAGATTGTAGAAAGTCCATTTTCTTGAAGATATTAACTTAAACTAATTGAATCATGGCCAACTCGATGAAAATGTTTTCAAAATCAACTCC
Organism: Trypoxylus dichotomus; assembly: GCA_023509865.1. NCBI lineage: Eukaryota > Metazoa > Arthropoda > Insecta > Coleoptera > Scarabaeidae > Trypoxylus > Trypoxylus dichotomus. The sequence continues at coordinate 14,288,962 of CM042078.1, forward strand.
GTGTTTTAAATAGAATGGTAGCCTTTTTATTGCATTATGTCATTTCTACATATTATTTTGGCAAGATTTGCTTTATTTTAGTTATTTTTAAATGTTTTCCGCTAGAATAAGTTTTGAAATCATCAGTAGTAATTTTTAAAATGTTGGTAATAATGGAACCTTTTAAATATAAAATGAAATACACATTATATTATTTGTTGAACAATTTTTTATTCGAAATATGTTCCTGTATACTCAATACAGTATATAACACAGGTGACTGATGCATTCAGCGATTCTTTTAAGTCTGGTTGGGGGATGTTCTTCAGCATCTGCTTGAATAACTAGAACATTATCATAAAAGTGCCCTTTCATTGCAGTTTTTAGCTTTGGGAACAGAAAATAATTCCACGGTGATAGGCCAGGTGAATACGGTGGATGGATGATGACACAAATTTGTTTTTTACTCAAGAGCTCACGAACTTTAAAGATTTTGTGAGGTGATGCATTATCGTGCAATAAAAACAGCTGCTTTTCTGCTAAATTTTCGGGCTTAACGTGCATACGGCTTTCTTTTACCCAAATACATCGTCAAAATTTGTCGAACAGTTTTTCTATTGGAATGTAAGTTTCAGCTAACATTCTCACAGTGAAATTTCTACCGATAGCAATGATTTCTTGAATTAACTAGAATTAGAAGCTTATAGCTGGCATTTAAAATTAACAAGAGATCTTTGTTTCTTCGCGTATTCGGAGTGGATTGACTATTTGTGCAAGTTAGAGGAAATTATTACTAAGAAAACTTTAAATAAAGAAAAGTTTCTGAGAGAAAGCTGAAAAAATTATTCACTGTAAATAAACTAAAAACTGCCCAGATAAATACTCCGGGTGTGTTAGTTGCGAATGCATCGACAGAGTCTTTTAGTAAGGAAGAAATGAATTTATTAAACAAAGGCTTTCAAATATGATCTGACATTTAATAAACCCCCAGTATAGAAAACGCGATTAGTACATTTGATAAATATATTAAAAAATTTATTCGTATCGCTTGTAAAAGCGTCACATAAAAAGTAAAATGTCAAATTTTGGCAAATGAGCAGCGAAATGTACCTAACATTGCGGGCAAAGATCACACCATTGCTAAAAGACTGGGAGGTAAAAATTGTTTTTAAGCAAGCAGACAAACGTTATATTGTGGTCATTTTAGACAAGGATGATTATTTAAATAGAGTGAATAAAACTTTGTCGCAAAGTTCTTATATAAAATTAAGCAATGATCATGAAAGCTAAAGAAAACATTGCTAGAATGTAAACGCGTTATTAATAATAATTTGAGATACAGACTAACGGTATCAAATCCTGTGAGAGAAAATGAGACCCATCGTCTTCAAGACGAGTGGTCCAATTTATTTGCTTTCCAGGTGGGTGTCCGACAGCTTACCAGTGTTCATTAAGAAAACTAAGAACATTGAACTTACTGACAACGAAGTTTTATAATAGCTAAAGTTGTTCTTTGGGCTATTCCCATCGTTCGTTGAACTTGTACAGTCTGACGTTTCGGCAGTCTGTCTAACGCGGTCTTCAGGGTAGTCTGAATTGCTCTGGAAGCATGCATGCCTGATTGCTCTGGCAAGCAACAGCCCTTCTCAGGCCTACCCTGAAGACAGTAGTAGGCAGACTGCCGAAACGCCGGACTATACTAGTTCAACGTACGATAGAAATAGCCCAAAGAACAACTCTAGTTATTATGAGAAGCCATCGTCAACAGCATCACGTCAAGAACGAAGTTTTAGTTTCCTTTGATGTAAGTTCGCTATTTCGTAGTATTCCAGTTGGTGTAACTTTGCAATATTTAGAAAAAATTTTGTCGGATAACCAAATGGATAGCAAGGGGGTTGTTTGTTTAATTTGTTTGGCTAGACTTGGCATGAAACAAAACTTTTTCCAAATTAATAACACTTTTTACCAACAAACCGCTATGGGTAACAGCCTAATCTCCTTTCATGATTAATCTATTTCTGGGCAAATTTGAAACTAACTGAGCATACTTTGGCTTGTTTTCCACGGCTTTGGATTAGATACGTTGAAGATATTTGTTGTATCTTTGACACGAGCAAATGTTCAATAAGTAGATTTTTAGAACAGCTAAAGAACAACCAATTTGTAATTACGACTCTAAATTTCATCAAAATATAATTGAATAATGAAATCAAATTTATTGAACATTATACGCATTTGTGTTTCAAAAAAACGCGCCATAGAACTATTACATGGCTCTAAATTCAAGCTGTCTAACTATTTTTTTATATATTCTAATCTGAGCATAGCCCACTCTCTTCAAACGCGTCTTTGACGAGGGTTATTCAAACCAGTGTCCCGCGTTCGTCTAAAATGGCGAAATAAATTACGGAATTGATTTCGTGAGTCTGGAAACAGGACCCATCTGTTCTCTAATAAAATATAGGAATTGAATTTATTCCGGACTCGAGCGCGCAGGAGCGATGGTTATCGGGCGGGGAGGCGAAATAATGAAGATTGGACGTTAAACAACGGACTCCTCTTCGCCGGAATGATTGGGATTTATATCGGTCGGTTTGCGGAGGATTCGCATGGAAGTGAGGTTGAGGGGGATCAGGTTGTTCGGGTTTTAGAACATCTGCGACTCGCCGCTTTTCGAAATCGAGTGAATTATACGATGATGAAGAGAGAAAGAGGGGAAAAGAATCGTTTACTGGAAGTCTAGATTAATATGGCGCGTGCGTTTAAATAATCGTAATAATCGTTTATTGTCGTTTTAATTTAAAATTATCGATATTGTCAACATGATAATGTATTTTTTTTTGTATTACCAACGTTAAATTTTAATTTAATGAGTTTGCGAAATTAAAAATTTCACGGTTCTGGTAGAATTCGAACCTATAGCTTTTATTCGCTATTTACGCCACGGAGACCTATTTTGTTCAACATTTATACATATATAGGCGGAAAATTAACTAGGGAAACACCAACAAATAAAGGACAAGTTAGACAAGGCTACTGTGTATCGCCAATATTATTTAGCATATATATCGAAACTATTATAAAGGAATGGAAAACGAAATGCTTTAAAGGAATATGTTTAGATCAGAACACCACCTTAAACTCTATCTTATATGCTGATGAATAAAACGAAAACAATGGCTTTATTGAGTGATCTAGTTAGGACAAAAATATTCATAAACGATACTGTACTGGAACAGGTGAGACACTATAAGTATTTAGGCTGTAATGTATCTGTTTCGTCCTCAACGAAAGTAATTTATTTTAAATATCAGAAGTAGATCTAGATATATAGTGACAGACAGTCAGTCAGAGTGACAGTTAGAGTTGAGTCGAGTTTTTACACGTAATTTAAGTCGCTTCATGTAGTCCTCGCGGATACATTCAGTAAGAAAAATAATAAAAAAGTGTCAACGCGACGCAATTGAATCATTTGTGTATTTCTTTGGTCCTTCGAAATCTAAAATTACTAAAAGAAACTAGTGTTGGAGTAACCAGTTCGATACAGTCCACACATCGTTGATTTTACCTCCGCACACACAAACAGTATCTTATGCTCGAAACAAAGACAAAGAAGAAAAAACTGAATAAATTCGCAGATATCTGTGGAACAGTCAGCACATTTTTATCACAACGGAAGAGTCATTAAAGAAAATTGTCGAATTTGGGGTAATGAAAATCCATAGAGAAAAAAGAGCATCCCCTAAGATGCTGTTTAGGGTGCATTTTGGGCTGATAGTGGCAATGCTGTCTACAGTAAACGGGGAACGCTATCGTAGCATGTTAAGCAATTTCTTCTTGCATTAAATTGATGACTTGGATTTGAACATAATATGGTTTCAGCAGGACGGTGCAACGTACCATACAGCACATGAGACCATAACTTTACCCCAAATTAAATTTCTAAATCGACTTATCTTTCGAAACTGTAACATTAATTGGCCTGCAAGATCATGTGACTTAACACCTTTGGATTTTGAAAAAACTGAATAAATTCACGCATATCTGTGGAAGAATCAGCATCAGAACGGTAAAAACAAAACAAGAAAGGATTCACAAATAAAATTTTGCAAGATGATAGCTCTGCCAATCCCCTTATACGATACTGAAACATGGACAGCAATGACAAGACAAGAAAGCAGGATCCAGACAAAAAGACGCAATTCTTAAGAAAAGTGAAAAGTTGGGCAAGATCTGCAATGGAGGTATAAGAACAGAACTATACATCTTTGACATAAATGAGAGAATAAAGGAAAACAAAAATAAGTGGAAGGAATACGCAGAACGGATGGAAGTGACGAGATTGCCAGCTAGAGCGAGATTTTGTAGATGTTTAGGAAGAGGACGTGTAACAAAACCAAATAAAAGATGGGGATCGTAACAGCCAAAGAGACTAAAACTTCAAGTGACGAAGAATCTTTGCAATCTACATACATCTTCTTTTAAAGTACTGAAATTATCAATTATATGTTAATGATATGCAGAATTAGCTTTCGTTTGTGCAGTCATAACTTCTGCTGGCACAACAAAAAGTTAAAAAAGAATTATAAATTTTTTATATATTTATTTTATTTATCAGTTTTGTATTTTACAGAAATTTCTCTGTTTCGAATTACCATAATTGTAAATATTCTCTGTGTACAGTGTAATAACTTTGTTTAATGTTATTTTCTTTTGCATTTGTGTTTGTTTGTAGTCCAGCATTAACTTCGATGCATAATTTACTACAGATATTAATAAAACTAAATATTCTGTTTATGAGAGAATAGGGAAATCCGTGAAAATATATAATACATTAAGAAATATATTTCTAGATAAAAAAGAAACACCAAAACAAATGACGACAGAGGTGTATAAAAGAGTGGTCAGACCAACTAACATATGGCAGTGAATCATGGCCAACCACGACTAGAATTGAAAGCAGAGCCACGGCTATGGGAATGAGATTCCTAAGAAGAATAGATGGAGTAACAAGAAGAGACAAACTCAGAAACACGACAATCAGTAAAAGTCTAAATATCAAACCAATTGAAATAATCATAGAGGAGAGACAACTGGGATGGCCGCCAGGTCTAATTTTTTTGTGTGACCAAATTGTGACTGGTAATGATGTGGACTTAATTAGTAGTAATGTTGATTTTCTTGTTGTTGATTGAGTTTACACAATCGGCTGGGATGGCTTGGGCATATACACAGAATGGAAGAAGGTCGAATAAGAAACATTGTTCTGGACAAAGATAACTCCTCAGAAGGCTGTGCACGTTTTGAACAGCCTCTTGATCATTTTGAAAACATCTGGGAATTTTCTCTAAAGATAAGATATCTTCCAAGCAGATGCTGGTTACGAGGATGAAATTATATTGACCCCTAGAATGTTATGCTACATGTATATTGGTCCAAATCGCTTTGTTTTTCATACTCCTTCACTTGTTTAACAAACCGGTTAATAAAGTTTGAACTTATATAATTAATCTAATAAACTCTACTAGTTTCTAATAATTTAATTGTAATGATATTCAGTACGTGTAACTTATATTATAAATATTAATTTGAGAAACTTTTTAATCAGAAACACGTAAATCACTAGTAATCAAAATATCAAACTAATAGAAATAATCATAGAGGAGAGACAAGTGGGATGGTCAGAATATATACACAGAATGGAAGAAGATAAAATAACAGAAGACTTTTGAAGCCAAAACAGAGGGCAAAAACAAAATAGATAGACCCCGAAACACATGGAAAATACAAATTTATAGAACATTAGAAAAAAGAAGTATGGGATGGATTGAAGCCAAACAACTGGCTCAGAACAGAAAACTGTGGAAGATAAAAATAAGATACGGGTTCTTAATAGATCCTCTTCAAAAGGAAAATATTCTCTTGAAAAGTTCATACGGAACTATAGAAATTTCGCTGAGTGTATACGAGACATATCAAACCACTAAATCTAAAATGTCCTTTAAATATCACATGCATCACATCAAATTAGTGCATCATGAAAGGAAAACAACACAGAAAATAGGCCAAATAACAAACGAAACAACTGTTCAAACTAACGCCAGAACAATCGTTCGAAAAGCTGAGAATTTGAACCACTGAATCGTAGCGAAGAGATGTTTTTTAACGGAGTTCGACGAGTAACCACCTTTAATTAATTCTAGCGAGCCGTTTCGTCGAAAATAAATTAGAGATACTTAATAGAACGCTGGCGCCCCAGCTGGCTCGTTCGTAATGGAAAAGGTTAGACCTCGATAGAGGTCTCTGCGGCTTTCCAATTACACCTCGTAAAAAAGGACATCTACATATCGGCCGAGTTTAAATGGTCATTTGAGGTTAAGTTTCCCCCGGACTAAGTTTCAATTGGGTCTAACATTATTTGGACGGCTTTTATCGGGGGATCCTGGTACTTGGAGTGGAGTAGACAGAGGTCAGAGCATGTGGTCGGTCAATTTAAACCCTACGCTATTATGAGAATTTTGATATACATATGTACGAGGGTTGTCTTTTAAATTTTGAAGTATTCTCCACGAAGATTAGTGCACTTTTGTATGTGCTGGAATCAACTCTGGAAGCTCTTATATCACTCGTTTGTTGGCATAGTTAAAGCATCGTTTTTGAATGCACCAAGATGCTTCTTCTGACGACTCGAAGTTTTGACCACGCAGTTCGAAATCGGCGGGTCCGGATTATACGGCGGATGGTCCAACAGTTCCACGTTTTGTTATGACAAAAATTCAATAGTCTTGTGTGCTATGAGCGAACTTGCATTGCCTTGGTGGAAGAAGATTCGTCGTTCGGGGTTGGGTTTTCGAAGCTCAGTGGTGACTTACGGCAAACAAGTGATTGTATACCAATCGGCAGCAACAGTTTCTTGATCTTATAGAGGAATTGTTGCAATGTGAACTGCTTTTGAGACAAATGAGAAATGAGAACAGATGACTTTTGTCGGCTTCTCTTCACCTTGGAACACCCAAACAGATGACTGGCGTTTAGTTTTTGGATCGTATGAGTAAATCCAAGGTTCTTCACCACTGAGGATATTGTACACGTTTTTAGAATTTCTGGCATTGCAGCGTTCTAGAGTTTTTTGACACCAATTCACCCTAGCTGCTTTTTGTTCTTCGGTCAACAGATACGTATTCAAAGGGAAATTATTTTTTTACACATAATTCTCCACATAGAATTTTTTGAATTGAGTTCTTTGAAATCAGTCTGGCGATATGTCATATGTCGATCTTCGTTGATGATCTAACGCACAGCATCGACTACCGTTTTTGATGCACATATTCTTAGATCGTTGCTAAGGCTAATCTGTCCACGTTTAAATTTTTCATATCAACGATGAATTGTTGACTGATGTGGTCCTTTGTTGCTGGAAAGAGAAGACAATTCGGGGAGCTATCCTTGTTGAGATAATTGTCTTCGAAAATATTGCGCGAGATGCTCTCGATTTAATTCCATTTTTAAATTAACTTGTCAACTTTGACAGTTCGTTGTAGCTACAACAGTTGAATTTAGGTTAACTAAAGATGGAGTAGGTTATTTTTCGGTGCGCTGACATTTGATTAGTGGCGCTTTCTATGTCCCAGTATACAAAACTTAAAAAACAGCCCTTATGCACTGTGATTGACTTCTTTTTATTAAACTAGTCATTTAAACACAACAACAATAGTTCTAGCACAGCTACATTATAATTTTATAAATGCAAATTAAGTTTCAATTGTGAAAGCGTTAATAATAACGTTTTTAACTGTTATCAACCTTATATTTAGCACTAATCTATGTTAATTTACGCCGTGGCGAAGAAACGCGTGCCTGTTGTATAATTATCATGACTACAAGATCTAAAAGAACATTGATTTTTTTTAATAGAAGGGGAACTGTTCCTTTTGTGTAACAAGTTAGTTACTATAGATCTTTTGAAAAAAAGAATTATCCTTTAAAATTCTCAAAGACATTTAAATAGACGATTTTTTGTTTAGCCTTGAAAATTGCAAATAACAGCGGCATTAAAGCGCAATAAGTCTTGCCTTTCAAACAATATTAAATGTTATGTATAGTTATGTATGTTTGTTTTCAAGTTATAGGCTTAAATAGTCAGTAAAGACAGTTACACCAAAAGTTGAAAGTAGTTAGTAGAATAGTGAGATTTAAAGGAGGGTATGTCATCGAATTAGTGAGAATAATTAGTTAAATTAAAGTGTATCATTGAATGTGTCTACAATTTTATATTGTGCCTTTGAAAGTATGCTCCTTTGAAATGCACACAAGGTCTCCGTTAGGCTTTTTAGAACCTGCGTGGTGACTCTTTGGTTTTTGTTTATTGTTTCGTAATGGGAACCTTTCAATTTTCTCGTAAGCTTTGGAAAAAGGAAATGATCACATGGAGCCATGTCTGTACTGTAACGCGTGTGTGGGAGTACTTCTCTGCTAAAAAATCTCTAACCGACAATAAGTTGGTGACGTCATGTAAGATTCACGAGATGACAATGTTAAATCGCGCACACAAAGCTCTTTTCAAAGGTTTGATTTACTGCTGATTCTTGCGCTATGAATTCCTTATGAATAATTCCACGAGAATCAAAAGAGATGATAAAAATAGATTTGATTCGGGAGTTGTCGGTTACATAGTTTTTGGCAGAAGAAACACATTCCAGTACTCCCATACCCGGCCTACACAGACATGGCTCCATACGATTATTTTCCTTTTCCAAAGGTTAAGGGCAAATGGGAAGGTTACCATTACGGAACAATAAACAACATCCAAAGCGTCACGGTGCTTGTTCTAAACACACTAACAAAACAAAACTTACAGAATTATTCACAGGTATAGCAGTAAATTCCAGTCACACAAATTTATTAATTAGACGGAACGCAGCGTTTCGAGAGCACGTGGACTCTCATTGTCAACCGTGTTGCCGACTGCGACTACAGAAATTTTAGAGCCTGCGTAAAAAATAATTCACGTATGTGATACACTTTTTACATTCAGTCGGTAACACGGTTGACAATGGGAGCCCACATGCTCTCGAAACGCTGCGTTCCGTCTAATTAATAAATTTGTGTGAGTGGAGTTTGCTGCTATACCTGTAAATTGTACAACCACACATTCCTTGCAATCGTTAATTAATTATGGAATTATTACTAGGAATAGAAAACTCATTGAACATATTGTGTGCATACCAAAGGAGCATACTTTGAAGGGGACAATATTAAATTGTAAATACATTTAATTAAACGCTTTTAAGCTAATCATTCCCATTAAATCTGAGACACACCTCGTTAAAGTAAAAGTAGGAAACAGGCATCAATAACTTTTATGTAAAGGAAAAATAAAAACTTAGGGGAGTAATGGTTGATATTCGTAAAAGAGCCAGAAAAGGTCTGGAAGTTCGTGGAAAGTTGAAAAAATATTAAAAATTCAGTTATAGCCTTTAGATTTTCATAATCTGTAACGATGAGCTTTAAACTAAGGTCTGCTTTTGAATTTATTTAATATTTTTGAGTACTTGGGTACTAACTCAATCCCTTTAAGTATAATGGAAATGAATGCCATAATAGCACGCGGCAAGTGGCTATTTTGAGATTATTGTATATTTTCCTGGCATGTCAGATTGCAATAATTTACCCAAAGGAAGTAAATATATTATAGCTGTAGCGGTAGTAATTTATTTAATGTAATAAAGATTACATTTAAGTCAATGGAAAAACGGAAATGTATATATAGATAAAAATATCATACGTAGCTACAAAATAAAGTATAGAGTATAATAATGGCTCACGAACAAGGCGGGAAAACAAATACAATCCTAGTGACATAAGTCATTTAGAAGGCGTTGTCCAATAAAAACTGTTATACTGCATGTAAGCATTTTTCTTTATTGACCTTAATTATATCACAGAACATCACCAACAATTTATTATGTACTTTTGACTCACGCTATTTTTGTGCCGCTTTGTGGAAGTTGGCGAAATAAGTCAAATGATTTGCTTGACAAGTTGAATTTTTTTTATTCATGGTGTACTATATATAACTGTGTTCAATTCTTGTGTCAGTTCATGTACACTACCGCCCATAGAAGTTTGGCCAAGTAATAACAATTTTGAAAATCAAAAATAAAAGAAGAGGTATTCCAACACCGTTTCTTGGAAGTAGTACCAATACTTCGAACTCTTCTATCAAGTTCAACCCACAGTAATTCAATAAGGTTCTGATCTGGAATCTGTGATGGCCATGTCGTAATTTGTAAAGTATCTCTTTGATTTTACTCATTCAGATACTGTTTGCATATTCTGGCTGTGCGTTTCGGATCGTTATCTTGCATAAAAGTAAAGTTCTCTCCGAGTACTGCTCTTTCAGCGTTATTCCTTCGATTCGATGTAACGTTCTTGTTCCCGAGTAAAAAAAGCAATCCCAAACTGTAATTGAACCGCCATTGTGCTTTATTGTCGGTACAATCCATTCGGGGAGCATCCTTTCATTAGCGGAACGTCTGACAAACACTCTTCTACTTTGACCAAACACAAATATTGATTCGTCAGTTCCTAAAACATTTTATCACTGTTCTACCGCTCAGTCCCGATATTCACGGACTCACTGTAGCCTTTTCAGTCGGCTACCCCGGCGTAGCAGTGTTTTATGAGCTGTTGCTGTTTTTCTACGATTTCGCTTACTTGATAATTGTAGTAGATGATCATCTCCTGGGGTGGTTATTAGTGAGATGGCGAATGGTATATTTTATTGTCGACGCGGCTAGATTTAATTTCTCATCGATTTGTCTGCTGGGAAAACTTTCTTATGCAAAGTTATTGTGCTGGCCACAAGGCATTTTGAACCGTGTTGTTCACTACTTTACCGGTGATCACAATAATATTCAAACTGAACTGTTGTCAGTTTGGTAATCGCAGTAAACGTTCGAGCCGGGCAAAAACGAGCCCAATAAAATCTTTATCTGCTTGGTTCCATCGATGCAACTTAACTAATAAATAAATAAGAATAATCCGCTATAAATGGAGATTGTTGCTCCGGATCATAAAGTCCTTAATTACTTCTTTTCTTCATAATACTTTCATTATTTGAGTGGCATATGTATTTAAGAGGGATGTTTATTAAGATTATTAACATTGAATGCAATAAAACTTATTACATTGAAGTATTGTTGGCCAAACTCTTATGGTACAGTACATGTGCCGATCAGTTTAATCTCCTGTCTACATGCACATTCGACATTTTTATACTTTTCTCGTATATTTGTCCACATTTGGCGGTTTAGTTTTAGCTTGTTAGCTTCAAAGTATTCTGCCATTTCCTTGTTAGTTAATTGTGATCTTTGCAATCTTTCGAGCCTAGTTCTTTTCTCTACCAGGACAAATGTATTATCTGTATAGAGGCACATACCATGCGCGCACTTTTGACCTGAGGATGGCCGTAACTGTGAGTAGAAGGGGGATGAAATAAGATTTCTATGAGTTAACAAAATCGAGAAATACGCATGTTATTCCGCAGAGCGATTGTATCAAATGCACGATTCGCTATACCATCTCAAATGCGCGGTATGCTATCGCTGTCTAATGGTATTCTCTACCCTTGTCTAACTACTACTACAAAATCCTATCCTCACATGGATCTTTTCAATTTGGATCGATTCGACGAAGTCATCACTCCGTATTACTACCAGGTGAGGGGGACGTATGGCTAGACATGCGCAATTCATTTCAAGTGAAGAAATGTTCGTCAATTTTTATGACCGGTTGGGTTACTGCTTATACCAACGGGGACAGTTATTCAAACATTTAGTAATAAATAAATAAATATATATTTATAGTTTTACATTTGTTTGCAATTATTGCTTTTAAGTTTAAGTTGTTATATTTACTTATATTATATTATTTACTCTAATAAGAATTTGTTAAATTTCGGAATTTTATTTATGCTTATCGCTTTTATTTAATAAGAATTTTTATTCCGTTTAGAAAGTTTAATATTATTTTATTTTTCATGAGGCTGCGAAGAGTTTTGTGACTGATATCCGTTATCAATTACATGATCTGATGCTTCGATATACATACCTGGATATGAATAAAAGCAAGCCAATGCTACACATCGCAGTTTATAGCCTTTTTTAGTTATCAAATCAGTATTGTCTTATTATTTTCTTTTTCACTAATACAAATGTAACGTTGAACTTAATATTAGCTTTACAAACTTTGTAAACCGTAGTCGTAACGGTTGGCGGGTTCCGCCGTGTCACTTATCTTTACAAGGACAAGGGACAAAAACCTAGTGACACGGCGGAACCCGAAAACCGTTACAACTATGTCAAACGGCCGTGAAAGTCTGAGATACTATTTGTAAATCGTGTTTACAATAGCTCGCTTAGCCAATTAAATATAAATCTGTTATTCATGTCATCAATAGCTATAGAGGAGTGAGCTTTAACGAGAAAACGAATATCACGCTCATTTTATTTCGGCTGAGGTATGACGTGCCCCCGAATGTTAACAAATCCGAACTATTAAGATTGATGACGGGCGTCTAGAGATCCATTTAACGAATAATATATTTCTCTATTTTTCTGAAATATATAGACTATTTTATAAAATGATATGTTACGCATATTCATATGAAATTAATTATGCCAATTACAACAAATTAAAGCACTACACTGTGACTAACTGCATATATTTTTGATACTGTTTATAGAACTGGTATAGACCTAAAGCCTGATGGTCATTTTTATATATCGGAACTACTTTTGACACCTTAAACTTATCCGGGAAAACTTCTTCCCGAAGACATTTACTTTTTATTTGTATGGCGTCAAATATGTGCTGACTACATGCTATAGTGATCAAGATAGGAAATTTCGAAAAGTCGAGATTAAACACGTACGCGTATATCAAAGTTGTCAAATTTAGTTTAATAATTCAGTACATTATTACTGTCAATAAAATATACGTACATTCTTGTACGAAATAAACCTTTTAAGTAAGTTTTACCGCAAATGTATAACCCCCTTAATACATTTTCCACGTCATATTCTTGAGTGAGACGTCCACATCGAACGCCCTCTATAGCTCGAGTCTGAAACGCTTACTTAGGTTACGTAGCGCCACTAAACGGCTGTCAATACGCGGATGTTTTATACGAGACGACGTGTAGAATTGACACGTTTCCGAAGCGAGGCGCAGCCAACGAACCGAAAGAAGAAAATGGTAAGCGAAGGAACGCTTACCAGTAGCGAACGGGTAACCGGCTAAGATTTGTAGTACGTCTCCGCCTCACGAATGATGGGATGCATTTCTTCGACAGACCGTAGCGAAGCCGGATACGTAGGATAATTGAAAACGTATTAGCCGTCTCGTGAAAGCGGGATATGTATGCATGTTCGACAAGGAAATGACGTTTCCCGCGGCGTCCGCCATCAATTCTCATTTTTATAAACGCGACACGCGTTATATGCGAGATCCAAGGTCGATAACGACTGACGTTGGTTCTTACTTTACCGTAAAAGATGGAGATGTTTTCTAACATAAGCTTTGGATTTGAAAAATTTGAACTGCGTAGTTGCTACAGTATTTCACCTCTTACACATTACGAAATTTTCCGTATACTATCATGTTGTGACCATTTAGTGCCGTTTTGTGCCGCAAAAAGGACATTTTGTCCTGTACCAACGACTGAGTTAAACGTTTTCTTTCTTGTAGAGGGGTGGTGACATGTCAGCCTATACAATATTCCAAAAAGAGAGAGACACATTTCTGAACAGACCCAAATAACGGTTATTTATTTCGACGAAATCACACATTGCTGTAAATTGTCAAAGAGATACTGCTAAAAGTACAAGTGTTTGTTCTCCTCCAAAGAAACGAGAGAAAGCAAATCACTTGAGTAACGCTGAAAAGCAGACAATTTTGAATGCAAAAAGAAACATGTATCGGATACACTCAACACAAGAAAAAGTGACATAGCAGATCTCCCAAGTACTAGATAACTTTATTGAGTGCAACATATCAACACCTTACAGGGTATGGTGATTGTAGGGATTTCAAAACGTACAGTATATCAGAGAAAAAATATAAACAGAGAAAACTTTAGAGCCAAAAAAGGTAATTGGTAGGCCAACTTCACTGGAATATTTTGATGAGGCTGTCAAAATTGCTGTTTGCTTAATAGCTCACTATGTTTCGTCGAAATGAACTGCAAACATTAGAAAAAGTCTCGGCCCAAATAAACAATTGTAGTGAACCGCCGGGTATGAGTCAATCAACATTATATCGCTTAATGAAGCAACTGAAATTTAAGTAAGAATATTTTTAACAGTAGTATAATGCTGCTATATGTTGCAGTACCTCAAACGTGGCATGAATAGTGTTCCTACTGAGAGAGATGACACTATTTGAAAAATACAGCGTTATATAGATCTCAGAATATACCAATTTATTTAGATGGAACCTGGTTGAATGAGGGTCATCCAATGCAGAAGGCATGGATAAACACAAATGTTTTAAGTTGTAGATAGGCCATTCTGGAAGAACTTACCACAGGATTAAAAATCCGTACGGAAAGGGACGTCGGCTTATAGTATTACATATTCGCAGTATAAATCGTTTTATCTAAAATGGTTTGTTAATAGTTGAAGGAAGAAAACATCTGATTGCCATCAAGAAATTAATTCCATTGTTTTTGAGGAGTGGTTTACTAAAATATTAAAATTAAAATATTATATTATTTACCAGAGAATGTTATTGTAATGACGGATAATGCACCATATCATAGCCAACAATAAAAAAAGTAGTTACAAAATAGGGGAATAGAGTATGAAGAGGATATGGTTAGAATAGAATTGTTGAATACGGTAAACATGGTCAGGAAGTAAATACAATTCATATGTAACTGATGAAATTGTAAAGTCAAAGAACACGTTCGTATACCTTCATACCACTGCTATCCTTTTGCACCTGTTTTGTATCGTTTAGTGCCGCAAAAAGAAAATTTTGTTTCAATATTAACCGAGTTACGAAGCTTTGAATTCCCAACTTGTGAGATGGAAAATCTCAGGCTCTTATTTTGCCGAGTGAGTTCTTCGATTTAATTTTTTTCCTTTTTTATGTATACATCGAAAATTAAATAATTAATGTTTCAAAATGAAAGGTTAACGTAAGGTACTGTACTCATACATTTTTATCAAATTATGAAAATAAGTATCGTCTCGGAATAGTACACACACTATCTTCAAAATTTCTCGTACGTCGATGAATGGTAACCTTTATTTGTAAATAATCTCAATCCATCAAGAGTGTTTACTGTGTAGCCTATCATATAGGTAAACAAGCTGAGTATAGTGAGGGTATCCCCGGAAACGACCTGTTATAAAATAACGACAGTGTCAAAGTCACAGATGTCGAAGTTGTCTCTCCAGAGAAAAACATATTATTTTTCCTAACTATAGTCTTTGAAACTCTTCAGTTATTTGAAGTAAAAGGTGTCCCAGCTGATATATTCATAATAATTTCGAGTTCCAGATATGTTGGTGGTGTTATTTCGACATTAAAGACTTAAAATTGTAATACATTATCAAAATTCACTGTTCTCTTGCACTAATTTTACATTTCGTTAATATATTTTGAAAATTTAGCTAGGCAGAGATTGTTGTAAGTAAATGTTTAAAGAATTGCATGAAAAAGCTATTTATAGAACCTTACCGTTGGCTATTTCAATTATTTAATATTATATACATTTAAATTTAAAACAAAGAAAAATTTAAAGAAACGAATCCGCTCAACAAGAAAAGAACCTGAGTTTTTTCCCACAGGTAGTATACCTATATGTGATCTCTATGTTTTTTATTAAAGAATTACTATTTTCGTGTCGGGAGCATGAACTTTTTAAAATGTTGTTGCCCAGAGTAATTGTGGGTGACACATAAAGCATTTGGAAATTTAAATGAAAATGACACGAACTCAACAAAAATAGAACATTAGCAAACTAATTTATACTTCCTCGGTCAAAAATACCCAACAGAATATGCGATAAAAATAAATGAAATCCGATGAAGGAAAAATTAAACAGACGAGGTGTCATTCCAGTTACATTTAGAAAAAATATCTCGACTCAATTTTTGACTGCACTTCTTCGCTGAAACGATTTCATTACCAGTTCCGATTTTATCAGTCTATTACCGCCGAGAATCATACAGCGTCAACGCGGTACAAACGGCGCGTTATTCAAATCGATGCACATAAATTAAATAAATCAAGCGCTACTAAAATTTCGGTAATTGAAAATTTGCATTCGCCGCTTTCGAAATGTAATTTTTAAATTATTCGCGCGGGCGCACGGGGACGAACTTCGGGGGCGACCGATGCGCCGATATAGCGTCGAAAATGTCATTAGGTAATTTATATTCGCGCGATAGCGTTAGAATGGGTTGGGCGATTTTACGTGTACAACGGCCAATCGAACTTTACATCGAAAACTTGATATTTATGTTTTCGAATTACGTGATTGCGGTATTAATGCGAATTTTACGTGATATCGCTGGCGATATCGTTCATGTAAATTGCGAAATCGGGAGTGTAAATATACGTAGTATGTATAGCGTTAAAACATAAATTTATACATTGTTGTAATGATTAACTCTGTATTCGTCCTGGATTAATCTAGAGATATGAAAGGACCGGTTGTGTTAGTGGAAAAGGTTCCACTTGCCTTGGAGCAACTAATGATATTAATTGAAGGTCTTAATTGAATCGAAAATGTAAAACCTAGCGATTATGTACTGTTAGTTAAACCGCAAGGCTTTCAGTTACAATACACGTGAATCAATTCTTAGAAGAAGCTGATGAAATCAAAGAAAACTGATAAACCAATTACAAGTAGCGAAACATTTTCTGTAAATGTACACTGTAGAATGTTGATTATCTGAGACCACGACGAAAACTGTAAGAACTCATTTGAAAATGTAAATTAACAATATTACATTACATGGCTATCAATATCGCGGTCCCAGGTACGAATAACGGGACTGTCTCTTATGGTTGAGGTTTTCTGTGGTTCCCCTCATTCCAAGAACGAATATCTTAAGATGCACCAAAGGCGCAGGCGTAATAATAACTCATGGCCAGTCTAGTCAATGCATACTCTTTGTCGGAGATGATACATTTCGAACGGGGTCGGACATACCCGAAGTCGGGATTCATACCCGATTGCGAATCGACGAGTGTTAATGGATTTCTTAACCGACATTATTACATGATAGTTTCGCAGTGTTTGATACCAATAAAGGAAACATACAAGATTTTCTAGCAGAACTTAACTCAAAATTCACTACGATCTAGTTTACTATTGAAGAAGTGAACAATCGGCTTCCGTTTCTAGATACTGTAGTCATACGCATTAGAAATGCGTCTACAGAAAAGAAACTAATTCCAACAGATTCATCACGGTTGATTCGCACCATTGCGAACAACAAAAAATGTCCGCGATTAGCTTTCTGGTCAATAGACTCGTTAGACTTCCGCTAAACAAGAGCAGGTACGAAAAAGAATTAAAATATATCAAAGATGTAGCGAGGTACAATGATTTCTCTTCTATGGATGTCGACCGTTTCTTAAGGAAGGTCCAATACAAACAATACATAAAAAATTCCACGACCTTGACACTAACAAACACCAGTAACAAGAAATTTATAACTTTTCCTTTCCACCCAACAGTAAAAGGGTTAAGTAAAAATTTTCCGACAACTAAATATGAACGTGTATTTTGTATCAAAAAACAACTTAAAGAATCTCTTAGGTAATCCCAAAGATAAACCGGAGATGATGAAACAGTCTGGAATTTCCCAAATCGCATGCAATGATTATGATAAAGTTTATATTGGACAAACAAGAAGGAGTATCGAAACGAGGTTCAAAGAACATATTAGACACTATCGTTTCGACAAACCAGAATTATCAAGCGTAGCAGAGCATATGGTAAAATCCGGACATAAAATTGATTTAAAAAATCTTACACTACTTAAAAATGTAAACTCGTGTAGAGAATTAGACGCGTACAAAACGATATTTATGAAAAAGAACGGAAACTTATTGAACATGAGAACCACCCCCAATTGCACACTCGAGTTTGATGGATTTATTACCATAGGCTCTGTTAAAGATACGGTTCGCTTTCCGTCCATCCTTTCCCGAAAATAGACATATACTAGATATTAGACCACCTAGTAGATTGTAAATAGTCATCTGTTATAATAATTTGCATCTTTGATACAATCTTTTACATTCAGTCGGTAACACGGTTGATAATGAGAGTCCACGAATTAAATGATCCCTAGTCTATATTACCTTCTAAAGAAACTAAACAATAATACACAAATCATGTATTATTGTGTTATCAATAATTACTTAAATTAATGTTTCTCTTCTTCAATTTTGTTCTTTGATGGTTACTGGTTTGTTAATCTTGAATACTCTTATAATTAATTTATTTAAAAAACGTCAAATTTTGTTTACGATATCCATTTTGTTTCCAATACGCCGACAAAATTGTTCCTATTTTATAACTCTAACGTTGTTTATTTTGATATGTTCAAGTCTCTCTAGATTTCCTGGTGTTAT
The DNA here is from genome assembly GCA_023509865.1 of Trypoxylus dichotomus. Taxonomy (NCBI): domain Eukaryota; kingdom Metazoa; phylum Arthropoda; class Insecta; order Coleoptera; family Scarabaeidae; genus Trypoxylus; species Trypoxylus dichotomus. The sequence goes on from CM042078.1 coordinate 14,307,601, forward strand.
CCGGTAAAGGCAGGAGTTAAAAGATCAAGAAATGTGCCTGACTGTAAATGAAAAGCAGATGCAGGATGGAATTGTATTTTAAAAGTGTTAGTGCGCAATTTAAAGAGCATAGAAGAATATTACAGAAGACAAGCATGGAAAGGATAGTAGAAACTATAGACGATACCTTTGGGAAGTTCAATATATCGGTAATTCAACTTGTAATGTTGGATTATCCTTAATCGCTTCATGTAACCCGTTTGCATATCATCTTGTAGCTGATTCTACTTATTAGAAACAGTTATCCGAAAGTAAATCAATTTATAGTTTCTATCAAAAAAGTTTCTATTAAATCGGCACAAGGCATTCGTGAGTTTAAATCGGTTTGTCCGGGCATCCCTCAGCCACCACAGTCGGTATCAATTTTTTTACACATTATTAATCCTTGTATCTTAAATTTAAATCCCCAAGAAGCTTAAGAAATTTCAGTAAGCCAACGGTTGGTTTCAGATGCCGAAACCCAAACAGTGCAAATTTCCGAAAATTATTCAATTCTTTTAAATACTATTTCCAAATTAGAGAACACAATGCTGTCATTACATGAAGCGTTAAATATAGTAGATTACCTCATAGCCTCGTTATTAAATCTATCAGATAGTATAGGAAGATTAACAAACGATAAGCTATATGCGGTTATAAATGAGAATCCCGATTTTCAAACTATAGTATGTATAGACAAGGGTTTAATTGAAAACCGAAAGTTCGCATGACATTTCTAAATTCTAAACACAATATCATTAGACACAGAATGCTCCTTTTCCAAATACACCAACATACTTTCAGCACATCATAGGAGTATGACTGAGGCAGCACTGGAAGGCATGCTAATGACATAATACTACAGCAAATTTTTGCGTCATTCTGTACCAACAACACAATCAAACTATAGTAGTAAGTAATTACGTTCATTATTTTTGATATTGATAGTAACCGTTCTAAAGTAAGAATACTTTCTAACCATGAAGCTGATACTAACTGAAGTGTTGAAATATTCAGATAAAAATTAGAATTACTGGTTGGGAAACTACGTTGGCATGAAATTACATCTATTGCCTACAGTGCCTTTTTAACGGCACATATAGTGTAACATAACAGGAATTTAGCTGAAATGAAAAGCTGTGTCATACACAGCCCATGTTTATGCAAGATGCTGAATTATTTCTGTAATTTCATAAATTTGTACGAACTAGGTGGAAGCATGTTTGCATGGGGATCTAATTATAAGAGTTTTCTATTTGCATGTGACATCTAATTCTACAAATTTAAACAAAGTATGATTTGATGTTTCTGCAGTAATTTTATAAATATTTATATTGCTAAAAGTAGTTTCTTATTCTGAAATATCTGTAAGTAAATCAAAAATCATTAATTTTTTTACCATATCGCACCGTGCAGTAATTTTCTAATATACAAAATATGAACTTCCAAAGGATGACTAAAGATATGAAAAAGAAGACAGATCGATTTGGTAAACTACAATGTGCTCAAAATAAGGTTGACGAAATTCCAAAATTGAATCATGATTGAAAATTTAACCGTTATAGACTTACTACAAAATATTAAGTTCGTGTTAAGCTGAGGAACTAACTTGGCTTTGAAGCTAGTAGTTATGAAAAAGTTCTAATAATAGAAATAATTTGTACGATCGAAAGTAACACAAAAAATATAACACAGGATGTAGAAAATTGTATAAGATCTTCCTTTCTTCCATTTACGCGCTTGTCTGGCGAACAGAAGCTATAGGTTCAAGTCTTATCGGAACCGTGGAATTTCACAATCTAATTACATTTAAATCTAATATTGGTAATACCGACGAAATTATATTATCATTTAAAAGTCAACGGAAGGAAGTTACATTAAAAATAATATCACAAACTTATTTATTTACACCTGAGATTGTCTACCACTATGATCCACTTATAGCACTGCCCCCACTTATAATTTCTTTCGAAGATCGTTTTAAATTAGTTAATAATTTTTTTTAGCAAAGAAACAAACGGAACTAATTTTATTGGTGTAAATAATATAGTTCGTACGTAATACATGCATAGTTATAACCGGAAATACGTATAAACGTATATATTATTTGTTCATTACGAATTCATAATCACGTTTGATAATTACACTCGTCATTCAAGCTTTCAACATGGTCAGCCTAGCGTAATGAGGACCTGTTTTTCGTCGACGTTAGGTTATACCGGCGGTATAATGGCAATTAAATGGTACTAGTTGTTATTATATAATACAGAAGTAAATAATGGCTGAATATACGTTGTACAACACGATTGTTAATTATAAATTACAATTTATCGGATATAATTTATTCAGAATATTGTTCGTCAATACAATTAATATAGGATATGGGTTATTTACTCGTTTTATTGGAATTGGGTAGTTCGGCTGCGACAGTTAGTATTCGTGTTATTATACCAATTTATATTCATGGGGAAATAAAATGTCTAAATGTAATAAATTAACATTTTTTTTTGGAATCTAGTGGTAGAATATTAAATATGTTGAACATATTGTTATAAAAGGTAACTATTCCAGTAATAACAAATAAATAATTAACCAGATTACAGAATAAAGTTAATACAATTTTAACGCGTTGTGGTGTTATTACATAAGATTTTAAAACTGGTGGCTAGTAAGCTCAATAACAAGTCAAGTAATGTCGTCAAAATCCATCACTCCCCTTCCTTCTAAGAAAAATTAAGGTGGTTATAGTTAAAACTTACCATTGCTGAAATTACAGGTGCTCCACTTGATTTATCAAGAAAGCTGCCACTGCATTTTAAATAGGTTTTAAAGAAATTATGGAGATGTGCAATACTTTAATACAGCTTCTGAGTTATTGCCTTGAGGAAGAGGTAACATAACCCCGAAATGCGCCACAGGTTTATATATCAATGGCCGAAAGAAGATATACTAAGTATTTCTCTGTGTACAGTTGAGCATCTTAAGTGACAAAAAAGATCTTTAAATAAAGCTTAAGATGTTATGAGATTAGACAAAATTTATACTGATAATGAGAGTGTTCCCTAAGATCCCTTACGTAAATTCAAAGATCATTTTAGGTGTCCAAACCATTAGATGTGGAACAGTCGTCTTCCTTGTACAAGAACGTCTTCCGATTGGCAAGAAGATCGCAACTGGAAACGCGCCCTAAGTGAAGTGAGTGGCGTAACGTTTTTATATGTGTTGAGGGGGGAGGAGGAAGAAGTAAGGATGTAAGGCGGAGAGTTCGCCAGAGCAGATAGGCAGTATGCGACACCACGCCTGAGCAAGAGGTGTACATGTCTGTTGAGCAACGTATTAGTATTACAATTTTGGCGCGGGCGGGTGTTAAACCTGTTGAAATTTTGCGTCAATTAACTGCAGAGTTCGCTGAAAAAAACGCTTTCAAGGATTCAACCCTACGATTGGCACGCCGACCGCGAACTAGCACCAGTGAAGCAAATATTCGTGCGATCCGTGAGATGATTGAAAGTGACCGCCACCTTACAATATGGGGAATTGCTGCACACGTCGGAATGTCATTACTTCATATGATTTGGATTATCATAAAGTGGTGGCAAGGTGGGTTCCTTGACTCTTGACGAAAGATCAGAAAGAAAACCGTCTTTCGGTGTGTGAAAGAAGAATGATATGTTGAGGTGCATTGTCACCTGTGATGAGACGTAGAGTCACCATTATACCTCGAAATCTGAGTGGGCAAGCATGGAGTGGCGAAAACCTGGAGAAGCAGCACCATGGAAAGCCAGGACCCGCTTTTCTGCTGAAAAAGTTCTTGCAACAGTGCTTTGCGATTCTAGGGGCATACTGCTTATTCATTTTCTCCACGAACGGCGTACTACTGCAAACTGCTTGATGAAGTGAAACTGGCCTTTCGACGAAAAAGGTGAGACATGCCTATTCGAAATGTGATTCTATTCCATGACAATGCTCGGCCACACACAGCTGTATTGACCCAAAATAAGTTCAACAAATTTCATTGCGAAACACTGGAATATGCGATCTATCGTCCTGATCTGTCAGCGTGTGACTACCACATGTTAGGGCCACTCAAAGAAGAACTGGAAGTCACCACTTTGACGACGACGAAGTTGTGGAAATGGTCGTGCGCAATTGGTTACAGCCACGACTACATTTGTTCTTTGATGAAAATGAGAATTAAAAAACTTCCGATACGGTAAGAAAACTGTGTCAATAAAAGAGGAGACTGTATAGATATATAAAGTGTGTTTACTTTTTTTTACTGTACCAATAAATATTTTAAAACCAAAATCCGGTTCATATTTGATTCGTCCTCATATATAGCCAAGTTCATTCTTTTGATAATGTATCGCAAATCTGACATCACATTTAGTTTCTATAGGGACGATTTCTACAGCAATCTAATGACTGTATCACCCGAGCAGAAATTAATCATAAGTTTCTAATTGTATTAATTGACAAATATAAAATTTAAGTTTCAACTAATTTAACCAATAGCAAACGGCTAACATTTCCATCAAACTCTGCGCCGGAAATACAAACAAAGATACACGCAATTCCTTCAAGTAAGGATCGATATCATCATCGCAGACTGCACAAGCAACGTGAAAGAATCAAAACAAACATTATTAAACGGTAATTAGTTTTTGTTTTGACAGAAAGACGAGGGGAATCAAGCGGAGCAAGTAGAAGAAGTTTAAAAGCTTCGGGTATGAAGAGGTAATAATCAACGGTTAGCGTAGTGTAAACAGCAGCGCGAACGGTGAACGACGCCGTCATCGCCGTTAAGAGACTGGTGGCGCTGGCGAAATGGCAATCTTCGGAGCTAGACGGAGCGAGCTTCGGTATATATAGGGGTTGGCTTTTACATGGAGGGCTTTGTAACGGCGGAGATAGAAGTACTTACGTCGCAAACAAGTTCAATGTAAACAGCGCGAGCATTTAAGCGCGTAAATAGGGAAGGCGAACGCCGCGTTATCGAATCATATTACGCCATTAAAATATTATGTATTGGCTAGAGTTCCAGGCGGTTGCATTAGAGAGGGTCTCCGGCTGCAAAGCTTGAGTAAGAGATTCGATGTTTGCATAGGTGTTTTGAGAGAAGATTTGGCGATTTGATGGTTGTAAACGCTTTTATTAAGTTTTGCTTTCTGTTATACGAGAACTTTACGGTCCATTTTTTAATTGGAAGGTCTATTAATTGGTTATCTGCGGATCAGGATCACGTAAGGAAAATATAAGGTAAATTGTTAGCTTCTTTTTTAAACAGCTCATCGTAGACCGTGACTCACGTAAGTATAATTGATGTTATTTAGATTTTCCGTAAATTGTTTGTTTTTCGATTGCTTATCATTAAGGCTGCATAAACGAATGCTATCGCAGTAGCGTACGGCTCGGTTACTATCAATATTAAAAGTAATGAACGTAGTTTCTTACTATTTTAGTTTGATTGTACTAAGTTGCTGTCGTATTGTATCGTTAGCATGCCTTTCAGTGCTGAGTTAGTTAAGCTGCTAACGTGAAGTGAAAATATGTCGGTATATTTAAAAAAGGAGCGTTCTGCACCTATCAATATTAAAAATAATTAATGTAATTACTTTCTATTTTAGTTTGATTGGTTTGCTGATGTAGAGTAACAAAAAATTCGTCATAGTATTGTGTCATTAGTGTAATAGTGCCTTCCTGTGCTGATTCAGTGATATGTTCGTGTATTTGGAAAATGAGCATTCTGCGACTAATGTGGTGGTCGCGAATTTAGTTAGTATGAAAATCGGAATTCTTATTTACTTAAAACATGGGCTGAAAGGTCCCGGGCCTAACACATAGATGACGCTAGTTTTATTGCAGTCACCTTTCTCTCAGTTAGTACTAACCTTCAAAAGACAGCTGTTAAAATTTCATGATATTCTATTCATTAGTTTGTGAGTTATTGTGCTAAGAGTCACGCTACTTTTGTTATTTTCAAAACAATGGATCAAAAACAATTTCGTGTTTTAATTTTACACTGCTTCTTGATGGGAAAAAATACCGTTCAAGCGAAGCAATGGCTTGAAAAGTGTTATAGGGACTCCGCTCCATCAGAAACAACAATAAAAGATTGGTTTGCTGACTTCAAACGTGGTCGTAGAGACACCGATGATGCAGAACGCAGTGGACGTTCAAATGAGGCGGTAAGACCAGAAAACTTCAAAAAAATCCACAAAATTGTTTTGAATGATCGATAAGTGAAGTTGCGTGAGTTAGCTGACATCATAAAGATATCAAAAGAACGTATTGGCTTTATATTGCATGAGCATTTAACTATGAGAAAGCTTTGTTCAAAGTGGGTGCCGCGTTTGCTCACTGTTGACCAAAAACAAGAACGTGTTGAAGATTCTGAGCAGTGTTTGGCCATGTTTAAACGTAACAAATCGGAATTTTTGCGTCGATATGTGACAACGGATGAAACATGGATCCATCACTTCACTCCGGAATCAAGGCGATCGTCATCTGAGTGGACAGCAACTGGTGAACCTCGTCCAAATCGCCCGAAAGCACAACAATCGGCTGGAAAGGTTATGGCCTCGGTATTTTGGGATGTGCGTGGTGTAATATTCATCGACTATCTTGAGAAAGGAAATACCATCAACAGTGAATATTATATAGCGTTAATGGAGCGTCTGAAGGCCGAAATTGCAAAGAAACGACCGCATATGGCAAAGAAAAAAATTTTGTTTCATCAAGACAACGCACCGCGTCACAAGTCAATCCAAACAATGGCAAAACTACATGAATTGAACTTCGAATTGCTCCCACATCCACCGTATTCGCCAGATTTGGCTCCCAACGACTACAGGCTGTTCGTAGACCTCAAAAAAATGCTCGCCGGTAAGAAATTTCGCACGAATGAAGAGGTTATCGTTGAAACTGAGGCCTATTTTGAGGCAAAAGATAAATCGTTCTACAAAAGTGGTATTGAAATGTTAGAGCGGCGCTGGAATGATTGCGTTGCTCTTGATGGAGATTACGTTGATGAATAAAGCTAATTTTAAACCAAAAAAAGGGTGTTTTCTTTGTTAGGCCCGGGGCTTTTCAGCCCATGAGTTATTTATAAACGCACTCAATTCATCGGTTGTTAATCTCCCTATACTACATCTCTATTAGATTTCCTAACGGATTTTTGAGATAATTTACAATATTTAGAGCTTTTTAATAAAAATTTCATAAAAACTTTTTTGGTAGAAACTATAAATTGTTCTACTTTCGGATAACTGTTTCTAATAAATTTAGCTACAAGATGACATGCATGGAGTAAACAAGTTACATGAGGCAATTGAGGATAAAATTGTTGTAGTAGCTTTCCAGCTTTAACCATGTTCGAACTGCCATCTGTAACGAACATTACAAGTTAGGTTGCCAACATATTGAACTTCCTAATAGTATTTTCTATAGTTATTGTTTTCCTTCTTCCGCGATATTCCACTATGTAAAAGAAGAAGAAAAGATACCTCACAGATTTTTAGAGTGCCCACTAACACATTTAAAATACAAATCTTTCTTGCATTCGTTGTTTCATCTACCGTCAGTCATATTTTCTGATCTTTTAACTACTGTCTTTGTTTGATCCGTAATTGTGTTTTTCACCCGCTGAAAATTTTACTGTAATTGTTCTTTTGTTAGCAATCTCCATTCCGGAATATTTCGCCCAAAACTTTCGAAATTCTTCATTGTCTGCAATATTTTGTGGATTGCGGTAAAATGTCGGTATTGCATACAATACATTTAATACTAGTGCCAGTGTATTCTAACCTCCGAAATCGGTTAAAAACTCTATTAACACTCAGCGAACATAACAAAGAATGCTGTCGATTCGTCATTATCTAATCCGGCTTTCATACACAAACTAACTATACGCGTACGAATCTCGACTTAGGGTATGTCCAACCTCTTTCGAAATATATCGTCGCTGCCAATGCGTGCGCATTCGTTTCCGTAGGCTTGCTCATCATTAAATTTCTGCAACAAAATTGCTCCTCTAGGAAACAATTTGGGTCATTATCTGGTATTATAGGACATTTTTAACATCGAGTTAGAGTATAGAATAGGTATACCAACCATGAGTGAGTACGTAATCACAACAATGCAAGAAAATGTTTAGAAGCTTTAGTTATTAACGTTAGTAACATATTGCAGCGATATATCATTGCTCGGAATGTTCTATAGCGTAGTGGATTCTTCGATTAGGGATTTTGGTTTTTTATAAAAAAGTGTATATAACTACGTTTGATAAAATAAGAAAAGCTAGAGTAATTTAAATCATAACCTAGCAATGCATTAATTAAATAAGATTATATCACTCATAGCGGAGAGTGATTTCGACAAATATCTAACGTAGGTGAAAGGAAATTTTGGGAATTGAATTTAAATGCAGAGTATATCATGAGAAAACTGAAATCTATTACTTTAGCTTGGTATTAGAATGCTAGCTGATCTGAGAGGAAGTCCAACGATGCATTCTTCCTTAATACTATTAGATTAAAGGTAACTATTAATAAGACAATTAAGCTAATGACAAAAGTAAGTAGACAAATATAATAAAGACTACACATGTTCTTGAGGAGAACAAAGGTCACAAAAAATCTCATTATAATATATACATACAACAATATTTTGATCGGGGGAACTGTTAGTGTTTTGTGTCTTTTGACTGCATACTGCAAAACATGGCTAAACTCATCTATATAGTCGTCATAGCGAAATACTTACGAAAAGTCACTTTGTCATCAAGTCGTCCTCGTATTTACATATGTTTATAAAATTCACTATTCCTTAGTACTGTTTTTCAAACTTTCAATAACACTGCTGTCTTAAATCGACCGTCCAATTTCGTATACCAGTGAAAAGAAAATAGATCTTTTTTACAGAAACAAATCTCGAGAACATACAAACATAAACAACAAATAAATTGGGAGATCTTGACACAATACATGACGATCAAATCCTTTACAAAACATTTACGGTCCGACCTCAATAGCGTCAGTGACGACATCGATATCGATGTGGGCTGCTTCTTTTCCATCGTCGTATATTCCAATTTCCGTGGGACGTCAACGACCAATACAATTCCTCACATAGGCGCACGCATACGTACGTGGATGTAGATATAGACGAACCGTCATCGCGCTAGACAATACTGAAAAAAGCCTACATACGTCCTGTCTGCATATGACACGCTGTGAAGGACGAAACCGGGGATAGTAAATGGCCAGCCCGCCCGTACGGCCTCTGTCTGAGTGGATGGAAGCTTTGAAATCGCCCAAATCTAATTACGCGTTGACATGACAGGAAATCACAAGTATATATGTGCCAACGGACAACTACTATGGCCGTTATATATACGAGTACGGCGTAGCTGGATGGGATTGCCTTTCTGATGTTCTCTGACACGTCCGTAATACGATGATTTATTTAATGTTCCCCTTTATAAACGTCTGCCTATTTACTTCTGCCGAAGGGCAAGGACATATCAGTAATAGAGTTAGGGATTTTTTTCGTGAGGGAATATAAAATACATTTAAGTGCTAGTATATAAGGGCGGGTTGAAAACTTTGCGATATTATTCGCAACGATTGTCTGTGTTTACAATTAATAATTAAAAGTATCTGAGAGAGCCATCGCCAAGGTACATTTTGCGCTTATTAACAACCGATTACATTCTGGTTTATGTTCGATCTTCCATGAATTATTTGGAGGAATTTAAACAGAGCAAGATATTCAGGCAATTTGTTACTTTTAATGAAATCTACGAACCCAAATGTGATGAACTTTTACCCCTGCTATTACATTCGAGCTTACATGAACCAAAGAGATATTTAAATCGAAATTGTGCTTTCGGGTTTATCAGCCACACGGAAAATCTATGAAATGCTTGCGGATAGAGAAACTGGTAGAAATACACTTAGAAGCACTATGTCATTGGGAATATTTTGCATGATATCGCGTATGATTCGATTTAATGATTGAACTACAATGCAAGTACAAGGCTAGAAATTGTCTCAATTTACACTATGTGGAAGACAAGGGCACATATCTTTCTCAAAAGGGTATAATGCTACACCATACATTATCACCGACGAAGAGTTAATCGCATTTAGAAGACGCTGCTTTCTCAAGTAGTGCATTTCTCATCAAGTCAGCAAAGTACCGAATAAAAATTTGAATCTTTTGTGAAGGTGAAGCTTTCTGAGTCCCTAAATTACAAACATATACAGGAAAATATTCAGGCAAACCTCCTGAAAATAACCAGAGTATGCAAGTTGTATGAGATTTTTGTAATGAAGACAATGGTCACAAAATAACTTGTGATAATTCCTTTAACTTTCTATAATCTGTGTCTTATAAACCGAAAAATTGCTGGGTGCTATAAGAAAAAAACAAGGCGAAGCTTCCAAAGCTCATAGTAAACAAAGGAATATCCAATTCTGACTTTTATTTTATGAACGAAATTAGTATAGACAACTGTAATCCCAAAAAAATAAGACTGCGGTTTTATTTTCTATCTTACACCATGAGAAGCAAATTATTATAGGAAATGATATTTGATTAAAACGCTTCAGAAGGCGTTGTAGATACTCTAACAGAAACTTATAATTATATACACGTCAAGGCGCACAACAAATCGTTAGTCTATGATAGTATTTTGTACTTCCTGTATCTCTGTATAACGTTTTCATATAAGAATACATAGAAGGTGGAAAACATATGCCAAGAACAGCAGAATCGTGAAGTATTGTACAAAGGATTCACAACATTGTAGCCGCGTAATAAATGTACCATGATTAATTATTGTAAAACTCAACCGTTATAAATGCTGTCCTTTGTCTAAAAACACAGTAAAACGAATACAGTATATAATTGCAATAAGCTTCTCTTCAAAATTTGCGGTTTTATACCAACCATAAAAGTATTTCTATAACAATGCTTTCTTACTAAATTAATATATCAAACTCCCATTAGCTCTAATTCGTAGAGACATCTTAACTTCCTTGGTTCCTTTCAACGCGAAAAATAATTAATTCGTGAATATAACGGTATCTGATCGGATTCGAACTCAAGGCTCGTATACGCTAGACAAGAACGTTAACCAATTACAATACGGAAACCGTAGATGCGAATCACTTTTAATATCTTAATAATATTAGACAAGAACAGTAACTTAGAAGATATTGTTTAATAGTTTGCTAACTTTTTTGTGATGCAAATGAGAATAGAACTTTCCAAAGTTGCCTTTGGTTAAACTCTGAATGCAAATGGTAAACTAACCTAACCATGAAAATTCAAGGTTGCATTATCATCGATTTGGGAGAATTCACAACTTAAATACACAAATTCACATGACATAAATGTTCGTTTAATTTCTTCGTCCTCTTCCGTCTGTAGTCTGGGACAATTTCCGAAGCGGCCATACAAGAAGTATGTTGTAAGAGAGTAAAATATCAATAATGTCAAATTGAACTGGTACCCTACTCTCTTACAAAGTACTCACTGTATGAATATATATAATTGTCCCATTCGTTTGTAGCTTGATGTCTTCCTGGGATACTGCTGATTTATCTCATTGAAAGTAGAATCTTCTGCTGCCACGGAATTTATACATCGAATTACCATGCTGTTTTGGTTCCTTTGGTTAGCGTCCTGTTCTTCTCTTTATTTTTCTTTCTCCTTCTTTCTTATATCTTGTAGTGAAAATATGAAGGTTTTATAAAATTTCAGGGTAAAAAAAATAATGTCAATAGGACTCAAATATTCTCGTGAGATCCCATTATGGGATTAGCAAACATAAAATTTGAATGCACCCAAAACTCGTTACAATTTTAGGGGTCAATAAATACCGACATATCATCACCATGCGCAAAAGGAATCCATTAAATTGGTTTTATACAATAAAAGGGGAGATTGTATATGCGGTTGAATCACTTAAAGATCTTGGAGTAATATTTGATAACCGCATAAGCTTTGCTCAGCACATTGAAGAACTCTCCTTAATTTGCTCCAATAGGTTTGGTTTCGCGGAGCGCCTGGCAATTTGGTGACATAAATATGTTAAAGTTTTTGTATTTTGCCTTTGTAGCGAGTTGTTTGGAATGTTGTCTGGAAATCAAATAATACGCTTCCATTACTTGGCTCCCTTATTATACCTGTTATCAGCTTACATTGCCAATTTTTCTCTTACAGACTTGTTAGTCAATACCCTCCTAGATGACTTTCTTTGCTGGAGCGTTATGGTATGTGTTCTCTTAAAGACCGCAGGGAGACTTATTGTTCTCAATTTGGCTGGAAATTAGTAAAAGGATTTATCAATTGATCTTTCATATCCGTATTACAAACTGACCATGAAGCGGCGAGATTGCGCCGATAACTGATGGATAAGGACGTACAAAGTCCTCGATGCAACCTAGGACAAGAAAATGGGTCCTATATATACGATACCCCATTCTAGATCCATACTTAATTCCTTTCCAATTCATCAGCCTTACAAGAAAAAACATTCCAAATAAAATTCTATCATTTATAAACTCCGACTTCTTCTCATAATTGTATCAATCATATTTAATACAGTATCCAATTCGCTCCGAGACGCGCGTAAAGGTATTTTCCCGTCTCACAAGGAGACGAATTTTTCCAATTTTCCCCTTCGCCGAAGGAAGCGGAAGCGTTCCCGTTGTGTCTGGCGGTAGCTATTTATGTACGGTACAATGCCGGCGCGTTATTAACGGCGGGGAAAAGGACCGGCCGTCGGATGATAAGAAATAAAAACGAACGGAGGAAAAAAGATTCCCTTTTTCGCCAGTTCGTTTCCTTCTTAACCGGTTTCGGCTCGTACGGACACGCATGAGGATTTTCCACCGCGACGCTGCTCGATTTGTCGCCCGTTCGCGTCCGCCGGAAAATTGCTTTTCCATCGGCGCGGTTTATCGGGACATTTTGCGGCAATATTCGTGAGACGCGTCACCGATGAGATTTTCAATTCGAGAACCTTATATGTATAGGAGGAATTGAAAAGTTGATTGGGATGGAGGATTTTTCCGGAATATAATCCGGTGATGAATAGAAACATAAAAGGATAAGCTGAAAATACAATTTTTCCGTCATCATTTGTTATTATTAGTGCTAGAATATGTGATAATTTAACCTTACTCAAATTTCGCTTCTAAAACCGTAGATGATTTTAAATATGACGTTTTGTATGTTCTTGAACAAATCGAGCAACCTCCAGGTATGATATATTTGAAAGTAAGGTGTATGGAAATATGCAGTAATAACAATTTTGATAATACTCTGAATATGTCTTATTCTGAAGCATGTAAAACATGTAAGCTGAAAAAATTGGTAATTAACTAGAGATGGCGCTGTTTGAAAGCAATCTTTGACGGTATTGTACAGCTTGATGTTTCAGTGACATACGTGTTAAACTTCATGTCGATCTATCAAGCACTTTATTGTGTACGCGCATTCAAAGGAGAGCACTTTTAGCGCTTTTTAAAAATGTGTTAAGCGAGGATGCTCCTTCTTGCTGTTTACAAAATGGCTAAATGAATTTTAAAAAGGTTTGTACGAGCGTAAATGACGATCCCCGTTCTGGACCCCCAAAAACAGCCACTTCTGCAGAAAGTGTGCAAAAAGGTTTGACATTTATGGAAGCTGTTCGCTGATTAACATTGAAAGATAATGCTACAGGCATCTCCGGAGAATCGGTGATGTACATTTTAAAAGTTAAATCAGACGTGTCTAAGCGGTATGCAAGATGTGTGCCACGCTTGCTTATACCACCACAAAAACTGAAACGCGTGGCATGCTCTACAGCCATTTTGAATCGGTTTCGGCAAAATCAGAAAACAGATTTCTTGCGCCAATTTGTGACTTGCGATGAAACGTGGATCCACCACTACACACTGGAAAGTAAACAGCAATCAAAACAGTGGACTAAACGTGGTGAACCGGCTCCAAAGGAGGCCAAAGTCGTTCTATCGGCAGCAAAAGTGATGGCTTCCGTATTCTGGGATGTAAAGGGAATCTCGCTTATCGATGATCTTCGAAAGGGACAAACGATTACTGGACACTACTATTCCAAACTTTTGAATCGATTGGGGGCAGCTGTCGTCGAAAGTAAACCCAGAAAAAAGCAAAAAAAGACCTTTCCTATCAAGACAATGCGCCAGTTCACAAGAGCGGAATTGTCGAAGCAAAATCGGCCAAATAAAACATTGAAGCGCTTGAGCATCTCCCTATCGTATCTTCCCCAAGCTTAAAAGACATCTCGGTGGTATAAGATTTGCTTCGTATGAGGAGCTAATAGCTGCCGTGGAGCTCTATTTTGAGGAGCTCGAGGAAAATCAGTATCGTGAAGGCATAAAGAAATTTGAGCATAGACTAAAAAAATGTATCGATCTTGAGTGATATTATACCGAAAAATAAAACACGTTTCATTGAAATATTGCTATTTGCTATGCTTTCGTTACAGAATTTTTCAGCTTATCCGCGTACATTTGTTTATTGTTAGAGCAACGTAATATGAGATGGATCTTTAGTCACATGTCGTTGATTTGCGTTTCTGTATGCCAACATGAGATGAAAACATATCTAAAAATATAAATATTTCTCTGCTAGGCATCCGATATAAGTAACAGAATACAATAGCGTTTTTTTTTTTAATATTTGGTGCCGCAAAAGTCTTTTCAATTTGTTTTATTCACTGCACGAGCACAATCCTTGGGAGTGAGAAATGCGGGGTATGCCAATCGCTAGCCCTGTCCTTGGAAATTTAGTCGCTATTGACAGTTTTAGGGGAGTGCGGCATGCGTGCTGTATGAGCGAGTTTTACAAAAATAGAGTAATTTTGTTTTTCGCGATGAAACTTTTCTAAGCTGTGTACTCAACTCATCAAAAACTGCGTACAGAAGTTGGAAGAGACTGGTTGGACAAACTTCTAGGACATCATGTTGTAGTTAATGCAAGAACTAAAGTCAATTGATGCTGCTGAGCTTAACTTCGCTAATGGAATGATTCAACGGTTTCGGTCTTTCAATAACATTTTGTTCTCGGATGAGGTGCATTTTCACTCCAATGATTATGTAAATAGGTAAAACTGCATGGTATATAGCAATATTTCTCACTGTCTACTTAAAGGAGAAAACCTCGGGCTACATAAGTTCAACAAACGATGGAAACAACTCAAACAATAAGTTTAATTATGAAATGAATAATGGTTTATTTATAGATTGGTTAATAAATCTCCCTAAATACACACAAAAATTAATGCAATAAATTTCATAAAATATAGAATTCCCTACAAAATAAGCACTGCAATAGAATGTAAGGATACCTGAGAATTAGATCGCAGTATTGAGCGTAATAGTGGTAACTCTTATCTTACAATATCATAATTTTATAGTAATAATTACCAAAATATTTTTATCCATGTGGTAGATCTATTTGGTGTGTAATATTTAAAATAAGTTTGCACTAGATTTTCCACAAGCTACATGATAGTGTAAAGCTATAAAATTGATGGAATGATCTATCCTCAGCAGACCCGCGGCAATATTAAATTCCATCCATACAAAATTAGATATTACTATTATTATTATTACTAATTAAAATAGAAGAATAAAAAGGCTTAGGTCCTCTTTACGCAATAACACACACAGTACAATTGAATGTACTTTGCTAGATTACTATTATTAACATAATACAGATCTGCGATGAATCTAATCATTGTTTTTCAAATATTGGATATAGTTTTATAAACGTTATGTTCGATTCAACTGTAGTTAATTTGTTTTTTAGAAATGATAGAGTAAAGCTTCTGCTTAATTCTTTATACTTTGAGAAAATCATCGATAAAGATATTCTTAATGCCGTGAAGAAATTGGGTTCCACAATGACAACAGGGGAGGATGGACTAAACTCTTTTCTCAAAAAAATCCTTGCTATGTATTGTAGATGTCATTGTTTATCTTTACAATCTATCACTTGAACAGGGAGTCCTTGATTATTCCTGTATGCATACAAAAAGAAAGGCAATCCTAACGAGCTAAAAAATTATCGTTCAATAAGTCTTCTTTCAGTCTTTTCAAAAATGTTTGAATACACGACCAACAATATATCGATGAACTTTTTAAAAAAATATATAATTTATTCAGTAAGTGTCGTCACAGTTATTTCAGTAACAGAAGTATTGATACAGCGCTTCATCATATGTCCAAAATTATTTATTCATCACTTGGAACTAGGACACCATGCTTGGGTCTATCTATTGACTTAATGTTGTAACATTTTATGATCAACACGCTGACCATAAAATGTTACAACATAAACTGTATAGGTATGAGATACGAAAGTAATGTTCATGATAGAGCACAAACAGTAGTAAATAAGGGATGTAATTAGAAAGAACTAAACTTGAAATTGGGTATATTGCAAAGATCTATATTTGGTGATACCCTTCTTCTATCTTTCCTTTTTAGATGTAAATAACACTTCATTATATGCGGATGACATAAATGATGTTGCACCATCGTCAACTATACAAGAACTAGTGAATCATTTATTTCTTCTGCCACATAAACAACCTTTTCAAAAGAGTTTACTGTATTTTAAATGTAGGTTTTTCAATGAATTACCTAACGGTATGAAAACAGTATTATCTCTAAGAAAAGAGTTAAAAGACTGTTATTAGACCTAAACCGTTACAGCATCAATGATCTTTCTATATTTTTAAGCTAAATTTGTAATTACCTGTTTCTATACTTTCATTGGTTTGCTTTCTTTTTCTTGAAAGTTTTCAAGCATATGTACTATGTTTTATGTATTCTTGTACTTTGAAATGGATCACCATTATTATTACGACAAAAGTTCGAGATTGATTCTGCTGTCAATTTTTGCCTCGTATATAAAATTCTATCAAACCTGTTTTCCCCAGAAACAAGATTAATGGTTCATGTTTATCCCATTCCTTTTCTGTCAAAAGAACTTTTCGTGTACTTGGTCATTGGAAACCGATAATTATCCGACTTTGGTACCCGACCGTGCATTTTAAATAACTAATCAGCGGCTTTTCAGTATTAAATACGGGATGGAACGCGTTTGCGAACGAACTTTATTAATCATTAATTAAAACATCTCAGAAAACTCTTGGGTAATATATTCATTAGTCGTCTTTTTGAATTCAACCCCTCACCAGCTCCTTCTATCTAACGTCTATGGAAAAGGAAAATAAGGAACGTCCTTACCAGCCCTTAAGATCTTACAGAAAGGCCGAAATACCTGTGTAACGTTTACGAATGGTTAAAAAGCATTAAGGAGATGCTTTAGCCGTACGGAAAGTGAGGGAGAAAAGCGAGGGGAAGGGTAGAGGACGACGATAGGGAAATTCCGCGCCTGACTGAAAATTTCACGACACACACACAGGTACATACTAGTAACGGCAACGGATTGCGCGAAAGCATCTCGAAGTTATCTTGAAAACTTTACGTTGAGCGCGTGTTGGAATATTGTGTGAAGGTTGCTAGGTAACGCGAAGCGTTGGCGTTACAATCTACCCGGTAAGTATGCAGAAGTTGTGCGCTAGTATTTCAGACGGTTGCTGCTGATATTATGGGAGAGGAGGTGTATGAGGTACACGCGTGAATCTTTTGTTTGGCGAATGCTTAGAGGCATAGTTTGGTAGATGCTTTGATAATACCTGTCAAATTTTGAGCAACGAAAGCAATTTAAAATCATTCCTGAAAATCTAGAAATCCTTGAAATAGCCGGAAACTTGAAAAAGGCTTTTCCAAAATTCAAGTTAATTGAGGTGGAAAATTTCGGGCGATTAGTTTAAGTGGGTTTTTTGGTTTAAAACTTTCAAACTGCAATGCATGGTCTTTAATAAGAATGTGACCAACTAAACAATTTACAAGACGTATATTTCCGAAGTACAAGGTAGGTGCCATAAATTCTCGGTTATACGGATTCACGCGTGTTCAAACTCCGTCACGGCATGCATGCATATGCGCGAGGTCTAAGCTATAAATATGACGGTTCGAAGAGTAGTAGCTTTTAGTAGCCAGCCAACCAATGCGACTAGCGCATGTAAATGTCTGAAGTAATAAAAATTGAGTACCGCGCGGTCATCAAATTTTTAACAAAAGAAGGGCATACGCCTAATCACATAAAGCATAATCTAGACGGTGTTTACGATGATTCACCTCTTTCATATTTCACTGTAGAAAAAAGTGGGCAAAATGTTTTCGTTTGGATCAAGCAATTGAAGTGATAATGCCTCAACAAATTTCAATTATTAAAGATTTAGTGCTAGAAGATCACCGTTTGAAAGTGAAGAAAGTAGCAGTGTTAACAAACATATCCAAATCAAGTATTCGGCGAAATCTCTATGACCATTTGGGTATGAATAAAATTAGTGCAAGATAGGTACCTTGACTTCTTTCTGTTCTCCAACATGAACGTCGAGTGGAATGTGTGCGAACGTTTGTAACATGTGTGGAGACGATCTAAAATCGATTTTGGCGTCCATTGTCACATGAGATGAAACAATGGTTCTGTTTTACGATCCTCTAACGAAAAAGGAGTTCATAGAATGGTGGCGACCTGATGAACCTCGCCCCAGAAAGGCGAAAGTCCTTCAATCAACGAAAAACGTGATGGCCATAATATTCTGGGATTGTGAGGGCATTTTGCTAATTGACTTTAAAGAGCGCAATACAACTGTGAGCGGCACATATTGTGCGTCTTTATTGCTTATGTATTCGTGCAAAACGTCGTGGAAAATTGATAGAAGGTGTGCGATTATTGCAGCACAATGCCTTCCCCCATACGACCCCCAATCTTTCACAATCTGCCATCTGCGAATGTGGCTTTCAAGAATTGGAACATCCACCGTATGGTCTGGATATGGCCCCTTGTGATTTTTATTTATTTTATAATTTAAGAAAAGACCTTGGAAGACATCATTTTAAGGACGACAGTGAGTTGCAAGCAGCTGTTATAACACATTTTGACGAAAAAACTTGAGATTATTTTTACACGGGTATCGAATTTCCTATTACAATCCCTGACTAGCTAAATATTCTTTTCATTAGATGCCAATAGTACTGGGAATTTTGATGAATTTCGATTAAATTTTTTGCATGTGTATTGCACTCACAGGCACTGGTTTTCAATGAAATTTGACATACTCAAGCACAAACGAGGGTGTTACTCCTCACACAACGTTGAACTCTCAATTAAAGTTTTTTTTTCTAACGTTCTTGAACAATCAGTACCAGAAAATTATAAAAAGTTATTGGCTGAAAATTTGGCAACTTTGACAGTTCGTTGCAGCTACACACTTCAATTTTCGTCAACCAAAAATGAAAATTAATTTTTAGCACTGACATTTCATTAGTGGTGGTTGTCCTCTATCTCCCAGTATGCAAAATTTAAAAAAACATCCCTCGCATTGGGACGACTCTAACACAACAATACGGCCAATGGGGAAAAGATAACTACACTAGGAAAGGAAACAAAGGTGTATGCTGCAATTCGAACCTAAATTTTTATTCCTGGCTTTATCAGATAATTTGTCAACGTGTCAGAGATAGGCTTGGTTCTGTATGTTAAAAGAACATACGTCACTTATTAGTACTGGTGCTTTGTTAAGTTTATCAGTGAATTGGTACCTGTGCCTTCGATGGTTGGCATATTCAATAATTAAGAGGTTTAATCATCGTATTTAAAAATGCCCAAATAATAAAATGCAAGTTGGGGCGTTATTCCGAAACAGTAATATTCTAATGTTCCAGTGCCGCCGGTACATACGCGAACCCATTTACTGTTGGTGAAAGAATCAGGTCGTGAGAAAGGAAAGTTTTTGGTATATTTTGTATTTGTTATGTCTTGTGTATAATTTATTCTACACTGAAAACCACGAAACTTTATAGTTACGTTATAGTTGGTCATGACACATGCTTAAGTAGCTACGAATTGTTATATACTTCTATCTTGCTTGTGTATAAGTATGCTTCTGACTTTCATATATAGCCCTTATTTTCACTTTATCGATGAAACAATGACGTAACTACAAACTTTCGTGATTGCATTTGTATATCGCTTAATGTTCTAGAGAAGAAGCCTCAGATCATGCAAATTAAAATGCACGGTTTAAATATATCAACATAATAAATACCCAAAAATTAAATTTATATATTTTGAATGTTCATTTTATATAGATTGTTCATATTTAGTGCGTAATCTGTTGTAATTTGTAAATATGCTATGACAATTGAACAGCAGAACTCATCGATAAATATGAGGGTTAGAATAATAGGAATGGATGTTGCAAGAATTTCAAGAAGATGGATACCAGAGGAAGTTGATTTGAAAGAAACAAATATATGTTTTACAATCGTTTCTCGAAAAAGTTTTCATTACAACATTTCATTGGGTAATTTTATGTATCATATATTTATGTTTTTCTACCAAAGCACTTAATCTGCACCACGAAATTATTAATGACAACCAGTACATGAAAAATTTCAGGCAACTAAAATAATCTACTCGAATTACGTTAAGAAATTAGGGGAAACCTTAAGGTAATTTAAGCAATTCTCCGTTTAATTCTCTTATAATAACTTATTTTGGAATATTCGGGAATGTATCTAATTATTACTCTGAAATCTGAATATGATAATTACAAGGAATATATAAGAGTAAGTTGGAGTGTTTAAAATGCTAGTTTTTAGTGAAAACTTGAGCAAGTGAATACTTGAAACCAGCTATGGAAAGGCATACTAAGTTGAGTGAGGGAAGTGTGAAATTATTAATACGAAATAATTGTATATTTTATAAACTTCAAGACGTTACAAGTACTGGGGGAGTGTGTTGGAAATGTACGTTCGTAACATGTCCTGCAAGATTATTTACTGTTGGGGACGACAATATTGTAACAAGAGTTGAAGGGGAACATATCCATGGGAATACTAACGAACACGTATTAGGCCCAGATGCTATGAATAACAGTTTGAAAAGAAAGGCCACTGAACAACTTTTGTTTGAAACTCCGTCCAAATTACATCATTTACAGTAAACTTCGAAGGAATTATAAGATTAACATCGAGGGACATAAGTTGTATAAACATTTGTATAGTGTATAAAAGGTTGCCTAAGTAGACTCATAAGGTACAGTAGTGGTCCGATGACAGGACAAAATATAAAACAAATGAAATTAAGTAAAGTATATAATATATATGCTGAAATATACACAAGTGTAATATAAAACTAAAGAAAAATAAAAATTATATTACTAATACTTGTTAATGATTAACAGATAACAAAAAGAATAACGTGGAAAAAAGTATAATGGTGAATGGAAAAAAAATCCTCACTATAGAAAAAAGGGTCACTGTATAAGACGTTGGGGTTTCTAGACATATGTGTTAGTGGTGCTTTTAACAGTATGTTGACTCGTGCTGTTATAGTGAAATATTTGCGGGTTGTATGACCGAGTAAAGGTAAGTATTGTAGATTTATTAATATTTGGCTGAATTTTGTTTATACAATACCAATCATTAATGACATCAACATTTTTCTGTAACCTTAAAGAATCAGAGGAAGAGCTAATTGTACTATAAATTTTTAGATCGTCAGTGTATGCAAGAGTATTACAATCCAATGATAGAAGAAGATCATTTATATAAATATTGAAGAGAAGTGGTCCTAAATTGGAGCCCTGAGGTACGCCACCTGAAGTAATGAATGTGTGTGACATAAACCTAGTATAATGGACGTAGCATGAATGGTTGTGAAGGTAAGATTGAATTAGAGTGATAACGCTAGGAGAAAAACCAATGGCAGATAGTTTATCTATTAGGATGTAGTGGTCAATTGTATCGAATGCTCTGGTAAAATACGTGTAGATAACATGTGCTTGTCGACGATTGTCAAATGCTTTGCTGACGTACTGAGTGAGTTCAGCTAAATTGGTAACAGTTGACGGTCCACTAACAAAGCCATGATGGTTAATGGAGAGGTATTGCTTGATACAGTTGTACAACCTAGTTGCTTAAAAACTTTAACACAATTAGGGAGAATACTAATTGGTCTGTAGTTAAGAATATCAACCTCATCGCCCTTGTTGAAAACTGGTGTTATCCTACTAACTTTTCAGTAACATGGAAAGGTAGAAGTGCGAATGGCCAAGTTGAAAATAAAGCAAAGAGGTTCGCACAACACCACAGTACAATCATGCATGAGAAACCTCGGTATCTTATCATGTTCAAAAACAGAAGTTGTTTTATGTTTGTTCAAATCACGCAAAACATCCCGCACCGAAAAGTACCCGATATTAAAAGAACAGCCGTTGATTTCCGAATTGGTTATAATAGTGTTATTAGAGATATGGTATATCCATTTGAAAACACCCTGGTAAAGGCCCGCAGAATATCAGCAGGCTGCTCAAGAACTGTATTGTTATACCTCATACACCTGGGAATTCTGGAAGATTTTCGTTTAGCATTCATAAATTTCCAAAACAGTTTTGGATCACTAACAATATCGGTTTCAATCCTTTTGTGGTATTCTTTGTAGGCTGCCTCGACTTGTGTTTTGATTAAGGACCTTAATCGTGAAAACTCTCTTCTATAGGGAGGCGACCTAGTTCTTCGATTTCAGATTCCTCTTGATATTCACATTAAACCACGGAGGAAAATTGTTTTGAGAACTTCTACATGTTGGAACAAAAAGACTTATGGTACCAAACAGATGGTCATAAAATGCAGAAACTGCATCATCAACATTAGAAAATGCTTCAGCAAAGGACCAGTCTACATTCATAATAATCAATCATATAATGACGGGAAATAGGCATTTTTAAAGTTATTTTTGAGATTAGTGTTAGATAGAAGGTTTTTTGTAGATTTTGTATTAGGTATTTCAAGGGTTAACATTAAAGATTTTACGGACGATTAGGCGATTATTATAACTATTTATATTGTGTGTAAAGCATACTAATTCTTGTTTAGACAATTTGTAAATATAACTGGCATTACATTTGTGAAGGTAAATAGAATTTGAAATTATACAAGAATAAATGTAGTACATATATTCATTTACAGCTGTTTCATTAATTAGCAACATTAACCATTAATTTGCAGTTGTAAATGATCTTAATTTATAGTTAAATAATTCCGCGAAAGACTCTTCCCATACGCAGTTATGAATTGAATCTTCTTCATTTAATAATTAGGGATTCCGGTATGGTCATCAAAACACCATAAGTATACATAATTATCCTACCGTAATGTAATAACTCAGTAATGGAGAGCAAATAAAGATTATAGAATTTAGATTTAGTAGTTGTATTTCTTGTAACTAGTGAATATCGTTAATAAAATTATCTAAAATTCGTAGAATGATTGTTACTTTACTTGGCTGAACCAACAGAGATATTGAAAAACAATTGAAATTAGGTACATTGAGCCAAACTGTCGACTATAACTTAAAAAAATGTCTAAGACGCTGACTAAAAAACAAACGAACAGGATGACGGAAAGTAAAGACACCAGCAGAAAAATGCCGAAAAATCATGGCGAGTGACGGAATAGACAAGAAACAGGACCTGAAATTGATTGAAGGGTCAAGGAGACCATTTCTATGAAAAATGTAATGTTTTCGTCTTAAAATCTTGATATTATTGAATAAATATTAGCAATGTAATTGTTTTTATTAAATACAACACCATACTTTAAGGTTAAAAAATTTAAAGTAGTCCTTGCGACAACTTAATGGATCTTTTGATGCACCTTCACAATACACACTTCTTAATACAAGAAAATCTGAATCCTTGTCAATAACACTTTCAAATTTTCGTATTACACTTTTATTTTCTTCCCCTTACGCCGTACATAGGTGTGAGTGAACATCATCCACAAACGACATCGAATCATTTTGCAACTTTTCAATTCCCTCCGCTAGTCCATATTAATTTTTGTGAACACTTTCTAAATCACATTTTATCTGACCATCTTGAAACATTGTCTGGCTTTCCTTGATAGCTTTGCCGTGGCTCGGATCGAATTGTAAAACTACCTTCTTTAGATCATCAAAATATTCGCAGTAGTAAAATGCAACCTTTAACCAGGTTTCCCAACGCGTAGTAATCGGTTGTGGTGGTTCAGGTATTTTGGGACACAGTTCATGAAATGTTTTTGTACGTTTTGGGAACTTTAGAAGTAAAGCCTTCGTACGAGCTATTAAAGCATTTACTCGTGGATAACATTTATGGGTCAATTACGCCACAAGGTTTAAAGCATGAATTTTACAACTTATATATAACATATTGCCATTCTCTTCTTTAAGAGGTCGGCCTAAGGAAAGCGTGTTACCGGCAACGTCACTTCCCACTCTTACATCACCAAAATAAGAACTTGACGTGATTAATATTTCGATTCACGATATGGTTTTGTAGCTTTCTACTATTTGTGACTTAAAACATTGTTTTTGTAGATACAGTCACGGCTTTGCTAGTATTAATGTCATATTCCTGTCTTTCATTCGAACTCTATAGACATACATTTCACACATTTTCCAGTGACCTCAATATTGAGAGAGCAATATTCATAAGCAATCTGATTTTATGGTAATTTTCGATCCTTAACATCGGTGCATAGGTGTCCTAGTAAACTTCACGCTGCACAAATTTGTAATTTTTTCATTTCGAGAGCACATGGAATCTCACTTTCAATCAAGTTACCGACGATAGGAGCCCATGCCCTTTCGAAACGCTGTGTTCCGAATAAATTAATTCATTTGTGTGGTGTGGAATTTACTGCGATACCTGCAGAATTGTACAACCATACAGTCCTTGCAATCGTTGTGTTAACATTGGTGAATATTTTTTATGAAGACAGCAGCAATTAAAGAATCTTACAAAAACTTATTCCTACCACGTTGACGTATTTTAAATAAATTTTGTCTACTCTTCTTATATCACTATTCGAAAAAGGAAGCCGTTTACGTAATTGCCCGTACATACGTCAACCTGAATAGAGAACTGTGGAATTTCCGACCCGGACCCGTTACGTACATTACGAGCGCACGCACACAACGAAGAAAGTGTCAAACGTGCGAACGAAGTCGCTGATAAGGGTTCGTAAAACGCGCGTGCATGTTTGGGAAAATTGAAACCTTCCTCGCCAAGCGTAGCGCCACCATCCGCCGCTACCCGTCCATTATAACTCATCAAATATTGACTGTGGGGGCTTTACGTCACTGATGCGCGAAATGCCAGACGCTAGATGATTATTTAAAGCGGCAACCCGCTGGACCCTGCGCTATTCGAGGAAGCCGGCTGCGAATAATGGGTTACAAAATTTATTCATACACTAAAATTTACTGTCCCGTAGTTAGGATAGATAATTGATTCTATCATTTTCAGTATGTAGTTACAGTTCCTGTCCATTTTATTAGGGCCACCTTACAAATTGTGTTTCCAACGAGATGATTTACAAGTACAAGTATAGGGTTTACAATACCTATGTAAATACGTTCACTAAATATCTTTTTAAGAAATTGAGAAAGTGCTACTTAATGATATCTTGCCTATTATTATCCCCCTCATGAATTATTCTGTACTGTATAGAAGATAGATAGAAAGGAGATTGGAAAACACAGTAATTCGTAGAATATTATTTGGATCGGTTACTATAGTAGAAATAATATTTATCTGTTTATGTAACAAACAGACTTAATTACGTGTATTTTAATGGATTTAAATCACGAACTTTTTACTTCACCTCTGGAGTACCTAAAGGATCGAACCTTAGCCCTCTATTCTTTAATATATACATATATATCGACAATCTTTTAGAATCCATTAACTGCGCTTTATTAGCCAATGCCGGTGATATTAAAATCTATCACGCCGTTAATTCCTTCAATGATGTTGACCTTCAGCAGAGTAATTTGGCCTTGATATATACCTGGTGTCTGCATAATAATTTAACATTAAATACAGATAAGTGTTTCTTCGTGTCTTTTACAAGAAAGGTTCGTAGAATCGATTCTCTGTTTTGTATTAACAATATTAATGTTGCTCGTCAACCTTCCATTCAAGATTTAGGTGTGATAACACATGGGCTGAAAAGTCCCGGGCCTAACACATAGATGACGCTAGTTTTATTGCAGTCACCTTTCTCTCAGTTAGTACTAACCTTCAAAAGACAACTGTTAAAATTTCATGATATTCTATTCATTAGTTTGTGAGTTATTGTGCTAAGAGTCACGCTACTTTTGTTATTTTCAAAACAATGGATCAAAAACAATTTCGTGTTTTAATTTTACACTGCTTCTTGATGGGAAAAAATACCGTTCAAGAGAAGCAATGGCTTGAAAAGTGTTATGGGGACTCCGCTCCATCAGAAACAACAATAAAACGTTGGTTTGCTGACTGCAAACGTGGTCGTAGAGACACCGATGATGCAGAACGCGTTTTGATGATCGAAAAGTGAAGTTACGTGAGTTAGCTGACATCGATATCAAAAGAACGTATTGGCTTTATATTGCATGAGCATTTGCCTATGAGAGAGCTCTGTTCAAAGTGGGTGCCGCGTTTGCTCACTGTTGACCAAAAACAAGAACGTGTTGATGATTCTTAGCAGTGTTTGGCCATGTTTAAACGTAACAAACCGGAATTTTTGCGTCGATATGTGACAATGGATGAAACATGGATCCATCACTTCACTCCGGAATCAAAACGATCGTCATCTGAGTGGACAGCAACTGGTGAACCTCGTCGAAAGCGCCCGAAAGCACAACAATCGGCTGGAAAGGTTATGGCCTCGGTATTTTGGGATGTGCGTGGTGCAATATTCATCGACTATCTTGAGAAAGGAAATACCATCAACAGTGAATATTATATAGCGTTATTGGAGCGTTTGAAGGCCGAAATTACAAAGAAACGACCGCATATGGCAAAGGAAAAAATTTTGTTTCATCAAGACAACGCAACGTGTCACAAGTCAATCAAAACAATGGCGAAACTACATGAATTGAACTTCGAATTGCTCCCACATCCACCGTATTCGCCAGATTTGCCTCCCAGCGACTACTGGCTGTTCGCAGACCTCAAAAAAATGCTCGCCGGTAAGAAATTTCGCACGAATGAAGAGGTTATCGCTGAAACTGAGGCCTATTTTGAGGCAAAAGATAAATCGTTCTATAAAAGTGGTATTGAAATGTTAGAGCGGCGCTGGAATGATTGCGTTGCTCTTGATGGAGATTACGTTGACGAATAAAGCTAATTTTGAATCAAAAAAAATCGTGTTTTCTTTGTTAGGCCCGGGACTTTTCAGCCCATGTGTTATATGATGAAAAGTTTACCTTCTCTAACCATATTCGCGACAGCCGCTTCTAACTTATTAGGATTTATTTTTCGCACTTGTAAGGATTTTACTAGCCTTGATGCAATAAAGACCCTTTTCTTTGTTTACGTGGTTTCCAAGCTCGAATACGCATTCGTGGTTTGGTATGTTTTCTACAACTTCCAAATCAATCTTCTTGAGCGGATTTAGCGCAAATTTTTGAAATATCTATCGTATATTTGATATACGATTAATATAATTCAGAGGCATCACTTTGTAACGCTTGTTGAAAGAAGATACCGTATTAGTGCTTCATTTATGCAAAACATTCTCACCGGAAGAATTGACTTTTGAATTTGATGTTTCATATTATTAGTATTTCATTTTTCTTTTCGGTATTTACTTAATGTATTGATATATACAATATTGTGTCCATTTTGGATGTTCATCTATTGTGCATTTAATAAATTATTATTATTATTATTAATATAATTTATGTATTTTTAAATGGCACGATTATACATGTCCCCATTGGAATATGATTTTCCTGAAAAACATTTTACACAAGTTTTATGTTAATGGATATGGGTAGTTGTAGTGTAAAATATGTGTCCTGTACAATATAAATACTTGCTGCAAAAGCTTAACGTTATTAGTATGAATTTTTAAAATCAGTCCATATTTAATCTTAAAAATCAGTCAGTCCATATTCTTTTATACTACATATCATAAAAAATACTCCAAGTTTCGATCTAAATGTGTAGCTAAAGTGACGAGAATTCACTGAATATACAGGATGTCTATGAAATAAAATGTAAAAGTATGAAAAATGGAAGATCTAATTTTATTAGACTTAAATCCAAAATGTATTGGGAAAATTCCTTCGCAAACGTAACTACTACTACAAAATCCTATCCTCATCTCGATCTTTTCAATTTGAATCGATTCAATGAAGACCTCATTCTGTATTACTACTAGGTGAGGGCGTATATCGCTTCAAGTGAAACCGGTGTTTGATTCATTTTCTAGTCGTCCAGTTCGCAGCTTTTCACCCGGTATATACACATTCTGCATCCATACGTGGCACATATTGTAATTTCCTAGTTTTCTAAATTCTGAAGTTTGTGTCGTAATTTACTTTTTTCATTTTCCGTACTTTTCTATTTTATTTCGAAGATACCCCGTGTACAATATCATCTGTTAAAATAATTATATTATTAATTTTCAATTATTAAAGATCGCGATAAATCTCGAGTTGAGTTCTGTATAATTATTATAATTGTGTATGCGTATAGAGATTATCATATACCAAAAATTATTAACCTATCCTTTTGTCCTCTGGATAATTTTGTATAATCCATTTTTCTTAAACGCCGGTACCTGTTTACACTTAATTTCTATCCTAATAAAATTTAATACAAACTAGGCAGGTCTTCGTGACCCATCTCATGGGAACGATTAGACTTCCATACGTCCGTCTAACGCGCAAAACGGTCCGGAAAATAACCGCACTGGATAGGGTCCGACGATGTTAGCATAATTCCGCCGTTATCGGGAGAAAGGTCGAAACAGTGCAGACGACGTAATAAATTGGGTCAACGATAAAGTATCCGAGATAGATGATTTATTAGACAATGTAGCGTTGTGTATATTCCTATGCATGTGGGTGTGTGTTCGATCGTACAGGAAAATAAATCTCAATTAAGCGGCGCGTAAATGGAACAAACCGTGATTGTTATGTGATGTTTGCGGATGGACTGGACTGGACCAGCAATAAGTTTCTGGAGCGATGATAATATAGGCGGTGATGAAGGATATCTTCTAAATGGTCGTTTTGCAATCTCACAAGGGAAGTTTCCAAGGCGTAGATCACCGATTGGATTGAAATTTGATTTGTAGAATCTATTCGGTGATGTTTGCAACACAGCGCTTTAGGAGATAAAATCTACCTCTGACATTTCGACGAAAATGTTCGCAATTATTATTATGTAAAAGGGCTGTTTTTTTTTTTCAAACTTTGTTCGTGCCTGTAAACAGTCACGTGAGCAGTGGTAGACGGGGATGCTCAGAAGGTGACTGGGAATGTTCTGAGTTGCAGGCACGTAAACATGGCTGTTACAATTGATCCCCCCGCCAAGCGCGAGTTGCATAGTGTAATTTGATTCCTTCAAGCAGAAGGGAATCGTACAGATGAAACTCGGATGTGATACGCACTTCAATTACATGGACACCCATTATATCAAATTTGTTTCACTACCTTCTACGTACATTAGGGTGGGTTTTTATATACTGTTTATCACGGTTCAGTACTGTTTATCACGGTAGGAATCTCCGGGAGAAAATATTAGTCATTGCCCTGCGTGCATTTTAAAGGAACCTATTTTGAAGGGGACAATATTAAATTGTAGATACGTTCAACTAAGTACTTTAAAACGAATCATTCTCATTCATTGTGAGAGATACCTCGTAATGCAACATCAACAATATATGAAAAGTACCTAAACATTTATGAGCGGTAGTGTATGAATGTAATTTGAATGTTGTGTTTTGAAATAAATTGATGTAACTTTATGAGTTAATTGATTGCGATTGTGAATAAAAAGAAGACATAAAAACATACCTTTGAATACTTTTTTCGTTTCAGCTTGAAATTGCAGAGCTTGTAACATAATCCTTCACAGTTAAAAACAAAATAATACCGATAAACTTTCACCGCAGCAATCACATGCTCCGACAAACTACAATATACTGACGATACATGCATATGTAGTAATTATGGCGAACGACTTACGTCTTATCTTATCAGAGGCATTGCAATTGTATCTAACACGTAGACATGTTTAATTCTCAGCTGTTCGTACACATACAATTCTAGCATTGATAAGATACGTTTGGAGGTAATAAATTACTGCGTGTGTTTGTGATGGAATGCTGTTTACAGCGTGTAAGAGAGGTTATTTCTGTTTTGTTAACTTCTTCATTCATTAAGTTGCAACAGCTTAAAGGTATAAACTTTCTATAAAACAGCTTTATTAGTTCGTACGTCTTCATGATTTCTCAAAACAATCTTCTACGATTGAATCGAAGGAAAATTTAAATAATTGAGTTAGATCGTTAAAGTAACCCATGGAATATATCGAATAATTTGGAACTCAAAATAGCAGTACAACAATCACAATTACAAATTGACTTTTTCTGAACTTCAGGCCAAGCAATGCCTTTCTTGCTGTCGATGTTTTATTGCGCAATTTTTTGTGTTATACCGGGTGTTCAAGTATGCTGCATCGCTTGTTATACATATTTCCCATCTTTTGGGCAATTTGTAAATATCACATGTCAGTAAAAATCTTCTCCTTTTGCTGCGAACCATTCATCGAGCCATTTTTTCACATCTTCGTACGAACCAAAGCGCTGCTCAGCTCGTAACCATCGATGTAAACAAGTGGTAATCGGAAGGAGCAAAGTCTGGTGAATAAGCCACATGGGATGCAACTTCCCAGCTGAGTGCTTCCAACGTGTCACGAACCGGTTTTGCCCTATGTGATGGAGAATTGTCATGAAGATAAATGACTTTGCGTTACCTCTTTCGGTACTCTGGCCTTTTTTCAAGCAGCGAAAGGTTCAAATCGGTCAATTGTTGTTAGTAACGTTTAGTATTAACGATTTCCTCAGATTTTAACCGCTCATAATAGTCCACGCCTCTCTGGTCCCACCAAACACAGAGCATTGTCTTTCTGCCAAAGCGATTCGTTCTAATGGTTGATGTGGATGGTACTCCTGGGTTCATCCACGATTTCATCCCTTGTAACTATACGATGCAAAAACGATTTCCTTTTATACCGAGCAAGTAAAATGTCACATGTGTTTTTGCGCTTCTCCATTTACCTGCCATTTAACTTATGTGGTATCCCTATACCGGTTTTCTGAATCTTTCCCATCTCTCGTAGGCGATTGGAAACAGCTTGTTGACTAACGCTCAAATGCTTGGCGAGTTGTTCTTGTGTTTGCGAATCATCTTCGTCCAGCAATGCTTGCAAGTACACATCTTCGTATTTTTCTGACGGTTTTCCACGTTGTCTCTTTTGAAACGTCGAAACCATCGTTGACATGTATCTTGCGATCGAGCATGCTCACCGTAAGGTTCTCCAAGTAATCGGTATCTTTCAGCGGTAGTTTTCGTCAAATGAAAACAAAAAGATGAATACCGTTCGCGAATGCTCTTTGTCTGGTATAAATTTGGATATATTAAACACAACAATACAACACTATGCAAACACTTTTCCAATACATCATTCGTGCGCATCTGATACTTGTTGAGGACACAACAAAATGGTGCAGTATCAAATCTTTATAGCATAAACTTCATTGGTATTACTCTATTGTCTGAAATCCGCATTTCATACTTGTATACCTGGTGTACTGGGTGTATGCAAATGATTGAAAGGCGTTTGCATCTTCCGCTTTCCATTTTTTTGCTTTAGGTTGGCGTTAAGTGCTAGTCAACGCCTCTGGGGGTCTATTCTCGAATCCTTCGAACGAATGGACGTAGTGCGATCCGTTCACATGGTCCGTATCGCATAGCGTAACAAATCCGTATTCTTGAAATATCACCTCGAGCGTTCCATGCGAACCCTTCAACAGCTATTCACAGGTATAGCAGTAAACTCCACTCACACAAATTAATTATGCGGAACGCAGCGTGGAACGCTCGAGGTGATATTTCAAGAATACGGATTTGTTACGCTATGCGATACGAACCATGCGAACGGATCGCACTACGACCATTCGTTCGAAGGATTCGAGAATAGACCCCCAGAGGCGTTGACTAGCACTTACCGACTGTCGGTAACACGGTTGACAATGAGAGCCCACGTGCTCTCGAAACGCTGCGTTCCGCATAATTAATTAATTTGTGTGAGTGGAGTTTACTGCTATACCTGTGAATTGTACATCCACACAGTCCTTGCAATCGTCACTTCAACAGGTAGAATATGCGATGTTCGCTAGATGTCGATCATAGTTTGACTGTTATGATTCTATTCATTGCAATGCGCTAACCAATCAGGATGCTGTATTTTAAAATGAAAATTTTCTAAAAGTCCTTACTGAAACAAATACCCAAATAGCTACCGCAGTAGAAAAAAATCAATTAAAATGCCAAAGTCATCAGCAGTTTGAGTCGATTAACTACGTCGACAGATACACAAATAGAAAATATTTTGTTGAGAAGACATTTATATCCAGGAATATTAGGATTAAACTTTTGAATATAATGTTGCACATTAACGAGAAAATAAAATATGTTGAATAGCAATCTTTTTTCTTCAACACACAGTGATATGATGAATTGGTATTACTTTAAATAGTAAATCTTACCAAATCCGCCAAAAACCGGTGGTATCTTTTTATGTAATCGACATACATGTGTTACCAAATTTTCAGGCATAATATGCATTCAACATATGTGAATAAATGTAGGTGGGTGTGATAATTGTACCTAAATAAGACACCTTTTCTGTCATGCAATACAGGCGGTCAAACCTGCCGAGTATGCTGTTTGCCATTGAATTAAAACAATACAATTTTTGTTGCAAATAATATATATGTATTTCACTCATAGCTGATTAACATTGATATAAGGTCAGGAACAAATTCAATGAAATCACAACAGTGTATTTTAACAAAAATACTGTCTAACGCTCGCCAATTACAGAAAATTCAACGATAATCACTTTCTTATGAATAAAGATAATGATTATTGATTTTAAGGAAGTTAATAATGAACATCTGTACAATTACAAGCATTTTGCATCACACATCCTCGAAAACCTCTACATTGTTTTATGCTACTGAAAATGTCTCCATACTACCATGAAATACTCTCGCATGATGCAAAACTTCATCTTCCACTATTTCTTGCACTTCACTTGCTAATATATTTGCTATATGATGGAAATGAGCTACTATAAAACCATCCTTGTAATACATTAGCTAAATAACTTAAAACGCAACGTTCAAATCAGCGATTATTAAAAATATTATTCAACAAAACCTAACCGCATAGAAACTTATAAAAGATCATACGATCTGGCGTATTGCTTGTGGTAAGGTATGCGATGTAATTGTTCGACCGTCCATCGCATGTACGACTTCTAAGAGCGAACGATTTGAACTCCAGAATACGACTTCGTACGAAACAGCCGCCAGACGATCACATCTTACGTTCGACCGATCTCGAGAAAAACCCCCTGAAGCTCTAAGCACTATATATCATATGCATGACATAAAAACACGAGAAAGGAATCAATTTTATTATTACGTATTATATATTTTTTTAGAGTTTAACTTTGATGTACCGTGTAATTAAATTAATACATTAAACGATCCAATAACGATTTCCTATTTTAGAAATTTTAATCTCGTTCCTTGTTCAAATCGATTTAACCGTTTAATTTCCAGTAAATTTATGCAGGAACAGACAATTGCCCCTGCTTAATTCGACTTCTATTACTAAATCGTTTTGGATGTTTAGTCACTATTTCTCTATCTCGCGTATTTTATGCAAATAGCGGCTGACGACTCGTTAGTTTGACTTAATCGTTCGACAAACATACGGAATAACAACACTATTACACGAATTATCACGTAATATCTACGTGCGTCTGACATAATAAATGAATTGTATTTGTTCACGTTCCACTGCAACTATTAAACCTCCAGAGATCGTATGATAATCGAGTAATTCTAATGCAAGTGTTTGGGAATGGAAGTGGAAGTTGGGAGGGTTATGTAGTGGCTTCATCTACATGGTATATACAAGCGATTTTCTATACGAAGATGAATTTATGGAATCTGATATTTGAAAGGGGAAAAATTAGCTAGAGTTATTACATTTTCTCATGCTCCTCTTCAACTTTAACGGTCTTGAAGAAACGATACTGAAGTAACATTGCATTACTTTTATAATGGCTTTTACAAGATTTTTTAAATACTTTAAAGTAGCGTTCAATTTACTTGTCTTGACGAAAGAAATCTTTCTTATGGGCAATTCCTGGTCTCTTTTTAGAAAATACTGTCTTGAATTTGCCGAGTAAAGCAGTACAATAACAGTTAATGGTTTGGTCTGTTGTACCTGTCGCGTATTTAAACACAATTCAAGATTCGCGCCAGCTGTATTACTTAACTCTACATATAAAATATTAATAATTTTTGGATTATATTTAGAACTGTTTGGGTTGCTGATGGCTTTAGTTGCATATCGTCTTCGATCCTCATATTTTTTTTCTTACGTACATTGCAAAAGCATGGAGCTAAAACTGGGACATATTAACATTTGTTTTTTATTTGTCCATTTTATATAGTAGCGTTTAGGCAGATGACAGGCAAATAATGTTGACTCTAAGTTACGAGGATCCAATGCAATCGCATTAAAGTATTTAACAACGGTGTAAGAGGATGGTCTTTCAAACATCACTAGGTTATGAGCTGGAGGAGTAAGTAGAGTTCTAAATCTTAAATTAATATTCTAAACATCTGTTGTAAAAAGGATCTTGCGCTAGAGTTAGCTAGGTTTTTTTAAAAATTAATATCGTTTTTAGCCCTGCGTCCTTTACACCTTGCGGTGTCGGACTACTATTCTCTTATTTTTATCTTCAACAGTTTCCTGTTCTGAGCCAGTTCATGCTTCAATCCATCCCATACTTCTTTTTTTCTAATGTTCTATACATTTATCGTTTCCAGATGTTTCGGGGCCCACCTATTCTGTTTTTGCCTTCAGTTTTGGCTTCGAAAATCTTCCTTGTTATTCGGTCTCCTTCCATTCTGTGTATGTCCAAGCCATCCCAGTTGTCTCTCCTCTATGATTATTGCCATTGGCTTTATATTTTGATTACTAGTGATTGTGATGTTTCTGATTTTATCTCTTCTTGTTGCTCCTTCTATTCTCCTTAATAATTTCATTTCCATAGCTGTGACTTTGCTGTTGATTCTATTCATGGTTGTCTATGACTTGCTGCCATATGGTAATGTTGGTCTCATCATTCTTTTATACATTTCTGCTTTTATTTATTTTGGTATTTCTTTTTTATCTAAAAATGTTAAAATCTTAATGTTTTTTCCGAATATGTTATCAATACCATATCATCTGCAAATATTAGTTTCTGCACATTAATTGCATTCATATTGCAGTTTCCTACTTCTATATTTTTCTTGTTTGGCTTTTTAATAGCGTCGTCTATTAGTATAGAGAATAAGAATGGACTTAATACGCATCCCTGCTGTAGTCCAATTTGTATTTCGAATTCAGCCGAGTCTGCGTTGGAGGTTCTGACTTTATTCTTATTGTTTCTATACAATGCCTTAATGATCTCTATCATTCCTTTCTCTAGCCCTCCCCTTTCCAGCCTCTGTCATACATCTTCTCTTCTTACCCTTGATTAAGTATAATGCTAAAGTCCTATCCGATGTTAGAGGGAGTCCAACCTTGCATTCTGCTTAACGATACCATTAAATAAAAGAAAACTACAATTACGGTAAATGATCAAAATTAAAGGTGAGTTTAGCAAATGGAATAAAAGAATTGGCGTCTTATTGAGGAGAACAGGGGCTTCAAAAATTCCATTACAATATATTTCCTTTGCTTTTGCTGTTAGCTTTTCTCCTGGTCGTCTGATTATAAATATTAAGTCTTGGGTGCTTCTTACTTTTCTAAATCCATGTTGTCCATTTTCTAATGTTGTTTCCAGTTTCTCTTTGAGTCTTTTCTCTAATAAATTAATATGTGATAAAAGCTGGCAGAACAAAACCAAGACCTAAGTAACATGTGCAATCAACCTGCCCACTTTAAAGTGTGAGATATTCTTGAAAACTTTAAATTCCCGTAAATAAATCTTAAGTAAGAATTATTCTAAATTCTAGCTTTACCAATATTGCTGAAATATGGAATTTTCAGATTATAGTAACCAAGTGTCAATAAATGTTAAGTAATGTTCTTTGAAATGGAATTTAGAGTTTAAATAAATCCGTAAATTATGTGCGCAATCTGATACAAAAATATCTAATTTTGGTTTGAACATGCGGTATGCAGCATTACAAGTTTGAGTGCTGCTAAAAAGCAACACAGAAGTTTTCTTTATGATAATATGGAGACAATGTTCTTAGCAATATGTCAACATGTATTTGAAGATCGTTATTTATATTAGAAACAGCCTTGCATATTTCGTCGCCATTAAAACAATAATAAATTTGTGTATCATCAACATAAATATGGTATTTTCAACGTTTCAAGCATTTCACAATAGTAAATGTACAGATAGTATACAATATAGGAACAAAAACACGACCCTGAGGGATGCCAGATACAATAGATATTCAATTATTCCTATAAGATACGATGGAACTTCGTAAATAGAATCCAACCACAGGCAGATTGATTTAAATTTGCTATTTACTTAGGAATACAAAGCTAAATCAAGTATTTTAAATAAGTAAAATATTAAACTATCTTGGATCGAACCTTCGTTCTAAACAAAACGAAACAAAAAAGAAGTTACACGAAGCAAAAACTTTGTGCACTCTAAAATTATTTTACGACAGCTCAAACATGCTTCTTACATTTTCCTTTTTCTAACTCTCAAATGAAGAGGTTCTCAACTCGCAAGAAATGACACAAAAATCAGTCCATGAACATCAATCCAGAGCAAAAAAATAGAATAAAATAAAAAAAAAATACGAAGACGTCGACGAAGATACAAAAAGTTGAAGAATAAAAGCCGGCAGCGCTTCCTTCGTGCACGGCAAAAGTTTATGTCGTTAGCCTCCGTTGCACGCTGAACAAGTTCATAGCGCCCGACACGAACTTGCACTTTATAATGAGAAGTCACGCGCATTCACCGAATTTAGAGAGAAGAAACGTCATTCGAGGATAAAAAGAAGCGCACCAGCTCGCGACTCGAAAGTTTATATGCGCGCAATCTTAGCAGGAAAGGGAAAAAGGATGAAAAGCAGCTTATTATCTTATAATTGCTATGAATGGTACCTCCACCGCTCGTACTGCAATGTCAATGTCATTAAAAGGGATTTCGGAATGAATAGGAGGTTCTACTATTGTAGTTCCTTAAACAGAGCTGAATGACAGCGAAATACTTTGTTTATTAAATCCATGCAATTAAAATTAATTAAGCACCGGGATTGTTCGATAAAAATACGGTTAGTATCCGTATCAGTCAGTTTCATGGCTATAGCAACTGAGTTCAAGTGTTTATGTTGATTTGTTAAGTGACAGTAACGTGTATGAAAAAACTATTTTTCATAAAAAGCTCTAGCTGTCAAGCCAAGGAAAAGAAAGTAACTAATGATTAACTATGGGATACACGAAAACAAAAAAACATATTCGTAACCATTTTTTCTTTAGGTAACACTTTTTTCCAAGTGTTTGACGCTACTGTATAGCTTGATGTTTCAATGACATGCGTCATTGAAACATTATGTCGATCTGTTAAGTAGTTTGTTGTGTACATCCGTTTAAAGAACAGTACTTTTGGCGCTTTTTAAAAATGGACAATATTGAAATTCGCGCAGTGATTAAATATCTGTGTAAAAAGTATTTTTGGCCCAAAAAAGATCATGCTGATGATATGGTAAATGTGCTAGGTCCTTCTCGTCGCGCAAAAGCAGCCACTTCTGCAGAGAGTGTGTAAAAAGTTTTGAAATATGTGGAAACTGATCGCCGATCAACATTGAAAGATATTGCATGGGTGATGACGTACATTTTAAATGTTAAATTAGACATGTCTAATCGGTGTGCAGGATGGGTGCCGTGTTTGGTCACATCACCGCAAAAACTTAAACGTGTGGAATATTCTACAGTCATTTTGGGGCGGTTTCGGCAAAATCCTACAGATTTTTTGCGTCAATTTTTGACTTGCGACCAAGCGTGAATCCACCACTACACGCCGGAAAGTAAACAGCAATCTAAACAGTGGACTAAACGCGGTGAACCGTCTCTAAAGAAGGCCAAAGTCATTCTGTCGGCAGAAAAGAAGATGGCTTCCGTTTGCTGGAATGCGAAGGGAATCTTGCTTATCGATTATCTTCCAAAGAGACAGGCAATTACTGGACAATACTATTCTAATCTTTTAGTTCGATTGAAGGCAGTTACCGTCGAAAAAAGACCCGGGAGAAAGCAAATTAAAGTTCGACGTGTTTGAGCATCCTCCTTACTCACCGAATTTACCTCCGTCGGACTATTATATCTTCCATAAGCTTAAGAAACACCTCGGCGGTATGAGATTTGCTTGGGATAAGGAGCTGATAGCTACCGTAGACCACTATTTTGAGTAGCTAGAGGAAAATGAGTACTATGAAGGCATAAAGAAGCTTGAGTGTCGAATAAATAAATGTATTGATCTCGAGGGACGTTATGTCGAAAAATTAGAAACATTTCATTGAAATATTGCTATTTGCTGTGCTTTAGTTACCGAATTTTTCAGATTACCTTCGTAAAATGTGTTCTAACTTAAGTCGATGGTTCTGACTTAGAAAAGGAAAGCAGTTCTTTTTCAGAGGGATTAGTTTTCTTGTGAAATATCATTCTATTTTTTCAAAATTCCTTGAAGCCTGACTATTGTTTCTTGTGAAGTAGCTGATTTAGGTCTACGGAGGACGTAATGATTGAAAATAGTATAGAAGTAAGAGGAATGTCCTTTCGAAGTTTTGCCAAGTAGGATATAGAGGGCGTCACTAATAAGTAGTACTTGTTGTACTTTTTGTTTTCGGCAATGAAGCATTGTAGTAGTCAGTGATTGGTATGGTGAATTTAAGCGTGGACCGATTAGTCTTAACGACGATCTAAGAGCAGGTACACCAGTTACTCAAGAAAACATTGACGCTGTGCGGAAGACCATCAAGAAAGACCGACATGTGACATATCGCAAGATTGAGGCGTCAATGGGTATTTCAAAGACCTCAATTCAAAAAAAATTGCATGAAGAGTTCTGTGTAATAAAATTAGTTCCCCGTTAGATACCACATTCTGCTGATCGAAGAACAGAAGGCAGCTAGGGTGAATTGCTATCAAAAAACTTCGCTTCAATGCTGGAAACTTTAAAAACGTGTGCAACATCGTCAGTGGTGACGAATCCTGGATTTATTCATATGAGCCAGAAAATAAACGCCAGTGGTCTCTTTGGGTGTTCCAAAGTGGAAAAAAGGCGACAAAAGTCATCCATCCTCGTAGTGTTTCCAAAAAGATGGTCGCGACATTTGCCTAGAAAGTACGTCATGTAGCAACAATTCCTTTACAGGATCAACTGTTTGTTTGCTACAAGCCATCGTTGGGCTTCGAAAAACCAACCCCGAACGACGATTCCTCCACTAAGAGAATGTAAGTCCGCATACAGCATGCACGACAATTACATTTTAGCAACAAAACGTCGAATTGTTAGACATGCAATCCGGGCCTAAGTCCCAACGATTTCTTTATATTTCTGAAAATCAAGAACGAACTGCGTGGTCAAAGGTTCCAGTCGTCAGAAGGAGTAGTCAATGCCTTCAAAAGCGTGATTTTGATTGTATTAATAAGTGAGTGGAATATCTGGTGTAAGAGTTAGTTCGAGCGCATGCAAAATTGCATTAGTCTTCGTGTCCACTGTTTTATTTTACCTGTAGATGTAAAACATAAAAGACAACTTTCGTATCTGAAATAGAGTGAACTTATACTTAATCACAACTTGCATATTAATTAATTCATAAATATTATTTATGAAACAAATGAATTCAAGTTATATAGTAAAATTTGGAAGTTTAGATTCTCTCCTTACCATCTGCTATTTGTGAAGAAGTTATTATAATGAATCCATTATGAGGTTCTTTATGAGTCCACAGTATAAATACACACGTGATGTAATTGTTATGCTTGCAACTTTATTTTCGAATAATAATTGTTTTCAGTTCTTTGTAACATAATCGAACATCTAATCCCTAGCCTAGAAAATACAATTTCTTAGAAGTTAGCAAAAAAAGCTAATTGGCTACAAAAAGAGGAGGAAATTGTAGGAGTACGTACTTTTCCTGACGGCACCGTCCAACATATTAATAAGTTCTAGTAAATTAAAAACCTAATATTAGCAAAACTGCACACCACTACAGAGGTAACGCAGCGCAGTTCAAAGAAATATAAGTACAAAAAATATCCCACGTGAAATGTACGTGGAAAACTTTATGCAAATGTGCAAAACACGAGGCACTTCAAAAAAAAAAAAAGAAAACCGCAGACAAAATAAAACCAATAAAATGCCGGTTAAAACGTCACGATCACTAAATGAAATACACGACTTATACTATTTTAAATAAACGAGGAGTAACGGCACTTCACAAACCGACGGTTTTTTTCTCTCGATAACAACGCACGTTCGGCAAGAAAACACCAGCAGATGGCGTAGTTGAGGCGCAACACTGTACTGAATAACTCAGCGAGCTCGCGATGAAGAAAAAAAATCGACAAAAGGGAAAAACGTAGCGAAGTTAGTATTGCGAGTTTCGTAGGTGCTTGTAAGGTTTCATGGGGGATGTTACATAAGAAAAGCCGTCACGTGATAATCGAGACGGGGGGTTCGTTGAAGAAGGGTGTTGAGAGAAGCAGATAGAACAAGTGAATGTCACGAACGCGAGGTTTTACGACGTACGCATGTATACGGCCGAGAGAAAGGAAAAGAAGGGGGTGTGGTGCTTTTTAGTTGTTGGGGTGGGAGCTTAAAAGAAGAAAAAATATAAAATAATGTTTTTCTTTTGTTTACGATGTGAGGGTTTGTTCAACTAGAATGATAAATTTGGAGCTGAGAAGTAGGAGTTAATTTACATACGAAAGAACACAAAAAGCTTTTGAAAAAGTTGGTGTTCGGGAGTATAATTACGAGGGACGTCTTTTAAGTTTTGCATACGGGGAGATAGGAGGCGCCACTAATCAAATGTCTGTACTAAAGATTAAAAAATTGAAAATTAATCTCCACCTTTAGCTAAGTCCAACAATTCAAAGTTGACAAGTTGATTGAAAATGGAATAGAATAATAAGGTTTTTAGCGTCTCCAAAAAGATTATCACGATATTTGCCTCGAAAGCAAGTCACGCAGCAACAATTCCCCTACAAAATCAAAGAACTATTATTGCCGATTGGTATACCACCAGTCATTACTGAGCTTCGAAAAATCAACCACAAATGACGAATCACCCTCCATCAAGACAATGCAATACAGCACGCAAGACAATTGAATTTTTAACGCAACAAAACGTCGAATTGTTAGACCATGCTCCATACAGTCCGGATCTAAGTCCTAGCGATTCCTTTGCCTCTCCGAAAATCAAGAACGGACTGCGTGGTGAAAGGTTCGAGTCGTCAGAAAGAGCAGTCGATGCCTTCAAAAACACAATTTCAACGAGTCGAATAACCACTTCCAGAGTTGGTTCGAGTGCATGCAAAAATTCATTAATCTTCATGGAGAATACTTCGAAAGATAATAAAGTCTTTAAAAACTATCTACTGTTTTATACCAGTTCTAAGTGTAAAACTTACAGACAACCCTCGTACTAGCAAAGAAATTTAATATTTTTTTCGAAAAGTGATTAATGAATGCTAACACAGAAAAACTTTTTTTCTGAAAAGGAAGATAAAATTTCCGAAAACTTAAGACAAATTCTAGGGCGCAGAAGAAAAGACCAAAAAACTTAACTTAGTTAAAACAAATATATGCCTTCTTTATAATGGGCAGTTCATGCAGTTACAGATATTTTTCTATAAGTCAAACGCAAGACGTAGAAGTCGTGGCAGTTGTGGTTGCTCTCGGTAAAGTATTTTATTATTTTTATACCGAGGGAGACAAAACAATAAAAATTGATGTTTTTGCTATATGCAACAGATTCCTTGATAAATTCAGCATTTGAGTCAATTATTCAAGTGGTACATGGGAAGAGAGGTAGTTTTTTGTAATTGGATTTATGATAAAATCCAAGATGAAGTTATAGTTTGAAAACCACCAAGTATCAAATAGTTCTATATGGATCATGTTTTGTTGAAAATGATTTTCTGAGTCACCAAAGACGTGTCGAATTTAAGTATAACTCAATGTTTCAATTTCGACAGTCGAAATCACGACCTCAAGAAGATTACATCGAAACGTCAAGACGTACATGGTTCTTCTAAGAACAACGCCAAACGCAGGACAAAACCCGAGAGGATAACAAGACATCCTTTAGTTAGATCCGCAGTCAACTATGAGGTTATGCGACTGATATGCATTTTAAATATTTAATCGCGTTTGAGCTATGGCATAATTGTATGGGGTTTCAGCAATTCCATACAAAAAATACTTTTGTGCCAAGAAAAGAGCTAGCTTTTTAATGGCGGGGATTTCGCAGTAAAATGTTGTATCGAATAAACTTTAAGCAATTTATGTTGTTAAAAGTTATACCAATCTACATATTACAGACTGCCCTATATGTTTATACAAATTACGTAACCTTAGAGTTCAGAACAGCCCGGATCGTGATTGTAACATACGAAACTTAGATATTTATCTTCCTCTAGGTATTAAAGACGATCTCTTCCTGCGGTCTGTGTGGCTTAGTGGTAATTGCGCTTGTGCGGAAAATACTACATATAGGTTCAAATCCTACCGAGAACTAATACTTTTTATTAAATTTTAACGTTGGAAATTACAGGAAAAAGTATAATTTATTATTAATTTCTTATGTATATATAGAGATTCGTAGCTCTAAACTGTACATCCCCACCAAGTTTCATTCAATTCTAAGTTTCATGCTAGGGGGGCTTCCTTACAAAATTAATAAACCACCACAAAAATTCTTCGTTCGAAGAAGAACCAGACCGCCAAAATTTAGTTGTTATGCACCAACTCAATAGGCTTGCAATTCTTGCTAGAGATATTTGTACTAGAGATTTAAAGTATCATAGTAACATAGATTCCTCACGCAACACTGGAATTCTCCCGAAAGACATTGCCCTCTCCAAATTGTTACATTTTCTTATTACTCCAAATTCCTCAATATGTTTCATTGGTAAAAATAATTGAATAATGCATAACTTCCAAAGAACATCTATATATAGCTAAATCCTAGCTTATTTCTTAAAATTACTCGAAATACAAAGCAGTGATTCCGTTGCCATACATGCATTACTTATTATCCATTATAAGTTACGAGTAGACCACCAATTTCCAAAT
Organism: Trypoxylus dichotomus; assembly: GCA_023509865.1. Taxonomy (NCBI): domain Eukaryota; kingdom Metazoa; phylum Arthropoda; class Insecta; order Coleoptera; family Scarabaeidae; genus Trypoxylus; species Trypoxylus dichotomus. The sequence goes on from CM042078.1 coordinate 14,351,243, forward strand.
AGGTACCTGTACAATATAGATAGGCGTATGTGAATAATAGATGACACCACTCTATCTACACCCAGAAGCCGCTAATTACGCCAGTTCAGTCGAACTTCAGCGGTAGTAATTTCGGAGTTCGGAATCTATTGATGCGTGAACAATTAAATTTAAGTGTAGTTTGATTTATATCTGATGGAGTAAGTTGAAGTTCTACGGCGTTAGCTTGTTCGCGTTCGTGGATTATCAAGTTCACGTATATTATAAACTTGCCCTTTAATACACCGTTTAGTAAAGTGAAAGTAATATAGCTAATGTTTTAGCCATATTGAAGTTTTAAGTTGTGGTATGCATTTTATTTTCAATTTAACATTTTTGGTTGCCAATTACTATTTTTTTTCTCTTTTAAAATGAGAAGGTTTGAAATTTCTAGCCGAAATATTATATTAATACAAGTAAAAGGGTTACATCACTCACAATCGGAAGCAACTTTTGACAAAGACCCAATGCGATCTCTAAGCTAGTTAAATTTTAAAAATTTGTAAATAAATATGGACCTATTTTACACACACATGTAATCTTTATAAAATTTAGATCAGCCTATGCTTGCATCATCAAATTTCAAAAGAAATGCTGATGATGGGAAGTCCTACGCAGTAGCTCTTCCTATCGCTGTTATTCCACAGGATCGAAGGTGTTTTCCTCTATCCTAGGATGTTCTATTAGATAAGCAGCAGGCACAATGGGTTTTATACGAAAAATTGAGAGGTATTTCCCCTGTTTTTACTTGGAAGTACGAACTATCGACTAGATCCTAATGTAAGAATTGCCTTTGGTATGTCATCATAACAACGAAAACATTTTTCATATACTTTTAGAGGTGGAGATTCTGATTTTGGATTTGAGTTCGGCTAATGCCGTATACATACGCGTGTCAAATATTTTTGTAATAAATTTTGCAGTTACTGAAATTTACGGGGCATGAACTTTGCATTAGGGAAATTTATTATTCATTCCTTCTTATTAAGTAAGAGACTCTTTTTAAGAAAGGGAATTTTGAAATAAGAACAAAAATGAATTTTTTCGAATAATATCATACGCTGAGTTTAAATTGAAAAAATTGTAATCGACAATAAACAGAGAAATCTTCTATCTAGTCTCTTAATGAAATGATAAAGAAAATCAGAGGGAGTCTAAAACCATACACTCTTCCTCACTGTAAAATTAACTTTAGAAGGAAACTGCAAAATTGTAAATACAGTAAGCAAAATTTAAACAATAAATTTGAATAAGCAAAAGTTTTTTTTGGAACGCAGCGTTTCAAGAGCAGATGGATTATTAACCGAGGTTGGTAACTCTGTTGACGACAATCCAGGCTCCTACTCTCTTTTTAGAGTTACCTTTAATTTGGCTTTCTGCGTTTAGTACATAGCTTTTATATAAGAGCATGGCATTTCTTTTTATAATTTTGCGTAAGTTCTTATATTGAAGTAAGTCGTCATTGCAGTAAGTTCTTTTATACCCTTTATAGTATTTATTCTTAAGTTTATAATATTTCTTATATGTTCGGGTGTAAACCGTAATCGGGTACGCGGAAAGACAATTACATCCTAAAGGAACATTTTCTTCTTCTTCACTTCAGCTTTTAGGTACTTTGCCTGTTACGGCACCTATTTTTTATTTGGTCTGCCTACACTTCTTCTTCCTAAACATCTACAAAATCTCGCTCTAGCTGGAAACCTCGTCAATAGCATCTGTTCTACGTGTTCCTTCCACTTATTTTTGTTTTCCTTTATTCTCTCATTTACATATGTCGAAGATGTTTAGTTTTGCTCTTATATCAACACTCCTTATTCCATCAGATCTTGTGCAACCTTTCACTTTTCTTAAAATTGTCACCTCTTCTGTCTGTATTCAGCTTTCTTATTTGTTCTTTGTTGTCCATATTTCACCACCATATAAGAGAGTTGGCACTGCTGTCGTCTTGTAAAGTGTTATGTATGTATCCTTTCTTGCCTGCTGATTATATGTGTGAATTTATTCAGTTTTTCTTCTGTATCTTTGTTTCGATCATAAGATACATCGCAGCCTAAAAATACTTAGTGTTTCACCTATTCCAGTACAGTATCGTTTATGAATATTTTTGTCCTAATTGGATATTTGCCCAGGAAAACCATGGTTTTGGTTTTATTTGCCGATATTTTCATTTCATAGTAAATGTTTAAAGGATTACACATATCTAAATATTTATAGAGCGTCCTGTAAAGTGTATTACAAGCCTTATTAATATTTAATATTTTATAAACGCGTTATACAAGTCGATGTGATTAGCTTTCCTGATATTGTAGATTTTATTAGAAATATTGGTAGGTAATAAAGAAACGTGAGAATTGAAGAAATTTGCAGTGTTTATTAAAGTATGCTATAAGCAGAAAAATCTTTTATTTAAAATATTAACATACCATCAAGCGAGGTGACAAAGTGGCATGTTTTGAGGTTTTTATGTCATATATCCTTTGATATCAGTTGAATATGGCTGAATTTTCAATACAATATAGACTTCTTTGACTATCTCTGCTATCAATATATAAATCTTGAAGAAATTTTGGTCACAGAAGAGAGGGAGGAATTATTCTCTGTGGCAACAACTCAACCCGCTTGTCGGGGCGACTAACTGCCACATCTGGTTTCTCTTTAAAAACATATTAGAAACGTTTTAGTCACCCCACAGAATTCAAATTTACAAATTTATTATGTTGGAAACTGTTTAGTAAATGAGTAAAAATTTAAAAAAAGGGGTATATGTATGTTTTATATTTGAACCCAGTCATTATAAACTTAAAAACGTCAACATAATGAATAACAAAACGGCAAATAAGAAACAAAAAAAATCGTGAGTTGATGGGAAAACGTTTCCTTTCAAAAATCTACCCTAAACATTGAGCCAAGCTCAAGTTAATAGGAAACTAACTTTAACATATATACAACTGCTTTAAACTTTACTGTACAGAGTTTAGGAACTTTAAAAAAAAACTGAATTAAAACATGGAAAATAAAGGGATTAGTAGTCCACCTGAAACTTGTGGCTTGCTGAATTTTCTTTTTAATTTGTTGCTCTTTGTACCAAAGAACATCGGGAGGCTCACGCCACTCCCAAAATTTTCCTTTCTTTCTCATAGAGGATACACTGGCTTCCCTGCTGATATCAAAGTGGATGACATTTACCACGATATTCCATTACACCGAGTGACCCCGGTTGACGGTAAATGTTTCTATATTTCCTATTAAAGTTACTCTACGTCATTTTATAGTACAACAAAATCGGCTAGTATTATAGAACTTCGTGGAAGTTTACTCTAATTACGATGATTTCCCTTCCATCTCTTTAGATTTTCTACATTCCCCATTTTTTACCAAAGCCATAACTGCCACAGCAAACCCAATTCTTTATCGTCATCGTCGTTACGAAAACAATTCATTCCAAAAACTTCTTGATAAAAGACCGTCTGAAGCCTAATTTCTTCGACGGAAGACGACATAGAGCCGTAGCGTTATTTAGAAAATTACCTCTGGGTATTTGCCCGCTTTGGCCAATTAATAACTTCGCCGGCGGAGGTGGCGGAACTGGTGGAGCGAAACTTGCCAAAGACAACGACGAACAAAGGGGAAAAAAAGCGCAGAATCATCCCCCGACAGACGTTGTACGTACGCCGAAGTTAAATTAAACGCCGTGTCGCGCCTATGACTTACGGAGGAAGAAAGGGGCTTTTTTCTGGGTCGGCTTAAGGAGACGAGTTGCGGGACGCCGACAACAAGGTACCTTTAATTTAGTTTAATGCACGCCCGTCTTCTAGCTTCCGAATAAACGTCGCTGGTTTTGTTTCGTCGGAATTTGTGTATACCGAGAAGTAATTGTTTGCGTTTTCCGGGGGAAAGTTGTGCGGAATTGCTCGGCGGTTTTAGGAGTTTACGTTTCGTTTTGGGCGCGGAATTAAGTAAATGATATCCTTAGTTTATCAAACTTTAAAGGTACAACTTACTGTTACGGTTGAGAAGGAGAGAGGTCTAATAGATGGCAATCAAATTAGAGTTTTGCTGAAAAGCTGTTCTTAATCTATTAATTGATTTTGTTTTAGTTGTTCACAGTTGGAAAATAATTGTAACTTCTGCTAGAGTCCACTTTTTGTATTCGCGCCTGTTCAGGCAAAACTGAACGATTATTCTATTCCTACTTAATTTCATTCCATATTCATGTACATTTAATGTGTTTAGTATTATAGTAAACAAATAGTCTCTTATTCAATTATTCGTAGGATTAGTACCATTAAGTATTTTTAAATTTTAGAATTAGTAGAAATTCCGGCAATGTCCCTATTTATTTTATCCACTTCATATTCATTAGTAAATTCCTCATTTCCATTTAGAGTATTATTGCTGGGGTTTCTAAATATGATTATGATATTATCGGTAATTATCTAGAATGTTCATTATTGCAAGGGCACTCACCAAACACAAGACAATTTGAATTGAGTACAACATGTAGCTGTATAGAAGAAACTTATAGTGTTGGATATAATATTGAGAAGCAAGAGTATACGTATATCTACACAAAGGAAGTCATAGTTATAGAAACAGTCAAGTCATAGTTTTATACATACATTAAAAGCACAGTGTCACGTGTATCTCGCCCAAATCAATATATAGTTTTGTATATAATATTTAGCACTGAATAGAGTTTCAATTCGTCGTTGAGCGGGTTAACTCATCATTCAGTATAATAAGTGTACTTTGTAACTAACTGCAAAAGTAATGTACATATTGTATGTACTAGTAATATTAACAACGTGTTCCAAAGAAAAATACAACTCCTTCAAACCAGGAGGAGTTTAAACCGATACAATTAAACCTTCCTTGATAAAAGAATAGTTGAAATTTAGATATTATACGAATTGTACCGACAACAGAAACGCCATTTATAAGATAATGTTTAAAGAAAATACACTTAAATATTCTATATACTATATACTAAATACTATTAAACTTTAGTCTACCCTAACGAAGACACTCTTCAAACATAAAAATATACACAAATATACAAGAGAAAAACCGAATCGTAGAGAAAGATCTATAACAGATTACTTATTAGTAGAAAGACAAAACAAAAAATCAGTACTAGATCTAAGAGTTGAAAGGGGTATGAAATAAACAAGAGATCATTATCCTTTAATAGCGAAAATAAAAGAAATCAACAGTACACACAAAAAAATATGTAAATGGAGAGAAAGATGGATCAATACATAGACATAGAGAATAAAATAATGAAGGGAAAAACTATAATTAGACAACTACACCCTGTGCTCTAGAATGACAATATTTCGAAGAAAACAAAAACCCGGATATTCCACTCTTTTGTTGAAAGCTGTGTTACTTATGGAAGTAAAGTATAGGCACTGAATAAGAAGATGGAGATGATGTACTGGAGACGATGCTGTGAGAAGACATTACGAGATCATGAAAGAATAAGAGAAATAATGCAAGTTGACATATCATTAATATATGAAATAGAACAGAAGGAACTATTATGGTATGGCCACATGAGGAGAATGGATCAGGACAGACTACCACAAAAGGTTTGGAAATGGAAGCCTGCTAATAGAAGGAAAAATGGAAAACCCAGAAGGAGCTGAGAAAAAGAGGAAGGTATGGAACAGGACTGAGGGAAGATGGTTTTAGGGATAAAGGATCTTGGAGATTAGGATGTGGCAGAAGACAAAATTAGTTGTTTACAAAACCGTCATAATAATAATAAAAATAAAGTAAGTAAGTAAAATTAGGTATTTATTGAATCATTGAAAACTTATTGAATTGAGTTGGGGTCTTCGGACAGTAAATGTACTGCTGTACGGATACCGTTTTCTCTTATTTTCTTCATCTTTCCACATTTTTTCCGTTTTTTTCTCCCGTCAATTGCCAATGAGAGAAAAAAGAGTGGCCGCTGTTAGTGTCGGTACGTGTATGTCAAGTGAACTGCAGAGGTTTCCGTGAGTAACCGACGACGGTGTTGTTATGTTATCTCTTGTTACGAATGCTCGTTGACGGAAGAAAAATGAACGTCATTTGTTATATGAAAGGGAAAAGTTTTACTCTCGATAAATGTTGCATATAATTTTTCTAGAACTTCTGAAACCAATTGTATATTTCATTCATTAAAAAAAGCGCTGCTAACTTCTGGAAAGGATCTCTATGTTTTTATTCAATAAATGGAATCGATTGAAATGCCATCTACTAGATTGGGGATTCTTTCCTCACACGGAACCTTTCAAAAAACTGGAGTAAACTGTCAGACCCCCAATGTAGACATTAATAGCAGTAAATAAAGCAATAAAATTGGTTTCCGTATTGCATAATAATTCATAATCAAACAGATAAACCTTAATAGAACTGATGCAATAGCTTAACCTACAGAAAAAATAAGTACAAAATGACTATAATGAAGTACAGCATTCAGGAGGACTTTCCACGTAACTATTTTGTTGATAGACTTTCTCTTAAAGAAACAGTTTTTTCGTCCACACAACGTCTTTATAACGAACTTTATACATCCTCTCTGGACAATTATCTGAAATTTCTAAATTGTTTACACGATATGAATTACAACGAAAAAAATATTTCTTGACTCTGTTGCAGTGAAAAAATTTATTCGTATGACTATGTTCCAAAAAAGTCGAATTCTCAGAAGTTTTATATTTCCAATTGCAATGTATAAGCCAAACAAACTTTTCATTGGTCGGATCGAAGTTAACATTTTGGGATTAACATATCTTTAAATCTCAAGAAGGACTTTACTACTAATGAAAGAATAGAAAATTGCAATAGAGTTTCAGAAGCAATAAACTCGTTCTTCTGTGTATCCTTGTAATTATCAACGTAGACTCTAATTTTGCCAAAACATTTGACATTTTTAAATCACGAGTTTCCGTTGCCTTAATTGTATTCAATCGAATTTCATTATACAGTCTTTTAAATAGGTTTTTCAAGCGGAAACTGGAGTTTATGGCTGTATGACTCTTCCAAGTTGAGCCAAACCCAACAAAAGTAATTCGCGCCAGAAGCACCTCCTTTGGGATAAACGGACATGTGGCTACAGTGCCATCAGAGAATCGTAGAACGGTCAATTCTCAAAGGTACACAATCATTTGTTTTCTAGAAGTGTTTGAAGAAATAAGAAAAAAAAACCCAGCGATGTAGGATCATTGTTCACCATGACAACGTGAGTTCTCACACATCGACTCAAACAACTTAATATTTAACCGGTCATCCCTTTAATATATGGAAATTTTGCTGTGTTAAAAATGCGGTATTGAGCATTTCTTTGTGTCAAAGATGCAAAAATTGTTGTGAACGTACCTAATCCAGGCCGTGGAAAATAAGTCAAAGTATTCTAAAGATCAGTTTCAAATCTACCTATAAAAAGATTAACCCATTGTTGTTTCATTAATTTACTGGTAAAAAGTGTTATTAATTCGGAAGAAGTTCTATTTCATACAAAGTCTAGCCAAAGAAAGGCTTTCAAGAAATCTTTGCTGAAGCTGATCGCAAAATCGTTTTTTTCCCTAAACAATAACCACAAAAACTTTTAGGAAGTCCTGAAGACCAAATGGATAACATGGAAAACTCAGAAATTTACAAAATATCATCTAACGATTGGGCAAACAAAGAGATCTATTAAAATTATATACAAAGAGCATTTGACTCATTTTAAATTCAGAAGGTTAGACAAATCTAGCGTCGCCTTACATATGCTGGAAGGTAATCATAATGTTGAAAACATAAAGTAAATTCGAAATGTAAACAACTATGTTTATTTAAATTATTATGAACGCATGGAGGTGCTGGATATCGAAATTCATGTTTACATGAATGTAATACTGAAATGTTAGTATAAACAACATATACTAGTAGCATGTAGAAATATATTTGGAACTGGATTGGCATTCTTGTCGGTTCATGTAGACAAAACCGAAGCACATAAGTAGACCTTCATGTTTGAATAGAAGTTCAATGAAATATTAAAATGATTTCTTTTTATTTCCTCCCGTGTAAACTATGCGGTCAGTGATTTTCGACGCTAGAAAAAACTGTCGATGCGTTCAAAGTGTATGTGTTGGAGATACTTCATCGGAATGGAAAAAGTGCTATGAAAATTGGTTCAATGACATATATATTTTTATTTATTATTCCCGATACATAAACAGCAACCTTGGTATACTACATTAACACAGATTTCGAGTAGAATTTATATGCACGTGTTTGTCTGAAAAACTCATAAATGCTGCGCATATCTACAATAATGAAGAAAATACGTATGCGTATTGCATACACGAATCATCTAAACCTGACGACAAAAAATATGAACTTTTAAAACGCCATAAAAACCATGCAATTACTGAATAGCGGCTCGGCAACCTCAGCCCCAGTAACTTCCGGTTTACTCCCCACGTAACGTATGCGACTTTACGGTTTTTTGCTCCCCATCCTCCGACAGTTTCAACCCCCCCATTACCGCTAAATGAAAGGAAAAAAATATCATTAATTTGTCAACGCACGTCTTCACGTCGTCGTACCCCTCTCCGGCACATTTCCGACCATCGAAATATTCATTTATCATCTTTTTTCCGTCGGCACGTTATTTTCCTTCGCATCGTAGCCGCGGGTTCGATGAATTAATAACGGTACCGACAGGCGGCGCCGTTGTTCAACAATGCAATCGCCGTTCTTTTACCGAAACGGAGTTTGTGAAGTTATTCGGATGCAGTTTTCATTTGAATGTAAATGCGGGTTTTCAGATGGTAACTTTGGGTTTGACGTATTTAAAAAATGAAATTTATATTTCTTTAATCATAATGTTTTTCAAACAAGATTTATAATTACTGTTTTGATTGGAAATCTACTTGCATAAAAAACAATAAAAATAAGTAGATAATGAGGTGCTGCTAATGATTAAAGTCTATTAAAAACGTAATTTCCTATTATGTTTCTTCCTACTTTTCTTCTTCTTTTGCCTTGACAAATAGCCACGTCAAAATTCTGAACTATAAACGTCAAAACGAAGAATCGATACGAAAGGAACTGCACAAGGATACACACTTCACGACATGGGGCCGATCGTGCCGACTTGAATCAAAACAACACATACAGGGCCGTGGAATGGGGGGAAACCCAAAAAAGTAAAGGTAAACAAAGGAAACGAAGCTGAATTAAGAACTAAAAGAGGAAGAAAAACGAAAACCAGTCTCATAAACGTATTTTGTTACGAATCAAACATTCAATAATCATATTATAAAGGTCCATGTTATTTTGTGCCAGAATAAAAGAGGTACTAAGAGGGAGGTACAAAAACAATTTACATAAATTTTAAATAAATAAGAATTCGTCTTGGTATTTGATGGAATTAGAACATTTAAATAAGATATGGTTAACATCACCTAATGTCTGATTGTCATATGAGCAGCAAGGGCAATCAAGAATGTCAATCCTATTGATTTTTGGAATCATATCAGCTATGTCGTTGTTAATTATGTTAGAATGGGCTTTACATAAACTTAACTTGCACGTTCCTTTCTTGTAACCCAAATAGCAAGTCAACAATTTTAGTGACAAGTACACGATTTTTATTAGAATTCCAAGAATTTTCTATTGACCTCAGGGCAGATTGATAATCAGATATTATAACAACGCCAGTTTGAAAGATTCAAAATACTTGTTTCTTGGAATGTAGATTTCTTCTTACTTCTTAATTTTTTTTTTCCATATTCTTTTAAATATTTCGTTGTACTTATTATATTCACATAGGAGCATGCTTATGACCTTCTATTTTGTCCACATGAACCGACAAGAATACCAATCCAATTCCAATTATATTTATACATCGTAGTGTATGTATGTATCTACTCATCATTACACTGACACTCAACAACATAGAGAGTTCTTGTGTTGCATTTGTTTTGTTATTTCTCTTGTAAATATTCGTTTCGTTGGATCAGAGTTTGTCAATAATTTTAAAGTTTATATCATTGCAATCAGGAAAGAGTGTTCTCTTCAGCCTGGTCTATAATTTTGTGATTTTTCGTTTTGTTTTCGTTTTGCCGCCGCTTACGGTAAGTTTGTTTTGTCTCCTTGCGGTTATTCCTATTCGTTTTTTGTATATACTTTTATGTTCGTTCTATTTTTGTATTGCTATTCAGATACACTGCAGTTCCATAGTTGTTTTCGACACTCTTTGTTAGTTCCTTTGTATTCTGCTGCAGCATCCTCGCCGTTGCCCAATTTTTTCGTTTTGTTTGTTTTTAATATACTTAAATCACCGCAAGGAGCAGTGCTAGCGTGAAATGTATATGCCTGTTCTCCTTTCCTTAATTATTACCTTTGTTTATTTATTTTTCTCCTTGGCCACCCATAGTGTCACTTAACTGCAAGCTTTTCTCTGATAAAGATGCCATTGACTGCCTTGTATGCGGAGCTACTTACAGTCTGGCTTGTGCCGGCTTCAGTGATAAAGATACTCGGGTAATAACATCTAAAAGGAATATTAAGTGGACCTGCCTGGCATGCGGTTCATCAAATATTTCTACCCACTTGAAGAGTCTCACTTCTGTTATTTCAATACTTCAGAAGAAGATTAGCTTGTTAAAGGATCATCTTGTACACACTGCGTTATTTGACATGGAAGATTTTATCCATGAACTTGAGCAACCTGCCACTAAAAAGACGAATTTTTCTATATTTAATATCGCTGAGGATGGCTCCAATTAGTGCTTCGCCGTGCCAATAGAATGAGAGCCTATTCAACCCCTAGAATATTTATTTCGAAAGACCTCACACCTAGGCAACTTGAGAATAGGAATAGAGTTCTTGCGGAATTTCAACGGCGCAGAAGCAGGGGCAAGGTGATGTCCTTGAAATACATTGATGGTTTTGCTAAAATCATTGAGTCGAAAAACTCCGGAATCTTAAAAGTCAGCAGTGAACGTCTTATTCTATTACCAAAATGTTCGTAGATTGAATTCAAATGCTATTCTTCAATAGTATTTTGATATGTGATGACTAGAGACCGGATTATATGCAAAGTGTATATATTTTATTCGATTTATTTATTATAGTTTACGTCTATTTGTAGATGTCTTACACTGATTAAAGTTAATTAACGCTAATTAACTTTAATCAGTGTAATACATCAACATATAGACGTAAAATATAATAAATAAAATATAAAAATAAAATACATGCATTTTGCATATAATCCGGTCTCTAGTGATGAGATTGGTGCTGTATTATTGACTGAGACTTGGGATAGTGATACTTTACTAAATTCGGAGCTGTTTTGTGAAGATTTTGTTGTTTTCCGAATTGATAGAAGGTCTGGGCGAGGTGGAGGTATCTTGATTGCCGTCTAATTTTTTGTGAGATCAGATTGTGATTGGTAATAATGTGGACTAGTAGCAATCTTGATTTGCTTGCTTTTAGGTTTTTGGAGAAGTTTGCACAATCGGCTGGGATGGTTTGGACATATACACAGAATGTAAGAAGATCGAATAATAAAGAAGATTTTTGAAGCCAAAAGAGACGGTAGCAACAGAATGGGTGGACCCCAAAACAACTGGAAAGGACAAATATATAGAATGTTAGAAAAAATGATGATGGATGGATTGAAGCCAAACAACTGGCTCGGAATAGTAAACTATGGAAGACAAAAACAAAAGATTAGTAGTCCGACACCGTAAGGCTGTAGGATTAAAAAAAAAGGTGACAGGATTTGATAACGAACTCACTAATTGATTATGTAAATGGTCATGATAGATATCTAATTAATTAATTTCAATTTCGTAAAATTCCCACCTATCGGAACCCTTCAAATCTATAGCAGTAGCCATTTGCAATTCAAATATTAAAAAAAAAGATAATCGAGAGGAAGCTTGCACGAAACTTTCACTATTTTAAATTATTTTAACAATTCTGTGAGGGCACGAACAAATTTGCAACCCCGTACGTGATGTATACACAACGTAACCTCTCATCGATGTGCCAACTCGAGCGTAGAGAAACGAATTTAGGTCAGACATCATCGGTGAACAGTACGCTCATCGAGCTTTAACAATTGGACGCATTCATAAATTAAATTTGTACATTAGATTAAAATGATCGACGTGGTAGGTACTCCCCCTAGTATGGACGCTCCAAACGCGTTCAGGCTACCTATCCATCGTCCCAAATAGGTTATTCAGGCAAGCAAGGCAAGGGATAGCAAGAGGGTCACGTGGATAAAATCGGCGAACTTTCGAAAGGGGAAAGAGAGCGAGGTATAACGCGTTTGACCGTGTTCGTCATCGGCGCTCAACGATCCGTGAGTACGTTGTGCCGATGGTCGAATGACACAAAACGCAATTGTCGGCGATGACAGCTAGACGTATTGTTTAGCGAAATCAATATTACATATAATTCGTGATGTAGTTGGGGGGAACGGATTGAAATTTCGCGGATTTCAGTTTGAAGCGCAATTAATTACGGTTAGTGCGCTGTTTGCGAACGTTTTGAATTTTATACTAGCATAAAATGAGGTTAATATACTCACGCGCTAATTTTGAAAGGTTGGAGATTGTCGATCGCATTTAATTTCGAATATTTGCGAAACACGTACGACGGATTTACACTTGCTGTGATAAATATCTGTGTATCCTATTGGGTGCGCCGTTTAAAATAGATTTGACAGCATGTGGCCAAATGTAATTACTTGTAAACTTTAAAGAAATGATTTATTGTGTTAGCAATCTAATAACTAAGGCAACTTTGTGCATTAGCAAAATTAATTCAAAATCAAAATAGTTGTGGTTGTCAGCGCATCAGGTTCCCTGCTCTTGAAGTGAGGAAGTATTGTATTCTTTTGCGGCTTGTAAATACAGTGACTTACAGTAAAAATGATGTAGTGGTATATAATTTAGTACGAAGCTGAAAATGTAAATGTTGGGAAAAGTAACTTGAATATATTACGAATTCTAACTAGCTGACATTACAGCGGTTACATATTCAACATCACAGTGAAAACGGTGCAGTCCAATACACAATTTTTTTTCGAATAAGGAAAGTTCATAGATGCACGTGTAACTTACCTCTTTATCTGCTACAACTGTGAAGTTCGATTTTATCATAAGCAGCTTATAATTTAGAGTAGTTCAACATGGGTAGACAGACAACGTTGGAAGAGACAGAATTAGTAATTTTTCATAATCATAAGAAAAATAAAAGTCAACGAGAACTTGCAAAAATATTAAATAGAACTGCATTCGCGATACAGATATAATCGCAAGAACAGAGTGAAGGACAAATGTAAAATAGGTCCATAAAGAAGTATTTAACGAACATGAGGAGTGATAGATTATGAGGTAATCTAGAAATAATCCACTAAGTGCTTCTAAGTTAACCCTAGATGTGAAACCTGTTCTGAGAAACACCGTAAATGCAGAAGCAGTTCGAAGAACTGTGGATCGTGCCAATGTGCACAGACGAATAGCCAGGAAAAAACTGATTATAAGCCAAAAGGATAAAAGATGTCGTTGTGTGAAGGAAAAAGAATAAAGAATTAAAACCGCAACATTTAAAACTGACAGTTAAACATTGAAGTGGGCATATAATGATCTAGGGTTGTATTTCTGCTGCTGGTGCTGGAAACCTTCACTATTAAAGGCACTATTGATAGGTTTATGCACTTAAACATCCTTGAACAGAATTTAGTGTCTAGTGCCAGGAAACTTGACACAGAAGATTTTACCAGGAAAACGATCCGAGTCATTCTTCGCGTGTCGTCCAGGAATGGTTGTTATATAACTGGCGTAGTACGGTGAACTCCGGCTCAGTCACCTGACATAAACATCATCGAAAATTTGTGCTTTATTCTTAAAATAAAAGTGCATAGTTATCGAATATCCAGTAGGAATGACTTAAAAAATGCGAGAATGGAACAGTATTTCGCCACGCGTAGGTTGGTAAAATCTGTTCCAAGGAGATTACAATTAATTATAAAATCTAAAGAAAACCAAACTAAATATTATTTCAACTTTCAATTTTAACTTTCAAAATTGTATTGTAGGTGCATCGTTTTCACTGTGACGTTGAATATGTAACCCGCTGTAATGTTATCTGATTAGAATTCGTAATACCTGTTCGAATTAGTTTTGTTTTATTTTTGTAATGTATTTCAAGAGTAGTAGATATAATATATATATAATTCACTTTTCCCAAATAATTATTTTACTTAACATTTTCAGCTTCTTACCAAATTATGTACCACTGCACTGTGAGTATACAGAATGGCCGAGTTAAAAGTGGCCCTGCATGAATACAGTTGTTTCCATGTTTGGCCTGGCACACTAACGGTTTATCGCAAACTTTTTAGCATCATTATAATATAAATTCATCAATAAACTTTCACATTGCGCCACCAATGGTCTCGTTGTTCTTTTCTGCAAAATCCGTTAGGTGCTAACTTATAATTCTAAGCTTCATGGGTTTCATTACATTACCCTGGTAAGGGAGGGGCGTACTCAATACGAATCTGGCCCTCAGGACTGCCAGAACACATCCCAACTCTACCTATGAGTGATCGTACCGTGACAATGTGAGTTGTATATCGTTTTCTTGGAAACGCTGTGAAGGATTTAAACAAAATTTTTAAAGGACTTTGTAGCACTCGTCCTGCCTCTAGCAATAAGCGTTAGCACCCTATTATGTAATAATGCAGAAAAGATCGTGATATAATAGTGCAAATGTTACTTGATAGGAATATTTATAATTAAATGGATATCAGTATTAATACTAATATTAATATCAATACAAATACTACCATACCACCGTTGGCATCAGTAATGATAAAATTCCTTGCAATTACCCAACGTAATTAAATTACGAAAAAATATCAGTCTCGGGGGATTCGAACCCAACATCTTTACGAGACCATATATCGTCGTAATTTTATCAGGAATATTTATGTTTGATCCTAGTATAAAATATTCATTTCATAGGGAAGTACGCGAGCGATCAACATTTTTTCTTGTATTCCAATATCTTCCATCTATAGGAAGAGCAGCAGTTGTAGAAACTTGTAGTGTATTTGAAACGTAACGTCACTTCTGCCTTCATTAGTCAACATGTACAAACTATCTAAATAAACATAATACATTTGCAAGCCAACCACCATTTTGTTAATATTCGCTGAAGAGTTCTTGAAGGAGTTTTAATATTCAGTAAAAAAAATTTTCATGGAAAGTCTATACGCCTTCTTAGTGACAACTTTGGGGGCTACACCACTTATATAAGCGCAACTCCGATGAGAGTTCCTTCACGCAAACCGTTGCAAAATACGTTTGTCGTCTTTTAACCTTATCTTGGCATACCGCACGGTATGTAGCTATATTAGCAAGGTATTATGGTTATCCGCTAAGTGCCCTATTTCTTGTGCGAGCAATAAAAAGCACGTTTCTACTGAACGACCGCTAAACTATCGTTGCCTGATAACAGCTCCCCATGAAAGAACTAATAAACAAAGTTACATTAAACATTTTGTTATAATCTTCGTAATAAGTCTTGAGAAAAGTATTAAAAAGGAGCAATCCGTTTTATAAAGCATATATTTGCACGGTGTGTCATTCTATTTAACAGTCAAAGTTTTTACCGTAAAGCATTTATCAAAAACCTAAAAGAATAGTTTCTACAAAACTTTAGGCAATAAAAGTTTGCAAAGAATAATCTTAACTGAAACCGTTGCATATCCACGTAGACAAGTTCGACAATAATTAATTTCGATTACTTACAACTCAGTCATACGTACATAAATCCATATCTTGTCGACAATGTGAAGGTCTTATCTTTAATGAAAAGGCCAATGAATATGCAACTCTGCATTTTAACTAGTACGCCGAATTTAGCTCTTTTTACAACGTCGCTTTTCCCTATCGCGATCACGATCGCTCATTCTCCTTTTCTACCGCTACCCAAGGATAGATTAATGACAGTTGCTCGAAACTTTGACGAGATTTCAACTCGACCTCGCGTAGGCGCGTTACAGATATAATATCGAAAGAAATTACGTGCTCTTCGGGCGATGTTGGAACGGTAACTTTTCCGTTTTACAATACAAGAAAAAGAAACGTAAAAAAAGAAGAAAGTTAGCGATTTGGAGTCTACAGATAGCGTTTCTACCATTGTACTTACTTTGCAGTTACGGTACGGCTAAGGCGGTGGTAGAACAAGGAAATTATTAAGATTTATACGCGGGGTGAACACGGTACAGCGGAGTAGTCGTAAAAAACTTTACGTTCGATGATAAGGGTTGAAAATGGTACCCCTTAGAGCTTAAAGAAAGGTCGACCTGATTCGGTTGGTAGACGCGAAATGGAAAATGTCCTCTTGAATGGGGACAATAAAATTTAAAACAATTTAGAAGAGCGTGTTGTAAGTTTTTATTGGTGTCATCAAGGGTGTAACGTCTTGGATATCATCTATTTATTCTATTCTTATTTAAACTTCGTACGAAAAGAAAGATTCAACTTAAATGGAGATAAATCAAGGTTCTTTTTATTGCATTCTAGTGAGCTGGAATGCTTTTGTATCGAATAAGAGCGAGGTAATATTTTCGAAGCACTGCGATAATGAATATAACTATTTAAGTTACTATTACAGTCCCTGCCTATTTCATTAGGGCCACCTTATAAATTTAAACTTTTGTGTGTTTCCAACACGATAATTTGCAAATAAAGGAATAAAATTTATGAATAGGGTTTGCAATACCTATCTAAATACGTTCTCTAAAAATCTTTTTAAGAAATTGGCAACGTGCCGCTTAATGACCTCTTGTCTATTATTATTCCCCTCATGAATCATTCTGTATCGTATAGAAGATGGGTAGAATCAAGATTGAAAGACATAGAAATTCGTAGAATATTATTTGGATCAGTTGCTATTCTAGAAAGAATATTTATCTCATTACGTAAGGACGTTCTTTCCGTGTTTACGTGTTACTGTCGCACTTCAAGTTATGGGCAAAAATACACCTAATGAGAAAAAAACTGCGTATTAAGGCATTGCTGGGTACAGGAATGCATTCTCAACGCAAAGAAAGACCAAGTATCCCGATAAACAGTGCAGCGAATCGCCCTTTTAATGAAAGGAACGATACCCACTACAAGTACCGGAAGAGCGTTTCGCGGCAGGAAAGAGATCACTACTAATCGAGATAATTGACGCATCCTGCAACTACCAACTGAAAACGAAAGTTTATCCGCCAGAGAGATAGGAAATGTAATGTCTCAACAAGGAGTGCAAATATCCACGCGTACAGTACGTAGACGATTGTATGAAGCCGGATTAAAATGTAGACGTCCCCTGAAATAGCCAAGATTAATACCAATGATGAAGTGAGCACATTATGAACGGGCAAAACGTCATCAACATTAGACATTTGAAGATTGGCGAAAAGTAAGACAAAATAACTTAAATGAATATGTAAATCAAGCAAAATTCTTTTGTTTGAACAATATCTTTTCGTTAAAGATGGTATACAGCGATGAGTCAATAGTAGAAGACATGATCGAAAGAGCTCAATTTGTTAGACAACGTCTACATAAACGGTTTGGCGAAGCTAGTGTATTGAAAACGGTGAAACATCCTCCGTCAGTTATGGTACGGTCCTGTACATTAGTTGAAGGCCCTTACACATTTATGGACGATAGGGCACCATGCCACATGGCCAAATCAGTACAAGAGAGTAATTAATTAGAAATATTGGGAATATGTGGAAAAATGACAATTTTAAAAACCAAAGAGGCATTACAAAATATTAGTTATATAGTACTGACGATGTCTATAAGCAGTTCTGAATAAATTTATGCTTGTACAATAGGTTTTCCAGTATATATTTTAACAAAATCGCTATTTTAGTAAGCGGCGCTAATAAATTGGATAGGAACTGTACAGTAAAACCCCAGCGCCTCCGCCAATATTTACACTAACGACTACTAAAAGACAAATGACTGAATGGTTATAAGCAAACAAATCCGCATTTAAGTATGCCAATGCATCTCCGTAATAGCTCTTCCATAGATATGCGAAAAGTATCTACATCGCTTAATTCTTGATGTACATACAGTATTCAGGGGTGCTAATAGGTGACGATTATGATTAAATATAATAAATTATTTTTTCTATTATAATTAAATAGATCTGCAATTCCACATAAATTAAAAGTATTTGGTATTATTTCTGAGAAAAGGATGGTTTTAATATGATAATACGCTGTTGTCCATATTTATATTAAATGAATTTGTAATTTCGCATAAATAGAAATATAATTCGTGTTGTTTTCCAAGGTAATGTGGATCTAATATGCTAATACACATTTTCCATATTTCTATTTAAATAAATGTATAAATCCATGTAAATTAATTGTATTCCACAATATTTTTTTAGGTAATCGCAACTAAATTTTCAATCTTTCAGTTTCTACTGAAGTTTAAATATGTTTAAAGTTACAGTAGTAATTATTTGTATTTATAAAGGGTGTTTCAATAAGATTTTAAGGTTCAATAAAATATGTTTTTCTGCAGCAAAGTGTTGAAATATATATTGATTGTGGCGGCATTTCATTGATAGAGTGTCCAATTTCGGCCTTCAATGCTTCGGTGGTCGCGAGCTTGTTTGCATAAACCTGTGACTTCAGATATCCCCACAGCCAGAAGCCCGAAGGTGTCAATAAATCGCAAGAACCAGGCGGCTAACTCTGGTCACCGAACGGGGAAATGACACAACCAGGAGCAAACTCGTGCAAGACGGTCAATGTTTTACGGGCGACATGTGGTACCGTACTGCTGAAGCCATATTTCCAATTTTCCAATTGAGGTACAAAAAATTACTCATCTTCAAATAAATACGGTCCAATTATTCCTCCAGACCATCATGCACACCAGACAGTGACCCGTCTTAGATGCATTGCTTTCTGATGAATCATTCGTGAATTTTCTGCCGAGGCCATCGAGGTGAAAGTAGGTCACTGAAAATAATTTTGTAAGCAAAATCGGCATTCACTTCTGTTTGCTCAAGGATGCAATTGCTGAAATTTTTTTGCTGAGCATGGTTTACTGGCAGAAGTTGTTGAGTCAATTGTAGATTGTAGGCGTGTAGATGCAAATCTTTAGTTAGAATACAGCGAAGAGTAGTTGTAACATCCAATTTTTGTGCACGATGACAAATCAACGTCTCTATTCTTTCGGCCACAATCTCGCGAACTGCCGTGATGTCTTCTGAACGACCTCTACGAGCTCGTATGATTTGTTTCATATCACTAACCGAATCAGTACTTTCGGATTCTTCGATTATTCTTTTCACGTGAAAAGAATTAATGTTCTGTCGACCGAATATTGGAGGCACCTTACGAATAGTGGTAATCAACTTTCACCATCTTATAATAATATTTAACAATCAGGACCGATTCTTCTGTTGTGTAATGCTTAATGTTTACTAACTCCCATTTGTCAATTTTCGGTGTGTCATACTCGTGTGTCGTTATAACTGTTAAACATGATGGGCAGTTCAAATCTCGTGCTTTTATTTAAACCCCCTATGTATATATATGAAATAATATTCCCGGGCTTCTGGCTGCGTATGCTGTTGGTCCCTGCTGTCGTCTAGTCATCGCAGATGAATAGTTCATCTCTGATCGCTAGCCGAACGAGAGCGTTCAGAAGATGAGTGAAATCTTGTGGAAACGTCGTCCTAGTTTACAGCACACACGGCCTAAAACCCGGGGGTATTATTTAACATATGGAATTATATATATATTATATATTATATATTATATATTATATATTATATATTATATATTATATATTATATATTATATATTATATATTATATATTATATATTATATATTATATATTATATATTATATATTATATATTATATATTATATATTATATATTATATATTATATATTATATATTATATATTATATATTATATATTATATATTATATATTATATATTATATATTATATATTATATATTATATATTATATATTATATATTATATATTATATATTATATATTATATATTATATATTATATATTATATATTATATATTATATATTATATATTATATATTATATATTATATATTATATATTATATATTATATATTATATATGTAGCGTATGCGGGTAAAGGATGTCTTGTTATTCTCTCGGGTTTTGTCCCGCGTTTGGCGTTGGTTCATAGACAATCGAAATCGCGACCTCGATATACACTACCGCTCAAAAGTGTTTAGGCACCCCTGTTTTCATGGATTATTCATATAGTATTATGTTTACCAAAAAAACATTATAATAAAATGAAATACGTATTTAAAATGTAGTTCAGTAAGATAAACACCCCTTATATCGCATAAGGTCTACTATCATTTACCTGCACTAGGTCGGATTACCATAAACTGTTTATTGCGGTGCAATTACAATTAGTACGGAAACACGTGCGTTTAAAATAGCTTACCATTAAAGTGGCATAAGTAATCGACAAATTGCCAAAAAAATGAAAATACACCACGAACCGTAGCGTGGTGAACTTTCATTTTTATAACGTAAAAAAATATCGGGAAACTGGCAGTTTTCTTAATAAAAGACGGAGTGGAAGGCCAAAAGCGACAACATCTGCAGATGATCGCAGGTAATAGTGGTTACCTGCAAGTTAAATTAACATCCCCGAAAATCACCGCAGAATTAAATGTTGGTCACCAAAAACTAGTCAGTGTTTCTACAGTCAAACGTGGCCTACAGAAAGCCGGGCTCCATGGACGTATTGCGATGAAAAAGCCATTACTACGCAAACAAGACAAGCAAAAGCGAGTTAAATGGGCTCGTGAACACCAGCACTGGACCATAGAAGAGTGGAACAACGTCCTATGGACGGATGAGTCCAAATTTGAGCTGTTCGGAACCCGAAGACGCATATTCGTAAGAAGATCTGTGGGTGAACGTGCCAGAAAAGAGTGTATTGTTGCTACCGTGGAGCATGGTGGAGGTTCTATCATCATTTGGGGCTGTTTTGCTGGCGCTAGTGTAGGAGCCATTGTGAAAATTGATGGTATATTAAAAAAAGAAGGTTACCGCGAAATTTTGGAGAACCACGCAGTACCTTCCGGAATTCGACTTTTGGATCAAAATTTTATCTTCCAGCAAGATAACGAACCAAAACATTCCTCTAAATTATGTAAAGACTATTTACGCCATTTATAAGAGGAAGGAACTCTCAAAATTATGGAATGGCCTCCCTAGAGCCCCGACTTGAATCCAATCGAGTTACTATGGGAAGAACTAGATCGGGAAGTACGGAAACCGGCTCCGACATCCGCTACTGACGTGTGGAACAAATTGCAATCGAGTTGGACCTCAATAACACAAGAAACTCTGGCAAAACTTATTGCGAGAATGCCTCGATTGTGTGCTGCAATTATTAAATCAAGAGGAGCTCACATAGATGAAAGCAAAATTTAAATTAAACGTTTTAATTTTCACATTTATTTAATATATCTCTATTCATGTACGTATATTTGTACATAAAAAATAAATATTATTAACATATTTGCTGAGTTTTTATACATTTTTGCTGTCAGTGAGAGTGCCTAAACACTTTTGAGCGGTAGTGTATATTTCAATCACACATGGAACACTGCCTGCCTTCCAGTTGTGGGATGAACCTAAATTTCAAAGAAACATCTGCCATGTTAAATTATAATGTAAATCGTTTGTGCAGTATTGTAGTCGTTCTTTTTTGCTGTTATGACGTGCAACACGCATTATAAAGGTTCTTTTTTCATTTGATCGGGCGGGAAGATCTTTATCAATTTACATTAGCGTACTTTATCCTAGTTCCAAATGAATTAAAAGCTTTCACTAAAATTATAGGTTTTTTTTGGTCGCGAAAACGCGTTGTGACATCTCCGCGCGACGCCTTTCTAACGAAATTTTTACATTAAATACTTTTCAGTTAAATTCCGCCAGACAATTAAAAATCTCCAACGTTAAGCTTGCAATAATTTTAATAACCTTACGCATTAAGCGAAACACAGCGCAAAGAGGAAATTCCAACCATTAGCAGTCGCAAGTATTCACTCGGAAAACTGGAAATCAACCCCCCGCATCGTTCACGAACGATGCGGCTTTTCATTTCAATTTTCCGCTGTTCTCATTAACAATTGTATCATTAGTGCCTAGATATCAATGTCCTCCATTTCTCATCTCCCTATCTTATCTACTCTATCTCTCTCTCATTTTTCTTCCCTCCCAATTGCGCCGGCATCGGCTCTAAATACTAAACTAACAAGGGGAAGGCAGCGATGGAGACGAATCAATTATATTAAGTATAAGAAAAGTTTAGCTTCGGTGTTGTTCTTGCGATGAGAATTCTTTTGATTCTCCGAGTTCTTCCTTTATTGGGGGGAAAATTTTCTCTCCCCGTGGAAATTTCTTCTTTCGGAATTGTTTCACTTAAGTTGCCTGTAGTCTTTACCCGAGGAAGGGATAATTGGGACTCGGTTGGACCGAAGTTCCTCCGATTTGGCCCGGTGAATGAAGTCAGTGGGACAAAGATAATGGCTTTATAGGATTTTGAGCGAAATAATTTCCAATTCAATAACGAAACTCCGTCAGAAAGAACGATAGGAATAATTTGAATTAGATAGATTTATAATTGTATTGATTAAGCTAAGGACGTGGAATTTTATTGTTTGCTGTGGAGAATGCAATATAAGAATTCAAAAGTTGAATTTTTGTTTATTTCTGACGTTCGAAAGAGTAAACCAGTTACACAAATTAATCTCCATCTTTACTTAATGTGAATCCAAAGTTTCAGTGTGATACGTGCGGTGTTATAGTTATAAACTATCAAAGTTACCAAATTAGTTAAAAATTTTTTTTTATAATTTTCGAAGAATATTGTCTCAATAAGAATGCACCGCCGAGTTGGTTTCTGCTTTTGGCAATGAAGCGCCACATCAGTCAACAATTTCTCATTGGTATGAAGAATTCAAACGTGAATGAATTAGACTTGGCGACGATCTAAGAGTAGATGTACCAAAGACAACAGTCACTCAAGAAAACGTCGATGCTGAGCAGATGATCATCAACAAACATTGGTATGTGATATGAAGACTTTAATTCAAAGTATTTGGCTGATGAGTTGTGCGTAAAAGAGTTAGTTTTCCATTGGATACCGCATCTGTTGAGCGAAGGACACAAAGCAGCTGCGCTGAATTGGTCTCTAAAGATTTTAGACCGCTCAAAGCCAGAAACTCTAAAACATCTGTATATAACATCGTCAGTGGTGATGAATCTTGTATTTACACATACGAGCCAGAATATAAATGCCAGTTGGGTATTCCAAGGTGAAGAAAAGCCCATAAAAGTCATATGTTCTCGTGGAGTCGCCAAAAAGATGCTCACGACATTTGTCTCGAATGCAAATCATGTAGCTATAATTCTTCTACAAGGTCAAAGAACTGTTAGTGATGATTGTTGGTTAACAACCATTTGCTTGCCGCAAGTCATCAATGAGCTTGGAGAAACCAGTCCCGAACGGCGAATCATCATCTTTCACCAAAATAATTCACACCTCATGCGAGACAATTAAATTTTTAACGCAGCAAAACGTCAAAGTATTAAATCATCCTCCGTACAGTCCGGACCTAAGTTCCAACGCTTTCTTTACCTTCACGAAAAGCAAAATCACACTGCTTGGTCATAGGTTCCAGTCGTCAAAAGGAATAGTCGATCTTCGTGGAGAACACTTCGGTAAAAACAATAAAGCCTTCAATATCTATCTGCTGTTTTATGCCACCTCTATATGCAAAACTTAAAAGACAACAACTGAAGACAACTGTACAGAAGCATTTAGTTAGTGCGACAAAGGCAAAGAAAGCAAAACGAAGGTTATTTTTTAATTCTCTCTTTCTGATTTTCAATTGGTAATATCTCAAAAAATGAGATGAGTATTTAAAACGAGATTAAAGCAATCGGAGTCAGGGAGTATGAATTTGATAGAGAAACCAGTTAAACCAAAACTTTCGATTGCTTGAGGAACGCCATCTCATGATAACCTATCAGTTTCGCATATGGACATACGTATTATACACTTTAGATAAAGGAGGAATTGATGTGACCGCAATGTGAATGCAATATTGGCTGTACCAACAAACGAGTGGAATAACTGCTTCCGGAATTGGTTCGAGCACATGAAAAAGTGTATTAATCTTCATGGAGAATACTTCGAAAAACAATAAAGTCTTTAAAAACTATTCGATTCTAACTCTATATGCAATACTTAAAAGACAACCCTTGTATACTGTCACTAGTAGAATACGTAGCCCTGAAATAATATTTACATAACTCGAGAAAAGTTAAGGAATAACCCCGCTATCTATGCCAGGAACATCCAGAGACGCAGATTTTCCAGATTAAGATGAATTAACAACAATACTCCTTCTAGAGATCGGCATATCAATTAAATTATTCTAATGCAATTTCCCTTGGCTTTTAAATAATAAAGTAATTTCCTAGTTACCTTACCATGGTTAAAATTTAATTTAATTAGTTTGTGAAATTAAAGTCTAACGAACAGGAGCTGTAGGTTCAAATCCTACCGGAATACTGAAATTTTTAATTTTACAAACTAATTA
This sequence comes from Trypoxylus dichotomus, assembly GCA_023509865.1. NCBI lineage: Eukaryota > Metazoa > Arthropoda > Insecta > Coleoptera > Scarabaeidae > Trypoxylus > Trypoxylus dichotomus. The sequence continues at coordinate 14,375,988 of CM042078.1, forward strand.
AATTAAATTTTAACGTTGGTAGTACCAAGGAGCTTAAATTATTATGTATATATGTATATATTTGTATAATAGATTTTACAATTCAGTTATAGGACAACAATAGATAACAAAGGAGACACACATATGCATGTGCAAGGGACTAATTCTAAAGCTAACGATATTAATAATTATAAGTAATAAACTAGATACCGATAATGAAAGTTGGCGCTGCATTTTTTAATAGCGCAATATTAGTTGAAGCATCAGATAACGAAGTATAGCTCGTGCATATTCAATACATAGGTGATTGCATCATAATATTAATAGTAGGCTTTGCGGAATAAAATACATGTGCTCCTCTGAATAGTGGAGGACGAAGAGCAAAGCTAATACCGTCAAACATGTACCATAATACCATAAAATTTTGAATATTCTAATTTTACTGATTATATTTACAATTTGCGCTACGTATATAACATTTTTGTGGACTAAAGCAGGATCATGATAAAATTAATAGGAAAAGAGTTTAAACTGTTCCCAATTAAGAAATAACTAACTTCAGCGAAATTACAACTAGTGGTAAAATAGTTGTTTCCACGACATCATGTCCTCTCTTTCTTTTCCATACACATTGAAATAAGGTACGAAATATAAATAGTCTGCTTACGGGAACAAGTTTTGAGGTATTTTCAAGTGGTTCAATTTAAACATATTAACTTTTTCCATTTCAGAAAATGAGTCGTTAAAACTTACTAAGAAAATATGTTACAAAAATTTATATGAGTAAACTAGGAACAGAACCTTGGCGGTATGCCAGAAAAATTAATTGACTTGAAAGATCTACATGACACAATTTCTAAATTTAAATTGAGTTGCACTATCCATTACAGCTCTTGGCAAGTGCGAAATTGGACATAAATCTTTTAAAATGGTCCATGTGGGTAGTAAATCTTGACCTACTAGCCTTTTACTCCGTAGAATACACGCTTTAATATAATAGATTGCGCAAGAATTTATCTTTTGAAATATTTCCTCAATTTTATCAAAACAACGACGATAATAGAATTAAAGAGAATTCGGAGGCTCCGAATAGCAAACCACCTTTTGTGCTGTTAAGGCAAAGTCACAATATAAAGGATGATTTGAGCAATTTATCAATTATAATTGGATAGATTGAAATAAGTTAGAATTACTGATGTCTTCTGAGTGATATATTCAATCCTAAAATACAGTGTTTACAGGGATTTTTCCAAGCCGAGCCCAATTAATAACCTAATGATTTCTTTTTTAAAGTAAAAACTCTAAAAGTGTAAATATTGTAAAAATTGAACTACTAAAACTTCTTCAACGTAGTAAAACTGTAATGTCTTTTACATTGCACAAAGCATAACAAATTCGTGATAATTCACCACATAAAAACATATGTTTCGACAAATTAATAACTTCATTAATCAATACTTCGAATAACTTTGTTATCTGTGCAAATTTAATAAGTTGATTGTTTGGGTAGAAATCGGAAATGTTACACCTTTTTTCTGTATAAGAGAATAATTAATAATTTATTGTGAGTCATCTAATTTTGAAAGTTAATAAAAATGTTATTTGCTTGCTGAATCGTTCACTAAGATTAGAATAATAACGTTATATTATCAGCATATGATATTGCTTTGGAATATAATGAAGCTCGCAAGTCATTTATACAAATTAAAAACTAAAGTTGGTACAACAATGAACATAGAGGAACCTCTCTGGCCATACTGAATCTGGCTGTCACGTATTATCTTTGCTGCCGCATATTATCTCTGCTGAAATTTTGTTAAATTGGATCTAAACCATTCGTGCTATACTATTATAACATACACAATAAAATCGAATGGCCAATACAAGCGAAGTTTCTCGATAGATTGGTCAGTATTGGCCATATAAGGTTTGCTAAAATCCAAAGATCTAGGAATGCTATCAATTACGTTATATAAATAGTAGGTTGGACTCGAATAAAACTGTTGAATAATGAGCTAAATTTAACTAACATTTTTTTGTTCATAATTATTTCAATTACTTTAGTAAAAGGTAGGTAACATAATAAAAGTAATTATGTTCTTTTCTTTAGCTGTACACTAGCAATGTTTAAACAGGACTGAGAAATTCTTGTTCGAAAGGGAAAATTAATTAAGTTAATGGAAGGATATTATGTTATGTCGAGTTCTTTTATAATAAATGAATTAACTCCATCATGTCCAAAAGTACGTGACACTATAAATAAATAAGTTCATTCCCTTTGGAACGACTTGGTTTTCGAAAAAATTTTTAGATCTTTCTATCAATTTTAAGTTTAATTTTTGCTTTAATTTGGTAGATTATGATGCCATCACAAATTATATCGATAAAAGTATGTCATGGAATTTGAAAATGTATGTCATAGCTTATTTCTTTTTTTTTGATATAATTCCGATGGATTAAGTGTCACTATTATGAATATTTGACACATATTTTCTCTTTACAAATATTAGTGTCAGTGTGGCACTTAATCTATCAAAATTATATCAGGAAAATGAAATAAGCTATGACATACATTTTGAAACTCCGTGGCATAATTTTATCAATATAATATTTTGCTCATTCAGTGTAAGAACGGGATTCCCAGGACTCGTCATTTAGAAATCAAGAACCAAATGGCATTTCAAAAAGTATGTATATGCATATATTCATACTATGCACACTGCAGAATTACAGAATAAATTAATGGAATTTGAAGCAACTCGTTTTTCGAGGAAATGTTCAGATCAATTTTATTCCTCAAAAACATGCATTTTTGTATCAATTTCAAGTTTCTCCCATTTGTAGTTTTCAAGTAAGGACGTTATCGAAATTTTTTTCAATGACAACTTCCGATTTTTTTTTGATTTTGATAAATTATAATACCATCAAAATTTTAATACGTGACATGACCAAATTTTCCAATAAATGTTTTTATCAATAACAAAACGCAAAGATAAATGCTGTTATTCAGGATGTGAACGATGGTTTCCTTTAAATAAAAGGTTCTGATAGGTGGATCGGTAGGTGAGGACCAATAGAATGGGCCTCCATGTCCTTAGATTTTACGTCCGTTGATTTTTTCTTCTAGCGGTATTTGAAATAAAAATCTATGTTCACAGACCACAAAATGTAGAAGATTTAAAAAAATAGAGTTAGATATGAAATGAGTAGAAATTCCCAATATCCATAGATTTCCTTATTGTCAAAAGACCAGTGGTTGGCATTTAATATACATAACATTTGATTTAAAGGAAACAATCATTTCATTTCTTGAATAAAAGCATGTATTTTTGCTCTTTCTTATTACTAAAATTTAGATTTTTCATTCTTTAAATGACTTTCAACCTAAAATTTTGATAGTACCATTTAAATAACAGAAAGTTATCATTCAAAAAGTTCCCGATAATATTTTTACTTGAAGACCAGTAGTGAGACTTTAAATTGTATGCAAAAGAGTTAATGTTTAAAAACAAATTGGTGTGTCTGATTATTGCTTCAAATTTAATGAATTTACTTCAGAATTCTTCCGCGCACAATATGTAAATGACGTCCAGAACTGTATAAAAAGAAAGAAACAAATCTGCTATAACACAACAGTGAGTAGCAGCAACGAGAGCAATTTACAAAAGAATTGCCGAATTATAACAAGAGAAGGTAATATCGTTTTGTTGCGAGCTAAAAAGTATGCAAGGCGCAGTAAGTTGTTCAAGTAAACAGCACTTTAGCAACTGTCTGTGCGTGTGTGTGTAAAAGTCTAAAGTTTTTATTAGAAAACGCGAAGAATTTTATTTTTACCTTTTCGCTGTAGAATCGAAATTTTTCATTTCTACGTTATTAGGAGTAACACAAAGAATGCACAGCAAGACAAAAGATAGAACGAATATATAAATTTGCATTTATAACTTTGTGTAAAGTCTACGAAAGTTTTCGTGTAGATAATTTGATTTTCTGGAAATACAATTCCATGTTCCCTCTGCGGAGATTATAATATATTATAGATTATAGTACATCATAGCAACACAGACACAACAGCAAACAGTCATGCAAAGTAACGATTATATTCAAACAGAAAAAAAGTAGAAGAAATTTCGTTTCACTTTTAAGAAGAACACCATCAAATAGTATAGTACATACACAAATAACTATAATACACAACAAGAGATAAAGAGATACCAAAAAAGAGAACAATCAAAGCGCATCAACCACATTTACGAAAGAATAAAACACAGAACAAAAATAGAACGGAAAATAAAATCGGAAAGAACATTTAGATATATTATTTTTAGTAAGTACCAAAAAAAACTCCTCAGCCGTAATCGCCTATAAAGTATACACCAAGATATACTTTACTCTCTTTCATCATCAGCCATCATCAGGTTACATGAAAACAGCACGCAGGTCTCAAGTCATCTCTCTAGCAGATTTTGTGAGGAACACGATTTCAGCTTACCTAGAATGTTCATACCTCTACAGCGGCACACTAGATGTCAGACTGGTTCTCGGATCGCTTGTGTTTTGTTCCGCACTGCGTGTTACGTCACCGCGTCCCCACCACGACGACGCGACTAGTAGTGTGGATGCATGACGGCCGCCGTATAGTGCCGGTGGGGGCGGTGGAGACGGTGGTGGGGAGGGCGGGTACAGCTTTCATCGAGGACGCAGCGGCGGCGGCGGCGCGGGGGGGATAGGCGGGAACGGACGTTGCGTTTCGCCCCCCCACCACGCTTCGAAAACGAAGTGCAACGCTTCGCGACGTATTCGGAATTGCGAGAATAAGGGTGTACCGGGGCGAGGGGGGTGGTGGAGCGCGATTGTGGCGTGTGTATGGGGAAAGGATGGGAGGGAGGTGGTCGCGACTAGGATAGCGGGTAAAGGGGCTATTCTCTCTATGGGGCACGTACTATTACGCTTAACCGCGTTCTTTTCTTTGTTCTTCTTCTTCTTCTGGTTCTGGTCTTGTTCGCTCGTTCGTCGGATCTAGTTGGCGCATATACTTGCGTTTTGCTTTCTTTTTTTTTCCAGTTCGATCTTTGCATTGGTCGCTTGACGAGTGGCAATCGAAATTTTGCACTTCCTCGAGAAGTCGAGGGAAAGACGATGCATTCCGTTGCGGGGTAAGATAAAGGAAACGAGGTGGGAGGTTAACTTTGGATGGCGTGATGATTGAGCGTACTATTTATGAAATAAGCACCATAGTGATTATTTTTAAATAATGGCAATGCAATTGGAAGGAACGATTTTTTTTCGATATTGTGTAATTGCTTTGAATGTCAGCTTTCCCGATAAAAGGGATTTTTAAATTTGTCCAAAGTAAATATTCCCAGAAGTTAAAAACAGAAAACGGATCCATTAATACACTTTTTGGCATGCCAAAAACTATATTATACAAATTGTACTATATACGTGCGTACTACTTTGCTACAGATGACTAGTTAATTTTTTTAAATCAGAAAATTGTAATACGACATGCATTACTAAGGATATCATTAGGATTATAGGATATCATATTACACGTAACACAGACAGCTCGGAAAATTAGAGAATAAAGATCGTATAGTACCGAGTTGAAGAAGAATATTTTATTTATTGAAATAAATAGCGTTCGTGTATTTTTTGTCTATGCAATATTGGTGGAGGTGCCGGTATAAAAGATAATAAAAACCCTTTTTAAATAGACCACTGTGCTGATATTTGAACAATACTAATTAAGCGTGTCGCTTCTGAAAATCTACCGCAAAATATACTACCTAGTCGCGCAAATCTCATCTTACATTGATTTATTTAAGAAAAAATAAGTATTCACACGACATTCAAGCTTTCAAATTTAAAATAGTAAAATTTACTCTGTACTTCGCAAATTATTTATTAATCTGGATGTACAGTGGTGGTCTTAATTAATGTCCTCCTCCCCTATCATAGAAAGAATATCAAAATTACTTTCCCTGTGATAGCGCACACAGTTCGGGTTCTATCGGCTACTATAGGTGTAAACCTTATTTATCTTTTTCTATCTGGTAACTCTCGAAGCCAATGTATTAATTCAACATTAAAAATTTTATGGGCAATTATAATAAATATTTATATTGTGCGTAAAGTATATTATTTCTTGTTTAGACCGTTTACAAATATAGCTCACGAAACATTCGTAGATGTAAATGTAATGATTTTATGAAATGAATAAATATAAATTGAAAGGGAATATATATACACTCAGCGAAATTTCCATAGTTCTATATGAAGGTTTGAACAGAATATTTGGTTTACTTAATATCATCGGCAAATGCATCAAACTTAATGCTGAACTACAAAGAAACACAAATACAAGATAAAATAACAATTAAAAAGATGTATTATATTTTACATAGAGAATAGTTACAATAATAGTAACTCGATACAGCGAAATTTCTATAAAACACAAAATTAAATACATGAAAAAACTATAATTCTTTCTAAACTTAGTAGTGGGTGTTACATCCTCTATTCGAAATAACTTCAAACATCCAGGTTTTCATACTGTCTATCAATTTGCTCAATGTTAAAATAGCAATATCATTCCAACACTTCATTATCGAAGATTTTAGTTCTTTAATGCTGTCATATTGTTCATTACTTATTGGTATGTACCTCTTTTCGATGGGATTCTGATCGGGTAAGCGAGCTAGCCATTGTGTATATATATAATTAAAGTTATTTTCTCGTGCATTTGTCTTTCCTTGTAGTTCAACATTATCTACGATGCATAATTTGCTGAAATTATTAAGAAAACCAAATATCCTGTTCAAAAGTTCATACGGAACTATAGAAATTTCGCTGAGATTAATTTGTACTTGTAGATGATATCAGTTTATAGTTAAATAATTCCGCGAAAGACTTTTTTGGTCAATTGAATCTCCTTCATTCGATAATTAAGGGTTTCGGTACTGTAATTAAAAGACCGTAAGTATAATAGTGCAACTAAAGATTATACAATTTGAAGTTAGTAGTTATTATTCTTGTAAACAGTGAATATCACCAATACAATAGTCTAGAATTCGATGGGTCGAGGGAAGCATTTCTAGGAAACAAAGATTCAATGCTTTTATCTCAAATAAATTATATTATTGAATAAATATTATTAATTTCATTGTTTTAAGAGTATTTTATTAAATATAGCACTACAGTTTCTTTTTAAGGTAACTCTTCCCATATTTACAGATTATTTATTAGGGTGAGTAAATAACTTTGACTGGTAGTAGACGATAATAAGCTTTTATATGTGCTCTCCAAATAAGATTTATACCTGCAACAGAAGCCCAAGAACTGTCTGCGAAATCACCACTATACATTTTGTATACTAAACATATATTATCAGTATATATACAAGAATGTCCTCACATACTGGAGAAGATATTTTATGTGTGACTGTACAAAGTGATTATAAAGTAACTAGGGAATAGACTAGTTATGTAAAAATATATTGATTTTAAGAAAAAACAAACGGGTTTTAAAAAATATTTAAACTGTAAGAGCTTAAGTGGTAATGGAGACGTTGTACCGACCAGACGTTTTTAGAATATGTGTTACTGAAGAAGACACTCAGAGATACCAGACACAAGCCCCCAGAATCCTTGATAAAGTGATATAGAAACAAAGGAAGCTATAGAAATCAAAATAGCTGCTGTAGTCAAATCATTAAATGAAAAGAGCATTATGTACACTAAAGCCTATAAGGTCGTGATAGACATAGAGAAATTTATTTAAAAGACTGAAACCAAATCTAAAATAAATGTAACATTATTTTATATAAAGAGAATAAAGGGTAATTAAAATCAAATAACCCCAAATCGCAATAGTCACACAAATTACGAACTTTAAATCATTCGATAGTTTCTAACTCACCCATATATGAACTTGGAAAACTGTTAGTTGATGAATTCAAACACCTAAGGTATCAAACGAACTTCTCCATCTAACTAATTTCAAAATTAGATAAAGTCCGTTTAGAACCAAATGATAAACTTATATCATTTGATGTAATATAACTACTTCCGAACATTCCCTTAGATATTACGTTTAACGTGCTCAGTTGCTATTAGAGCTCAATTTAATCCTTTCAGACAAAATTTAAGGATATATTAAATTAATGGAAGTATGCATGGATCAAAATACGTTCTCGGTTAATAATAAATTCTACAAGCAAACTTTTGTTACTATCATGGGAAATCCACTGTCATGCCTAACCAATTCATTATTCAACATTTCCTACATTAGAGTTCATAAATTCATTATGTCTTTCCATAAAATTTATTTTCGAATTAAAATATGAGAGATTATTTTCATTTCTAGACTTGAATATAAAAAAAAACTGAAAGATTTTAGTATCTTTAGAAAAAGAATACAACCAGATAATTTACATAAATAGAGAAACATGTACGTTCCATAAATACAAGGGAATCACATTTTATTTTCTAATCAACAGACTTTTGCTAATTCCAACACAACTTGAGTGCATTTCTTAAAGCTAAACAAATGGTTTTGACAAAATAAGAAAATTAATATCCTCAGGTACTGTACCTCAAGAAGCTTCCAATAAGACTAAGAATATTGTAAAATCATTTTCAATCAAATTTGTCAAAACAATATTACATCCCCTTTTAGAAAATGTAATTCGATTTCAGCTTTTTCGAACAATGAAATACCACAACTCCGTTTAAAATATAAAAGAGGAAGCTAATGAAAATCTAGAAAACCAAGGCATATATATATATATATATATTCTATATATATAGAATAAAATGCAGTTCGTGCCCAAAATCCTTCTAATGCAACCAAAAAGCATCGCTGAAAATAGATTTAGGGAGCATTTAACATTTAGAAAATCACAATTTTTACATATCAGTAATAGCTCTACACTACAGTGATACAGAACGTCGCTTTGATATCCAAAACGTAGAATTATTAAGGAGGAGTAATAGAAAAAGCTTAGATATGTTTTAAGCAGTAGAAATGGGAAAAATATTATCTTTTAAACGCAGATATCCCGTCTCTAAACAACAAGTTATTAAGTGTTACCCTTAATAGAATAAACTTTACTTTAGAAGGCTAAACACATTTATTAAAAAACATCCGGGCTTTACAGTCTGGCCTACATTCCCACCAAAGCTTTCACAGTCTGAATCTTCAGTTTTTAAAAACTGTCCGTTCCTTCTTTTATTAGTAGCTTTACCGGCAGAATTATTACATTTTTACAGAGTTAGTTTACCCTGTAGTTGTTTTACTATCACTTTATACTATCTACACGTATCTACAGACGGTATATGCTTAGCAGACGAAACATGCATGTATCTACATAGATCAATAAATAATTTGTGAAATACAGAGTGAATTTTATCATTTTGAATTTCAAATAGTTTTTGCAAGTGCTCAAAATTTTAGTTATTCAATCTTTCAACCAATCACCTTTTAATAAATATGTAAAAAAATAAATCGTATATTTAACAGACAACATAGAAGAAGGATTGCTGCCTGTTAAATAACAAATAAAGAACATATTTAGTAATATTTAAACTACATTTGATAGATGTAGTATATCTCTCCATCATTTGCTTCTTGGTTTATTAATAAGTCAATAGCATTTTAAAAATAAATTCATATACGTTACGGTAAAAATGTGTCCGTGAATTCACAGAAAGTCCACATTTACTTAGCTGAAACATGACTTTCATGGAATAGGTAGATTTCATATTTTCTTAATGCAGTAGCTGAAAATGCCACTTAAATTACTTAAAACATGTAAAGGAACTTAGGTCAATAAGGCAAGTCGGTGAAACCCTGCACTAGAGGAATTTATGATATTAATTAAGCGGCTCGTCCTTTAAATTAAATTAAAAATGTTTGTAACCTGGAAACCAAAATTCTTTAAAAGAAAATAAATAGAGCGGAATTCCACAGCAACATTATGTTCAGCTGTATTAGTTATTACACATTTATTGCTTATTGTCATCACGAAAATTTGCTTTACGTAATTTCTAACATGGGCATGTTGTTTTTAAATATGAAATTTTCTAATTATAATATGTGTGTGCGTGCAACATCTATATAATAAATGTTTACATTAGGTATATATTTTTTTTGCAATATAATGTATCACAGGAACTTATAATTCGTACTCCATTGTCAATTAAAAGACTTTTTCTTTAAAATAAGTTTAAAATGTTTGTATACGTACAATTAATTTAATAAATATGTATATTTTCTATATTGAATCTATCACAAAGAAATTGTTACGTATAAAACAAATAAAAACCTTCCAAAAAGCTATCAAAAAAGAGAGGCAGTCTAACGATACATCTTTTCCGATAAGAAATACGTTAAGAGAAAACTCTAATCAAAATTGAGCATATTGAATGGTATGTGTAAACACAATATACGTTGAGAAAACACAAATAGAATGAAGAATTGTGCAGATTTTCTAATTTTGATTTTACCAACAAACGAATGGTTGGTTGGTTCGAGAGCATACAAAAGTGCATTAATCTTCGTAGAGAATACTTAAATAATAAAGTCCTATATCTGCTGTTCATATGCAAAACTTAACAGAAAGCTCTCGTATACAGCACTTTAATAACTGGTCACTACTATGCGCTATAAGTGTCAGAGGAAGTAATAGTGCCATAGCAAAGTTTCATAGTGTTAAAAAAAAGATTTTGTCCGATTAAAACAAACGTGCACTGTTACTATATCTAGAGATTCGTTAACATAATTGAGACGATTAGTTTCACTATTAATTATGCCAATCACTAGATGTCGAATGGTCATCTTCCTCATACACGATACTTTTCTCAACACAGAGGGCATCGTTAGTGTAAATAACTGTAAAAACGGACCTAACATTAATCTTTAATCAGGTTTAGGCTACTTGCTAACGCTGCTCGTTATATCATACGAGTAGGTAGTTATTATTTCCATTATTTTAGCATTACTTACTTGTTTTTGTTTGAATTATTACGATGTTGCGAATATCTCCGATACATCGTCCAAACTAGCAGTTCTACCAATCAATATTCCTATGATCCGCTATTTCCGCATAAATAAGTAAACTGTAAACAGTCAATAGCAGAGAAACAAATACGATATGCGCTATATCGTAGTACGGTGTATATTTATAAATAGAAGCAAAACAAGGTATCCTCTTGTTTTCCGAATTAATTACCGTACAACGTGGGACAAATACGGTAGCCGAGAGGTAATCTAATTATCGCTAATTGATAAATGAATTAGTTGCTTAATACTCGGTGCGTGGACATACATAAACCCTAATTAATGTTTGACAAAAATATCTGATGTCATGGACAATTTAAAAGGGTACAACTATATAGGATTATCGGTATTAATGCAATATATCCATCATTTGAAACTAGTTAATAAATAATAATAGCAATAATAAATATAGGATGTTTTCCGTAATATTTTACTACATATAGTGTCACTCAAAAAAGTTGAACGTTCAAAATAAGTTTCTAAATGTTATTATTAAGGCTGCAGAAACAAGTGCTTTCGCAGTAGCACTATTTTAACTTGATTGTATTGTTGATATAGAGTAACGAAAAAATTCACTGTAGTATTATTTCATTAGCATGCCAGTGTTGGCGCAGTCTTAGTTTTCAGTTAAACTTTTGTCTATACGGGCTATAGTTTGGAAATCGGGATTCTCCTTTATAACCGCACACAATTTATCGGTTGTTAATCTAATCAAAATTGTTCAATTCGAGCATGGATTCGATATCAGAAATCAGCCGCTGACTTACTGAAGTTGTTCGGGCTTCTTGCGGATTTAAATTTAAGATACAATGTTTAGTAATCTGTAAAAATTTCTCATAATATAAAACAGTTTTAAGCCACGTTCACCGTCTCGTCAATACCGGTGGCTGCGGAATACCCGGAGAAACCTGTTTAAACTCGCGAATGCGTTTTTGAGCTTTCATAAAAACATTTTTGGTAGAAACTATAAGTTGATCTACTTTTGGATAACTGTTTCTAATAAATTCAGCTACAAGGTGACATGTATGGAGCAACCAGGTTATATGAAGCAATTGAGGACAAGATTGCTTTAGTAATTTTTCCAGCTTTAGCCATGCTCGAGCCCCCATTTATAACCAATGGGGGTTCGAAGTTTCTACACATACTAACCATACGAGTACGAATCCCGACTTCGGGTGTGTCCGATGAGCATGCATTCATTCCTGCAGGGTTAATTATTACTGTACGAATAATAACGTATACAAGTACCAGAATCTTTAGATGTTCATCATGTTTTGGGATCATCGTAGAGATAATGAAAGGGAACTTTAAATATAATATGTAGAACGAGGAGTGTACTATACTTATGTACTATATCCATAGCGGGCATATTGTATTCAAATTGAGATTAATTTCAGATGGAAAACTGATGTAAAATAGTTAATCGAACTTATTATCTTGTCTAATTCAGAATGTCAAATAATTTCTTTATAAATGTATTTCTCTTTCGCTCAGACAATTTTAAATTATAATCCAATTTTATAGGAAGGTTAAATAAAGCTTTAGTTGTATAAAGAGATATAATAGAATCATGCAAATCTATATTTGATAATAATAAGCTTTATTGCCAAACAGATTAACATCCAATTATATATGAGAATAGAAGATATGTCAATACAAAACGTGTGAAAACAACAAAAAAAAAGAAAAAGTGATTACAAAAATTCACTATAGTGAAGAGCAGTTACCTTTTTTATTGTGTCCATGGAATCGTCAAAGATATCAATCACACTGTGAGGAAAGGAGATTGAAGTGCCAACAACGTAACTAGGTGACCTTAGCAAAACATTCATATGACGAAAGGGTAGATAATGGTACCGTTACACTATTTCGAGAGGAAAATTATGCCTCTAACAGATATTTGTGAGACATATAGTAAGGGGGCCATACCACAGACGGATATTCCAAACGGAATCTGATGAGAACATAATGCACTTGGAAAATTGTCTGCAGTTATGTAAAAGGAAGCCAAGAGATATTCTAGCACTCCGCGATATGTTAAAAATATGTTGAACAAAGGTAAGTTATGTATTAAAAAAAATCCCAAGTCCTTAACCAGTTGGGCATGTTCAACAAGCACTTGATCAAGCTGTTAGTGGAAGGTAATGGTCATATATCGGCGAGTGAAGGAAATCATTTTGCATTTGTTGATATTAAGTGTTAGATTATTTAATGTACACCATCTAGATATGTTTACAATCCTCAAGGCTAGACACTTCACAGAACAATTTCAAATCATGAGCGAACATTGATTGAAACAATTGTGTCAGAGATTCAATAAATCAAAAAGACATCAATTTAAAGGGATTGAAAGAATGATCAAGGCAATCGAAAGCTTTAGCAAAAGCAGTACATATCGAACATCAACATGAGTACGTTAGTCTAGGGCATGAGACAAGAACAGTGTAGATTGACATACATTAGTTACAGTGGATCGTCTTTAAATAAAGCCATGTTGCTAAAATGCTGTTCTTGGGGCAAGGATAAATAGCAGAGAATAGGCATTGTTCAAAAACTTTGGCAAAACTTGACAGAATAGATATAGGATGATAGTTGGATATATCGGAAGGATTACCAGCTTTGAATATAGGCACAGTGCGAGCAATCTTCCATTTGTTTGGGAACAGCGAGGCTCTCAAGACTAAAGGAGAGATTCTGGACAAAGTATTTATCAACACGTGTTTGCGGTCTTTAATGAAAACTGCTGGAAATGGTGCTCTCCTTATTAATGGAATATACTATACAGGGAGTATAACGAGGAACTTCGGTTAGAAAAACAGAAAAGTATTTTCGTCTTTAGATTTAAAATATCTTCAGAATTGTTCTACTTCTGATTATACCAGAAGCAGATACCAAACAGAGCCAACTAAGGCATTTAATTTCCAGTATGAGTCGTTACTGTGAAGACGTAATTCAAAATGGGAATGGAAATAGATGTTATTAATGTTTTTGTTAAAATTCTTATGTTTTCGTTTGTGTTAGAATCTTGTTATAACTTTCATTTGATAGAAAAAAATAAATATATATCGGTATATCGCTTAGTATTATAATTAATAGTAGTTCCAATAATTTATTTCTTTTTTCATGTTCAAATGTTGCACCTAATATTTTAAATGTTGCGTTAATTTTGCTTCGTAGTGAAGATTTTGCGCTTTTGGTTTCCGTTTTTTATGCAGTAACGTATTCTATATCAAATTTTTAATAAAATGTTATTATTGTTGTTATATTATTACTAATCAAATTTTGTGTAACTTGGAACTACAGTCAAGAGTTTTGTACATCTCTACAATTCTATTTTATTCATCGTTCAATGACTATATCGACATGACGTTACCTAACTATCGCATCAGATCTAATTAAACAGACGTTCTATTATCTCTTTTCTCTCTTCTTTTCCATTGTTCATTCCTGTTCTTAATATTGCCAGTCAAGATCTACTTATCGAGTTCCAAATGTAGACGCATTATATTAAAAGTAAGAGCGGAGCGTAACTAAAGGAAGCATCCACTAATGAGAACGTTCGTAAGAAGATTGAAATAGGCAAGAACACGGAAATCCTATTAGAGGAAGGTTAACTAACGGCAACTAAGGACGATACTGAATTAAAATTGAATCTCGGAGAGATCCTTCTCTATACTAATTATTTTTGGATTGATAAGGGTACAATTAGAGTTGATGTTTTGGTATCGTTGCAAATAGAAATTATAAGGTAATATACTGTAGTTATGTAATATGGTGGAAGGTAGTTTCTTTTCTAGGCAATTTAGGTAAAAATTATTCAGATATAAGTTCAGGATAACAAAAAATTATATTCTGGAACATATAATTTTGAATTTTTATATATTCATGAATTCCTCAATCATAACATACAGGATATACGATCTATAAATTGATTGGTATAACAAAGATTTGCTGATGAAAACTTAGTCGATGTATGTAAGCTTTTTAAGATTTTCGATGACGTTTGATAAAAGATTTAAATAATTTAAAATATCTCAAGAACTGTTGAAGACTATCAATGTTAATCCAAAAAAGGTACCTAAAAATGATCGAAAAAATTTGCACTATGTTCAGAGAAAATGGAACGTCCTATATACTTGAAGATCTAGGCAGAATTTGTCCATGAATTGAATTAATGCGAAGACTAAGGAAGGAATTGTCTTCTACTCATGTACTGGATGCAGTTGATGGTCTGGCAAATTTGCCAGAGAGAGAGAGCAAATATACTTGTGATCAATAGTCTTGGCAACGAGGGAGAAGTTTCAGTGTCGTGCGGAGAACAACGTGGAGGGGTGAAGCGCGCGGCACGCAAAATCGAATACCCGTATCAAAGCGCGCTTATTCGGTATTATTCGACTGGTGGTTATGTGTGCTTGCTAGTACACACACACTTAGAAAATGTCGCATTCAGGTACCGCGTATTTCGAATAAACTAGAAAATGTAATAGCGAGTATGTCGGATTTAAAATAGGAAGGTGATAGAATTAAATGTGCAAAGTGCGACAACTATTTGACGTGCACCAGTAGGTGGAAGTGTAAACGACACCTAAAAAGTGTAAAATACTCTTTGCAATCCGTGAAAAGCGATACAGCGAACAATTAACATTTGACATAGGCGTTTGTTTTATTCTATGTAATGTAGCGTTCACATTACTAGACCAATAAGCATTTGTGTCTTTCTAGAGCAAGTATTCGGATTATATATTATCAAGTCGGACATCGTTAAGAAATTTTATGCCATCTGTTCGTGACTATGTCGAAAGAAGAATTAAAACAGAATGGAAAGGTCAAAAATTGTGGTTATATGTGGACGAAACAACCGATGGTGATATTACGTACAATGGAAGGGTCTGAACCGTCATCCCCTATCTTACTTACTTCCAAAAAAGTTGCAAAATGTATTAGCGATGAAATTTTAAAAGTGGTGTTGAGGGCATTGAACAAATTACAAGTTTCAACAATCCAACTTTTAATGTTTATGAGTGACGGTGCCGATAATATGCTCTCCTTAGGCCGATCACTTAGAGAAGAGAGTGGTAATTTGTTATATGTAATATCTAAAATCCTCGTGTTTTCATAAAGTCTCCATTACATCCTCTGAAAATTGATGTATGGTTAGCGACGTCAAGAAGAAGAATTATTGGACCTATCTTTCTTTTTCTCACCCAAACATTAATGCCAATACGTATCAAAATCTGATTTTAGATCCTCTTATTCAATAATTTCATGATGCAGAATTACAACTTGGCTATTTCTAACAGGATTGTGCATGAGCTCACACTGATCAGAGAACACTAGACTACTTACAACAATTTTTCGGAGACAGTTGATAGGTAGAGACCGCTGGCCTCCTCGATCACCAGATTTGACCCCCTTGGAAGATGTTTGGTTATTTATAAAATAAAATTCATTTAGCCATATCCATACCTTAGAGGAATTACAACGTACAATTGCGGAAGCTACAAATGACGTAAGACCAGAAGTATGGAATGTGTACAAGAGTATGAAACGAACTGCGAATTTGTGTTTAAATTTAGATGGGCAGCATTTTGAACAAACGTTGTAATTTTAAAGTAGTTAAATTGAATTCTAGTTCAATGATTATATGGAAAGTGCATATATTTTATTTTATTTATTTATTATATTTTACGTCTATCTGTAGATGTATTACACTGATTAAAGTTAATTAACGCTAATTAACTTTAATCAGTGTAATATATCTACACATTGACGTAAAATATAATAAATAAATAAAATAAAATACATTAGGGTGACAGAATAAAATAGACACCAGGTAAAGCGGCATAAATATGTAAACAGCTAAATTCTAAGAACGAATTAAGAACTTTCTCTTGTTATTAGGGTAGGGGTAGATGTATCGGAAGGAATTCGTCATAGTTTAGTATCGTTACAACTATGCCTCGCTTACAAGGTACGAGTGATATTAGCGACTTCACCCGGGGTCGCATCGTTGGCCAGAGTGAACGCGGCGCTTTGCAACGTGAAATAAGTAAATTTTTAAATATTCCATTGTCCACAGTTAACCGTGTGATTACACAATTTAAACGGAAGGAATAAACAATAGTGGAGCCGAGACCAGGTCGTGCCGGACCTTCTGGAAGAAGTAAAAGGGTGCTTGTGCGCGAAGTGTTAAGAGAACCGAAGTACAGCGAAAAAGTACAGCTGCGCTTGCGGCAACTTCACAGAAAAGTCAGCGCACCTTTCTGCGATACCTCCGCAGTGTGAGGATGTATAAAAGTGTGGCAAAGAAAAGACCTCTCCTTACGGCGTTTCAAAAACGAAGAATGAAGAGTTTTGGTGGTCTATCATTTTTTCAGACGAAAGCAGATACTGCCAATTCAGTGATAGTGGTCGTACGTGGGTATGGAGACGTTCGTCACAGCAACTGAACGACAAATTTTTGCATCAGACGGTGAGATACGGCGGTGTGAACATCATGGTGTGGGGCGCGATATGGTATGGTGGAAGATCGCAATTAGTGATCTGCGACGGAAATATAAATGCGGCAAAATATATCCAAATATTAACAGAAGGACTACTACCGATATTCGACAACGACATTTTATCTAGAGAAGACGCCAGTTTTATGGAGGATGGAGCATCCTGCCACAAAGCAAGAACAACAACCACATGGAAAGAGAAACAGGGGATTCGGATTTTACCATGGCCAGGCCAATCACCAGACATGATAAAGAATCTTTGGCACATAATCCAGACAAATATGGCGAAACGACCCCGAAAACCCAGCAATAAGGAAGAACTCGTGGCAGGTGTTACAGAAGAGTGGTTAAATATTCCAGAAGACACCATTAATCATTTAATAGATTCTATGCCACGACGACTCGCAGCACTTCACGCAAGTGAAGGTGGATCGACAAAATATTAGTCTAGTTTAAGAATTTTAAAATATTTTGTATATATAACGAGAATAGAATCTCTTTTTAATTAGTAGGTGTCTATTTTATTCTGTCACCCTAGTGTATATGCACTTTGCATATAATCCGGTCTCTACTTATAATAATAATGGCTTACTTTCCATACTTTCACATTTATTTTAGACATTCATCATTCGTGATTAATTGATGCCGTATTTATTTACATCTAAATGAGAAAAAAGATGGTCATTAGAGGAATCGGAGCGTTCTAAAGCGGTGGTCGGGAAAATATGTAATTTCACGACAGAAAGAGCTCATATAGCAAAAAACCCACCGTGGAATTCTAACCCCTCACATCATATAGTAGACGTGTTATATTGATTTAATATGTAAGGGTGTTTTTGGGACTATACGTGGGACTCATAACGCTTATAACGGCGTTAGGAGAGTTACGTGAGAGAATTTATAATATCGGATTAGAGTCAATATGTTGTGGGCTAGTTTTATTTCTTGTACACTGGTGCTCATACAAATACGGATACTAAAATGATACCAACTTTTAACGTACGTATGGAAGTTAGATTTTGTCTAAGGTCCAAATATACAGAGAACAATTTAGATATCTTGCATCAGAATATACATTTATGTTTAATATATTATAAAATTAATGAAGTCTTACTTTTATCATATCAATGTGAACTTGATATACTCGTACTTCAAAATATTTGAAGTAAAGCAAAAAATATTGCAATAAATGTATTTTATATATTGTGGTGGAAAATCTCAGGCTCGTTAAAATTTTTAACTGGGTTCTTTGAATTAAAATTTTGACTTATTTGTTTTGAATTAAGTGAAAATGTTTTCTAAATTAAAATACCAAATGTAAAGTTGAAAAAAACAATATATTGACAAATAAAAAAATCTATATATACCGCTTTTTTACAAAAGAAAATGTTTTTACATAAAACCCAAGGCAATCCCCGACTAGCTAAACTTGAAATATTCTAATTAATTTACGAAACTAAATATGAGATCGAAAGATAGAATTAATTTTGAAGAACTTAAGAAAATTCGACGTCTATAACCTTTGAAATCGTACTCACTGGCTCGGCTTTAAGATGGACTAACTTCCAACGTAAGTGTCCGAACTTCCAAATTTTGTATGTAGTATCAGCTGATACACTTTATTAGTGGATATAATACGAAGGTATTTATAATTTTACGGAGTTATATGAGAAAAATAACGACTTATTCTTTCTTAGGAGAAAAGATGCCAAGATCTCTCACTTTTGTTCCCGATCTTCGTCTGTCTGTTCTTCTTTTGTTTTATATCCATGGCAACGCATTGGTTCGCCTGTATGGTAGGCTACTCAGTACATACACACATACTCGATATGTGTGACATTATAAAGGAAATTGCTGCCAGCCGTGCCATCCTTTTGTCGTACGAGAAATTTCAAAGATTATGAGTACAATTTCGGAATAACGCATATTCATACAATGTAATCGAAATGTGTGAGTACTGTATATTGAACGTCTTTTAAAGATGAAATTTTTATATATTTATTTACATAAGAAATATGTTTACGAAAAGCGATATATAAAGTAAACGATAGTAAAGTTTATGTCTTCTCTGCAAGTGTTGTTGAAGGGACTTTTTTTTTAAACAAGAAAAATTGTGGATAATTACTTATTAAAGGATACCCAAAGTAGATATTTGTAAAACTTTTAAAAGAAACCTGTACAGATTGAATATCAGTGTTTAAAATTTCATAAAGAGGGAGTACTGACAGTACCTCGCCTTCAACTTTTAACATCAACCAAAATAAAAATTAACAGCGTGCACCAAACAGTGACGAAAAATATATCTGCAATAGGCGAACTAGTGAAATAATAGAAGAAATTCATTGGTAAATAAAGGACAACAATTTATATCATTACAATATATATAAAATTTAAGCTATTCATGAATTCAGTCCCGTTGATTATAATAGAACTGCGTACTGTGAATGGTTCTCGAATAACTTGAACAATAATGATATTCTTAATAAATGTATCTTTACTGGTTTTATCTTTCGGGATAGTTAAACCGCCTTCCACGGCCAGAGTCAGTAATAAACGAACTATTTCCGGAATTGGACCGTGTTACGATGAGATATATACAAAAAGAAATAAGAGTAAAAGGAGAAAAAAAGTAGGAGGAAAAAGAGATAAAAAGAAAAAGAGAAATAAAAAAGAAAAAAATTATAAAGGGTGGGGGGATGTGCAATAGAAGGAAAGGTGAAAAGAATAAGAGTAAGGAATAGGGACAGAAGAGGGAGGGGGTACGAGAAAAAAAGAAAAGGAAAAAGAAAGAGACCAAAATATTCTTTTCAGCTTTCTTTCTATTTCACGTTCCCCCCCGCCCTTTATCATTTTTTTCTTTTTTCTTACTCTTTTTTTATCTCTCTCTTCTTATTTTTATTTCTCTTTTTACTCTTGTTTCTTTTTATATATATCTCATCATGACACGGTCCAATTCCGGAAGTAGTTCGTTTATTACTTTTTTCTGTTGGTTAACTTTTTGTGTTACAGCTGCTTATTTCATTTCTTTTAATACATTATGAAAATGGTTGTTCACGTTATCTGAATTTACATTAGCCGGTGTTCACATTACCGAGCATCTGCTGTAATACTGTTAAATATTGTTTATATCAAATCGTTCGCCAGATGTATCGTTTGCCCCTCTGCTTTATAACTCCATAGGCAGTGAAGATACGATAGCGCACTCTACATTCTGCCAATCAAACTATACATTTTTGAGAATGTTTATACTAATATATTTGGTTATAATAACGTCGTTTAAGTGTTGTCAATGGTCTTTGTTGTGGAAACGCCGAGCATATGGAAAACGATGTCTACACCTAACTTTCTCTTACTTGCCCTCTTTTTCCCTACTATTTTATTATGGTCCATTTAAATTACAAATAAATATTAACGTCACATAACTAAAATTTAGAATTATAGTGAAGTCTTTCAAATTGGTCTTTTTATAACATTTTGTTGCGTTGTTTTAAACTATTTTTATGGGGATTCATATGAAAGTCGTGTCTCTGGCGTGTAAATCCTCCATTTGGTCGTTGTTATCTACACCTTTTGTTTCTATTATACACAATCTTTTGCCCCTTTTGTTACCCTGATATACGTATACATATCCAGTAAGAAATAGAAAATGTAACACTTTATAGCTAACCAACTAGAGATAAACGAGAACATCTTTCTTCTCAATGGAGCAAAGAATCTATGAACTACAAAATTATATACAAATAATAAATGAACTAATTCATACAACACCGCGATAGTTGACGTCAAATTCTAAGATATGAAGTTGAATGTATACTTATAATTTTATGTAATTTCTTATATAATTGATCTCTTAAATTTAAAGCTCTGTTTAGGTATTACGTCGTAGATGTACCGATAGGTTAATAAACATTCCAAAATTTAAAAAAAAATGATTCAGTTCTAAATAACGTAGCAATATGTTTCAACGTTCTGCATCCAAGATATCTTACAGCGACAATAACTATTTTAAATGCATACTTAAATTCCATTTAATTCAACATTCGTTTTTATGCCTTTCTAGAAAATTACTTGCAGAGAAACTCGCCGCTAAATTGTCCTACGACAGCAACTATGTTTAAAGCTGTACAATAATAGGCGGATATAAAACCACAATAAACTAGGCCATAAAATATAGTGCCGATTAATATGTCTACTGGTAGTACTTTACAATTGCCACCGATAGATACAATGTGTGGTTTCATTACGTACAATGTAAAGAGATAATGGAAATAGATGTTTGCGTCGTATTTGGTATAAATAAAATCACTCTAGGACTAATAAATAAAATAGGTTGCGCATATATGCAGTTTCTAATGTAATTGGAAAACTAGGAATTCATCAAGGACGGAAGAAATTGAAGTGGCAGTGATTAATTTTGTTTGAGAATTTAAATCTGAATAAATCGTTGTAAGCAGATGTCGTATAAAATAGAATTAAAATATGTTCTCTTAATCATTTTTCAAAACAGCATGCACTATATATAAAACAATAACTTTCCTACCTTTTGTGAATGACGAAATGCATGTTTATATGGATAATCACGTGATGTGGGAGCATCTTACCTGAAACAAAGAAAGTGAGTATTAGTCAGCGTTTTAAATTTAATCATTTACATTTAAATTAGACACAATAACAAGTGATTTCGGCGGACGTTCATTTTGTTAAACAAATTGATTTAAAGTATTAGTAACCAAATGAGCGTCTTAAAAACATTATACATCGTGTCCGAAACTCACTGTTAACCTTCTAAATGGAAAAATGTCAAAACTTTCTTTTTGGTTGATAAACTGCATACTTTGTCCCTTTCTCATCAAATTGCTCTTCATTGCGCATCTAAAATGAATGCTTTTTCTACATATTTAGGAAAGTGGCACATTTTTCTTATAAAAAAAATATTCACAGATGTATGTATGGTGTATGGTATGATGTAAGGATGTAGTCTTTGTTTTGGATACATTAAAGTTACTCATATTAGTTGTCAATTGTAAACAATGGCGGCACGTTTAATCATATGTCTAATGGCCGGGTTCAGTTCACCCAAAAACGATTTCCAGAGGTTGTTTTCTTTTTCAACTTGCGGTAGATCTAATATACTTTATTCGCAGACTTGTCAAGTAGGTGGTATGTCTTTAAAATTTTTGCAAAAAGGAATTTTTCTGATAAAGAGTTTTCGGGGTACCTTTTTGATATTCCGATTTCCTGAAAGTTAAGTTATGCGAACGAAGATTGTTTAAACTTGTTTATTAGTTATGGAGAATGCAGTTGAATGATATAAGGAAGATGCGATGCCTTTGTTGCTTTGTTTCCAGAAAAACAGAGGTCGTCGTCGTCAGATTAATGAAGACGCAATTTTGAGTAAAATTACTTTTTAAAATTCGTGGTTTTTATTTATACATAAAGCGTCATTATTTTCATAATAACTACGACTATGATGTACAACATTTAGCACGTCTTTTAGGCCTTGCTCTGGATGACCGACTCAAGTGGATACAGATCTAGTTTGCAAGAAAGTAAGTACTTGCTGTTATAGCATACGAATACTATAGCATGATGTATTACGACTGGTTCATTCTTCTGTCTGCTATCCGCATTTAAAGTTTGGGATCGTCTTTTGGGGAGGCAGTAGAGAACGTAGGTCGTATTTTCGTTAATCAAAGAAAATGTTGTGCGTTTAATGTTCGGCCTGAATTACAATTATCCTTGTAGAGGGTATTTTAGAGCTTACAGGTTCTTGACCATGTTTGCAATCTATATTTTCGCATGTTTAGTGTTTTTATTCAAACGTAAAAAATTGTTTGAACATAATACTTTCCTTTACACCCACCGTACTAGACAGAAAATAAATTACTGTAACCCCAAACACAGGCTACAGTTGACTGAGAGGAGTGTTAGCTATGTAAGTTTAAGCATTCATGTATTTAAAAAATTAATTCACGAATTGCTATTAAATATTGAACCTTATAGCATATATGAGATTCTTGACTCTTTAAAACTTTAGTTAAAATATATACAGAATACACAAATTTAAGTGTATACTGCTACATCGACTACATAATTAAAAAGATCTAATGCACCGTACAGTCTGCACCACGCACATATATACCTATTATAAATCTTTAGCCAGTAGACTTGTCACCGTCTAAATGGAGAGATAATGGTCGAGGACCACGGCCCCATACCGAGCCGTTGTAAGCCAGCTGACCGTTGAAATCTGCTCGCGCTAGCTTATATTTAGAATATTATATGAAACGATAAACAGACAAAAGGTTTTAGATTAATTTCGTCGGACAATAGTCTTTGTCCCGGTTTATCTCCGCTTTCATGGTGCGATGGTCTTCAATTTACTGCCGCCAGTCCAGGCAGGATCACCAGGATCTCAGCCGGCTGCATACACGGTCGGGTGGCGGTTTGGTCGTTACAAAGCGTTTAAGGAACGCGCTTTTGACAATAGCGTCGATGCTACCAATAGAAATTGCTAGATTTGCAACTATTTCACGTATTTGCAATGTTAACTTTAGGATTCAGTCGGTAAGTATAGACAGCAGGTATGCATTTCAAATCGATTGTCGTTTGGCTTAGAGATTTATGTTACAATAGCAATATAAAACTTTTCCACAACGTTTGCTTACTTGGAATAATTCTAACAATGTAACAGAATTTTATACATTAAATTCATATGAGACCTTCGTCGACTTTTTATGGTGATAAATTATAATTTTAATTGTAATTTCCGACGTTAATGAAAGTTGATGAAAAATTTGGTCTCGGTGGGATTCGAACCTACGTCTCCCGTTCTTTGGATGAGCGCATTAACCACTAAACTACGCAAGCTGATAGGACACTTCGATTTCAATACCTTATGCAATAATAATTAATAAGAAGAAGTATACATCAGCGATATACATGTCAATGCATATTTTGTAGGACAAGTTTTAGAGTCATCTATTGACAGCACATTGTCAACTGTGTAGCCGCGAAATTTAAATGGCTTATTTTGTAGTTTATTACTAACCCAATTTTTTTTAGTTACAATCATAAACTAAAATAAAATCCAATTGAAAACGTGGACATTTTCATTGAATTTTGTTCGTAATTTTTCATGACAACTAAAACAAATGGCATAGATGAGTAAGCCGTTATAATAGATTGTATTCTATAAAAATTTTATCTACAAAGATGTTTATGAATAATCTCGGCAAAGTGGGGCAAGTTACAGTGCAGTCCAGAAACCACATTGAATCATTTTGTAATTTTTCAATTCCCTCCGCTAGTTCATATTAGTTCTTGCAAATTACCTTACTATCTTCAAACATTTTCTGGCTTTCCTTGATAATTTTCGCGTGTCTCGAATCGAATTGTAAAACTACCTTCTTTACATCATCAGAATGTTTGCAGTAGTAAATCTCAGCCTTTAACCACATTCTCCAATGCGTAGTAATCGGTTGTGGTGGATCAGGCATTTTGGGACATGGAATGTTTTTGTACATTTTGGGGACTTTAGAAATACTGCCTTCGTACGATCTATTAAAGTATTTACTCTTGGATAACATTTAGGGATTAATTGCGCCACAAAGTTTAAAGCATGGATTTTATAGGTTACATGTAACAGATTGCCACTCTCTTCTTTAAGCGATTGGCCTAACGAAAGCATGTTAGCGGCACCGTCACTCACAAACATTAAAAGTTCGGTTGTTGAAACTTGAAATTTATTCAATGCCCTCAACACCACTTTTAAATAATAAATAAGTTGTGTAATACCACTGAAAAAGCGAACACGCATATATTGTATACGTAGGCAAGACTAGATATCAAATATACATTATAATTATGCAAAAATATTAAGACAATCGTAGTCTTGAGCTAAATCTATGTTAATTAAAATATACCTTTAAAAGATTTCATAATTTTTAATGGTAGGCACAATATTTTTGGTTACCCAATTGTTAATATATCTAACCGCATTTGATTCGGTAGGATGTGAGAGGTGGAAATGCTTTGATAAAGACTACCAACACGTTTTGAAGCTGCTTAATACATTTAAAAATTACTGCTAATTTATAATCGACTTATATAAGCAAGACTGCAATATTAAATGATTGCTTGCTTGTACAATTGATGAAATGTATATTTATGAGCGCAGTATTGTAAAGTTACGGTTAGTTTGTCTTAGTATATACAATTAGTGTAACTCATTTCTTATTGTGGCAATTGCCAAACTTCATCACAACTACAATAAAAAGTAGAATACAAATATTCTTACGATCGAAACATTTATGAGGAAATGATCTAAATTGGTACAGGGGCAAATCTTTCTGATTAAGGAGGTCTGAGGTGGTGAATTGTTTCTTCTTTTCTGCCAGAATTAGGTCACAGAAGTAATAAATTGTAAGAGAGTCGTAAATTATCCAAGATGCGACACAAATTGAAAATGGACAGTTTTGCGATCACATGGGCTTGATTTAGAAGAAAATAACACGCAAAAATTACCGTACGATTACGTAATGCAGAGTAGAAAACAAGCCTGATTAGTCTGGACATCGCCTTCTGTTCTCTATGTGTTGTCATCACTATTAACAATATGACCAAATGCTAACAGTCTTAATGTTAGTTAGTTTCTCTAAATTGCGTGTAGATAGCTTTCGGAAAATATCCAGTCAACAGTAATTCAATGATCATACCTACTAAAATGCCTCATACATCATTACTTCAAGCAAAGTAAACATGTTTTTCATGATGCAATATCAAGTAGAAATATTTTTTTTTGGATCTTTGTGTTTATCTTGTTAAAAGCAATAACCTATCTACGTCCCTCCAAGTTCGAAGGTAACAAGAAGTAGATATCGAGTAAGCTATGACTGGTCTACAGTATATGGACCGTATATACCGAACATATCTTTAGAAAATCTGCCATTAAATCGGTGAAGACAATGGCGTTGGTCGTTCCGAGCTGAACTGTTGTAAGCTAAGTGACCGTTGAAATCTGTGTAAGACTGTATTTGGAATATTATTCGAAACGATAAACACACAAAGGTTTCAGACTAATTTCGTCGAACAATGGGCTTTTGTGAGGGTTTATCTCCGCTTTCATGATGCAATGATCTTCAACTTACTGTGGCTCTCGCAGGATGGAAAGCTGAAGGGGCATCGCAGTTGTAGAGTGTCTTTAATTATTATAAGTTATTACTCGAGAAAACGCACAACTTTGCAGATCATTCTTTTGTGGGGGTGTTTCTTAAAGGTGGGAATTTTTCTTTAACGTACTTGTTTACATTTGGAAGGTACAGTGTTTTACTTTGCACAGTTGTAAATTATTATCAATTTTAATTTGTTTGATTCAGAGTTTACTCTAAAAATGGATATGATTCCCTGCATCTGGTACTCTATAACTGTTTTTATAATCAAATCAGGAATTAAATGAAATGAAATTTAGGATATTATTTTATTAACGTTGAATAAAAGTGTTTTTGTTTCACAGGTTGGTAGACTCTCTACCTCAAAAATGAAAGTAAAATGGTTATCATTACAGACCGGATTATATGCAAAGTTCAAACATTTAATTCAATTTATTTACTATATTTTAGGTCCATATGTAGATGTATTACGCTGATTAAAGTTAATTAGCGTTAATTAACTTTAATCAGTGTAAGACATCTACAAATAGGCGTAAAATATATTAATTAAATTAAATATATAATTCGGTCTCTAGTTATAATTATTAATGCTATATTGAGTACGATTGTCATAAGTGCGTGTGAGTAAATTATTTTGAGATCTTATGAGATGTTCTGTGGACTCTTTGTGAATGCAAGGCATATCACACAAGTATACTCCGTGAAATTGAAAGCTCAGATAGGATTGTGCTAAATTGGTGCACAAAGTCCAGGAGTGGTCAAGCAGTTTCTTCTAGTACGCGATGATTGTCAATGGAGATTGACCTTTTGCAGTAGACACTAGATCGTCGTCTTCAGAAACTGAGGAAGGTAAAGAGGCCGTGTAGAGAAATGCCTCATGAATTAACTACAGAAAGAATGCGGTGACATTGAAGGCAAGTGTGTAATCGAGTTCGCGCAAGTTCACAGGATCTTTCTTCCTACCGAAGAATTGTACTGTGTGACGAAAGATGGAGCTGCCTTCTAAATAGATTAAATCAGTGGTTAATCTTTAGAACCTGCGGTCAAGCACAGAAGTTTTGAAGAGCTTTGGTGATGCTGTGTGCTTAGTACAGTTACGAAGGCATTATACACTTTGAATTGGTACCAGAAGATAGGATGTTGAATTCCAAACTATACTGCGAGCAAGTGGATCGAATGTATCCACTTTTGAGTGAATGATATCTCGCATTAATTAACAGAAATTAGCGCTATACTATTAGGATAATGTTAGGTCGCATACTGGAAGAATTTCAAAGAGTGTGTTGCTACCCCATCCGGCCAGTATCAATACAGATGCATCGACATCAGCTTACCACTTTGTTAGGACAATCTCACCTTTTCTGACTGTTTTTTTTTGCTAGTGTTGTGGAGGTAGAAGAAGGATTCCGTGAGTTATGGACTTTAAACCAGCGGAATGGTAGAGGTGTGGAATAGGAAACCTTTCCAGATACTAGCGCAGAACGACTTAGTAATTACTCATCAGTTATTCATAATTAAAGACTGCTTAATTCCAGCGAAAGAGCAACCTCATCTCCTTAATCGAGATCGTTGTTGTTTGCCAATTAATTGTTGAAATTAGTAATTCGCAAATCCACCATCAATTCACCAACCCTAACTAAGAACAACAATCTAATCCAAATTGCCATTGCTATCTCATTATTATTAATTCTATAACTTAGATGCGTTAAATTGGCAAAGTAGAAGAATTTTTGGTGATGATCAAGATTTAATTAACAAAGGAAAACATTGCAGAGAATGTTAAACTTTTATTAGTCTCTAATGAACCAACTTGTATATTTTTAAAGATGTAGAAGCATAATTTAATTGGTGATATTAAAATTTTAATAAAGTATAGTCCTAAAATGAATTATCGAAAATATGACTATAAACGAATATTATTTTTGGAAAATATCATAAACAACAAATTTTACAACCTGAATGGCAAAAGGACGAGACAACCAAATTTAGAATGAAAAGGAGAGACTAAATTTATTTCAAAGAAGGTAACAGAAAACAAGAACAATATGAAAACATTTTTTTTGAACTGTGGAAAGTAATAAAGTAATGTGTAAGTACTCAATGAGTCATTGATGCAACCAATACCGTTACGCACATTTAATGAATTGCGTAATATCCTTCTTAAAGAGCAAATTATAATTCTTGAACCGTGTGCGGCATGATTACGTCGATAAATATACCTTCGAAGTTGATACTAAATATGTTCGATCGGATTAAAATTCGAGCCCCATGCTCAATCCATTCTTCGGATGTTTATTTCATCTAGGTATTTATATGATTGCAGAAATTGTGGGGTTGTATAATAGACAAACATCTCAGTAGACTTTACACCGCACAAAATAGGGACACAGTGTTTCGAGAGCATAGGCTCCCATCATCGTTTCCGAATTACGGAATATAATTAGGAAACTCGATTGATCATGCTCTCGAAACAGAAATAAGAAAATAGAATATTACTGTGTGTGATGTTGAGTTTATTGAAATATTTGTGCATTCAGCGAGCAGTGTCGTGATATCTTTTCCAGGAAAATGAGGAAATGGAAGGTAGCTTCTTCCACCTACCTACTGGAACTTCCGTGAAAATACATATCATCACCTCATTATATACAAAATTGCAACTTACGCAAATGATCAGTGAAAAACACTTGGCCCCATTGCTGAATAATCTAATTAGTTAGAAGTCATAATAATGGCCCATTAAACCAGAATAAAGTCAATGTTAATCAAATGATAATTTTGCTATTTATAGTTAAACTGGTGTAATTTTGTATGGGGTAAAGCAGTTCGAGTATTGATCATGATAAACATGTTAGCTAAGCTATGCATTGACAAATAAAAGATGCAATTGAGAGAAACATAATATGTCAGGATGGTTACATTTCCTTGCTACCCTATGTACATTATTATTAGAATCTTCTGTTAGGCGTATACTAAAAGTACTTGATGAAAACAGTTACAAAATTTTGATGGAACGCCTGCATATTAAATACAAGTTCAACTATGTCGATTTGAGGTTCATATTGCATGCCTGACACTTTCTATGCGATTTCCATGTACATTTAAATAATTATAAATGCATCAATATGCTGAAACATATGCGCAATACCCTCATCAGCTTTCCAAGTAGAAGAGACACAGTCCCACAAAAAATAAAATAACGTTTACGGTAGAAAGTTTCGACACCTTATTTATTTGTCGTATAGCAAGTCAATCCTTGGGCATTTCTCCAATTTAATTGATGATTTGGATTATCACTAGCGCAATGAGTCTTTCACTTTCTTTTAGGACTCGCGTCCTCATATTTTCCACATTTGTTACAATTGTTTGAATTTAGAAGTATATTAATGAAAGCATATTCTAAAACGGACGTTATTATACTTCCGTTTTCATTATTTTGTAAATAAGGCAACTATGGTAACCGCAAAAGAAAGGTATACACGCACCCAATGTATAAAGTTTCCAACAAACTTCAAACTTCTTTCAAGTCCATTAGTACAAAACCTAAATATTTCCGTTGTAAACGTCACCCTTTTTCACACTTCCGCCCGGAAAAGGGAAGGAAAAACTTGTAATACGTACAAATCCCGTTGCTATCTAAATTGTTTCCACGTCTCCCTCGCTTGCGCTTCTGAATTATTAATAGTGGGACAGACCTAGGTAAGGTATGCATACAAACTTTATTACTACCAAATGCGGCACGTTGTTGGATTAAATTCTCCACAATATAATTTATTATGACCTTCTAGCGTCGTAAATAATATCGTTACTCAGTAAATATCTAACAGAGATGTGAATGCGAATGACTTTATGGCCGGTATAAATTAGAACAGAATTATAGACCGTGGCTTTCTACAATTATACGTGTATAATGAACGCAATGCCTAAATAGAAATGGTAGTAACAGTAGATTAGTCTTTTAAATAGGTTTCCGTTGGTAATTCACGGTGTAAGCCTTCCAACTAAATTCTGGTTGAAACGCAACAAGTTTTGTGCGAACACAAGCATAAAAAATGCGCCAATTATTTAAATGGTCAACAATGATATTTTCTGGACCAACGAAAAATTGACATCAAAGAAATGGGGATAATCAAAATAGGCGTAAACAGATTAAAACCATTCCCCATAAATGAAAGATTGAAATAAGGATGCAGTCTTTTCTCTATATTATTTAAAATTTATATTCAGGAAGCTTAAAGGAGAAAACTTTGAATGAATGAGAATTATGGCGGAAGATCGCTGTTTCACAAATCTTTATTGCGCAGATGATCAAGTAATTATAACTTGTGATGAAGTGGATATATGTTTAGAAAACTGAGACAAGAATACGAACATTTGGGACTAACAACAAACAGTGACAAAGACTGAATATATGAAAGTGGGGTGTAAAGACGAAGATGACCACCAGGACTTGCAAATTACAGAAATAAAAAGAAAAAACCAGTACACATTTTCAAGAAACATTCCTAGTGAGGAAGGTACATCGAAAATAGATATACGAAATAAAATACAACAAGGGAAAAAGCAGCCCAGGCCTTAAAGTCCTTATTGTTGTCTAAATAATAATAATGATAATCTTTATTTGTCCAACGATAATTATCACTCACAGGACAATATACAAACAACTGGTGCAGTAACATTGATGTATAATACCATTTCAAATCAACACACATATACAGTACATATCATAAAAATAAACAAATATTCTATGAGTACATATATCTATTAAAATTGGTGACCATATGGAACATAGGCGATTTGGCCAAGATATTTGTATTGTGCCTACACGTTACGAGAAAATCAAGGGATCGTGTGTAACATGGTGGTACTCGGAAATCGACATAAGCTAATAACGATGGTGAATCTATTTCATTAGATAATAGGTTGAATAAAAATCTTGCACTGTTCTTATTGCGACGATCTTCTAATGAATTAAAATTATGTTGTTGCAGCAATGTTACATAATCTGAACGACGATCAGGGTAAGTACCGCTAGCCTTATAGCTAAGGTATTTGAGGAATCGCTTTCGTACACGTTCAACTGAAATCACCTGATATCTGTAGTAAAGATACCATATTAAGCTGGCATATTCCAATTTAAATCGAACAAGAGCATAGTACAGAGTCCTTACCACTGAGATGTCATGTCAAGGCGCGACAAGTTCTTATTAGAAAGCTCAAAAATTTAGATGCAGTAAGACATATAGCAGATATAACATATGATCAAAAAGAGCTTAGTTTTGTGTCAAAAAGTACTCCCGAATCCCTCACTTTTTCTATTCTTGTAATGAGTGTAGAATCAGCAGAGTAATTAAAAATGATTGGATTAGAGCGTCTGGTATAAGAGATCACTAAACATTTACCGATATTTAGAGATATGCCATTCAAAGTACACCAATCCATAATCAGGGTAAGGTAAGTCTGTAACTTAACACAATCAAGTAGCAAATCGATAACATTGTAGATTTTAAGATCATCTGCGTATGTTAAAGCCTCACATTGTAATTTATCGAGCAAATCATTCAGACAAAAAGAGTGGTCCGAGATTACAACCCTGCGGAACTTCAAATAGTATTCTGAAGGAAGTGGACGAATAACCATTATAGAAAACGTAAGCACTCCTTCCAAAGAGGTAAGATGAAGTCAGTTTTACCAACGAAGGGCAGAAGCTAAGACCTACCAATTTAGCACAAAGTAAGTTATGACTAATGCGATTAAAAGCCCTAGCAAAGTCAGTATAGACAACATCGACCTGTCCTCGCTGATCCAACGCTCCATATATATACTGTGTGATATTTGCCAAGTTGGTTACCGTGGATCTACCTGACATAAATCCGTATCGATGGATTGACAAAAATAGTTTAACATTAAAGTAAATATTATTATATAAAATATGTTCAAATACTTATACAAAGTTAGTTAAAATGTTTACAGGTCTGTAATTCATAATGTTAGCTGGTCTAAAGGAACAAAGATAAAAATATATAAAGCCGTCGTGGAAACCCATTCTAACATACGGTGCAGACCTGGCAGACTACCAACAGCAATAAAAGGAATATAGACACTATCGAAACGGACTTCCAGTGAAGAGCCTACAGAGTATCAAAATTGGAACATGCAAGAAACGGAGAGATACGATAAAGAATAGGAAGACTAGTACGGATCGAATTGAAACAATACAGCTTATATGGTATGGACATGCACAAAGAATGAATGAACATAAATGGCCTAAGAGGGCACTACATTATACACCACAAAATAGAGGGAGAAAAGGAAGACCAGCAACATCATGGAGGGATGGAATCGAGAAAGTCATGAGAGATAGAGCAATTAAAGAAGTTTGGAAAAGACGACTCTCGCTATAATGAATAAAAGAAATGGGGATATTGTCTGTACGATACATAATATTTTACAAGTAGGCTTGGACATATCTAAATTCATTGTAAAGTGCCTGACATGAATTTTGGATTCTGACTAATCAAACCAATCAAACAATAATTTGGAGTTGCTCGACAAGGACTAAAGTGATTTTCTTGCGAGGAAAGTCGACTTTGTTGGCATTTGAAGGATATAGTTTTGATAGGCTCTTACGCTCTGCTGAATAAATTAAACAAAGCAATTTCTGTACGATGAACTGGAATGTTTCATAGACAAATTTGTCATGCCGGTGCACTGTTAATGGCCAAGTTGGAATGAAATATCAGGTTGTGCGTCATCCACATTCTTCTTCAGACCTAACTTCAAACAACTTGCAGAAAAGAAGTTACGATAGGATGAAGGACTTATCGGAGCAATGGATAATTGTCTGAGGTTTTTAGGAAACATCAGCGCAAAGTTGGGGTAACAGTATTTCAGCATCGTTAGCTCTTTGCTGCAGTTCTATTTCATCATGGTAACGTGCTGTTCCACAGTAATTGAATTAAAATTTTGCGTTGTGTCTCATCCAGGAAAGAAGTTTTGCTTGCGTAAAAATCTTTTACAACAGTGGCCCATGGTCTGCAGACTTTAAAAAGGTTGATTGCAAAAATGCAACAATATTACTTTCGCATCGTTAACGCGAATGTGGTGTAGTTCAAGAAGAATATGATGGAAAACAATGGAAAAGTCTAAAGTTTTAATTCACACTGAAAAAGAATGTTATACTATCCGACATGTTTGTAGCAGTGTATAGTATAATGCATAGCACAATGGACTCCACACTCTTTTGTTTAAATTTTCGCTTCTTTATTACACCTTATGCTTAGAATAAAACAGAATTTTGAATTTCTATTCAAAGGTAACTACAAAACACATTACGTTGCATCTATTTAAAGCTTCATCAGAATCTATCCCGTCGATAACGCTGAAACCAGTCTATCACACTTTAATCCATAAAACGTGCTCCATTGCAATCGTCGCAAGTGATTAATATCGAAGTTCCAACCGATTAATATCAAGGGTACTAGCCTTCTTGATTTGATTAAGCCGCTGCAAAAATTCGAAATATGCATTAGCGCCCCCTATCGACTCCGGTGATTAGGCGAATGATTGATGCTGATCAGTTCGCAGCTTTGGTCGTTCATAATGCATTTGTTAGGTACGAGCACATATAGAACATCTATAAAGCGCATATATTGAAGCTATATACGTATGGTGTATTGGAAGTTTTTGGTGTTATTATCGTATATATATTATCGATGCTGTATAATTTTATTAAACCGTCTTGGTGAAGTGGCGATGAAATATTATCGTGTAATGTGCATTGGGGGACTAATTTCGTTATGGATTAAAAAAGGGGGATCGTTAGAAAATGTATTGGGAATTAAATTATGATCTACAAAATTATACAGAATTGTCGAAATTATAAGGTTTATTCTAGTACAATCTAGGAAAGCATTTACGAAAGCTTTGAGGCATTTATGCTGCAGATCATTTGAAATTAGATATGCTATGAGAGACAAACAAGAAACAACTGGGCAGGCACAAATATTAAATCCAGTAGTATTTATTTTCATCATAAGTGAACAGAGGGGACCCAAATAACAAATGATTGTTTTTTGAAAACGTGTTCTGAAAGCACAACTTTACTGACAAATTCAAGATATGCAGTATATTTATTCCGAATGTTCTCACAAAACTCTAGTTTGTGATTCATACATATATACATTACCATTCATAAGATTGATCGCGCTAAATAAAATAACATAGGCAGATAATATTTGTGAAGAATTTATTAAAAAAAACAAATTTAATTATTATCCTAAAATGTTTTGTTGACAAACACTTTCCTTTGATAATTACTTGTCAGATACGCTGCATCCTTAGAACTAAACGATCCAAATACGATTCGTCTATAACATTCCATACTTCCTGCTGAGCACTTCAGAATACTGCTTTGCCAGTGGGAGATATTTTCCGGATCTCAGGATCCAAGTGATCCCAGAAGAGCTATATGGGGTTGCAATCATATTACATATGTACAAGGCTATATGGCGGCCACTCCATTAAGGGTAGGACTTCAGAAGATTTGTTTTGAAAATAAGCTTTAGCCATCTTTGCGGAGTTTTGGGGTCGTTATCTTGCTGATAGATGAACCCCTTCCGCATTGTTTTATAGGATTCTAAAATACACATCTCCTGCATCCAATCCTTCCGCCTCCAAAGCAAGCCCCTACAATGATGTTCCCTGCTCCATATTTCACTGTTTCTTAAATACACTCATCTAACATTCTTTGCTTTTCCTCCTGCTACACGACCTATCAGACCGACTTTATTAGTCTTCATTCAATTATGGACACTCATTTCTTAGGGAAACCACTCGGATGTATTGATCGTCTCGTTCCATCGGTGATCAGGGCCTTCCATTCCGCTTTGTTTTGAAGCCTACTGGTTTCTTTCTTTCTTTTAATTGTCCTACGCACACAACGCTCAGAAATGTTTAATTGCTCAGCAATTCTCTATTTGAAACATTTGTTTTGTGTAAAATGCACATTCTGGCGAGCGTTTCTACATACGTTTCTCTTATTTTTGGCATATCTTCGATCAAATAAACTAACAATATGAAATACCGTCTCCCTTACGCAATCACACACGTCTTCAGTATCTCGGCAATATATTTCGTATTTGAATAGATTTATTTATTTATTATATACTATCAATATTAGATTATAAATGCCATTCTAAGAAGACTAATATGAATTTCCCTAAATATTCTTAAAATAGTTCTAAATATAATACAATATATGTATTGGGTGCGATTAAACTTATGAATGGTAGTGTAGGTAATTCTATATTACTAACTCTGTTTGTTTTTGTGAGTAATTAAATCCTGAAATAACAGAAAATTAAGCAAGCTTTTAAATTGAATATTATCCAACATTTAGAGTAGTTTAAGCATTTTAGGGTTACCGCCTCTGCGACTAGGGGTTGAAGACATAACGAATATTTATTGGTGGCAAGCTATTTTCTTTCGATTTAAAGCTTACACGTTTCGCTTTTTCGTAGACACGCTGCATGTAGCGTTTTAAATCACCAACATTTGGCACAAAACACAATCTCAATGACCATTTTAACAGGAATAAAGGGTTTATTAACTATTTTCCTCATATTTTACGCCTGCTTATCGCAGTTTTAAACTTTATAATATCCTTTTTATTTTAAATTCATATTGTATTATCTTCGTGCTAAATACCCGCATTTTTTGCCATGTTTTCGCCGTGTTTGCCGATCATGCTTACCAACATTGATGTATTCTGACGATAAACAAGGTGACTAAACGACTGTGTGTTTTCAAAAGCGGCATAAAAACATCATCACGAAAGGGATTAAAAAGTAAAATTAACAGGAAAAAAAAGGTTACCCTTTTATTACTGTTCGTGTTTGTATTCAGCGAGTTATAACAAATTTCCTGTAGATGGCGCGACAACGTTTCAAACGTTCAACTCGTGTAACTTTTCGAACTCCTCTCTATTGTTTATGTTTTTATCGTTTGAAAGCGGATGGGATGTTAACAGAAGCTGAAGATTCGCATTGTAGGCAGTTTAGAATAGGATAAAAAACGACAAAACGCTGCTTTTGAATCGTCAGGGAAGCGGATTATGGAAGGTTAAAAAATGTTAACAGTATGTAGGGTAGGATTAAAAAAAGGTTGATTATTAAGTTAGAGGTTCGGAGGTATATTCTTCACTTATTAGTCAAACATTAAAATTTGTTTATCGTACCGTTAGTAAAAAGTATTTTGCAAGGTTTCCGTCATACTTATCTGAATATATTCTATTTATAGCTATACCTATCGGCACCAATAATCTTATTCACAATGAAAGAAAACGCGTTTGTAACGGTTTTCAGCACTAATATATATTTAAGGGTGTCAAAATTATTGAAATAAATAGCAGTAACGAAAAAAAAAAACGTTGCAGTTTGTGGGGGTCTTTATTGTAAAGACAATACCGTTAACTAACCTACAATAATATATGGATTTACATCTTTAAAGAAAGGGTAAAAATATATCACCAATGGATGGACTTGCAATTAAAAGTCAACGGTAACGGTTAATTTAAGTCAAAGATGGCAAAGCTTCAAACAAAATGTTAATATTCATATGAGAAAGATGCTAGGCAGTTTTGAAATTCTAGTCAATCTTGTTTTTAGATTTCACCGGAAACGGTACTTTAGAATTATACAATACACTTGAACGAAGATATTACTGAAGAGATGGAAATGTTTGAAAACTGTTGCAACTACAAGAGAAACATAGCTTATGACTAAATCATACAAATCAACAAACATTTCATAAAAATAAATGCAATCCTAAGACCCGTAGTTCATAATCTAAATATTCTAAGAGTGTACTCTATCAAAGTTGGTGACATATGGAACACAGACGATTTGGTTAGGATATTTATATTGTTCCTATACGATGGTACTCGGAAATCCACAT
Organism: Trypoxylus dichotomus; assembly: GCA_023509865.1. Lineage (NCBI taxonomy): Eukaryota > Metazoa > Arthropoda > Insecta > Coleoptera > Scarabaeidae > Trypoxylus > Trypoxylus dichotomus. The sequence continues at coordinate 14,413,648 of CM042078.1, forward strand.
GAGCCAGCATTAATAATAAGTCTATTTCAATAGGTAGTTGGTTGAACAAAAATCTTACACTACTTTTAACTGCGACTCCAATGAATTAAAATTATGTTGCTGCAGCAGTATCGCACAATCAAGACAAGTACCGCTAACTTTATAATTCAGATATTTGAGGAATCTTTTCTTCCATGCCATCAACTCGTGTGATTGCGTCTGAGTTCAAAGCGTAGTTGAAAATAATCGCTTGTTTTTTCCTTGTGAAAGATACGACTCTGCACTTAGATATATTTAAATTCAATCTATTTGAGGAGCACCAGTTAGCTGTAGATATCAAATTCGCCTGTAGTGTAATGCAATCTTTTAGAGAAACCATAGACCGATACAATTTAACATCATCGGCAAACACCAAAGCTTTGCAATCAATGTGTTTCAACAGGTCATTAATAAATGTTAAGAAGAATGACGGACCGAGATTAAAACCCTGTGGAACACCAGAATAAACGGGACATACTTTGGACGTATGGCCGTTGTAAAATATAAAAAATTTTCGCTGATTAAGGTGGGATTGAAGCAACCTAACAAGAGAGTCGCTAAAGGCAAAGTCCTGGAGTTTTCTCAAGAGGATACCGTGATTTATGCGATCAAAGGCGTTGGATATATCTGTGTATAAGACGTGGACTTGGCCGTGGCCATCGATTACTTCAGAAGAGTACTGAAGAACCACACGATTTTCCATCAACAAGGCTAATCTGAGAGTAATTTAAGCAATACAAACGCAAGTATTTTGATATAGAATATTGGATTCATAGTCACGTGACCTGTGTATATTTTCTTTGCGCTCCAGTGTGTGGCTGGTAACTTAAATTGAAACAAATAATTTTTATGAAATATCAGTTGCTTATAATAGCAGTGTAGTTTTGGAATAGCAATATTGTTAGTAGTTTTTAATAATTGATAATGGTATATGCAAGAATAATACATTCTTCACTGATAATTCTTTCAATTATAGGCCTCAGTGGATAATAACACATGGGCTGAAAAGTCCCGGGCCTAACAAAGAAAACACGGTTTTTTTGGTTCAAAATTAGCTTTATTCATCAATGTAATCTCCATCAAGAGCAACGCAATCATTCCAGCGCCGCTCTAACATTTCAATACCACTTTTGTAGAACGATTTATCTTTTGCCTCAAAATAGGCCTCAGTTTCAGCGATAACCTCTTCATTCGTGCGAAATTTCTTACCGGCGAGCATTTTTTTGAGGTCTGCGAACAGCCAGTAATCGCTGGGAGCCAAATCTGGCGAATACGGTGAATGTGGGAGCAATTCGAAGTTCAATTCATGTAGTTTTGCCATTGTTTTGATTGACTTGTGACACGGTGCGTTGTCTTGATGAAACAACATTTTTTTCTTTACCATATGCGGTCGTTTCTTTGCAATTTCGACCTTCAAACGCTCCAATAACGCTATATAATATTCACTGTTGATGGTATTTCCTTTCCCAAGATAGTCGATGAATATTACACCACGCACATCCCAAAATACCGAGGCCACCAATTGCTGTCCACTCAAATGACGATCGCTTTGATTCCGGAGTGAAGTGATAGATCTATGTTTCATCCATTGCCACATATCGACGCAAAAATTCAGGTTTGTTACGTTTAAACATGGCCAAACACTGCTCAGAATCATCAACACGTTCTTGCTTTTGGTTAACAGTGAGTAAACCCGGCACCCACTTTGAACAGAGCTTTCTCATAGTCAAATGCTCATGCAATATAAGGCCAATACGTTCTTTTGATATCATTAGGATGTCAGCTAACTCACGCAACTTCACTTTTCGATCATTCAAAACGATTTTGTGGATTTTTTTGATGTTTTCTGGTGTTACCGCCTCATTTGGACGTCCACTGCGTTCTGCATCATCGGTGTCTCTACGACCACGTTTGAGGTCAGCAAACCAACGTTTTATTGTTGTTACTGATGGGGCGGAGTTCCTATAACACTTTTCAAGCCATTGCTTCGCTTGAACGGTATTTTTCCCATCAAAACGCAGTGTAAAATTAAAACACGAAATTGTTTTTGATCCATTGTTTTGAAAATAACAAAAGTAGCGTGACTCTTAGCACAATAACTCACAAACCAATGAATAGAATATCATGAAATTTTAACAGCTATCTTTTGAAGGTTAGTACTAACTGAGAGAAATGTGACTGCAATAAAAATAGCGTCATCTATGTGTTAGGCCCGGGATTTTTCAGCCCATGTGTTAGTATAATTACTTGAGGATAATGCTTGCATGAAAGACAAAGAGAAAAAAAGTACCAGCGTAGAAGTTATCCACATACTTACATATAATCAGTTCTATTAAAACTGAATCCAATGGGTTGGAAACATTTTCTTGTTAATATCCTTTTGCGATCTTAAATATTTATAACCTCAACGAATGGAAACGACAGATAAGGAAAATGCTGCTGAAGGCACATTCTAACCGTTGAGAGTAAATGAAAATGGAAAGCGACGGTGTTGTCCTGTAGCACTTGTTGTATTAGCAGAACATTTAAAAAAAGGTTTCACTGGACAAAGAAAAGAAAAAAAAAACGGTAACAGTACAAAGTACGAGAAAATATTGGATTCTTTAGAACTTTCTGAGCGCACATCGGGGGTTTCAGTTAATTTTCCCGAAGAGCGAGCTTTGTTCTGCAGCGAAAGTTATTTCGTGGTGATTGTAGTAATTAAAGCGGACGCTATTTGTCCAAAACACTTCACCTCATAGAGAAATTTGTCAGTATTGACTTTACCACTCCGTTAAAGTTGGCCAAGGGAAGCGAAAATAACGCGGATGAGTTCGCTTTATGAAGTGTAGTGGTGAGCTCAGAGAGAACGATGTTTAGAAGGCTAATTTAACATCTTGTCATGATACAATTGGTTGTAAGAACTTGCGTTCGTAGAACAATGAATTAACAGTAACTATACGTAAAGAGTAATTGCATACATACAAGGAAAGGTTTTCGAATGGACCTTGAGTGTCAAATTCATATCCTAATGAAATTTGGTACAAAAAACAAAACAGAGTACGCTGAGACTTGAAAATATTTTTTTTTGTTTGTGCTGAAATTCACTCCGAGGGGGAGACACCCCTTCGAAAATTTACAGATTTTCAGCTTTTTGACTTAATTATTGAACGGAAATAAATAGAACAAAAATTTAAGCGCAAATACTGTACCTTATCGAAAGGTCTCTTAGGACAGCTGAATGTGGTATACATAGGGTGTTGTTCGTCTTTACCATCCTTATTGATTTTAAAACATTTTCAATTGCGTGATATACTAAAAGAATTAATCACAAGAAGTATAACCTGTACTACTTTTGAAGTAGATATGTATACGACTCTGGAACTTCTTCACCCGTTCAAACCGCGTTCCAACGAATTGATCGACAGCGAATATCGAATTTCTGAACGAGATCTAGAAGAAAGGAATCGAGACCTTGTACATCAGAAGAAGGCAGGATTTTAATTATGAAGTATAAAGCAGACGCTGTTAATTACTGAAAGAGTGGGAAAAAGAAGTGTCTCTCCGTAGAATCGGTGCAAAAGAGATTTAGAAAGGTAAACAATCTACGACAACTACACTAGGATGACAGAATAAAATAGACACCAGGTAAAGCGGTATAAATATGTAAACAGTTAAATTCTAAGAACGAATTAAGAACTTTCTCTTGTCATTAGGATAGGGGTAGACGTATCGGAAGGAATTCGTCATAGTTTAGTATCGTTACAACTATGCCTCGCTTACAAGGTTTGAGTGATATTAGCGACTTCACCCGGGATCGCATCGTTGGCCCGAAGTGAACGCGACGCCTCGCAACGTGAAATAAGTAATTTTTTTTTAATTCCGTTGTCCACAGTTAACCGTGTGATTACACAATTTAAACGCAAGGAAAAAACAACAGTGAAGCCGAGACCAGGTCGTGCCGGACCTTCTGAAAGAAGTAAAAGGGTGCTTGTGCGCGATGTGTTAAGAGAACCGCGCAAAAGTACAGCTGAGCTTGCGGCAAGTTCACAGAAAACTCAGCGCACCGTTGTACGATACCTCCACAGTGTGGAGATGTATAAAAGGGTGGCAAAGAAAAAACCTCTCCTTATGGCGTTTCAAAAACGGCGCCGAATGGCTCGGGCAATCGAAATGCGAACGAAGACCGAAGAGTTTTGGCGGTCTGTCATTTTTTCAGACGAAAGCAGATACTGCCAATTCAGTGATAGTGGTCATACGTGGGTATGAAGACGTTCGTCACAGCAACTGGACGACAAATTTTTGCATTAGACGGTGAAATACGGCGGTGCGAACATCATGGTGTAGGGGGCGATACGGTTTGGTGGAAGATCGCAATTAGTAATCTGCGACGGAAACATAAATGCGGCAAAATATATCCAAATATTAACAGAAGGACTACTACCGATATTCGACAACGCCATTTTATCTAAAGAAGACGCCACTTTTATGGAGGATGGAGCACCCTGCCACAAAGCAAGAACAACAACCACATGGAAAGAGGAACAGGGGATTCGGATTTTACCATGGCCAGGCCAATTACCAGACATGAATCCGATAGAGAATGTTTGGCACATAATCCAGACAAATATGGCGAAACGACCCCGAACACCCAGCAATAAGGAAGAACTCGTGGCAGTTGTTACAGAAGAGTGGTTAAATATTCCAGAAGACACCATTAATCATTTAATAGATTCTACGCCACGACGACTTGCAACACTTCACGCAAGTAAAGGTGGATCAACAAAATATTAGTCTGATTTAAAAATTTTAAAATATTTTGTATATATAACGAGAATAGAATCTTCCTTTTAATTAGTAGCTGTCTATTTTATTCTGTCACCCTAGTGTATATCGATGGTAAACAAATCTAGAAAATGGCCGAACGCAGAGACTAACATTAACAGCAATATCTCAATACGTGATACAAAAACTTTGAGAAATGAGTGGACTGAATACCATTATACATGATATAGATATAGGAAAGTGGGCATTAGAAGCTAACGAAAATATTAAGTAGAAAACTTCACAGCTTCAAAGAAGTGGATACTGAATTTCAAGAGAACATATAGAATTGTTTCGCGCAAAATGACTAAATTTATTAGTCGCTCATATGGATCAGATACTTTGCAATTACAAAAGATTGCTACTGATTATATAGGCATGCTGAAAAAATAAGAGAGGTTCCTTCACAATTCTTGTTTAATGGATATAAATAAGAGGGTAGTACGATCTATGGTTCGACAAAAGATACAACGTTAGTTGCTGCTTATTTCTCAGTGTACCTTAATAAAGTAACCAAAAATAATAGCGTTCTATAATGCTACCAAGAGTGACGCAGATCCACTTGACAGATTTCCAAACGGCGGGGTATGGCTCTTCTATGCCAATGTTATAGAGAAGAAAGTTTATCGAGCAGAATTTATCGCACAACTTTCTAAACAATTAATAACATATCGTCTAAATCATATGTGGGCGCTGCAAGATTTGATTCGGCCCGCGAGACATTTTGAAACACCCAATTAAAAAAAATCATCGCTAAAAATTATGAACACTACTTTAAAATACTATTTTAGCGAACGTATTTGCGGTCTAAATAGACGCTTGATAAATTCAAAACTTCCTCGAAATTTGCGTTTTTACATAGCGAGGATTCTAGAAAAACCAACAACTCGTAGAAAACTTAAACAAGAGGAAAAGATGTGGACTTTGTCCACGGAAAAATGATAAAAAACTAAAAAATATTGTCAGCTTTGTAATATTCCCGTGCGCGATTGTAGAGGTTTTATACGTAAAATTTTACTGCAATAATTTTTTCGTTACGAATCTTTTAAGTGCAGTAGTTTTTTATGTAAAGTTACGTTATCTATTGTTTATTATTTTTCATTGTTTGTCTATGTATAACCTACAAAAAGAATTTGTATAATTTTAGTTTATTTGAATAAGTAAGTAAAAAGAAAATAAGAATCAACATATTGCATATATCGCTTTTTTTTGTAGATGTGTTATATTTCCTCTTACAGCTCTCATCATTTGCAAAAGATAAATATTATATCACACCAGCTGTTGCAATATGTGATATGCATAGTGTATACGTGTGTAGTACAGTATTGTTCACGGATCTTCATGTTTAAAATCCTTGGTGTCCAGTAGACACCATGTCATCAGTTATGCCACATAATTTGTACGTCACCAATGGAAAGTTAAGATAGGAAGTCACAGTTTTACACCATATTCAGTAAATCTAACACTTTTTATAATGATTTAACCGTATTAAGTTTCATTTAATCCGATTCCAGAGATATAGATTACAAACGCTTCCTAGTGAAGAAAGCTAGACGGAAATATACCTCGCCCAATGACTGGTAACATTTTGTAATTAGAATTTCCGATTTCCTGGTACAAGTACGGGTTTCTATCAACGGGAGGAAGAACGACGCCGTATCATTAACACGTGAAGTCCGTTGTGTTTCCCGGCTTCCATCCGACCGCCTCCTCCGCCGCCGGAGAAACACCTCTCCACGAACGTTTGCCTTCGGTGATTTAACACGGGAACCTCTTAAACGGAATGAGACCGTTTTGAATTTCAAATGATAGCACCTACTACATACACGCACGGTACGGTCGGGATGCGATCTCTACGTCGACGTACCCGTCCATGTACATGTCGGAACGGAAACGCCGATGAGGTCCGTGATGAATGGAGATTTTACGGTTTGTTAGCCGACGTTCTTGGCCTCTGCAGGAAGATTGATTTTCATGCATGTCTAGTGACCTGTTTTTCTGTAGGGGATTCTACGCGGTAACAAATTGGAAAAGGTTTTTCACGTTTAGGACGGTGGGGGATGGATTTTGCGGAATAAGATACGAATTTGTTTATCTAAATGTTAGCATATATATTTAATTGTTGCTTTGGTGATGACTATGAAGGAATAAAAGGTTGAAGAAAGCGAAAGAAGCTGGAGATTTAATGGAGATAAACTAAAAGAATTGTATATGCAGATGAAATCACGAAAGTTTGTAGTTACATCATTGTTTCATCGATAAAGTAAAGAGAAGCGCTATATGTACCAGTCAGAAGCATACGTATACACAGGCGAGATGGAAGAATATAACATAAGTCGTAGATACTTAAGCATACGTCATACTATGACGTAACTATAAAGTTTCGTGGTTTTCAGTGTATACCATGTTACATTAATGACTGTCCACATAGTAACTCAGGAGTCCTTGACTCAAAATATACAAAACGATAAAACACTTACATAAAATATTCCTTTTAGTCGAGATACAGGATCCTATTTAAAAATGATTTTAGCTCACTGTTATGATACCTTCTAACACTTTTGATGTATAGTTTGTAATAAGACACCTGAATTTAATAATTCGTTTTCCTCGTATTTTATTTTCGATATCTACTAGAATTAGTTTTATTTTGGTAAAGCATTTAGGAATGGTTTTAGACAGACTTTTATACATTTAGTTTCAGTTAAAGTATTGCATATAATTGATAATATTATGTATTTTCAAACGAATTTATTAGTCTTACGTGTGCCGACTGTGGGTATTGAGAGGGCAACATCTTTGATGACGTGTAATGAGCGCGAAGTGAACAAGCGGGTAGTTAAAATGGTTGAATAGTAATAGGAAAATAATTACATTAGGGTCAGGTGACGTATTATGTAGATATATATATATATACATATATAGGGAGGTTATTGCTTATTTTATGTGTGCTGACTAAGTACTCACGAAGGAGAATCCTTAATTACGTACAATGAGCAGTAGTACTAGAATGACATCAGTTTCTGGTGAGGCATTATAAAAAGCTGTAACATAAGAGAAAAGAGGTGGTATTTATATATAAGACCTGGGGATGATTTAGATGAGAAAATGTGTACCTCGTGACGAGAGAGGTTGCTTGACTGTAAAAAATCCAACCACCCTAAGCATCACTTATCAGAGAGTTTAAGAGTGTAATAGGTGTGAATAAACCCGGACATAAAATATAATAGAGCTTGAGCGTACGTAAGGCGCATAATTAAAGGGTGGTAAGGCACAACCATAATTGCGCTCCCAGTGAGTTATAAGTAAAGTTAGTTAAAACAGCGACTTAAGAAGTGTCCTGTCAGCGACCAGAGACCCGCCGAAAAGCAAAAGAAGCCGCTCCAGCCGCGTATCACGGCTAAATACTGTCACTAATTATTTCATTTAATTTATTTTATGTACATATATTATTTTACTGAGAAATTATCAGTCCAGGTAGGATTTGAACCCACAACCCCTCCGTAACCGTATTAATATGAAACTCTCGGTGTTAGTAATGATAAATGTTTCGAGATCCCGGGTTCCAACCGCGGAGTTGTTTCTCAGGATTGAGGTTTTTCTGTGGTTTTCCTCGCTCCATGGAGAATGCTAAGAACGAATGTCATCTTAACACGTTTCACTGGCGGGGGCGTAGTAATAACTCATGGCCGGCCGATACCCCCTATAATTGGCGAAAAGGTGTTGGGGGATGCAAAGACATGAACTATTATTATTATTATTAAAATTGCGATACGAACAGATACAATAGTGTGCCTATTGCGATATGTTTACAGACATTGCGACATCTATATATATACTGAATACATATTGAATTAATACGATGTTGATGTTATGTGATTTTAGTATTGAAATTTAACCAGTAATCCGGAGTTATGGTGCTGAGCATGTATACGATGCAGGTGAAAGCGGTTTCAACTTAGAGATACATTCTGGGCGTTCAGTAGTATTCCAAGGTACTAAGAAAGTTGAAGCTGCTGTTAAGTCTATACAAGCAACAATAAATGAGATTAATCTGCCAACTAAATTATAATCAGCCAGATGGTAGTTGTCAAAGTTTGATTTTCGAGAAACATTACTGTTCCACAGTGTTCTCAAATTTAAATAAAAATCATAGGCCATTAATATTTTTCTTTTTCGATTCCAACAAATTACGCAAATCTTTTAAAAATCCAGTTTCTTACTGTATAAGTATTGCCATTTAGTTTCTAGTATTTTCTTTACATTATATAAAACAATAAGTATTAATTCAGGTACCCGCAGTATTGCAACTACACGTATTGAGAGATGTTCGTTATTTTAAGCAGTTTTAATAGCATATAATTGTTTGTAAATTTGTTCCTGTCATTTTTCTTTAACTAGTTTGTTAGAGGAACTTTTCAAACCACTGAATGTAGAACCATCCCAAGTATTACATTGGGTTATTTTAATTCGAACCGTTACAACATAGCAAAAAGTTTATGTCTGTCCGATCTCTATTAAATTATGGTGAAAGATGATTTGTAGCTATTACCAGAGGCGTACGGTAGCGCTACCTTTTCTCTCTTTATATCATTGTCGTAATCGTTACAGTTGCATGGTTTTTTTTTGATTCTCGTTATAGATAAATCAGCAAACAAAATTCCCTTCTCTCATTGCAGTAATTTTGCTAAATAAAATCTAACTTTATTGATTACTTGCATCTCCCATGAGTTTTGCCGATTTCACTAAGTTTGACCTTAAAAATTTGATTCGTGTGAACCTCTCAAATCTAATTTAATCTCTTTAATTCTTGCGATTATGAAAATATTTTCATGAATATTCATTTCAATTCTCTTTTTCCTTTACGGGGTTTTGGTTAAGGTCACATTTTAACCTACTCACATCATATCTCCAATCTAAAAATTTTCTTAATATAAACTCCGCGCAGATTAAAGGTTAAGGCCAATACATACATTGGCTGCCTAAGGCTATTCAGAAGAACATGTGCGGTACCCCAAATAAATTCCACATTGTTGTACTAATTTTCCATTTACATATTCATAGGATTAGCCTCAATTTTCCACCATATCCCCCACGTTTTCTGCTTGAACATTTAAAGCGTATCTAGTAGGAAAGTAAATATGCCGTTAAAACCTTAAACGACTTCATTTTCTACAACGGAAAAACCTTTCATGCGCGTAATTTTAAAACGCTACAGCATTCTTTCGACAAAAGGGTAACAAACGATGCGATATACTTCTTTTGCCCGTTTCCGAGTGTATTTCGCTTTTAGTTTACAGCGAGAGCAATATCGTCAAACAAAGTTTTATGCTCGAACTCATCTACAAATACAGATATTCCGCATATATCGAAACTGGGCTTAGCATCTACATACTTCGTATCCAGCAGTTCCCCGTTTACCGTTCCCGGGGCTTTTCTCGCGTCCCTTCTTTTATATGCTACCTTTATACGCTCTTTTCCGCATTTTTCTCCATTGTGCATGTAATAGAAGAATATACCTATGAGGTACATTTTGTTATTCTTTTGTTGGAAATTGTACATTACTTTTTTTTCTCAAGGGGAGTTTGTAGAGATTGTTAGTGTTTTATTTTTTTCTGAAGAGCTTGTTTTTTTTTGGTATTACGTAGTTTAGTTCAGTAAGAGTAGACATTGTTGCTATTAAATTAATACAGGGTGTTTAAAAAATATTTATCTACGTACCGTACCTGTTCAAAACAAAAAGTTCTTGATGAATGTACAGTGACTGACAAAATTAACGTCTTCCCCTTTTGAAGAGGCTGCTATGAAACATAACGTGCTTTAGTGCTATAGAAGCGCTAGGTATGCGAGTATTGTGCTTGGCCCTGATAGATAGGGAGAGTATTAGTTGTATCTCTGTGATATATAATTAGGAATGAATACGGGTGCTTATCATATGATTTAATGTAGTATTATAAATAATTTAGGTTTCTGGGTTGAAACCGTGTCGTAATTGCATGAGTGTGACGACGTTTCACTCTCAGTTCGAGTTTCTTCTAGGCTGCTGCTGCCTAAAACCTACATAAATTCTTTAAAAGAGAATAACCTCGGAAGTGTACAACAACATATACGAAGCTAGGTACGGAAGTCCGTGGAATGAAAGGGTTTTAAATAAAATAAAACAATAAATCTATTTTTCTTTTCAATATAATCACCATTAAGCACAATACATTCATTAGATCTATGAATTAATTTTTGTAAACCATCATAAAAATATTTTTTATCTTTCGCCTCAAAATGGGCCAAAATTGCCTCCTTTACCTCATTGTCGTCGGAAAACTTGTAAGTCTTTTTTTAATTGGGGAACAAATAAAAATCACTAAATGCCAGGTCTGGACTGTAGCAATTGATTGAAAGCCATGCTTGTGCAGAGCAGCCATTGCAACTTTGCTCTTATGAACCGGCGCATTGTCTTGCAAGCGCAACACACCCTTGGTCAATTTTCCTCGACGTTTTTCTTGATGGCCTCCTTTAATTTTTCTAATATCGCTGCGTAATATTCTCCGGTTATGCTCCTACCTTTGTCTTTGTAATCAATCAATAATATCCCCTCACAATTCCAAAAAACAGGGAGGGAGAGGGGTGTTGTTGGCAATAGAACTTGTTATGGTTGCATGTTGTATGGATGCATGTTCAAGTTCTTGTTTACAACGGTTCGACAAGAAATTCCAATTTCTTGGGCTATTTGTTTCAAAGGTTTTATGAAGTCCTGTTCTATACGATTACGAATAACAATAACCAATTCTTCTGTACGAATATTTGGCCTACCACTATCTTTCTTATGAGTAACAGATCCAGTTTCGCAAAGTGCACCAACAATATATGCAAGGCACATCTAAAAATCCTGTTCGAACTGCGAAATATGGGCAGTGCTGTGGAGAATTGTCCAAAACATAAACGCTCACTGTATTGCCAAATTCCATTAACTACCACACCTGTTTTAATCATCTAAGTTTTTTGCGCTGTATCGAAAATTACAACTGAAAAATTACTTAAAATTCCAGAGAGCAGGTATATTACAAATATTAATGACAGTGTGACACTTAACTTGTCAGAATTATACTAAAAAAATGAAATAAGCTACAACATATTCAAATTCCATGGTATACCTTTATCAGTATAATTTTTACCCTCTTGGTATTATAAACACAGAAACTTAACTGGAATATACAGCATCGGAATATAAAGAAAGATTTATATGCCTAATAAAACTCAAAACAGCATTATATTTTTCGAAAAATTTGCAGTAATATTGATTGTCTTAAAATTAGAAACACATTAGATAAGAATCCTAAATGCAGAATAATATATTATACACTGAACAACGCTTACAAATGGGCATTTAATTATGTCAGATAAGTTAAGGGTTAAATACTTCAGCTGTATTACTCATACAGTGTATATAATTGCATATTATTCTTTGTTAGATCTTTACAACAAGAAGTCGCAACAATTTATGCATACCAAGACACGGCACACATCACTATGAAATGGATATAAGATATGGAGCCATAATTTTCTACAACAAATTATCTTTGCACAGTAGAGAATGTAGAACCACTTTACTTTTTAAAAGAGAGTTAACAGCCTACCTCAGAGTCCACTTGCCTTGCATGGTGGTTGCATTTTTGGAAAGTTAGTGCCCGATTTGTTCATCGTCTAGTTCATGTAAGAACACCTCATGCATCTATATCTTTATTACACATGTTTGTTATATCTTAGATTTACTACTTTTCTTTTGTCATTTTGTTCAATATTTTAGTAGTTGTTTCTTTCTATTTCGTACTGTATTTATTTTACATTTTAGTATCTGTGACTCTGTCTACGTTCTGGTGGTACTTACGACAAATAAATGGATTATTAGAATATTTGAACCTTGAAAGTGAATCTTTAAAGGCAAAAATATGTCTACATGACAAGAGCAGAAAGCCTCTATATTGGAAAAGCAAAATGTTTGCTAAAACATGAACTAGCAGAAGATGTTGAACTACCCGTGAGTATTAATCTTTCTTGGTTTTTCATATAGTTGCATCCATTTAGTACATCTTTAACAATTTTAAACGAAACAGTGATTTTCTGAAATACATCCTTAGGTAATGCCAGTTAAGATCAATATTAGTACCAGGCTGTACTCCTTCTGCACTGAAATATACACTTCCCTAGTAGTAAGTAAGTACTTGACAGATATACAACTAACACATTTTCTATTATTAATTTTAGACGGAGAAGCTCAAAGAAGATCTTGCATCTGGCTAATGTAAATGAATAAGAGAGACACCTTCTAAATCTACCACGAACTGGGAGAAAATCAATATTTAATGAAGAAAATGCAGTTTTACAGCTTTGCCAAACAAATCCTTTCTGTACATCGGTTCAAATGAAAGAGCAATTACAATTATAGCGATAAGTTCCAATGTTCTTGAGTTTTCCGATGTCCAACTAATTAATTCGTGAAGCAGTTGAAATTATTGAAACTATTTAATTTGTAAGCAATTTCCGTCTCTTTCTGTAGAATTGTTTCTTTAATAGACATCCTGATCAAGTCTTCTTTCATACTCAAAGATGTGGGTTAAAAAAATAAATGAATTTTATCGTCTTGTCTGTACTATTTTCTGTTTGCTGGAGTCCAGTTTGAAACGTCATTAAGAAGATTGAGATTTATTATTTGAGGCAAATTTAGCTACGGTTTATTTCTTTCATTTTAATGTGTCTATAATTCATTTACCTCCAGCTCGTTTATTTTAAATTAATGATAGTTGCGATGTGTTAAATAATTCTTATTTAGAACTTTATCCTTTTTCAAAACAAAAAATGTTCTGGGTGTTCCGTTAAGAAAATGTGTTTATTTTTATATCTTGATAAATCGACGTTCAACTTTTTTCTGATTTCGCTTTCAATAATACCAAGAAAAGTGGTATGCTTTTGTTAATTTTTGGTAATTTGAATAATATCGACATTACCTAAAATGCCGATTTCAATTTGAACACGTGTTCTTAACTAAGACGCCGTATGTAGACATTCTTTTAGATATGTAACATCGTCGGAGCATTTGGTTCGACACGTGCGTATCTCGTAGACTAATCACTAAGACTGAATTTATATTGATTAACGCAGAGAAAACGTTTCTTTTCAAATACTGTTGTAAAATAATGTTGTACATGATTATTATATTTTATGTAACATCCCTAGCTTAATAGAATCTCTTTTCAAATTTCGTGCCATCCAGCCTTCGCTATAAATAATCGGATATGTATGGCGATAAATCATAAGCTGAATCGATTAAACAAGCCGAACGATTGGCAAAACGAACTGCACAATAAAAGCCAATCAAGTGCAAACTTGTGCAAACACGCGATCGGAAGCAACTATTGATTCTGTCAAAAGTTTTCGCTACATAATTCCCAGTAATTAATATAAACTTCCGAGCAACTAAATTGGTTATGAAGTGTGCACGTTCGAGCGTTTTAAATTCATATCGGAAGTTTCCGAGAGATTAATAGAAAAATAACAAGGAAAACATGTATACAGCAGCTACTTAATCCTGAAGAGGGTGGGCTAGGTCTTGTTCGCGTTGTATTTTCCAGTCGAAGCGATGTGCTCTTTTTTCTTACTCTTTTAGTTGTAGCTAGCGATGAAGTTACTAAATTATCTTTCCTTGTTGGGAATGATTAATGATATAAGTACAGCTGCCAAATTACGTTGGTATACCAGTGTCTCCGAAACGAGCGCTACATGCTATTTTTATTAATTTAATATGTTCATCAATTTTGTCTGGAGACTTATAATTGAATTCTAATAGTTACCTGAGCATGTTAACCGTAATATTTAAGGGAATATTTAGATTTAGTGTTCGAATGCATGGCTTCTATTTTTCTTCTGCCTGAGTTTTCTCCGGAGGAATTCTGTAATTGCCTGGAAGTGTGTCAGCATCCTTTCTAAGTCTCTTTTTTCCTCTAATCCCCCTTCGTAATTGCCTAATTAATGATAACAGAGGCGTGGTAGAAAGTTTTAACAGCTATTTTGTAGATAGTGTGGGCGAAATTGTAAACAGTATATTTCCAATGCATGATCATAACTTCGCGACCCATAGTATAGTATACCAACATGAGCAATTATAGATTGTTTTAAGCCAATAGAGATGGCATGCCGGAAAAAAAACCATTAAGAAAACGAAGAATAGGGGAGGAGTTGAGGGTATCACAACAATCATACTGAACGATTGAGTTAATATTGGAAACAAATTTCTACGTATTATTAATACATCGTTAACTTCAGAAGCTTTCCCCCGGAAATGGAAGTGATTTCTGGTAACATCAGTCCAAAAAATACAGAACACAAAAAAATGAAATAACTTTAACCTATTAGCACGTTACCCCCTTACGAAAAGGTACTAGAAACTGCTGTAATTGATCCTTTACAGCAGTTAATTAAAATTTAAATTACTGTGACATTTATACTGTAATAAGTGATGCACAACCAGATTTTAGGAATAATCATTCACGCGAAACCGTTCTGTTGAATCTATGTAATGACAGGTTAACTAATTTGGATAAGAGAGATTTCATTATCGCAGTATCTTTAGATTCCTGGCGTGCGTTTGAAACTATAGAGATTTATTGATAAAATTATAATTCCTTGCAATTATCCAACGTAATTAAATTACTGAAAAAATATCAGTCCCGGAGGGACTCGAACCCAACATCTTTACGTAAAGATGTAGGTATTGCAATTTTATCATTACTATTACCAGCGGTGGTTTAGTATTAATAATTGATATTAGTTTACAGAGATTTATTACTAAAGATATTGCATAAGAATGTGTTATTTTCACGCAACTCAACGTTAATAAAACATCAATATCGACTTGACAGTATTGCAGTGAATCGTTGTAATACTATAAAGGATTTGGGAGTAACATTCGATTACAAACTAACTTTCAACGAACACATCAGGGATATTATCTCAACATCTCGAAAAGGAAAATTATTAGGTTTCATTATACGCAATACAAAGAACTTCTCCTTAACACATTCTACAATAATTCTCTATTTCTGTTATGTGCGCTCTAAATTAGAATCCGGTCACCGTATTATAAAAATCATTCCGATTCACTTGAAAAAGTTCAAAGACGTTTCCTAAAACATTTATACCTCAAGCAAGATAGCGTACATCCACATTGAGGCTTCGATCATACCACTTTATTAGATCTCTTTGAACTTCAATCTCTCGAACAGATAATTATATAAAATGGTGTTCATTTACTCTTTACTAGAGGAGGATTTAGTTCTTTCTCACTCTTACTTTTAATAGACCTGCAGTCAAGGGGTCTTCTTCGTACTTTTGGAAATGCCTTTAATTTTATTGGTTAAATAATGCCCAAACGTATGAAATATTACGAAAAGTAACGTGTAATTATTTCGACAGAACAATTCAAATATTTCGAACATGAAGATCCACTCTACCCAAGATGTACAAGGGTGAGGCAAAAACTAATACTTCCTATGTTTTTCTCCTTTTAATGGTCAAGAAATTAAAATGCAATTACAACGGTTGAAAGCCAAAATAGTAATGATTAATTTATCCCTTCAATATAATCTTCGTCCATTTCCACAGTTTTGATCCATCTTTTAACAATGGTATATGCTCCAGTGTGATAAGAGCACGCTCCTGCTTCCTACACCATTGACGCCCGGACGTTTACACGATCTCCAATTTTCCAGAAACTCACCCCCCTCGAAACGGAAGCACTGCAAGTGTTGTGAGGCTAATTTTTTTGATTCTTTCTTTATTCTGGCCGTTTAACATTCGCGGTACCCACTTTACACAAACCTCTGTATACCCCAGTTGTTGTATAATCGCCATCACACTGTCTTTACCGAGCGAGAGAATACGGCACAATTCATGTGCAGCCATCCGGCAATCATCACGCAATCGCTCCGCTTTTCGCCAGCCAACAGAATTTGTTCTTTAACTTAGTTACAGTAAGAAACCTATCGTCTAACAGTGCTGACATCCATTGTTACATCATCGTACACATTTCTCAGTCTTCCATGAATGCGAATAAGTGTCTCATATTCTGCATTCAAGAATTTAATCACAGAACGCTGTCTAATACGACCATTGATGTCGGCCATTTTGCGGGCGGCTGTAGTGCTGTCACCTATTTACGCAGAAAGTTACTTCTGTAGTGGCATGTAGAAAAAGGTTTGGGGAATAGCACCAAGTACAAGTTTCTCACTTAACTAACTTTAGATGAAGAAGAACAAGGTTCGTGAACCAATTCCACAAAAAATACAAGATATATAAGACTTATAAAGTATCTACAATTACTCCCACTATCAGAATAGATCTTGCTGGATTGTTATATTAAAGATAATCCAATTGAAAAGGACAAAACTAAAAATTACATTTAAAACAAATAAAAACGACATTTACTGTCGATATGGTCGCGTACCCTTGTCGCAACCGAGAAACATCTTCCGAAACCCAATTTATGCCTTATTTCACTCAACTCGAGTTGCTCGCCCGATTCTCTCCACGCCTTCACCCCTTTCCCTGATCGAATACGTTTCCAGAAATTCGCTCGAACATCGCAAGGTTGGATAGAGAGGAGCTGAACGCAGGAAGACGTCTCGCAAGCTACCTATACGGCCGTATGGTTCCGGGTATATTTTCCACGAATAATTTACTGTTCAAACGCGTTCAGGTAGATACGGCTAGAAAATCTGGGAGTTTTCGTTCGATGCTTACACACTTACCTTCCGGCAGAGAGGGCATGTGCGGTCCTCTCCTGGGATGCTTCAGCTTATTTGAAGTCAACAATGTCTCCGGTTTCTCCCCGGAGTAATGAACGCGTTACCCTTCGCGTGACACTGAATAAATGTTTATATACAACGAAATGCGCAACGACTGTTAGGGAAATGATGGAAGCGGTTGTGGGAGACGAGAGAAATACGTTAGATTTTGTTTTATCGCTTGTGTTTGTTGCAATAAGATAAATGGAGCCCGGTTGAGCAAAATTCCTTGTTAATCTAGGATTTTACGTGTGTAAAACGCAGTAATAGAATAACGTATTCCATTGCTATATATTTTTTTAAGATAAATTCAATGATAAAATTATCTTTTTTGAATCAGTCGCAGTGCTGGAGTTATGGAGTAAAACTAAAAACCTCTTATTTCCTAAGGAGGAGGAAAAAAGATTCATTTCAGTTCCTTGATAAACTGTTAGTAGTTCATGGTATCTGGGTTTAGGATTAAATTTAGTAAAAGTAACACATGGGCAGAAAAGTCCCGGTCCTAACACATAGATGACGCTAGTTATATTGCAGTCACCTTTCTCTCAGTTAGTACAAACCTTCAAAAGACAGCTGTTAAAATTTTATGATATTCTATTCATTAGTTTGTGAGTTATTGTGCTAAGAGTCACGCTACTTTTGTTATTTTCAAAACAATGGATCAAAAACAATTTCGTGTTTTAATTTTACACTGCTTCTTGATGGAAAAAAATACCGTTCAAGCGAAGCAATGGCTTGAAAAGTGTTATGGGGACTCCGCTCCATCAGAAACAATAATAAAACGTTGGTTTGCTGACTTCAAACGTGGTCGTAGAGACACCGATGTTGCAGAACGCAGTGGACGTCCAAATGAGGCGGTAACAGCAGAAAACATAAAAAAATCCACAAAATCGTTTTGAATGATCGAAAAGTGAAGTTGCGTGAGTTAGCTGACATCGTAAAGATGTCAAAAGAACGTATTGGTTTTATATTGCATGAGCATTTGACTATGAGAAAGCTCTGTTCAAAGTGGGTGCTGCGTTTGCTCACTGTTGACCAAAAACAAGAACGTGTTGATGATTCTGAGCAGTGTCGATATGTGACAATGGATGAAACATGGATCCATCACTTCACTCCAGAATCAAACCGATCGTCATCTGAGTAGGCAGCAACTGATGAACCTTGTCCAAAGCGCGCGAAAGCACAACAATCGGCTGGAAAGGTTATGGCCTCGGTATTTTAGGATGTGCGTGGTGTAATATTCATCGACTATCTTGAGAAAGGAAATACCAGCAACAGTGAATATTATATAGCGCTATTGGAGCGTTTGAAGGCCGAAATTGCAAAGAAACGACCGCATATGGCAAAGAAAAAAATGTTGTTTCATCAAGACAACGCACCGTGTCACAAGTCAATGAAAACAATGGCAAAATTACATTAATTGAACTTCCAATTGCTCCCACATACGCCGTATACGCCAGGTTTTGCTCCCAGTGACTACTGGCTGTTCGCAGACCTCAAAAAGATGCTCGCCGGTAAGAAATTTCGCACGAATGAAGAGGTTATTGCTGAAACTGAGACCTATTTTAAGGCAAAAGATAGATCGTTCTACAAAAGTGGTATTGAAATGTTAGAGTGGCGCTGGAATGATTGCGTTGCTCTTGGTGGAGATTACGTTGATGAATAAAGCTAATTTTGAACCAAAAAAACCGTGTTTTCTTTGTTAGGCCCGGGACTTTTCAGCCCATGTTTTATGTAGTTTCTTTTACGGCTCGTTAAGTAGTGGGTGAATATCTTCCACATTATGTAGATTTGTCATCAAGAAGTAATGTTTTTTCTAAATGTGTATAAATATACGGGGCGTTCCATTAGAAAAACAGTATTAAGTACACTCTAGAGTTCTAAAAAATCACAAGTAAAAAATAGACCACGCTAATAGAGTTGGAATAAATTTTCTGTTTAATTAGACCCATTAACTCCGCCACACTCATCTTCCACAACTTTGGTAAATTTTTTAATACAAAATTATTGCTTCTATTTAATAGTTTAAATATTGCAATGCTACATAGAAGCATTGTTAATCATGTGGTATGTTAATACGTAGTCATTTAATATGTGTAATTTAACTATAAAACTCCTAGAATGGAAATGAATAGGGCCTTAGGAATGCTATTATTTATTCAGATACTTTCAATGGTGTTACTGCTGTTTATTGTGAAAATATAACACTGTAAGTAAGCAATGTTAGGGTGCCTAATCCAAAAATGCTGTCAGATTTGTTCTATCAGATCTAGTTTTCGAAATTCATTCTTTCTGCCTCATTTAAAAAAAAATCGCCAAAATTAGATACTGTTATTTATTGTAGAAATATGATATTTTAACATGTCGTTTTAGAAATTTGTTTGAAAATAAGTAAATAATTGCTTCAGCTACTTGTATTGTGCTGCGATAATTCATTTAATTAGATGAGACTACTACAAGCAGAGATGGGCAAGATAGGGAAAGTGATTACTTTTCCAAAGCTACAAGATGAATTTGTGTATTGTCGACTCTAGAGGGAGCTGCTAGGCAACACGAACCCTTTCTCATGACACGAATAGATTCGAATGTATCAAATTGCTGCAAAAATGTAGCAATTTTTGCGTACGGTTCGTGTATTAACAGTCAATAAATCAATATTTATTGACATGTCGAGTTTTACTTGGATTGCAAACGATTTGATCAGGTTTGTTGATAGAATGAATGAGCATTGCGTAATAAGAATTATTCTGGACATCTAGCGGATGATATCCTTAATCAAAACCTTCGACCTTCGACCTTTGTTGTCAATTATTTCTATTAAAGGTCAGTATATATACAGAAGGAATCTGAATTATTACCAAACCATATCAACAAATGCGTCAGAAACATGATGATAATCTAAATATGAACAAATTTAATTTTAATAAATTAATACTAACTTAATAAATACAATAACAGTTCCTCTAAATCAGCTGTATTAATTGAACATTCTAAAGTAAGCTGCGATGCATATGTGTCTGATCCTCACTAAATGCAAAATATACCCAATTATCACCATCCATAATTTTGTGTCGCAGCATTAATCACATATACTTGAACCAACTGTCGAAATGTGTGAGGAAATGTGATAAATTTCGCTTGAACAATCCAATACGTCAACACAAGGGTTCTACGATTTCCAATTACGTTTATTTTTTGCTTGAACAGAGCTATTACTGCACCTGTGCTTATGGAGCGTCTTAAGATTTTTTGAAAAAAAACCTCCTTAGATATTTATAGTCTTGATTTTTTTATAAATGTATTCCTAATGTAATAAGCATGGCTTCTTACCTGGAAAGTCTACAGTAACTAACTTGGCAGTTGTTACCCAATATATTAGTGAGATACTTGTTAATCGTGCTCAAGTTGATGTATAATATACAGACTTTTCGAGCGCATTCGATACAAATGACCAAGGAAATCTGCTCAACAAGTTGGATGGTTTTGGACTTACTTCCTCCTTTATCAAGTTTATGAGCTCCTATTTATCGAAGCGCATTAACTACGTATTTTATAATGGTTACCGTTTGTATCTACTTTGGTGTGCTGCAGGGTTCCAACTTAGGACCACTTTTGTTTTTATCATTTATTAATGATCCGTTGGTTACTCTTTCCTATCCGGCTTTGCCTTATGCTGATTACGTTAAGATCTATTCAGCTATTTCTAACCAAGAAAATGTGGCACTACTTCAGGAAAACGTTGGCTTGATAACCGCCTGATGCACAATCGATAAATTCAAGCTTAATGTCAACAAATGCCGGCACATCACCTTCACGCGCAAAACGAATCCCTTAAATTCATTCTATACAACAAAAGGGAAGAGTGTACCTACGGTTGAATCATTTAAGAATCTTGGTGCTATTTTTGATAGGGAAAATTTGTTCAGCATATTGAAGAATTCTCCTTGTTCTAAAAGGTTTGGGATCGTGGTGCGGAGCGCTTGTATTTTGCCTTTTTAGTGAGTTGTCTGAAACACGCTTCCATTATTAGGTCCCCTTATTATACTTATACTTGCCATCAGCTTATATTAGAACGAGTTTAACGTCGTTTTCTGAAATATCTATCTTACAAAATTGGTGGTAAATACCCTTCTAGAGGAACTGATTACCAATCTTTGCTGGAATAGAACGCAGAGAGACTTATTGCTCTCAATTTGTCTAGGAATTAGTAAATGGATTTGTTGATTGCGGGGATTTATTATCTAAGTTGCACATTCATGTACCTCTTTTTTTGTCTAGATTCTCTTCTACGTTTGCACTACATATTCCAAATACTAATATTTTGCATAATGTCGCCATATGTAATATGTATACCTTAGCAAATAAATATTATATTTTTTTCGAATCTAGATCAATTTTCAATAATTAAGTTAATAATAAGTTTTGTTATCACAATGTATCTATAACTTTCTGCTATTTTTTGTCCTGTAGTTGGTGTTATGTTGGACAACAAATTCTATTATTATTATAAATTATATTTAATTAAAATGAGTTAAATTATTTGGTGTTTCTAAATTCTTGGCGAAATACGGGTTAAGAAATAAATTTGTCAATTCTCTAATTGTTTTGGACATGCACCCGTTATAAATTATAAAGAACGTTGTATTATACACAGTAAAGAAACTATAAGCATTTATAGGGATAACTATTTGAAACATGGCTTTACACAAAATTAAAATCAATTCTATAGGTTTTCTTACGAACTACAAAACAATCTACGGTTTTATCACTCTCAACTTCATTTACAATAAAGCTCCTCTTACATTTCTTTCAAAAACTGTATAAACTAATTTACCCTATTTGAAATCGTTTCAAGAATAAACACGCTCTTCTAGATTCTCGCTAGAATCCGACCCGTTTGCAAATCATGTTGAATTAACGTTCGTGACATCTGGCGAATAAGTAAGATTTAAGACGGAGAGTGGAGAAATCAAAAGCGGAATCATAATAGAGTGAAGTGGGTAGAGCGCAAAGAAAAATATGCATTCAGCCGGTCGCTAATCTACTTTTGACCCAAATGCAATTGCCTTGTAAGCACTTGATATCTATCATCCTAGCGTCCGTCGGTACGAGCAATTTATTTGGCTCGCGGAAGAGAATGGATATGAAACGAAGGGGACGTGCCCTGGCAGTCTTATGGCTGCTATACTACTGCCACTACCTTCCGGTATATGCGTCTTTCGTGTTGTATATGTATGCGAGTTGTGAAATGAAATGAGGGAAAAATGCCAGACGTAATACGGTAATACGGGAATATTCAGGAGATATGGTTATGCGGATGGTTGTTATAAACATTACCGCTTGGATGAGGAAAAGCAACGTAGGCGAGAATTATGCGTTTAATATAAGGGAAGCGCTGGTTTCTTATTGTCCATTACCGATTGTATTATTGGTGTATGAAACATAAATTTATTTGATGGATTAAATTAAAATGGACAGTCTCCGGAACTCTGTGGGAAGCTTTATTTTCAGATAAGTAATTTTGCGTGGCTGTACCCAAGTATGTACATAATATGAGTGTCTCGTGGCCTTGCAACCTTGAATTGATGTTTCGGCATTATATACGTGTAAATTGTGGTGTTAACTATGTCAAATTTGAATTCAATTGTTTGCTAAATTAAAAATGTCACCCTTCTAGGATTCGAACCTAGAGTTCCTATTTGTCAGATAAGTGCAATTTCCATTTTCGCCACGCAGACCGTATGAATCGGTAGCTTTTAAATCATTAACTTTAAGTGGCTACTTTAAACATCTTAATGTATTGCAGCCTGCAGGTATATCCCTAACATCTAGATAGACACAGTATTTAGTATTAATGACAAGTGCATTATCAATTACTTCTTTTTAATATAACTCTGGTTTTTAAATGATAATTTAATATTTAAATACGCAGGATCCTACGGCCAAAGTCAGTAATAAACGAAATGTTTCTGGAATTGGATTGTCATGATGGGATGTAAGACGAGAAAATAAAATAAAAGGAAAAGGAAAGAAAGGAGAAGAAATAAAAAGGAAGGGGGACCGAAACAAGCGAAAGAATAAGAAAGACAAGACGGGATCTTGACGTTTCGCCTCCGTCGTAGGAGGCTTCTTCAGAAGAAAAGGAGGGAAAACCAAAGTGATACAGTAAATTGAGGTGTACACCACGTTGGAGGTGAAACCACTTTGGAAAAAGGTAACGGTAACTCCTTTTGCAGGTTTTCGTCTCTAGCGTGGTTTGTACGTCGAGTTGCCGTGCCACTTTGATACCTCCTGCTTTTCTACTGAAGAGCCTATAGCCTAGAAGACCCTACGAGATAAGCGAAATGTCGAGATCTCGTCTTCTCCTTTTTCTTTTCCTTATTTCTGGCTACCTTATTTTTCTTTCTTTTTTACTTTCGCTTGCTTCTGTCCCCCTTTCTTCTTCCATTCTTCTTTTCTTTTCCTTTCACCTTTTTCTTTTATTTCTTTGTTTTTTCTTATACTTTTATTTTATTTTCTCCTGTTATATCTTATCATGACACGGTCCAATTCCGGAAACGTTTAGTAGTTATAGACAAGTAGAAGGTACACCGATGGGATCCCCTTTATCACAAATTTTCGCAAAAATTTTCAGGCGGTAAATACCTACGTGGATAAACGTAAATTGTCCTGCGATACGTCAACGATACGTTTGTGATTCGGACACATGACAGGGAAAAATTTGACAGGTTTCTACAAAAGCTGAATGCCGAAAATCCAGTTCACAATAGATATAGAGGAATAAGGGAAGCTACCTCTTCTTGATGTGTTGGTGATTAAGAAAGAAAACGAAACACTGGAGCACACTGTTTACCGGAATCCTACACACACGAACAGATATAAAAGCACAATCACACCATCATCCAGTACAACTGAACTCCGTCGTGAAAACACTAGTTTTATGATCCGAGCGGTTACTAGATGAGGAACATAAACACGAAGAATGAACGAACATCAAAAACACGTGTCGCAAGAAACAATCAGCAGATGTTTACGAGCAATGAGGAAAATCAATAAACTCGGTATACGGGTCCCATACGATTTGAATGAACGTCAAATAGGAAATCGCAAAGTCACCTGTGAAACGCCGCTTCAACGCCACGAGAGGAAATCATTTTTGTATCGAAATGTGACGGATGACGAAAAATGGATTTTCTTTTTGAAAACCCAAAGCGAAAAAATCGTGGCTTTCACCTGATGAAACCGGTCCTTCAAGACTAAGGTCAAATCGCATCCATAAGAAGACCATGCTCCGTGTCTGGTGGGACCAGATTTGTGTATTCGGCAAAAGAGCATTGCTTTTGATATAAACATGTACGATCATCCAATATGCATGGAGCTTTAAACATTTAGAACGAGATAAAGGGAATAGGATTTGATGGTGGTACGACTATCGCAAAATCTTCATTAATCACCGCCTTAATGGTGACATCTAATTCCATTGCTCACAATTCACCACTTCGCCGCAGTGCTTTTAGACGCCCATTGAAAGTGCCTCACTCCATTACTAACTTAACACAGCTTCGCCTTACTCCGTCACGTCCCGAAATAAAGACGTTCCATTCCGTATCGCAACCCGCACCCTTTAAATAACAATATAATAGCGATAATAAGGATACCAGCACTTATCGTCGCCATCCCTCGCAGCTTCAAGACATGTCCATCTAAATCTGGCCGCTTAAACTCATCATTTCTCACAGAGCGTGATTTAAGATTTCACGACGAAATGGAGCGTGCAGTGTAGATTAGGATTTCTTATTCATTTTCGCCCGAACCGAAGATTTATTATTTTAGTTTTTGGCCCCGTTCAAAAGCTCCCCACCCCTCCTACCGTTCCGATGTACTGCCGCTGTAGCTACGCGAATCGCTTAGCGAGCAAAAAAAAGGGAAAAGGAAGAACTCGGAAGAATACAGTTGCCCAGCTGTGTCAGTCCTCCGTCGAGAGTGTATAAAAGGATGGTAGTTATACGGGGGAAAGGGACCGAGTGAATTCGTCGACGAAGAATGGGAAGAAGAGGTAATTCACCGCGTTCGGGCGCCGTAAAACCCGTTGAATTTTTATGCGGACCTGTCCAAAGTCTAATGGAATATAAACTTGGAGAGCAGGATAAATAGGAAGGTCCGATACAGGCGAAGCGTGGTGGCGTACCTTCTCGCTAATGCCGCAATACAAGCGGGGCATTGAAATGGAGCGGACGAGCTTTGGGAAGTGAACGGTAGAGCGGGCGTATTCGAGTGATATGTGTGAAGTTAATTTAAAGTTAATTTATATCGGTTTCCGTGTAAAGTTTCAAAGCAAGAGGGAACCGCTTTATTTGGTGCATCCTTGTTTTGAACTTTTATAGTAGTCGGGGTTTTGTAAACGTATTCCCCAAACAAGACAATGTAGACCAGAAATTATGCAAGTTTATAAAGTTAGAAGGGAAGACAAAAGCATAGCTAGTAGGAGATATGGTACTCTTTTTTTTGAGGAATTTCTGGGAAAACTTTGTAGCAGCGAGAAGGGAAAAATACAGAGGTTGATTGTTACAGTTTTCTGTATTTTCTTTTTGCTGAAACAAGTGATGGAAGCACTTCTAGAGAACTTCGCTTCCGAAGATTGTCTGGCCCATATGCATGTGATGACTTCTCCAGTTTCATTTGGCGATCTTTCTAAATGGAGGATTATTTTTTTGCAAGAAGGACCATTAGCATGGAAGTTAAAGTAAAAATAGGAGCCAATGATATATGAGATCATAACATAGTAGGCATGATATTAACGGAAACAAAAGGTACAAGAGGATATGGCTGAAGCACGTGAAGAAAATAAAAATTTATTTGAAAGGAGATGAAGCTCTTTAGAAGTGAGAGGTATTTCTTAGAATGAATGAGAATGTATTGCATATGCTCAATATGACAGCAGTACAGTAGATTGGAGTCGACTATATATGAGTGGAGGGGGCAAGTACGCAGGCAGAAGTGGCGTAAACTACTCAGTCTAGTGTTGGTGGTGTACGTAGGAGTTGTTTAATTCCAATACCACGTAAAATGAATGTAAATATAGAGCAGCGATATGCATTTAAATTTTGCTGCATTCTTTTTTTTGAACTTTTATAGTAGTCGGGGTTTTATAAATTTATTCCGCAAATAACGCTATATAGACCAGAAATTATCCAAGTTTACAAAGTTGAAAGGAAGACAAAAGTGTAGCTAGTAGAAAATGTGGTACTCCCTTTTTTTGAGAAATTTGATGGTTTTTTAAAGTTTCGTTTGATGACCTTCCTAAATGGAAGACAGATTATTTTATAAGAACGAATATTAATATCAAAATTAAAGAAGAAATAGAAGTCAATGATATATGAGATCACATCAATTTTCTACTAACACATTTATTTGATAGAATTACAATTTCCTTGCAATTGACCAACGTAATTAAATTACTGAAAAGATATCAGTCTCGGAAGGATTTGATCCCATGGCCTCTACGTTACCTACCACTACACCACGAGACCACGCAGAGGTCGTGGGTTCAAATCCTTCCCAGACTGATATTTTTTCAGTAATTTAATTAGGTTGGTTAATTGCAAGGAAATTGTTATTTTATCATTACAAGTACCAGCGGTGCTTTAATACTGCTGTTAATATTAATACTGGTTTAAGACATTCATTTATTCACTTATCGTATCGCATTGCAACACTTCAATGGTATATAAACCTTTAAACATATAATGTAAGATGCAAACAATATAAGATAAAAATTATCAATGTGGTTTGAGCAGTGACATTTTATACATTTGGCCGGAATACACATTCCAAAGCCAGGCGTATAGCTTCGCAAATATCTTGTATGGGCCCATTATATTTCCCCGTCGAACACTCAAGTATTATATGACTGAGGGTTTGGTCCGGTGCGCCACAGTCACCACACCTTTGGAACTCAGACATTCCCCATTTGTGGAGCGTATGTTTTGCACTTAGTGTATCCTGTTCGCATACGGTTTAACTTCGATCACTTGACAACTTTCCTTGCTTTATACTATGCGCATATTCGTACTAAACTCGAGTACGCATCTGTGGTTTGGTATCTGCACTACCAGCAAGTCACCCCAGAAAGAGCGCAGAAAAAGTTTTTAAAATTCTTGTCATTTCGGATAGACGGTATTTAGCCAGAATGTGGTATGGATTATAGCGATCTGCTTAATCGATTTCACGTAGGTTCTCTAACTGATCGCAGATCTGAAGCGAGTGGCAAGTTCTTGATTAAACTGGTAAATAACCACATCGACGCTACGAAGTTGCTTGCTAATATTGATTTTGTAGTACCACAGTATGGCGCAAGAACCTGTGTTACTTTCCAAGTTCCAAGAGCTAGATCTAACATGTTAATAAAAGCCTCGATAGGTCCCATGACAAAGAATGTGAACGCACGGTATCCTGATCCATTCAGTATGCGTGAATCTACTCAGTCGGTATACTTTACTTAATCTCACATGGTTTATGTGTAATATTATACTGGTATTGGTTTATTATATTCATTGATATTTTGATGATTTACCTGAAATGATGTTACATTTACTGCATTTCTTTTTTTTTTATTTTTGTCAGTATTATAAGCTCACTGTGTATATTATTTTTCTTGGTTGTTCTGTTATTGGAGTTTTTCTTTTGGACAATAAAGGCATTATTATTATTGTTACGTTCTCCTGGTTTGAAGAACAACGCCGCTGTAGCCTGCTCGTAATTTCCTAAATTACTTGACCAATACTTACTTGTAGAGTATGTTCGCTTATTTACTAGAGGAGAGGTTGTACAGTGAAACTCAATGCGCATGCGCAAAAAAATATATTTAAAAATGAAATGGTTACACGGTTTCCACTCTTGCCTATGTACATGTACGATGTACGTAAGATATATATATTTGCAATAATTGCAGTTATTCGAGCTCTCTTATACATGTAATGTACATTAGCATTTGTATATGTATTTTCATTGGTAGCAACATAAAGTAATGCCTCAGCATGTACGTTGCAAAGCCATGTCTTAATTCTGTTTAAAAGGTTAAACTCTTATGTGCTTCCGCTGAAGCTTTGTTAGAGGCATGTACTAATGCCTCTATCTGTTTGCATGCACCACTACCTTTTTATAGGGGAGCCAACCCTATTTATTTCTTAAATTTATAAGCGCACCTCGGTGCTATGCTTATTTATATGTCCCTTTCCGGGAGCCTAATATACTTTCCTTGTTTGAAATTTGCCTAAGGGACTTGGCCCTGTATTATTGGCATGTATTTGTACTTGACCAAATACGTTTGTTATTTTCACATTTATAGGGTAACCCACCCTATCTCTTAGAGCTTTAACGCCTGGTCGAGGGCGACAGTAGCGATAATAGCCGATCTCAATACAAAAGTAATGTCACAGCTACCCAGGCGTTCTCGTTTGAAATATTACGCTATGTGCAATCTTTAGCTCTGTACTACTGCGCCCCGAAGAAGGGAAAAAGACAGTAACCAGCAAATGTGCGAACTGCGCACCGACAAGTAAAACGGAGCGATGATGCCGACATTACATAAGAAAACTGGTCCGTGACACTCGTCCGCCGCTACGACGAGCAACTAAATGAAAAATTTCTAAGTCCCGATACGACAAGGACCGAACAAACGTACAAAAGACAACGGGCGCTGCGGCCGCAACGACCGTCAGCAAGAAGCGGAGTGATCGTACTTGTAGAGGAGGTCTATACATGCGCGACGACAATCTCACCAAAATAATTTCCGACACAAACTTAACTGAAGACTGAAAATATGTATAGACGACAATGGACACATTGGCCTCGACGTACGATGATAGAAAATCGAGAATTTATACTTATTAAAAAAATCTATACATGTGGTCCGACGACGTTACCAAATGACTCCCGCCAGAAATAAATGTATAGACAACGTCCTCGACGATTCCCGCCAAAACTAGAAAAACTTAGCAATCTCTAATAATCTTACGACGACGTTACTGTACACGTTACGACGAGGCACGAAAGGTGACCGAGAGTGCACGATCGCTAATACCTCGACTGTCGCGCGGGAGACGACTGCCTATGCTTGTGTACCTTAAATTTCAAGAAAACTCCCATTACATATCCGACGACGTTGCAGTGAATGATTTCTAATTAGGCAGTTTTAGCTAGCGTAATGTGAATGGCCGGCTTGCATACATATACAATGCGTAATGTACATACATATTAAAATAAAATTGGATATAAGAGAGCAAAATAAATAAATATAAAAATGAAAATAAAATAATATTCTAAATGAAAATAATAATGCAAAGAAGATAAAATACATAATAGTAAAAAATTTAGAAAATACAAAAAACAATGTTAAGTCCTTAACAATTATTATGAAGTATTATTAGTTCAATTATATTTTCTTTTGTTGTTTGTAAGAACTGTGATGGTTATCTATCATATATACATGCTTTGTCCTGTTATTAGAGTCTGTCGTCTATTGGATAATAAGGCAATTATTGTTATTATTTACAAATAAAATATTACAAAAGATTTTCGGAAATATCCATTAGTAATATACTGTCAGTTGTTTTGCTGGCTGTAGAATTAAATCAATAAAATACCCTACAGAATAAAGTAGAACAAAGAAGCAAATCCTTATTGCAAGAGGAACAAGTTAAATAGTGCTAATCCAACTTAAATCAAACAAACAACCATGTAAACTTAAACACGAATTACGTGGGTTAATTGGATGTATACCTATTTACACAAACATCTAGGCTCCATCGCCATTTAATTAACACAAAGTAGTTGCAAAGATCTCTTTTCTAATTAGAGTCGACTTTCAGACACCCTCCCAACTACATCTCTACTCTATTCTAACACGTTCCGACAATATTATCAAGAATACGTATCGCACCATGCAGATTCTATACTTTCTGAAATTTTCAAATCGGTAAAGCTATACCGTTACGAGATGCGCCGAGGTATTCTAATGACGCAAAACGTAATACAAAACACGGGGACGATACTGGCAAGCGAACTAACGTCTTAAGTTTCATTAACGATAAAGAACTCGAAAGCGTGCGCGCGAAAGAGACGGCACGATAGGACGCTATCTCTTTCCGATACAGGCGACGAAGTTCCATCGGAGAAAGGTATATAGATATTCATTTGTTTCCTCTTTACGTGCGTTGAGACAGTCAAAGAAAGAGGAAACAATACCAAGTTCTCCCTTTCAAAGCGTAAAGTTCAGAAGTCTCACTACTGCTACTATTACAGAATGTTACGGAATCAGAAATAAAGACAGAAGAGGGAAGACAGGATGATGGCGGTGCAGGAATTTATTGATGTTTGAGGTCGTTGTAGTAGGGTGAGGAGAGGAAAAGAAGAAGGTTTTTGTGGATAAAATAAAATATACGGTGGGTGTTTTAGAAGAAAGTATGGTGAACTATTTGATATGGGTTTGAGAACATTATTAATTTCCCCAGAACACAGAATATTATTTAAATTTATTGGAAGCTGTTTGATAGTAAAATGCAGGACTGGTTAATAAAAGCTGTTAGAGAATCTTCAGTCACAACTGGAGTCTGAAGATATCAAATAGGCATTATTATTAAACGTGAAACCACGTGCTTTGATCGAAATTTTTATACATCTTACGTATTCTGTTCCAATATCAGTGGTGTTCTTGTACATTTTTCCCGCCAATAGTTTTAGCTGTCAACATGGCTGAAGCGAGATAAAATATTCCACCTTCTTTTGGATTACTAAAATTTTAGGCCTTATGTACATTTTTTGATTTGGAATTGATAACTTTTCTAAAACTTCCATTCTTATCTTTCTGTTTGCTGTCATGATGTCAAATGAACATTTTCTTGTAAAAAAATCGACAGGACAAACCATATGACAAATAATGGAAGTTCAATCTGAATAATTGAGATATGTATATGATTTATTAAAAGAAAGAATTCTTGGAATTATGTATAAAGATGGATCGATCAACCGCAGTTAATAGTGTATGCGTTTTCTGAACATTTTTTCATTGTTTTCCAAACTTCAACGTTGTTCTCCGCTGATGACGCTGGTGATTGTTTTGACGCACATGCTTATATTACCGCTTCATCTGTCTGCGATGTGCTTTCTACAATGAAATAGTTGGGGAATAAATTGTCTCCTAGATCTGACCATGTTCCTAGTTTCCTTTTGAGGATTGTGTCAGTATCCTTTCTCAACCTTATTTTGAAAAAGTCCGTTTCTCCATCTATTTGGAAACGTGCTAGGATTTGCCCTGTATTTAAAAGTGGTGCACGAACACATTTGTGATTATCAACCAGTTTCAATACTATCGAATATTACGAAAGTTTTTGAGACAGCAGTTTATAAACACATATATCCTGCTACTCCGAATCATCTTCTAACTGCTCTACATAAACGGTCGACTACTACCAATTGGGGAAACTTTGTGGAGTATCTTGTGGAGGCGTTGGACGATCACGGTCAAGTCGATACCATTTATACCGATATGTCAAAGGCATTCGATCGTATTGATCACGGTGTACTGTTACATAAATTACGCAGTTTCGGTTTTTGCGATCCAATTGTTATACTAATGAGTTCGTACTTGATTGGTCGCAGGCTTTACTTGTCCTACTGTGGATTCGAATTAGCAGTAGGATTTATTATAACGGGTATACCGCAGAGTTCTAATTTGGGCCCTTTACTGTTTCCTTTATGCATCAACGGTATCACTCATGTTGTGGATTGCGAGATTCTAAAAATGGGTATTTACATGTGTAATCTTTGTTTATATTTTACAATTGTATGTTGTATTTCTGTACATATTTAAAGTTTGAAATGCTATTGTAACATTATCCTTAATTTAGCACTTTTGCTGTTGGATAATAATAATTATAATTATGATAGTCTTTGTTTCTAGGACTGAAGATGGCATATACTACCAATTGTATTTGCTTACATAGAGTTCCATTGTAGAGCGTGTGTATTTATCAAACTTTCTGGCATTTATTATATATTTATTATGTTTCATTAATCCCTGTTATTTGAAATTTATAAGCAGAATTGGCAAAAAAATGGCTTGCAGTATTTCTGTCATTTCCACTGCCGCTAACTAATACTAAGTTATTTCTTCTTATCTACGGAGGCGGATCCTCATGGCCCACCCCTCACCTAATTGGTTGTTTGATTAAGGCTTTTGACATTTAGTTAATTGACATTGGTACATCGTACCTACATAGTATCAAGTTTGTATCTCAAAGT
Source organism: Trypoxylus dichotomus (assembly GCA_023509865.1). Taxonomy (NCBI): domain Eukaryota; kingdom Metazoa; phylum Arthropoda; class Insecta; order Coleoptera; family Scarabaeidae; genus Trypoxylus; species Trypoxylus dichotomus. The sequence goes on from CM042078.1 coordinate 14,446,602, forward strand.
AGTCCTCCCAGCTATGCCCAAGTAACCTTTGAATTAGTGGAGCACCCGCCATATTCGCCGGACTTAGTTTCTAGTGATTATAGGCTGTTCCCAAAATTACAAGAAATCTTACGTGGGGTAAAATTTTGTGTTTAAGTGATGCAGGTTGATTGCAGAGGTCGGACAAAAATTTTTCCAGGAAGCCGTTGAGATGTGGGAGCACCGATGAACCAAGTGCATTAATGTAGAGGCAAACTATGTCGAAAAATACAATGCCATCGTAGTTTCACTGTAAGGGGATCAGGGATACAGTCTAGAGATCCATCCTCGTAGTTATATAAGGTAGAACGAAAAGCTAACTATACCATTTTTATAATGGTCGAAACATAGCAAACAAGAACAGTCAAAATTGGAATGTCATTCTGCAGCTTGGATTGTGACCGTTACGATTTAATTGGGGAATTGTTATTTTTTATAGAAATGAAATCCCAGAGTACGCTTACCTTAGATTTCTAATATTTGTTACGCTTCTCGACATACTCTACGAAATACGGTCAACCGGGGTGACTAAGTACCTAGAGAGGTTACTCGGTGTCGTGGAATGTCGTGGTAAATGTTATCCAGGTTTAATATTGACTAACTTTGATGTCAGTAGGAAGGCCAGTGTATCCTATATGAGAAAGAAAAGAAAATTCCCGTAGTAGCCTAAGCGTCTGGATGTTCTTTGTTACAAAGAGCAATAAATTAAAAGGAAAATTGTGCCGCCGACTAAAATCTGCAGTCACAAGATTCTAGTGGACTACTAAGCCCCTTACTTTCCATTTTTTTTTAATTCAATATTTTAAAAAGTTGCTAAACTAAGTTTAAGGCAGTTGTACATAAGTAGTTTCCTCTTAGCTTGAGTTTGGCTCAATGTTTAGGGCGGAATTAAAGAGAAGGTGTTCCCACCAACTCATAATTTTGTTAGTTTCTTCTTTCTTTTACTGTTTTGTTATTAAAAATTTTAATTATGTTGATGTCTTATAAGCTTATAAGTTTATAACTTAAAGTATATATACTCTTTTTTTCGTTTTTACCCATTTTTTTAAAAGCTTCCAACATATTAAATCTGTAGATTTCTGAATTGTGCAGGGTAACTAGTAACCATAAAATGTTTCTAATATATTTTCAAAGAGAAACCAGGTGTGGCACTTAGTCGCACCGACAAACGGTATGAGTTATTGCAACAGAAAATAATTCCTCCCTCCTTTCTGTTGTAACTAAAATTTCTTTAAGATTTATAAATTGATAACAAATATATAAGTCTATATTGAATTGAAAATTTAGCACAATTTAACTGATATACCTGATAAATATATACAATTCATTACTCAAGCTACTTTATCCAACGACTCCGATATCGACCTCTATATTCGATAATATAGGGAATTACGATTAATAAATTCCAAAGCGTTCGTTCACTAAATCGAACCTGGCAATGCGAAGCGTGGCAGCTTGTGCCCTGATAAACGTTCTACCTCGAGCAAAAGTGAGATTACTCCACCTATACATGGTACGTCAGCTATATCGTACCAACCAACCACATGAATCGCACCGCTCCATTGTCCGAATTCATTATCTTGCAACGCCGACGAATATCTTGCAGTGGAGCATACGGATTGAATTATGTACCTTCACGCCGCCGCATGTCGAGGAGGATGCGTCCATCGGCGATATTGCAGCGCTAAAGGGAAAGGTTTCTGCGCTACGAGAAAGGCATCGATCGCCTTTTTTCTTGTATAATGAAACAACGAGACATTGCGGTGGAGGCAAGCGACGTGGACAAGAGACGGTGATGGATTTATGGATTTTGTCCGATGTGAGGTAGGATGCTGGTTTTTCCTACTTCTGTTAGGAGTGTAGGTCGTCGGTTTTGAATCACAAAGTACGGTAGAGGGTGGGCGACTGTCGAGAGTGTATTATTAATCCTTTGTCTGAAGTTGAACCGACGTATATATGTGCATAAAGTTGTGATCTGCGAATCCTCTACCTCTAACCGAATCTCTGGATAAAATGAAAGATTTTTGATGGCGAGTACGTACTTGCATCCGCTCACAAAGAGAAAAGGATGAATGTCTTCGCAACATCCCATAACGTATACGTAGAAATTTACTTGAGTGGATAGGGAAGAGTTGTGTACTATTTGCTATGCTCAGTAAATTTATTTTTTCTCAAATTACAATTAGTTTCTAATTAAGCTATCACCAATTCATGGACACGAATTAATTACTTATTCGGGACACATCGTTCTAATTTGGTAAGTTCTGGATCTTTGCTTCATATCCGGTTTATGATTAAGATTGCCTAAGACGTCTTCTAAAGTGTTTTCTGATACATACCAGTTCGTGTAGGTTGTCGTGTACGCGCTGGTTTGAAAGAATTCTATTGTCGATGATGTAGTACGAAGACTGAAACCTTTTCAATCATCATTTTCAATGATATTAGCTAGTAAAATATTAGAAAAGTGTACGAGCGAACCAATCTTAAGGGTAGATAAGTTAAATAGATTGACAAAATTTCAGCTTTCGCCAGACCAATTGTTAATACTAATGACTAGTCTCGGTAAAGAGAGGCAAGTTTCAATGTAGTGCGGAGAACAACGCGGGGGGATGAAACGCGCGATTCGACTGGTCGTTGTGAGTGCCTGTCAATACACACATACTTAGAAAATGTCCCATTTAGGTACGTTTTGGAAACGGCGTATCTAGAATACGAAGGCAATAGAATTAAATGTGTAAAGTGAGACAACTATTTGACATATACCGGCACGTGGAAGCGTCAACGCCGCTTACAAAGTATAAAACACTGTTCTGCAATCAGTGGGAAACGATTCTTTCCATACTTTAAACCTTGTGGCGCAATTGATGCCTAAATGTTACCCACGAGTAAATGCTTTAATAGCTCATACGAAGGTAGTATTTCTAAAATCCACAAAACGTACAAAAAGATTTCAGGAACTGTGTCCCAAAGTGCCTGAACCACCACAGTCGATGACTACGCATTGGGGAACATGATTAAAGGTTGCGTTTTACTACTGCGAACATTTTGATGATGTAAGGAAGGTAGTTTTATAATTCAATCCGAGACACGCTAAAGCTATCAAGAAAAGCCCGAAAATGTTTCAGGATAATCAAATAAAATGTGATTTGGGAAGTATTCGTAAGAACTGCTAGCGGAAGGAATTGAAAAATTACAAAATCATTCGATGTCGTTTGTGAATTCTGTTTAAATTGTGGATGATGTTCACTCATACCTATGTACGACGGAAGGCGAAAAAAATAAAGGTGTAATACGAAAATTTGAAGATATTATTGACAAGAATTCAGATTTTCCCATATTAGGACAGGTTTGTGAACTTGCGTTGAAAAATCCACTAACTTGTCACAAGGAGTATTACGATACTTGGAAATGCAGAATAAAACTTCTGATACAAAAAATCATAGAGAATTAAAGGCCTATAGGTCAATAGGAAAATCAAGATAAACATCCAGGTACTTGAAGATCTTAATTACAGTTTTTTAATGCTATGTAGCCAATACGATAAATATAAATTTGTACTCCAATGATTCGCTAATTGATTCGCGAGGTGTTTAGTCTTGAAGATGGTAACTTACTGCATGTCGATCTGGCGAACTGATGGTGTATAATGAATAACCAATTTTATTATGTTCTTTCGTACTGTGTAATGATTATATATATAAGTATAAATCGGTTAAGCAATAAACTTTATTTTCATTAAATATCGGCTCTTTGATAGCTCCGACGAAGTTACAACTATTGTACACGCACCTTTTGTTCGTTTTTTGTAAAGATTTCAATTTGGAACATACATCTATGGAAAAATAAGAAATTAAATGGATTTCTAAAACAGTCTTTAAAACAGAATATTAAAAAAAATCGTATATGGGCTTATACATTCTTTCTTTTTCATGTTTCAATATACATATTTTGAGTAGAGTGGTGTTTGTGGTAGTAATTAACATTGGAGGATAATTTCAACAACCACGTCCTTTCTAAAAACAAGCACGATTCGAAATATTGCGACAATTCTCCGGGAATAAATTTTAATCAAAGAGACTCGAAGTTTACGGTAGTAATACGTCATCGCAGCCATTATTCGCACGGTGCAAACCTCTTTGTCCACCATTCCGCGCGTTAATTATAACCTCAAATTCCGCGTAATTTATAGGAAATCACGGCGTGCAATATATTTTCGCAGCCGTCGCGATTAAAGAACGTTCATTTCGTCACGTAATTATTTCACCCTCATTACTCTCCCTCTTCCCGCGTTACCTACGGTGAAGAGGGCCGGTCGCGGGAAATCGTAAATCAAAGACAGCGGCAGCGGCCGTCTGAATACTTAAACCTTATTATAATTTCCCTCCGACGGTGCTAAATTCCATCGATTCATTTACATTTTTCCAACATAAAACCTCGCGACTATTAAATGCAGACGTTCGCGCCGCGAAAGACCGGTGCCTTAGCGTTCGCCGCAGCGGCGATGAAAGCGCTTTAGATCATTCTACTAATTCTTTTTTAATAGCGGCATGAGAGCCGCGCTAGTTAGAACGCGAGGGGAGTATAAAAGAAGAACAAGTACTGGACGTTGCTGTCGTTGAATATTAACTTCGTTAGTGTTTGGTGTCTATTAGAGCTCACCGCATTAACGAAGTAAAATACGTGAATACTCGCAATGGTCTGTTATTTGTTCAGTATACTCAATATTTTGTTTTATTGCTAATATACGAAATGGCGTATACCTAGGTCAAGGATTTGACCATAATATTCTATTGGACGGGTTCGGTTTGCAGCCCTTGCAGCGGCGGCGCAGCCCGGCTGACATGAAATTTTTACACAACATGCTCCACAACAAAATTGATGCCCCACAGCTATTGACAAAGCTACAGTTCGCGGTTCCCACCAATTCTGCTCGTACATTTGTAACTTTTTACTGTGCGTATACTAAAACACACACTTTATTGAAATCTGCGATTTATAGAATGCGCCCTAATTCTAATAACTAGAGACCGGATTATATGCAAAGTGCGTATATTTTATTTTTTGCATATCTTTAATTATAGTCTCTATGTAGACGTATTACACTAATTGAAGTTAATTAGCGATTGTATATATTGCATATTCCGACATTTCTATTGATACTTTTACAAAAGTTGCATATATTACATATTTAGGCTTATTCTTCTCCTTTCTATTAGTAAAATTTCCTAGTAATTCCCAATGTAGATCGAAAACGGACAATTCTCAGAACGATAAATCTTTTATATTGGTTTCTCTTATACTTTTTTCCAAGAACTGCACGCGTTTAATTTCGTCTAGCAGAAAGGATGTGGTAAATACGTTTTATTGGTATTAATTCGCAAATAAACTATTCATTCCCTGTTTGAGCGAAACAGCATGTAATTGTATTACGTTTTTAAATACTGCGGGTGATACAATGAGTATACCGAACAACATTTCTTTATGGATTTAGCCGTATCCTGAACTCGTAAAGGATGGCGACAACATATTGGTATACTGGTAAGTTTAATTTTACTAAAAGTTTTAGAATTGTTCTTAAATTCATTAACTTTTAATAATTGATTAACACGCTAAAACTCCATCATATATTGGAAAATGTGAAAAACTAAAGCGATCCGCATGTGTGCAGCAATCTGTATATCAATGTGTAGCATCAACTTCACGAAACTCAGAACAAGAAGAATATAATACGGATCTGTGTAACGCATTAATTTCGTCTAACATACCATTAGCAAAATTAAACAATGTTAATTTGAAATCATTTCTGCTAAAATATTGCAAACATAATATACCTGACGAAAGTACATTATGAAAAAATTATGTCACACCTTGTTATCAGCAAACAGTGGCAGAACTTCAACAATTGGTAGGGAGTAATTTTATTTATATCATTCTAGATGAAAGTACGGATAAGTGTGGCCGTTATATTGCCCATTTGTTAATAGGAATTCTTCATGAAGATATTGTAGGTAAATCATATTTAATTTATTCTAAAGAACTTCAAAAAACAAATAATGTGACAATTGCCCAATTCGTTCAAGAAGGTTTATCAAATTTATTCTTACCTGGAGGTATACCTTGTGAAAAAATTTTACTGATATTGTCTGACGCTGCACCATACATGATAAAAGGCGCGCAAAATTTAAAATTTTTTTATTGTAACATTATTCATTATTCATACGACTTGCTTAGCTCATGGGTTCAATCGTGTAGCCGAAGACATTAGGAATCGATTTCCTTTGATTAATGATTTAATTAACAATGTCAAAAAGTATTTTTAAAAGCACCTTTACGAATCCAATTTTATAAGGAGCGACTTCCCAGTGTTAGGTGGCCTCCTGAACCGATTATTACCAGATGGGGTACATGGTTAGAGGCTGTAATTTTTTACGCAAATAATTTTGAAGGAATAAAAATATAATTCTTGAAATCACTGCTGACTGCCTTGCTCTAGAAAACTGTAAAAAGATAGTAACATCAACAGAATTGCTACAAAACCTTTTGTATATTAAGTGAAATTATAGCTCGGCTCCAAGTTCCATTCGTAAACTAGAAACGCAAGGGATGTCGATCTCGGAATCAGTCGAAATAGTAGACAAATTTGATATGCTATGTAAGAAGGTTAAGAGTACAATAGGTAATTCTATATACGATACATTTAAAGAAGTGATAAATAAAAATGCGGGGTATTTGAAATTGAAAAAAGTTAAGAAAATGTTGGAAGTTGTAACAATAAACGATTTCGATTTTAATTTTAGTTTTGGATGTATTGCAAAGTTAAAAAATGCACCAATTACATCTGTGGATGTGGAAAGTGGCTTTTTTACTTCGAAACATATGTATTCTGATAGAAGACAAAACTTTCTTCTACACAATTTTGAAAAACATTTAATTATAAATTTGTTTAGAAATGTGTTGTAAAAAATTTTTGTGCAATAAAGTTAAATGTTTAAATTTCTGCTCTTATTTACTTTATGCAAAAATTGTGCATATTGTCGCAATTTTTTGCATATACGCCCTAGGTTTATGCATATTTTCTCAAAAATCGATGCATATACGTATATGCGCATATATTCCAGTTTTTTTTTGCATATAATCTTAAAACTATTATTGTTATGAAGTATTATTATTTTAATTACATATTTTTTTTGTTGTTTGCAAGAACTATGATGGTTATTTACCATATATATATATATATATGTTTTGTCCTGTTATAATACTCTGTCGTCTGTTACACAATAAAATTATTATTAATATTAAAAACAAATGCACCCCGGATTCAGATGGTATTCCGGTTCATACTATTAAAGAATTTAAACCTAGATTGGTGACCCCAATTACGCACTTGGTTAACACGTCTTTTCAGACGGGAATTTTTCCCAAATCTCTAAAAGTTGTATCTATCAAATCAATTTTGCAACAAGGGGGCATGACCTCCATAGCAAATTACAGCCCTATCACCATACTTTCCTTTGCTAAATTATTTGAATATGCCATGTTCAACAGAACTAATAGCTTTATCAACAGATACAAACGTATGTCCCCATTTCAACATGGATTCCGAACTAATAAATCAACAATTACAGCTAGACATCTACCAAAATATACTACGAAATATCGAATGCAAACTATATCCGGCGGGTATTGCTTGTGATCTAACTAATGCAATTGACTGTGTGAAACATAGTTTACTAAGTGATAAGTTGCGCTCAATGGGTTTTCGGGAAAAGGCTCGCGAGTGGATCACTTCATATCTTTCGGAGAGAGTGTAATTTATTGAAGCATCTACAAAGGGGTGATACAAGTCAAACTTTTCGATCGGCTTTGATGTCTATCAGGATTGGTGTAGCCCAAGGAGCTGTTATTGCTCCCACACTTTTGTCTCTGTTTCTGAAAGACATTGCGGAATGTATTTGCGACTATCACATAATGTTACCTAGAGACCTTCTGGGACCAAATTCATCAGATCGCCGCCATTCCATGGACTCTATTTTCGATAAAGGATCGTGAAACAGCACCACTGTTTCATCCCCCGTGACAACGGACTCCAAGCTCGGTTTTGGGTCGTCTCCATACATGTTTAAGAACGACCGCGCACATTCGACTTGACGGTCACGCTGGAGAGCAGAAAGAAGTCGCGGTACTCACCTTGCACTAATTTTATTCATATCCAAGTGGTCATGGAGAAATCGGTGAATACTTGATTCGGATATATTTGTTATCACTGCTAATTCATCCACTTTCAAACAGCGATCTCCTAGCACTAAATCTTCAATAATTGAAATTTCTTGAGGCGTTATCGCTTCGGAAACATTTTGTTCATTTTTTTTACAGTGGAATACGAAGGACATGAATCACCGTAAACGCCATCTAAACGTTGTTTTATGTGATTAGGCGTATGCTCTTCTTTTGTTAAAAATTTTATAACGTGGTACACAATTTTCATTAATTCAGACATTTTCATGCACTACTCACGTTGGTTGGCTGGCTACTAAAAACTACTAGTCTTCGAACCGTCATATTTATAGCGTAGACCTCGCGTATGTGCATGCATGCTGTGACGGAGTTTGAACACGCTTGAACTTGTATAAACCTGCCAGGCCGAGATATTACTTTTGAAAAATAAAATTCCTTATATTGTTCCAAGTTTTCTTCTATATCAGGCCGAGAATTTATGGTGCCTACCTCGTATCTGTGTATCTCGTGAAAGTTTTCTCGACGAAATTATATAAAAACTTCAAGTTATGCATCAAACTATATCAGCCTAAAGATTTGAATATAATATAATAAATACGATAGAGAAATCTGCACCGAAATCCTTTGAATAGCATCGATACTATTCAATCATCGAATTAGACAATAAATCCATCACTTTCATCTTTCCGAGATCGTTCCTTTTGACATATTTCGTAAATTCCATCTGTCTTTCCCGTTTGTAGTGAAAGGTGATTTATACTTTCCGGTACGGCGAACTAGATACGTGGAAAAACCGCGGCGAAACACCTAAAATCAATTTCCCTCTATCGGGTTTCCACCGCCGTAGCTGCTGCATATCAGGCGCTGCCAACCTTATATATCATTCCGAGTTTCCAATTTACATGCTCGAGTTCACAATCGCACTTATTTATATACCTTTTTCTTTTCCTCTCGCGGATGCACGGATTTTAATCGAACCACATTGTTGAAAATACAAATACAATGCCTGCAAATGAAATCCTAACAATAAAAAATTTGTTAGAAACAAAATAATTCACTAATAAGAATAAGATAACCTACACTAGCGTTTCGGAAATTGTAGACCACCATTATCCATTTCCTTTTTTAACTCCGGAAAACTATTCGTGAGGACTTTTCATTTTTCGACGCCAACCGCAGCAATTTTCAGCCGGAGAGAGGAAATATTTCGTGCTTAAAGCAACCCATGCAAAAATGCTGATACATTACTATTATCGCCAAGGCATGTCGGTGCTGCTAACCGACGTGTGCATAGACACCTCTAGCGCGGTAGAATGTTTATGGAACCCTGAGATCGTTAAGTGGTGCGGACTGGCTCGTTAAGCTGCGATGGCTGGCTTGCTCGGTTAGTTAGTTTATTTGGCTTGTTTTAAAACTGGCGAACGTGTTATTTGCACTATTTTATCGACATCGGATTTTACGTTGGCGAATTTAAAACGGAGAATTTGGGTATGTCATTCGCCAGAGCAAATTTTAGGCCTAGATGAATTTGTTCTTTAGTAATCTTTTTGATAGTTCCGCGCTGTTGAAAAAATGATTAAAATTGGATAAATTTTGAAACAATTTGGTTTCTATGATTAAGAATTTACTTTTACTGAAAGTAGTAGTTTTGAACATCTTGCATTGATCCAAATGATAACCAAAGCGTAATGGAAATTAGAAATATTCGACGAAGACAAGAGCAAAATCAGCCAAAACTAACAACACTAAGAGACAATCGACTCTTGTTGCAAGTGATGTGCAGAAGTAGCATTCTTAATGAAACTCGGTTACGAAATCGGTTTGACGCTGCTACTAGAACTATAGTATCAGTGGCTGGGTGATCCGGCAGCAAGAAGGTCTGTACTTGAATTTTGGCAACTCAGATGTCGCGTATTTGAAACCAACGCCCATTAAGAATAGTGGCAGTACTTTTTCTAACGAGTTCGGTATGCTTTCAAGTTACCATTCGCCGTTGGAAATATAATTAACGGTGCTGAAAAGTTGAAAGGGAGGGTGCGTAGTAACAAGGCTATGGAACACTCTACACACACACTACCAACCAAGGTATGACCTGAGGTTATGACAAGCTATAATGGCTTATAGCCCATTTGTGCCCGAAATTGTATTCCTCTTTGATACAGTGATCCCAGGAAATTATCGCCATACGCCCACTCAAAATGAAAAGAAACAAGGATACCTGGTATGAGCACATTTTGTTCTTTAGAGTTAAGTAATCCATCTCATAATGGAAGCGTTTCCAGAAAATTTAAGTAGTACAGTAGAGCTTTAATAATTTTGCGTTTCATAAAGAATTATCGGCTTTCTCTTATTGGAGGAAGCATTCGTAATTTATTTCGATTGACTGTATTAAACTAGGCAACCGAGTTTTGTGTTTCAATAGATTGTTATAGACCCTAACAGAAATAATAGCACTTTTGGCAATGCATCATAGTATTTTGATAGACTACCTGACTCTTATAGTCGTCACGGTTATCGGGTTTCGTCGTGTCACAAGGTTTTTAGTTTAGGGGGCTAAAAACTTAGTAATAAAGCGCAACCCGACAACCGTTACGACCCTAAAGATCTGCGATGTTATTTATTTAACTATTGTTCATAATTTCACTTTGGTTATTACAAAATATATGGTTGTTCGTAATAGACAAACTGTTTCCGGGATTGCATCCTGTCATGATAAGGTATAAGAGGAAATATAATAAAAGTAAGAGGGGAAAAGAGAATGAAAGCGAAAGAAAAAGTGAAAGGTAAAAAATTGTAGAAATGAGAGAAAGGAGACAGAAAAAAGAAAAAAAGGAAAAAAAAAGCGAAAGGGGGGATCTCAATGTTTCGTTTCTGTTGAGAAAGTATCGTTCATGACTATTTTTGTCCTAATTATATATTTACCCAAGGAAACTATGTTGTTAACTTGGTTTTATTTGCCGATATTCTCATATATATATATATATAACACATGGGCTGAAAAGTCCCGGGCCTAACACATAGATGACGCTAGTTTTATTGCAGTCACCTTTCTCTCAGTTAGTACTAACCATCAAAAGACAGCTGTTAAAATTTCATGATATTCTATTCATTAGTTTGTGAGTTATTGTGCTAAGAGTCACGCTACTTTTGTTATTTTCAAAACAATGGATCAAAAACAATTTCGTGTTTTAATTTTACACTGCTTCTTGATGGGAAAAAAATACCGTTCAAGCGAAGCAATGGCTTGAAAAGTGTTATGGGGACTCCACTCCATCAGAAACAACAATAAAACGATGGTTTGCTGACTTCAAACGTGGCCGTAGGGACACCGGTGATGCAGAACGCAGTGGACATCCAAATGAGGCGGTAACACCAGAAAACATAAAATAAATCCACAAAATCGTTTTGAATCATCGAAAAGTGAAGTTGCGTGAGTTAGCTGACATCGTAAAGATATCATAAGAACGTATTAGCTTTATATTGCATGAGCATTTGAGTATGAGAAAGCTCTGTTCAAAGTGGGTGCCGCGTTTGCTCACTGTTGACCAAAAACAAGAACGTGTTGATGATTCTGAGCAGTGTTTGGCCATGTTTAAACGTAACAAACCGGAATTTTTGCATCGATATGTGACAATGGATGAAACATGGATCCATCACTTCACTCCGGAATCAAAGCGATCGTCACCTGAGTGGACAGCAACTGGTGAACCTCGTCCAAAGCACCCGAAAGCACAACAATCGGCTGGAAAGGTTATGGCCTCGGTATTTTGGGATATGCGTGGTGTAATATTCATCAACTATCTTGAGAAAGGAAATGCCATCAACAGCGAATATTATATAGCGTTATTGGAGCGTTTGAAGGCCGAAATTGCAAAGAAACGACCGCATATGGCAAAGAAAAAAATGTTGTTTCATCAAGACAACGCACCGTGTCACAAGTCAATCAAAACAATGGCAAAACTACATGAATTGAACTTCGAATTGCTCCCACGTCCACCGTATTCGCCAGATTTGGCTCCCAGCGACTACTGGCTGTTCGCACACCTCAAAAAAATGCTCGCCGGTAGGAAATTTCGCACGAATGAAGAGGTTATCGCTGAAACTGAGGCCTATTTTGAGGCAAAAGATAAATCGTTCTACAAAAGTGGTATTGAAATGTTAGAGCGGCGCTGGAATTCACAGGTATAGCAGTAAACTCCACTCACACAAAATTAATTAATTATGCGGAACGCCATACCTGTGAATTGTACATCCACACAGTCCTTGCAATCGTCATTCGGCGCTGGAATGATTGCGTTGCTCTTGATGGAGATTACGTTGATGAATAAAGCTAATTTTGAACCAAAAAGTCCGTATTTTCTTTGTTAGGGCCGGGACTTTTCAGCCTATGTGTTATATCCCTTTTTGCAGATCATTCTTTGTTTCTGTTAGGAGTATTAAGTAATCAGGATGTAAGATAGGGTTTAGAGTGGTGTTCTGTTTTACATGTATTCCGTTAGGGCATTTATACCATGAGCGCACTTTCGCGGTGTAGATGGCCGCAATTCTGAGTAAGAGGATGATGAAATAAGATTTCTATGTGTTAACAAAGTCGACAGAGACGCACTCTATATTAGTCAATATGCTTGGCTCTGGTATTCGCTACCCTTGATTAGTTACTACTACAAAATCCTACCCTCACATCAACCCTTTCAATGTAAATTGATTAAATTAAGCCCTCATTCCATTTTACTGCGAGGTGCAAGTGAAGCTGGTGTTTGATTCATTTTCCAGTCTCCCAGAATACAATCAACAACTCCCAGGTTTTCATCCGGTATGTTAAATAATGTTAGTGACACACAACAGCCTTGTCCAGCTCCTTTGTTTGTTGGGATTTCCCTAGTTAATCTTCTGCCTATAACTATACTATAATTCTGGTGCCTATGTATAAACTCTGTATAGCTCTTATTAAATGACGAGGATATACCTCTCCTTTCATCTTTCATTTTCATTATTCTTCTCTTTATTTGTACTTTCGTATGTATCTTTTCAACTAAATGGTGTTTTGTGAATGATATTTGTTAGGTAGGCAAATAATTAGCAGTAAAGTAGATAGTCCAGACTCATTAAGCGGGACGCTGGTTGTAGTTTCCCAACGAATTATACTGACTATGCTTCTATTTTTAGAATTGCTTCCTTAATATCGACTGTTCTGCATGTCCCTACTCCCATTATAAATATTATTTATTGCGAGATATACAACACTGGAACTTCTGAATCTTATTGTATATATTTTAGGTATAACTACATGTTATCACAAATTATTGTATATATTGCTAAATATTTGGTAGATTCTTCATTGGATTCGTCTGTTCAACTACCAAATAAACTATAATTGGCAAACAAATATTGAAATATGTATAAAAGCAATGCAGAAGGAACTTGTTCGTTCCAAATTTTCCAGTAACGTTCGATGTAACGGCTCCTCCACCAAAATTAGGATCGAATGCAATTTCACTATACTTGATTATTTATACAAAATAACTAAAAGAAAATGAAAATTTACAATTTCAAGCCAATTAGTTCTTTTTCCAATAACGACATCGTAATAAGCGCCCTTCAGTTACAAACATGCAACTCGCATTTCAGTCCAACGATTTCCTGGGTCGTTAAGTATTTCATTCCTGTCGATTTCGTACTTGACACGAATGCGCTAACAACGGCCGGTAATTTTAGCGGTTAACGAATCGATAAGTTCAATTCGTACGTATTATGAAAATTTTAACTGTAGCTAACCGTGTAGTCGATATAATCACCGTTCAGTACCGGATCGAACTTTATGATTGTGGCAAGTACACATATACGTACGGCACCGATACCACACCATAAACACCGTAGCAGCTCGTACATTGAAAATTTACGCGACGCGCATTGATCGGTAAAGCAGGATTACGTATTTAGCGACCGGTATACATAGTTACCCGGTCGAGCGAATGTCGGTCGGGATCCAACGACGTTTTGATGTTCCGAGGTGTATTTCCAACGGGATATTTAATAGTAACGCATTTGGGACGGAAACTGTGTAAGGCAATGGTCAATTACTTCGATATTAACTTCCCGGAGGTGAAATTTAGGCTATAAACTCTATAAATAAACTTGGCGCTGGTGTCCCTATCTTAAATCAGTGGTTACCAAACTCTCATGCTTATACGGTTTTTAGTGTTGTCTCAAGGCCAACGGCTGGGTAGTCGTTGTTTTAGGCATTCATGTTTTTATTTTAGCAGAGGTTAGGAAATAGTTTAGAATTTCATTCCAGAGTAGGAAATGTTTCTCGGGAAAATTTTTAATTTGACTGCTTGGTGCCTTAGAACAAATTTTAACTTCTGATTTTTCTTGACATATCAGTAGGTACGGAATAAATTCGTTGTTTCAGGTGTAAATCCAGTATTATGCGTAATAGTCAAGAGAGTAGAGTATCAAAGGCCAAAGTAATCAAGCAAAACCAGTACAGAAACCATATTATCATCAATGTTCCTAAAGACCTTATCCCTTAATCCCTAACCCAAACCCTGGCTGCTCATTTGAAAGCATGCTGTTTATCATGATAAACTTATCAATAGCTTTCTCTAAGAGCACGGTAAGAATAGATACAGGTCTTAAATCACCTACAGTAATAAAAGAGTTATTCTTAAGTAGATGACCAACAATACTAATCTCCCAGTAGTCCGGAGAGATGCATTTCAGCAAGCAAGTATTGATTATATGGGTAACAACAAATAAAAGAAATGAGCAACATAAAAACAGCATTCTTAAGGATGCAGCACCTACTTCAGACTTTATTGAATTTAATACAGACTCGGCGGCTAACATGTCTACTAAAGTGAAACAAACTCACTAGTAGAGTGGGGACGTGTGTTGTCAGGAAGCAATACAATGCTTTAACTTAGTGTTCTATATCTTTTATTTTGAATTGCGTTCCGAAAATTTCTCAGTATTTTACAGTATCGTTCTGCATTGATGGTTTCGCCTCTGGAAAGGAACTCAATAAGTAGAATGCCCTGTCTGCCCTAGAACATGGTACACTTCATTTCACGTACTGACAACGTTGCTTTGAATTTTTGTCTTTTTGAGGATTGTTACTGTGTCCACTCCATCGATTCTTCTTTTGATTCTGAACTGACAAATCCAATTTTCTCCGGTCACAATACCGCGAAGGCAGCATTTTCAGAACCCAATGGGAGCATATTTTCCAATTGATAAAAATGATAAATTTTTTTTAACATTATTAATGCCAACTGTGGTTTAGTATTGATATTCATATTAATATTGGTATTAATATTTTCCAATTATTTAAGCGATTTGTGACAACCTCATCTAAAACAGCTTTTTTAAATTTGTGGAAACTTATCACTAAGCATTCTTATTGTGAACCCTCTGTTTGCACGAATTTTCCCATTAACCTTTTGAACAAAACTATCATTGATAACAGAAGACCGTCCACTCCGTCCTTCATCATGAACATTGGCTCGTCCATGATTGAATTTTCTAATTCACTTTCTCACTATTTCATCTACCATTACATTTTCACCATAAATCTCTACAAGTTGATAATGTATTTCGGCTGGCTTAATATCCCCAGGGTTCAAAAACCGTATTACAGAACGCACTTCACAATCGGCGGATTCATTGTCTTAAACATTTTGACCGATTACAATCCGGCTGTAATAGCGTCAGTGGAAAGATTGTGAACCAGAGAATATGCATGCATGGAACTGTAATAGTAGCGCTGCATTGGTGATAGAAAGAACCGGTACTTAGTTTCCAGACAAGCCTCGTATAAATGAATATAGGAATTTTCAAGTGGATAAAACTAGTTTGTTTTAAAACCCACTCCGTATATTTAGGTCCATTGTCACACCCGCAACAAACATTTATATTATTTACAATCTCGTGTCTAACTATCATCAAGTACTAAATTTATAAATATAAACGTGCTATAAAATGTAATTAATAATAATTTTCCTATTGTTATAGACCTACTATTCTCTTCGACAACACCTGCCTACTAAATGTGTCTATCAGTTTGATTACCACCAAAGGATTAGAAGTAAGCATACCTTAATGTTCCATAAAGGTAATTGCTTGTTCTACTGGAGGTAATAGCGTGAATTTTTTCATTTGAATTGCTATTCTTGGCTTTTGTGTGCTATACGATTAATATTAAACATGTAGCTACATTAACCCTATTGGAAAAACAAAGAAAAAGCTCTATACCTTCTCCATTCGATTACTTAATCTACCATAAAAGCTAACTGCGCCTATGGTAGTTTCCTTCTATTTAATGAAATTCAGATTCTTATCACTTGAATTATATAACTGAGTAATATAGTTCATCTGGTATCTACAAATAACAAGGGAGCAAATCTGGCCATGCAATACGTTGCTGTTTTTCTTGCATGACAGGCCATGCGAAAAATAAATCGAGTTCCCTAAATTGTCCGTTTATCAAGTGACACGGATATAAATAAAACAAAAACGCAAAATGGGGAAATGGAGGGCATCATAAAGAAATATTTAACGTCACAAAAAGAGATAGGAGGCAGGCAAAACATGTAAAGAAAACAGAGTTAGTTGGGGGTTGTTCAAGATATTAATGTGCTTCGTGAATAACAATGAAGTGTTCCATCTTATGTACCTTACATTAGAATACAACTTTGGTCAAAAAAATTAAGCATCTCAAATTTGTTAATATTTGAAACATAGTTACAATGGAAAGTACTACTAAGAAATTTGATACATATATATATATATATAATAGTGATTTATTTGCCCAACGGGTAGGACAAAGTTCCGTAATACATACTTACGTACGAGGGCGACCTGAAATGTTTCCGAAATCAAGAAGAAAAACACGGTATTGGTGTGCCTCAGTCTCTTCAAGCCGTGGGAAAAGTAGGATGTTTCGAGGCCTGCAAAATAGCCATCTGTAGTGGTGATGACCCACTCATCTGAGGCAAATCTCTTTCTTCCCAGTGATTTTTTCAAGTTAGTGAATAGCAAATAGTCGCTGGGGAATATGGAGGATGAGAGACTAATTTGTACCGCAACACATTCAATTTGGACACGAAGATGCAGGATGAATGAGCCGATGCACTGTCGTTGTGGAAAAGCACTTTCTTCCGCTACAAACGAGGCCGTTTCTCCTTCAATACTGCGCAGATCCCGGTCAATAACTCGCTGTAGTATTACCCCATGGTCGTTCTTCCTTTCTGCAGATAGTTGATCAGGATAACACCTTGGAAATCCCACAAAATGGTCGCTATGTTCTTTCCGTCCGATGGATCGGTCTTTGCTTTCTTCGGAGCCGATTCGCCCGGAAGAGTCCCCTGTTTCGACTGTCCCGTGGTCTCCGGTATGTGGTGCTGATCCAAGTCTCATCCATGGTTACGAAACCGATGAAGAAATCCCTGGGATTGCATTGGATCCTCGCCAGACACTTCTCCGAAACGGTCACTCGATTGCGTTTCCGCTCCGATGTGAGCAAACGCAGTACCCATCGCGCCGAAAGCGTTTTACACCCAAAATTTCGTGTAGGATATGGCTAACGCGTTCTTCTGAGATGCTTGTTGTCTCTGCTATCTCTTTCAGCTTCAATCGGTGATTGACTAACACGACATCATGAATCTTATCGACCTTTTCATAGTTGGTAGTGACTTTTGGGCGTTCATTGCGTAGTTCGTCTTAAAACACCCTCTTAAGCAACAACTATTGATAGCAGGCCATAAAAAATGTTACCTTTGCTGACCATTGAATCGACTTCAACCCCCGTGCACCATCGCTTGCCGATTCCGGAAACATTTCAGGTCGCCCTCGTACTGCCAATGTAATTTCAACATTTTCTAAATATTGGTTTTATATTCTTAATAATAAGAAATACATTTTTTTGCATAAAATTGAATGTCTAATGATAACTGTTTTTGTCAATTAGCAAAGAATTTGTAGAAGAATTAATGGAAGAAATATTTCTAGTTTGAATTATTAAATTATTTTTTATGTTTATCGGATTGGTAGCTTTTTCGTCAATAAGAAAAATAGAGGAATACATGAATAAGGACACATTATCCCATTTCGAAACAAAATCCTTAAATTCTGCACCTTACAAACATTCATTTCCTCTCAAAGTTGCACTCTTCTTTGATATCTATCAAGAACATTTCACCCGAACTATATTTATCTGGAAAAGGATTTATTATTAATCCGTATTGATTCGTTAGGCGAAGACGAAACACGCAGGACGCAGAAGAAGGGTTTAACAGATCTCTCTCGTTCAGATCCTCGACGTAGGACGGTTATGGGTGATCAGGACCTTACCCTACCTTAGAGGCGGCGTAGTCCTTATATATAGAAGGAGGGCTTAGCGGGTACAAAATGTCGCGACAGCCGGCAGGATCAAAGGTACGCCGGTGACAGGAAGTGACAGACAGTGGCGGATTATCCAGCATATATCGACACCTTGTGAGAGAAGAGGCCGTCGTAGATTCCACGTTGAATTATTAATATTGAAAAGGGATAGGATAAAGGAGCCGTCCTTAGCGTAAGGTGGATCAAGTTGTAGATGTTAAGGATATGGATTATTTGATGTTTGTCATACCTCTTTTTCGTTTTTTACGTTTTTTTTTGATGCCTTCGTTTCTCGAACGATACTCTATTTGGAATTGAAAGGAATGCTGTGTACAGGAATGTTCTACGTGATGTTTATGAGTTTCAAACGTTTAAATGTTTCAAAATGTACTATGCAGCGTGTGGGAAATTTAATGCTATAAAAAATTAAAATAAATTATATCAATTATAAGCTAATAGAATGTATTATATTTAGTAAATTAGTGTCTTAATATTTAATCAATTTCAAGGATAATAATAGTATCCTTTATTTGTCCAATAGTCTCTCAATTCAAAAGTGTAATATATATACATACATACATACAGAATATAAAGATTACACCGCCCAACAAAATAAATTTGTTTGTCATGGTTCTTGTAAAGTACCAACTGATTTAGCATATTTCTGATGTGCTGGTTTCAGAAAAAAATGGCATTTCTTCCTAACAGCTTTAGTTTTTGAGATACAGCACGGTGAAATGTATTACTCATACAGATAAAGAGCAAAATCAAAATAATTAACTAAATATCTAGGAAACCTAAATTGTCTGCTTTTTGTCTGAAATTACAATCATAATATAATTATAATTGTCAGTATTCCCCACTACCGAAAACTCTACATGTCTAACCTAATCGAACCCTAATCCCCACTACTTCATTTACCTCTAATATAGATATCTCTGTCTGCACCACACAGTTCAGTTTAGTATTGTGCCTTCGTGTGATAACTATGTCAGTGTGTACGGAATATTTGGTTTAAACTGTTGCATGAATATTAAAATTTCGAACAATAACAATGGCTTCTACAAGCAGAAGGAATTCAGTTAACCACTCAGATGTCTTTTCTTACATTTCTGGTATTTACATTTTTGGCGAAACCAGAAAACCCATATCTCCCTTTATAAAAAGGCATATTTGGCGTATATTGGTGTCCAGCTAGGAAACCAGGATAAATCTTGGGCATCACACTTTGTATGCAAAACATGCGTAGAACATTTGCGACAGTGGATTGGAATACACATGGTATGGAGAGAGCCTAAAAACCATCATGATGGCTGCTATTTCCATTCTGTCACCATTAAAGGTTATAACTGCAATAACCGGCATAAATGGGAATACTTGGACATGGAGTCAGCAAGGAGACTTCTTCCTTATTCTGAAGAAATACCAATTCCAACGCTCAGCAGCACTTTCGGAGGATGGCTCAGACACATCGTCTGAAGAGGTGCAGTTCGAGAAAAGTGAAGGTGATAGTGATTTTGAAGGATCATCAGCGAGTCCTCAACGGTTCAGCCAATAAAGGAGTAAGGAGGAGAGGTAGTAATATTACATTTTATCGTATCAGAAAGAAAGATCTGCTGCCGTATTTCTCTAAAGAATACAACTTAGAGTTTTGTAATGATATAAGAGGTCTCTTAAAGAAAATGGGATTAAATGAATATGCGACAAGTGAATTACGTCTTTTTATAGACAGTTCATCTCGAAGTATAAAATGGCTCTACACCTATTGGACATTCCACCAATGTGAAAGAGCAATACGAGACAATATCATTAGTCCTGAAAAATATCAAGTATACATAAAATATACTTGTTTTTTATGCTTTTAGGACAGCAGAGCTAAGGCCCAACACTGGATTACCAGAAACTGACCTTTAACAAATGTTTTAGTTCAAGGGGAATACAACGTTCTTAACAAACCATTGGTTGACAGAAACAAAATCATCTATCCACCACTGCATATCAAGCTGGGACTTGAAGAATTCGTTAACTCTTTATCTCGAAAGGCTTAGCATAGAAAAACTAAAGGCTGCAAATTTTTATGGTCCTCAAATAAGGAACAGGCGGGAGGATATCACAAAAACATCAGCATTATGGAGGAAAGGTACCAAGGAAGATGGGATACCCATACGATGGTCGATTACTGCTGCAATCTTCAGAGAGTGGGAATTTTTAATTGTTGATTGAAAGTTGTATTCTGTTAAATAAATATCCTCAACCCATTTTCTTGTGTTTCAGTTAACAGTTATCAAATAGTAATATTTAAAGAGTTACGTACATAACAAAACATAATACCTAATTTTGGCGAATTTTTCCGAAATAGGGCAGAAGTGAATTTCGAAAACTAGACCTGATAGAACAAATCTGATGGCATTTTTGGATTAGGTACCTAAAAATTCTTAATTGCACTTAAAAAATCCGAGACACAAAATGTGTGTTGGCCAGTGTAATCTTTATATAGATGAACTATTAGAACGTTCTTCTGTATAATGAAGTATAAATACATTATAACGCGTAATACCATATACCACATATGCATACGCAGCAGGGAAACTGAGACAGATTGGTTCGACGAACTGGGTCAAGTTTCGTATCGACCGTGCGTACGGCCGAGTCCGGACGTGGTGCACCGAAGATTCGGCCAACCCTACTGACCGTACCCTTAATGTACATCGTACAGTGTTGTGGACGGTACACCTCTATTTTTCACAACACTACATTCTCGAGAAAGATACTGGATAATATAGGTGTAACTTTTCATAGTATTGATAGGTTCAGGGCTGCTGTAAACTATTACACGCCAAAGTTATATAACATTTATTTGTTTTAGTTTATCTTATACTAGTTTTATCCATTCATATGACTTCTTTTTTTATTTGTATTTAATTTTATTTATTTTTCCTTACGTATATTTTATTTTATAATAGTTGCAAAATCTTATTGAAGCACTGTTTTGTAGAGCCTATCTGGACAAAATCGTAGACCTCAGTAAAATATTCACACACTTCTTTCGCTATCCCTCGTTCAATTTCACATTCTTCATTCGCTTTATTGTTTACTATTACTCCTAAATATGAGAAGGGGTTTACTTTATCCCAGCCTAAGGAAACTTTGGATTAATAGCTTCTATTTCATAACGAACTACAGCATTTGACAATCGATTCAAGTCTTCAACTTTAATAACAAGCTCCTCAACACTAAGCAGCATGATGTTAAATATGTATAATGCACTAAAAATGAACTTCTGCGCTTCGTAACTTTCGCATACAATAGTTATACGTTACTTAATATACTACTTTCCACCCTGAACAATTTATAACTTGAGTATTTTTCATTTTTTTTTAATAAAGGTCGATTTTTCTGAAACGTCACGGGGAATAAAATATTTAAAAGACGCGATCTTAAAATGAGAATATGTTCTCACTTGAAGCGGTATATCTTTGTCGTTCTCTTCCTCCTTGCTTTGCCTTCGTTTTCTACTATATTTCGCACATTTAAATTTATGTAGAAGGCGGTTATAAAGTTTAGATCTGCTTGGTTCGCGAACTGCGTTTAAAAATATATAGCTATATTAAAAGTAAAAAAAAAGGTATTACACCATTTATACACCAATGTTTTTGATAAAATTTATTGGATATTTGGCGGTTTTATCACATCTTCATTTGATTGAATTTTGTCGATTGACGAAATGAAACTGTCTAAGAAATTTTCAATTAAGATCCTGTATTATACGAGGGAGACCCGAAATGTTTGCGAAATCGGGTGACCTTTCGGAGTTGTATCTGGCCAGGAACCAACGCAATCCAAGGGATTTCTTCATGTGTTTCGTAACTCTGGATGGAGTCGAAGCAGTGGACTTTTCCGGGCGAATTGGTTCCCAAGAAAGCAAAGACCGTTTCAGCTGCCGGAAGGGTCCTGGCGACTATTTTTTTGGGATTCCCACGCAGTCATCTTCATTCACTATCTGCAGAACGGAAGGATGATCATGGGGTAATACTACAGCGATTTACTGACCCAATTCGATCAGGTATTGAAGGAGAAACGGCATTGTTTGCAGCGGAAAGAAGTGCTTTGCCACCACGATAACGCACCGGTTCATTTATCCCGGACCGTCGTGTCCAAATTGAATGAATTGCGCTACGAATTAGTCTCTCATCCTCCATATTCAGCCCCCAGCGACTTTTTCCTATTCCCAAACCTGAAAATATCACTGGGAGGAACGAAATTTGCCTCAAATGAGGAGGTCATCGCTGCTACAGATGACTATTCTACAAACCTTTAAACATCCTACTTTTCTGACGCTTGAAGAAACCGAAGCAGCATTTGAAAAAAGTGTATTGATCTTCGAGGAAAAATAAAAATAAAAAACCACACCAATACCGTGTTTTTCTTGTCGATTCCGGAAACAATTCAGGTCGCCCTCGTATTATTACTTTTATTTGGAAATGTATGTCTATTTTACTCATAGTTCTGTTACAAAATGGATTAAAAATAAAGCATGTTTTCGACATATTTGTTTCAAGAAACGTGACATATTTGTAGATGTATTTGTAACATTTATTGGCTAGATTTGTCCTTTAGCTTTCATACTCATCATCTGCAGCTTTACTACCAACTTACAACATCGAAAAATACCTCTGCATCAATCCTTAATGAAAACGACTTATAACATCATCATTCAGTTGCCCTCTACCTCCATTTCACTTATTCCATCCCTTTTCTTCCAATTTATTTTCTATTTCTTGCCTTTTCCGTCCGGCAGTAAGTTTCTGAATTCGATTTTATACACGCGGCACCGCGGGGAAAGTAAAACTAGTCGTAGATTGACCCGAAATCAGACAAAGGTCTTTATTTCCGGCGATCTATAATCAAATCTAGACCGACGATCGTCCGGATTGAAAGTTTGGCCTACGAAAAAGACGAAATTGACGTTTTTCAGATTTATACGCCGTGATAAGGACGGACCGAAGTGGCCTTTCGACTTTCATTCTAACGTTGGAGATGGAGAAGGTTTCTCGACGGCAAAACTTGTTTCCTCCGATTTTTTTCCTCTGCTTTTTTGAACTGGCTTCCGTTTGCGAAATTTGATAAAGGATCACGTCGTTGTTAATGCTTAGCTCTTTTTTGTGTAATGTTTGCAGTGTATATTACAGGTTGTAAAAAGTTATTGACGTAGTATTGGTACGAGAATGTTCGTTAAATTGTCAAAGGTGTAATGTTTTCCTGCTGATTATCACACAAACATAAAAACAATCGTTCATTGTACTTCTGAACGAACTTAAATAATTGGAAAAGAACAGGGCAGTAGAAATGTTGCGAATAAAATATCCAAATAGATCAACGAAGGTCTTTTAAATTCTTCTCTTTATTGTATTCGTATCTCACTCAGAGTAGTTGATGCCTTATCTACTGTCTAGTGCCTATGTGTGTCTAGTTGTGTAAATATAACGTTTACAGCATTATTTTTACAAAAAGTGAAAAAAAAGTACCACGAATTCAAATGAAGTCTTTTGAAGTGTATCTATTTGAAGAAGAAAGTACAAGAGGGCTCCATCAAGATAGATTGAACAAAGGATTAGAATGTACAGAAACAAAAGAAGATATACATGAAGAATGGCAAAATATAAAACAGGCAGTAAAAAAAACGGCATCTGAAGTTTTGACTAAAAAGAAGGCTAAAAAAACACACATGCAGTATACTAACAGCCCCACCGAAGTTAATTATGAAATTTACAAGCATAGTAGAGATGTTGCGAAAGAGATATCCAGAAAGATCAACGAATAGTCCTTGGATAGATTTATAAGTAATATCGAAAATGACATACATGGAAGACAAAATCTGGCTTATAAAGTAATAAAATTATTAAACAATCAGGAAAATGACAAAATATAAATAAACAGCATGGACGAGGAGAACTGGGTAAAACATTATAAACAGCTCTGGTACAAGGAAAATATTGATGAAACAACAATACACGTAGTAGACGTAAAAGGTTTGGATGATATAGATTTAACGGAACTGACAGGAATCTTGGCGGCTACTAAAAACAGAAAAGCCATCGCTATGGATGGGATCAACACAGAGCTTTGGAAATACGGGGGCTTATACCACACCTAAGATTTCTATATGTATTTAAGTATTATCACTGATGATTGGAAGAGAGCGAAAGTAGTCTCGTTGTTAATAACCCCCAAAATTACCGAGAAATCAGCCTACTAGACACTGCTTATAAATTTTTTCCCAGAATATTAAACAACAGGTTGGAAATCATAACAGAAGTACTAATGGTAGTGCGGATACCAAACCACAGATGGGTATCTCAGTTTAGTACGAACATGTGCATAGTATAAAGCAAGGAAAGTTGTCAACTTGCCAAAGGCACCACACGATCGCGTGAGAAATCCCAATTATTCGTAAGCTGAATTCCTGAAGTAAATAATGTGTTATGCAAAGGATAACTTTTGATCAAACAGCACACCAAGGTCTTTCACCGACGAGTGTCTAGCTATAATTGTCTGGTCAATGAAGTAGTTATATATAGTTGGTTTTCTATTCTTGGTGTAAGTCACAACTGCATATTTGCCTAAATTCAAGCAGATTTTTTTTCTATGTACCACGAATTAATTGCGTTCAAGTTCGCTTGTAAACTCATACAGTCCCGTTCAGAAAAGTGATAGTATGAAAGATCTTCAAGTCTTCTGCATAAGCTAATATATTACAATTCAAAAGCGAAAGGAGATATAAATGTTAAACAATAAAGGTCCCAAATCTGACCCCTGTGGAACTCCAGTAGTAGCAGTAAATAAGTTTGACGTAAAGCCATTGTAGTGAACATAGTAAGATCTGTTACTAAGGTAAAACTTTATAAACTGCGTGGTACTGTAAACAGATATAAATTATGAAAGAACAGGAATATCCACAACATTTAATAGGAAGTTACAGAGTTTAGAAGATTAACTAGAGAAATCCTAACAAACGAAGGAGTTAGACAAGGTTGCAGTGTGTCACCGACATTATTATTTACCATATATTGATGCTATTATAAAGGAATGGAAAAAGAGATACCCTAAAGGAATACGTGCAGACCAGAACACCACCCGAAATACTACCTTATACGCTGATGACTTAGCACTAACAGAAACAAGAGGATCATCCGTAGAAAGGAATATATACATTACAAAAAATCTGCCAAAAGTATGAAAAAAACCAAAACCATGGCTTTCCTGGGTAAATATCTAATTACTACAAAAATACTCATAAACGATACTGCACTGGAACAAGTAAAACACTTTAAGTATTTAGGCTGCAATATACTTTATAATCGAAACAAAGACGTAGAAGAAAAACTGAATAAATTCGCACATATCAGTGCAATAATCAGCAGAACGTTAAATAACAAAACCAGAAAGGATATACAAATAAAATTTTACAAGACCAACGGTACCAACCCTCTTACTTGCTAATGAAACATGGACAACAACGAAAAAACAAGAAAGCAGGATACAGACACAAGAGATAACATTTTTAAGAAAAGTGAAAGGTAGCACAAGATCTAATCTAGTCATCTTCGACATAAATAAGAGAATAAAGGAAAACAAAAAAAAGTGCAAAGAATACGTAGAACGGATGTAAGTGACGAGGTTGCCAGCCAAAGCGAGCTTTTGTAGATGTTTAGGAAAAAGAAGTGTAAGCAGACCAAACAAAAGATGGATATCGTAACCGGTAAAGTGCCTAAAGCCGGAAGCAAAAAGAAAAAACAACAGGGCAATAATAAATTTGAACCGACATGTCTCGACCAACAACGATTTTTTTTTTATTTATAGTCCTTCAGCCGCCGAAAAACAATACGCAATCATGAGAAATTTCGGTATTATTCCTTTAATAAAAAGAAAATATCATCCAATAACGTAAAGCGGCTTTTCAAGATTCCTTCCCAATCCTTTTATTAAAAACCTTTCCAGGGATAAGTGTAATCCGCTTAGTACTTAAACGTTTTCGCAGCGGACCATTTCAAGGGATGCCTTCTACAAAATTTTCGTCGTTTCTCGTTGACAATATTTTATTCAGTTTCACTACTATCGTTGCCAATTATTAGAGCTAATATTTTGCATTGATATTTAAATATGGAGAAGTTTGTCGCAAAATGGGTGTGCATATTGTATTATGAGATTATCTTTTAGGTATACACAGTTTATTGCAATAAAAAATAGTAAGTTACCACAGGATTTATTGTTATAAAATATCAAATATAATAAAGAAAATATTGAAGTAATTCTTCATGAAAATGATATTCTTCGCAAACATCATAATAATTGATTATACCTTACAGAGTGAATGCATGTTTTACGTATATAAATATAACTTCGACTCACGAGAATTTACATCTTATCTTAAAAATTTACTTCAGTTGGTCAAGACCCCAAATGTTCGCAAATACTTATACTTCAACTACAACTTTGCACTATACGTTATCTTACATCCAGACGTCCCGCAATCAAACTTACGAACAATACAGTGTTTCTTGTTCGTTGAAGAGGGGCCCTACTGTCACAACGCTGGGAATAAGATTACACCGACTGATAGCCATATGGAGGAGAACGCGGAATCTGTCTTGGTGACAGACAAATGGAACGTCAGATCTTCTTGTTCTTGTGCGCCGAATGCCATGTGGAACTGAAAGTACTATAACTACAGACAGCCAGGCAAGATAACGCCTGTGCCTGGTCTTACGTTATATGTATAGGGGTATGCACGATATTCCTGTACATAGGATTTCACTAACTAACTGAGTAATTTGATACTAATTCATTATGCCTTTGTCTGCCTTGGTGGTAACTATCTACTGTAAGTTACTAGTACTAAAAGCATTGTCAGATATCTTTTCACGCAGAAACGGTACTCTTATACATATATACACTGCCACTCGTATAATTAAGACCACTTCGGGAAATCTGTATTAAGATTTAATTAAAAAATGAAACAAAAATTAAACGTTGATGAATAAGAGACTCGTGTAGTGTCTTTAAATTTATATCTAAACATACTTTGCTGCCACATTTTCAGATTGCAGTAGCCAAGTTTCAGTAAACGAGATATATATTATTTAAAACGGAGTTTTCTATCGAAATAAAATCCTAAATTATACCCACAATCTGATATAGAAATAATTTCGTCATTAATTTTGATTTGAGCATGCGGCGTAGCAGCACTACGAGTTCTCATGTGACCAAAAAGCAAGACAGAAGTTTTCTTTTTATTAATATGAAAACAATTTTTAGCATTTGAAGTATTTATACAAGAAATCGCCTCAGACAAATAGAAATCATTGAACAACCAGGAAAATGATAAAATACAAATAAACAACATAGACGAGGAGAACTGGGTAAAACATTATGAACAGCTCTGGTATTGACGAAACAACAATACAAGAAATAGACGTAAAAGGTTTGGATGATATAGAAGGATATATACATAGACACCAGAATTATGGTAGATACAGGCGTAAAATTAACTAGGGAAATAGCAACAAACAAAGGAGTTAGACAAGGTTACTGTGTGTCATTAATACATATATAAGGAATGTAAAAAGAAACGCCCTAAAGCAAGTATGGGCAACCTGTGACATGTTGCGGGCCAAACTTTAGTGTGCAAATACGTTCGCGGGCTGCCTTTAAATCCCATATCACGATCTTCCTCATTTGGAGTGCGTATGAGTAAGTAGTGTAATATTTTTCTTTCAATTGGGTTTTTCAAAATGTCTCGTGGGTCGGATCAAATCTTACAGCGGGCCGATTGTTGCCCACATATACCCTAAATGAATACGTTTGAAACAGAATACCACTCTAAACTCTATCTTACATGCTGACGATTAGTACTCTTAACAGAAACAGCGGATGATCTACAGAAAGGGATACATACATTACAAAAATTTGCCAAAATCATGAAATACAAATATCGGTAAATAAAATCAAAACCATGGCTTTCTTGGGTAAATTTCCAATTACGATGAAAATACTCACGGACGATATTGTACTGGAACAGGTGAAACACGATAAGTATTTAGGCTGCGATGTATCTTACGATTGAAACAAAGAGATGGAAGAAAAACTGGAATAAATTCACACATATCTGCGGAACAATCAGCACATTTTTAATATAACGGAAGAGCCAATAAAGAAAATTGTCGAATTTGGGGTGACGAAAATCCATATGCTGCTCGCGAGAAGAAAGGGCATCCTCTAAGATGCTGTTTGGTGCACATTTTGATCTTGCGGTGGCAATGCTGTCCATAGTAAGTGGGGAAGGTTATCGTAGCATGTTAAGCAATTTCCTGTTCCATCAAATTGATGACTGGGATTTGAACAACATCATGTGGTTTCAGCAGGACGATGCAATATGACAAGCAGCACGTGAGACCATAACTCTTGCGAAATTGCAACATTAATTATTCTGTAAGATCATGTGACTTAACACTTTTGGATTTTCTTCTTTGGGCTCATATCAAGCGGAAACTGTACGCCAACAAGTCAGCAACAGTAAGTAACCTCAAAGGAAATGTTCTTCGTGTTATTCGAGAAATAGAACCAGGTTTATGCGCCAGAATTATGGCAAATTTTGCTAAACGAATGACATCATGCTAGATGAGTGGCGGGCGGTCATATGAATGATTTCCTGCTCCATTTGTAGCCTTAAAGTTCAGAATTTATGTTGAAAAATTATTCCAAAATCGTATCCTACATCGAAATGAGATACACTTTATGTTTGAAAATATGAAATTTTGGATACGTTGCGTTTCGAAAAAGATTCCTAAATATACATTTGTATAACTTATTCCCTTAGTGGTGATTCATTGCTTATAATACACTTCCTAATTGACGATAGGGCCATTTATAGTCCTCGCTTGCGATGCTAGAAATCAATTAGCGCTTTAATAATGAACACCAAAGGCACCATCAACGGAACATCCCCAATTACCATATTCAATTATTATGTTCTAGTGGAACGCAATTTCAGTCCTTTAAATTCATTAAAAAAAAAGTTCACGCCTTGTATCTTGATTTTCATAATTTTCCAGTTAATATATGCAAACGAAGTGCCAAACTAAGAAGAAATTGCCATGAATTGTCTTTATTACGCTCGAAATACGGAATTATTAATTATGGGAGGCAGGACCCCTTCTGCCTCCGTCGACGCGCCAGATCTCGGAGAGGTATTGAAGAGGAGGCAAGAGGTAAGGGGGAGAGTACATCGAACAGGTAGACAGGATTCCAAGTTCCAGGGTAATTTGAAAAGTTCTCCTTTACTGGCGCTATTTGGGCCGGGCGTCGTGGTGAGGGGGAAGGCCGTCAGAAAAAGAGAGACGTCAAATAAATTACGTTCCGTTTCGCGTTTGTTTTATTTCGGCCACCACCCCCTCAATTTCAATAAAATTGTTTGCGCGTTCGGGAATCCGAAAGTTTTTTCATAATGTCGATGGGTGGATGAGGTGAGATGGGAAAGGTAGGAGGAAAAGGATGTGGATATTTGGAGATTACGGCAATTGATTTTTGAATTGTTTGCTTAATACAAGTTTTAAGGTTTTAATTTATTTCTGGATACAGAAGCATTTAAACCGAGTAATTGGATTTTATGATAAACTCGTTCCAAATTTCTTGGACTTATTTTTTTAACACCAATTATTGTCCATAATAAAATGATAATTGACTTGTTATCTATTGTTTTATACATGGAATTACCATAACATCCTAGTTGTCCTAGTCTAAAGACATATACAGTAAAACTTCTATTATTTCGAATGAGTCGTCCGATACTCGTTGAAAATTCACGTTGAACATGGCGAAGAAGTAAAACACAA
The DNA here is from genome assembly GCA_023509865.1 of Trypoxylus dichotomus. Taxonomy (NCBI): domain Eukaryota; kingdom Metazoa; phylum Arthropoda; class Insecta; order Coleoptera; family Scarabaeidae; genus Trypoxylus; species Trypoxylus dichotomus. The sequence continues at coordinate 14,477,126 of CM042078.1, forward strand.
TTTTAGAGATATTTCCAATATATTTAACACATCGTAATATATGATATGCTTTGCTATCACTGTAGCTTCATCAGATATTCTCCTACCACTGAACAACACGTTATCTATACTCAAACCCGAGATTCCCGTTTCTTGCACTAAGGATGATGTGTACATATTGTAATTAGATAATGGTCTCATTAGTCTCAAAATTCCGGTACTAGATTTCACAAACAAATTCAATAATAGTGAATTAGTAAAGTCTATTTGATCATTTAGTAATACCTCTGAATATTTAAGTTTATTTATCACTATAGACTCGAGTAAGTTTTTAATTTTATACCCTTAGTGTAGGAATGTAAAATTTCGAAATTTTTGTTAAAATTATGCTCATTCTCCACTAAGTGAATATACACTAGGGTGACAGAATAAAATAGACACCAGGTAAAGCGGAATAAATATGTAAACAGCTAAATTCTAAGAACGAATTAAGAACTTTCTCTTGTCATTAGGGTAGGGGTAGATGTATCGGAAGGAATTCGTCATAGTTTAGTATCGTTACAACTATGCCTCGCTTACAAGGTTCGAGTTAGCGACTTCACCCGGGGTCGTATCGTTGGCCAGAGTGAACGCGGCGCTTCGCAACGTGAAATAAGTAAATTTTTAAATATTCCGTTGTCCACAGTTAACCGTGTGATTACACAATTTAAACGCAAGGAAAAAACAACAATGGGGCCGAGACCAGGTCGCGCCGGACCTTCTGAAAGAAGTAAAAGGGTGCTTGTGCGCGAAGTGTTAAGAGAACCGCGAAAAAGTACAGCTGAGCTTGCGGCAACTTCACAGAAAAGTCAGCGCACCGTTCTGCGATACCTCCACAGTGTGGGGATGTATAAAGAGGTGGCAAAGAAAAAAACAAAGAAAATGCGAACGAAACCCGAAGAGTTTTGGCGGTCTGTCATTTTCTCAGACGAAAGCAGATACTGCCAATTCAGTGATGGTGGTCGTACGTGGGTATGGAGACACTCGTTACAGCAACTGGACGACAAATTTTTGCATCAGACGGTGAGATACGGCGGTGGTGTGGGGCGCGATATGGTATGGTGGAAGATCGCAATTAGTAATCTGCGACGGAAATATAAATGCGGTAAAATATATCCAAATAATAACAGAAGGACTACTACCGATATTCGATAACGCCATTTTATCTAAAGAAGACGCCACTTTTATGGAGGATGGAGCACCCTGCCACAAAGCAAGAACAACAACCACATGGAAAGAGGAACAGGGGATTCGGATTTTACCATGGCCAGGCCAATCACCAGACATGAATCCGATAGAGAATGTTTGGCACATAATCCAGACAAATATGGCGAAACGACCCCGAAAACCCAGCAATAAGGAAGAACTCGTGGCAGCTGTTACAGAAGAGTGGTTAAATATTCCAGAAGACACCATTAATCATTTAATAGATTCTATGCCACGACGACTCGCAGCACTTCACGCAAGTAAAGGTGGATGGACAAAATATTAGTCTAATTTAAAAATTTTAAAATATTTTATAAAAAAATCCCACCCTTTTGGCTGGTATACGTTTTTGGGCAGTAATTGCAAGTTAATTCATAAACTTCTGATTTTTTGCCCTTGCTTATTTTTGGTGTATTGTTTTTGATGAATTTTCCTAATTAATTATTGGTTCTGTATAAGTTAATTTTTTTTTCTTTATATTTGGATATACTTTTTGAATTGCTCTTTTATAGTTCTTCTTCTTTAATATTAGATCTATTAATTTGGCATTCTATCCATTCTTTACTGCTATTTGCATAGTATTAAATTCTTTAAGAAAGTTTCCTTTACTTCCAATTTATTTACTATTATTTCCTATTTATTTTCCTTTATTTAATGGTAATGAAAAGAAGCCAATTTTTGCTTAACAGAGTGATTCGAACTATTGTAGGTTATTACATCTGCGTGTGGCGGTTTATGTTAAACTGAGAACATATGACTATTGTTTTCTGGCGAAACCTCTTATTTACTTATTTTCTGATAGTGAACTTGATATTTTGAAGAAAATTATTTTACGAAATTGTTTAATTGTCTTTCTCTTCCCGTGCAGCAGGTTAAAATATAATTGACATATCTATACTAATAAATTTGGATGTGTTGAAATTTGTGTTTCTAGAAAATCCACAAATATAATAATATAATAACATTGGGCTAAGAAGGTTATTCATTATCAAGCCATCCTTACAGGTGTATATCTTGTTGTTAAATTCAAAGTAATTTTGTTCTAAACAGATTTTAAGGGAATTCATAATCTCTTCTTTTTTTATGATATTAATATATTTCATTTTCAAAAGCTTTTCAACTAAGGTAATAGTATCATCTGTTGGCATACTTGGAAATAAATTAGTGACGTCGAAAGAAATTAGTATCGCGTTATTTTGGTAGTTCTATGTTTTCTATTTTTTAACTAGGTCTAGTGAATTTTTTATTGTGAATTTAGTCGAAAGTTGTGTATTCTCTTTAATAAACCCTAGATTTTTTTTAGATAATTTATAGGTGGAAGCGAACCAACTGGCCTGGTAGGGTTATCATTTTCATGTATCTTAACTAGAGAATATAATTTTCGGATTTGAGGAGTCATATTTAACAACCTACTCTTTTTCGTTAAATAAACTTTTTTATACAACTCTTAGCGTAGGATCTGATTTTAACATTTTGTACTTTACAGGGTCTAAAAACACTAACGTATTTTTGATACAATCATTTTGTTTCAGTACTATCGCTGTATTTCCTTTATCCACTTTTCTGAAAATTGAATTATTTCCAATTTCTTAAGAAGTCATCTAAAAATGTCTAGAAAATAGCACCAAACATAAGAACGCTGTTAAATACAACTTTTCTCATGGTATTGGTGAAATCATTCACGAGAAAGACGATGTGAAGAGACCAAAAACGCTAAGACACAGACATGTTTCTGCCTACCCGGTGTCATCGGCTTTTGCTCAACATCTTGCAATTGTCTCTCTGCTACTGTCACCATATCTAACCATACGGTTCAAATTTTTAGACGTGTTTTTAATACATCACGGTGAGCCTGAGAAATGATTCACATGTGCACTTTACCCTCTGCACTGCCCTTATTCGCGCGTCCTCTCGGGACTAGCAATCCATGAATTGCTCGTGAGAAAGATCGAAAGCGGTACTCGCTCCTTTTCGCTGTGTCTGCCTTTACAGACAAATGTTTCATTCTTCTGGCACTAGTTAATGCCAAGAATAATTACTTGAATTGTAGGGTTAGATATGGTAATAGTAGTAGAGAGGGAATTACAATGTATTGAGCAAAAAAAGCCCTAGAAACCACGAAACATGTCCGTGTGTTAGCGTTTTTGTCTGTTCATATTACCTATCTCGCGAATGATTTCACCAATACCATGAGAAAAGCTGTATTTAACAGCGTTTTATCTTTGGTGTTCCAATTTCTCGATTAGATTTTTGGAATATTTAGAAACTTCTTGTTTTAAAATGTTTGCTACTAAGAATTTTTATTTGTATTATGGAGTACATTTTCTAAAGCTATTTCTGTGTCTACTGCTAAAGTATCTAATTTTTTATTCGTATGTAAATTGTACTTAAAATCCTTTCCTAAAAGATTTTATAAAGGTTTTAAAAATTCAAGTGAGCTTAGGTTTCTAAATCTATGCGAAAATTGATGTGGGTTTCTATAATTTTTTTGTTGCAGTTAGGTATTCTAATTTTTGTTTTCGAAATTTTCCATTGATTATAAATTTTGTCTTATCTCCAATATTATTATCTAATACTACAAATTCTAAATAATTTAGTTTGTGTAATAGTTCTGTATGTATTGCCTCTAAATAAATGCTAAATATTCCTTTGTTCTGAAACTGTACTTTCTTGTCTTCAGCGAGCTATTTTTTGCGTCCTGATGTACAGTATAGGTATTGATACACTGATACTGGCTACGTATAATTTTTTTCTTCGATTCTACTGCATCGAGTGTAACGTCGAAATGGTGCACGAATACCCCATGCTTTGTTTGCGCAGCCTTGACAATAAAACCTTACGAATCCCTTTTATTTATGTCCATTTCATTACCCGTAGTAAATTGGAGCTATAACTCAAGTACGCCAGAACCAATTTGCCCTGCCTGCTGCATTCTGTCGACGATAATAATTACAAAGCAAACGCGGCACTCAATCAGTGACGACCGAAGCAATTCCTTATATATAGATATAGATATAGACATGAGCAATCAATATCCAACAAGAGACGGTGAATTGAAGCCGAAAATAAATAACTAATTTTCTTCCATACATTCCCGTTCATACTTACATCATTCACGCCGCCCTACAACGAACCGAAGGAGAAACCGATCAGACAATGTGAACCGCAATACTCGACGCCGTATCGCGTGAAATTCCTTATATTTCGCGCGGACAACCTCGGTCAGGTCGGAAAAGAGAGCACTCCTCGCTAATAGACCATTTGCATCTTCGACAGTCGGTCTCCGGAAGCGAAATTCCATTACGTTCTTCCTTTTTTTTTTTCTTCCTACTCTGCCTTCGAGCGGCTTCTCCACCGTCATTGCTCAGTTACGCGCTCAATTAATTCTTCCGATTGGTGAAATTGGAAATGGAAAGGCTGCAGTTGGCAAAGAGCTTTTCGTTCGCGATGGTCTCGCATTAACAGCTGCGAGAAGGCGACGCGGAACGAGGAAGGTAGGAAGGGGCAGAAAAGAACGAAATAGCGTGGAATGGGTGGAGACTGGGTGTACTGCGTAGGATAGAGGACGAAGGTTCGTAGGAGATGGAAGCTTGAAATTACGTCGCGGCGAGATAGCACGATACCATGATGAATTAAGATAAAGCGGAGGAACGGCGGTGGCAGGTATATCTTGGGCTGATCTTGAAGGAGAGAAACATATATATATACAGGTGGTAGAAATGGCGTAACAATAATTGATGATGAATGATAAGTTATGGAGGTAGGAATACAGATGTACTTCGGGGTGTTGTGAATATTCACTAATGGAGAGTGGAACCCATAAAAATATTGTAGCTTAACTGAGAAAATCGATCTGAAAGTAACTAGTTAATAGCTACAGTAACGTTGTCACTAGAAGACTTAATAATAATGTTACTGATGCAATTCAGTACTGAAAGATGTCTATCCAATGATTTTAAACTTTGACTATTGTAAAGAATATTAGACGCCACTAACGAATGAACATGAGAATAAACTTTAGACGAACCCCAATGAGATAGTTGATTATTGGAAATATTAGTGATTATATTCAACAGTAGCTTAAGATATAATCGCTTCTGGATTTCCGCTTCGAGACCCTATTAACCATCTAGTGGGGAGGATCCTCATAACCCGCCCCCTTCCCTTACCTAGCTCTAATTGGATGTCTTTGATATTTAGTTAACTGACACCTCTAGATTAGTTCTACATAATATCAAGTTTGTATCTGAAAGTGTGACTAATTCTTGAATTGTGTGTCGTGATTGTTCATAAAAATGGATCTCGTAGGACGAAGAGCCGTAATAAAATACCTCCAGAAAAAGGCATGACGCCAACTCAAATTCATAAAAACATTACGGCAACTATTGGTGAGTCTGCAGTTTCTTATGATATATTCAAACGCTGGTGTCGATCCTGTGAAAGCATACATGACGGTGGTCCTCTCAAAACAGTAACAACAGACAGAAGCATTAAAATGGTACACGATATCGTATTGCAACACCGACGAGTATGCATCGGAGACATTGTAAAAGATACTGGCTTATCATATCATGTGGTGCGTAACATATTAACTAACGAGTTAGATATGAAAAAGATGTGTTCTAGGATGCTCAAGGAATCATCCTAACAGACTATTTGCAAAAGGGACAGAGCATTACAGGGGCCTACTACGCGCAATTGATTTCAAAATTGCAAGGCACTATTAAAGAGAAACACCGAGGAAAGTTAAGGCACGATGTGCTGTTGCATCAGGAAAATGCTCTCAGCCATACATCTGGTATTGCTATAGCTGCTATACAGCAAGCAGCCCTTGAATTAGTAGAGTACCCATCATATTCGCCGGATCCGGCCTCTAGCGATTACAGGATGTTCTCCAAATTAAAAGAAATCTTACGTGGAGCAAAATTTTCCGATAATGATGAAGTGATGTAAGCTGAGAGAGAGAGATGGTTTGCAGAAGTTGGAAGAATTTTATCCAGGAGGCTGGTGAGATGTTGGAGCACCAATTGAGCAACTGCATTAGTGCAAAGCGAAACTATGACAAAAACTAAAAAATATAACGCTACTGTAGTTTTACTATAAGGGGGTCAGGGGTACAGCATAGAGATCCACCCTAGTAAATGATTTACTTAGAGTTATAAATTTCAAGCTAATCACAATTATTCCGCCCCTCTCCAGGTATGATGTTATTGACTTATAATTATATTGAAGTAGATATCAAAGTCTTAAAAAAATCCAATACAATATCTTAACACCCAGGCGACATGATTTGCCTTTGTGTGATAGCAGTTCTTCCTAATTTCTTAAAGGTTCTGACATACGAATAACTCAAACACCTAAGAAAACTATTCACAAACTTTCAGCGCAAGCGCAACTTGCATATGGGATATGCCAGGCAATCGTTAGAAAAGATCTACAAAAATTGCCAAGAAACCCAGATTAATTATTGTCAATGGTTTTGAAGTACGATGAATAATGATGATGTTCTTGACAAATTCTTCTTCTCGGATGATGGAACATGGTATCACTTATTAGAAATTATAAATAAACAAACAATACGTATCTGGTGTAATGGAAATCTACATGAAATTCTTGAGAGACAAAAAATGGAGGTTTGGTATGCTGTTTCTCGTAGACGGATTATTGGTCTAGTGTTCTCTAATTATACCATAAATGCGGAACGATATCGTAATAATTTACTACAACCATTTCTAAGTCAATTATATAACGACAAATTTCGCGAGGGATATTTTCCGCAAGATAATACAACACCCTATAGGATAAGGGAAACGATGAAATTAGTGCATGAATTCTTTGATAATCAAATAGTAGACTATCCACTGCGATATCACGATTTGACAATTATTGATTATTTCATAGGTCCACACCTAAAAAATAGAATATTTACAAATCGCCTTCATATAATTGACGACGTTATTGGAGCTATTGGAAATGTCTGCGAGGAAATCACACCACATAATTTAAGGAGTGCTTTCAATAACATGAGACGAAGAGTGGCGTTATGTATAGGATATGAAGAAGCTTACTTTGAACATTTAATGTAACCATTCTTTATTGTTATAAAACTTTTTATTTTTACAACTGAAACGTTTATGTGTAGTTATTTGTCAAAACCTAATCGCATATCAATGGTGTAACGTAAATAGAACCACCCGGAACCACCTACACTTAACCGCTGTTATTAACGCAACAGAAAAGAAGTTAATTTACACGCCTTTAAAGTTATTCTACCAACTTAAGCTTAAATGAAAGAAAAATATCATGTCTTTCCTAGAAGGTAAGTTTAATCGATCATATGGTAGTAAATTCTGCAGATATATCATAATACCTGGACAGACACAATATTTATTATTAATGCCAAGTGCATGACCAATTCAATTAATAATATAATTTCCAACTCCATCTACGCCACGGGGACCGTATCAACAAATTACTTTTTAACTACCTCTTAGTAGTAAAGGCTGCAGATATATCATAATATCTGGACAGACACAACATTCATTATTAAAACCAAATGCATAGTCAATTACATTAATAATGCAATTTTCGTTAGTTCTTAAATTCTAAATTACGAAGGAAAACTTCATCATTTAGGAACTAATTCAAACTTACATTAAAAAATCAACCACAAACATTGTTTAGTTTTCAGTTCAAGCTGCTAGCTTTTTAAAGACCGGGACTTATAATAAACGGAGTACCTTTATAAGTTATATAAATTAGCTAATTATTAGTGCTATTACCAGTTTACTTTGAAGTTCTCCTACAAAAGGGGAATGATGGATCTACACTCACCTGTAACAAAAGAAAATACATTCAAGTGCTGTAATTTGCATAGAAGGTGTTATATCAAAGCCAGTACAGTCATAAGAGTCAACTTATCTAAGTTCTGATTCTTTTTAATAACTCATTAGAAAGACTAGATGTTTTAAACATTTCTAGGCTGTGAACTAAAGGAGTTAGCAGACGTCTAAATCTTAAATTAATATCACGAAGATTTGTTCTAAAGAGAATCTTACGGTAGAGGTAACTAGGTTTTTAATAAAAGATATAATTTATGATAAACGATAAGTAGAACAAAACAGTTTGCATTCTGTTACTACACTTTTAAATAAAGAATAATTACGAGGGCTGTTTCCTCTTCAAACTCCGTTCGCGCCTGTAAACAGTCACGCGAGGTGTGCGAGACGGGGATGCCCAGAAGATGACTCGTTATGTCATTATGCCAGTCATTACGCCATTTCCAGCTGAGTTGCAGCCACGTAAACTTCACTGCTACAATTGGTTCTGCCGCCAAGTCCGAGTTGCGTAGTGTAATTCTATTCTTTCAAGTAGAAGGAAATAATGCAGCTGAAATTCATCCCGAAAACTTTATGGCGGATGGTGTTGTGCAAGAATGGTATGGGAAATTTAAAGAAGGCTGAATACACGATGAAGGGGACCAGGACGCAAGTCTGTCGCATCAGAAGACATTGTTTAACTAGTTGACCAAATGGTTCCAGATAAACTGAGGTTTACCAACTCTTTCATGAACTGAAAAAGTGGCTAGGAGGGCGGAGCTTCCAGAGTACAGAAGAACTTTAAAGCAACGTCACGGACCATTTCAACTCGCTAGTGGCAACATTCTATCCAGAGGGGGTAGGAACACTCGTCCATAGATATGACGAATGCATTATATAGAACAGTAATCATGTTTGCACATAACTTTTGGTAATAAATTCATTTTGTTATTTACAACAATCGCGGGTTGAAAGAAAAAACAGCCCTCGTATATTTATTTTACAAACATGATTTTTTTATGTTAAAGTAATAATTTGATTGGAAACATCTAAAATAAAAGAAACATAGTTCTCTGAGATATTACTTGCTAAAGTAAACCACGAAGCTTTCAACAAAATTCAAATTTTAATCAAGATACCCAAGCAATATTATAAACCTTTCTCCACCTCACTTCGAACGAACATCTGGTCTATTCTCCAACCGCATCGATTCCATTTAATCAGCGACACAGTAAGTTCCTCTAAATTTAAATTATCGCGAAACAACGTCGCGTATTATCATCTACGTCGCATCTAGCCCCATCCAAAAGTCCCCGATTTATCTAAATATCTACTCCGAAATTCGCCGGCCTAAAACATCTCCGATTCCATTCAACATCAAAACCACATCGGAGAGACATTTACAGGCCATCTCCCGCAGGGCTATTCACCGAAACTAACCGAAAAGGATAATAGATCACGAGGTATGTAGGACATCTGAAAGCGGTCGCTAATACAGCGGCTTTCATTGTCATTTTAGTGCGGAAGGGATTTGAGCGAATATATAGGAATTGTTGGTTAATGTATAAGAGGTGTATATTGAGGTCTTTACGGTAAAAATACGATCTTCTAATGCCTTCTAATTCTCCTAGTTAATTGTTGGAGGAGTCTTTCTATCGAGTTGTTGGTTTTCTTCTTGTTTTTATTCTTTTCACGTTGTTCCTTGGGTAGATCGATTACTTTCGCAGATGTCTTCAATTTATTTAAATCCTTTTTTCCTTTTATAGGTTTATTTTCGATTTAAATTCTCTCCGATTTAGGTTACTTTTTTGCTCCATCTAACATCGCTGAAACGGTTTCTTTTATTATAACCATTAATTGATTTTATTTAGAAACGTTTTCGTTCGAAAGCTACTTAGGAACTTCATTTATTTTGATGAGGGACTGCAATAAATAGATCATAGAAAGAAATACGGACCCTTCAATACAAAAAGTGCTTTTGAATCGTGCATGGAATCAATATATCTTTGAGAGAAATTTAGAGAATGTTTATTTGTAAACTTTAATTCAGCTTATGATAAATTTTATATTCGTTGAACTTTCATTTAAAGCTTAATTTTTGTTTAGAATGTTAGATCGTTTGTATAGAAAAAGTTTTGTTTTTCTTGCTTAATTTATTGCTAGTAATAACGTATCAGTGATTTGGTTGCCAACATTCTCAAGTTTATCCATAAATAAAAATTGTAGAATTGATTAGTTCTTAAGTTATAACGAGGGTAGTTGTATATTATTCTAGTCGATTTTTCTCCCGGTTGTCGGTCACATTTTATCATTTTTTCGCTTCAAAAACACTTCTTATTCCATTTCCGTTTTTACCTTAATTTTTAATGACTTCGTTTTGCTTTAGAATATCAAGTTTTGTTGTCAATATTATCGTTAATAAAGCACACATCGCAAAATGCCTAAAACACACTCAGAGAAGTGTTTTCTTGCGTTCAGAAATTGGATTTCTCGCAAAAATCTGTCTCTATTCAAGTAAATAACTTTTCTTTAAGACTAAAAAAATATTTAATATCAGAAGATAATATTCTTGAAATTATACTTGGATCAAATAAATATTTTCTTGGGGTTAGAAAATCAAATAAATGCTAGTAAATTATATAGTCTTAAGTTAAGAAAAGGTTCAATGAAATGCAATTAAGGAAAGTCATTTCGTTTATAAATTAATTTCTAGATAAACATTTGGTAATATTACCTTTATGAGAGCAGCTCTAAAAATAAAAGTAAAACAAACTTTTATTTAGTGGAAATGTAACCAGTTGCTTGCACTATAAATTTAGTACTTTTTTTTGCAAAAAGTTAGTGTATTATAGCAACTGGTGTTAAAATAATGCCAAACGTGTAAAATGTTTTCTCTTTTGTTAATAACGTAAGATCTTTGTCTAATAATGCTACAGGTAATCTAAGAAAAACAGTATGCAAATTACCACGCACCCACATGAAGCGCAATCGCAGTACGTGTTGTTTATTACTATTTCCAAATCAATAAATTTATTCACAAACCTCTTTCTTTTTGTAACAAAAACAAAAAAATAGAAAAATCATGCAAAGAAAAACGAAATAATAGAAAATCTTTTGTAATTGGAATTCGAACACTGAATTTGAAAAACGTGTAACGACTACTTAAATCACTCGACTATTATTTAATTTGATTTGGGGTTGTTACATTACAAATATATAATTCTGGTTAGCGGAGAAAAAAATGTTGAGAAAATATTTCTATTAATTTGAAACATTGAACTATTCTGGATAATTGAAACAATTATTTTCTTGAGCCGGATCGTCTTGATATAAACAAACGTTTCTCTGTATGCACAATGCGAGGGTTGCTATTTACTTACCCAGAATTGGTAACAATCGTGTTGCTAGGCCTCATATACATCGCAAAGTTTGACATTATTTCACTGCATACTATAATTTTGCATGTTCATCTTATTTAGTGATTTGAAAATTTTATCTCCGTGAGAAAATGGATTTAGCTCGTCAGAATTTTCATGCGATGATTCAATACGACTTTCGATGCAGATTATCCAATAGTGCATCGATCAACTCACTTCAGCTTTTGGCGGTAAAGCACCATTTAGAAGCGCTGTTTATCATCACTGGTGAGTTCAATCGTGGTTATTGTTCACCCAGGAACGAATCTATAAAAGGTCATCCAAAATCGATTGCTGTGCCAAAAAATATCTATGCTGTGTGCGAAGTTATAAAAAGCAACATCGTCATGTGACGTACTGTAAGATTGAGGCATCCCTGGGCATGCATACAGAAGACTTTACACGAATATTTAGCTGTGAAAAAAATTGTGCGCCTTGGATCCCGTATAATTTGACAATTGCTCAAAAAAAGGACTCGTGTCGATTGATGCAAAGAAATGCCCAAGAAATAGAATGGTGGTGTGTAAAAAGCCGTGTGTAACATTTACACAGGTGACAAATCTTGGATCTATGCGTATGACTTCGAAAGTAAACAGTAATCGATTGTATGTAGTTGTTCGTGTCAGAGGCACCTCAAAGCAAATGGTCGCCTGTTTTTTGGGATAAGCAGCCGTGCGGCTAGAGTACCACTAGAAAATCGTAGAGCGGTCAATTCTGAATGGTACGCAACCATTTGTTTGCCAGAAGATTCTGAAGAATAAGAAAAGGCAATCAGCACCATGATGACGGGAGCTTTCACACATCGACCCAAACAATTCACTATTTAACCGGTCAAAACATCGAAATGATGGGTTATTCGCCAGGCAGTCCCGATTTGGTACCCCCTGATTTCTTTTTATTTCCGTCCGTGAAGAATAAACTACGTAGTCAACGATTTTCGACGCCATTCCTTAATCGGAATGGAAAAAGTGCTATGAAAATTGATTCAAACGTACGCAAAAGTATTTTGAAAAACAATAAAACCATCCACAATGACAAATATTTCTTTTTATTTAGTATTCCTGATACATAAATGGCAACATTCGTGGTTTTCCATATGAAATAAGAAACATTCCTACCCTAAATAATCACGTCCACTCTCAGGTATTTCATGAACACATTTTATACTTTTTCTCAAATATTTCCTTTTATAAACAAAATGCGTCTCCTGAGCTTCCGAACATTCAATTTCTTCCATCCCCCATTTTTCAATCCAGTACATTATTATTGCACATCCCAAGCGATCTTCTTTCGTTTCTCCAGGCGCACTGAAAGAAAATTTACACGCTCCAATCTGCCGACAACCCTCGTACACCAGATTGTAGAGGGTGCGCGGGTACATTTGATTTTGCGGCTTGCAGTGCGAAATACAATAATCTAGGCGAGATGATGATGATGGAGGAATTGTGTTACGAACTACGAATTTACGGCATCGACTCCGGCGCGAAGAAAATCAGAGGAGGCGTATACAGCGGCGGAAAGTATGGGGGACAGGATACGCGAAGCGAGGGGAACCAGCACCGCACTATCTGTACTTGATAAATTCATTCATTACAGGAGGCACTCTCTGCTACTGCTCTACTAACTGCTGGTGGAGGTGGCGGGAGCCGGAATGGTGTTGGTAATACTGTTATGTACCAAGTAGCTAGCTGGCTGGCTCGCACCCTACTCTTCACCGCCGTCGCCGCTCAGTTCTTGTAATTAACAATATGGATCCTAGATTATTACATTACGAAGCGGATCGGGGCGGCTCGGGGTAACTGTGGCGGCGGTAGCCGGAGGTGTGGGTGAGCTCTGCGTGAAGTCTACGACGTTATACGGTGTTAAATGTGTATGTTGTATTTTCGTGAGTTGTTAAATTGAAAATTTATCGCGCATCTGTGATTCATGTGGGACGGTAGCAAGCAGCGAATGGGCTATAAAATCAAATAAATTTTACGACAAAGTATTGCGATTTTCGGGAATCCTTCCCCTTTGAGATAAATGGATTCATTTAACTAATATTTACTTTTTCGGAAATATGCATAAATAAAAAAATTCGGACCGAAAATTTTTGTTGGATAAATCAATAATGACGCAGCAATTTACAACCAGTAGAAAAGTTTGTAGAGTTGAAATAAGCTCATGTTTACACGTTTTGTTGACTTAGTAAAGGCCTTCAATAGGGTACGTTTAACGAATGTAAATAAACACTTAAATAGAGTAACAGCGAGAACATACTCAAATATAGCATAGAATAACAAAATTGAATCTCCCTCCAAAAAAATCCGGTTTATCATGTACACTTCCTGGTTTTCATCGGTTAACAAATTATGCAAACATGCTCGTGTTTTCTTTTAAGTGTTCATAGTTCTTGCCAAGTTTAGATAACAGGAAGATTCAGAAACATTTGAAACTTTGTTTATATGTAGATTACTTTAGGACACGCTCAAAACTTTAAGTTATGGTAGAAGATAGTTTTCCCTTATGGCCAGAACATACGGCAGTGATAGTGCCTTACTTTTTCTCCTTGATAAAGCTGCATTGTTATATATGTTATAACCGTCAAGCACTTAATTTTCGTTGAAAGGTGTGAAAATTTCCCAATTGCAGATATGACAGATACGGCGTGTGTTTAAGAACAAGAAGACATATACTGAGCGAAATTTTTATTAGTTCCATATGAATTTTTACATAGAATATTAGGTTTTTTTATTACCTTATGCAATTTATGCTTCATGGTTTCAAATCGATTAATCGTCATTATATTTCACTAATTATATATGTTAATGAAGAAAGGAACCAATCTCATGTCTCAAAATTTATTCCAATAATGGTTACCAGTTTCCTGCAGCTATTCTGCACATCCTGACACCAAACCTGACAGTCTATGAAAGAACTATAAAATTAAACAGATGCATACCCATACAATACCCATAACTAGCATCACGGCGGCAAAATGGAATTAAGAACACATTAAAATTGTAAAATGGACGAAATACAACAAAACAGTTAAAATGTGAAAAGGAGGCACTCTTTTACAATCTATCTGCTTCTCCTATTGTTCTTAAATGTTTTATTATGTGAATGTGCAAAAATTTTAAAAACTTATCTACTTTCAAGTCAATAAGAACATCTTTCTTATCGACTACTGCAATTTTTAATCGCATTCATTAAAAAATGAGATGAATTGGTCTCTGCTACTGGTACTTATCAACTCACTAAAATATATCATAAGTAGATACTAAATGGCAGGATTATCCTAACGTAAGCGAGCTAGCCGATCCACCAATGGAAAATGTCATTCGGAGTATGTCGATTTGATGACGCAATGCTTAATCATTGTTATTAGTGCAACTGTTAGCTGCGTCAGGTAAAATAGCATAGAGTTCAATCTGGTAACATCGTTGACCTCCTTTTAATGAGGAGACTGTTCAATATCTGATACGCTTTCAGTACGAATTTAAACTCCTTAATGTCACCTTGTGACCACTAGCAATTCCTTTCATGAAATGGACTTTTGTAGTGTGTTTCGAAGATGATTGAACAAAGATGCAGTATCAGGTTGGATGCAATACGATGGAAAGTTGTGCGGGATTTCAACAGGCCTATAAAGAACGGGTTCTGTTAAGGTCCCAGGTTTTTAGATTAAAATCATGCTGATTGACTCTTTTGATAGCCAAGGGATCATCCAGTTTTACCGAGAAGTTATTGAGAGGCTTTGGAAAAGTCTTTCATGTGTGACGGAATATCAGAAACATCTAAATACTGGATCACGACAATGTGCCTTGCTGCACCGCGAATTCTTGGTAAGCAAACACGTCCTTATGAATTCGTAGCCCTCTTATTTGCCAGACTTGCGACGTCGTGACTTTCTCCTTTTCCCAGAATTGAAAACTCACCTCAAAGGGCACCGCATTGGATGATCACGGAAAAGAGGACCAACTATCAGAAAGCGATTGCAGTATGTGAGATTCAATCCTGATATGAAGTGTGGACAAATCGTCGTCAACTCTGGGTGGTTCCAAGAGGCAAATATTTTGAAGCAGAAAAAGTGATGTGTTATCACAATTCAATAAAATAAATTGCTTTATTTATACGTATACGAGGGTGGATCTCTATGCTGTATACCAACCTCGTTACAGCAAAACTACACTGGCATTATATTTAACTACGCTAACGTACTTGGTCCATCGGTGCTCCAGCATCTTAACAGCCTCCTTGCAACATTTTTGTCCTATCTCTGCAAATCACCTCTCTACAGATTGCCCCACTACATAATTACTGGAAAATCTTGCCCCACGTAAGATTTCCCTTAATTTGTGGAACAGCCTGTAATTTCTAGCGGCCAGATCCGACGAATATGGTGGGTGCTTCACTAATTCAAAGCCTGCTTGTAGTATAGCAGCCATAGCAATACCTAATGTATGTCTGGGAGCATTGTCCTGGTGGAAGAGCGCACCACAACGTACCTTAACTTTCCTCGGCGTTTCTCTTTAATAGCGTCTCGCAATTTAGAAATCAATTGTGCGAAGTAGGCCCCTGTAATGTCCCTTTTGCAAATAGTCAGTCAGGATGATTCCTTGAACATCCCAGCATAGATACCAAAACCTTTCAGCAGACTGTACGACCTTAAATTTGCGTGGAGGAAGAGAAACGTGATTTTTCCATTCACTACTTTGTACTTTGGTCTCGGGATTATAGCGGCGTACCCATGACTCTTTTATGGTCAAATACGGACTAAGAAGGTTCTCTTTGTATGCTTGGTACCTTTCCAAAAGACGCTTACAAATTAACACCCGATTTCTTTTATGATCAATGGTTAACATTCGGCGCACCCATCTTGGACTCGTCTTTTTCATATCTAATTCTTTGATTAATATATTGTGCACCACATAATATGATAAGCTAGTATCTTTCACAATGTCTCCGATGCATACTCGTCCTGCAATACGATATCGTGTACTTTTTTAATGTTTTTGTCTCTTGTTACCGTTATGAGAGGACCACCGAAATTTTTGGATTTCACAAGATGTTCTTCCGCATTTAAAATCTCGACACCAGCGTTTGATTATATCACAAGAAACTGCTGACTTACCAATAGTTGCCATAACATCTTTGTGAATTTGAGTTGGCGTCATGCCTTTCTTTTAGAGGTATTTTATTACGGCTTTTTATTATACATGATCCATTTTTATGACCAATCACGATATACAATTCAAGAATTAGCCACAGCACAACGACACTGAGGTACACACTTGATATTACGTAGATATGATCTACAAATGTCAGTTAACTAAATGTCAAAACATTAATCAACAACTTATTAGACGTAGGTGAGGGGTGGGACATGTGGATCCGGCCTCGTACTTACGCAAAAACATAGTGAAATACAGTACTAATTTGGTTCCAGCATATAAATTTGACATGCAATCTTTAGATGATAAATAATTCTGTAAATGTTATATTTATACATCTAAACTCACATAGGCACTAGATATTTGGAAAATGGCAGTAAATAAAGTATCAACTGCACTCGATAAGACACAAATGCAATAATCAGAATAGTTTAAAGAACCCTTAGAATAATTCATGCCACACGTTACGATAAAGCATATTTAATGAAGGAAACACGTCAGAACAAACGATCATGGAGATGAAAAGTTTCCTTGATTGTACAAATTATTCATCTGCCACATTACCCTTGGTAATTTACGTTTCCTGTAGCGTATCGTATACTTGCTTGCTCTGAATACAAATTTAGCGACAGCCTTGGTAAAGTATTAGGAATATTTTTAGGTTTAATTTTCTGAACTCTTCTATGATTAGTTCTAACACTGAAGTTGGTAATAATTATCACAAATAAGCTTTTGTATAATTTTCAAATGAATCTCTTATCTACAAGACATAAAACAACCCCCACCAGCTACTCTTTTACCAATCCAGTACTAATTCCGTAAGAATCATTCTACTGCAGTGCACCACGTCCGGGCAAATATTTTAAAGTTCCCGTTTTTCTATTTTCCGAATAGTAATGACCGTTTTACGGACGAAGTCCAGGGAACTAAAATGCGGACTCAATAGAGACCCCGGAACTGATATGTATTCCGGCCAACTATCTCGGTCTCCGGGTTCGCGTCTTTTTCGGCGATTTTCTCCCAAGAATTCCATTTATCGATTCTAATCCCCGATACGGCTCCGAATCGTTAGCGACCCGCGGTCGAAACTTTACGACGCTTGCAGTTAAAGTAACAGCAGTTGGTGGTGCACTTGAAGCAATTAGATTTTGTTCCAATTTCAAGATAAATGATGTTAGACGAGTTAGCGATTCGTGAAAACTGATTGTGGAGTGTAATTTATCATTATATATATTCGGAAAAATTTCTATAGTTGCATTTAAGCGGTTGAATAGAATATTTGTTTTCCTTTTTTAATATACTCGACAGCTTGTGGATTAAAATTAATGGTAAACTATAAAGAAAGTCAAATTAAGGAGGAAACGATATTGAAAAATGTTCTTGCACTTGGAAGACTTGTAAAGTCTGTATTTTATATCAACGTTGATATAGGAATCTTTTTTCAACAGCTCCTTAAATAGTAGCAATGCAGCCAGTGAAATATGTTGTTTTAGGCTTCCACGGTTGTTTCCTTAAAAAAAAAAAATACGTTTCGAGGTTGAAACCGCATCGTAACTGCATGAGTCTGCCGACGCTTTGTTCTTTCTGGGCAGCTGCGGGTTATATCGCTGCTGTGAAAAGGATGATTATGTTCGTTCGGGATCGAGTTTTACACCGTTGGGTAGAGGGTTTCGGAAAAATGTTGGGAGTAGTAAAATTCGAAAATCATCCGTCTCCAAAAATTGAGCACCAAGAGCGAGTAGAACTGTCTAGATTTGTAACAGCAGCGGTTACTGGTTGATCAAACTGGTCATATAAAATGATTGTAACTTTATTACATCTGTACAGGCTAACCTAAGTCATAGTTTTCTAATGTTACTTGATTGGACAACGTTTATAGAAAACTTTTTCAAACTCGGAAACTACACGCCTCCAGGCCTAATTTCTTTTTTTTTTAGGAATCGACAGTATTTGGATGACCTTCCTGGACAATGACCTGTCCATAGCTCGTATGTTAATTTTCCAGAAGACGATGCTATTACGACTACACTTGGAGAATTAAATAGGGATTCGTGAACGTACGTACCGGGTCTTCCCTCTGCTTCCCTTAAAATAATATTTAAAGAAGCAAAATGTCTATTTCCGGTAGAAATTATTCGTAGCTATGAGTCATTGATGACACTGATTTTACCAATGTATGAACTTGTAGCTGGACACCACCTTCACCCGCATTATATATATTTTTTTCTTTTCCATCACGTTCTATATGTGGTTTTCAGTTATTTCGTACTTCTTCTGTATTGATCTCATATGATCTACTTAGAAAATTGTTAATTGTATTCGAAACTGCTTCAATTTAAAGGATAATTTTAAATGAAATATTAGGATTAAGTAACTATCTTCCAGAATTCAGAAATTCGTAGAATTATTTGAAGAAGTTAAATGCTTAAGCTAAAAGAATGTTTGATCCTCATAAACGAATATGCCGCTTATTTACCTTAAGAAAGACACACTTATTTCAAGTAAGTATAGTTCCCTGTGTCTTTTACCCAGGAGTACCTCCGAAGCTAGCTGCAGCCCTGGGTTAAGAATATTATTCGACCTTTTACTGAAAACGTAACTTTTTCCGGAAGTATAAAAGACTTCCAGGGTGTCTCCTATTCCGAAAGGTGGTGTCACTATTGACGTTATAAACTCCCAGCCAATGGGAGCCCACGTGCTCTCGAAACGCTGCGTTCCGCATAATTAATTAATTTGTGTGAGTGGAGTTTACTGCTATACCTGTGAATTGTACATCCACACAGTCCTTGCAATCGTCATTTAATTAGCTTATTATTTAACTTTGACAAAGTATTCGAAACTGTCAGGATAATCCCCAAATCAAACACCAAATATCGTTGGAACAACGTGGTTTCATGCGAAAGTGCACTACTAGTACAAAGTAACAAAGAGAGGCAAAATCAGAAGTGATCAAAATATCAAGCCAATGGAGATAATCACAGATGAGAGAAAATTGGGGTGGCTCAGCCATATACACAAAATGGAAGAAGATCGAATAATAAAGAAGATTTTCGAATCCAAAACAGGGGACAAAAACAGAATATGTATACTCCGAAATACCTGGAAAACACAAATGTATAAAACATTAGGAAAAAGAAGTATGGGATGAATTGATACAAGGAACTGGGTTAGAATAGAAATCTGTAGAAGACCAAAATAAGAGAATAATAATCCGACAAGGCAAGGTATAAGGACGTAGGATTAAAAGAAAAATTAACTTTGAGAAAATATTCGAAATTACCAATATACATTCCCAAATAAAACACCAAATATCACGGGCACAACGTTGTTTTATCCAAAAGTGCACTACAACATCTAACCTAGCGTGCTTCTCCCAATGATAGATGACTGTAGTCAGGTTGAATCAATATACGCGGATATCCCTAAAGTCTTTGACAGAATAAACGATTAATTTCTGACTGAATTAAAGTAATCTGCCTTTTGTGACTCGTTGTTACATTTTTTCAATTCCTTGAAAAGCAGTATGTGATCCACAGGTATAGCAGTAAACTCCACTCACACAAATTAATTAATTATGCGGAACGCAGCGTTTCGGGAGCACGTGGGCTCCCATTGTCAACCGTGTTACCGACTGAAAGTAAAAACTGTATCACACATGCAAATTATTTTCTACGCAGGCTCTAAAATTTCTAACCATATGACTATTTACAATCTACTAGGTGGCCTCATGCCTTTTACGGGGAAGGATGGACCGAAAGCGAACCGTATCATTTAACAGGGTCTATGGTAATAAATCCATCAAACTCGAGTGTGCAATTGGGGGTGGTTCTCTGTTCAATAAGTTTCCGTTCTTTTTCATATATACCGTTTCGTACGCGTCTAATTCTCTATACGAGTTCACGTTTTTAAGTAGTGTCAGATTTATTAAATCAATCTTATGTCCGGATTTTACCATATGCTCTGCTACGCTTGATAGTTCAGGTTTGTCGAAACGATAGTGTCTAATATGTTCTTTGAACCTCGTTTCGATACTCCTTTTGTTTGTCCAATATAAATTTTCTCACAATCATTGCATGCGATTTGGTATATTCCAGACTTTTTTATCATCGGGTATGTGATGTATAATGGATATAACTGCACTCTATTTAGAATATCTAGAGCTCCCATTGGATTAAATCTATGTTTTTCCTTTGAATGACCTCTTAGAGCTACTGAAATGTAGAAAATATGTCTGTTGATTTCTATCATAAAACTCTTGAAGATTAATAAACACACCCCCTCATTTTAATTTTTCTTCTTTTTATTTCTTTTCGCCTCTTACCCTTATTTAATTTCTATATATCTCATCATGACATAGCCCAATTCGGGAAGTAGTTCGTTTACTACTGACTCTGGCCGTGGAAGCCACGTATTCATTAGTCTTGAAGATTGTTGCGTGCTCAAAGCTGAAATAAGCTTAATGAAACAGTGGTACATTTCAATATTTATAATTCTTGTTTTGGTATTTACGCTTCCTCCTTCGGATCATTTTTAAATTTAGTGCTTAGTTATACTGTTATTTATTGGTTTAATTTACTTTACCTTATATTCTTTAAATACGTTATTGTTTATAGTAGTACAGCGTTGTGTTATGTGTCAAGTTATATCTCTGTATTTTCTGTCGCATTATTGGATGTATGTAGATCATCTGTTGGGTAGAATAATTATATTATTATTATATATTATTTTTGTAATATCCTGTAAATGGAATTATTTTCCGTTGGGAAATAAAGGATATTATTATTATTATTAACAAATACAGGGTACTTAAATTCTATTTTTGGAATATGTAATAACTGTAATTGTATATCAGTTGACTATGACATTAATTTTACATTGTTTTCTGGTAGCATTTGTCGTCCAATATCTTTAAAATGCCTAGCTGGTTAATTTGATACTTTCTGCACTATTATCTAACTTAGATGAAATTACTGGTTAATTTATGTTTAAACTTCTCGTAGGCTTAATAATTCTATTAGTACTCTTTCATTCAAATAGAGTTACAGTTTAATTCATTCTTAAGCTCAGTGTTTGTCACAGCAGTAATGCATTTTTAACATTGTCCTTAGCGGTTTGTTACCATCTGTTGGGCAAATATATTATTATCATTATTACACGCATCTCGATACGAACGCAGCAGTAAGCTATGTATAACAGCTTTCGAGCAAAAATTGCGAGTCATTATAACTTCGTAATTGCAGCCCAGCCAGAAGACGCTACTACAAAAACCTCGTTACTACGATCATTTTTTAAATATCAATAGGTACGAAAGGTCATTAATCTATTTCCACCTCGCCCCAGAGTTTCGCATCGGCGTGAGTTGTATATGTGCGAGAGAGCGCCGCGAAAAACGAAACGAAGACAACGCCACGTTGTCGAAGAAGAAGAGGAAGACCAGAAAGGCCCAACCATTTAATCAACGGCTATTAGGCGGAACCCCCATCGCCATTAGGTCGATAAAAATTCTCTCATATATTAAACGAGATGCCATCAAGGATAACGCTTTCGTGTTCTCGGCGTCAATAATCTCGAAATTAATGCCTATAATCTGAGGGAGAAAAAACTCCAAGAATTTCTGCTTTAATATTATGTTTTAGCGGACGCGCGTTACGTGCGCCCTCTGACCGAGGGAGATCGAACGTTCGCTGGCACTAAAAGGGGTTCTCCGCGATGGAAGGGGAGAGAGACATGAACGTGCATGCGAGCTGGCAGATTGCGTGAAGGGTGTAGTATTTCTTTTAGCTTACGTGTTTGTGCCAGCCAGCTTGCAGCGTTTACAAGGTTTCTGTGTAATTACGTGCATATACTTTATGGTAATGGATTGTTAATACAAGCAATATATTTTCTTATTAATATTTGTTTTAATAAGATACTAGAAAAGGTCAATGTACTATGAACTGTTCTGTATGAGGCATGCATTTTTCCCTTTTGTTTATAAATTTTGTAATGAAGGAATTAAATACTTTTTCCTAAACCATTTTTGTTTAAATTCCTCTGTACTCTGATCCTGAAAATTCAGAAAATTCCACACTCAACTTACTGATGGTAAACCTCCGTTTCTGTTGAACAATATCTAACACGAGAAACTTGCGTCTTTATTATGATTTTGTCTCATCACTTATGAGTCTAACTTCCGTATCAGCTTGTTTTGTATTATTGAAGTTGATACCACAAGAAATTAACACTTATTAATGTCTTAGAACTAAATTGAAACCAGAAGACCTCTTTCTATTGCTATTGAAACTAAAGAAAAATGTTATTGCAATTGAAACCGCAGGAATACCTATTACCGCAAGAGGAAACATAAGCTCCACCTCAACGATTCCAAAATAAGCAATGCGGGACAATCCTCCTTAAAATACCAAAATTACTTTAATCGGATGGAAAACCTCAATAAAATTTTAACACAAATCAGTGAGTGTACGCGGATAAGCTGAACAAATCGGTAACTAACTATCCGATGGCGTTGTGTGAAAGCAATCTTTGATGCTGTGGTATAGCTTGATGTTTCAATGACATACGTGTTAAACTTCATGTAGATCTGCCAAGTAGTTTGTTGTGTACACTCGCTTAAAGCAGACCACTTTTGGCGCTTTTTAAAAAAGGACAATAATGAAATTCACGCAGTGATTAAATACCTATGGTATGGCAAATGTGTTAGACGAGGATGCTCCTTCGTTTAAGGCTGTTTGCAAATGGGTGGATGAATTTAAAGAAGGTCGTACGAACATAAATGATCGCTGTTCTGTACGTCCAAAAGTAGCCACATCTGCAAAAAGTGGGCAAAAAGTTTTAAAATTTGTGGTATTGCTAAGGCTAGAGGCTTGTTCAGAGAATGGGTAACGTACATTTTAAATGTTAAATTAGACATTTCCTTTCCTTTTCCCATTAGTTTTTCTCGTAGTTGTCTGATTACAAATATTAAGTCTTGGATGCTTCTTCCTTTTCTAAATCCATGTTGTTTATTTTCTCATGTAGTTTCTAGTTGGTGATATTTACAGACCAAAACGTTTTGTAGAAAGGCTTTTTAGAATAGGATAACATACGTAACAACAAAAATATGGCGCTAGCGAAGCGACAAACTAACAACAATAACTTATAGGAAGTTAGATTTGGAAAACAAGACATTATTCCTATTTGTGTCATATCCCCGCCGCATTAGAATCAAGGACAATAGCTTTTGTAAAATCAAAATGAAATTCTACTCCAAAATATTATTTAAAGCTAGACCCTACAGTCCACTATCCTTTTCATATAATCGCAAAATGCATATTCATATCTTCCTCATTAGAAACAACAAACCAATGAAGCGACAAAGGCGGTACTGTTTGTATTGTGTATCAACGCAATCTCCCATATGCATATATGTACATATATAACTTCTACGGGTAGTACGTCGTCCTAGTTATAATACCAGCGCCAGCGGCAACAGTACATTATTGTCCGCGCCATAAATTACCGGCTTTAACGCGAATCCAGGCAGGCCGAGATACAAAACCAGGCGACCGTTGCCTCCCTAATAGCGAGCGCAACGCCGAAACGTCAAAGTAGGTTAGGTGTATCGAATGTTACTTTCATTCCGCAACTTTTTCTCATTCCGCATACACGTACATCCTTATTGTCTCTCGTTCTGTTGTCTCGCACGGTCTATACGGCGTGCGGATAGCGGTTTCTTCGTCTATTTTTTCCGTTTCGGGGGGATGCTTCGACCGCGCGTAGGTAGGACACTGGGGAAAGCTGCCGTGGCTTATTTGGCGCGCTGCCAGAAACATAACGGGCCGATGTAGTATTGAACCGGATCGGAGGGATAGCGCTAGTGGCGATGGCCAAGTCGAGGACGAATAGTAAGATTATAACGATCGTATACGAGGCGGTCGACACACCGACCGGAAACAGTAACCGTTGTACCGATTTCGGCTGTGGTGGCCTCCTTTTTTGCGGCAGCACGGATCAGCCAATCGATATCGAAGGCCGTATAGGATGTTGCCTGACGATTCTGGGCGTTTTGTACACGGGATAACGGCTATATATACTGAGAGAAATGAACATGTTATTTAAGAAAATCTGGCTGTTTCAAAGAAAAAAGAAATAGTCGATCGAACTATAGTGTAGTGGTTTTTATGGTTGATATAACAATATGTATGTTATTGCAACTACTTATGTACGTCTATCTACATACACTTTGTCAAATGGATCCTCAGACGCACCTTATTGTTTAAAGGTATAAGCAAAGATCGCTGATTAATCTACACTGAAACCTACGAAACTTTGTAGTACGTCATAGTTGGTTATGACGTATGCTTAAGTAGCTACGACTTATGGTATATACTCCTATCTCGCTTGTGTATGGGTATGCTTCTGACTTTTATATATAGGGCTTCACCTAATCAATGAAACAATGACGTAACTACAAACTTTCGTGATTTAATTTGTAATTATACTTATTTACCAGGGTGGATCTCTACGCTGTGTCCCTGACCCCCTTAGAGCAAAACTACAGTGGCATTATATTTTTTAGTTCTCGACATAGTCCCGCTCTACACTAATGCACTTGCTCCAACATCTCAACATCTCTCTCTCCATCGGTGCTCCAACATCTCAACAGCCTCCTGGAAAAATTTTTGTCCAACCTCTGCAAACCTCCTCCCTACAGCTTGCAGCATTTGATAACTACTAGAAAATCTCGTCCCAGCTAAGACCTCTTTTATTTTGGCGAACAGCCTGTAATCACTAGACGCCAGATCCGGCAAATATGGCGGATGCTGCACTAATTCAAAGCCTGCTTGGTGTATAGCAACCATAGCATTACCAGATGTATGGCTGGGAGCATTATGTTGATGGAACAGCGCACCGTAGCTTTTCTTTCCACAGCGTTTCTCTTTAATAGCGTGTCATAATTTAAAAATCAATTGTGCGTGGTAGGCCCCTGTAATGCTCAGTCCCTTTTATAAATAATCAGTCAGGATGATTCCTTGCTCATTCCAGAACACAGATAGCAGAACCTTTCCAGCAGACGGCACGACCTTAAAATTGCGTGGAGGAGGACAACTGTGATATTTCCACTCTCTCCTTTGCACTTTGATCTCTGGATCATAGTGAAGCACCCATGACTCATCCGTGCTCATATATTGACTAAGAAGGTTCTCTTTGTTTGCTTGGTAACTTTTCAAAAGGCGCTTATAATTCAACACCCGATTTCTTTTTTGATTAATGGTTAACATTCCAGGCACCCGTCTTGCACTCATCTCTTTCCTATCTAATTCTTTAGTCAGTATGATGTGCACCACATGACATGGTAAGCCAGTATCTTCCACAATGTGCCTGACGCGTACTCGATTTTGCAGTACGATATCTTTTTAATGTCTGTGTCCGTTTATGGGTGGACCACCGGCATGTTGGTTTTCACAGGATGTTTATCCGCATTTAAAATCTCGACACCAGTGTTTGACTATATCTTAAGAAACTGCAGACTCACCATAATGTCTTTATGAATTTGGGTTGGCGCCATGCCCGTTTTCTGGAGGTTTTTTGTTACGGCTCCTTGTTCTACAAGATCAATTTTTATGAACAATCACAACACATAATTCGAGAATTAACCGTAGCATAACAACACTTTGAGATATGAACTTGATATTATTAGCTATGATCTACAAATGTCAGTTAACTAAATGTCAAAAGCATAAATCAAACAACCAATTAGAAGTAGGTGAGGTGTGGGGCATGAGGACTGGCTCTCGTATACACATAAAGGTACTCTCTGATGTTAGGATATAAAGTGCAGTTTGGCTAATAGCTACATTTTTGTTTGAGAGATGCTTTAGTTCTAATTTAAAATTAGGAAAAATTAAGGAATTATTATATTCAAAACTAGGAATATCATTACACCTACTTGTAATATATTTAACAAACTATTTTAGTTATTCAGTTAAGCTTCTACGTGTTTGTTTTAACATCATTTAAAACCTTTCTCTAACGTTTTTATTTGTAGGCAACGTATCTGCTGATTATCTCGTGTTTTATTTAATATATTTGCGAAATCGATTTATAAATTTAGGCTATTAGATTCGGAGAACACATCTTCCACAAGCCAACGAAAGAAGAGCTTTCGGACAACTTTCAGCGTCATCTACCTTAGGAACAAATTATTTTTTGTTAAACGATAGGTCTAATTATTTTATGCATGACTGAGTTATGTCTTTTGTAATAAAAGAAAACGAAATCACACATCAAATGGTTTGTACAAACGAAATGGAAAACTCTAGTCGAGATACTACAAGGAACCAACCATTCTAATGTAAATACATTCGTATATGTAAATTAAAGTATTTGAATAAAATTAATGTTCAATTTTCATGTCCTTTCCCCGGCTTTACTTAATAAGTAATTAAGTAATCTTTCTCTATCCCAATCCCGAACACGATATTAAGGAGCGATGTCTAGATACTTAAATTAGTTAGCTTTGGCATTTCCGAATAAAAGATAGACATATTTTCTCCGCATGTTATTTACAAAAGATTGTCGTAATAATATACAATTTGTTTTTCAATTTTTAACAACAATGGAATATTTATTGAGATATAAGTGATAAACATGATAGAGCAGGTACACTATTTTATAGTCTCAAAAGCTTTAAGGATCAGCTAGTATAAGGATAACACGGCCGAATACAATTTTCGTTGACTTCTATGCGCTGAATCCGAAAAACGTATTAGTTTTTGCGTATCACGTCAAAATTTAACTCTATGTCACACTATGCTTTTTGAAGAATCAGTGATGCAGCTGTGTTGTAACTTAAGAACTGATAAGTATAAAATTTTAACAATTCACTTATTTGATAAAATTACAATTTTTTTGCAATTTCTAACGTTCAATGGCCTGGTGATGCAATTCGTTTAGCATGCTACACCAGAGATGCAGAGATGTTGAGTTCAAATCCTCTCCGAGACCGATATTTTTTCGGAAATTTAATTACGTTGGAAATTGCAAGAAAATTGTAATTTTATCATTACTATTGCCAACGGTGGTTTAGTGTTGATATTCATATTAATATTAGTATTAATATGGATGTTAGTTTAATTCATTTATTTATTTAAATACAATATTATCCACGAGTATAGTACAAGTATTTATTTTAATTATCCTTAAAAAATTACAAGGATACTTCTAAAAACGCAAACAACAATCAGGGATTAAATTTCCCTTTGCTGCACTTTCTGCTGTATATTTTGGTTTGCCAGTCCCTTTGAATACTCCAACAGTAGTCGGCCATCATATGAGGATCTCATCTTTCTTGATACTGAGTTTCCATGGTTTCTAAATCTTGATGAAATCTCTCGCCTTGTTCATCGCTTACAGCACCCAACAACCTAGGCTATCAAATTTTTAAAGCATTGATTTCACCAGATCTTTGTAATAGGAGATTTTTTGTCAAAATATTATTTATTGGCTAGTGTAATTCATCCTTGTTTTAAGTCAGAATCGGGATAGAGAGAATTCATAAAATATGGAAGTTATAATCAAGGCTAGAAACAATAAATGAAAAATTGTATACATAGAAAAATTTTAACTTATATATGTAAGTGTAAATGAAGATCATGATACAGCAAAGTCGATGTTTTACAACAATTACTAAAAGAGAAATAAGCAATTACGAATCGTCCGAATACCTCTCTTGAGACCTACGAGCACAAAGCTGTATGGAAGCGAATTCTAGCCCTTTACGACGTTGTAAGAAAAGGAGCACTGAAATAGTTGTAGACATTCCTAGACTGGAGACGATAAAATTCCTTTAAACGAATATTTAACGTGCGAACGTCGGTTCGGAATTTGAATTTATTTGAATTAAGTTGTAATAAAATACGGCTGAGTCAAACTCCATTCTGGTGGACATGCTCATATACCTCGCTGATTTGAGAGGCAAAGAGTTCTAAAGACGCTGTGTGCGCATTTTATAACAATGACCTAGACAGGAATAATATACAGGGCTATAAAGATTGAGGGCGTCTTTCTAAGGATTATGTGTAAACTATCTCTATTACTATATATTATCCCCAAATTACAAGTAGTCCACCTAATTAAGTGTTAAACATGTTCCTCAAACTGCAAGCTATAATCCAAATAAAGACCCATATTACAGGAGCAATCAGTTGTATTGCCAATTTCAATTCTAATTTTGTCCGTAACTTCTAATCTAGGTTTTGGACGCATAGCAGATTTAGTAGAATCGATCACACGGGAGTGGTACAAAGATTAGTTGGGAATCATAATAATTAATCACAAATGGTATTTAGGATACCTAACAAAAGTATGTGTAATTATAAAAATCAATTTAGCAGCTTGGTGGTCCAGTGGTAAGGGAATCAGTACTTGAATTTTGGGAACTCAGGTGTCGTACGTTCGAAACCAACGTACAAGTAACACATGGGTTGAAAAATCCCGGGCCTAACAAAGAAAAGACGCTTTTTTGGTTCAAAGTTAGCTATATTCATCAACGCAGTCTCCATCAAGAGCAACGCAATCATTCCAGCGCCGCTCTAACATTTCAATACCATTTCTGTAGAACGATTTATCTTTTGCCTCAAAATAGGCCTCAGTTTCAGCGATAACCTCTTCATTCGTGCGAAATTTCTTACCGATGAGCATTTTTTTGAGGTCTGCGAACAGCCAGTAGTCGCTAGGAGCCAAATCTGGAGAATACGGTGGATGCGGGAGCAATTCGAAGTTCAATTCATGTAGTTTTGCCATTGTTTTGATTGAGTTGTGACACGGTGCGTTGTCTTGATGAAACAAATTTTTTTTCTTTGCCATATGCGGTAGTTCCTTTGCAATTTCGGCCTTCAAACGCTCCAATAACGCTATATAATATTCACTGTTGATGGTATTTCCTTTCTTAAGATAGTCGATGAATATTACACCACGCACATCCCAAAATACCGAGGCCATAACCTTTCCAGACGGTTGTTGTGCTTTCGGGCGCTTTGGACGAGGTTCACCAGTTGCTGTCCACTCAGATACCGATCGTTTTAATTCCCGAGTGAAGTGATGGATCCATGTTTCATCCATTATCACATATCGACGCAAAAATTCCGCCTTGTTACGTTTAAACACGGCCAAACACTGCGCAGAATCATCAACACGTTCTTGTTTTTCGTCAACAGCGAGCAAACGCGGCACCCACTTTGAACAGAGCTTTCTCATAGTCAAATGCTCATGCAATATAAAGTCAATACGTTCTTTTGATATCTTTACGATGTCAGCTAACTCACGCAACTTCACTTTTCGATCATTCAAAACGATTTTGAGGATTTTTTTGATGTTTTCTGGTGTTACCGCCTCATTTGGACGTCCACTGCGTTCTGCATCATCGGTGTCTCTACGACCACGTTTGAAGTCAGCAAACCAACATTTTATTGTTGTTTCTGATGGAGCGGAGTCCCCATAACACTTTTCAAGCTATTGCTTCGCTTGAACGGTATTTTTTCCCATCAAGAAGCAGTGTAAAATTAAAACACGAAATTGTTTTTGATCCTTTATTTTGAAAATAACAAAAGTAGCGTGACTCTTAGCACAATAACTCACAAACTAATGAATAGAATATCATGAAATTTTAACAGCTGTCTTTTGAAGGCGACTGCAATAAAACTAGCGTCATCTATGTGTTAGGCCCGGGACTTTTCAACCCATGTGTTATAGTGGCAGTGTTTCTCGCACGAGCTCGGTATGCTCCTGAGCCATCATTTGCCGTTGGAAAAATAAGTAACGGCGCTTCACACTTTGCGGTGGCACACTTTCCACACTGATGCGATTATAACAAGCTAAATTAGTTTATAGCTCCGTTGGGACGCCCATTACCAACAAAAAGATAATATCTGATACTACCATATAAATAGTAATATTCAATTATCGCTTACTTCTCCAACAACATTCGCTCTTATCTAAAACCTCCAACCGCTAACTCGATTTATCCATATAACACGCGTAACCAACGGAATAATAATGATGCAATCGCTTTACATCGGCCGCATCCAGTTGAAAACAGCGAAGTTTATTCCTTGATGTAAAATTCAACAGCCATTCGAAGCGTTGCGCAATCGAATATGTATTTTCGCTGTAAAAGAGCGCTCCCCCGTCCAGTCCCGACCGTCACGCTGCAGTAACGCTAACGTAGCAACGCCATAAAACCGGCCCGTTTATTTTTACAAGTCCATCAGATCCGGTACATTTCATTTGCAGTTCGGGCTAGAGCTGGCGTCTCCCGTTCAGTGCGAAAATTAAACGCGCTATGCAGTCAGTAAACGTTTGTCATTGCTTTTTGTTTTCGTGTTGAGTTTTAGCGCCGAGCAAGATTCGATATTGATTCTTTGTTGTTAAAATTTTATGCTAACACGTTGGTATAGTTGTAAATACTGAGAATCTAGATCAATTCTTAATTAGACGTATTAATTTCGTCGCGTGAAGTTGTTATATCATTACTACCATTAGTAAGTTCAATAAACCTTAGAGCTTTTATTATAAAGAGACTAAAAGGCTAAAGGTATCCAATTTCCGAAGAAATGATCTTAACAAAGTTGTAGAACAATTAAAAATGAAACCTTAATCTTCCTGGTTAAGCGATACCAATAATCGTTACATTACCTCAAGTTTATAAAATGTCACAGACGACATCTCTGCTATAACAGTTAGAATAGGCCTTGATCGCGGTCAGTAATTTTACAAAAAATGGAAAATATTCGCCCGAGGAAAAATATTTATAGTAAAGCAGTATTACGGTGATAATTCAGCAGAAGTTACACGCGACTTAATTGCAGTAAATTATCCCGAAAGATCAACTCCTAGCGCGACTACTATTCATAAGACGGTCCGACGTTCTGAAACAACGTTTACATGAATAAATAGCAAAAATAAAAATGTCCCCGCGAAAAATGTCAGTAATATCAACATTCAAGTTCGTGCATTAGCGGAATTAAATCCTAGTATGAGATCTAGACAATTTGCTAGCGAATGTAATATTAGTGCAACTATCTTAAATAATTGCATAGGCTTCCACTGCCGCAGTCAGTAATAAACGAACTACTTCCGGAATTGGACCGTGTTATGATGAGAAGTATAGAAATTAAATAGAAGTAAGAGGAAGGAAATAAAAAGAAAAAGAAATAAAAAAAAGGAAAATGAAAAAAGGGGATGAAAAAGAAGGGGGACAGAAAAAGGCGGGAAAGAAAGAGAAGAAAAGAGAAAGGTGAGATCTCGACGTTTCGCCTCCGACGTAGGGGGCTTCTTCAGGAGAAACCGGGAAACCAAAGTGGCACGGTAACTCGACGTGTTAACCATGCTAAAGGTATATAAGATTTTTATTTTCGATACTACACAGCAGGGGGGAAGGGGTTCCGTTACACCCGATAAAAAATTCAGTCTATCAATGTTATCATTTTGGTGAGGTCGCGAAGTAATGACATCAAGCAGCAACCACGGTAATATTACTTTGAGTATATACACATTTATTTTACAAATAAAATTTTAAAGTTCTTACAATTGCTAAAGACTAGTCTAAAGTAAATTTCTCAATGGATAACCTAAAGGAATCTGGTGAATTTCTGACGTAAAAAAATCAGATCCTCATGCAGGAATCTATATTACACTTCCAGCAAAAGCATTCCACTACTTATAGAGCAACCTACTAAGTGAACGGAATTTAATTAAAATTTTCATAATGGAAAACCGTCTTACGTTATAGGTGGGATGAAAATGCCCGCGCAGATTTGTCCGACGAGCGGAATATTAACGTTCTGTGAAATAAAATGTAAATATTAACCGCGGAAAAGCACCGGTCTAGAATGGGAGCCCGTCGGTCGGCCCTAGCTAAATTGAAATTTAAAAATATTGCTCTCGGCCTTTACGGAAATTGAATTACGTTCATAGAGCATAGAGACTCGCAGCTTTTACGCGGGTCGGTACTATTTTTTTTTCGCGTTTGTGGCAAGAGCGGTACACATTTTATGGGTATGTGCTCGTAAAATGGAAATGCGCAAATCGTAATTTCAAAATTTAGCGTCACCGTTAGAAATGGAAGTTGTTATCATTTTTAAATAACAAATTGTTTCGAAGGCATTTTTGGATCGCGTCAAAGGTATGTGACTAATGAATATTGATGGCGAATCGTCGATTAAAATGCTGGAAGAAGACCTAATCTGTACCAACCTTCAAAAAACACGAGCAAAGCTAGTAATTCCAAAACGAAGATACTTATATTTAAATTGTTACAAGCCCCGAGGCACCGTTAAGAGTAAACAGGGGCGCCGCGAGGCACTTCTGCCAATGCACCCAGACATAGAGCTCTGAAGTGTTTCACAACTAATATTTTGAAACAGTTTACAAGCTAATGGAACCTTCTAGAAAACCTATACTAGATCGTTCCCATAACTTCTTGTGTTTTTAGAAAAGTATGGAATATTCTTGAAGCGTATAGCGTAGACCTATAGCATATAACAGGACATTGTCGAAGCTTCTAGACAGTTCTAAGAAGGTGGGGTGGGTAGTATAAATACGGCATCACTACGGCCAACCAGTTCGAGACATGCAAAACCACCAGGATCGGCGAATATCCAGTACCATTTGCGCATACCTCCAAACACTTCAAGATCGCAGCCGGACTTGCATCACCACTCAAGTCTTTAGTATTGCGAAAGAGAAAGCTTAGTATTTTCAGAGACTTTTGAAATATACTTACAATATGCTTATTAAATGTTAACTTAGTATCAAAAAGTATGCCAAGATCTCTGTACTCCTCACAACGCGTTAAAACATCACCACCAACATTGCATGCATGTCCTATTGTATAAGTCCTACGCGTCCTACAGTATTTACCGGTAAATGGTTCCCAAAACACCAAAGATGAGTAGATAGCAAGATAAGCCGGTCAGGAAAGTCATTCATGAAAATAATGGCACACCCGAAAGAGACAGACATAAGTTCGACCAAAAACCACAGCATCCAACCTAATTGGTACGCCTGCTCAGATAGGAATGCAATAATAGTATCAGATCGTCAGAGATGCCCCTGACTTGCAGTTTTTACGTAATAAAGTTTGATGTTCAACCCTATTGAAAGCCTTAGCGAAGTCTGACGACGTAGGTCTAAAGCCTCAGACACATCATGGGAAAATACGCACAAGTTGGACAGTTTAGCAGCATGCTAACACACGGATATGTTTCTGCTTCCCGGGGTCATCAGCGTGGTTTCGAGCAGTTTCATGCTAACACATGTAATTCTCTCGCTGCCTCTATCACCATACTTAACTTTACGATACAAATGAATATTCCTGGCGCTAACTAGTGCCAAAAGAAAGAAACATTTGTCCGTAAAGTCAGACAGCGAAAAGAAGCGAGTACAGTTTCCCACCCTTCTCTAGTGGAATTCCCTCTCGGGAGAGCAATCCACAAATTGCAAGAGAGTAGGGTGGGAAACTGTAACTCCCCTCCCCCCCTCGGCATGTGGTACTCCATTAAGAAGAATTTAGATCAAACTTCCTAAACTTCCTAAACTAACCTAAAATAGACTTAGGCAGAAACTATGCGTGGCTCATGATGGCTCTTACGTGTCTTCTGTATTCGTAAATTTGCACCTCTCTACGAGAGTGACGTCATATAAACTCCAGATATTTTGCCAAGCCTCACTTTTTGCTGAAACTAATGTAATTGTGCAATATGTCTCTGCAAGCCAATAACATGCACACATTGAAACCTTTGGAGAAGGTTGCTCCAGTTGTGAGTAGAAAAGATTATTGAGGGTGGCGGTCAAGATTGTTTCTGTATATATTGCACAAATACGTAGCATGTAATATAGTATAAGTACTGAATTTTTCAATATATCCCTCTTTTCATTCTCCTTCTTGAAAACATCGCTTTCAACAGTTAATCCATGCGGAAAATTATTTCATATATCGTCGAAAACCGAAAATATAACGTTAAAAGGTCATCACACCTATCTCACGTATATTTCAAGACGCTTTCTGAAAAGAAGGAGCACGCCCGCAGATACATTTATGATCTTAGGATGTGACCCTTGCTCCATCACTCGAAATATTCCAGAACAACCGTCTAATTGGCTCTCCAGCAGCTTATCTCCTGCTTACAGCGGCGTGGATTCAGCGAAGCGTTGCTGTTGCTATTCGATCATCGGATGAAAAATCTCCACCGTTCGTTGTAGCCTGACTGGCTGCTGGTGAGATGGTTCTCGTCGCTTCATCGCAAAAATTAATATTTCATATGTATAAATGTGTATTGTGCATGGGCGCTATATATTTCGTAACGGGAATTACTTTCTGCGCCAGAAATTTTCGATTTTCCGCTAGAATCGCCACGAAAACAAATCGACTTATTAGGAAAATTTATGGCGGCGGTAAAGTTACATTGTTGTCGATTGATAAAGCTTCATTGAAGAGGAAAAATCCGTCGCTGTTGGGAATTTTAGTGTCGCAGTAACAAGGGTGTGGGATGAGAAAGTTCCTATACGGTATTTTCTCTGTTAAAAGGAGATAAAGGGTAAAGGGATGATAAACTGTAAGAGAATCTATTTGTCTCTTGCTTTTGACATCTGTCTGGCTTTAATTCTTGCAGTTACGTTTCACGGCATAATATTATTGCTACGCAGCATTGTTACGGCCCTTTTTATCGTATTAAAACTACTTTCCTTTTTATCCTACGTAAATTTTCTCTTTCGGTATTCTAATGCTCTCTACGTAGAGTATAATTTCGTTAAGCACTTTTAAATTTGTCTTCAGCTACTGATTCCCCCTATTCGTCGATTTATATCCTTAGTAAATCTTAATTTCCATTTGAATTATCTGTTCTTTGCTGTCGCTAGGGTCTCTTAGTCGATCGGCTGACTACGAGTTGACGCGTGTTATTCACTGTTAGTTCACACAAGACTATTATAGAGTGCGCTATCTTAGAGATAAGAGTGGTATTAAGTTTTCTTTGCCTTGTGACTCCTCTTCTTTTTATTTATTAGTCTTTCACTAGTTGAGAATGTTTTTTGCTATTTAATAACGAACTGAACTTTCTCATCTTCAACATAGTTCAGTAAACGCATTTCCGTGGTGGGGAGAAACATCTTCACGAGTGAATTTTTCGATACTTTTGTTGTTGGAATTTGAGCGAGAAGTTGCTCGTACATTTTATATATGTAGTTGGGAACGTTGGCTTAGGGTAGTGCTTTCCGTTTTGTTTATTGAATAACATGGAAGGCTACCACTTTACCATGTTTTACCATATTGGGTTATTAAGTTTTGGATATCGAAGTATTTTCTGGGGAGGATTTGAAGTTTGCCTACGATCATCGCATTTATTAGTTTCCTCACCATAATGGAGCTTTTACTCCTTTCTACGTATGACTTTCTACTTTCGATGTTTTCATTTTACTTTTTTCGTTCTTCTCTTTTTGGTTTTATGGCTTATATATGGATTTTGGTCTTTCTCCTCAATTTCTGGAATAGATTTCTATTGATGGGATAATTACAGGATATCCCACTTGGAAAAGAAAGGAACTAAAAGGAGATGAGCTAGAGATGAGTCAAAGGGAAGGACGAATGGAGTCGGCAATGTCTTAAACATTTTCAGCAATTACAGATAAGATACTTAATGATATAACTTTTGTGTATGTTATATATATATATATATATATATATATATATATCAACTCATATAACGCATCTTACCACTTCATCGGCATTCTACGTCAACAACATGTGAAGAGCACAAACATGTTAGTCAGATACGATGTAACTTCGCTATTCATCCAAGTATCGTTCAATGAAAAAGTCAACATCACAAGCAAGCATCAAGTGGAAGGCCATCTGATAAACCTAATAGAACATTGTCTGAGAAACACCTACTTCGCGTACAACGGCCAGAGGTATAAACAGGAAGAGTAACAATGGGATCACTGCTCTCACACTTTATAGCTAATATGTTCATGGAAGGTTTTGAAACCAGGGGCTTGGACACCGCGAAGTACAAACTCAAGATATGGCTCAGATATGTGGATGATACTTTCATCATATGGACGCACGGCGAAGATAAGCTATAGGATGCCCTTTAACACCTCAATAGTATCCATCCAAAGATCAAGTTCACCATGGCAATTGAAAATCGACATCAATGACCATTTCTAGTCGCTTTAGTAATCAAGAAACAGGATGGTACCTTAGGACACATAGTATACCTAAGGGCAACTCATACCAACCGCTACCTTAATGCGCGATTATACCACGATTCCGCACGATTACAAGGAGTGGTAAATGTCAAGACCTCAACGACTAGCCGACAACGACCACATTCGAACCGAGAGCAGTGAGATCAAACATATACTGCGATCCAACTGCTTCACCACCAACACCATAAAAAAAGCCTTTCATGCCAAATAAAGCCAAAAGGCACTACCACCTATGTAGCCAAAGCGTATAATGATAAAATAGGTAGGATATTACAGAAACACCAAATCCAAGCCATATTTTCTACCGAAAGAAAAATTGGACAAATTCTGAATAAGTCGAGGGATAAGATATCACTGAAAGCTCAAGGAGTATACGAGATACCCCGCAGGAAATAAGACCTTCCTTATATAGGCTAAACAAACAGGCAAATAAGTGTCAGAAGAGAAGAACAGAAACTAGCGACACGGGCAAAACAGACAACCCCAGCTTTAGTACAACACGTACTGATGACTGGACACAAAATCGACTTCGAAAAGACAATAACGAGAAGCGGAAGTCCGCCAAAAAGGATTATTCGAGAAGCCATACAGATAGGGAAGCGCACAAGGAACCTCAACAAGCGGTATGACGCGCAACGTTTACCACCGGCTTGGAGAATCGTTTTAAAGTATATCCCAGCAGATAGGCTACAAGAAGCAACACAGGGCCGACAGAACACTGATAGTGATGCCGCTGCGGGGCTGCAGGACGCGACGAAACGAGGAGCGTTAATTCCGATCGTTACCCAAACAAGGGCGTCCCGAAGAAGATGAGTGAGATCTCATGGAAGCGGTCTATTTCAGGACCAACAGCATACAGTAAAATTGCTATGCAGTCGGAATACTTTCTTATTTTCTTATAAAATTTTGCCTTGAAGCTGAAAGAGATAGCAGAGACAACAGGCATCTCAGAAGAACCGGTTGTCATGATCCTACATGAAATTTTGGAAACGAAAAAGCTTTCGGTGCGATGAGTACCTTGTTTGCCCATACCGGAGCATAAATAAAATCGGATGACCGTTTCGAAGGAGTGTATGGCCAGGATCCAACGTAATCCAGAGATTTCTTGATGCGTTCCGTAATCGTGGATGAGACTTGGATCCACCGCTACTTACCGGAGATCAAGAAACCGTTGAAGCAGTGGACTTTTCCGGACGAATCGGTCCGAAGAAAGCAAACAGCGTTCCATCGGCCGGAAGGGTTATGGCGACCATTTTTTGAGGTTCCCAAGGTGTGATTCTCATCGACTATTTGTAGAGAGAAAGGCCGATCACGGGGCAATACTACAGCGATTTATTGACCCGATACGATGCAGTATTGAAGGAGAAACGGCCTCATTTGCAGCGAAAAAGAGTGCTTTTCCACAACGACAATGCACCGGCGCATTCATTCCGCATCGTCGTGTCAAATTGAATGAGTTGCGCTACGAATTAGTTCCTCATCGTCCATATTCACCGGACCTAGCCCCCAGCGACTTTTTCCTTTTCTCAAACCTGACAAATGCCTCAAATGAGGAGGTCATCATGACTACAGATGGTTATTTTGCAGACCTCACATTTCAGAGAGAAAGCCAGTGTGTTTCTAATACTGCTACCGTTTACTACATGGCGCTGAATGTTCTATGATTGAAATTAGAGTTTTAGAGGTTATGTAATTGTCGGACTGTACAACTAAGGGTGATATATGTACATGAATTAACCAGTGACTTCTGATTGCCTCACATTAAGATTTTAAGCTTCTCTATCACTTTTTACCCACTCACGTTAGAGTAGCTTTAAATACGTTACTTCAGTTACATATCGTATATGAAATGCACCTTACACTGGCTGCATGTTATCCCTTTATTTACTACAAATTAGAGATTCTCTTTACATTTGGACACATACAAAGTACCCATACCACGTAGTCGTTCTATGCGATCAAATTACTTTTGAAACGAATACTGAAACAAATAGAGTTATAACGCCATCCGCTCAAATTAAACCCGACATCGTTATATTGACATGGGAATGCCCGTGACAATTCGGACGTCTCGCTGAAACAAGATATATATTTTCGCAAATATGACAAAATAGTCGATAATTTAATTGAATCCAGAACTAGTATGTTTTCAATTAAAACTTTGCACTATCGTTGCCGGCTTCACGCTACAATATCTAGTGTTAATCATCCCACCAGTTTTTTTCACTATGTTAGGCGTGCATGAAATTGGCTTAGTTAACGTGCGTCATATATGATTAGGAAAAAGCAGTTATAACGGAAATGGAGGGTGGCATTTGCGTATGAATATTTAATTTGTATACTAAAGATAGCTTACTATTAGTTTTAGATGGACTGAAAAGGTTATTTCTGAAAAGATTTTACTTGTGAAAAGAAAGTTAACAGGGAATGTACAAGATCTTGTCGTTGAAATAAATCTAGAAGTATTTTTAGATTAATGTGGTTCAAGTCTTGGATAGTGTTTCATTTTTTTTTGTTAGCAAAACTGTACTTTTCTATAGTAATTTAAATTGGCTATTAATAGATAAAATACGATTAGAGGCTATACTATCCTATTAAACATATTTATTCATGCTACTTAACCGGCACCTCCACCAAAAATTTACATTCGGAAGTTTAGCTATTTATCTTTTTCGATTCTGTAGGGGATAACCGAACCTTACGAATGGTAATCAAATTACTTTTCTCAAGAACTTGTA
Organism: Trypoxylus dichotomus; assembly: GCA_023509865.1. Lineage (NCBI taxonomy): Eukaryota > Metazoa > Arthropoda > Insecta > Coleoptera > Scarabaeidae > Trypoxylus > Trypoxylus dichotomus. Next base: position 14,516,725 of record CM042078.1, read on the forward strand.
GACAATTCCGCTACAAAAGCTATGTATCTTATTTTTGGATTCAAAAGGGATACCTTTGATCTCCGAGAGTTAAAGAAGGACGATAATATTTTTAATAGAATTGTAATGGATACATATATACATAACACCCAACACATAATATTCTTTTTTACTTAACAACTGAAAGAAAGAAATATTTTAAAACATTTAAGTTTTATTCTATATTGTTACAATTATAAAAATATTTTTGATAACTTAAGTTGAATTAGTTTCTTTACGGTTTTGTATTGTTTCACCTCTCTTTATTTTACAAACAACAATTTTAAAAATAGTAGTTAGTAGAACTGTTAGAATACATACGCACATACCATTGTAAAGTTAATTTTTGCCTATGGATATATTTATAATGACTCAAACTATAATGTCGTACTTATAGCGCAATCATTTGATTCATATACATCAATGTATTTATACAGACACAGATTCCTGGTTATACTTGTACAGTGTCATCGTTCCATTGATCTTCTAGTTATGTAGAGTGACTCCGATGCATTTAGTCGTGTAAAAGATTATGATTTGAAGATTCCTGAGACCTAAAAAGTGCAAGCAGTATCGATTTGGCAGTTTTACAACCAGTTTCCGATATTTTGAATGATTGCAATGAAGGTGACGACGATGTTCCTGCAAGTTTAGAAGTTGAATTGCTATGACCTAATGCATCTACCACAAATACCGGCCAAAAGACTACAACTAGTATAAGATCCAACAAATTAATACGAATTCTTCAGCATTAGTAGAAATCATAACGTTTTTATTCCATAAATACAGAGTGGTGCAAGGAGTATTAACGTTTCTTAGAGGGTTATTAAGAACATACAAATGAAACGACCCCGGTCAAAAAACAATACTCCCGCTGTCAAAAATTATAGAATACAATTCTCTTTGAAATTTGTTTCAAATTATGGTATACAAAACTTTGAAAACTCCTTTACTGTATTTATAAGATAGTAATTCAATCTATAACTTAACTAATTTAAACATACATTAATAAAAATTTTACACATTTAAACACAACAGGTACACGCCCTTCGCGGCGAAACTTTCCTTTAGTTATGTGCTTAATTTTATAGTTGTTGCCTCCCGAGGCTATCATGGTTGACTCCATGCACTTTTGTAGTGTCAAGAATACGTTGTAATTTTTCTTTAGTTAATGCGTCGAAGACACTTTCAACACAACCTATTGATTCATCCATAGTTTTTTTTAAGACTGAATGTCATTGAAGAAGCCAAAGTCTAAAATATTAAAATCAAGACTATTGGGTGGCCATGAATTGAATTAAATACACCATTCATCCTTTGATCCTTCGAACAGCCATTCTGCATTGTTGCCACAAGAATGCGGTTGTGCATGATCTTGTTGAACGTAAATTGTCTTGGCTTTATGCGCTTTTTGAGATTTGGATCTAATTGCCGGTCAAACATTATTGATAATTATCTTTCTGTATTCTGCTGTGTTAATAGACTCGATGTTTTTGGTCACCATTGTCCCTCTTGTTCGATTCTGCCTGTTTCCTTTTGCAGATTCTTTACAAACAAAATGCCAGACACCTATTTTGCCGTTGAAATATTGCTTTCTGGCACTGTCATAACGTGGTCATGATAACGTACCTTACCACGACACGGTTCCTGACACCATTTATATGGTACATGGGTTATTTCGTTATATATATATATATACGTCAGTATACCTTCAATTGATTTTATCTCTAATAAATAGCTAGGTTAGAATAGTTAAATATGTTTAAGTGCAACATACGTCCCGTCGTGTCATTTTTTCCATCTCTTTTCCTTTTTTCCTTTTATTTCTCTTTCCTCTTACTCTTATTTCATTTTTATATCTCATCATAACATAGCGCAATTCCGGAAACAGTTCCTTTATTACTGACTCTGGCCGTGGAAGCCTACGTATTCATTTCAGTTATTACGGTACTGCTATAAGATGACAAAACCGCATTTTGGGCCGACAGATACCTGGTCGCCACATAATGCAGCATCGCTAGTAAAATAAATTTTGCATGACAAATTTGAATCAACATTAGCATAAATGAAAAGATCGTTACAGTTCGCATTCACGTAGCCGAGCAGCCATGTTATACACGACGACGAAAGTATCCGAAAAACCAATTTTTGATTTGATAGAATTGCATTGCAGCAACTTCAACTTTGAAACTTCACTTTAGTATGCAACCTTTGACAATCAATGATTAAAGCAGTGCAATATACAGAAAATATTAACTAGGATAGTAGTTTTCTTATGTGTATACAGGAACAATAAAACTAAGAGCATTTATGTCAAGTGTCAGATATGTTTATAACACGAATATAGACCTTCGTTCTGTAATTGCCAGACTTTAAGCTCATCTAGTTCAAAGAGAAAGAGATTTGAAACGCAAAATTGCATCTTTGGGCCCGAATTTATTATCCAAGATCAAAAATATTTTCCTAAAAATCAACGTTAACAACGTTCAGAGCACTAATTTATACTTTTCAGAAGTTTTCATCCGTCATTTCCACTCTTCGCCAAAAATTTTCATAATGCGTATACCGTAATTTATAGCCGAGTGCACATTGTCCCAAAATTCTGAACATTTTCCCGTGTTAGGCGCGATATTGTCCGTTGTTTCCGCCGGCTTGACGAACTCCCAGCTGTTCCGGCAAAGTTAACATGACCATAGCAAATTGAAATTTAAGCCATTTTAACCGTAAATCAATTTCAGCGGACCACAAGTGACAAGTGGAACCGGTATCCTATCGCCGTCGCATTAAACTCGTTAAAATATCACGTCCCAATGGTTAAAACGCGACGGTATAAACGTGCGAACGTGTTTGAATGGTATAGATTGCAGAAGCTGTTAGTGAAGTGACATGTTGCTAAATACTTGAAATATGTCTACTGGAATATTGGTAAATTCTCAAAAAAATGCTTACTCTTATATTTCCTTTATTAAAACTATAAAAACAGAAACAAGTGCTAGTTTGTCCAAACTTGATATGAAATATTTCTTAGACATTACTCAAAATATGCAGAGCTTTAGAATAAAAAAGCTATATGTATAGAGGGTGTTGTCTAATATAGTAAAATTGAGAGCTAAAAGTGTGAATTGATTGATCTGTCAAAATATTATACTGGTTTATAATTTTAAAAATGAATTGTGAATGTCTGTTGTCGTAGGTGCAATATTATGAATATATAATCATCTTTTATCATTATGAATATAGGACGTATTTTTGCATAGTTTTGTATAATTACAGATATCTTAGAAGTGTCAACAAATACGACCAACATTTGTATAGGAAAGTAATCGTAAAACTTTCAAGATCAAAATATGTGTTAATAAATAGTTTCGGTAAAGAGGGGCATGTTTCATTGCCGTGCGGAGAAAAACGTGGAGAGGTGAAGCATTCGGTACGGAGAATCGAGTACCCGTATCAAAGCACGCTTGTTCAGTATTATTTGACTTGTCGTTGTAAGTGCTTGTCAGTACACACATACTTAGAAAATGTCGCATTTAAGTACGGAAGCGGCGTATTCCGAATAAACTAGAAAATGCAATTGCGAGTATGCCGGATTTAGAATACGAAGGCGGTAGAATTAAATGTGTAAAGTGCTAAAACTATTTGACGTGTACCAGCAGGTCGAAGTGTGAACACCACCTAAAAAGTATAAATCACTGTTCTGCAATCCATGACAAGCTATACAGCGAACAATTAATATTTGATATAGGCGTTTGTTTTATTGCATTCCGTTTACTTTACTAGACCAACAAGCATTTATCTCCTTCTGGAGGAAGTACTCGCATTATACATTACCAAATCGGGCATCGTTAAGAACTTTATGCCATCTGTTCGTGACTATGTTAAACGAAGAATTAAAGCAGAACTGACAGATAAAAAATTGTTATTATGAGGGTTATGTGTGGACGAAATAACCGATCGACAAAAACATTCTGTGGTGAATGTGATAATACGTACCTTAGAAGACTTGCTTCCAAAAGAGTTGCAAAATGTACTAGCGATGAAATTTTAAAAAGATGACAACTTTCATGTTTGTGTGTCACGGTGTCGCTAACATGCTTTCCTTAGGCCGATCTCTTAATGAAGAAGGTGGCAACCTGCTACATGTAACATGTAAAATCCATGCTTTAAACCTTGTGGCGCAATTAATTCCTAAATGTCATCCACCAGTAAATGCTTTAATGGCTCATACGAGGGCAGTATTTCTAAAGTTCCCAACACGTATAGAAAGATTTCACCAACTATATGCCAAAGTATCTAAACCACCATAGCCGATTACTACGTACTGGGGAACATGGTTAAAGGCTGCGTTTTACTACTGCGAACATGCCAAAGCTATCAAGAAAAGCCAGAAAATGTTTCAAGATAGTCAGGTAAAATGTGATTTAGAAAGTACTCGCGAGAAGTACCATGGACTAATGGAGGGAACTGAAAAATTGCAAAATGATTCAATGTCGTTTGTAGATTCTGTTAACACCTATATACGGAGGAAGGCGAAAAAAATGAAAGTATAATTGAGAATTTTTGAAAGTGTTATTGACAATGATTCAGATTTTCTCCTGCTTTCGTATCGTTTATCGTCATGAAGCTCACGATCAGAAATCATGCGAGTACGTAAACGTTACTGAATACTCGCCATGATACGGCCGTTCGGCCCCTCCACGTTGTTCTCCGCACTGCACTGTAACTTGCCCCATTTACAAGGAAAATCGATTCTTGTAGGAAATCTATGGATGATAATCAAACGAAGTTGATTCGTGGCTCCTGCGATAGCATTCGTGGCAATATGAGCTAACCCTCGGCAAACACCGTCTATTTGGTTGTTTGTAGATTGTGAAATCTTTACAAAAGTATATTTTCTGTAGCGAATTTTCTAGCAGGAATAAACTCGGGCATCCAGGGGCAATAACGGAGTTGTATCGCAATCACCGTTATTGAACGCCGTAAATAAACTACGACATTACATTCGGGTTATACGAGGTAGATTCATATACAAAATGCATTTCTGTGGCAATCAAACAAAATCGACAACACTTGCATTTTTGCGATGATAGCATTTAAGGCTATACGGTCTAACCCCAGACAGATACCGATTATTTGGGCCGAGTGGGGGCGGTAAAAGCATTTTTCTTTAGAGGTCGTGAGATAGTTGCACAATGTAATTTTCAGTTACAACTTGTGGGTAGCTGTTTATAGGGGAAGTACAAAATCATAACGCTATAGACTGATGGAACGAAAATACACTGTGGAAGAAAAATGGTAATTACAACGAAAAATGTCTAAAAATAATAAAAATGCGATCAATTAATCCGCGTTAAACGAAAATCGCGATACATCACGTTTCTGTACCATTTTTATGGTCACTTAACAGCAATAGAATGGCGAATAAAATCTGATATTTGCCTCAATTATATCGGTAATATTTACGTAATGGTTCATAAACGGGATCATAACACTATATCTCTGAATAAAGTTTTTAGAAGACATTAAGATGTAATAATAGTTATTTTTAGTACGATTCATTCGCTACACTTATAGTACTAAAATATGAGCGTTCTTAGTTTAAAATAAACCACCTTGATCATGAAAAGGATTTCAAAATATTTACAAGTTTTACTATTCCATTAAAATTATACTTATATTACTGCATCTAATCTTAAGCCTTCCAAATCATTTTCGTTTCCTTCCAATAGTAACCTTCGGTTTAACTTCAATAACGCATATTTAACAACCTCTACTCCGATTTATCGACAACCAATTGGTTATTTTTATAAGCCATCAAAATGTTAACTTGGTTGTATAGAATTTTTACACCAAATACACTACTCCCCTTGGTTCTCTCCCGTAATTAAAAAAAAAAAAAAACAAAAAATGAAGTTTTCGAGACTACTCAAATTCGTCAAGGCGGACATTAGTTTAGCATAATATTTCATACGTTCGTAACAACGAATATAGCCATATAACACATGGGCTCAAAAGTCCCGGGCCTAACAAAGAAAACACGGTTTTTTTGGTTCAAAATTAGCTTTATTCATCAACGTAATCTCCATCAAGAGCAACGCAATCATTCCAGTGCCGCTTAAACATTTCAATACCACTTTTGTAGAACGATTTATCTTTTGCCTCAAAATAGGCCTCAGTTTCAGCGATAACCTCTTCATTCGTGCGAAATTTTTTACCGGCGAGCATTTTTTTGAGGTCTGCGAACAGCCAGTAGTCGCTGGGAGCCAAATCTGGCGAATACGGTGGATGTGGGAGCAATTCGAAGTTCAATCCATGTAGTTTTGCCATTGTTTTGATTGACTTGTGACACGGTGCGTTGTCTTGATGAAACAACATTTTTTTCTTTGTCATATGCGGTCGTTTCTTTGCAATTTCGGCCTTCAAACGCTCTAATAACGCTATATAATATTCACTGTTGATGGTATTTCCTTTCTCAAGATAGTCGATGAATATTACACCACGCACATACCAAAATACCGAGGCCATAACCTTTCCAGCCGATTGTTGTGCTTTCGGGCGCTTTGGACGAGGTTTACCAGTTGCTGTACACTCAGATGACGATCGTTTTGATTCCGGAGTGAAGTGATGGATCCATGTTTCATCCATTGTCACATATCGACGCAAAAATTTCGGTTTGTTACGTTTAAACACGGCCAAACACTGCTCAGAATCATCAACACGTTCTTGTTTTTGGTCAACAGTGAGCAAACGCGGCAACCACTTTGAACAGAGCTTTCTCATAGTCAAATGCTCATGCAATATAAAGCCAATACGTTCTTTTGATATCCCTACGATGTCAGCTAACTCACGCAACTTCACTTTTCGATCATTCAAAACGATTTTGTGGATTTTTTTGATGTTTTCTGGTGGTACCGCCTCATTTGGACGTCCACTGCGTTCTGCATCATCGGTGTCTCGACGACCACGTTTGAAGTAAGCAAACCAACGTTTTATTGTTGTTTCTGATGGAGCGGAGTCCCCATAACACTTTTCAAGCCATTGCTTCGCTTGAACGGTATTTTTTTCCCATCGAGAAGCAGTGTAAAATTAAAACACGAAATTGTTTTTGATTCATTGTTTTGAAAATAAGAAAAGTAGCGTGACTCTTAGCACAATAACTCACAAACTAATGAATAGAATATCATGAAATTTTAACAGCTGTCTATTGAAGGTTAGTACTAACTGAGAGAAAGGTGACTGCAATAAAACTAGCGTCATCTATGTGTTAGGCCCGGGACTTTTCAGCCCATGTGTTATAAGACCCACGTCTCTCTTTAAAAGTTTGCCAGCTTTAAGCTCATTCTACCAGAATTCATTGAAAGGTTTATGATGCAACTAACGAACATAGTAATCCAACATCGATAGTTGTTGCTTTCACTATACTGATATCTGATATTTTCTATTCGAGTCTTTGAACTCTGCCCTTCTAGATGTAGATCCTAGTTTTCCACCGTTGCGTTGGCAGTCTGTTTCGGTAGATGAAGTAATGCAGTGCATCAAAAGCTCGAAAAACAAATTTGCGGCTGGTGATGATAACATTCCTCGTTTTCGTTTTGCGGAGGATTGAGCTGCTATCTTTAGTACTCCTCTATATATGATCTTTAATGTAGCCTTACATACTTGTATGTTTCCTGATACATACGTGGAAAATAGCCGGAGCTTCGTCGATCCTGAAAGATGGTCGATAGTTCCAATCTTAGTAATGACAAACCTGTGATAGTAATTTCCACTTTCGCAAAAATGTTTGAACATTTAATTTCTTAACGCATCTTTTCTGGTACAGAAATTATATCTCTCTGTATCTCAACTAACTTGGTGCAGACTTCCCAAATGATAGCTACCAGGTGTATGTATAAATTTCTTCCGATTTTCCGCTAAAAACAAACGTAATTTTCAAGAGAAATTATTTTTTTATTCAAAATATTGCCCATCGGCTTTTACACATTTCACCCATCTTCCAGGTAATTTATGGATACCACGCCAGAAAAACTGCTTGCCTTTTGTGCCCAAACCATTCGTCGAGCCATTTTCCAACTTCCTCGAAATTGCGGAAGTGCTGCTCTACGTGTACCCCATTGATATGAAGAAGCGATAGCTAGGTGCCGCCAGGTCTGGGAGGTACGGTGGGTGCAGAAGTATGTCCCATCCAAGTGATTTCAAAGTGTCTCTCACTGGCTTTGCTGTGTGAGATGGCGCATTGTCGTGTAATAAAATCACTTTTGCTATGTCTTCTGGCCCACTCCGGTCGTCTTGCGATTAACGCGTGGTTTAAATTAATCATTTCTTGGCGATAGCGTTGTGTATTAACAGTTTCTCTGGGTTTCAAATGTTCATAATACGCAATACCGCTCTGGTCCCAGCAGACACAGAACATGGTCTTCTTGCCGAAGCGATTTGGTCTTGGTGTTGAAGGAGTAGATCCATTTTTCGTCACCCGTCACAATTCGATACAAAAATGATTTCCTTTCATGGCGTTGAAGCAGCATTTCACAGCTGACTTTGCGATTTTCTATTTGACGTTCATTCAAATCGTGTGGGACCCATTTACCGAGGTTATTGATCTTCCCCACTGCTCTTAAAAGTTCATTGATTGTTCTTTGTAACACATGCAATGCTTCTGCTAATTACCGTTGCGTTTGAGTTGGGTCATCGTCCAATAACTCCTGCAATTGTCAAAGGACCTCACTGTCTTTTAAATTGTCGAGACCATGTCTGACGAGTTCTAATCCATGGAGCGCGTTCACCATATGTTTCTACCAGCAAACGATTACCTTCAACAGTCTTTTTCTTTTGATTAGATAAGAAAAGTAACGCCTGCGGCAATTGTTATTTTTCCAGGCACAAAACTCGACATGATCACTGAACGATAAAGCAGAGGCGCTAATTTTTGTCAGACTCAGCTCATGTGTGTTTGTAGTTTAAATGTCAGACGAACAAAATGGGTCAAATATATACGCCGCGTACTTTTTGCTGGCGCCATCTATTAGTTCAACCAGAAAATACTTATTCATACACCTGGTAAGATTGTGAATGGGGTTGGTCAACTGAATGTTATTTATACGAATTTTCATCGAGCGTTCAAGCAGATAGATAATCATAGATTGTTGTAGAGCTGAGTTTTTTTGGTGTCGGCAGAAATGTTCTAGGATTAACCGAATCGTACCTCCTAAATAGAATTAATTGTGTTTCCTTTAATGACTTTAAATTTTGAGCGTTCTACTCCACTTCTGGAATACCCCAGGGGTCCAACGTAGGTCCACTGCTCTTTAGTATATATATTAATGATCTGCTGAAATCTGTTAACTCCCCTGTTTCTGCTGACAATATTAAGATCTATCACGCTGTTACTTCCTTTACTGATATTTAATCCCCACAACGTAATCTGGATATGATCTATACCTGCTGTCTGCATGATAAAATTGAACATAGATAAATGTTTCTTAAGTCTTTACAAGAAGTATGCACAGGAGTCTTCCATCAAAGATTTAGGCGTGATATATGATAAAAAGTTGACCTTCTCCAGTCAGTTGGCTCTAAATTATCATTTTTGATATTTGTTTATTGAATGGATTTGTTTTTGTTTATTTTCCATTTTTGGATATTTATCTGTTTGGCATTTAATAAATTATTATTATTTCTTTGAAGTATTTAGAAAATTTATCAACTTACTTCAATTAACGTTACGTTAACATTGTCGCCTTGTACAAGAATTTATAGAAATAATAAAGAAATACATCAACAGGAAGAATCTTAAGCCGAGCCTATTTCGACCACCCCATTTCTCAAAAAAGGAGACGATTTCTTTTTTTTCCTCACACACTTGTTTCGACCCCTAAATGCGTATTACATCCCTCTAAGCGTCGCGCCTTGAGAAGATTGACTCTCGTTTGCTGCTTAGTTTTTATCCGTCTCTTCTTTCGTCAACGACAACGGTAAGGTGCTTCGCTTCCTCGAGCACACAAAAAGCCGCCAAGCAAACTGTTCCATCAAGCGAACGAGTTTTCGTCCCATCGAGAAATAATTGCTTTTTCAATTTTTTTCCCTGCTTCTTTGGAAGCGTGTGTTAGCAGGAAGCAGCTCCCCCACCGTTCGGCACCAAACGATGAGTTGCGCGTCCGTCTTTGTCTTATTGGCGATATTTTCCTAATTTTCGGCGACGTTGCCGTTGCTTCCGTCGCCGTAAATGGAATTGGGATGGGATATACGATATGCTCGTAGGGGGAAAGCATTATAATGGCGGTCGTGCGGAGGTGTAGGAGGGGGAAACGGTGATTCGGAATGAGAGACTGGGTTATCGGGTCAATAAGTTCTTCGATCGGTTTAATTTAAACAAATCGCTCGAGTTCGGTAAATGGACGATTCGTGTGGTGGACCAAAATAATTTAAGATTGGAGCAGGATTCATCGATTGGATTCCGACTTAATGGTGCGGATTGGAACCGGTTACAACTTGTTTAATTCGTGCTGTTAGATAACGATTCATTCTATACAGGGTTTGTGGAATGTTCGGAAGCGATGCTGTAGTCTCAAAGGGAATCAATTTATGGCCTAGAAGCTTCGTATAGTAGTAATATAGCTAAGCACTTCTAGGTTTTACAACGCAATCTATTAAAAATATCGCTATTAAAGCATTTACTCGGGGATCGATTGCGACACAAAGTTTAAAGCATGGATTTTACATATTGCACGAGACAAATTGCGACTCTCTTCTTTAAGAGATCGGCCTAAGGAAAGCATGTTAGCGGCACCGTCACTCACAAACTGGGTTGTTGAAACTTGAAACTCGATCAATTCCCTCAACACCAGTTTCAAAATTTCATCGCTACAGTATTAATACATTTTGCAACTGTTTTGGAAGCAAGTAAGATAGAGGATAACAATGGTCGGAGAAGTAAAACTCAAATTTTACAAAATTTCCAATATATTTGTCACAATATTTTTATAACATGTTTCGATATCACTTCATCAGATATCTGATGAAGAATATAAAATTTGAGTTTTACTTCTCCGACCATTGTCCAATATGGATTTCCAACAAGTAGCGGCCGACTCAATCGATATAGAGGATAACGGTTCAAACTCTTCCATTTTACGTACCATTACGTTAACCATAGAATGCATTTGTCGACCGGTTGTTTCGTCCACATAAAACCACATAATAACAATTTTCTATCTTACAATCGAACAGATGGCATAAAGTTTCTTAACGACGTCCGACTTTGTAATGTATAATTCGAATACTTGCTCCAGAGGGAGACAAATGCTTGTTAGTCTAGTAAAGTGAGCGGTACATTACACAGAATAAAACAAAAACCTATATCAAATATGAATCGTTCTCTGTATCGTTTGCCAAGGATTGCAGAACGGTGTTTCATACTTTTTAGGTGGTAGATTCATACTTCCTTCTGCAGGTACACATCAAATAATTAACACAATTTACACATTTAATTTTATCGCCTTCGTATTCTAAATCCGACGTACTCGCTATTACGTTTTCTAGTTTATACGAAAAACGCCGTTTCCGAAACGTATCTAAATGCGACATTTTCCAGGTATGTGTGTACTGACAAGCACTCAAAACGACCAGTCGAATAATACTAAACAAGCGTCCTTTGATAGGGGTACTCGATTCTCCGTGCCGCGCGCTTCACCCATCAACGTTGTTCTCCGCACGGCACTGAAAGTTGCCCCTCTTTGCCGAGACTGACTAGTACTATTGAACAACAATTCCATTCTTACAATAATTAAGGATAATGTGTCTACATATTGCAATCACATAATGGTCTCGTTAGTCCTCTAAATTCAGCTACTAGCTTTCCAGAAACAAATACAACAATGGTGAATTATTAAGATCTCTTTGATTGTTTAGTAATGTATCCAAACATTTAAGTTTATTTATTTCTAGAGATTTTTGTAAGTTCAGCTTTATACCTTTAGTTTCGGAATGTAACATCTCGAAATCCTTGTTGAATGTATGGTTATTTTGTAATAAATGGAGTGCACAATTAGAATCTTCATTTTTATGAACATAGCTGATGAAATGCTCGTGTATTATTTTATCAAATATATGTTTTTGGGTAATCATTACAACTTAATTTATAAACTCCTGATTTTTTTTTCCTTTATTTATTTTTGGTTTATTATTTTTAATAAATTTTCTAAATGAGTTATTAGTTTTGTAGGCTATCTTTGAATTTGATTTAGTTAATACTTTGCCTATTTTTTCAATAATTGGTCCTGTGTAAATCAGCACCTTGTATCTATTCATTTTTTGCTCTATATTTGGATAAACTTTGTTAATTGCTATTTTATCATTCCTTTCCTTTAATATTTAATCTATTAATTTGGCATTATATCCATTATTTTGAGCTATTTTTTTTAATAATATCAAGTTCGTTAAGGGCTGGTTTATTCACATTCTTATAAAGTTGCAGGTAGCGCAGTCTAACAGATAAACACAGACATGTGTTTATTCACCTTCTGGATAAAAAGCAGTTGGTAAATTGTTCCAAAAGTTTACCTGTTATTAAATACTCCCGATAAATGTATATCTATCGGATATTATAACCTCACTTTATTTCGTGTGTCTGTTTTTATATTGAAACATTCTGGACAAACAAAAAGGAGTATCGAAACGAGGTTCAAAGAACATATTAGACACTATCGTTTCGACAAACCTGAACTATCAAGCGTAGCAGAGCATATGGTAAAATCCGGACATAAGATTGATTTAAAAAATCTGACACTACTTAAAAACGTGAACTCGTATAGAGAATTAGACGCGTACGAAACGGTATATATGAAAAAGAACGGAAACTTATTGAACAGAGAACCACCCCCAATTGCACACTCGAGTTTGATGGATTTATTACCATAGGCCCTGTTAAAGATACGGTTCGCTTTCGGTCCATCCTTTCCCGTAAAAGGCATGAGACCACCTAGTAGATTGTAAATAGTCATATGTTTTAGAAATTTTAGAGCCTGCGTAGAAAATAATTTGCATGTGTGATACAGTTTTTACTTTCAGTCGGTAACACGGTTGACAATGGGAGCCCACGTGCTCTCGAAACGCTGCGTTCCGCATAATTAATTAATTTGTGTGAGTGGAGTTTACTGCTATACCTGTGAATGAAACATTCTGAATGAATTTGGAACTTCTTGAAGATTTTGGAGATGTTTTTATCGCAGAGGAAGTTCAAGCAATTGAAAACATCGATAATCGCTGTTAATTTAGTTTTGTTCTTGACTTACTGTTAATAATTTTGTTGGTTTTATTTTATTAATTAATATTTAATTAATCATTTTGTTCTCAGTCCATAATGAAATTCGCATTAGAAGTATATGTAAAACAAATAAGTATTAAAACAAAATTATAATTTCCTGTACTTCTTTTACAAGATTTTTATTTCTAGTTCAAATTCTTTCGTCGAACATTCCAACTGTCGTCCCTTAATTTTAATTTCTAAATCTTTGATTTGAGAATCTTTTTCAGCAATTATTGATTGCTTCTTTAAAAGATCTGATACATGCATCAGCAAGCAACACAAATTTAGTATTAATTTGTTCTTTAGGCTTTTCCATCGGGAATTTTTTGGAAACTTTCCAGTATCCAATTATTCGATTTCATAATTCTCAAAATTAGTTATATATATATATATATATATATATATACCATTTTCCATCTGAGGAAAAGTACAAGAATATTAGGTTATGTCAAATCGAAACTGTGTAATTACGTGTTTGTCTTTCTCATTGCAGCAGAGATAAGTCTATCTTTCACTTTTATCCACTAACCCTCTAAAAACATTAGACAGTCCCGGTTTGTTACCTCTCAGATAAAATTTGGTGAATATACCTTAATGAGATATCTGCTACCTGATAAATTTATTTTGTTGGTTGCCTGCCACTTTATCAGAATGTGAATAAACTGGCCCTGAGAAAATTTTCTTATGGATAATCAAGCTAATCTGTGAATCATGCATTGAAATGAACCTAGTTTTTGTTTAATTGGGTACCTCGAACTATTGTGAATAATTACATCTGTATATGACAGTTTGTGATGAATTGTAAGATCTAGGAAATTTAAACACTTATTTACTCGTCTTTCGATAGTAAAGCTACTATTTTGATGTAAATAGGTTAAATGTCTTAGAAGGCTCAAATGTCGTCTACATATGTATCTCAATAAGTAAGTTATTTGAAAATTGTGTTTCTAGATAATCCACACATATCCCTGATAATATAAGACTAAAGGGTTAACCATTAACAAGCCATCAATCATTAAATAAAGTTTATGAGGGATCTATTTAGTTGATTATCCTTAAAAGCCTATACACTGCACGAAAACTAGTCTCATTATATTTAACAGATTCAAAGCAGATGGCTGTTGCCACAGAAGGAGAAATAAGGCCCTTTACATTTTAAAGAACACATGAAACTGAATACCGTATTACAATGCGGCACAGGGAACCCCGAAAGTATTCAACTATAAGCCAAACAAAATATTGAACCATCAACAGGCTTTTAAGGAACATAGAGTTAAAAAATCAAATTTTTGCGAAACAATATTTAATCTGTTAAACGGGTACTTAGAAATTTTAAATAAAATACTTTTTACCAATAAAGCTACATTTAATGTGGATAGCGAGGTCAACTCCAAGAACTTTCGATTTGTATCCTACATTTATCCATTGGAAAACATTAAATTTGCTTTCGATTAACCCATGTGGATTGATCTCATACAAATCTTTGTGCTCAAAACCACACGCGAACGTAGTATCCTTAAAAAGTCAATCTCTGGATTGGAATAGTAAGCGATAGACTTATTGGTCCGTTTTTTATTGATGGAAACTATGCTGTACTAAAATTTTGGATTTGTTGTAATCTCATTCCCTCAATTGATCTGCAGAGTGTTGATGAAGCTTAATACTAAATGACTGGATGTAATTTTACAGTGCCAAATAAGTTTAAAATATATCTCCTATGTTGTCTAAGATTGTCTCCTATAATGGTTTTAACAGAGCTTTTCTTCGATTATACGAAAATTATTCGATACTTCCCGACCTCAAACCAAATGATTCACATTTTGTAATACTCTGTATTGCTTCAGTATACAGTTGTTATAGGTACATATATTCATACCTTACTTTTAACAAAGCAACACGAGCATACTACATGCGAATTTGAATAGAAAAGTAGGCATAATACTACGAAGTAGAAATGCTGCAGTCAGTAGGATTCAATACGCGTATTTACCGTGCACCTACGGACGAGACCATAATAGAATAATCTCGTTTTATCGGCATGAAGAAAACATCGCGCTACTTTCCCGCTGAATAGCCGAATGTTTGATACTACGCGTTTACCATTGGCAATATTTGCCTTCTAAAGTTGCATCGCAAAATAGAAAATTCCCTTTCAACGCTTACGTACGACGATAAGGATGCTGTCGGGCATTGTTGCCGACGGTTCGCATGTAAACGCCGTACATCTTCGGAAGCGCCGTCTTGCGAGAAACTTTGTTCCGTATGTGTTTGCGAACTGTATACGTACAGAGATATACAAGGCTGAAAAATAGATTTAAAGTAAACAGGAAGGGTATTGATGGAAGATACGTTGAAGGGGGAGTATAGGGAAATCGTCGAGTTGACGGGCGAGAGCAACGATTTTCTACGTAATACGGTAAGATGTATACTTGGGAAGTTGAGAATGGTTGGCGTAAGTGCGACTGTAAGCTAAAGTACGTATTTAGAATAATTGGCTCTCTCAAACTTGAATTATACCCTCCTTTTTCTATATAATACAATATTAACTCATAGTTTATAAGCTATACTTTGTCCCAAATTAAGGAGTGATTCAAATGTTCTACCATGATATACTTTACAAAGCTTAAGCTATTTTAATGCACTATAAAAATATGTATGACTGCCAGTTTTTTGTACGTAAACAAATTTTTTGAGGGTCTGTACCTCTAAAGCTGGCGACTTGCTCGCAAGAAACATCCACGTTGTTCTTATATCAATCAATATCTTTCAACCTTTCAAGTTTCATCGAAATCTGAATTTTCGGATTGTCGATATTCCCTTGTTAGTAGTCCAACCACCACCACCTAAACGTTGAAAAAGGCGAAGTCATAACAATAATCGACTCGAGCATCTCCATTACTTCGCCGGCCGCGGTTATAATTTTCGTCGATGGTCGCATAAACGCCGCGTTAATTGTCCGTGAGAGAGTCCTTCCGGTAAATAAACACCGTTCTAGAGGTAACATTAAGCCCCGTTAGCGTTTCCTAATTTATAATTCTTTCTTTTTCCTCCCGAGCAAATTACGACGATGATCGTTCAGTTAAGGTACGCCTCCCGATGAACGCGGACCAGATAAAGGAGAGGACAATAAGAGAATGCGGAATGAAGGGCCTTTATCGTCGCCTTTTCTATCGTTTCGAGGAAATACGTTTCATTGCGGAAACGTCAGAAGCGCAAAAGTAAAGGTAATGGCAGAGAATAGGAGGAATACGTAGGTGGAAAGATAAGACGGTGTGGAGCGAGATGTTGTACTTTCACCGGGACTTATTGGTGCGTGACCCGACCCGAACAAGGGTGGCGTGAAACAATTAGCTCAGACGCGTTCGGGGACGTGGACGTGGGGAACTTTATAATTAACTTCGGGTGTATCTATGGAGGGTAAGTTGACGGTCACATCCGTTGATGTTAAGGCTGAATGATACAATTTCTCCTTTATGTGAACTGTATAATATTTATGTTACTATGCGAATATTGGTAAGTAATCATGGGATTCTATGGCGTTTCTAGAGTTAAAGGAAATTTTGAAGGGAGCGAATTGATTTAATTGGTCTCTACATCAGATTCATATTTCTTGACTCTGATTGCTTTAACCTTTTGCTAATTACTCAACCCATATTTTGGGATAGCACCAATTAAAATCTCAGCAAAAAAGAATTCAAAAATAACGTTCGTTTCGCTTTCTTTGCTTTTGTCCCACAAAGCTTGTGTGCAGAAAATCAATCTGCTGAATTGAGTGAGACCAATAGCAGCTGCTTAACTCCTTTTGTTTAGAAGTGTTATGAAGTTTGATAGCTTTTGAAGGAAAATGAATACGTAGGCTTCCACGGCCAGAGTCAGTATTAAACGAATTTCTTCCGGAATTGGATCGTGTCATGACGAGAATATAGAAATGGAACAAGAGTAAGAGAGGAAAGAAATAAAAAGAAAAGGAGATAAAAAGTGGAAAAATGAAAGAAGGGGAGGGGAGTGAAAAAGAAAGAAAAGAAAGGGAAGAAAAAAGAGAAAACTCGACGTATTACCCACGCTAGAGGCGAAACGTCGAGATCCCACCTTTCCCTCTTCTTCTCTTTCTTTTTCTTTTCTTTCTTCCAAAGTAGTTTCGCCTCTAGCGTGGTTTACACGTCGAGTTGCCGTGCCATTTTGGTTTCCTTGTTTCTCCTGAAGAAGCTCCTACGAAGGAGGCGAAACGTCGAGACCCCACATTTCTCTCTTTCTTTTCTTTCTTCACTCCCCTGTCACTCTTTCCTTCTCTTACTCTTTTCACCGTTTTCTTTCTTTTTCATCTCCCCCCCCCCCTCCCCCCTTCAATTTTTCTTCTTTTTATCTCTTGTTCTTCTTATTTATTTCTCCTCTTACTTTTACTTTATTTCTATATTCTCATCATGACACGGTTCAATTCCGGAAGTAGTTCGTTTAATAGCTTTTAAAGGCTTTACAATTTTTCAAAGTGCTCTCTACGAAGATCAACACACTTTTGCATGCGCTCGAACCAACTCTGGAAGCAATCATTCCATTCGTTTGTTGTTAAAGTCCAAACTGCATTTTTGAGAGCATCGAATGCTCCTGCTGACGACTAGAACGTTCGACTACACAGTCCGTTCTTGATTTTCGGAGAGGTCGAGGAATCCTTGGGGGTTAGATTTGGAGTGTACCGAGGGTGGTTTAACAATTTGACGTTCTGCTGCGTAAAAAAATCAATTGACGTACGTGCTGTGTGCAAATATGCATTGGCTTGGTGAAGGAAGATTCGGCGTTCGGGATTGGATTTTCAGTAGTGACTTGCGGCAAGCAAATGGTTGTAACAGTTCTTTGATTTTGTAGAGGAATTGTTGTTACATCACCTACTTTTAAGACGAGTGCTACAATCACCTTCACGGAGATACTTCGAGAATGGATGACTTTTGTAGGCTTGTCTTCACGTTGGAACCCCCAAACAAACGACTGGTACTTATTTTCTGAGTCGCATGAGTAAATACAAGATTTATCACCATTGGCGATGTTGTACATGTTTTCAGAGTTTCCGGTGTTGAAGCGGTCTAGAGTTTCTTGATGCCAATTCACCGCAGCTGCTTTCTGTTCCTCAGCCAACAGATGTAATATCCAAGGAACAACTATTTTTTTACATACAATTCTTCATGCAAAACTTTTTGAATTGAAGTGCTTGAAATCCTTAACGATGCCTCAACCTCACTATATATCGCATGTCGATTTTCGTGGAAGATCTTGCGCACAGCATCAATGTTTTCCTCACTGACTGCCGTTTTTGGGGCACCTGCTTTTGGATAAGTTCACATTTGAAATCTCGACAGCAGCGAGAAGATTTTGTAATTTCCGGAGTTGGAGCAGTTTGGCACCAATTCTTGATGAGAGCTTTATTTAGAGCCGAAAATTTGGCATTAAAAAAGCAAGAATTAAAATTATACTCTTTTTGCCTCTCTAATTTTTTAGTTGGTGAGGTTCAAGCCTTTGTGTATTTGAAGATATTGGACGATACTAACGTTGTATACCCATAGTAAACTTTACCAAATTAATCAGTACTACAATTACTAATATGCAATAGCTACGGTAACCTCAAATTAATAAACCACCTTTACCGGACCACCAGAATCGACACAAAAGGAAGCAGAAGACTACCGATCCGGTTATAGAGATTTAAACCATAGAAAGGCGCTACACCTGAAACCGAAAACCAGAAGTAATACCGTCTCTCGATAATTGGAATTCCGCGAGCTAGGATAAATTGCCCCTTTCCCGCCCCCAGCACCTCTCCGTCTCACCTCGAAAGCCGAATTGCGGAAGCGGCATGAATTAAGAAAATTGGCGACGCGTTTCCGGAACACTGAGGGAATTTCCCATAACGCCGTACGTGAAGCTATGTCGTCTTATAGCTGGCGGATAAAGGACGATCGAAATCCGGAACGTTCTAGAGCAGATTATGCCCCGGGACGAAATTAATTCCCTACCGCTTTATTGTTGCGATTATCGTTCGATTGGAAACGACCAGGGAAGCGGTTGAATGTTTACCTTATTTGAGGATCTTGCTAATTTTTCTATCGCTTTTTGTTATTGGAGCTTCGACAAACGTAAATTGAGTAGTGGAAATTTGTTACTGCTGAAGAAAATCACTGTTATTGATTTCTACCCTGAAATTATTTTATCCCAGAATGTTACACTGTTACACTATGAAATGGTGTCTGTCAAGCGAAGAAAAACAATTTATGTACACGAAATTCTTATATAAGTTTACGATAAATGCTAGTGATTGGCTCCTTCTTCAATTAAATTTTCGCCCTTTTCGATCAAAAGCTTAAATTCTTCTTTTTTTGTTCCTTTGGCAAGAAGAAGCGCTGTGAAATGGATCCACGTACGTCCTCGAAGCGTCAATAATGAATTGTCTTCACATACTCTGCATTCTTTCATTGCATTTGTCCTCGCTGATAAAAGAAACTGCTCCATTTTTCAAGTTTTGGATGTGAATATGTACCTTAATATACTGTGTGAATTAAATAAAATGTAGCGGTTATCGTTTCGGGAAAGTATAAGGTAGGCGCCAAAAATTCTTGGCCTGACATAGAAAGAAGAAACTTGAAACAATATAACAAATTTTATTTTTCAATGTAAAAGGGCAACCTAAAATATTTTCAGAATCGGCGAGAGATGGCGAATGAAGGTTGAAGTGGATTCAATGGTCGGCAAGAACAACCTTTTTATGGCAACAGTCAAAATCAATAGTGGTTGTTTAAGAATGTGTTTTGTGTGGCAAGTCAGGCGCCTTGACAAAACAGCTCTAGATGGTTGGCAAAACGGCCACGGAAATTCGAAATATTTTGCTAGAGGTTCATGGCGGATCTACTCCATCATTTTGGACCATCAGCTTCAAAGTGAGCGAATTCAAACGTGGCCGCACAAACACAAGTGACGAACCACGGCAGTGGACGCCCATAAACCACTACCAACAATGAAATGGTCGACAAAATTTATGATGTATTAACCGATCGCCGATTGAAACTGAAAGAGATAGCAGAGACAACAGGCATCTCAGAAGAACGCGTTAGTCATAACCTACACGAAATTGTGGGTATGAAGAAGCTTTCGGCACGATGAGTACCGCGCTTGCTCACACCGGTGCAAAAACGAAATTGGGTGACCGTTTTGGAGGAGTGTCTGACCAGGATCCAACGCAATCCAAGGGATTTCTCCATGCGTTTCGTAACCAAGAACGACACTTGGATCCACCACTACATACCGGAGGCCAAGGTATAGTCGATGCAGTAGACTTTTCCGCGCGAATCAGCTCCAAAGGTAGCAAAGACCGTTCCATCAGCCGGAAAGGTCATGGCAACCATTTTTTGGGATTTTCAAAGTGTGATCCTCATCGACTATCTGCAGAAGGGAAGGACGATTACAGGGTAATATCACAGCGATTTGTGAACCCGATTTGATGCAGTATTGAAGGAGAAATGGCTTCGTCTGCAGCAGAAAAAGTGCTTTTCCACCACGACATTGCATCGTCAAGTCCAAATTGAGTGAGTTGCGCTACGAATTAGTCTCTTATCCTCCATATTCACTGGACCTAGTCCCCAACGACTTTTTCCTACTTCTGAACCTGAAAAAATCACTGACAGGAAAGAGATTTACCTCAAATGAGGAGGTTAACGCCGCTACAGATGGCTATTTTGCAGACGTCGAAACATCCTACTTTTCCGACGGTTTGAGAAGACTGGAGCACCGTTTGAAAGGGTGTATTGATCTTCGAAGAGACTTCATCGGAAAATAAAAATAAAAAACCGCACCAATACCGTGTCTTTCTTGTCAAATCCGGAAACACATTAGGTTGTCCTCATAGTGCAATAGGAGTAAGATATTTTGTAATTCTAGCAATACAAGATACTTTCCAATAATCTAGCCAGTAATTTTTCAACATTTTCTTCCTGAGTAGCGATATTGTGTCATCTCAGAGGTGTTTCATATATAAATATTCGTTGTTCGATAGGAGACTTGGAAACATCTCATTGCATACTTCTTCATCTCTACGAGACAAAAAGAGCTGTTACCTTATAAATGCAGGACAATTAAAAAGAATCAAAAATAAATTAAACTCTTCTTTATTGAGAACAGCTTCGAACAGATAAAATACAAAAGCAAACTGTAAGAACCATACTCGGTACAACAATCCCTCCGAAGGACCTGCTTCTAATAAGCGGCTTCTCTTTCATCGGCGTAATGGTTGACGAGTTTCCCGAAGGTTTCTTAAAATCGAATCGACGATTATAGGCATCCTGCAGGAAGCTGACTGGAATGAATAGAGTCGCGTTGAGCGCCGACAGATTCGTCACGATACCGGCCAGTTGAAAATCGCAAATAGCGGCTTCCAGTTCGCCGCACGTACGTCTCAAACATTTCGCGAAGTCGGTTTTGATCGTGATCGGCGAAGGCTGGATGCCCACGCCAACCTCGTAGCATTCCGCGCTCGCGGTGTTACCTTTGAACACTTCCGGCATATCGAATTCGACGTCCGTTTCGAGGAAGGTTATGTCCTGCGAGATATAGTCGATCTGCTGCGCCTTGAAGCACTGCCTGCCTTGCACCAAAGCGCATACGATTATTTTGTGCGGCATATTTGCGTTGGTGACCACCACTCTTGGCAAGATTAGAACGCCAGTGAAGATATTATCGTTGGTCTTCACTTTTACAATATAATCCTTATATCGGTTGTCCATTCTATGCAATGCTGATGCCTCTTGGAAAAACTGAAGAATGCAATAGATTACTATTAAGCAGCATATTGTAGTATTATCCCTTAATGAATTGCGAAATATCCGCATGTCGCAAGACTAATACTAGTGTCATTTATTTGACAACTTTGACAGACTGAGATAACATCTGTATATTACAAATGCCGCTTACTAATCATTGGTAGTTTAGTTGTTTATGGACTATGAAAGGAATGATTTTGCCCCTTGGGACATGATGATTTAACTTATTCCAGTCAATTTTAATAGTATAAATTTAATGCATGATAGTTCCATGACTCTTTTTTCGAAATACTCCATTTTTCGATAATTCCCTATTACTAGGGTTAAATTATGAACGCTATCCTATCTTTGGGCAATAATATGACTGCAGATGATGACTTTATGCCTAGCCCTCTGACACGTCAGTGGTACTCCATCTATAACTTAGCTCGAACCAATTTAGGATTTAAAAATTTTAGACGGGCCACATATATATTTTGATTGTAACATATTTCACACGCAAAAACTGAAGGAAAAGCTAAAAATTCCAAGAGACTACCAGTAGACAAGGAAGCTTTCAACGGAAGCAAATAATTAATGAGGATATAATTCGAAAATTTAGGAAAATAACGTAACTAAGAAAAGTTACGATTTTAATATCCGGTACTGCTATGTCTGCTATTGTTCATGAGAAAGAAACAAAAATAAACAAAATTGACCAAAATATACCAGATGAAGAGTTTGAGAGCCTTTTACTAGGCACTAATATTATTACCAATAAACTAACCAATTCTGAGAAAAATGAACTAACATTAGATTTAGCATAAATAGCAGAAGGAAATGATATAAAAATATTTTTACCAAAGCTTTTTATTTTGAAAACGTCAGGCCCAATAACTATTACAGTAGTAAATTATCACACTGACTAAAGTTAACTAGCGTTAATTAACTTTAATCAGTCTAAGACATCTGCAAATAGACGTAAAATATAATAAATAAATAAAATAAAATATATGCACTTTGCATATAATCCGGTCTCTAGTGATTACCGACAAGCAATGGATAATTTATGTCTTAATCTTGATAAAACTAATGTCTTATTATTTGGTACGAAACACAACGCACAATTTTTAAAACTTAATTTTTATTTACAAATTTCTAGTAACTCTCTATCTTTTACTGACGTCTAAAAATCTGGGATTATACGTCGATGCCCAATTACGATTTACCGAACATGTTCCATGCCTTCTTAAAAAGTCTTACACTACTTTGAAGCTGCTGTACGCCAGCAGACAAATTTTGAATTCTAGCCTAGAGTTACGACTTTGTGACTCATTAGTTTTAGTAATATTTAACTATTGCAATTTTATTTATGGGCCATGTTTGCTGTCTCGTGATAAGCACAGAATCCAAAAGCTTCAAAACTCTTATTGCAGGTTAATTTGTAACCTTCGTAGATTTGATCATGCGTCGAAAAGCATTAGGAACTCGAAATGGCTAAATACGGAAAACCGTCGTTATTTTGTTTCTTGTTGTCTCGTGAATGGAGCCACATAATTGTTAGTTTCCTTATCATTATATGATTGCTCTAAATTTTGCTTGCATTTATAATTGCGGTTTCTCTTGTTCTATTGTTCTGTATTATTTTGTAGGGTCTGATTGAGTGGAGTAGCATTTGCTAGACTTCGCCAGTTCCCACTTTTGTAACTATTTTGCAAATAAAGACAATTTATTATTATTTAGAGAGACACGACATTTCTTTAATGCCAAGTGTACAACGCGAGTTAATATATGCAACGTCTGTTGGCTCCATATGATAAATTTCAATTTCCTTGGTTTTTCGAATGTCTAAATTAATTAATTCGTAAAATTAAACAATCGCGACATCCGACAGGATTCGAACCCACAGCTCCTGTTTGCTAAACAAGTGTGTTAGCCAATGACGCCGCGGAGACCATGGGAACAATTCACTCTTGATACTTTAATTTATTGTGTCTGTCTAGGTCGGGGGTGTTCAGACTTGGCGATCTACTTCAAAATTGTTAGATTACAAGCGATCGACTCCGAATATGCCGTAAGTATGTATGATACAGAATTGTAGTGTAGGTAGGTAGGGTGTATCATGGGGTAGGTAGGTCTTAGGTGTAGGTCACTGCTCTAAGCAAGTTAATGAAAAAACCGATATCCAAAAATGCCTCTTTACTAGTTTTTACAAAACGAGGTTTCAGTCACTAAACTAAAGAATTACAAAACTTTGGATACCGGTGCATGGCACTGCATGTCTTTAGCGTAGTTTTCGTAAGATGGTACGTAGCTACTAAATCCTATTCGCAAATACGATGGCATATGTTCGTCAGTTAGTCGATTGCGATATTTTGATTCAATTATTTGTATTTCAAAAAATGCAGACGCAAACATTGCTGTCAACTGAAGGGCTGCCTTAGATTCGAATATTTACCTTCAGGTCTAATTGCCCAGAAGTTTGTATTAGATGCTTTGGCTTTGAGATGTACATACACTAGGGTGCCAGAATAAAATAGCCACCAGGTAAAGCAGTGTAAATATGTAAACAGCTAAATTCTAAGAACGAATTAAGAACTTTCTCTTGTCATTAGGGTAGGGGTAGATGTATCGGAAGGAATTCGTCATAGTTCAGTATCGTTACAACTACGCCTCGCTTACAAGGTTGGAATGATATTAGCGACTTCACCCGGGGTCGCATTGTTGGCCAGAGTGAACGCGGCGCTTCGCAACGTGAAATAAGTAAATTTTTAAATATTCCGTTGTCCACAGTTAACCGTGTGATTATACAATTTAAACGCAAGGAAAAACAACAGTGGAGCCGAGACCAGGTCATGCCGGACCTTCTGAAAGAAGTAAAAGGGTGCTTGTGCGCGAAGTGTTAAGAGGACCGCGAAAAAGTACAGCTGAGCTTGCGGCAACTTCACAGAAAAGTCAGCGCACCGTTCTGGGATACCTCCACAGTGTGGGGATGTATAAAAGGGTGGTAAAGAAAATACCTCTCCTTACGGCGTTTCAAAAACGGCGCCGAACGGCTTGGGCAATCCAAATGCGAATGAAGCCCGAAGAGTTTTGGCGGTCTGTCATTTTTTCATACGCCAATTCAGTGATAGTGGTCGTACGTGGGTATGGAGACGTTCGTCACAGCAACTGGACAACAAATTTTTGCATCAGACGGTGTAATACGGCGGTGTGAACATCATGGTGTGGGGCGCGATATGGTATGGTGGAAGATCGCAATTAGTAATCTGCGACGGAAATATAAATGCGGCAAAATATATTCAAATATTAACAGAAGGACTACTACCGATATTCGACAACGCCTTTTTATCTAAAGAAGACGCCACCTTTATGGAGGATGGAGCACTCTGCCACAAAGCAAGAACAACAACCACATGGAAAGAGGAACAGGGGATTCGGATTTTACCATGGCCAGGCCAATCATCAGACATGAATCCGATAGAGAATGTTTGGCACATAATCCAGACAGATATGGCGAAACGACCCCGAAAACCTAGCAATAAGGAGGAACTCGTGGCAGCTGTTACAGAAGAGTGGTTAAATATTCCAGAAGACACCATTAACCATTTAATAGATTCTATGCCGTGACGACTCGCAGCACTTCACGCAAGTAAAGGTGGATCGACAAAATACTAGTCTAATTTAAAAATTTTAAAATATTTTTGTATATATAACGAGAATACAAACTTTTATTCTGTCACCCTAGTGTATATCTGAGATAATATGCGCTACCTAATTTTCAACTAGATTTGCCCATATTAAGTTGACTTGCTACGTAGTAGTAGACTTCTCAATATTTCTACAGGAGAAAGGATAACTCATAAAAGTTGAGATATTTGTCAATTTACTAAAACTATAAAGACGTCTTTCAAATTTTTGTTAATTTTCTCATAGCTATCAAAATCCAACTGTGGAATCCTTGCTTTCAAAGTCGGAAAACGTTTCAGATCCTTTCTTTTGAGTTGATCTATCGTTAGTTACAATCTACTTTTGAATGCGCTTATTCCGCTAATCATCTCGGTAATAATTTTTTTCTTTCTCTTTAGCTCTAAATTAAATGCCGTGCGACATCGGTTAAAATGTTAAATCAATCATCTTTCGTGCAGAAAAACAATTATTTCAGGCTACAACTCTTGAAACCTTTCTAGGATTTTACGTCGGTGTGGAAGACTAAATCAGTGTGTTTAGCAGATTCGCTACCTTCCAACTGCAATTTGAAGTGCCGTCGTTGCAAGCTTCGGACACGGATGGAATTCACAATTCTTATTGCGATGTTCATAGCTTCCTCCACGTTTAGAACTTTTGAATATAAAACTTTTGATGAACAATGCAATGGAATGAAAATGAAGGAAATCGTCATTAGCTCGACACAATGCAACCAAGCCATTTTTATCTCCAGTAATGGCTGATGCTTCACTTATTGTAATGCACACTGGTTTATAGATAGGGAATTTGTAGCTTGTCGTAAAATTTAAGAAAGCATCACATCTTCGCCACGGGATTCTTCTTTCAGAGGGATCATTGTAAAAAATTCATCCTTAGCCGATACCATTGGAATAAATATATACAGCCGAGCAATATCTGCCAAGTCGGTAGATTTGTCGAATTGCAAGGAAAAGTATGCACATTCCATGTTGTCATATCCTAGTTTACCTGCCATGTCTAGTCTCATGACTTCAACACGCCTTGTGATTGTCAGACGAGATAACTGAAGTTCTTTAATAGCAGACACGGTTTCTACTTTTTTTTAAAGTTTCCAAATAACCTCATCCACTTCAAAAAATCTTTCTATCATAACCATTCCGGCATCAAAGGGTTTCTTGTCTTTCACCAATATATCAGAAGTTTTAAATTACACGATCGTTGTAGCTTTTCATTGTTTGACTGGTCTTATGAACATGCTCTGTTCTTTTTCCAAACAAGTTATCAAATCATGCACTTTTTGTTTTCTTAATTCACTCTTTAGTGGCAAATCGTTTCCGTAGTTTTTATGAATGGTTTTATGATGCCTCTCACTTTCTTTAAATTATGTATTTGTGATTTGTAACGACATAACATTTTTTTCGCATCAAGAATAACGAATGAATGCAAAAGTATTATACTGGAAGCATTATACTGAAAGCGAATGAAAGCAGAAAGGTCTTGATATGAAAAGTCAAAGTTCACGAATGGTTCAGACCGATTCTCTATATAATCATATTTGTATCAGGCATATGCAAACAAATAGATATAATTAGAGGACGATAATTGATTGTGTGTTAATGATTACAATTTTATGATAGTGTTTCGAAAAGGGAGATTAACATTATAATTTAAGATATGAACCAAGTCAGAAAATCGTAGATTAAATCCCTTCCACATTCGAAATCCATAGACGTCTAGTGGTTAAATAATACCTGTTGTTTTGTTTGGAATTCTCAGTATTTGAACATCTTTGTTGGATGCGACCTCTTTCTTCAAAGGCTCTGGATGGTGCCCATGAGTATATGACTTCTTGGTCCAACGTTTGTAAAGTTAATATTAAGAAAACAATTATTAAATAACTCAGTGGTTAATTTACTGAAGAGGAGGCTTGAATAACAATGTCGGCCCTGTATATACCGCATTCACGTGTCTTGAAAGGCCTTTCGATAAGGCACAATATTTACATTAAAATTTTTTTTCTATCTACTTCCGTTCAGGAACTAAATCAAGAAAACTGAAAATCTGTGAATTTTCGAAGGGGTATTTCACTCCCTCAGGGTGAATTTTACCACAGAAAAATATTTTCTAGTCTCAACATACTCTACTTATCTATCAAGTTTCATTACGATCAGTATTTGGCAACCTTTGGAATCTTTCCTTGTTAGTGGTACTAATATCCGCATATGTATATGTAACGTACATACATTTTACTACTACACGTACTAGACAAAGCAACCTTTGATCAGTGCCGGATATAATGAGATTGCTCTCTGCAGGCTAATGACGTAAAACAATCGAACGCCGTTTTGTTCACTTCGTTAGTAAAACCACCTCGAAACAATTTCGTGTTACGTAATCACTCACGTATACAGGACAGATATGCGATAGGTACTGTTTTAATAGGCAACGAATAGCACGAGGCAGGAAAAATCTTTACGGCCGATAAAGTAGATTACTACCATCATAAAACTACAAACAGACATAAACCGCGATCAACGGGGTGCTTTCGGTCGAAGAAACTGAAAGAAAACTGGCGTTATCTCATGATTATGTAAGAGAGAACTGTAGAAAACAGTTGCGAGACAGTCGCTGGTTCGCCAATACTGCCCGGACATGATTTAAATTATACCTACCTCGACTACCGCACCACGTCCATGCTATACTATAAAGAGTAATGGAAAAAGCGAACACCAGAAGGAAGTCGTAAAGGCAGCGAGCTGAGCTTGGTCATACCCGTCTTTGTCCGCTTGTAGTTGTTTCTCCTCTTAACGACGTCCGCCCAAGAAACGAACGATAACATGAAATTTAAATGTAACTTAGTTTAAGGGACATAAAGCGCCGGAATGGAATCGACGGGCGCAGCCAACCGTAAAGAGGCAAATTCGTTGCAACCAAGGCAGGGTAAGGTCGAACGCGTTTAAATAATTTTCGCATTAGTGAAAGATTTTTCCCACTTTAACGTTAGGGATGCCTCAGTTGGTAACGTAATTTTGATTTAGAAGCAAATAAGGCGGAAACCGCACATTTATACTGTTTGCCGCCTTCGCGTATACGGTGGGCGAGGAAAGGGGATATCGTGTTTTTCGCAAACGAGGAAAGTTAATGTAAAAAGTACCATTAACTTTGAAATATGGATGCAATAAGAAGGATAAGGACTTACGGAAGGGGGGGAGTTGTGTTAGTATTTAATTAACTCCCGGTATAAATGTAACGTTTTTGAGCAAACGCTTTTAATGGTTTAATTTTATAATGGATGCTACGTAATTAGTTTGGGCATAAAAATATCATCTCATGTAGGAAAAACGGAGATCGTAGTAATATTTTAAATATCCTCAACTGCAATTAGTTACAAATTTCATCCCAAACGGTAGGCCAAGTCAAAAGCATAAAATTACAAGGATCTATACGTGTATATGTCCAAAATAAGGACAACTTATTACTGACAAAGGATTTAATTTTCCTTTGCTATAAACCTGTGGTAACCTTGAAGGTTTTACATGAGGTACATTCAGGGATTGAAACAACAAAGACCGAGCCACAAGGTCTTTTTTTGTTAGCCGGGATTATCGACTAATACTGCATGCTTTACCATAGTATGGAGGATATGTCAGCAAAATTATATGTAAAAATTGCTATCGGTGCAGTATATATATATATATTTATTGTTAAAGATTTAACATTGTTTCTGTATTTTTCTGTAAGAATTTTACTTTTGTGAAGATATGTATTTTATTTTATGCATCTTTCTCTCATTTATATATCTTTTATATGTCATTATGTTCTCACAACTGTATGTGTTAGAACTGATGTTATTTTATTTTCATTTTTGTATTAATTTTTCTCTCCTTGCATAATATATATGAGTTTATCTTGTAATCTGTATGTACGAGGTAGGCGCCATAAATTCTCGGCCTGATACAGAAAAAAAAAAGAACTTGGAACATCAACATCACCGTTTTCGTTGATTGAAGGTCGTCGTCATTCCATGGACTTCCTTTTCGATAACGGATCATACAACAGAACCAATATTTCATCCCCTGTGACAATGGACTCCAAAATCGGTTTTGGGTCATTTCCACATATGTTTAAGAACGACCGCGCACATTCGACTGGACGTTCACGTAGGAGAGCAGAAAGAATTCGTGGTACCCATCTTGCACTGATTTTATTCATACCCAAATGACCATGGAGAATTCGGCGAGTACTTGTGTTCGATATGTTTGTTATTACTGCTAAATTCTTCATTTTCAAACAACGATCTACCAGCACTAAATCTTCAGTAATTAAAATTTGTTGAGGCGTTATCACTTCAATTGGTCGACCCGACCGTTCAGCATCTACCAGGGATGCTTGTCCTAAACGGAAACATTTTGCCCACTTTTTTACAGTGGAATACGAACCAGATAAATCACCGTAAATGCCGTCCAAACGTTGTTTTATGTGATTAGGCGTATGCCCTTCTTCTGTTAAAAATTTGATGACCGCGCGGTACTCAATTTTCATTAATTCAAACATTTTGATGCGCTAATCACGTTGGTTGGCTGCCTATTAAAAGCTACTACTCTTCAAACCGTCATGTTTATAGCGTAAATTTCTTATATGTGTACGCATGCTCTGACGGAGTTTGAATACGCATGAATCTGTATAAGCCCGTCAGGTCAAGAATTTATGGCGCCTACTTCGGATGTACATTACGCATTATGTTCAGCCATTTGCAGTGATCACACTACAAGTGCCTAATACTAGACCCAGCAAGTATAACTTCGTCGTACGATTATCGGTAGTTTTCAACATTCAATGTTTCCTAGTACGAGCAATCGGTTCCCGTAAGGGAGCTAATAGCTATCGTTCATTCTCGGCCTTTTTCGTACCTCGTCGGATCTCATATAGTGACAATCTTTCTTGTAGCTTCGTCGGAGCTTATACAGCAACAGGCTTTCGTTTTCTATTAACGGTCGTTGAGGCTGCGGCGTCCGTTGTCTGTTGAGCTTTTAGCGACAGTTTTTTTATAGTTTCGTCGGAGCGCATATGCATAGTCTATACAAGTACAATCTCTCCGGTTCCTGTTGACGGTCGCCGAGGCTGCAACCTCCGTTGTCATCTGTACGTATGTTTGGTCTTCCGTTATAAGGGGATTTAGACACTTTCTCTTTAATTGTCCGTCGTTAGGGATGGGTTGCGCGAGCCAAATTTCTATATAATATGTCGACTTCAACTATGCCGTCTTCCTTGTCGATGCATACTTCGCACAATTGTTGGTTGTTGGCTATTTCCTTTCTATAAAGGGATAATAGCAATGAGCTAGTAGAATATTAACATAGTGTATTATTTCTGTTACGAGAACGCGTGGGTAGCTGTGACATTACATACTCTTGTTTTGAGATTGGCTATTATCGCTTCTGTTGCCCTCAACCAGGTGTTTAGGCTTTAAGAAATAGGATTGGATTCCCCTATAAATATACAAATAACAAAAAAGTTTGCCTCCCATACAATCACAAACCAATGAAAAAGGGTAAAGTCCTATGGACAAAATCAAGGCAAAGAAATAGAATGGCTTCCACAAAGAGACGTATAAATAAGCACAGCACTGAAGCGCGCTTATCAAATAACAATTAAATAAGGTTGGCTTTCCTATACACAGGTAGTAGTGGAGGCATAAATTTATAGGCGTTGTTACATATGTTTAGCAAAGTTTCTGCAGAGGCCGTAAGAGACTTTGAACACATCATTGGCTACGTATATGCTGCGACGGTACCTCATATGACACATGGGCTGAAAAGTCCCGGGCCTAACACATATATGACGGTAGTTTTATTGCAGTCACCTTCTCAGTTAGTACTAACCTTCGAAAGACAGCTGTTAAAATTTCATGATATTCTATTCATTAGTTTGTGAGTTATTGTGCTAAAAGTCACGCTACTTTTGTTATTTTCAAAACAATGGATCAAAAACAATTTCGTGTTTTAATTTTACACTGCTTCTTGATGGGAAAAAAATACCGTTCAAGCGAAGCAATGGCTTGAAAAGTGTTATAGGGACTCCGCTCCATCAGAAACAACAATAAAACGTTGGTTTGCTGACGTCAAACGTGGTCGTAGAGACACCAATGATGCAGAACGCAGTGGACGTCCAAATGAGGCGGTAACACCAGAAAACATCAAAAATTCACAAAATCGTTTTGAATGATCGAAAACTGAAGTTGCGTGAGTTAGCTGACATCGTAAAGATATCAAAAGAACGTATTGGCTTTATATTGCATGAGCATTTGACTATGAGAAAGCTCTGTTCAAAGTGGGTGCCGCGTTTGCCCACTGTTGACCAAAAACAAGAACGTGTTGATGATTCTGAGCAGTGTTTGGCCATGTTTAAACGTAACAAACCGGAATTTTTGCGTCGATATGTGACAATGGATGAAACATGGATCCATCACTTCACTCCGGAATCAAAACGATCGTCATCTGAGTGGACAGCAACTTGTGAACCTCGTCCAAAGCGCATGAAAGCACAACAATCGGTTGGAAAGGTTATGGCCTCGGTATTTTGGGATGTGCGTGGTGTAATATTCATCGACTATCTTGAGAAAGGAAATACCATCAACAGTGAATATTATATAGCGTTATTGGAGCGTTTGAAGGCCTAAATTGCAAAGAAACGACCGCATATGGCAAAGAAAAGGTTTTGTTTCATCAAGACAACGCACCGTGTCACGAGTCAATCAAAACATTGGCAAAACTACATGAATTGAACTTCGAATTGCTCCCATATCGACCGTATTCGCCAGATTTGGCTCCCAGCGACTACTGGCTGTTCGCAGACCTCAAAAAAAATGCTCGCCGGTAAGAAATTTCGCACGAATGAAAAGGTTATCGCTGAAACTGAGGCCTATTTTGAGGCAAAAGGTAAATCGTTCTACAACAGTGGTATTGAAATGTTAGAGCGGCGCTGGAATGATTGCGTTTCCCTTGATGGAGATTACGTTGATGAATAAAGCTAATTTTGAAACAAAAAAACCGTGATTTCTTTGTTAGGCCCGGGACTTTTCAGCCCATGTGTTAGCAATAGGTTACAGTTAAAAATAAATTCCAGTATTGCAACCTTATAGTTTATTCCACAAACAGTATATATTTTTTTCATATGTTTGAAGTGAAGAAAATATTCTAAAATACATCAACGTCGCTGTATTCTAGCAGATAAACCTTCCCTAAGCTGTAGGCACACATGAAAGGCTGACAATATATTGATTTTGACGCGGGATGACAAATAGTCTTTCAAATAAGTGCCCGAGCACGAATATGTTAAGAGAAAATGCTTCTCTGTTACCTATATCTCTGGATAAGTGGAATAAACAGCCCGTGGGAGTACAATTTCCATTTTTTTCCCGCTTCAACGAAGTTTCTATAATATCGTCTGCGTTGTTCTACATCTTTTTTTTATAAAAATAGATCTTGCTTAAACCCTCCAAAATTTTCAAAAGTTATCTTAATCAATTCACGCAGCAACTCGCTTTATTACACTAGACGCAAGGGAGAAATTGACGCCATAAACATGAAAACTTCTCTATAAGAACTGAATAATTTAGGAGTAGAGAAAGCAGATCTTGTTAAATTCATGCCGTGACTGCAGTCATTTCCGGTGAAGAGGTACGAATATGCAAGGGGATTTGATGGTCGGAACTAAAGAGGATGCTTTTATAAATTACCCTACTTCTTACGTCTAGCTACAGGAAATTTACGGCTTTTTTTAGCGGAGGGATGTTGTTAAAGTTTCATTTTTCTTTAAAATTCGGGTATGATTAAACTTGAATAAAAAATGTATTGTTCGCGCTATATTACGGGGGAATAAGGTAATTTTTCATCTTGTACGCATTTTTTAATAGCAAAAGAAAAGGAAATTTAACACTATGAATTGCCATTGATAAAAAGAAGTATTCATTTTTGAAGGGTTTGCTACAATTAATTAAAAAAAAATATGGAGTATATAAGAGAAGTTAAATGAACTAGTGTTAATACATCATTCATAAATTGATCAATTACTACAGCAGAAATGATAATTACTAATACAATAATATACAATTACTTTTTAAATTGGCATCATTTGTTTTGCTAATCATTTATGGTATTACAATTGTAACACGCATAAGCTTCCATGAATCATGATATTTCTAGATAGGAAAAATTTCAGGGAGATTTCCAGAGAAAATCAATGGTGAAACGTATAAGTCGGACGGTTCAAATGTTTCTTCTGGAACGTGACTTTCCGTTTGGCACCAATATTGAGACAAATTGTTTTTCGAAGAGGATCTGCTTAGTTTATGACTCGCCGAAAGAGAAGAAAACAACCAAAAAAGGAAAGATTACATAGTGTATGATCGAAAAGGCGTCGGTTTCAAATTTAGAACTGAATTTCTGCATAGTATTGCAATAAACACTATGCTTGTCTACTATTTTTCCTTCGTTCAATATCAATCTTAATATTTTATTTGAAATTAATAATTTTATGTACATTATTGATTAATGCTATATTATTTATCTATGATAGTTTTATGTGTTACTATACTTATATATGATACGTATTTACAACCAAAACATATTTGAAATTCACCCACAAAGATATATACATAAGACCCATGTTTAATATTAAAAGTAACATCGTCGGAGCAATGACGAAACCTTGCCCAATGATATTGTAGCGACGTAATCCGACTGCGTTCCGAAATGTTGTAGAAATGGACAATCGGACAACACTGTTGCCGATGTTCTAGATGACCTAGTTGGCAAGTCAATATAATCGCAGGATGCTACGTTGTTTTCTGTTACTATACCTTGTTTTGGTAATTTATGCTCTTAACTTTGACTATTTTTTGACTCATTAGTTTTGAACCCCTCCATAACTTACAGCTTATATTATATTAGTGGTGACGATAAGTTTGCAATCTAGTTTGCCTTTATTCTAGTTGATCTAGATTTTGTAATTCTTTTGGCATCCTCTGAAGAATCTATTTCAGGTATCTGCTTGTTTCTACCTTCTTGTTATTATTGTTCCGATGTAAGTTTGGTTTTACTTATTGATTCTTTTTTTATTTTATAGCGTTCCTACTGCCACAGCTTCAAATCGCAGTCTTTGCGAATATTAAATTGGACTCCCCAACACCAAGCAGCAGAAACATATTACAAAAGAGTCTTCCTTCAAAATGAAAACAACCAAATAAGTGACGTTTGCAAGGACTGTGTGGATGTACAATTCACAGGTATAGCAGTAAACTCCACTCACACAAATTTATTAATTATGCGGAACGCAGCGTTTCGAGAGCGCGTGGGCTCTCATTGCCAACCGTGTTACCGCCAGTCGGTAACAAACCTGTGAACCAAATAAGTTTGTATATCTGACTGATAATAATTTGAATAAGGCTGTGATTTTTTGGAGATCCTATTGACTTTTTTGCTCTTTTATTTTTATTATTTTACATGCGTATTAAATGCGTACTTTCTATACTGTACTTTATGTTTCACGAAAAAGAAATGGTAAAGCTTATTTACAAAACTGAGGTTCT
Source organism: Trypoxylus dichotomus (assembly GCA_023509865.1). Taxonomy (NCBI): domain Eukaryota; kingdom Metazoa; phylum Arthropoda; class Insecta; order Coleoptera; family Scarabaeidae; genus Trypoxylus; species Trypoxylus dichotomus. Next base: position 14,552,096 of record CM042078.1, read on the forward strand.
TGTACTTATAACGGCATTTGTAAATATCCTAACTGAAGATAAAGTAGATAACTGTTATTCAAACAATTAATGTGCAGTTCTTGGATTAGAATTAAGATCTCGCATGTTTTTCTGGCACCTTTTTTCGTGTTTCTGTCTATTATTGTAGGCTTTTCTAGCAGGCTTTCGCTTGGATCTCAATCTTTCTTTTTCTCTCTATATCAATATTACCGAATCAGAGTGATTGAATAACAGTTGCATATATGCTATATAATCCTGTTTCATTGACGATAGTTTTGGGACTTTTTTGTATAGCTACCTTTTGAGAGCATTTCCAACTTTTCTAAAATTGTTGGTACTTTGCACGTTTCCTAGGATATATAAATGATATGCAGCACTCATTTAACGAAAATTGGCTTTGGCACTTACAATTAGTCCCTTTGATGTATACACTCCTCAATCGAGAACCACAATTTCGAACAAACATTGGGTTGAGTATAACAATAGCACCATAGTCTTTTTGGAATATCAGACGTAAAAGCAGTGTTCAAAAATTGTCGTTTTCTACATTTAACCTCACTGATGGTAAATTGCGATACTGAGGCAATTTGCTAATCTTAAATTTAGATAGTGCATTGTCTCTTAGCTTCATTACGAATTTTATGTCCTCGGTCAAAGAAGATGCTTTATGTTCCGTGACCTTCACCTCTCTTGACCTCAATCAATGGTGCATATAAATCATAAGCAGCCAACAATGATCTATTAAATATACATAGTAGTTCATATCTGCATATAGAGTTGCTTAACACCAAGGCAATAGAAACTAAGTAAAAGGTAGTTACTTCACTTAGAAACGACTGATACTGAAGGCACTAAATTGAGCAAATTTTAAGCTTAAGAATGAAATAACAGAGGTCGAGTATACAGCGTGCTTCTTCATTTTTCTTCGGGAGGAAATTTTGAGCATTGTTCATTCATTTTAGACCACCAAATACTCAACATTCTATGGTGTAATCACAGTACCAGAGTACTAAAGGGTGTTTCGATAAGAGTGCAAGCTTTTAAAGTTCAATAAATATGGTCTTCTCTAGCAAAGCATTATACATTTGGGCATTATCCATAAAACAAACTATCTTGTAAATGGCAGTTGCGTATTCTTTTGACAAAATTTGCAATAACACTATTGTATACAGGTTTCGACCTTCAATACTTCGATGGTCGCGGGCTTGTTGGTATAAAAAGGTGATAAATCGCAAAACCGTGGCGGCCAATTCTGATCAGCAAACCGAGAAATGATATAATCTGAAGCAAGCTCATGTAAATTAGTATACATTTGCTGCTGAAACTAAATGTGGTCAAGAGCAATATTTTTCAATTTAGACATAAAAACTGCGTTAACATAGCACGATAACGTTTGCCGTTTACCGTTACTGTATTAACTTCCTCATCTTAAAAGAAATATGGTACCATTACTCTCCAGATCACAATGCGCATCAAACAGTGACACATTATGGATGCATTACTTTCTGACGAATCATTCGTGGTTTTTGTACGCTCCAAATGCGGCAGGTTTGCCGATTAACGAAGTCATCGGAGTTAAAAAGGGCGTAATCACCGAAAATGATTTTGTCCGCAAAATCGGCATTTTGTTTGCTCGAGGATTCAGTTGGTGAGCTCTCTTCGCTGTGTTGGCTGTCTGTTGGCAGAAGTTGTTGAGTCAGTTGGACTTTGTAGGCATGGAGATGCAAATCTTTAGTTAGAATACGCTGAAGAGTGGCTATTGTAATGTCCAATTCTTGTGCACGATGATAAATTGAGAAAATTTTAAGGGTAAGAATAAAATAAAATGTATACAGTGGTCGAATCTGCTACGTACTTCTTCATTTTACTGCAGGAGGGGGTTTTGAGCATTGTTCGATCATTTTGAATTTGCAGATGGTCAAAATGTAACCGCGAAATCACAGTATCAGAGTACTATAATAGAAATTAAATCTATAAGATTAATATTTGAATAATTCAGTTACCATTAGCCAGTTCAGTATATTTTTGATATTTTTGCATACTCCTATTTAAAACTTTTTCTTTATACCATCCTAAAGTTAGCAAAAGAATCAGAAATTAATTTTCCTCCTGAAAACTTTCCTCGATAATATCAAGTGAATTCAATATAATACAACTTCCATTTAACTGCGTAACCTGTCCATTATTTCCTCTGCTTCTTGTTGATTATTCATCGAAACCAATGCGGCCGATAAAAATGAATTAATTACCGGATACCGGTGTTCCGTAGATAGACATCGATTATACGCCGAGCACGCGATAATAGAGTCCCGAATTGAGAAATTAATAACCCATAATTTACGCTATTCGACTATTACCCAAGCGCGCCGACCGCTGTATAGACGAGAGAAAAAGAGAGAAAACGCGCCCGTACACCCAAAACGATGCAGTAATTATCGATTCTCCATCAGCGTCGTGTATAATGGTCCTTTCCCGAAATGAAGAAGTTAGCGGCGGCGGAGAGATAGCCGTTCCCCGCGTACCGTCGAAAGGACGACGAGAGGAAGGCTAGAAACACGCGAGGTAAGTTGCGGCGGGTGTGGGGTTCGAGCACTCGAACTCGAGACGATAAGGAAATCGTTATCTGGGAAGCGACGATGGGAATTCTTGGCCGCATTTTTTGCCCTTTAATTCACCGCCGGCGTTACCGCACCGAACCTTCCTCCGTCCTTGTTGTTCGTTGAACGGGCTGGGGCCACCTTCGTCGGGTAGCATTCCTTCCTTCGCCGGAACGAGGGGGATATATAGGAGGGGAAGGTACACGTCCAGGAATGCGAGCAATTGAAACGCGCCATCGTCACGGCGCCACGACGTAACCGCAGCTACGAGAAGCATCACGATCCGGATCCGCTTTAATATTACTGGAACATGGTCTCGTCATACTACGTCGACCCCATTCTATATTTCCCATTCCGATGCTGCTTGTGGGCGCTTATTCGTATTTTCGACGTTATTTGACGTTTCGATCTCATTCCTCCTTTTTTCTTTTAGTTTAGATGGTACAATAGAAAAAAAGGAGGGATTCGAAATGAGATTAACACCTTAATATCATGGTACACCTACAAAAAAATAATGCCACCACAAATCTTCTAAAAACTCAATGGCAAATATAAAATAAGAATTATAGTATTACTCTTTCTTTTTTTAATCCTACGTCCTTGTACCTTGCGGTGGCGGATTGGTATTCTCTTATTTTTGTCTTCCACAGTTTTCTATTCTAAGCCAGTTGTTTGGCTATGATTCATCCCGTACTTCTTTCTTCTAATGTTCTGTATATTTGCTTTTCCAGGTATTTCGGGGTCTATCTATTCTGCTTTTGCCCTCTGTTTCGGCTTCGAAAATCTTCTTTGTTATTCGATTTTCTTCCATTCTGTGCATATGGTCAAGCCATCTCAGTTGTCTCTCCTCTATAATTATTTCTACTGGCTTGATATTTAAACTATTGGTGATTGTCGTGCTTCTGATTTTGTCTCGCCTTGTTACTCCTTCCATTCTTCTTAAGAATCTTATTCCCATGGTTGTAACTTTGCTTTTGATTCTACTCATTGTTGTCCATGACTGGCTGCCAAATGTTAATGTTGGTCTGACCACTCTTTTGTATACATCTGTCCTCATTTGTTTTGGTATTTCTTTTTTATCCAAAAATGTATTTCTTAATGTATTATATATTTTTGCGGATTTATTTTTGTCTTCAATTATTGTTTCCAAGTTATTGCATCTTTTAACTTGTTCCAAGGTTGTTCCTTCGATTCTAATGTTGGCATTATTACCATTGTGTTTAATTTAAAAGAGCGCAAAAACACTTTTTCAAATACTTCTCTTTCAAAATTCATGGCACTTGATGTTGATTATATGAGTCTGCTGACGATACATGGTTTTATGTATTTATTGAATCTCAAGAAGGAATTTAGCAGCTGCTTTCTATTTAAACCGTTTAAACACAGCATCGATATTCCCTCCTTGACGAGGTTACACCCGCTTTTAACGTCCCCCAATATGAAACAAATATACTACTGAAAGCATCCATCGTGTATATGATGATTGTATATAGTTACTATTGTTATTCCACTTTGTTTTTACCTTTTTAGTACAATTGAGTTGATTCTCTTTAATTTATTATATCCTGTAAATAGAAACATGTCGATTGATTTTCTTGAAACAGATCCGGTACTCTGGAATGAAGAACCGTGCCGGAGTGTAGGAAGGAACACATTGAAAACTTAAAAGTCGATAATGACACTGCGGAACAAGATGTTAAGTTAATGTTGGATTTTAAAGATATAACTATTAAAGATTATGAACAAAAACTAAATACGAACCTTTTTCTTTACTATATTAATATAACATATACATTATATTACAACGATTCAGTTAACAATATGTGTTTGAGAGTATTCGTTAAAAAATATGTTAGTCGAAGCGTTATATACATAAAATGAATTAGATTCTCCCATGGAACTCAGTAAAGTAACCAATAGTTTACACTGTCTAGAGACGTTTTTTAAATTTGCTGTAGAATTCAGTGATAACTGTTTTTGACTTTTAATAATTAACTTACTTTTATTACAGCAATTAAAGAAGCTTTAAGTTAAGAAAGTTAATACTTTTCTGAGACTTACCATTTAAATTCTATATTATTATGTCCAACAACTTTATTGCATCATTTAATTTAACAACAAATCTAGAATGCCTAGACCAATACCATGAGTAGCTGCAGTTTAGCAGCATCACTATGTTAGGTATTTAATCTAATGTTTCGTTGTTTAAAGTATTTTATGGTGTTTATTAAATGTTTGAAAGTACTAGGGTGACCTGAAATGTTTCCGGAATCGACAAGAAAAACACGGTATTGGTGTGGACTCTACTTTTATTTTTCGATGTAGTCTACTCGAAGATGCTCCAGTCTCTTTAAGCCGTCGTAAAAGTAGGATGTTTCGAGGTCTGCAAAATAGCTACTTATTGCGGCAATGACCTCCTCATTTGAGGCAAATCTCTTTCCTTCCAGTGATTTATTCATTTTTGGAAATAGGAAAAACTCGCTGGAGGCTAGGTCCGGTGAATATGGAGGATGAGAGACTAATTCCTAGTGCAACTCATTCAATTTAGACACGTCAATGCGGGATGGATGAGCCGGTGCATTGTCGTGGTGGAAAAGCACACTTTTCCGCTGCATACGAGGCATTTTCTCGTTCAATACCGCATCGAATTGGCTCAATAAATCGCTGTAGTATTTCCCCGTGATCGTCCTTCCCTTCTGCAGATAGTCGATGAGGATCACACCTTGGGAATCCCAAAAAAATGGTCGCTATGACCTTTCCGATCGCTGGAATGGTCTTTGCTTTCCTCGGAGCCGATTCGCCCGGAAAAGTCCACTGCTTCGACTGTTCGTTGGTCAACGCTATGTACTGGTGCAGCCAAGTCTCATCTGCGGTTACGAAACGCATGAAGAAATCCCTTGGATTGTGTTGGATCCTGTCCAGATACTCCTCCGAAATGGTCATCTGATTTCGCTTTTGCTGCGGTGTGAGCAAACGCGGTACCATCGCGCCGAAAGCTTTTTTATACCCAAAATTTCGTGTAGGATATGGCCAACGCGTTCTTCTGAGATGCCTTTTGTCCCTGCTACCTCTTTTAGCTTAAATCGGAAATCGACTAACACGATATCATGAATCTTGTCGCCTATTTCATCGTTGGTAGCGGTTTTTGGGCGTCCACTGCGTGGTTCGTCACTAGTGCTTGTGCGGCCACATTTGAACTCCCTCACCCAGAAGCTGATGGTTGAAAATAATCGAGCACATCCGCCATGAACCTCTAATGTAATATTTAGAATTTCCGTTGCCGTTTTCCCAGCTATCCAGAAGTGTTTTATCAATGCACGAAATTCGGTTTTATCCATTTTTGCAAAAACCACCTGGCTTGCTACACAAAACATGCTCTTAAATAACAACTATTGACTACTTCTGAAATACGTTAACTGAGCGAATCACATTTAATCCAATCCACACGTTCCGTATCTGCTGCGTATATGCCGTGTCACTAACATATCAGTTGGCCATATATTGGTAGTGCAGCGCCTAAGTCATACTTAAGTTAGACACGTTGTTATTCATAGGTGCATATTTTTAATAAATTAACTAGAACTTCACAGGTATCGCAGTAAATTCCGCATCACACAAATTAATAATTGATTCGGAACACTGGATTTCGAGAGCATACATATAGACTTACCTCACACCTATGAATTATGCAACCATAGAGCCCTTGCAATTATTGTAACTAGAACTTCATTAAAGCCCGAAAAGCTTTTGCTTGGGAAGCGTATGATTATATTTTATATCATATTCATTTAGAGGCTCGAAAAATAAGGACCCATGTAACATTTTACTGAAGCATATTTCAGCTGTCTCTTGCAAAATGAGAAGATAATTTCCTTTGACAAGTACCACTACATAAAAGTACCATATCTAAATATTCATTAATAAATTTACTTATTAATATACGCTTCGTATCCCTCACAAATACCGATTTACATCAACAGCATTTTCTGTATTCAAGCAATTTCATCAAAACTATTAGATTTGATCGGCGTGTCAGTCGGAAATACAACGAACCCAATAAATACTGATAGAATCAGCATATCCGTCGGCGAAGGGTAGCAGTAAAACAGCCCCGGGATAACGAAACACATACATCAGTACAATATACGCGCATAATGCTTCGAAACGTGTAAAAATAAACTGGGAATTTGTGCAATATTGACAATTTTATATCGCCCCATGCTATCCTACCGTAATCCTATACCGAACTCTGCCTCGTATTAGGGGGGAAAATAGGGAAGACCGCTGGGAGAGCGGGACGGAATATCGTCCGGATGGTAACAATGATGCAGTTTCCGCGATTGATGCTCCTCTTATTTGTTTAATGCGCATGCTACGCGTATCAGACACGGCCCGTGAACGTGACACTTTTACATTTGGCCTATCCTCGACGTTCCGCTTCCTTCGCAGTGATCTCGCCACTATTCCGGCGAAGCGAGGAAAAATTCGGGGGATGGGCTACGGGGTGGTTCCACGGCGAGAATCGGAGATGGAATGTAGCGGCTGGATCGTTCGTATTCTGGCTGCCCGGACGTGACTTTCCCGTCGGCGCCGATATTGAGACAAAACGCTTTTTAAGGAGGATCTGCCTAGTTTATGACTCGGTAAAAAGAAGGAAAGGAAAAGATGAAAGGAGACGCTTATATTGCTAGGGTATTGGGAAAGGTATTGTTTCCGTTTAGGAAGAAAGGTACTAAATAAACGGAGAAGGTAGAAATGTAATGATATGAAATATTGTCTATTAACTTATCAATGATTTTTCTAAATTTTACTGGTTTACCTACTTTGGATTTTTTTTCTCGTCACTGTTTGGTTCACACCCTTAGTTTTCTTATGGTTGTTATAGTTGGAGGTAAAGTACCGTTAGTACTCCCACTTTATTAAATTTTATTACAGATATTCAATCTGCACAGTTTTCTTTCTAAATTTTACAGATATCTACATTGAGTGTTCTTTATTAACATGTAATTCACAATTTTCATATTAAAAAAAAAAAAAGAATTCCTTCAACAACATTTGCAGAGGAGGTGTAAACTCGACTATCGTTTTTATATATACATCGCTTTTCGTAAACATATTTTCCTATGTATAAATAAATTCTTCCAAATTTCATGTTTAAAAGACGTTTAATGTACTGTACTCACACAATTTAATCATATTGTGAAAATATGTATCTTCTCGAAATTATATCACACAACCTTCAAAATTTCTCGTACGACGGAAGGATGGCATGCCTGGCAAAATTTACCTCTAAATAATTCCATTCCCATCAAGTGTTTACTGTGTGGCCTAATATATAGGCAATCAAATGTGTAACTATGGATATAAACAAACATCGTGTCAAAGTCACGCATATTGACATCGCTTCTTCTGAGAATAATCAATTATTTTCTCAGCTTAAACTTAATTAAAGACTTCGAATCATTATCAATTCCCAAAATTAATTGTATTTTTGCTATCATCTTATTTCGTATCTTATTTATAATATTTAAAACTAGCTAGACAATTTTTACAACCTTATCTTTGGTTATTTTAATTAAAAAATAATGTTTTGGAATTTAAAATCAAAAAGAACAAAATTTAAATTAAAGAACCCATTTAAAAAAATAAAGAGCCTGAGATTTTCCGCCACAATAGATACAGTCAGAGGTCATTAAACTACGACCACCAAGAAACTACGGTAACGCTTTATGTACAACAAATTAAAAACCGTTATCTCTTGTTATATGTTTAACATGTTTAACAGGATTTTATTATGTCTAAAGTGCGGCAACATAGAAATTACCACTAAGTGAAAGAATTCGGCAAAAATCGAATTATTGATTCTTTATCACGTTATTAATGAAAACAAAATTATGTTTTGTTAACATTTTGTCGTTTTTCTTTGAAACTATAATAAATTTATTACCTTTGAATAGTTATCTGCCAAGTTTTGTATAAAATTTCGCAGCCTTTCTTGGTGTTGCAATTCCCATCATTGGGAAAGGCGATCGTAGTACTGAATTGGAAGAAAATACGTAGAATGATTTTAAAGTTGAAGCTGGAAGAAGTAGTAAGGTTCGCATTAATTTTCTAAGAAAATATTTTATAGTAACAGCACCCAACAAAATAAGTTGTATATCGTGGTGTAAAATACGAACTAACTTGGGATATTTCTGATTTCCTAGTACCAAAAGTAACTGGAATTTCTTTTTAGCAGTTCTAGTTTTTGAGATATACTACGCCGAAATTTATAACGCATACGGATAAATAGCAAAATCAAAATAACTAACTAAATATTTAGAGACCTAAATTGTCTGTTTTGTCCTGAAATTAGAATTGTAATGTAATTATCTAATCCCTACTACTTCATTTACCTCTAAGATAGGGTCCCCCCCTGTCTGCATCCCGCAGATCAATTTAGTAGTGTGCTCTCGTGTGATAACTGTGCAATGTGTACTAAATATTTGCTTTAAATTGGTGCATGAATGGCAAGCTGACGGAATTGTGTGGTGAACACATTTTTAAAGAAAGTAGAAAAACCATATCTCCCTTTATAAAAAGGGCATATTTGGCATATTTTGGCGTCCAGTTAGGAGATCACGATAAATCTTGGGCACCACATTTTGTATGCAAAACATGCCTAGAACATTTGCGACAGTGGACAAACGAAATAGACATGGTATGGAGGGAGTCTAAAGACCATGATGATTACTTCTATTTTTGTTCTGTCAACATCAAAGGCTTTAGTCACAATAACCGGCATAAAAAGGTATACCCTAACATGGAGTTGGCAAGGAGACCTCTTCCATTTGAAGAAATACCTATTCCAACATTCAGTAACTTATCTATGCTTCCGAAGGATGACTCAGATACATCTTCTGACGAGGTGCAGTTCTATAAAAATGAAGATGATAGTGATTTTGAACGACCATCAGCGAGCTTCCAACGCTTCAGTCAACAAGAGCTTAATGGCGTTGTTAAGAAGTCGTTCGAACTGCTTTCTACCAGATCAAAGGAAAATAACTTACTGTGCCCAGGTAGTAATATTACATTTTATCGTAACAAAGAGAAAGATTTACTGTCGTATTTCTCTAAAGAAAACGACTTAGTGCTTTGTAATGATATAAGAGGTCTCTTGAAGAAAATGGGTTAAATGAATACACGCCAAGTGAATCGCGTCTTTTTATAGATAGTTTAAATTGTGTACATTTACACAATGGTAATAAATATGGTTCTATACTTACTGGACATTCCACCACTATAAAAGAGGTAGACGAGACAATATCGTTGGTCCTGAAAATTTTTTTTCTTGGAAATGACAAAGCAGCAGATTACGTGGAATTAGTGGAACGGATGCTTTCTAACTTTCAGGAGCTCGGATGTAACATGAACTTCAAGATTCATTACCTTCACAGCCACATAGATCGTTTTCCAGAAATCTTAGGTGATGTTAATGAGGAACAGGGAAAGGATTTCAACAAAGACACCAGCATTATGGAGAAAAGGTATCAAGGAAGATGGGATACGCATATGATGGTTGATTACTGCTAGAATCCACAGCGGGACTGTTCGGGTAAACCTCACGCAAGGAAGTTTTATAAAAAGAAATTTTTAACTGATGATAGAAAGTTGTATATGCATATTTTTCTGTTAGATAAATACCTCCTACCCATTGTTTCGTGTTTTAGTTAACAATAATCAGTAATATTTAAAAAATGTTAAATTTTCCTTAAACAGGGCAGAAACAGTGAATTTTGAAAACTAGATCTGCTAGAACAAATCTGACGGCGTTTTTGGAATAGGCACCCCAAAATTGCTTAATTACACATAAAAAATCCGAGGCACCAAAATGTGTGTTGTCCAACGGCAAATGAAATCGTGATGTTTCACAATTTTATTTATCGCCGCTGCATTTCAAGAATTCTTAAGTATCATCACGTGTTTGCTGCATCAGTACGTACCTTTTTGTAAAAATTTTGGTAGTGATGATAGCTACCCTTTGCTTAAAGCATACTAATACTCGAATAAATGCATGAATGCCACATGCAAATAAAACACTAGGCAAGTGGTTTCTAAAGGAGTAGCAGGAGTTGTAGTATTTTGCAGAATAATTGGTCTACAATTTAAGCAATAATTGTTCATGTTTTTCGTGTAAGCCGCTGAAAAATACGAAAGTGTAACATATTTTTGACTTAAGAGCAACGCCATGATCTTACAGATGTCTTCCATGATCTGGATGCTATCATTTGCAGTATTTGCTGTATTCCAATCAGTAAGGAGAGGTTCTGGTGTAATGCTGAAGGTCGTCAAAAATGTTCGAGAGTTTTTGAAAGATTTAAAAATAAGTTTGTATGATCTTTTAAAGTGTTGCCCGCAAGAAGTATGTGAATTGCGTTAGAGTCAAGTCACACTTCTTTTGTAAGCAATATTAGTTTGATACCAATTATATTTGTGCACTTTCTAGTTATCATAATCACTCCAAGACTAGCAATTTAATATTTGAACACATCCCACAAGATAAAATTCTATCTGCGCATTAGAAAAGAACCTCAAATAGTTTCTCATTTTGTAAATATGGAACGCATGATATTTACCAGCATTTGTTATACACAAAAGAAGTTTTGATTCTGGTATAAAAACACTACAAAGACTGTAAGACTTCTTCTCTGTGCCACAAATAAATAAATAGGACGCTTTGAAATGTAAAGGCACGCGATAATTGGAACAAACTATTACAGTTCCCGCTGCAACTAACTGGATCGTACATGTTAAGCATCTGTTCCATATCTTTATCTAATTGCATATATGCTGTAAATGCGAATCGAATAGACGAAACCATCTGGTGTGAATATAGAATATCGTGTTTTAATTGTACCGTAACGGCGACTGCAAACTAAAACAGAACTGCGAAGAAAACCCTCAACTAGGATCTGTTTAAAATTAACTATTACGTCGTGTAGGAAGGGAATAATTCAATTATGGGAGAAAGCGGTAATGAGAAATTAGAACGCTCGAACATACAATATAACGCTTAATTAATGGACTAGTTTCGTCGTAGGGACTAGACAATGTGTATATGCAAATTAAGTCCTTCCGTACAGCGGTTCTTATAACCATTCCTGTCGCCATATTTCTGTGGGAGTAATCGCCTGTTAATTACAACGATATTACACTCGTCTTTTTGTGACCTAATGCCAAAATTATCTGTCAATAAATTCCTTTGCTATTGAAAGGAAGTATGGTTTCAAGACGTGAGCCTATTTTCAAGCCCACTGTTTTCTATTTGTTAAAAGTAAACATTGAACTGTGAAACACATAGCTTAAAAATCTTCATTTAGTTACAAAAAGGAATTGAAAATTGTGAAGTTAGTAATGGTAAAGCCTCCGTTTGACGATGAAAATATATTACACACTAAAACAATAATACTAGTGAATGCAAAAAAATTAACATTATTTTAGTATAGTGTCATACGAGGGCGACCTGAAATGTTTCCGGAATCGATAAGAAAAACACGTTATTGCTCTGGTTTCTATCTAGTCTCCTCGAATGTCACAATACACTGTTTGAAACGATGCTCCATTCTCTTCAAGCCGTCGGGAAAGCACGATGTTTCGAGGTCTGCAAAATAGCCACCCATAGCGGCGATGACCTCCTTATTTGAGGCAAATCTCTTTCCTCCCAGTGATTTTTTCAGGTTTGGGAAAAGGAAAAAGTCGCTGGAGACTAGGTCCGGTGAATATGAATGACGAGAGACTAATTCGTAGCGCAACTCATTCAATTTGGGCACGACGATGCGGGATAAATGAGCTGGTTAATTGTCGTAGTAAGAGAAAAGTACTTTCCTCCGTTGCAAACGAGGCCGTTTCTCCTTCAATACTGCAACGAATCTGCTTGTCCCGTGATCGTCTTTCCCTTCCGCAGAGAGTCTATGAGGATCACACATAGAGAATCCCAAATAAATGGTCGCCATTACCTTTCCGGCCGATGTAAAGTTCTTGGCTTTCCTCGGAGCCGATTCTCCCGGAAAAGTCCATTGCTTTGACTGTTCCTTGGTCTCATCCACGGTTACGAAACGCATGAAGAAAGACTTGGATTGCGTTGGATCCCGGCCAGACACCCCTCCGAAACGATCACCGGATTTTGTTTTTGCTCCGGTGCGAGCAAACGTGGTACCCATCGCGCCGAAAGCTTTCTCATACCTAAAATTTCGTATAGGATATGGCCAACGCGTTCTTCTGAGACGCCGGTTGTCTCTGTTATCTCTTTCAGCTTCAATCGGCGATCGACTGACATGACAACATGAATCTTGTCGATCATTACATCGTTGGTGGCGGTTTTTGGCCATCCGCTGCGTGGTTCGCCACCTGTGCTTGTGCGGTCACATTTGAAGTCGCTCACCCAGAAGCTGATGGACGAAAATGATGGAGTACATCCGCCGTGAAGCTCTAGCAAAATATTTCTAATTTCCGTGACCGTTTTCCCAGCCATCCAGAAGTGTTTTATCGCTGTACGAAATTCGATTTTATTTATTTATTCTTCGTGAGCCATTTTTTGCCGAATACGGAAACATTTCAGGTCGTCCTCAGAAGCTAGGAAGTACCGGAGCATAGATTCCTGCAGTTTGACTTGTACTGTTTGAGTATCTTAATTGCGAAGTATAAACAGGTCTATCAAGAAACACCTTTCTCCATAATTGCCTGGATCGTTTGCCCTGTAATATTTTACAAATGTACCCCGCTATCATATTGAAGCTGCAAAGGGATTAAAAGGTTTTTCCTAATCGTGCAAAGTATGAGAAAAAGTTATATTATCCGAAGTTTACCTTTACGAAACCCTACTGAATATAACTTCTCCGTTCTAACTCTCAAATTCAAAAACTTCGCCCGCACCCGTCCGACAACCCTTCTTATAAATTCAACAATCCATCCGATCCACTCCTAAATGGCAGAACGATGAGAGAGCGAAGATTTTATCTATCTCGTCCGGTCTCCCAAGGCCATCTTCGATGACTGCCCGCACAAAAGGATACCCCCTGCCTGGTAAACGTATCTTTCGCAAACCTTCCGAGTCCTTAAAAAGGGATAACGTACATGGTAGGTGAAAGGATTACCTGACACGGCGCTCGGTGAAAATATCCCGGTCCGTAGCGAGCGGGTCCCCGTAGAGGTTGGGTTCGATCCCGGGTTGGCTTTCCGGACGTCACAATATTGGCCATTCACGTCGGCCTGGCCCTTATTGCCCATCGAGCTTTCTTCGACCGTCTAATGAAGTTCTAAGTATACCGGAAAAAGTGTCGAAGGACGGAGAGGTTAAATTGGCGGAATAATGTACCCTAATAAGGCGCTGCTTTGATCCAGGGATTGGAGCGAGGAATGAGATAGTAAGAAAGTATAAATATTTAAAGATGGAAATATCTGCTTATCAAGAATTGGGCGATCTTTTGGTTGGTCCAATTCAAAGTTGAATATTTTTAAATTAATAACAGTAATCTATTTGCATTTGTAGTATAACCATTATTAGTATTAGCTTCTGCATGTTGTAAGTCCCTCTTCTTTCGACTCGGGATGTTTGGGCCGATGGTCTGTCCACGTCTAATGGTGTCGAGGACCCCTATTGCTGCTTGTCCAGGTATGTACTGCCGTTATTCTTTCATATTATGTTGTATCCAATCATATACTTCATTTTCTTTTTGTAGGGTAAAGTGGGTGAAATGGGCGTATTTGAGTGGTTAACTTAAAAACCTATTCTTATTTTGGAATGGTTTCTTTTTGTAAATGTTGTGGTTTTTGTATCTACTATCGATAATTGATGTCCCGACCGTTCTAATTTTGATATTTAGATTTAAAGTTACTTTTAAGGGTCATATTGGGTTTATCTCTATAATAAAGTACCTTGCTAGGCTTAAAGAGTGGTAGTCTTTTTGTATTGTCACTATATAACAAAGTCTATTGTGTTAACTTAGTCTAGGGATACATAAACCTTATATAAAAAGCGTGGGCCCATCGGGAGGTACCTAATAGGGGAAAATTTGTAGAAATTAACTTATGTTTTATATTTCATCTCAGATCGACATGTTACGAAAGTTGTGAATGTTGTGATATGTTAAAAAAAGGAGTCCGAAATATTTATTATCCGAAGTATTTATGCTGCCTCAAGACAATTTAATACACCAGAGTTCACTGTTCAAACAGAGTAGAACGAAAGACCTCTATAACTCGTGTTGGACGTGGCAGAAGTACTTTTCTTCTTAGTAATATAGAAAAAGTATTGCAATCTTCAGTTCATAATCCACATAGACGTGGAAAAAGTTTAAACATTGTTCAAAAGTACTGCAAAGAAAAGAAAATCACAAATCCATTTTCAAAGAAAGCTGACGCCTTATTCGGAGAAGAACAAAATTTCAAAACTAAAATAATGGAGCCCAAAGATCCGAATAATTTTGTGTAGCCTAGTAAAGATGACATATTTAACACCCATATATCGGGCATTTTAACAACGGTCAATATCCAGATACCTGGGTTTAACTACTGAGGATTACCAAAAAGTGCAAAAGTTATGGACTGCATGGCAAAAATAGTCTTAATAATAAGGAAGTTCTAAGTAACTAGAAAAAAGGTTTAAGTTGGTCTAAATAAGTTCTCATTTTATGTTTACCTTCCAGTTGTGTAAAGAATAAGACTGATTAGTCGGGGCTATTTTACTTTGTAAGGAAAATCTTAAGGTGTCTGCAATTTCAATATCACAGGAGTTGCCTATTTTTAAGAATAAATGTTTAATTTCTCCTTTTCCTTAATAGCAAATAAAATTTTGGTAGCTTAAAAGAAACTCTTTCGTTTTATTATGTACCTCTCATTTGTCCCTATAAAAGTAAATTGCCGGCGCGACGGTTTACAACATGAGGGGGCATTGTCTATCAAATATATTTTGTTTCAATAAATGCCTTTCAAGGAACAATTTTACCCTTAAAATTTCCTGACAATACTCTAGGTTAATTTTTATATTTACATTTTTTTTTAAATATACCAAAATATTAATTTTACTGATCCAATTCCCCCACCTTATTCTACGTCTTATATTTGAGTTGTTTTACAACTTCGGGTTGCTTATTACATATGTCTATTGTTCTTGTTGTAAGCGTTTGTGAGAACTTGTAATGCGCAACTTTTTCTGTTTGTAAATGGAATTTTCTTCTGGTTTTATGGCTGTGTACATTTTTATTCTTTGTTAGTTTTATATCGATTTTAAAAAGGTGCTTTTCAATTTTATAGAGCATCAGTTAGTTTAGTATTGGTAATGGGTCAATGTTTAATTCCTGAATTTTCTTATATAATGTCTGTGTTTGTTTTCGTATGTCTGGCGCGTACAGCATTTTAAAGATTTTGTTTTGTTGCTTTTGTGTTTCACATAGTTGGGCTTGACCTAGAGGTACCTCTCCAGATGCGTTATAACACATGGGCTGAAAAGTCCCGGTCCTAACACATAGATGACGCTAGTTTTATTGTACTCACCTTTCTCTCAGTTAGTACTAACCTTCAAAAGACAGCTGTTAAAATTTCATGATATTCTATTCATTAGTTTGTGAGTTATTGCGCTAAGAGTCACGCTACTTTTGTTATTTTCAAAACAATGGATCAAAAACAATTCCGTGTTTTAATTTTACACTGCTTCTTGATGGGAAAATATACCGTTCAAACGAAGCAATGGCTTGAAAAGTGTTATGGGGACTCCGCTCCATCAGAAACAACAATAAAACGTTGGTTTGCTGACTTCAAACGTGGTCGTGGAGACACCGATGACGCAGAACGCAGTCGACGTCCAAATGAGGCGGTAACACCAGAAAACATAAAAAAAAATCCACAAAATCGTTTTGAATGATCGAAAAGTGAAGTTGCGTGAGTTAGCTGACATCGTAAAGATATCAAAAGAACGTATTGGCTTTATATTGCATGAGCATTTGACTATGAGAAAGCTCTGTTCAAAGTGGGTGCCGCGTTTGCTCACTGTTGACCAAAAACAACAACGTGTTGATGATTCTGAGCAGTATTTGGCCGTGTTTAAACGTAACAAACCGGAATTTTTGCGTCGATATGTGACAATGGATGAAACATGGATCCATCACTTCACTCCGGTATCAAAACGATCGTCATTTGAGTGGACAGCAACTGGTGAACCTCGTCCAAAGCGCCCGAACGCACAACAATCGGCTGGAAAGGTTATGGCCTCGGTATTTTGCGATGTGTGTGGTGTAATATTCATCGACTATTTTGAGAAAGGAAATACCATCAACAGTGAATATTATATAGCGTTATTGGAGCGTTTGAAGGCCGAAATTGCAAAGAAACGACCGCATATGGCAAAGAAAAAAATTTTGTTTCATCAAGACAACGCACCGTGTCACAAGTCAATCAAAACAATGGCAAAACTACATGAATTGAAGTTCGAATTGCTCCCACATCCACCGTATTCGCCAGATTTGGCTCCCAGCGACTACTGGCTGCTCGCAGACCTCAAAAAAATGCTTGCCGGTAAGAAATTTCGCACGAATGAAGAGGTTATCGCTGAAACTGAGGCCTATTTTGAGGCAAAAGATAAATCGTTCTACGAAAGTGGTATTGAAATGTTAGAGCGGCGCTGGAATGGTGATGGAGATTACGTTGATGAATAAAGCTAATTTTGAACCAAAAAAACCGTGTTTTCTTTGTTAGGCCCGGGACTTTTCAGCCTATGTGTTACATGGGTTTCCTTTGTGGGTTTGGTAATGTGTGCCTAATTTTTACTACAGCAGCTATTGTTTGCATTTCACCAACGCGTTGATGTGTGTGTTCTACCTTAGATTGTTTTGTATTCTTAGTCCCAAATAAGTTACTTCGTTTGTTTCCTTTATTGCCTGCGATTCTACTTTTATTTCCATTTTCGGTTTTTTTCTTTTATTTTTTTGAAGATCTGTATTCTTCCTTAGTTTTATGTTGGTTTTATATAGATATTTTTCAATTTTATAGAGTATCAGTAGGTTATTCAGTATTGGTAATTAATGAATGCTCAATTCCTGTGTAGCGAGTACAGCATTCTAAGGATTATGTTTTATTAGTTTTGTATCTTATTTAGATTTGATTTAGAGGTATCTCCTCAAGTGGTTATCAAGTAATCATTGTTAGAGGTGAATAACGCGTTATGTATGGGTTTCCTTAGTGGGCTTGGTAATATATACCTAATTTTTGCTATTGCAGCTGTTGCTTTCATGGTCCGTTTAACCAACGCATTGAAGTGAGTGTTACATCTTAAATTGTTCTGTATTCTTAGCCCCAAAAAGTTATTTCGTTTATTTCCTTTATTGTTTGCGATTCCACTTTTATCTCCATTTTCGGTTTTCTTTCCTTCTTGTGGAGATCATGTGTCGTTCGGTTTTGCTTTCATTGATGGTTAGTTAGCTATTATAACACCATTCTTGAATTTTTTTATATCATGGTCCATGTGTGATTGAATTTCTATTTCATTTTTATCGTGGTATACCGTACTAATCTCGTCAGCGTATACATATAGTTTTTCTGTTAGGTTTAATTCTATGAGGTCGTTTGTGTATATGATGTAGAAGATTGGGTATAGATTTCCTCCTTGTGGTAAGCCGTATTCTGCATACAGTGGATCGCTTTCCTTTCTGTTTACCTTTGTGATTTGTTGTATATCGTTTTAGTAGAATTTAGTAGGTTTAGTCAGCTTCCTTTCACGTCTATAGCTTCTAGTTTTTCAATTAGTTTCGTTTTGGTTATTGTCCCCAATGCTTTCCCATATCTATGAATATGATTATTACTATATTTGCTGCGCTGTAGATGTTGTTCCAGAATTCTTTTGCAATGCATATTGTTGTTGGTATATTATATTGTTCTTTAATAGATTGTCTGACAATCTTTCTTGGAGAATTTAATGATGGGAACAACGAGATAGGCCTGTAATTTTGCGGTTCTTCTCCTTTGTTTTTTGTTTATGATGATCGGAACAATGATTGTTTGCTTTATGTAGTCTGGGTATTTACCTGCTTTCAGAGTAGCGTTTATTAGTTTTACTAATACAGGTGCTAATAGATCCTTGTCTTTTATTAGATCATTTGTTACTTCATCAAATCTGTGCGCTTTGCCGCATTGTAATTAGTTAGTAATTTTATCTACTTCTGCAACACTTGCGTTCTGGGATTTAGTTAATGTTACATTTCTGGTTGTGGTTTTTGTTTTTGGAGGTGCGTTCATGTTTTTTATTTGTTACTTCGCCAACTGTTTGCCTATAGGCGCAAAGTATTTGTTATTTTCGTTTGCTGCTTCTTTGGTGGTTCTAGTTTTGGTTCCGTCCTTCCTTGTGATAACTTCCTTTTGTGATGCTTCTTCTTTTTTTCTGTTTACTTGTGTGTTTATTAATGTCTAGGTTTTTTTATTTGGATCGGATTAACATTTCTCTAGTTGTGGTTGATAATATCCCTTTTTGTTCCATTGATGAGCTCTGATGTGTATTTCTTTTGTTTGTAATAAGCATTCTTAAATATATCGTTTTGTGTTTCTTCTGCATTCTGTGTCTTTTCCAAATCGCCTTTAATAATTTCAATCTGTTCGTATCGAAAATTATTTTTCTTTTGATTTCTTTTTACTATGATCGCATTGTGATTTAATAGGTCGTTTGGAATTATATTCATCTTTTTGATTTTCCCTGCTGCATTAGTTGCTCTCTGATCCAGTATTGTGTGGTTATCAGATATTCCTTTCCTAATATAGTCACCTTTCGATCTTATACATCTTGTAATATCATTTGTTACGTTGTTCTTTTCTACAATGTTTATGTTCAAATCACCCAATACGGTGTGCACTTTCTGTTGATTATGTTGTTTTCGGGTGTACTTCTGAGATCTTGGAAGTGTAGTACTTGAGGTGTTTGTAGATTAAAGTAGGTGCTACCGAGCTTTTCTTAACTTGTATTGTAATTATTTCAATCATCTTGATGGTTTTCTTCATTAGCATCTTATATTCCAAATCTTTTCTAGTGTATATGACCACGCCACCCCTTCTCGTTTCTCTAGAGTGGAGTTTAGTGTTGACAGGCAGGTTTCTGTCAAACATATAATTTCGGGTAAGTTTTGTATTTTGGTCAAGATGTTAATTTCCTCTTCTTTTCATTCGTTTTGTAGGTGTATGTGATACATTGTATTTCAAGTGTCTATGTTGTGAATAAGTAGTTTGCCATTGTGGTGAGGTGTTCATTTATAAATATTTAGTTATTTTTCTCTTTTAGATGACATCCTTCCGTTTTTTAAGCTTCCCATGCATTTTCTGATCTTAAGTATCTCTATCTTTAACTCTTTCGTATCCAATTCTACTATAATTGGGCTTTTCTCTGGTAGCGTTTATGGTATGATCTATTTTGATATTCAGTTGTGTTTTCCTCCTTATCGAGTTGTCTTTTAATACTGTAATAAAGTCCAACTACTGCAACCGTTTGGCATACATCTTAAGATAAAATCTGGACATGTTCTAGGTCTCCAAAATATCAAAGCTGCCGACGCTTGTGTACCTATATCATTGTAGCACTGTGTGTCTGCAATCCTTATGGTGAAGAGGATACATATATCTGATATTCGGAATAAGTGCATCGTATGTTAATACACAATCTCCTTGCGTTGAGGTCAATCCTTTCATTTGCACCCATCCAATATGGATAATGTTGAAAAACATCTCCTCATCGGATTTAGGCCAGATCCAGACTTATTATTACTTACCAGCCCATCGTTTTTTCTTCCGCCGCACGTCACCTAATCCAGACAAATTAGTCCTTCGCCCGACCACTACGGGACTCTTTCCGCGAGAAACACACTCGAAATCTCGCCGAAGCATAAAACCTCAATCTCGCCAAGTACCTAGCAGTTAATAATCCTCGGCTTTTTTCTTGCCGGGGACAGCTTTATTTCTTCGGCGGCATCGTTGCGAGAATATATGAATCCTCCGTCGTCAAAAGGATGGATTTTAGGCGTTCGGTGGAAAAAAAAGACGCCATACCGCATCTGACTGCGAAAAGAAAGTCCGCAAAGAAGAAAGGAAAGGAATGGGGGCGCATACAGAGCAGAAGACGCATCGGGATTATAAATAAGAGTATTATTCTCGCGGGGATACGCTATCATCGCCGAGATAATGACAGTTGAGGGAGGGCAATAAAAGGAGCCGCTTCGAATAGTCGTCGACAGATGTCGCGGGCAACGTAGTGACGCGGCAATTTATGTAATTTCGGCGCGAGATAGAATGCGATGGAGGTGAGTTATGGGGTATTTCGGTAGCGGAATTTCAATTTTATGCGATGATGCGTAAAGAAAAAGTGTTATATGGAATTTTTGCTTCATTTAAGCGGAAAAGGAAAACATGTACTTGGAATCTTGAATGGTAAATTGGACGAAATTGTTTAATTACATTTCATGGAAGTTCAGACATGAGATTGAATTTAAAAAGATGTATTTTATCTGCTTGCAGTGTCGGACTATCATTCTCTTATTAATGTCTTCCATGGTTTCTGGTTCTAAGCCAGTTGTTTGGCTTCGATTCATCCCATACTTCTTTTTTCTAATGTTTTATACATTTGTTCTTTCCAGGTGCTTCCAGGGTCTACCTATTCTGTTTTTGCCCTCTGTTTTAGTTTCAAATACCCTCTTTGTTATTCGATCATCTTCCATTCTGTGTATGTCCAAGCCATTCCAGTTGTCTCTCCTCTATGATTATTTCCATTGGTCTAATATTTAGGCTATTAGTGAGTGTCGTGTTCCTGATTTTGTCTCTTCTTGTTATTCCTTCTATTCTTCTTAGGAATCTCATTTCCATGGCCGTAACTTTGTCTTTAATTCTATTCGTGGTTGTCCATGATTCACTGCCATATGTTACTGTTGGTCTGACCACTCTTTTATACACCTCTGTCTTTGTTTGTTTTGGTATTTCTTTTTATCTAGAAATGTATTTCTTAACGTATTATATATTTTTAGCGGATTTCCCAATTCTCTCATTTATTTCTTTCTCTATTCTCCCATTGTTTTCAATGGTTGTTCGTAAGTAATTGTAACTTTTAACTTGTTACAAGGTTTTTTCCCTAGATCTTATGTTTTCTTTTTTCTTCTGCTGCTACTATCATTGTGTTTGTTTTCATGTTTATCCTTGTTAGTTCTCCTTGTTTTGCTGTAATATCAGTCAGAAGACTCTGCTATCACTACCATATCATCTGCAAGCATTAGTTCCTGTACATTAATTGCATTCATTTTCCAGTTTTCTACTTTCATATTTATTCCTTTTTGTTTAGCCTTTTTAATAGCCTCATCTACTAATATAGAGAATAACAATGGGTTTAATACGCATCCTTGTTTTAATCCGATTTGTGACTCGAATTCAGCTGATTTTGCGTTGGAAATTCTGACTTTATTCCTGATATTTTTATACAATGGCTTAATCATCGGTATCATTCCTTTCTCTAGCCCATTCCTTTCTAGGCTCTGTCATACATCTTCTCCTCTTACCCTATCAAAAGCTTTTTAAGATTTATAAAACATATATGTGTTTCCTCTCCTTTCCTTACTAGTTTTGCTCTTAATTGTCTGACTACAAATATTAGGTCTTGGGTGCTTTTTCCTTTTCTAAATCCTTCTATGATAGTATACAATTTGAGGATTATCTGTACAAAACTTTAGGGTTATCTGTTGTTGTAGACTTCTGTGGTCATTGTTTTCTTTTAAATAATTTAGGTTTTCGGTTTGAAACCGCATCGTAGTTGCATTAATCTGCTGATCTTTCGCTCTCAGTTGCTTGTGACTTTACATTAAATGGTAAATATACACAGTAAAACTTTAAAGTGACTTTCATCGCAGACGTATATTTAACATTTGAAAGTGCTCACCAAGATGAAAAGTAATCGTAAACATTATCTACCACCGGAATTTTACTCTTCACAATCTAAATGTATCTATAGATGTGAAAAATACTGTCGTAGGTATTTTTACAGTTCATGAAATCTTTTTATGCGTTTTGGAGGCTTTAAAAATACTGTCTTTGTAAGAACTGTTAAAGCATTTACTCGTGGATAATATTTAGGGATTAATTGCGCCACAAGGATTAAAGCATGGATTTTACATATGACATGTAACAGATTGCCACTTTCTCAGAGGTCGACCTAAGGAAAAAATGTTAGTGGCACCGTCACTCACAAACATTAAAAGTTGGGTTGTCGAAACTTGAAATTTCATTCACGACAGAATGTTTTTGCCGATCGGTTGTTTCGTGCACACATAATCGCAATTTTTTACCTTTTAATGCTGCTTTAATTCTCTCTTCACGAACAGAAGGTATAAAATTTCTTAATAATGACCGACGTGGTAATTTATAATTTGAACACTTGCTCCAGAAGGAGCCAAGTGCTTGTTGGTCTAGTAAAGTGATGTATCGCTTGCCACAGATTGTAGAACAGTGTCTTATACTTCTTAGGTGGCGTTCACACTTTCACCTGCTGATACACGTCAAATAGTTGTCGCACTTTAAACATTTAATTCTCTCGCCTTTGTATTCTAAATCCGGCATACTCACTATTACGTTTTCTAGTTTATCCGAAATACGCCGTTTCCAAAACATCCCTAAATGCGGCATTTTCTAAGTATGTGTGTACTGACAAGCACTCACAACAACCAGTCGAATAATAAGGAACAAGCGTGCTTTGATACGGGTACTCGATTCTCCGTATCGCGGGCTTCACCCATCCACGTTCTTCTTCTCACGGCACTGAAACCTGCTCTTCTTTGCCGTGACTACTAGTTAATCACAGCAGCATAGTTATCATCATATTTAAGGATAAATTTCCCCAAGAATGTTTTGCAGTCCCGGTCTAGATACAATGCGGTGTTCGTTTGTAGAGGGATTGCAATCTATAGGTGAGGATTGGAAGTCTCGGTAATACAAAACATTCATTCTATGTCACTCTAAATGAAAGAGGTAATTCAAAATATGTTGTCATAACAGCATACTCCGATTACCACATGTATTAAAGATGAGGCTTTGGCAGTATTTATTGATTTTAATTTGTCTAAAAATCAGTACCAATATCTGAATATGAATACATTCAAATAGCTCAGAGAAGCTACTGGTGAATATTATCCAGATGCAAGAAATGTAGAAGTAAGCGGCATAGTCGTGACATTTTCTAGGTATGTGTGTACTGACAAGCACTCACAACAACCAGTTGAATAATACTGAAGAAGCGTACTTTGATACGGGTACTCGATTCTCAGTGCCGCGCGCTTCACCTATCCACGTTGTTCTCCTCACGTCACTAGAACTTGCCCCTCTTTGGTGAGACTAAATATTAAATTTGAGTAGAATTGACCCAGTGAAATTTTATTGTTTTAAACTGTTGTAAGTATTTTCTCTAAAAAGTATACTAAATTCTTTCAATGTTGTTTTTAGTCTAATTTGTTTCTCTTTGTACTTTAGTGATTTGAGTTTAATGCGTAAGCTATTGAGGATTTTGAAAAACAAATGCAGTATTCAATAATTTATGTAAAACTGCAGTAATGTCGTTGAATATATGAAAACTTTAAATGAATTACTGCAAGGAACGAGAACGTGCGAGACTGTGGTAATATAAAGGCATTTCTTTTATGTGAAATTGAATAGAACAATTGCATCCCACCCCATCGTCATTTCCTTATACAACTTATAAACAGCATAGTTTCCAGAATGTAATACCTCGGGAATATAAACGGTAAGCAACGTCACAACGACAAAACCTCCTCGGGCAATAATATATACCTGTGTACGCCCATTACAACGTTGCTGCAAGCATATCAAATTCCGAACCGTACCCGCGGACTGTGGTCGGTTTATTCAAGACCAACATTACTGTGATTAATGTAACGTAGAGAGGAGAGAATTAACATCAACCGTGATTGTGCAAAGCTAAAACCGAGGCGAACTACTCTATTGCTACCAACTCATAATTTCCTGACGTATTGCTCACATTTCGTCATCAACTGGTCCTTAGAGACAGCTTATCTTGCGCGACAACATTAAGTATTTAACGGATAGTTGAAGTGTGTCATATTTCTTGGTTTTACGTTATTTGGTGCTGTACGAACATTTATTAGGGTAGTATTCATTACAGTGTGACGGAACATTTGCAAGATACGCCTACGGCAGTTAATTTACATGGTAATGTATTTGAATAGAACTATGCAAATATCTTTTTAATCTAGCTGGAAATTTTGTTGTTAAAGAATTGTTTGCAATGAAAAAATGAACGCATGCATTTTATTTTCTATTATTTTCATACTTCAGATGAAGGTACCGTCACGTGTCCTAAAGGACCTTACGATAAGGTACAATATTTGCATTTGTATATAAATGCTGAAAAAGTTTTGTTCTGTCTTCCTTCAAGAATTAGATCAAGAAAACTGAAAATCTGTGAATTTTTAAATGGGTATTTCACATTCTCAGAGTAAATTTCAATCCAAACAAAAACTTCCAAATTTCATTAATATCTGAATTTGACACACGGAACCTGTCCTTGTCAGTAGACTACCATTAAATGACAAATGACGATTGCAAGGACTGTGTGGATGTACAATTCACAGGTATAGCAGTAAACTCCACTCACACAAATTAATTAATTATGCGGAACGCAGCGTTTCGAGAGCACGTGGGCTCCCATTGACAACAGTGTTACCGACTAAAAGTAAAAACTGTATCACACATGCAAATTATTTTCTACGCAAGCTCTAAAATTTCTGAACCATATGACTATTTACAATCTACTAGGTGGCCTCATGCCTTTTACGGGAAAGGATGGACCGAAAGCGAACCGTATCTTTAACAGGGCCTATAGTAATAAATCCATCAAACTCGAGTGTGCAATTGGGGGTGGTTCTCTGCTCAATAAGTTTCCGTTCTTTCTCGTATATACCGTTTCGTACGCGTCTAATTCTCTATACGAGTTCACGTTTTTAAGTAGTGTCAGATTTTTTAAATCAATCTTATGTCCGGATTTTACCATATGCTCTGCTACGCTTGATTGTTCAGGTTTGTCGAAACGATAGTGTCTAATATGTTCTTTGAACCTCGTTTCGATACTCCGTTTGGTTTGTCCAATATAAACTTTCTCACAATCATTGCATGGGATTTGGTATATTCCAGACCTTTTTATCATCTCCGGTTTATCTTTGGGATTCCCTAAAAGATTCTTTAAGTTGTTTTTTTTTACACAAAAGACACGTTCATATTTAATTGTCGGAAAATTTTACTTAACCCTTTTACTGTTGGGTGAAAAGGAAGAGTTATAAATTTCTTATTACCGGTGTTTGTTGATGTCAAAGTCGTGGAATTCAACGACTGAAGAAGACTACCATTAATTTGTTAATAATAACATATTATAACTGAACCATTTGAAATGTTCAAAGCAAGAACTACACGACATTCTATTTAAGTTGATAACCAAAAGCATAGGTAATATAAGTTTCGAAATGGACACTGACATTGCACCAGAATTCTTGAATATCCATCGCCCTTACGCGTCAGAATACTTTGATGAAATTAAGCTGACCACACTCGGAGACCAGTTACACAGGAGTTTATTGAGGAAGAAGTATCGTTGTGTTTATGTGAAATTACAATAATTATTACTATAAACTACAAAGAAATTGTTGTTTCTTAGAAAAATTAAAAGAAAAACCGTTTGCCACTATCTACTATGCAAAGCAAATCACCTCGAAGCTTTATAGATGGGAGAAAGTATTAAAACAAGGAGGAACTTGGGGGAAAAGTTGTGAATATGTGACTCAGTATTTAATAAATGTGCCAAGGCTATGTAATTGAGAATTATCCTTCACGATAAGGATATAAATGGGTATGCAGTCGAAACCTCCGATGCGGCTTAGCTTGTCGATTCTAGTTGATTTTAAGGCATCAAAAAAGTGGGTACTACACTTCAAGAGGACATATAGAATAGTTTTCACATTAGAAAAATCATAAGGGGGCCATACTTTTTTTGTAATGGTCCCATTACAAAAAAAGTTACAGAATATCGCACACAACTTCGTAAATGACGTAAAACCACATATAGAGAGTCCATGGCAAGGGAGGTATATGTAATGCAGATGAAAGTGGTTTCAACTTCTCTTTGAACGCGTCATATGCTTGTTAAGTTAGTAAACCCGACATTGTAATCAGTTTCAGAATTTGAATTAGAGGAAAGTAATACTTGCAATGTAAGTATGCCTCAGTCCGCTTTCAAATTGTAGAACACCTGGATCTATGTAACAACAATGTTGCTGTTTTAAAACAGAAAAGAAGTTCTTCGGTAGTACCTTTGAAAATGCTAACCGCAGTTGTTCGTGAAACGTCAGGGACAGAAAACCTAGTGACACGGAGGAAGTTCTTCTTTTAAACTAATTTCATCACATAATAATGATAATTTTTCACTACTGCACCCTATTGGAACGACCTTCTATAGATCTAGACAGCACATTGTTTACCATATAATCGGCTGCCAACAACTGAAGGGTGGTACCTACCTATATATTAATGTAGAACATTAAAATCAACAAGATGAACCAGAATATTTTCATGAACGATAATTTTGTTCCCAAATCGTTTCTTTCCATTTTTTCAAATTGTTCCTTTTGTTTGCACTAATTGTAATCGCTTGTAATGTTCATCTTAGTTTTAACAATAGCGTTTATGTTTGGCAATCATCTTAATTTTAAAATATAACTGCGGTATACTTTCTAAGTAGGCTAAAAGAATAACGTTTGCTGCATGCTTGATAACGTGATTATAAATATTTGTGTATACGTCTACTGTTAGCATAAAGATACGGGCGAGCCTCGAACATACGACCCTATCGTTATCAACGTTAGGTACAGGCTCTTGTACCACTTGCCCATCAGCGTTTGCTCACACTGGAACAAAAACTAAATCGGGTGACCGTTTCGGAGGAGTGTCTGGCCAGGATCCAACCCAATTCAAGGGATTTCTTCATGCCTTTCGTAACCGTAGATGAGACTTGGATCCACCACTACATACCGTAGACCAAGCAACAGTCGAAGCAGTGGACTTTTCTGGGCGGATCTGCTCCGAAGAAAGCAAAGACTGTTCCATCGGTCGAAAAGATCATGGTGACCATTGTTTGGGATTCCTAAGGTGTGATCCTCATTTACTATCTGCAGAAGGAAAGGGCGATCACCAGGCAATACTACAGCGATTTATTGACCCGATTCGTTTGTAGCGGAAAAAAGTCCTTCCTCACCACGACAATGCACTCACTTATTCATCCCGCATCGTCGTGTCCAAATTGAATGAGTTGCGCTACGAATTAAACTCTAACCCTTCATATTTACCGGACCTAGTCCCCAGCAACTTTTTTCCATTCCCAAACCTGAAAAAAGTCACTGGGAGAAAAGAAATTTGCCTCAAATTAAGAGGTCATCGCCGCTACAGATTGCCATTTTGCAGACCTCGGGACATCCTACTTTTCCGACGGCTTGAAGAGATTGGAGCACCTTTTTAAAGTGTATTAATCTTCGAGGAGACTACAGCGAAAAATAAAAATAAGAAACCACACCAATATCGCGTTTTTCTTGTCGATTCCGGAAACAATTCAGGTCGCTCTCGTAACATAAAAAAAATTAAAGAAAAATTGTGCCTTAATTACTACAAACGTCAAGCCATGCAATTAACTAACCACAAATAAAATTCACTCGAAAACTCTATCGTATTCTCTAAGAAAGTGTCAAGTAAACACAGTTTTTCAATTCAACGTGATAGACTCGAGAAGATGACAGAAAAATGCGAAAGATATTTAGCCTCGTTCCGCGAATATGGAACCCCCATCCTGTCAATGCTTTTTAGTTAAGAAAGAAAGGGCGGAACGAAAAAGGGGAGAACGATTTTATAACAGCTACGGGAAAAAGTTGTCATCTCGCTTGACGTTTCATTTGTCAACGACATAATTCGTATCTCATCGGAGAATGGGCCGCTGTATTGCTCCTTGCTCAATTTATAATGTACACGTAGCCCCGCAAGGTATATCAATCCGACTCGCGCGGCATTCTTTTGTAAATTATTATCAAAAACGGCGGAGCTTTAATACAGAAACGATGAAGAGAAGGTAACATTCAATATAGCTTGCGATTGTCGTGGAGAATAATGTATTTTCGAAATGCTGGCGAAAATATTAAGTTAAAATTTGAGTACCGTATCCGACTATGATTCTATATTTACGTTAAATTTTTTTTTTCTTGAGAATTTTGCTAGAAGGAGAGTAATTATTGTTGTGAATCTGAGGAAGAACTCTTTCATCTTCTTAAACATAACCAATAAGAAATTTGGCGTCAGAAGGTAAAATTCACTTTGGAGATTATTTAACCTAAAAAAATGAAATGGAACAGAGATGAACCACTCATGTTGAAAATGTATTAACAGAAAAAGATGTAGTTGTCTTTCTCTGACATTAATAAAATGACAAAATCTGAGGATCTATCTTATTCTTTAAATTAATGCTCAGTTATTAATAAAATAATTTAATTTTTAGTCACTACCTACCATCATTTTATTAAAATATCTAAATGAAATGTACATTTTAATTTCCTTGTAAGGAGATTGAGAAGTTGGTAAAGGATAATGATTTAAATGATGCATTTTATAAAGCGCTCTGTGATTTTTCGAAATAATTGTACCTCGTCGGGCCCCTCTGACAAAACTTCTTCCGTAATTGGTTGTTAAGGTAAAAATTATTTTTTCTACTTGAAATTTTATGGCTGGTTTAGGAAGCTTCCTTTTTAGGTGAAAATTATTGCGTCAAACGTATTCACGCTCCATAAAGAACTTACATTGTTTTTCGGTGAAACTTGAAAGTTCAGCAACAATGTTTAAAGCATGCAACAAACAATCCACCTCGCAAAGCAATATTGATGAATTTGCTGAAGCTACCACTAACTCGAAAGGACAATTGCAACGAAACACCTTTGCAAATGACTGACAGATATGTAATGGTACAAGTTTGTCAACAATACCATAGATGACGTAGTAATAATAAGATTTCAACCGCATCTACGAATCTTTCGAGCATATCTGGCGCAACATCTGGCAGAATGTAAATCGGCGCGACAAAAGTTCGAGAGAATTAACACATTTGGAAAGGAGAATATCGGTCAAGAGTACTAAAACTTAGACACGCCGAGGAGCCAGTCATTATCTGGACAAAACTCACACGGAACTAATAGCCCGAGAAAATATATTTTTATCATACTTCCGCGAAAATACATACACTAGGGTGACAGAATAAAATAGACACCAGGTAAAGCGGTATAAATACGTAAATAGCTAAATTCTAAGAACGAATTAAGAATTTTCTCGCGTCATTAGGGTAGGGGTAGATGTATCGGAAGGAATTCCTCATACTTTAGTATCGTTACAACTATGCCTCGCTTACAAGGTTCGAGTGATATTAGTGACTTCACCCGGGGTCGCATCGTTGGCCAGAGTGAACGCGGCGCTTCGCAACGTGAAATAAGTAAATTTTTAAATATTCCGTTGTCCACAGTTAACCGTGTGATTACACAATTTAAACGCAAGGAAAAAAACAACAGTGGTGTCGAGACCAGCTCGTGCCGGACCTTCTGAAAGAAGTAAAAGGGTGCTTGTGCGCGAAGTGTTAAGAGAACCGCGAAAAAGTACAGCTGAGCTTGCGGCAACTTCACAGAAAAGTCAGCGCACCGTTCTGCGATACCTCCACAGTGTGGGAATGTATAAAAGGGTGGCAAAGAAATAACCTCTCCTTACGGCGTTTCAAAAACGGCGCCGAATGGCTTGGGCAATCGAAATGCGAACGAAGCCCGAGGAGCTTTGGCGGTCTGTCATTTTTTCAGACGAAAGCAGATACTGCCAATTCAGTGATAGTGGTCGTACGTGGATATGGAGACGTTCGTCACAGCAACTGGATGACAAATTTTTGCACCAGACGGTGAAATACGGCGGTGTGAACATCATGGTGTGGGGCACGATATGGTATGATGGAAGACCGCAATTAGTAACCTGCGACAGAAATATAAATTCGGCAAAATATATCCAAATATTAATAGAAGGACTACTACCGATATTCGACAACGCCATTTTATCTAAAGAAGACGCCACTTTTAAGGAGGATGGAGCACCCTGCCACCAAGCAAGAACAACAACCACATTTAAAGAGGAACAGGGGATTTGGATTTTACCATGGCCAGGCCAATCACCAGACATGAATCCAATAGAGAATGTTTGGCACATAATCCAGACAAATATGGCGAAACGACCCCGAAAACCCAGCAAAAAGGAAGAACTCGTGGCATCTGTTACAGAAGAGTGGTTAAATATTCCAGAAGACACCATTAATCATTTAATAGATTCTATGCCACGACGACTCGCAGCACTTCACGCAAGTAAAGGTGGATTGACAAAATATTAGACTAATTTAAAAATTTTAAAATATTCTGTATATATAACGAGAATAGAATCTTTTTTTTTAATTAGTAGGTGTCTGTTTTATTCTGTCACCCTAGGGTATATACCTACATTGATTTGAATACAATGACTTTTGTTTTAACGCCTCGTATTTTATAAAAATTCAAATTGCTCTTTCCTTTCTGTTGTAGATATAGGGACATCTTCACATTGTAGCCATACGTATGATTAATTTATACTAAACGTACACAATTCACAATTCTAAATAATTTCGTCGTCAATACAGTTTCCGCATTACAAATAAAATCATTTCTTAGCAATATGCATGATTATTTAATAGACGCTTTCTTAATTAAAGTAATCTCATTGATACAATACTGATTCCAATAAAATAATCATTTCGCATTTGAATTACCGATGACTTAAATTAAAACTGCTATTCTTTTATACTGCTACCGGTAACGTTTCTTTATATTACAATAGTACATTCATTGTCATTATATACTTCCAATAAATATGGATGTGTACGTGGTCCGATATTTCGTGCCAGCACTGTACATTTAAATATTATAGTACATAAAGCTACCACCATGCTAGAGTGCGCAGCGGAATGCGTGGGTTGTTGCTTTCGGACAAAAGATCAAAAGCGCCGACAAGGAGTGATACTACTGTATAGGGTATTGAGACCATGCGTCATTAACTCAATGATATACAAAGATCAAGTGTATTAACATATACGTTTTATTTTTAGTGTTATGGAAAAGATCTATCGAAAAGGCACTTCGCAAACAGTTAGAATCGTTAATTTGACATTAATCTTTGCACGCTGTTCTATCGCTGATCTATAATTACGGAACAGTATCCGTATATATCCATTACTAACATCAAACACGATTTGCACCAACAAATGTTAGTATTTCAGATTAAAGCGATATTGTACTTCTGATATATTACCCGATATAATAGCCCGAACAGTTGCCAAGATAATATTAGCTCCGTTGAATCGCATTTAATTGCTGGAAACGTGAATTAACAATGGTAAGCAGCTAGGAAGTTAAACAAACAGCAACATATTCGATATAGGTAAACGCGAAGGAGTACTGCAAAATTGCAATCTAGACCCACTGTTGTTTATAATTACACGTGTCTTACTCTATTAAACTAGCTAAATGGCGAAATATCAATAGGGATCGATATATTAAGGAAGGCAAAGATGTCGTTAGCGAAATTACTGCGGTGAGCTTATTTCTTCCAGGTTGGAACTCGGGAGAGGTATTATGGTGGTGACGCTTCAGCAAATTGCTGCTGATTAAGGGACGTTGGGGGTCGAAAATAAATTACTTTCGCCTGTATAACAACTGAATCGATTTAAGGGTCATTAGTGGGCAGGCTTAGTTTACGTTCTATACTCCATTCTTATGAAGTGATAATGCGGAGCGATTTAGTAGTGAATTGGGAACAATCTATTAATAATAACATGTAATCTTCAACGTTCTATATGTTATCTATTAACCGCCAACAATTTATACTGAGAATGTTTGCACTTAAATGTTCAGAATGCATTACATTTTCAACTTGAACATTATTTATTTATTATATTATCAACGCTAGACTTTATGTAATTATAAGATATTATATTTGATTTACAGACTACTCCCGTTGATAGATTAAATGAATCATCTTTGTGTTGCGTGGACAATAATAGGATATAATTAATCTTCTTTGCTTTAGAAGAAGCGGGGCCACATTTATTGGGAAACGCAAATTGGCAGTAAGAATTGGAGGAATTTCTTTTTTACGGCAATTATTTTTACACATTCTCGGTTCTGGCAAGTGATTATAATCGTTACAATCTCAATTGGTCTATTGTCTAAGAGATATGGACCTTTCTGTTGTTGCTCAACAAGCACTTTCACATTTGAACAATATAAGGTTTGGGAGTCTGTACAAACTTATGTTTTAATCCTGTAGTTCGAAATAGAAGTAAGTTTATTTCAAAAAAGTTAATAGACAGTAAAAGCATTGCAGAAACAATTTTTTCAACTTAACAAAATAATTAAGTTTGACTGACATTTAACTACTACGATATTGAGATAACTAGTGGCGTTAGGCACAATTGAGAAATTACTTCAGCATTCTATTTTAAGAGTCAACCATAGGCTTCCATATCTGTTGGATTTCTTAGGCATATAGGCGCTAAAATTATAGGGCATCCGAAGGCAGGTAGCATTTCGTCAATATAGCATTGCCACATATAACTCGTGGAACTCGCACGGTCTATTGGTGGGATACCACCAACCTTTACTGAATAACGAATGAGGAAGGATAAATAGAAGATCGGATAGCATCATCTTTATTGTCGCAAGAAGGTCTTTTATGGTGCTAGTAAAAGTATTTTCACGGAATCACAAGCTAACCTCATCGTTGCAGAAAATTGCGCTTCGAATGCCCAAAAATTTGTTGAATATATTGTTCAAAAATCTGACGTTCCATTTTCTCATTTTATTGGAGAGGGTTTTATTTTAATGCATAACCATGCTGGGCCACACAGTACTCGTGTTGGGTCTCAACACAGTGATATCAATATTCGAAGAATGGATTGGCCAACATGTTGTTGGGATCTTGGTCTGGTTCAATATATTTGGGGTTCACTCCAGAATCGTAGCTATGGCCGTCCAATAATGCCAACATATACGCTCCAAGAGTTATGACTGACCCTTCAGAGAGAATACTGAAGCAATTTCTCAAATATACCTAACGTTATTGATTATATCAATACCGTGGCAATTAAATGACGTCAGTCGTGCTTAAGAAGGTCATATACCTTATCTGAAGAACAATAAAAAGATCGACTCCTTTATTATTTTCTCAAATTGAGGAGAAAAATTGTTTTCGTGGTGTTGTTGTTGTCTGGTATCTTTTTTAAATAATTTTATTTCTGTTTTCTCATGTTCTTGTTTATTTTGCATTTATTTATGTCATATCACTAGCGAAGAATTTTTTCACGGAAGGAATACCTTATAGTTATTGCGTCTATGTGTAGATGTATTACACTGATTAAAGTTAATTAGCGTTAATTAACTAATTAATCAGTGTAATACATCTATATATAGACGTAAAATATAATAAATAAATTAAATTAAATTTTTGCACTTTGCATATAATCCGGTCTCTAGTTATTAGTATAAAGTTATGCCCAAGATATTGTAAGAAAATATAGTTGCTACAATTGCACTCAAGAGTGTGACCCGGTTCTCGAATACATTTACAGAAACAACTATTGAGGTATGGCCACATGAGGAGAATGGATCAGAATAAACAGGCCACTACAAAAGGTTTGGAAATGGAAGCCTGCCAATAGAAGGAAAAAAAGGAATACCAAGAAGGAGTTGGGAAAAAGGTATTAAGGAAGCCATGCAGAAGAGAGGACTGGAGGAAGATAGTTTTAGAGATAGAGCCTCTTGGAGATTGGGGTGCGGTAGATGCCAAAATTAGCTATTTACAAATCACCATAGATGAAACAATACCTAATGTAAGAAAAAAGCAATGTGAGAAGAGAAAAAACGTTAACACGCGGACATAGTTCAGTGTAGCCGACGTCATCAGCTCGGCTGCGAGCATCTTTCTCTGTGCTGTTAGCAGAAGTTAACACCAAGAATGCTCACTTAGACTTGTTTGTTAATACGGCGGTATTAAATAAAATAATAAAAATAAATGCAAAATATGCGTTTTTCCATTTTCTTTAATCTAGTTGCAACCTTATGTTTCTTCTAGTTCTTCCTTGATCATCGCTACAAGCAGAGTGATCGCTACGAATCTTTGCTCTCCTGACTTTAACACTACTTCTGTTTGCCTTTTCTACCGGCACATAATCAATTATCGGTTTTTCCGCTTTATTCCTCAGTGAAAATTTTAGAAATACGGTAAAAACTGGACATGTTCTTGAGGAGAACAGAGGTATCAGAAATCCCATTACGGTATATTTAAATTTTCTTTGACAATGTTTAGCGATGATCAGTTTAATAGGCATAGAATCAGTTACGGCAAAATAGTAACTTATATGTCAGAAAAGTCCTTTACAGTATACTATTTTCCCCCTACTACTACGCGAAAGTCAAATTGCAACAGGAGCACTTTGATAAAATGAACCGCGGCAAACGTACGACCCACTTTCTTACGTCGTCGCCCTTCCCTTGAAGTTATTTCCTTTCCATTGCATCCTTATACCCTTTCGCAATGCACACATGAATATATTCCATCGTCGTCTTTTATACGGCTACTACTACCGAGAGGTAAATAGAAATAAATAGCCCTTCTTCTTCGCCTTCTTCTCTTCCTCTCGCCCCGCTACAGTTGGCATCGTGAGCTCCTCGCTCTGACGAATTTTCCGCGCGACTTCATCGTCAATTGCGACGACTACTTTCGTTCCTTCTCCTCGCAAGAAAATCGAAACGAGTAACGGCAACCGTCTCTCCTAGTTTCAATAAGCAAGGCAAATACAATTTAGCAGAGTGTTGTAGCAGCTCACGGTATAACGCGGGATCTAGTATACACATACGACGGACCCCCACCGAAGGAGGAAATGCGATGGGGAAGATGGAGAGCGCGCGATAAATCGAAAGACGCCTCGAGGAAAGGCGCTAAAAGAACATTGATTTTCTAATAAAGCACTTAGCGCCAAACGGTCTTTAGCAATTTATCGGGAGGAACGGCTGCTTTCTCGGCTGTTCTTTTAGCTGCCGTTGCTTTAAGTCGGAGGGTCTATTGCTACGTTTATTGATATTTGCTCCTGTGGTTGTAACTGATGGCTATCGTTCGTATACGATGGAGGTGAAAGAGTTTTTGCCGCTCTTGACAAAATCAGTAAGATCACGTGAAATTTATTCAAGTGAATTGAGGAAAAAGGAATCACCGATCGAAAAGAAAGGTATCGATGCTCTCATTGGTTCTGAGTTCTGCTTTATTACTATTTATATTCTACTGACTTAACATTTACAACACAGTAAAAAATAAATAATAAAATTTGTGATATTACACCGTTGGGAGTTTTCCCATCTCTTCCCCCAATATTCTAGGAGTTTTTTCGAAATCAGAAATCGCAAATGAATGATTATTATATACGTACGGCAATGTTTAACAGCGCTGTGCGTCTACAGATCCTGATTAACTGGAATCATTACTACACAATTTTAACAACTAAAAATGTAATGTATGTATAAAGTTTTCATAATTTTGCAATTTATTGCAAATAAATCTTTTGAGTTTGATATTACGGCAACATGACAGCATTCTTTTACACTATTCTTATTGTAGCACTGTTTTTAAAGTAGCTTAGCTGCATTCACCCTGTACGAACCATTAACTTAATATCAATATAACCCCACAAGATTATTCCGTACATTCACCACCCAATGTGAATACTAGTTCTAAAACTGTAATTTTATATATAGTTAGTACTGTTTAAAGTAGTTGGGGAGGAGAGGATTCGTGTATGAACGTGATCCCGAAGGCATAACGTAGTAGTTCAAATCGATTAGGGTTTCTTTGCGCCAATTCTTCATAAACGCCTCATCGTCATTTGTTTCAAGTTTCTTGGGCAGTTTTTAGTGTAGAAAATCATAGAGATAGGTATCAATAGTATACTATATTAATATTGTATACATTTTACGTCAGTAGTATTCCTTCACTTGATTTTATCTCTAATAAATAATTAGGTTAGAACAGTTAATGGTTATGGTGGATATAGGCGGAAGATTAACTAGGGAAATGTCTACAAACAAAGGAACTAAACTAGACTAAGACTGCTGTACGTCTCCAACATTGTTTAGCATATATGTTGATGCTATTATAAAGGAATGGAAAGAGAAGTGCTCTAAATGAATACGTCTAGACCAGAACACCACCCTAAATTCTATCTTATATGTTGACGATTTAGTACTCCTAACAGAAACAAAGAATGATCTATAGAAAGGGATATATACATTACAAAAAATCTGCCAGAACTATGAAATGAAAATGACAAATAAAACCAAAACAATGACTTTCCTGGCTGAATATCCATTAGGACCAAAATGGTCATGAACGGTACTGTACTAGAACAGGTGAAGCACTGTAAATATTTAGGCTACGGTGTATCTTATGATTGAAACAAAGACACAGAAGAGAAACTGAATAAATTCACACATACATTAGGGTGACAGAATAAAATAGACACCAGGTAAAACGGTATAAATATGTAAACAGCTAAATTCTAAGAACGAATTAAGAACTTTCTCTTGTCATTAGGGTAGGGGTAGATGTATCGGAAGGAATTCGTCATAGTTTAGTATCGTTACAACTATGCCTCGCTTACAAGGTTCGAGTGATATTAACGACTTCACCCGGGGTCGCATCGTTGGCCAGAGTGAACGCGACGTTTCGCAACGTGAAATAAGTAAATTTTTAAATATTCCGTTGTCCACAGTTAACCGTGTGATTACACAATTTAAACGCAAGGAAAAAACAACAGTGGAGCCGAGACCAGGTCGTGCCGGACCTTCTGAAAGAAGTAAAAGGGTGCTTGTGCGCGAAGTGTTAAGAAAACCGCGAAAAAGTACAGCTGAGCTTGCGGCAACTTCACAGAAAAGTCAGCGCACCGTTCTGCGATACCTCCACAGTCTGGGAATGTATAAAAGGGTGGCAAAGAAAAAAACCTCTCCTTACGGCGTTTCAAAAACGGCGCCGAATGACTTGGGCAATCGAAATGCGAACGAAACCCGAAGAGTTTTGGCGGTCTGTCACTTTTTTAGACGAAAGCAGATACTGCCAATTCAGTGATATTGGTCGTACGTGGGTATGGAGACGTTCGTCGCAGCAACTGGACGACAAATTTTTGCATCAGACGGTGAAATACGGCGGTGTGAACATCATGGTGTGGGGCGCGATATGGTATGATGGAAGATCGCATTTAGTAATCTGCGACGGAAATATAAATGCGGCAAAATATATCCAAATATTAACAGAAGGACTACTACCGATATTCGACAACGCCATTTTATCTAAAGAAGACGCCACTTTTATGGAGGATGGAGCACCCTGCCACAAAGCAAGAACAACAACCACATGGAAAGAGGAACAGGGGATTCGGAGTTTACCATGGCCAGGCCAATCACCAGACATGAATCCGATAGAGAATGTTTGGCACATAATCCAGACAAATATGGCGAAACGACCCCGAAAACCCAGCAAACAGGAAGAACTCGTGGCATCTGTTACAGAAGAGTGGTTAAATATTCCAGAAGACACCATTAATCATTTAATAGATTCTATGTCACGACAACTCGCAGCAAGCGCTTGACGCAAGTAAAGGTGGATCGACAAAATATTAGTCCGATTTAAAAATTTTAAAATATTTTGTATATATAACGCGAATAGAATCTTTTTTTTTAATTAGTAGGTGTCTATTTTATTCTGTCACCCTAGTGTATCTGTGAAACAATCAGCATAACGCCAAGGAACATAACAAGAGAGGATATACAAAATAAAATTTTAAAAGACAATAGCAGTGATACAGACACAAGAGATGAAATTTTTAAGAATAGAGAAAGATTGCACAAGATCTGATAGAATAAGGAATGGAGATATAGGAACAGAACTGAACACCTTCGACATAAATGAGAGAATAAAGGAAATAAAAATAAGTGGATGGAGCAGGTAGAACGGATGTAAATGACGAGATTCCCAGCCAGAGCGAGATTTTACAGATGTTTAGAAAGAAGAAGTGTAGGCACACCAAGTAGGAAAGCCTTTTTTTTGTGGAAATCTGTACTTTGGACAAATGGGAGCAAATACAACTGACTTGGGTCTGACGGAAAAATGTATGTGCGATGCGCCATGAATCAGGGATTCAACCATAAGTACACTATAAAAACATTAAAACACTGTGGATGAAGTGTTATGGTATGGGCTTTTATGTCATGGTGTGGTGTAAGGCCTATTTTTAAAATTGCAGGAAGAATGAATCAGTATATATATTGCAATATTTTAGACAGCATGATGGAATCATATGCTGATGATTTTCTTCCAGTAATCTGGGGTTTAATGTACGGTAATAATCTCAAACATTAAAGAAACAGTGGCTAGAGGAGAAACAGATTCGCGCGTTAGAATGGCCTGTATAAAGCCCTGATTTAAACCCCATAGACAATCTATGGGGGTATATTGAGGTTGTTTCAAAGTCAAAAGCTCCAGAGACATTAGACGAATTACGGAATATTGTTGAAGAAGTCTGGTATAACATTCTTGTGGG
Organism: Trypoxylus dichotomus; assembly: GCA_023509865.1. NCBI lineage: Eukaryota > Metazoa > Arthropoda > Insecta > Coleoptera > Scarabaeidae > Trypoxylus > Trypoxylus dichotomus. The sequence goes on from CM042078.1 coordinate 14,591,486, forward strand.
GAGATGTAAAATATTAGTTGAAAGTGTGCCGAGAAGATGTGCAGCAGTGCTGGCTTGTAAAGGGTTTCCAACAAAATATTAAATGTAAAAGCAAAAAAGAATTAAACAATGAAATAATACAGTATTTCGTTATTGTTATTGAGTGAGCTATTTCTCGCATACTTAAAATATAATACTTTTATTTTTCTAATTTATTTATCTTGAAGTTACAAATTTATCAATTCACCCATATCAGCTAACCTGTGCTATTTATATGGCCAGCACTGTAATTGTGCACATGCAATGTATAATATAGCTTTTGTAATTAATTAATTAGTATAGTATTTTTTCGCTCGATATCCAATTAACATGTACTACGATGAATACATAAGCCTGTTAGTTAAAGCACAAACGTTATTGAAATTTGAAAGAGGTAGAATGCGTTATAGGTTACTTAATTTCAAGTTCAAGATCTTGATAAAGCCCTTGATAAATAAGTGGTACAAAATACCTTATTCAAAACCAAAATATACGCCAGGTTACGCAATTTAAAGGCAACATTTAACGGTAAATCAAAAACTTCATCGAACAAATTTCGAATACCTCCGAAAAGCTACAAATTAAACGATTTCAAAAGAAAATGATTAGGTCCCCTTTGAAAGGCAACGCTAATAATAACAGAAACACTTTAAATACGAATTTATTCCGTCTGTTTCCGAGGCTTTCCGTCCTTTCAGTTAGTTCGCCTCCACTGGCGAGGAAAATCGAAAGCCCTCCCCTTCTTCCTATCGACAGCCGGTTCACGTTTAAATTGTTACGCATACGTACACAAATTAGACGAAGACGGAGCGTGCAGATAAAGCGGGTGACGCCAGCGATCCGCAGATATAGGTTATCGGGATCCGGGGAGACCGACAAAATTCGCCAATTAGACTCAGCAGACCTTGTAGTTTTGCGGTTCGCCGCTTCTACACTCGGATTCCGGAATCTCCGACGTTGTTTTACAAGTCAAACACGGACCGCACTTACCGTTACCGTCCTTAGCGACGCTGATACCTCACTGCGGGCTTCTGGGAGAGATTTGGGCTTTATGATTACAGCTTGATGTGAACCAATGTATCGTGATATTATATCTTCGAGTGCTACTGGTGGCCAATTATAAAAAAACAATGATATATTTACGAAGCTTGAATCTTATAGGATGGTTGTGTTACTCACTTTGTCCTTCAGTTTTTAACGAATTGTATTCATTTCTTTTAATGTACAATTATACGAGGCTAAGGATAAGCTGAAACATTCGGTAGCTAAAGCGTAGAAAATAGCAATATTTAAATGAAATATGTTTTCAATACGTTTACAAGGGTGAACCCTTATGTTGTACCCCTGACCCTCTTACAGTAAAACCACAGTGGCATTACACCTTTTCATCTTTCGACGTAGTCTCCCTCTACACTAAGGCGCTGGGTCCATCGGTGCTCCAACATCTGAACAGCCTCGTGGAAAAAATTTTGTCCGATCTCTGCAAACCAGATCTCTACAGCTTGCATCATTTTATAATTACTGGAAAGTTTTGCCCCACGTAAGATTTCTAAGATCAATGGTTAACATTCGGAGCACCCATGTTGCACTCATCTTTTTCATATCTAATTTTTTAGTCAATATGTTGTGCACTACATGATATTATAAGCCAGCATCTTCCACAGTGTGATATATCATAAGAAGCTGCAGAGTCACCGATAGTTGCCATAATGTCTTTATGAATTTGCATTGACGTCATGCCCTTTTTCTGGAGGTATTTTATTACGGCTCTTTCTTGTACAGGATCCATTTTTATGAACAATCACGACACACAATTCAAGAAATAACCACAACACAACAATACTTTGAGATACATACTTGATATTATGTAGATATGATTTATAAATGTCAAAAACATTAATCAAACAACCAATTAAAAGTAGGTAAGGAATGCTGGTGTTCTTTTAGAAAAGACCGTATTTTGAAGAAAATCCATAATCTGTTTATATTGAAGCTAACATTCAAATTCTGAATTAAAGAGAAAACACCCCCTGCTGATGTTGTGCCACTATGCCTTAAACTCGCTAAAAACACAATTGACTGTCCCCGGTTGCAGTAGTTTCGAAATTCCATACAAATACCCCGTATCTGCTATACAGTATTGGTACTACGATGAACGCATCAACGGTCAAACTTCTCAGTTATATTAACTGCGAACTTGATGGGACATTATCACAAAAGCGGAGTAAATTTTACATAGTTTCCACTGATGGCTCTTGTAAGAATCAATATTTTGGTTGCGCTTCTTATGACCCGCAATTACAATACCACAAGCCAAACTCAACTTTATTGTTATTATAGTACCTTTGAAAATGTTAACCGTAGTGGTCTGCGAAACGTCAACAACCAACAACTATCAACTTCACATCAGAGCTAATTTCGATTTACGAGGCGTTGATGTCTGTAAAAACGTTACATCTGCAACAAAACGTGTTAATCATACTGCATTGTAGAAGTGTCGAAGAGAAATTAGGTAGCTCTAGTGTCTCATCCACAATAAATCCCTTGATTATTCAAATTTATCAGGAGATCCATAGCCTTATCCATAAAGTTGAACTTCTATAGGTTAGAAGATACGTAGGAATATTTATTGAAACAGCGCATACCTTTGGCAAATTAGGATGTAATCTATCTGAAATTGTGGATTTCTTTCTGCAATGATTCTGTTTTGTATATGTTGTTTAAAAATACCCTGACGAATTCCTCTAGGCAAGAAGCGTGTGAACCTCTGTAATTCATAGTATATACATCTACAAAGGATGCTCAAGACAATCCCGGTTAAGAGGGTGTGGAAAGCAAAGATACACAAAAAAAGAATAAAAGGGAGACCAAAAGTAAGCTAGAATAAAACAATAGGCAAAGTTTTAGATAAGAAAGGAAAAACTTGTGATGAAACTCGGATAATTGCAATGAACAGAGAGGACTGGAAAAAAGTTGTGAAATGCTAGGAAGCAAATTTAATCTAACACAGCAGCTCATGGATAAAAGGCTACTATTGATTATATATATAAACAAATTAGGGAAATTATGTAAAGTATGAGTTGTTGGTCATACCATATAGCTAAGACCATTACAGAATAGGAAGAGGAACTTTTCCATTTATGTAGTTTATCCAAAAAATACAAAAAAAACTTTTCAAATCGTATCCCCTTTTAGTTAGGTAACTCGGATAGCGAGGCAAGAAATAAGGGATGCGAATGTAGTTACTTACGCTAGACCGAATTGGGTCGGGGGGTGGGGATTACGCTGTTTTACTACTCAAATCGTCACCTGTTCGCGCGAGGGTCGTTCAGGCCCGCGCCATGTTTGTTTAAACGAGAATTCATATACAAATTAAATTATTAACGGTTGCCCTAATGTTTTGGAAGGAAGGTGGGTAGACACCGAGTTTCTGAATCGGTAGCTTCGCATAAATATTACATCGCCCACCAGGTTGTGTATTAATTCATCTGTGAAGATATCCCGGAGGAATTACATTCGTTATGTTTGATGTAAAGTGTAAAATAGGGTAACAGTGAACATCTATATATGTAAAATATGCGATGCGAAGTTTCCTATGAGGTACAAATTGGATTGCTGTAAATTACTGCACTTCGAAGAAGGTATGTATGCGAAAGATTTTCTAGTTTGAGATTACGTTCTAAATTTACTGTTATTTGTGTTTTTTGGCATTAGAATGAGTTGATAAACAGAAATACTGTTAATTAAAACGTAAAGGGATAATGCAAGTTTATTACTAGAACTTTTTTTAATTTGGTGAAAGTTAATAGTAATTTACGTTTACTAGCACAAAACGAAACATTCAATAACAGGTCATTACATTTGTAATAGAAGTTCACGGGTGTCGCAGTAACCTTCACTCCACACATTTAATTAATAATTGTTCTGAACGCAGCGTTTCAGGAGCACGTGGACTCCCATTTTCCGATAACCGGTAACACGGTTGGATTGAATAAGATTTGTATAAGTTAACAAAGTCGGGAAATACGTATGCTATTCTGCAGAGCGATTGTGTGTCAGATCTACGATTCGATATACCATCTCCAATCCGCGGTATGCTATCGCTGTCTAACGGTATTCTCTACTCTTGTTTAACTACTACCACAAATTATTGAATCGATTCCTCATTACTGGAAAAATTTATTTGCATTTACTTTTAACATCAGCTTCCCCGTACCTCTGTCTGTATCCTACAGTTCAGCTTAGTATTCTGCTTTCGTGTGACAACTATGTCAGTATGTAAACTAGGATGACAATAATGACTTCTACAATCAGACGGAATTGTGTGAACCTCCCAGAGGCTTCTTGTTAAATTTGTAGTGAATACATTTTACGGAGAGTAGAAGATCCATATCTCCCTTTATATAAAGGGGCATATTTGGCGTATTTTGGCGTCCAGTTAGGAGACCAGCATAAATCGTGGGCCCCACATTTTGTATGAAAAACATGCGTAGAACATTTGCGACAGTGGACACATGGAAAGAGAAAGAGCTTAAACTTTGGAGTAGCTATGGTATGGAGGGAGCCCAAAAATCATCATGATGATTGTTACTTTTGTTCTGCCGCCATCGAAAGCTTTAATGGCAATAACCGGCATAAATGGGCATAGTCAGCAAGAACACCTCTTTCTCATTCTGAAGAAATACCTATTCCATCGTTCAGTAATTTTCCTATGCTTCCTGAGGATGACTCAGATACATCGTCTGACGAGGTGCAGTTCCAGAAAAGTGAAGGTGATAGTGATTTTAAAGGACCATAAGCGAGCCCACCAGCGCTTCAGCCAACAAGAGCTTAATGATTTTGTTAGAAATATAAACATCTCAAAGGAATCGTGCGAATTGCTTGCTTGCGGATTGAATGAAAACAATTTACTGTCATGTCCAGGTAATAACACTACATTTTATCGCACCAAATAGAATGATCTGCTGCCGTATTTCTCTAAAGAAAATAACTTAGTGCTTTGTAATGATATAAGAGGTCTCTTGAAGAAAATGTGGTCAAGATACAGACAGTTCATGTCGAAGTTTAAAATTTGTACTTTTACACAATGGTAATAAACAAAGTTCTATACTTATTGGATATTCCACCACTATGAAACAGGAATACGGGACAATATTATGGTCCCAAGAAATATCAAGTATTGAAGAGCATCAGCGGATGATATGTGTTGGTTACACAAAATATCCTTGTTTTATGCCTTTGAGACAGTAGAATTAATGTCCAGCACTCAATCACCAAAAACTGACATTTAAGAAATATTTTAGTTCAATGTGAACAGAACGTTCTTACCGAACCGTTGGTTGACAGAAACAAAACACCCTTTCAACCATTGCATATCAAGCTGGGACTTATGAAGTAATTTGTTCCTTTACCTCGAAATGGACCGTATTTTGAGTATTTGAAACAAAACTTTCCCAGGCTTAGCACAGAAAAACTGAAGGCTAGAAGTTTCGATGGTCCTCAGATAAGGGAACTTTTAAATAATCCGCAGTTCACGGAATAAATGAACGAGCGTCTGACTGGTGCTCTCTTGTTGAAGTGGTTAAAAGTTTTCTCGGAAGTCATAAAGCAGCAAGATACATGGAGAGCAGATGCTTTCTAACTTTCACGCGCCCTCTACCTTCACAGCTACTTAGATCGTTTTCCAGGAAATCCAGGTGATGTTAGTGAGGAATAGGGCGAGAGATTTCACAAAGACATCAGCGTTATGGAGGAAATGTAACAAAGAAGATGGGATACGCATACGATGGCCGATTAGTTCTGGAATGAAATGAATACGTAGGCTTCTACGGCCAGAGTTAATAATAAACGAACTACTTCCGGAATTTGACCGTGTCATGATGAGATATATATAAAAGGAAATAAGAGTAAGAGGAGAAACGAAATAAGAAGGAGATAAAAAGAAAGAAGAATGATAAGGGGAGGGGGACGTGAAATAGAAAGAAAGGTGAAAAGAATAAGAGAAGGAAAGAGGAAGAGAAAAAGGGGATGGGGAAAAGACGAGAGAAAAAGACGTTTTGCCTACGTCGTAGGAGACTTCTTCAGGAGAATAGGGGAAACCAAAGTTGCACGGTAATTCGACGTGCACGCTAGAGATGGAACCACTTTGGCATAAGGTTACGGTGACTCGGCGTGTTAACAACTTTTGCTAAGCACGACACAAAAGCTAGATCTGATAGAACAAATCCGACAGCATTTTTTGGATTACGCACCTCAAAATTCCTTAATTACATTTGAAAAATTCGAAGAACCAAAATGTTTATTGGCCAGTGTTATTAATATGTATATCATCCATAGTGACATAAAAGTAAGCTTTTGCGAAAAAGGGAATATCACGCTCATTTTATTTCGGCTAAGCTATGACGAATCACCCAATATAAAGAAATCTGTGCTGCGGGATCGTGCTTATGCATGCTTAGAGCTGGAATCCTGCCCCTTTCCAGTCGCCCAGAATGCAATCGACAGCTTGCAGCTTTTCACCCGGTAGATACATACACTACATAACTAAATTTCTATTCGAGGTTAACAAATCCGAAGATAATTACTAGAATCGAAAGAAATAATTCTAAATTTAACGGAAATAGTAATTTATTTTCCGGAAACTTCTGTTCTATTAACATAAATTGTATTCCATTGTAAAAGTGTCAGTTAAATTAGTGCGGCGAATTATTTATAAGTAGATTACCGTAATTTACTCTTGTTTATTCCCTTCTTTTCACGTCTAAAAATGTTACTTTTATTATCCAATAAAACGTATCCCAAATATTTATAGCTACGGAAAAGAACCTTTAAAACAATTCCACCCTCCTTTTATTGTCTCTTTCGTGGAGCTGTATTAAAAATATCCACTATATACGTACTACCTTCAGTAAAATATAATGCTGCGTCAGAACAATGAGACGCCATGGCAGAAAAGCCCGTAGAGGAAGCCATATGTAAGACAATAATCCGAACAAAGGCATATCGTAAGCAATTTCATCGGTCCTAAATATGACATAAAAACGGCGACAAGACAATGAACAATCGCGCTACGGAACGTCAGTATATACCTCGCCGCCGCTGCGCACAAAAACGTAAAACAAAAGCGAATCGTTTACCTTTAACGGCGTTTAATTTGTTCCCGACCATTTGTTTTGCCACGAACGCAGCCATCTCTGTTCTCCTTTGTCGTTTGTTACTCTTGGTAGAACTAGTGGATGTGTAGCTGTAGTGGTAGTGGTTGGGAGTTGGTGTTACTCTTGCTGTTGTTGATTATCTGAAACAACAAAAGCCAATTTCGTCAGGTAATTCCAGCGTGCACCTGCTCTCAGAGATATAGTATAGTAGGTAAAGCAGTACAAAGTACAACGATGTTTCAAGTAAATTTATATATGAATACATATTGCATCTTTGGGTTGGTATTGCTGAAGGTAATGGTGTGCTATTTTAATGCTGGAAAGGGTAGTATTTTCATTGTAAATTAGGTCGTAAATGTCGGCGAAAATGGTACTGCGTGGATGAAGTAGATAATCTACTTACCGCAAAAGTCCCTAAATCTGTTACGCTTCATTATTTGTTTAGTTGTAGCATGATGTTATATAAAAGTCGATATTTTTGCCAACATTGTGTATGATAATTCCGCCATTGTAGTGTGGAAACCAATTGTTTTTTCCTTGAACACCCATATTTCACGAAATTTACCGCTCCCAACAACATCTTAAATGAAAATAAACTAAGTGGGAGGTGCTATTATAACAAAATCAAATAAGCAACACCTTCTCGGACGTCCATGAACTAAATATAACACACAATGTGTCCAAGTGATTTTATCAGAGAAAAGATCAAGTGTGTCAATTTTAAAGTTTTCAATCAGGAAAAAAATAATTCCTCTTTCATTCTGGCACAAAATAATATAGACATTTATAATATTATTATTGAATTTTTAATTCGTAGTAAAATACGTTTGCAAGACTGGTTTTTGATTTTCTTTCGCTTTTAGTTCTGTAATTCAGCTTCGTTACCTTTGTTTAGCATTCCTTTTATGGGTTTCCTCTCTTTCCGCAGTCCTGTATTTATTGTCTTGATTCAAGTCGGCACGATCGGCCCCGTGTCGTGAAGTGTATACACTATACTACATATATTATATTGGAAAGTGCCCAAGTCAAATATATGACTATATTCTATTCAACAAAAGGGATCAAAATCTCCGTAATTTAACAAAATTTATTTCTACAACGTTTCAAGACTCAATCAGTTTTTTTTATGGCACGGAAACTTAGTTCTACCACCCTTTCCCTGCTCTAACTGCATCATGAATAATTTACATCTGAATTCCACAAAGGAACCACCTCCTTTCTCCTCTGCGCTTATCCAACCATCACATTATTCACGCCGCCAAGAGAATTCCGGCTGTTTGATCTCCTTCTGTTCCTCGTCCTTAGTTTTTTCCCTTTGAGCGCTAGCTTCGATATTTCGAAATACTTGTTATTAATTTAGGCGTTAATTAAGTGAAATTGCATGTAAGGACTTAGTACTTTGGCCAACGGTAAGCTTATTACAACCGTTCGAGGACAGGGCGGAAGAAAGGGACCGAGAAAATTTTGTTTTAACACCGATTCGATAATCCTGAATTAATTGGGAGATGAAAAGCGAAAGGCTAACATTCTGCTATAGACTACTGGCGATGTAAATGCTTTCGTGTTAGATTTTGGGTCTTTCTAGATGGTGTAGTGCGAAATACTGATTTAATTATGTATAAAATTGGGACCTAAAGGATTTATGCGGGAGTTCGTTGACGTTTTAGGGGGATTAGTTATTAAAAGATTATATTTACGCGGATTATGTGTGGAGATTTTACAGGCGATTCCATTTGTTTTACGCATGGGCTTGATAAGCCTATTTGGGGCGAAATAATTAATAATTTACCGATTTACAATCTCAAGTAAAAACTCATTTTGAACCAAGTTATATAGTTTGTTCTATAGAAGTTCTATAAGTTTTATAAGTTCTATAAAAGCTAAAAAGTTGTAGAGCCACTGAGTTGCTTACGAAGATTGTCTTTTTGTGTATAGAGCTACAATAAAACAGTAGATAGCTTGTAAAGACTGTATTGTTTTTCAAAGTATACTCCACGAAGATGAATTGCATACGTTTGAACCAACTCTGGAAGTAATTACCCCATTCGTTTGTTGATACAATCAAAATTGCATTTTTGACGGCATCGACTGCTCCTTCTGCCGACTGGAACCTTTAACTACGTAGTCCGTTCTTTATTTTCGGAAAGGCAAAGAAATTCTTGCGGTCTTAGGTCTAGACTGTAAGGAGGACGGTCTAACAATTCGACGTTTAGTTACGTTAAAAATTCAGTTGTTTTGCGTGCTATGTGAGAACTAGCATTGCCTTGGTGGAGGATGATTCATTGTTCGGGTTGAATTTTCGTAGCTCAGCGAAGACTTGCGGCAAACGAATGATTGTATACCAATCGGCAATAATAATTCTTTGATTTTATAGAGGAATTGTTGCTACATGATCTGCTTTAGATAGAAATATCGCCGCCATCGCTTTGGAGATATTTGTTAGCTTTTCTTTACCTAAGAAAAATCCTGTAAATTTGCAGCTTTCAATGAATTAACACACTTAAGATATGCTGATATAAATTCCAATATATGCTTGTGAACTTGTCTTGAAAACGTGTAACGCGACAGTTTTTTTTACAATACAGGTTTGCACGTAAATAAGCAGTTATATTCTGGGGGTAGTTCCCTGGAATACGTTTTCTACATTTTTACTTTGCAGTGGGACTGTGAGACATTGAGTTTGATTTGATTTACTTTCTGTGAATATTGATGTTTTATTGTCATTTATTGGTAGTCGCAGGGCAACTTCAAGGTTTCCTGGGCGCACGTTTCGCAACGACGAAGAACTAACTCAACCTGAAGCCATCGCTAATAATTTTTCTAATGCATTTAGTGTCAGCACATTGGTTTCGTAAGCTACTAACTGTCCCTCTTTTGGTGTATCGTTTTTTACTGAGGATGAGGTATTGAAGAGTGCTTCAAGGCATAAGAACGATATGACATCGGGTGATGATAACATACATATCTAGTTTTCTAGTTCGTGAATGTGCCTCTGTCTTTGCATATCCACATTGTATACCATACAATTGAATTATTAAAAGTTCAACATTTCCGACAATTTGGGAAACTAATAAAATAGTGCAAGTGTTTAAGGGAGCTGATCGTGCTAATATTGTGAATTACAGAGCTACAAACACTTTAGCTAACTTTGGAAAAGTATTATGTTAAATCATTTTTGTCGATTCATCAACACAGGGCGATCCACTGTAGCCAATTTGGCAAATATCACCCAATTTTCTTCGCTTCATATAAATTTCCAGGTAACAATTCCTATTGTCGGTAAAACACTCTGCATATGTTTCAAGGATCGTCTATACCTTCACACCAAATCTAATTTGCATTAGATGGCACTCTTTTGTGGACTTCCAATCAACAACAAAGTTCACTTTCATCCTGTATAAGACTTTTTATTATTTTGCTTTTGAATCGACACCAACAGTACACATACGCACATACACATACAGCATATGTTACACAAAATAACAACATCCCTCCAAAGGTAATTATTCTGCGAGACCATTTCAATTCGATTAAAAATTAATATTGGCGATCGTACAAAGCACGTCATGCGACCGTTGACTGCGGTCGATGGCATATCAATTTCGAATCCCAATATGACGTTCCTGAACCTCATACTTGGGCTCAAATCCGTAATTCCATTTACTCTTTCGTCAGCTTTTATGCGAAAATTAATTGTTTCTCTATTCAAAACAACGTTCGAACGATTTTAGCATGTTAATAGCTTTGCGGCGAATTGTATAGCTTTTACTTTGCATTCACATAGCTAAAACTTTTGGTGAGTTAGAATTTCCGAATGTTTGGTACCGATTAATTATTATTTTAACTGTTCGCTAGTAGTGGTTTGTGTATATAGGGATTCTCTTACGAAGTAAGTGCCGCATGCTCTCAGCTTGAGAAAAAAAGTAAAGTTTCGAAAATTTAATAATTTTTCAATGTAATTTTGGCGAATATCAATGCATTTATTATGACGACTAATTAATAATTCTATATCTTTGTAAAGAACATCTGATATTCTTCCCCTCAAAATGCTGCATTCTATCTCAATACCGTCATAGAAACAAAGGTCTTTCTTTAAATAGGAAAATAGGCAATAGCCACAGTACGATTGATGTTCAAGAACCTCAAAGCTATTGCAGTCTGTGAAGCTATAGTGGAGCGAACAGATGCATTATCATAATAGTCGAACACCTTTTGAAAATTTTCCGTGACGTTTCCCACAGATTATTGTCTCTCAATTTACGCACTACGCAAGAACAATACGTGTTGTTGACAAGTGTATTGCGTTCTTTGAAGTAAATCAGTGAAATGCTCGTAAAATCCGAAAATATTGTGGCCATTTCTTTAACTAATTGAACGACTTTTGCCTTTATGGGACGAGTTTATGTGAGCGTCACCATTCGATAGATTCTTATTTGGATAGAAAATCATAATAGGGAACCATTTCATCTTCTGTTACAGTGAAGTCCAAAATCCATTTTGGGCCGTTTTTACAAATGTTTAAAAACAAGTGCACACATTCAATACGACGTTGACTTTAAGAAGCAGAAAGGACTCGCGGCATCCATCTGGCACTAACCTTATTCATATCCAAGTGATCATGCAATGTACGGCGAACATTTGTTTCCGAAATTGCGCATTAAAATAGTTTTCAGGCCGCCGTTGATAACTGCTCTTCGGCTTTCAGATTCTTTGCCGTGTAAAAAGTTTATACTATTTGACGTTTTGATGGTCCTATTGTGATCTTCTTCAGAAATAAAGTAACTGGTTTCGATGGTGGTACTTGCCGGACTTCTGTACCCATATTCTTCCACATTCTTGCTGCTGATCTTCCTGGAAAGTGACTGATTTGTCGTGATACGGGGTTTATATATGATGGTGGGTTTTTTTGTGCGTAACGGTTCTACTCTGTTGAACTCTGTGCATTACTCTCCCTCGGAGTATATAGGATACTTTGCAAATACCTGGAAACCTTCATTGACATTGTTCGGATTCTTCTGTATTTCAGTAGTTTCCATGTGCAACCTTTCCTAGTAATGTGGTTGCGTTGTTAATTTCCTGTATTTATTAAAGTTGATTCCAAGTGTCGTCTTATATTGATGTTTCAGCTAATATTATTCGACGTATACCTTTCCGCAAGTGCAAGGTATGTCATAGGCTTTTGGATGTTGAAGGGGCAAAGTACGTTCCTCTGCTGAAAGTAATTTGGTGGATAATTTTTCGGGGCAATTTTTTTCCGATTTTTTAGTGCATCCTTTGATATACAACAGGCAAGCCGTTCCAGTAATGGAAAGGTTGCAGGTCCTTTCTGTTACTGAGGTTGTCTATTGATGGTATCCGCAATGTCTTTGAAGCTGTAGTCGTTTAATGGTAGCGTGTTCCTGAGATGTTGAAGTTCAGCTTCAAGGTGTTCTTCATGCGATATCACTTTAGGTCTGCGCAGTAATGTGTTTAAGACTCAATAAAAACTCTCAGCATCATCCAACACCAAACTTAGGAATTCTAAACAGTCCGATTTAGAACTCCACACACTCACATGTTTACAAGTTTTTTTATACCTTCCTTTGAATATTCAATATAGTCCGGGGTGCATTACATAACCTCAAAAATGGTATATATAACGCCATGCCACGTAAGTAATAGGCACCGGATACACCATAACTAATACACCAACGCAAACCAAAAAATTGTGAATATGAGCTGGTGTTGTTGGGGATGAAATAATCGGGTTCTTTTTATTGAAGGAAATTTAAATGGCAATAAGTATTTAGAATTATTGCAAACTAATATTATTCCTGCTGTATAGGAGGAATGTCATGTTAATGAAATTTGATTTCAACAGGACGGTTGCCCGGCACATAATACGCGTAATGTTAGTAATTTCTTAAATATTTTGATGATAGATGGATCGGTAATTTGGGTGCTATTAAATGGCCACCACGCTCCCCAGATTTAAACCCAAATGACTTCTTCTTATGGCCCTTTTTAAATAATTCAATATAAGGGTACGGTGAACAACGTCCATCGAATCGTGTATATGTAATTACGCCCGAAAATTGGTGATGTTAGCAACGACGTCACTCCGGATTTTTTAAGAAATGTTCATTGCAATTTATGTGATCGGCTGGGTTACTGCTCATACTAACAGAGACAGTTATTCGAATATTTCATAAATGGTTAATTTTCGTTCACAATATGTTATTTTAGTTATAGCTTTACATTTGTTCGCAATTATTGCTTTTAAATTAAAGTTGTTATATTTACTAATTCTTTATTTATTCTAATAAGAATTTCTTAAGTTTTAGAATTTTATTTATGTTTATCATTTTTATTTGATAAGAATTTTCATTCAGTTTGTAACGTTTAATATTATTTTATTTTTCATGAGGCTATGATGAATTCAGTCACTGATATCCGTTATCGTTTACATTATCTGAAGCTTCGATATATGTACATGCCTAGAAATAGGTATGAATAGAAACAAATCAATGCTACACATCGCAGTTTATTGGGTTTTTTAGTTATCAAATGAGTATTGTCCTGTTATTTCTCTTTTCACTAACACAGATGTAATGTTAGATTTAATATTAGATTTATAAACTTTGTAAATCGTGTTTACAATAACTCACTTAGACGATTGGTTATTAATCACGCTCATTTTATTTCAGATGAGCTATGACGAGTCGCCGAATGTTAACAAATCTGTGCTGCGGCCTTGTGTTTATGTACGCCTATAGGTAGAGTCCTTTCCTCTTCCAGTCGCCCAAAATGAAATCCATAGCTTGAAGCCTTTCACCCGATGTAAGTCTTCCAACGATCACTACAGTTTCATTCAAATTTGAGATGTTACATGATCTAAACTCACACAATAATTTTCTACTAAAAGATATCATACTTTGTTATAAATTCATTTGAATTCCCAAGAAGTATTCTCTTTCTATTAGAAATTTGCTTCAGTTCAAGTGTAACAAACGTCGAAAATTGTACCGCATATGCGCCTCATCCCTAATGAGTTATACAAACGGTAGCCAATGAAATTACGAAAAGCAGTTTATTTTTCGACGGGTACCGTTTTTAGCGATCAACAATAAAAGCTTTCAACCGCAGCCTCGGACCATGGTTTCGGCGTATATTTGGGCAATAAAAACCGACCTACGCGTACAACAGCCGACGCTATCGTGTTGAATGGTCATTTTAACTCCGATCCTAATAATAATCCTCGATATTTCAACTTTTTTTGCGCGCGCGGGGTTTTATTTTTTTTTCACGAAAAAATACGGAACCTAAATCGTATTTTAAAATTTTCCCCGTGTCACATAACAATGACGCAGCTACCGTGTTGGTTCGAGGTATATTTTAAAAGCTGCGGGAAAGGTTACGTGGAGTAATAACGAGGAAATGATAGGTTGGTGACATGGAAACCGGGTCAACTTGCGTAATGGATATTATTTTTAGATATTTTTTTGAGCTAACTACATTATTTTATTGAAGAAAAGTATATTCACGGTAATTCTTTTACTTTAGTTTGCGAACCGCTGGAAAAAGATAAGATTTTAGATTGCGCCTACAATGGCTCCATTTATTTTACTCTACCTGAGACTTATACGAGTACTTAAAGTTAATAAATCTTTTTATTGTGGTTACCAAGCTGATATAAGCATTTCTCTACGGAACCCTAAGGCTTTTTTAGATATAATGTATTTTTACTTAAGATTAAAATTTTTGACCACTTATGCATTTTACATCCATAAAAATACGAGGACTTGTGTGATACTCATAGTATTTGTATCTATTGTACCATTCGGGCTGAACATAAAACATCCGCAGGTGCCAGCTTCCTTTTTAAACGACGTTATATCTCTCTGGAACACATCTGTCTTCGTTATTCATCTCTTGCAGATCTGAAAGCGAGGCCTTGGCGTCAATGGGCGCCAGCCTGACAGACGCTGGCTTGTTTTCAATCCCGCCCTGACACTCAATTACACGATTCCTCTCGTGTATCGGCGCGCGAAGATAGACAGAGATAACCTACGGTTTCCTTAAATACCGTTGTCCTGTTTATTATCGGGTACTTCGAAGGACGCGCGGCGTTATTTTCCACGTCGCAACGCCCCTGCAACGACCGCAATATCGAGGGATTGAGATAAATACTCGTTCGACGATGAAATTAAGTTATCCGGACTCATATTTTGCTTGTATAGTAAATATCGAGATCCTATTCACTGCGCCAATTTTCTTCCGCGTAATAGAGACGTTAATATTTAATGTTTAGATACGAGGATGGGTTGAAATATTTACGGGATTGCATAAAACCGGTTAATTGGGTGAGCACTCTAATGAGAAGACACGCTTTTGTGATTAGAAAATAAGTGCTATTCCTGATAGCTTTTGCTAATTACTTTGTCCAAAGCACAGTATAGTTTACATGACCAACTATTGGTGTCTTTTTCTAAGGAGTACCATAAAATACCTCTTTCGTATCACAAATAATAATGTAAAAAACAGCATTTCTTTAAAAGATGGCTTCCCACACTTTGTCCAAGTTTTTTCATTGTTTGAATGCAGGCTATTACGGCTGTTGTTTACTGTTAAATAATCTTTTAGGTATCACCGTGTCATTGAGATTCCTCTTAACGTTTCACTAAACCTATTACCAGTTTCTTCAAAAGGTTATCAAAAATCCTCCTTTGTGGCAAAAGCAATATAACACTCACAAGGAAATCTCTCCTGGTGACAGAATTCAAAATTGGATGAAATTTGGCATGGATGCAGAGTATCTTCAGATGTGCAAGGGATTTCTTTTTATCGGTAGAAATTTACTTTGAAGGGGTGAAATGCCCTCAGAAAACTGACCAATTTCCAATTTTCTCGAACGGGAAAAGTTGGACTGAATATTTAAATGTAAGGGTTATTTGAAATCGGAAGTTTCTTCATAACATGGTGCTATATAGAGCATTGCAGCTAAACTAACACTTGTGTGATGGGCACATTTATAACAATATGCCAAAAGTTTTTGATTGAAGGTGTTCGGTCTTTTAATTCATTTAAAATCGTATCATTTCCAGCTATACAGAGTGTTTCAGATGTAACTCACAATATTTATATGGCCAATCGTATTAGAATATTTTGATTACAATCAATTGGAATAGTGAATGAGATCCCTATTACTTATTTCTGGAACATTCTGCAAAGATAACTATAACCAGATTTAAAGGATAAACAATCCTTATTAAAAATTTTCCCATATTATTACAAATACAATCAAAGCTAAAAAATTGCACTGAAGTGCAACATTCTGCATATTTCGTAATTACTATATGGACTTCTATATTGAAGCTTTTGATGCTTTATCGTAGAGGAAGTTCAAGCAATTGAATTAATTGAATTAAAAAATCGTGGCTAGCTTAGTTTCGTTCTTGACTTACTCTTAATATTTTTATTGGCTGTATTGTAAACGAAACATTTGTTAATGAATAAGTGTATTTACCACATAGTGTTATGTTATGTTTTAATTGAGACTATATCGATATATCTTCTTTTAAATTTATTACATTTCATCAAAAAATATCTTCAACCGAAAATGAAAATTATAGGTATGAGCCATGTCCTCATACCTATAGTTTTAAAAGTTGAAAAAGAACGCGTGGACGGTGAAATTAGCAATTTACGACTAACGATGGTTAAGCAAGGGATAGCTCCGTCACAGTGAGGCATGTTCTATATTCTCCAATGGTAAAGGAAAAAGTGCCATAGCATATTGTCGACACAACTGCAGCAAGCAACCGCTTCATTTGTGGAGCTCATCCAACTGAGATGAGCAACTTATCCATGCTCGAAAGTAAACTTTTTAATGAAGAAGCAATTCAGCTAGGCTTACTCAATGCGTGAACAAAATTTATTGAGTATATACCTTGGGTACAATCTAGAACTTAAGAATTGGAGGTCAACGAAAGCGCTCTTCCAATAAGAAAGGTCACAAAGGAACGTATTCAAAGACGTTTTATGACTGAATTAGGGATAAAAATTAATTTCGTAAAGCAAGGATATGGGTACACTAACACCAGAAATACCTCTACAATATTTTTGCGAAGAATCTGCAGTATTGCCTATTGGATTACTATCACGAGAAGCCCAATAAAGCAAACGTAAAAACTACTATTATAGACTTTACTTCACAAGGAAATGGTCCCTTACAGCCACAACCGAGGATTTCATAAGATACTCGAGTAGTCAGATCCCTATATTACACACCTGGGGGCTGAGCCTAAGAAGAAATGCCGTCCCATCAATGAAGAACTTCTTGAATTAATGTTGCTCCAGTAAGTGTTTGGCCAAATTATTAGTAGGCGTAACTATTACTATAAGTATTGCATTGTATATTACATCTATATGTGATTAATGCAAGAATAACTACTACCTTATCATATTAGTCTCTAAGATAATACTGTTTTATTGTAAACTATGAATATGTAGAATATATCCATATCTCGAATACATTATTATTAATAAATCGTCTTTTCGTCTATGAACTTTTAAAGTTAATTAATGCTAATTAACCTTAATCAGTGTAATACATGTATATATAGACGTAAAATATAATAAATAAGTCAAATTAAATTTTTGCACTTTGCATATAATCCGTTGTCTACTTATTACTAACTGATGATGTTTTTGAAATTTAGTTAACTGACATTTGCAAACCATATCTACATAATAATAAGTTTATATCTCAAAGTGTTACTGTGCTGCATGACGGTAAATTCATAAAGACATTGTGGCAACTATTTGTGAGTCTGCAGTTTCTTCTGATATACTCAAACGCTGGTGTCGAGATTTTAAATGAGGAAGAACATCCTGTGAATATCTAGATGTATATTCTTCGTTTTGGCCGCTTATCGCATTGCATGTTTTTGACATTTAGTTAACTGCCGTTTGTAGATCATATCTACATAATATCAAGCTTGTTGTTCATAAAAATAGATCCTGTAGAACAAAGAGCCATGATAAAATACCTTCAGAAAAAGGGCATGACACCAACTCAAATTCATAGAGAAATTATGGCAACTATTGGTGAGTCTGCAGTTTCTTATGGTATAGTCAAACGCTGGTGTTGGGATTCTAAATGCGGAAGAACATCTTGTGAAAATCAACATGCGAATGGTCCTCTCATAACGATAACAACAGAGAAAAACATTAAAAGTATAGACGATATCGTACTGCAAGACCGACGAGTACACATCACAGACATTGTGGACGATACTGGCTTATCATATCACGCTGCACAACATACTGACTAAAGAATTGGATATGAAAAAGATGAGTGCAAGATGGGTGCCCCGCATGTTAACAATTGTTCAAAAAGAAATCGGGTGTTGATTTGCAAGCGTCTTTTGGAAAGGTACCAAGCAAATAAAGAGAACTTTCTTAGTCGGTATGTGACCATGGATGAATCATGGAAGCATCACATCCACGCAAATTCAAAATCGTGTCGTTTGATGGAAAGGTCTTGCTATCTGCTTTCTGGGATGCTCAAGGAATCATCCTGTTGATTATTTGCAAAAGGCACAGAGCCTACTATGCACAATTGATTTCTAAATTGCGAATTAAAATAAATCTTAAGTGGGGGAAAATTTTCCAATAATTATGAGGTGATGTAAGCTGTAGAGAAGTGATTTGCAATGGTCGGGCAAAAATATTTCCAGGAGGCTGCTGAGATGTTGGAGCATTATTCTAGAGGGAGACTAGGTCGAAAAGTAAAAAATATATAATGCCACTGCAATTTACTGTAAGGGGATCAGAGGTACATCATAGGGTTTCATCTCGTATATATATATATATATATATAATAATATATATATATATATATATATAGAAAATTAAACATTAAAAAGTAATTAGAATTTCTTGTACTTCTTTTCCAAAATGTTCAACTGAACTCATGCTCTTTTTCCATGTATTTCAACTGTCGCTCCTTCATTTTTTTTCTAAATCTTTAATCTGAATCTTTTTTTCAACTATTATTAGCTGCTGTGTTAGAAGACCTGATGGTCCATCAGCAAGCATTATGCACTTGTCATTAATTTATTCTTTAGGTTCTTTCACCTTTCACTCGTAAATTTTTTGATGCTGGTCTTAAAATTTCCGATATTCAATTATTCTATTTTATAATTCGTAAAATTGGTCTTCTTTGATTATCAGGTATTTTTTAATACTGAGTACTGTAAATGTAAACACTACACATGGGAGTGCTAGGTTATGTTCAAATCGACACTGTAATTTTGTGTTTGTCTTGCTTATTGCTATGTATATAAGTCTACCTTTCACTTTCATCCGTTGATATACTAACTGTCTAAAAATATTAGTCTGTACTGGGTTACTATCTCTCAGATACAGTTTGGTAAATAAATCAAAATGAGGTATCTGACACCTGATAAATTTATCTTATTGGAGGTTGTCTGCCAGTTTATTAGAATATGAATAAACCAGCCCTAAGACGTATTGGCCATATAGGAATTACTGGGTTTACTGATAGTAAAGCTACTAATAAACGTAATACTCCCAATCATCTCCGCCATTCTTTTTCTTCTGTCGTATCAAATTTTGAAGTGCTTGTCGCGTTCCCGGACATTACGTAAACATACCTCGACGCCACTGGGAAACAGGAAAACGCTATGAATTTAAAATTCGCCTACGAAAATTAGAAAACTTTGACGGCGAATGATTATACGTTGCCGCCGATACAAAAAAAAAAACATCAACGAGTCACTGTAGACCAGCAACTCTTACGGAGAAAGAGAAAATGAGAGAAAAGAAGACGAAAAAAAAAAGTAAACACGATAGGAAGAAAGTTCGTGGGACCGCGAGGAGGTCTGTAAAATTTAAATTGGGAGTCGGAGATCGAGCGTTGTTGTTGGCGAAACCGGCGGGTCGGTTACCTTGGCGGTTGTTTTTCGTTCTTTTACATCGCCCGCCGCTTATTTATACAACGTCTTACTTGATTTAGTACCGTTGTTTACCGCTTCAAGTAGGTGAAGGTGAAAATATCGTAAGAATTCAGAAATTCTTCCGCCGAGGAAAATTACGGTTTACATTCCACGACTTGCAAATTTGCTCTCGCATATGAAGCTGATGAGTTCCGCGATCTCCGTTGAGTTGAATTAGAATTTGTTGATGCGGTTTCCGTGAGAAGCGAATCCGGTTGCATAAATGGAATTTATTCAGCCGGTTGGGAATGAAAATTATTGTTTTTGTGCTAGAATCTTATTCGAAACGTTAATAAAACTTTCGTATCCGACGCCGGAAGGAATTTACAAACTGTAGGTACACTAACAGAATTTAAACGATATTCCCTCTCTTGTTATAATCTAAATGTTATGCGAAGAATGTATTTTTGTTGATGTTACTAGTACCAAGGCCCTGGTCTACAACTTAGAGTTGATCCTGCATTCACAAGAAATTTTGCTGAAAGTATATAAAAATTTAGAATAAGAAGTGAATTTAGAGAACTGATTATGTTAGTGACGGCAAAAGTCCGTACCGGTGAGAGTAACGATTTTAATGATGCTGATGTTTTAAACCATAGTCCATTCACTTTAAGAATGCAGCGTTTGGCAAGATAGGCTACTATTTTCGACGATTGCTATTGGCAGATACCTATGGAAAAATTACACACAACACAAAAGTTGTATATGTACACGAAAGCTGTGTTGGTTAAAATGAAATATTACTGATCACCATTACTATGTCTATTTGGTTGTCTGTTGTATTTCTCGTTACATTATTATTTGTGTAGTATATTGTATTAAAAATTGTTCTTCAAAACGATCAATACGATATTTACGCAAAGGCGGTATTTTTTTTCAATTCTGATAATACAACTACGGTTATTAAGTTTTGTTTCAAAATTAGTACAACTCGACATGGTTGAGGAGAGAGCTGTAGGGCAAGACGATAGCCATTTTATAAGTCCATCGAAAAATCTTCGAGGGAAACCCATTAGCAGTGGACAAAGCTAATGGTTTGCAATATATATATGCAATGCAAACCATATAATTCTAAATTGGCAGCTATCAAGCTAACCTCCAAGTAGCTGGGACTTGGTGACGTAACCATATGGAGCATTGTAAAGGAAAGAGAGTCTGCAGGAACTGTTGGTTCATCTCCAAAAAACCGTAAACGGATAACAACTTACGAAGCCTTGCACAAGGCCTAAAAGTTTGCAATTCGCACACATATACACTCATTTTTAATTAAATTTAAATTAGTTCCCCAGCATTTGTTGACCGAAAAATAGACAACAGCTAGGGTGAATTGGTGTCAAAGAACTCTGCACAGCTTCAAGGCCAGGAACTCTAAAAACGTGTAGAACATAGTCACAGGTGTCCAAGAAAAGCCAACAAAAGTCATTCGATTTCGAAGTGTTTCCAAAAAAATAGTCTCTAAAACAGAGCACGTAGCAACAATTCCTCTACAAGATCAAAGAACTGTTAGAAATGGACAAGGGCTAATGGCTTATAATTTATAAATGCAATACACACAGAATCGGCAGCTATCGAGCTAACTTCCAAGGAGTTGGGACCTGGTGAAGTAACCATATGGAACATTGTAAAGAAAATGGAGTCTATAGGAACTGTTGGTTCTTCTCGAAAAAAACCGTAAATGAATGGCAACTTACAACGCTTTGGACGACGTCCAAAAAGGTACAATTCACAGACATATACATTCATTTTTCTTAAGGAATGAATTGCCAACATGCACTAAAATTTTAAACGTGAATATAATATTGATTTTTAAAAAAATATTTTATCACATATTTGTAGATCATTAACACAGATTATACCTTGTCAGAATTAAAACGGACAACGTTTTGGAAAATTATGAAGGAATTGGGGTTCAAGTGGAAGAAACGTAACCGAAACAATATATTAATAGGAAGGCAAAACATTGTTTTATGGAGACGCTGCTACCTAAGAAATATCACCAAATTTCGTGCAGAGAGTCGGAGATGAGAGGCGTGCAGGTCACACCAAACAAAATGTATGGAAAGATACAACAACTCCTTCGGCAAGACAAGCGCTCAGTAATAACCGGACTAAAAAATCCACTGGAAAAGTAAGTAGACTTGTAATACTACATATCGGGAGTAATAATGGTTTTATAGAGAATGGGTTGCTATATTTTGAATCGAAAGAAGCTTCAGATTATCATGAAGAAATCAATGGTGAAATATTTTCAGAATGGCTGAAACATGTTCTACTAGTTTTAGAACCAAATTGCGTTATTGTAATGGATAATACACCTTATCATTCTGTCATGGTAGAAGAAATCCCAGCGACTGCATGGAAAAAGGACGCTTTAATTAATTGTAGTATGTTAAAAGCAATTTCCATGGATAACTCGCCTTAAAGGCAGAACTTTTGAAATTAGCTAAAAATTACCTTAATAATAATCCGATTCCCTATGTAATCGATGAAATGATAGCAAAAACTAGTCGGACAATTTTAAGGAAGCCACCGCATCATAGTAATCTAAATCCTATAGAAATGATATGGGCTAAAATCAAGAAATATGTAGCTGCAAATAACAAACCGTTTAAATTAGCCGAGATAACAGAATTATTAGTTGAAGGACTTCAATTGGTAACTACTGAAGCATTGAAAAAATGCATTGAACATGCCATTACATTTAAGATGTATAAGCTAGATAACATCGTTGAAGATATGATGGAAGAATTTATTATCACCGCTAATACTGAATTACCATCAGAAATGTCCTCAGACAGTGATGATACCGAATTGTCAACATAAAACAATACAATATTTGAAGTAATTGGCACATCGTTCTATAATTATGATTTTTGTGGCTATTTAAAAAAAAAGAACTATTATAGTATCTCATAGAAGTCTATTTATATGCGGTTTATAATAAAATATACGACAAACTTTAAATAAAATTATTTCATTTCTTTTAGTTAGATTCAATAAATTGCAATAAACTTAAATGTGTGTTTGTAAATATCATACTCAAATATTTCCCATTGGAATTTAAAATTACTTTCAAAGAAACTGATAATTCTGCTTTCGAATCGCTATTGTTTAATCGAGTTAAGTTTTGGCAGTGTAATACGGACGCCGATACCAACGCTATTAAATTCTTAAAGTGAATGGATTGATAACATAGGTTGAAGATTTGATCGAAATAAAATACGTACTGGTAATTATGTTGCGAAATGTTTCCAGTATATTTTCAGTTGCGTGGTGGTGTTATTAATATTGTTAATTGTAGCTCTTTGTGGATTTATAGGAGCAGTACAGAAATTCACAAAAATAATAAACTTTGAGAACAGTTTGAAATTCTCCTATCTCTCAGTATTTGATCATCTTCTTACTTTCAGTAGCTCCTCATTATATCATGTAAAGCCTTTGCCTACAATTAGAACTTACAAAAGTTATCACAACTTCAATGAAGAAACTTTCCCAATTAACTTTGAGTATATACCCTCTTTAGAATTGTGTAACATAGATGAATTGTTATTTTTTTTAACTCCAACATTACTTTAGCAAAACGTTATTCAGAAAAAAATGAAGATTCCTTTTAGGAAATGGAAAGCTTAGCGAAGAAATGTGAAGAGAAATGCAGAAAAGTACAAAACACAGACAATGTGAGAGAAAAATTAGAAAAGGATTTAATCAATAATATAGAGGCGTGTGCTACCTTGAAAGGTATTATATTGGAACGTCGAAATCGGCAAGATGTCAAAAAGATATCTTTGGTTATATTTGAATAAGCTCGCAACATTGAAATCAGAGGCTGTTGAATAAGTGTAATTGGATGTCTCGAATGCTAAGGTTGGCAAAAACACGAGAAAAGATTGAAGAATGAATCCAGAGCTTTTCAAAGAAATTTCAAATGAGAACAAAGAAGACTATCTGTTTCAAAAACTTTTACAGTTAACATTTACGCGAATGAAATGTACCCCAATGAGGGTGCTTCTCAATAAGCAGCATGTATATAGTTTGGAATTCGCTGACGATCAGGATATATTAGCCGAGCACAGAGATGACATCGATTGCGTCTTCAGGAGAGTGAGGGAAGAATAAGCGAGATGGGGTTTGAAGATCAATACGACAAATGTGTATAAATATGTAAGTTAACTTCCGATGATAGAGATGAATTTGACATACAGTATAAAATAATAATGGAGAAAAACTATAATTAGACAAGTACACCCTGTGCTGCGGAATGACAATATTTTGAAGAAAACAAAAACCTGGGTGTTCCATTCTTTTGTTTAAAGCTATTTTACCTTTGCATGTCAAGTGCGGACTCCAAATAATATCAATGGAGGTGATGTACTGGGGATGCTGTTGTAAGAAGACATTATTATATCATGAAAGAAATGAAAGTTGAGACATCATTAATGCATGCAATAGAACGGAAACAACTATGTGGCATGGCCACATGAGGAGAATGAACCAGCACAAACTACCACAAAAAGCTTGGAAATGGAAGCCTGCTAATAGAAGAAAAAAAAGGAAGACCACAATTTGCTATTCAGCTTTATTAAGGAGACAAACTTTACACTTGTAAGACTAAACTCATCTATAGTTTTCCTCACCGAGATATAAAGACTTTATCAAACGTGCTTAGTATAAAAGGGGTTGCCGTCAATATCGTCTGGAAAGCTTTAAAACACCAGTGACTCACAATTATCCAATTACGATGCCTGCAAGGCACTAGCTATAGTAAGATGCAGATGCTGTATAAATTATATCTGTACAAAGCATCCCTTTGAGGATTACTACAACGTACAAACTATCAACTTTAACTCTATAAGCAGTTACTACAGTTTCAATTGTAGGATATTCTTTTGTTATTCCGATATACAAACGATACGATTTTTCTCAAGAATTTTTTATGCATAATAGTCTAGTTTCATATCAACGCACAAAATGCAGTTAAAAAAAAGCTAGAATTTTACCAAAATCAGAAGAGGATAATTACATTTGTGTTTTATTACTACTAGAAAATGTGGCTGGTATCTTTTTAACGCCCTTTTAAAATAAATCTAACAATACGACAATCACTAAAAACTTTAACAAACCTATTTTCTTTTTAAACGAGAAAAATATCAATCTAAAACTTTTACAAGCGGACATTTCGCGTCAAGAAAAGGAAAATATAAGGCAGTGTCTGCGGCAGTTCTCCAGTTAGATCTAAAAACGGTTAGAAAATACGAGAAACGAGTAGAAGTTTCAAACTCTACCATCGCTTGTTTTGCTTGTTATCGAGATAGCAATTTATCCGTTTGCCGGCTCGAAAGTACAAAGTGCCAAGGTGATGTATGTTGCGAATATCAATATTAGTGCAAATACCGAGCCGAACAAGATAAACCGGACATGATGGAGTAATTCGTAGTTGTTGAAGAATGTGCTGTTTACTAAAAATAGGCGAAATGAGACAGAAAGGTTTTAGTGTCATTAATCGTCCGGAATTGTGGTTTCAGAAAATTTTTGCTTGCATTCCACTAAAGAACTGCCAATTAACAATATCTTAAGAAATCATGAAATGAAGACGTTATTATATATGTACACTCAGGGAAATCTCTGTAGTTCCATATTAACTTTTCAACAGAGTATTTGGTTTTCTTAATATCTTCTGCACATTATATTATTAAGAGAAAAGAATATTAAAAAAATTATTACATTCTATACAGAGAATATTTACAATAATGGTAATTTAAAACAGCGAAATTTGTATGTTGTAGCGTATGCTTTCGCGGGTAAAGGATGTCTTATCCTCTCGGGTTTTCTCCCGCGTTCGGCGTTAGTTCTTTGAAGAACCATGTACGTCCTGACGTTTCTTGAGGTCGTGATTTCGACGGCAGTCAATAAAAATGGCTAGATGTGAATTGCTATCCGAGGAGAAAAAGAAAAAAATAAATTGTTATAGGGTTTTCAAATCGAACCATAGTTAAGAAAATAGGACCATCCCATCCTCTCATCAATAATTATATAAAGTCGCGCAATTCCTACGGCAAGAATCTCGCTAAGGGGAGTACTCAAACACTAACTCAAAGGCAGCGCAATCGATATTTTAGTTAGCCTCTTCTGGCAATGTAACCGCACAACAAATAAGATGTAATTCAAATTTATCCACAACAAATAGACGTGTACAACAAATTCCATCCGGCAGTAAACATTTTCGGTGGCTAAAATAAGTATCAAAGCCATCCTTAAAAGAGACAAGATTGAAAATTACAGACAAGATCGAAAATTATAGGCAAGATTGAAAATTACGGGATTATGAGTGGAATAACGTCATATTTTCTGACGAAAAGAAATTTAACGAGAGGGCGTTCGCACCAGGGGGCAATGCATAAGAAAACTGCACATGGGAATGATTTCTCAGACTTACCGTGACGTATTTAAAACACATCTAAAAGAATGCTTAGAAAATAACACCAAGATAAGAACGCTGTAAATACAGCTTCTCTCAGCTATTTTTAGATGTGTTTTAAATACGTCATGGTAAGCCTGAGAAATCATTCACATATGCAGTTTCCTTTTCGCTCTGTCTGACTTTTGCAAACAAGTGATTTATTCTTTTGTCCCTAGTTAGCACCAAGAATTTCTCGTGAGTGATTTCCGCAATACCATGATAAAAGCTGCATTTACAGCGTTCTTATCTTGGTGTTATTTTATAGGCATCCTTCTAGATGTGTTTTAAACACACTTGGTTTTACTAGATTAAATCAAAATTTTCTATTCATAAAAATTACTTTTTATCTTTGCCCGAACTAAACAATATATAAAGAAAAATATGACACTCAAAAACACAGCAGCCCGTTTTGAATTTGATCGCGTTAATTTCAGTACCTACGCTTTCACTTTTTTTACTAAATAGCAAGGCCGAATTTATTGCGCGCTTTTAGATTTCTTACGTATATTTTTCTGAATAGCGTACACTCACTCCTTTTAGTCTCTACCACGCCATCATTACCGTCACCTTAACGCGATCGCTTAAAATGAAATCAGCATAAATGAATATTTATCAATTCGGTCGCGTCGCGGCGTCTACGACCACTCAACGCCCGCAAAGCGTCCTTGAACTGGGAAATTTCGATGCCGGTTTCCGCGGATTCGGACCACTGCCCGCTAAATCTGATATAAGCCCTCGCCATCCAACCGTCCCGCTAAAAGTATGCGCTTATTCCGTAATTTATGGCATCCCTCCGGCGTCGCCGGTTGCCTCGACGTTGTCGGAGCGCCGGGTATTTTCGTACGGACCGGTCGCGCTAACTTATCATTCATATTTACGAGACTTGTGCCTGGGCGTCCGTATTTTCCGTTTAAAAAAATTCGCGGTTTTCGTTTGCTATTAAGGATAATTACGCCATATTTAGGTTTATTTATATTTTTCTGAGGTTTCATTAGTGTGAAATGTTTGAATAAGCAAGAAATTGGGATATTTCTTATCTTTTTCTGGTGTATCTCATGAATATTCTGCTCAGTTGCTATTCCTCAAATCTTAACGCTTTAAACTGAATCTATTTCGAGAGAACGTGATTTGTGCCTTTACATTCACAAGAAAACATAGCCATAGTCGTCTATACATCCCCAACAGTTTTCAAATTTTTCCTATATATGACGATTGTCGTTTAAGTTTTGTGTATAGAACTGAAATAGAACAGTAGACAGCTTTCCGACGAATCGACTGTATTTTGGTATAAAATGTGGTCGCCAGCCAAGATGGGAAATTCAACAGATGCTACAATCGCAGAACAATATAATTTCATCAAAAAGTGTATTCGTATGCTGCAAACAAAGTGTTGGGGCAAACTGGCAAGAGAGTCAGGAGAACAAATGATGTTTGGTGGAATCGCAGTCTAAAGTTTTTGGTAAATGAAAAGGAAAAAAGTCAGAAGTGGCTGACAATACAAGATCCGAAGAACAGAAAATCTTTATGATATACAATTATGAAGTAAAAAAGGAAAAAAAGAAAGCCATGAATAATTGTCGGGAAAGGAAAGATGACAAGAATACTGAAGAAAAATACAAAGGAAGTGAAATCTATAAATCCAATAGGAATAGATAACTGGAAGAGATACTGTGAATCTTAATTAATTGAAGACAGAAATAATTTTAGGGAAGTAGATTATAACAGTGAAGGAAATTATAGAGGCAATGAAAACTATCAAAAATAACAAACTGGCCACTCCATGAGGTATGCCCATGGACCTTATTAATAATTCCTTAATCATTACATTAGAAGTAATTGCCAGGCTGTTACATCCTGTTTATAAGGTATTCAAGTCCCGTGAGAATGGAAAATCGCATATGAAAGTTCTATGCCCAACAAAGACAGCAAAATGAAATGCAGTAACTATAGAGGAATTAGTGTTACATCTTCTATGTGCAGACTATATGGGGGAATAGTAAAATAGAAAATAGAGAAACAAGTGAAAGACTCAGAGGAACAGAGTGGTATTAGACCTGGAATATGTTGTATTGATAATATTTTCTGTCTAAAACAACTAATACACGGACGTGAACTACATTTTATATTTATAGACTTGGAAAAGGCTTGTGACAGTGTACCCATAAATCATTTATGACAGGTAATGAAGGACAATGGACTACAAACAAACTATGTAAACATGATTAAACAACTATATACAAATAACAAAAGTAGACTGAAAGTCGGAAACAACTACTCGGATGAATTTGTTGCAAATAAAGCGTCGAGATAGGGATGCTGCATATCACCAACGTTGTTTTAAATACATGTGAAGACGGTACTGAGGGATTGGAGAAAGAAATGTATGCCGAGGGGGGTGCCTCTCGATCACCAGCATATATGTATATATAGTTTGGAGTTCGCTGACGATCAGGTTATATTAGCCGAGGACGGAGATGACATCGATTATATGTCCAGGAAAAGGGAAGAATATGCGATATGGGGTTGGGAGATCGATATGGGTAAAACAGAGTACATGGTAGTCGCTTCACAAGTTGACAGTTGGTGCTGGAAGATGAAGTGGTAAAAACGACAAATGCATATAAATATCTAGAAGTTACGTTCACTTTCGATGGTAGAGATGAAATAAACATACAAAAAATAATGTGGTGTGGAATGACAATATTTTGAAGAAAATAAATACCCGAATGTTCCTCTTTTTTGTTGAAAGTTGTGTTGCCTATGGAAGTGAAATGGAAGATGGAATACAAAATAATGTCAACCGGAAATTATATACTGGAGACGTTGCTGTAAGGAGATTACTAGATTACGAAAGAAATGAAAGAATAAGAGAAACAATGTAAGTTGACACATCATTAATACATGAAATGGAACGGAAACAGCTACTGTGGTATGGCCACATGAGGAGAATGGATCAGGGCAGACTACCATAAGAGGTTTGGAAAAGAGGCCTGCGAACAGAAGGAAAGAAGGAAGATAAAGAAAGACTTCGGAAAAAGGAATTAGAGAAGCTGTGGGGAAGAGAGGACTGCATCCCAATCTCTAAGAACCTCTTGGAGGTTGGGATGCGGTAGATGGCAAAATTAGATGTTTACAAACCGCCATAATAAAATAACTTTTAAAGGCCTTATTGCTTTTCAAAGTATTCTCTACCAACATTAATGCACTTTAGTATGCACTCGAATCAACTCTGGAAGCAGTTATTTTACTCGTTTTTTTGGTACAGTCAAAATTGCGTTTCTGAAAGCATCGGTTGCTCCTTCTGGCGACTGACACTATTGACCACGCAATCCGTTCTTGATTCTCGCAAAGACAAAGAAATCGTTGGGACTTAGGCCTGGACTCTACGGAAGGTGGTTTAACAATTCGACGTTTCGTTCCGTTATTAGTCGTTCGGGGTTGGTTTTTCAAAGCTCAGCGATGACTTGCGGCAAACAAATGGTTGTATACCAATCGGCAGTAGCAGTTCTTTGATCGTGCAGAGGAATGGTTTCTGCATGACCAGTTTTTTAGACAAATGTCGCGATCATTTTTTTGGAGGCATTTCGAGAACAAACGACTTTTGATGGCTTTTATTTACCGTGTAACACTCAAGCAGACGACCGGTATTTATTTTCTGCTTGTATGAGTAGATCCAAGATTCATCACCACTGAAGATCATTGACAACAATTCACCCTAGCTACTTTTCTTCTTCGGTCAACAAATGCGATATCCGGGATAACGGAAAACTAATTTTTTATACACATATATTTACATAAATGATCTTCCTTCACTCTTGAACTGCAATGTATTGGCTTGTACAGATGACTTGAAGAGTTTAATGTAGGAAACCACCTATTTATAATTACTTCATTCACCAGACAATTGTACCTAGACACTCGTCGGTGAGAGCCTTTGGTGTGTTGTTTGATTCAAATCTATCTTTTGCAGAACACATTAGCTCCTGCAAAAATTCTGCTCATAAGTCGTTGGGGTACATCATACGATCGTCTGGTGCCTTTGGCGAGTTGACAAGTTTCCTTGCTTTATACTGTGCACATGATCGTACCGAGCTAAATTATAACTATACTATAACTACATAACTGAAACTTTGGGTTTACGTTAACTAAAGATGGAGATTAATTTTTAGTATTGACATTTGATTAGTGGCGCCCTCTATGTCCCAATATGCAAAACTTTCTAGACATCCCTCGTATATTCGAAGAGCAGGACAAATTACGCGACAGTAAACTTTTCATCAGTTAACTGCTATGCCACTAACACCATTTAGGGTTCATAATATGGACTGCATCAGAAGCTGATTGCCTTTATTTTTGCATATTTTGATTAAAATTTGTTCCTTACCAAGCGTGCATTTTTAGTGATAAGCAGCGCGGATCAACACAAACAATAAAAATGTTTCATGCTGCTATTACCACCTCTCAGTGTTTTATTACGTCGGAAACTTGATGGATGCTCCTCATATTTCAACGCTAAATTATAATTAGATTAAGGGAATTTTGTTGCCCGTGTAAAGGTTCATAGCAACTCCGGAGTGATACATCACTAAAAAAAAACGACCACCACGGCCTAAATGAAATATTACAAAAGCTCTAAAAATATACTTTCCTGACATTTAGAAAATCATTTCGAAACCGCAGAGATTCATCATAACCTCATCAATTTCCAATTACGCATACCAGCACTGAAAACGTACAACGTTTACGTAAGCAGATAATGTAATCGGTATCTTCTTTTGTACGATCGGAAAAGTAATTATCGAGTACACCCAACTCCCCCTCTCTACACGCCGATGTGTAGTCGTTATATCAGGCTGCGGCAATCGAACATATCAAGTTACGTCGATCCACAATACAACAATAACGCGAATACAATCAAATATTTATCTTTTATTATACTTTACCTGCACGGAAGGAGATATTAAAATATTGACACGACATGAGCATTGCCTGACAAAGTTTCTGTTACGTTCTGCTGCTTACATAACGGTAAATGTCATTTGTCGGGTTAATTCAAGGGCCGCCAGGAGTCGTGTCAAACATGAAATGTCTACTTCGATAAATATTTCATCGTCGGTTTTGTATTTCGACTGCGTATATAACGCGAGACGATGGTTAATATGGAAAACTTTATTGGCTTTTGTTTGGCTGTCAGTTTCACCTTTCTTTTTATCTTTGTGTACACTTGTCTAGTGGATTTTGGAACAATGCATCTTATGTTGCGGCTACTCATCTTGTAGCTTTATAGCGTTTCTTTTGAACATGAGATTGATCACTGTGATGCTTAGTAACTTTTCGTGTATTTTTATTAGAAAATAGACAAATATTTAGTTCTATGTGTTATTCGGATACATAAATAGCAACTCTCGTATTCTCGACCTTCTTCTAATCAGAAATTCCAGACAATCGCCTGAAATTTGACTCCATACCTAGAGCTACTGTCAAAGATCTCATGCGCTGCTAACTCCTCTTTTTTCCAATTCTTTAGTCTAATTCGTCGGAGATTAGTTCTATAAGCAACAAATCTACAGATTGGGGTGGCCAAAGCATTCGTATCAACTCGCCTTCTTCCTCAAGTGACTTCAAATAAGTTATGATAATAAACGAGATGAAGATTTGGGATCATTATCACATTGGAAGATAAAGTTTTGGGCACAATGTTCTCCCACTTGATATAGCATTTTCCTTGCTCCCCTTACGCAGGAATCCACCTATTTATATCAAATTTCCTACAGTTGTGCCACTAAAACCATCACTCTACTTCTACTGTGTTTCACAGTAGGAACCACATATTGGTCACTCACTCCAATCTGCCGTCTTACAAATGATCGACATTTTGAAACAAAGGATTAGAATTTGGTTTAGAATACCATTGCTCAAGAATCCAGTTCTTGTGTTCGATTGTCCATTCCAATCTCTTTTTCTTATTTTGTTGTTGCGGCAATGGCTTTTTCATTCTTCCCATTGGCTCTGCTGGAAGAAGTCTGAGCTTAACTGTGCGAGATATTGCTGTTGTTCTTAAAATACGGAATTTTTGAGTGACCTCTGGAGCAGTGAGAAACCTATTTCCTTTCAAAGATACTATAACAAGCTGAACCTCAGTAGCTGTCGTTGCCCTCTTTCGTCTTGGCTGTTTTCTATTTCGAAGTGAACATGCTTTTTGGATTCTCTCAAGAGTCATAATTACTCCGTCTTTTAATATGTTTACTTATCTATAATATAGTTCAAGTACCTAGAGCTAATACCAACATCTTGCTTAAGGCACCTATTAGCCCTATGATGAGGAACGCAAATAACCATTTTTGTGTGTCCTTTTTTTTCTTGTTTTCTTATTAAATATATTGGCACCATATTATTATTGTAGGCAAAATAATTTGAATTATTTTTTTTTAATTTTAAATAAGAATTGTATTGTAATTCGTCCTGTAATTGGCTCTTGGGCAATAAAGGATTATTATTATTATCGTAAAACATAAAATGTAAAATGTGTGCCGTAAACTGCTTTGCTGTTTTAAAGTGCACCATACCATGTGTATCTATAAGCTTCTTCCGCCTTTTTGCTAAAAAGAAACACGGAATTTTCAAGGGAAATTGATTTTGTTCATTCAAAATATTGGTCATCGACTTCTACACATTTTACCCATCTTTCAGGTAATTTATGGATACCATGCTAGGCAAACCATTCGTAGAGCCATTTTCCAGCTTCCTCGAAATTACTGAAGTGCTGCCCCGCGAGCGCGTGCCTCATTGATGGAAGAGGTGATATTCAGATGGCGCCGGGCCTGGGCAGTACGATGGGTGCGGAAGGATGATCCATCCAAGCGATTTCAAAGCGTCTTTCATTGGTTTTACTGTGTAAAGCGGCGCATTCTCATGTAATAAAATCACTTGGTCTTCTGGTCCATTCCGGTGGTCTTTCGATTAATCCACGGTTTAAGTTAATTTTTTGTTAGCGATAGCGTTGGATATTAACGGTTTCGCCGAGCTTGAGGAGTTCATAATATCGCTCTGGTTCCATTAGATACAGAGTATGGTCTTTTTGCCGAAGCGAATTGACCTTGGTGTTGAAGGACCGGCTTCGCCAGGTGAAAGCTACTATTTTTTCCGCGTCGGGTTTTCAAAATAAATCCATTTTTCGGCAGCCGTCACAATTCGATACAAAAATGATTTCCTTTCGTAGCGTTGAAGCAACATTTCATAGATGATTTTGCGATTTTCTATTTGACGTTCATTCTAATCGTGTAGGACCCATTTACCGAGTTTATTGTTCTTTCCCATTGCTCGTAAACGTCCACTGATTGTTTCTTGTGACACATGTAATGCTTCTCCTAATTGCCGTTGAGTTTGAATTGGGTCATCATCCCATAACTCCAGCAATTGCTCGTCTTTGCATCTTGGTGGTCTACCAAAGCGCTCACTGTCTTTCATATTGAAATCAGCACATTTAAATTGTGCAAACCATGTACTACATATTCTAATCGATACAGCGTGTTCACCGTATGTCACTACTAGCAAACGACGACTTTCCACGGCCTTTTTCCTTTGATTAAATAAGAAAAGTTATGTGTGCCGCAAGTTTTATTATTCAGGCACAAAACTCGACATGATCACTAAACACTAAAGCAAAGCCGCTAGTTCTTGGCGTACTCAACTTGGCCTCATCTTTTAGTTGCACCGGAAAAAAACTTATGCATATGCCTGGGGGTATATTAGGGTATTGTTTGTGTAGACTGCGCTATAAATCTACCAAAATACAATTGAAACGTAGAATGTTAAGATATTCGTATCAATCTTTCAGGGTATTTCTATACCTTTTATAGTCGTCTTTATATGTATATGTAACATAGTGTATATATTTGAAGTCCACCACACTCCGGTATATTATTGTATTTTTCGCTATTATTTCGTTAGATATCTAAATTCGGCGCCCTGGAGTACAATTATCCGTTGCGTTATATACATCTTTCTCCGATACGTGTTTAACAAGAAAATAATCCCACCAATTAGGGTAAAATTCACCCGCAATAACGACGGAATTGTTTTCCCGTCATCATCCACCGTTTCACAGACGACAGACGTAATCTGACCTTTGTTTAGAATCGATAATTCGATTTATATAGCGCAGAGTACATATATAGGCATAACATCACAAATACAAACACGAACTCGTTTGTACCACTAACCCACGGGTGATGTCAGTCGGATCCTCCGCCGGCCAATGCCGCAGAACTCCAAACACAATTCGGCATCGATCGGAACCCGGTTCCGAAACGTGCCAACATCCGATTACATCTCTCTCTCCGACATCGTGGACGGCTCGCAAGGTTTCACCGATTCCGTCGTCCTCGGCTCTCTTCCCTCTAGCGAAGCCGTGTTCGATTTTCGGTGACAAGTTTGAAATATCGACTCTAACGGTGCGGATTGCCACAGTCACCAGATGAGAAAATCGGGAGGATGCAAAAAAAATGGCGACGGATAGGAACGAGGTACTACGAGCGTAGCAAGTTGGGAAAGTTGATCGAAACTACCATCGGTGCGGGGTGAATTGACGGATACGTGGGGAAGAGCGGATGACCGCTAGATCGTTGCAATTTGCTAAATGAAAAATGCGAAGGCATGATGAGATGAGGACGGATCGAATTGGGAATTTGGGAGATGGATTTGAGGTGCTTTAGGCGTCATTTCTACAAATTTTGTGGTGATTGTTATTGAGATAGGTGGTTGTGCTGTTAATTTAAATCTAGAAGGTTCTTTGAAAGCGAAATACCAGGTGTATGCATGAGTTTTTCCGTTTCTTTACTAAAAAGGAACATGTAATTTTTAAGGGAAATTATTTTTTTTATTCAAAATGTTGGCCATCGGCTTCTATAGATTTTGTCCATCTTTCAGGTAATTTATAGTTGTTTGTTAGAAAAATTGCTTGTCTTTTGCGGCAAACCTTTCGTCGAACCAACTTCCTCGAAATTGCTGAAGTGCTGCTCTGCGTGTGCGTGCCCCGTTGATGTAAAAATAACGACATCCTTTTTATAGACGAATCTTAATTTCACCTCTCGATATATCTCGGGAATTTTCATCGCGAGGCTCCTTTACATGGTCCTAAGATAGGTGTTTGGATTGTAATGACTCGCAGACGAATAATTGGGTTAATTCTTTCCGAAAAAACATAACTGCTGTAAGATATCGCAATCAAATACTTGAGCCTTTCATCAATTAATTGCACGATGATGCGTTTAGTAATATTTTCAGTAATATAATGCCAGACCTTATGCTGTCGGAGTTACCCTGGAATATTTAAGGAAATTTTATGATGCTGAAGATTAATATCAGACGGTCGCTACCCACCTAGGTCCTGCAATTTAAGACCATTAGACTATTTTTTATTCCCAGTGCTTAAGAATACCATTTTAAAAACTCCAATCCACACGTTAGAGGAATTACAAGAACGTATTGTAGAAAAGTGTCGCTCGGTGTCAGCTAACCTTTTTAAGTAAAGTTTTAGTAATATGAGCCAACGTGTTAACCCGCGTATTCAAGAAGAGAGAAGTCATTTTCAACCGCTTTTATAATTTTTTATACCTGAATTGTAGTGTTTTTTCTTTCTAATGTTATTAAATAATACATGAAACATATAATTATGGTAACCCAAAACCGCTTTTGCTTCTGTCTGTATTTCAATGTTACTAGTTAGGAGCTATAGAAGTACCAAGTGTATGCATGAATTTTTTCCGTCTCTTTGCTAAAAAGAAACATGTAATGTTTAAGGAAAATTATGTTTTTTTTATTCAAAATGTTGGCCATCGGCTTCTACAAATTTTGTCCAACTTTCAGGTAATTTATGGATACCATGCCAGAAAATCTGCTTGCCTTTTGCGGCAAACCATTCGTCGAGTCATTTTCCAACTTCTTCGAAGTTGCTGAAGCGCTGCTCTGCGAATTGACGTTGATGCGAAGAGGTGATAGTCAATAATTCCTGCCATTGCCCGTCTTCGCATTTTTGTGGTCTAGCAAAGCACTTTCTGTCTTTTACATTGAAATCACCGCTTCTAAATTATCGAAATCGTGTCTCAAATGTTCTAATAGATGGAGCGTGTTTACCGTATGTTCCAGGAAACGATGATGTTCAGCAGCCATTTTCCTTTGATGAAATAAGAAAAATAATGCGTGCCAGAAATGTTCTTTTTCGGGCATAAAACTCGATATGATCACTGAATGATAAAGCAATGACGCTAGGTTATGGCGGACTCAACCTGTGCGTGTTTGTAGCTGGCGCCATCTGTTAGTTAAGCCGGAAAAAACTTATGCATACACCTGGTATTGTCTGTTTCAAGTGCGGAATGCAAGCTGCAACAGCAGCACGAGTACAGCAGGTGCTATGCAATAACACTTAAACTTCAGAATATTCTCAATCTGCACAGAAACTTTGAAGGTTTGCGTATACCATTAAGGGTTGATGACAAAATTATCGCAGTAAATCAGTAGTGAGTTTATTCAAAATTGTGTAGCTATAAATTGAAACGGACATTAAATATTTTTGTAACAATTATTATAAGGGATTAAGATTTGGTATGTTATTCCCTGGTACAATCGTTCACTTTTTCAGAGTTCGTTACCTTTTATCCAGCATCTTTACACACTGAGCGATTGCAAGCATTGAAAAGAAAGTGTCGGAAATGCGTACAACTGATAATAAAAAAAAGCGTTAACCTCGAAGCTTGCCAATGGTCCTGCACTTCAACACAAAAAAAGAAAAATGCTAATATTTTAAAAATCATGGTAAGGAATGTACCTAATGAATTTTAATTTAGAACAGCTTAAGAGTCTTTAATATACCATAACTTTTAACAACGTTCATATGCCATCTTTGAAACATATTTCTAAGTCAATTCTCGCAAGATCAAACAATAATTCAATAAAGATTCAATATAAGACCATCTTCTGGATCACATTTGTCAGCCGGTGAATACCATTCCGAAATATATCGCTGCAAAACCGGAAATAACAGCGCCGCAGTAAAATTATTAGAGCAGAACTCTTCGGCAAACATAGAAATTGCGATCTCGCGAAGATATATACGAGAAGATAGAGTGCATGGATATTATCTGGCGACGAACAAGCGATACGCGAACTTGTTATTGTGATCTGAATAAAGGTGGCGGTGGCAAGACGGGGCGAAGACGGGACGCGGCGCTTAAATCCCTCACATTCGGAGCAATATTTTACTTTACGCGAGACATGTTTCACTTAAAACCTTGTAGCGATAAGATATACGGCGTTAAGTGGGATTTGCAGAAAATTTCAGCGGATGAAAGCGGAAAACGGAGGAGGACATGGGGAGGAGGGATCCTGGGGACGCTTTAAAACGAGTCGCATTGCGGCTGCATAATGCCGTTACATAAGTTCGCCTATAAATCTGATGCGTTTTCGGTGTTGAGAACTGGAAGGTATTTATTGCCCGCGCGCAAAGACATCTTGCTTCGGCGGATGAGAATTTTACTCGTTAACTTGAGAAGTTAGATTACTAGTGGGTATTAGTGTTCTTTAGTATGCCTCACGTTTTGAAACTGCACAGTATAAATCGTTTAAATGATCGTTGGATTTAAGATGGCGTAAATATACGTATATATATATATATATATATATATATATATATATATATATATATGGTGTTAGAAATTAAGGGCAAATATACGTTTATGGTAGAAGAGCGGTACGCCAAAGGTGTAATAGACTAGGTACATAGTGAATACGCAAAATCTAACAGGAACAATACAAAATATAGAAACGAGGAATGAAGCGGAAGCGTGGATACACAATAAATTTGTAGTAACAACCTACTTAGTAGAAATTGACGAGAAAGAAGAGACAAAAGACTACAGCAGTTTTGCAATACACAAACTTAAGATGAAAGCAAATAGGAATAAATATAAACACAAAACAATCAAAGACTTTAGAAGATTAGACATACAAAAAACACAATCGACCATAGAAGAG
The DNA here is from genome assembly GCA_023509865.1 of Trypoxylus dichotomus. Taxonomy (NCBI): domain Eukaryota; kingdom Metazoa; phylum Arthropoda; class Insecta; order Coleoptera; family Scarabaeidae; genus Trypoxylus; species Trypoxylus dichotomus. The sequence continues at coordinate 14,630,146 of CM042078.1, forward strand.
AGATGGATGGTCTTTAAGAAAACGGTGTCAATAGCAACAGAAAAAATATGGGAAAAAAAGAAAGTTTAATTAATATATAAAGAGAACGAATTGGTGGAACGATAAAATAAAGAAGATGGTAAAAGAAAAAAAAACAACTTGGAAAAGATACATCCAAACAAAAACAACGGAAGATAAACAAGATTGCAGTAGGAAGAGAAAGGTAGTAAAGAAAACTAAAGGAAGAGAAAGGTAGTAAAGAAAACTAAAGGAAGAGAAAGGTAGTAAAGAAAACTAAAGGAAGAGAAAAAGAAGTCATGGAACGCATCTGGGAAACAGATAACAGAGACGTATAAAGTGGATAAGAATAAAGGGATTAAGAGGAATCAAAAGGAAGGAAATAAAAGCAATAAACCATAAGAATAATCGATTACATATACGAACAAGACATACTAGGAATATGGAAAGAATACTATTAAGACAAATTTAATGCAATAAATGCAGAACAAAGAATAAGCAGAAACTGAATCAACAACAACAAATAGGAGAAGAAGAAGCGGAAGAGGCCATACAAAAAATCAAGATAGGGAAAGCAGGCGGAGATGATGGCATATTACAACAAATGACCAAATGAATAGAACAGGAAGGAAAAAATGAATATGGAAGATGTTAAAAACAATACGGAAGGAACAAAAAATACCAATATATTTAAGATGCGATAGGATCGCACTTGATCAGGAGTCTCCACAGTTTTCAGTCTAAGAACCATAGTAACTTTTCCGCTAAGTTCCAAGAACCAAGACACGGCTAGCTGGATGGGTGGCGCTCAGATACCTAATGTAAACCAGTGGTATTATAGTAGAGGTGCTTTCTGAGTTCTTTTTGTCTCTTTTTTGAGGTTACTTCAGAAACACTCTGTATAACTGAATATATATATATGTATATATGTCTTGTTATTCTTTCGGGACATAATGTTTAAGACGTAAATTCCCAAAACATTTATCCATTAAACCTGACCATTATTTTATTATATTCTTTTTATTGGAACACCTTTTATATACAGTTGATACCTTGCTAAGTGCGGCGAATTTATTTTTCATCAATTTTTTTCAAGAACAGTAAAAATTACGTATTCTAAATGAAAAATATCTGCGATTTCTCTTCATCTGAAGCAATAACGATTTTCGTTCGAATAAATACATTAGCTACAGTGCCTTTTATGGGGAGCGTGCTTTTTTCAATATAGACGAAAGATGCTTTCTCATTAAAATAATGCCTCGCAAATTCGGACATTTCGAAGATTATAAACATTCAGCTAATGGAGAGGTACTTATACTTTAGTGAGAAATAAGTTCGGTAGCTTCCTGTGGGCTCGTAAAAGGCAGGAGAAGATATTTTTGGAACCTTTAATCTTTTATGAATGACGTTAAGAGGGGTAGAGTTTAATAATCGAATATTTTCAAAAGTAGCATCCATTAAAATAATCAATAATTTCTTGAGATGACTTCAGGGAATTCGCATTATACAGTGTTCATATTGAAATTTGCACTCACCGAAAATTATTTACGAGGACGACCTAACATGTTTCCGGAATCAGCAAGAGATGGCGCACTAAGGTTGAACTGGATTCCTCGGTCGGCAAGGGTAACCTTTTTTTGTGGAAACTGTCAAAATTTCAGACGTCTACTATCAATAGTTGTTGCTTAAGAATGTGTTCTGTGCAGCAAGTCAGGCGCTTTCGCAAAAATGGATAAAATCGAATTTCGTGCGGTGATAAAAGATTTCTGGATGGCTGGGAAAACGGCCACGGAAATTCGAAATATTTGCTAGAGGTTCATGGTGGGTGTACTCCACCTTTTTCAACCATCAGCTTCTGTGTTAGCGAGTCCAAACGTGGCCGCACAAGCACAAGTGACGAACCAGGCAGTGGACGCCCAAAAACCGCTACCAACGATGAAATGGTCTACAGGATTCACGATCTTGTGTTAGCCGACTGAAGCTGAAAGAAATAGCAGAGACAACAGGCATTTCAGAAGAACGCATCGGCCATATCCTACACGAAATGTTGGGCATGAAAAAGCTCTCGATGGGTACCGCGTTTGCTCACACCGGAGCAAAAGCGAAATCCGGAAATATTTCAGGTAGCCCTCGTACAGTTATAGTAAATCTTAATTTTAGTATTCGTTCCAAATGCACGAAGAGTAAATACAGAAAGTAAAATTGCGATTAAAGAGACAATTTGAAGTGATTGGCTAAGGTTTGCTCTATTATCGTATTTTCGATTGTTATGGATCCTTGCTAATAAATATTTAAACAAATAATGAAGCCCGATCACTTTCTTAAACACAATTCTCCGAATCAATATTCTTATAAACAGTTTCGAAAAAGTTTTGGGCAAAAATAGCTTCAAATTATTTTTTAAATATATGTAGTGTGCTACGTACTACATCTTTAAGTAACTGAAAATGATCGACATAGCTTTATGAATTCTAGAATAAACATTTTGTATATCTTTTTGCATCTCTTTAACGGTCCAACAATAAATTTTCATTGTTTGGCAGTCTCTTTAACGGCCCAACAATGAATTTTCATCGTTTGGCAGTATAAAACGTTCAAAATGCTGCAACCTTAGCTATTTTAAAATCATCGACATCATGTTGTGAATTTAGAGAAAAATGCTTTCTTTATTCATTTTATTTTCCTATACTCCTTTCGCTTGCATCTTCTTCGGTTAACGTTGTAATAGGCAGTATGAGCATTAGGGAAGAATGGATTTACCTCTTATAAAGCAGTTATTGCTTTTTGAAGGCCAACTAAAGATATGGTTTATAATTGACTAATTGTCACATTGTAATATCCGTTTATACTCCACTTTAAAACATTTCATCGAAGTTAAAGGAGTTTTGAGGTTTCTCTTTTATATCTACAAGAACGCGATAGCAATAACACCCCAAAGTGCCACTTCCAACTTATATTTGGCCGGAATTCTCCATCGAGGAGTGAAAATACTAATTCAAACAGATTTCGAATACTCAAAGTTCTTAAAGGAAATCTTATTTCATTTCATCTCATTCCCTTAAACCCCTTTATGAGGAAACTATCAAATTTATCTACGGCGTACGGGGATTCGTTTTATTACACCGAGAATTCTAACTTGATTGAAACTAAGTACTAGTTAAAACTATGCATCTATTGCGTCAGGTGGCTCGGCTTGCAGAGAAATCTGGACGTTAAATTCGCTACGTCGCATTCTATGCATACTGATCGACTGCTTTATTGAGGTTTATACCTCCGTGCCCGTTTCGAGGAAATTGAACACCCAATGCGGAATATTGAGGCAGTTTTTAACGACCGACGCTGTCAGCTACACAGCTGCTAAGCGGGCATTTGTATATGTATAAGCACATGTACGATACTTCCCGTTTTTCAATTACCGTGTATAATATATGTAAAGTTATAGTACCAAGTTCGGAGATTTATTTGTACGTAGAAAGCAGGTAATACATAGACATAAAGAGGCTTAGAATTCGTTAAAAAGTCAATGAAACCATATACAGGTTGAAAACTGTATATTATTATTATTAAGTTATTACTAGCATCGGCAAAGAGGGGCAAGTTTTAATGTCGTGTGGAGAACGATGTGGAGGGGTGAAGCGCTTGGGACGGATAATCGAATACCCGTATCAAAGCACGCTTCTTCAATATTATTCCCCTGGTCGTTGTGAGTGCTACTTAGTACACGCATATTTAGAAAATATTACATTAAGGTTCATTTCGGAAACGGTGAATTTCGAATAAACTAGAAGACGTTATAGTGAGTACGCCGGATTTAGAGTACGAAGGCAATAAAATTAAATGTGTATAGTGCGACAACTATTTGACCTGTACCAGAAGATGAAGCTAAGAACACCACCTAAAAAGTATAAAACACTGTTCTGCAATCCGTGGCAAATGATATATTTGATATAGGTGTGTGTTTTACAGTATGTAATGTACAGACTAGACCAACAAACATATGTCTCCACTACCAAGTCGGACATCGTTAAGAAACTCTATGCCATCTGTTCGTAATTATGAAGAAAAAGGAATAAAAACAGAATTTCAAGATAAAAAAATTGTGGTTATGTGTGGACGAGACGACATATCGGCAAAAACATTCTGTGGTGAATGTGATGGTACGTACAATGGAAGAGTTTGAACCGTCATCCTCTACCTTACTTGCTTGCAAAATATACTAGCGATAAAATTGGTGTTGAACAAATTCCAAGTTTCAATAACCAAACTTTTAATGTTTGTGAGTGACGGTGCCGCTAACATGTTTTCCTTAGGCCGACGTCTTAAAGAAGAAAGTGGCAATCTGTTATATGTAACATGTAAGATCCATGCTTTAAACTTTGTAGCGCAATTAATCCTTGAATGTTATCCACGACTGAATGCTTTAGTAGCTCATACGAAGGTAGTGTTTCTAAAGTCCCTGAAACGTACAAAAGGATTTCACGAACTGCGTGCTAAAGTGCCAGAACCACCACCGCCGATTACTACGCGTTGGGGAACATGGTTAAAGGCTGCGATTTACTACGGCAAACATTTTGATGATATAAAGAAGGTAGTTTTACAACTCGATCCGAGACACAGTAAAAGTATCAAGAAAAGCCAGAAAATGTGTCCAGATAGTCAGGTAAAATGTGATTTACAAAGTACTCACAAGAACTACTATGGACTAGCAGAGGGCATTGAAAAATTACAAAATGGTTCGATGTCATTTGTGGATTCTGTTGAAATTGTGGATGATTTTCACTTACACCTATATACGGTGGAAGGTGAAAAAACTGAAAGTATAGTACGAAAATTTGAGATTGGTATTGGGAGGGATTAAAATTTTCTCGTATTAAGATAAATTTGTGAAAGATTCAAGTGGTCACAAGGATTACTTTAAATTTGCAAATATAACATCATTCGATGTGGAATGGTCGCTTTCATCATAAAGAAATATTCATTTCGCACGCCGTACTTATTTGACAGAAACAACAGTGGAAACATATTTAATGACTCTAATATTTAATAGATATACGGTCCCTTCACTGCACTGTAACTTGCCCCACTTTACCGAGACTTATCAATATCGGTAATAAAAGCCAGAAATTTGCAAAAATTAATTATCTGAAGTTCATAATGTCTCTGACCCAGATACTTTATGGGTACTTCACGATACAAGCAACTTTCTAATCACTTCATTCCACTGTTTCCTTTTTTGTTTTCCTTCTATATTGTCTATGTAACTTCTCTGTTTATCTTTCGAATCTTTGTTTATTATTTTATATTTTCGTTTTACCAAGTTGTTAATTAATTATTGTTCGCCGCTTTCACGTTTCAACATGCTTCCGTTGCTACTTTCTTCTTTATATTTTAAAATAATTTTCACATTTTTAATGTCCGTCAAGCCAAAAAAAAATAAAGTCAACACCTAGCCCTATTACACATCTACTTTAATTTAGTAACATCCCAAACTAATATTTTCCACCTTTATGCATCCAGCCTTAATGAAAAACAACGTCTAGACTACTATAAAGAACATTTTCCAAGCAAATTCCTAAAAAAATCCGCACAGAAGAATATATTTAACAAATTTTAGCTACTGAGATATAACGTTTTTGTTGTTTCCCTTCCCATTTCTTTCTTTCTTTTTTCCTTTCATATTCTACCATTCCAGTTCATCTCTCATTTTTACGGCACGTCACTCGTGCTTTAGCCACAACTACCGCGTTCTTTTTTGCTTCTGTCGGAGCGCTAAATGAGCAAAGTTCGAGTTTTGTTCTAACGATGGAATTTCGGGCGTGAAAAATACGTTTCCACAGGCTCCAGCCTGAAAAAGCGCTGCAGGCGCAGCCGGAATTTAATAACGGCCGTTATAGGACGAATACGCGGGGAATTTGTTAAATATCCATCCGGAAAATTCAAATGGAACGCAGATAGTACATTGGGGTCGATTGTGCTTAGTATATTGCAGGTAACTATGATCTATATATGAAAATTAAAGTTTAGACGTGTACGAACGAAAGCAGACTTTTTGCAAAGGGGAAGGGATCTATGCAACAATGCGCTCTAAGTGTGTGCAACTTTTGGAATCTTTCGGAACTTTATTGGGTAATATATGCATTAGATGCCAGTGGCGGTTCGTGACTTTTTGACGAGGATACGCGGATCTACCTTTTTGGGAATTGAGTTCTCTCATAGTATTTACTTTGATTCTTTTTGTTTTCTTAATTTAGTGAATAGATGATTCAAGAAAAAGACGTTCTTCAGCTTGGGGTTATTTTGAATAATCTGGCGATGAAAATGTGTCTTGCCACGTAGTTCCAACAAGATGGAGCGACATCGCACACGTTTAACGTTTCTTTACCAGTTGTAACATTTCCACTAGAAAATTGATATCCAGACGTGGTAACATAAACTGGCTGGGCTGTAACCCCGACTTGATACCAATGGATTTTTTCCTATGCAGCTACTTTAAATCAAAGGTATACAACAAAATTCCTTATTTTCTGAATTAATTAAAAGTTAATATTCCAAAAGAAGTGGCGGCTATCACAGGGAATATGTTCTGAAACGGCTGCTTCACGTTTAGAAGAGCGTCAGCAAAGTAACGGAACACATTTAAAAGACATAATTGGTAAAAAGTACATTTCCAAGGCCCGTATTTGAATATAAAATAACCATTTATTTATTAAAATTATTACTATTTTATTATAATCTCATTATAATCTCATCATTTTGAAAAAGTACTTTTGGCCCACCTTGTATGTTGCTATGATTGAATTAACTTGTATTTATCAGATGTTATAAATGTGTAGGATATGGCCATTTTGCTAATGAATGCAAAAAATAAACAGGTATGTGCCAAATGTGCTAGTGATTATAAAACAAGTAATTGTAATGGTGAATTAGTTAAATGTATAAATTGTTAGAAAGTTACCGAAAAATTTGGAACGAACATAGATTTAAATCATTTGGCATATGACAGACATTGTACATGTTATAAACGGACACTAGAGAAAGAAAGGTCCAAAGTGAAGTACATATAGCAATTAGAGCAACCGGGCTTCCGTGAGGAGAATTCCGATGCAGATATTGTACTTTTTAATTGCTAGGGATACTTAAATAATAAAGATTCTATTTTGTAATTACGCAACAAATGGAAACCAGCAGCATTAAATGTTGTTGAGGCTCATGTAGATAGCTAAATAATGGATAACGAAACTGAAATTGATGGATACAATACAATTAAAGCATTAACTAACAATGGAAGAGCAGATGGAGTTTCAGCCAATTGAAGAAGTAAATTAAATTATCAAGTAAAAAATACTCGTATTGATAATTATGTACATATAACACATGGGCTGAAAAGTCCCGGGCCTAACACATAGATGACGCTAGTTTTATTGCAGTCACCTTTCTCTCAGTTAGTACTAACCTTCAAAAGACAGCTGTTAAAATTTCATGATATTCTATTCATTAGTTTGTGAGTTATTGTGCTAAGAGTCACGCTACTTTTGTTATTTTCAAAACAATGGATCAAAAACAATTTCGTGTTTTAATTTTATACTGCTTCTTGATGGAAAAAAGTACCGTTCAAGCGAAGCAATGGCCTGAAAAGTGTTATGGGGACTCTGTTCCATCAGAAACAACAATAATACGTTAGTTTGCTGACTTCAAACGTGGTCGTAGAGACACCGATGATGCAGAACTCAGTGGACGTCCAAATCAGGCGGTAACACCAGAAGACATCAAAAAAATCCACAAAATCGTTTTGAACGATCGAAAAGTGAAGTTGCGTGAGTTAGCTGACATCGTAAAGATATCAAACGAAGGTATTGGCTTTATATTGCATGAGCATTTGACTATGAGAAAGCTCTGTTCAAAGTGGGTGCCGCGTTTGCTCACTGTTGACCAAAAACAAGAACGTGTTGATGATTCTGAGCAGTATTTGGCCATGTTTAAACGTAACAAACCGGAATTTTTGCGTCGATATGTGACAATGGATGAAACATGGATCCATCACTTCACTCCGGAATTAAAACGATCGTCATCTGAGTGGATAGCGACTGGTGAACCTCGTCCAAAGCGCCCGAAAGCACAACAATCGTCTGGAAAGGTTATGGCCTCGGTATTTTGGGATGTGCGTGGTGTAATATTCATCGACTATTTTGAGAAAGTAAATACGATCAACAGTGAATATTATATAGCGTTATTGGAGCGTTTGAAGGCCGAAATTGCAAAGAAACGACCGCATATGGCAAAGAAAAAAAGGTTGTTTCATCAAGACACCGCACTGTGTCACAAGTCAATCAAAACAATGGCAAAACTACATGAATTGAACTTCGAATTGCTCCCACATCCACCGTGTTCACCAGATTTGGCTCCCAGCGACTACTGGCTGTTCGCAGACCTCGAAAAAATGCTCGCCGGTAAGAAATTTCACACGAATGAAGAGGTTATCGCTGAAACTGAGGCCTATTTTGAGGCAAAAGATAAATCGTTCTACAAAAGTGGTATTGAAATGTTAGAGCGGCGCTGGAATGATTGCGTTGCTGTTGATGGAGATTACGTTGATGAATAAAGCTAAATTTAAACAAAAAAAAACGTGTTTTCTTTGTCAGGCCCGGGACTTTTCAGCCCATGTGTTATATATGGGCGGTAGGTGTAGAAATTAATATGGAAAATCAAGGTATCTTATTAGTTGTAATGCATCATCCTCCACAAACAATTGATAACTTGCTGTTACTATATATCGAAGATTGCATTAACTCAATGACTGATTTCAATGGAAAAATCCTAATAATGGGGGATTTTAATATCGATTACAATATGGATACGTTCTACAGCAAAAAAGATTCAACAGAAATGCATTGTATCAAATTGTTTCTAAATGTACTAGAATTACAAACAGTAGTAGAACCTTGATTGATTGTATTGTAATAAACGATAAAACAGTGGAACACAAAGTTATATAGTGGCCAAAGATTTGGACCAAATCATTGCTCAATGTTATTGAGACTATGTATCCAAAAAGAAAACAAGTGCTGTTACAAGATAATTACATAAACATGTGGATAACTTCAGAAATTACAGAATGAATGCACACGCATGATGAAAAATATAAAATAGCTATCTTTACTAACGTAATAAACTGTGAAGAATACAGGTTTCATAGAAACAAAGTAGTGGCTATAATACGTAATAGCAAAGAAAATTACTTTAAATTATTACTAGATGAAAATAAACATAGACCGGTGGAATTATGGAAAACTTTAAAAACACTGTTGCCTAAAGGAGATAGTTTTACCAATACTTGCGTAATTTTTGATAATACAAAGGCGAGAGGCGATTTAGAAATAGCACAGAACTTCAACAAATATTTTCTAAAAAGCATAGATGATATAATCCAAGATATATCAACGAGAACAGTTACGAATTCTGTATGCATACATGAAAAAAATTATAATAAATTTTCAAAATTTCCCAGTATACCTTTGGATGGCATCAAATCTATAATTAACACGTTGAGAAATACAGGAGACGTAGCTGGTGATGGAGTAACGACCAGAATTATTAAGGATATTGTTCAGATGTCTGTAAATAGAATTCTTCACATAGTGAATGTTGCACTCGATACAGGCACGTTTCCAGAAAACTGAAAAACATCGTACGTTCTTGCAATTCCTAAAGTGGCAGGGACTAAGGTATGTGACGAATTCAGGTCTACTAATACAGTGCCAAGTTACGAGAAAGTTCTGGAACTGTGCGTACAAGGCCAACTACATGATTTTTGTGAGAGAAACAATGTGATTGATTCTAATCAATCAGGATTTCGAAAAGGTCATTCATGTGAAACTGTTATAGTGGATATACATATGTCGCAAGTGGTTGCAAGAAATGGATAAGGGAAATTTTGTGATAACAGTGTTTTTTGGACTTGACTATTGATAGAAAACTACTAATAAAGAAATTATAGGTAGCATGGATAAATTGAACAATATAGACATAACTAGTATTAGGATAAAAATTGATAATAGTGGTTTAGAAAGAGTACTGGGGTGTTACTTCGCTATTCAAAGAACATACGAAAAATGTTGTGAACCAAATGTCGAAACAAGTAGGGTTTATGAGTAGAACTAGCAAGTATTTATCACTGTATGTAAAATTGCCTATTTATAAATCTATAGTTGCACCACATATAGAATTTTGTTCCACAGTACGTTCTAATCTAAATAAGAATCAGATTCATCAGTTACCTTTGTGAAAGATAGAAAACGGTTCATGATATTCATGCTTGCAGTGCTACAACGATTTTTATGTTACTTCCTTTCATAGAACCCAGGCTTCCAAAAACATATTTGTAAATGGTCTCATGTTATATAATACTTTAAGAAGTACATGTAGAGTTGTATATGCATATTGTTGAGTACTATAATTAAGCTATTAAGCATCAATATCAAGTATATAAATTCTTGTCCCCCACACTGCCTCTGGAAATAAATCAAATTCTCTGCAAATATATAAAAAGTTACTTGAACTAAATGGATTCTTTCAATAATAATTTCTTATTATATTGCCCCTTTGTGTATGTGCAACTTCCCAACACTCAGACTCGTATTTACATGTGCCCTTACAACGGGCGAGAGAGTCTTGAATCTAATCCTAATCATTACCAGAAGAGAAGACACATTACTACAATTATAACGCAAAGTTACAGTAGTAGGAGGATCTACACTTCTTCCGAACTCCTCCTTCCCCAATTTCAGCGTACAGCACTGCGGAAGCGCTTCGAAATTATTCCGCTGCTACATTTAGATAAGATTTATTTAGGTACTTAAGAGGAATGGGCGGCCTCTTTCGGGTCAGTTGCTCCTAATAACGTTGCAGGCGTTCAGTGAACGGCTAGCCGGGCTCGCGCCGGACTCCGGGTTCCTTTCTCTTCGCATTTGGCTCTGCGGTGAAGCGTACAGAGAGGCAGACGGACTGGTCTTCAAAGATAATAACGTGCCGTATAGTAAAGGGGATCATAATTCATGTTCTCGAGCGTAAAATGGGTTACGAATTATGGGCCACGTCTTACGCAGTATGCAACGTTTGCGGAACAAGTGAACTGGAGCGGTAGTGCGTTTGACGTGCCTCGTTTATCAATATTTATCAGCGTTATTGTGCCGCAGAACGGAAATAATGGGTAAATAGAGGAGTTATTGCGATAACTCTGGGATACTTTGTATTACTGAACGCTCGCTTGTAGGGTCATCCCTGAAAAGGATAGTGTCACGAAATGAAAAATAGACCATTATTCCCAGGAAATGAAAGTAGGAAACTGGAAAATGAATGCAATTAATGTGCAGGAACTAATGTTTGCAGATGATATGATATTGATAGATCAGACAAGAAGAACTAACAAAGATAAACATGGAAATAAACACCATGAAAACAAACACAATGATAATAGCCGTAGAAGAAAAAAAACATAACATCAGAATCGAAGGAACTGCCTTGAAACAAGTTTAAAGATACAATTACTTAAGAACAATCATTGAAGACAACGGGAGAATAGAGAAAGAAGTAAATGAGAGAATAGGGAAAATCCGCAAAAACATATAATACATTAAGAAATATATTTTTAGATAAAAGAGAAATACCAAAAACAAATAAAGACAGAAGTGTGTAAAAAAGTGGTCAAACCAACACTAACATATGACAGTGAGTCATTGACAACGACGAATAGAATTAAAAGCAAAGTTACAGCCATGGCAACGCGATTCTTAAGAAGATTGTAAGGAGTAACAAGGAGAGACAAAATCAGAAACACGACAATCACTAGTAGTCTTAAATATCAAACCAATACAAATAATCGTATAGGAGAGACAACTGAGATGGCTTGGACATATACACAGAATGGAAAAAGATCGAATAACAAAGAAGATTTTCGAAACCAAAACAGAGGTCGAAATACCTGGAAAGGACAAATGAACAGGACATTAGAAAAAAAAAAGAAGTATGGGATGGATTCAAGTCAAACAACTGACTCAGAACAGGAAATTATGGAAGACGAAAATATGAGAATGGTAGTCCAATACCGCAAGGTACAAAAGACGTAGGATTCCCGGGAAATTCCCGGAAAAATAACCAAGTAATGCTAATGAATTAGTAGTAATAGCCAATGCAAAACTTGTATTGTGTTTAAGTAATTGAATTACAAGACCATAATGTAGTTGGAGCTCTGAAAGAGCACTCAGATTTATTGCAAGCAACAATATACGAGGTATGTCTCAAAATTAATGAGATCGATTAGATTTAAAGTGTTTAATAGAATCTACCTACAATTTAATAGTGTCCTCGTTCAAAGTATGCTTCTTTGAAATACACACAGCGGTCTCCAGCGAGTTTTCCATTCCTGTTAACAATTCTGGAAGTTCTTCTTATTTCGTTGGGTTATTCAGAACGTGCGTCGTGACTCTTTGTATGCTGTTTATTGTAGCGCAATGGAGAACTTTCAATTTTCGCTTAAGCGTTGGAAAAAGAAAATAATCACATGAAGTCATGTCTGGACTATAGGGAAGGTGTGAAAGTGCTGCAATATTTTCTCTAACCGATAAGCTACGACTGGGAGCGTTAGCCTGATGCAAGATCTACGAACTAGCAATGTCAGGTCGCACACGCAAAACTTATTTCCGCAAATGTTCAAGGAGCTCGTGGTAGAAGGCTTGATTCACTGTCTGGCATTGCGGTGTCAATTATTTGTGGATAATTACACGAGAATCAAAAAAGTTGATAAGCATGACGATAATACCCCAGTTGCAGCTCATTGTCGGTTAGAGAATATTTGGCAAAGAAAAACCTTCCAGTGGTTCCATACCCGCCCTACAGCCCAGACATGGCTCCAAATTGTGACAAAGGAAGTGGATATGCGGAAAATTTGTGCAAAGCTGGTGCCCTAGAATTTGTGTATTGAACAAAACGGAAATCGCCTCTCTATTAGCCAACAGCTGCTGGATCGCTTAACAACTGAACCCAACTTCATTTACACAGTGATAACAGGTGACGAATCATGGGTACTCATGGGTATTATTTTTCTTGATTCTAGTGAAATTGTCTACAAACAATTCGTACCGCAAGATCAAACAGTGCATCAAACCTTTTATTGCTAGGTCCTTGAACGTTTGCAAAAATGACTAGAGATACAGATGATGCATACAAAGGCGACCAGACTATGGATGTATGTATACTCAAGTTTAGAGCGCATAAACGCAAAATATAGTGCCATTACTGCATCAAGAGAACTAAACTGCCTTGATACTCTTAATGTAAATCCAGGAGCCGTCAGTGCAGAGGATAAGACAGTATTGATGTTGTCCTTAAATGCTAATGGTGTCAAATAAAACACTTAGGTCCTTGAAGGAAGACCAACGAAGGAACACCGTTATATCGATATAAGCGGACAGAACTTTTGTGAGTAAGTTACAACATTACATATTTCGATGTTCACTCTAAGATTATTATTGACATACCAAGATCCTAGTTTACTCAGATTCTGCTGCATCAGATGGCAATCCGAAATGGTACTTATCCTAGTATAAAGCTTGAGGTCATCGGCAAACAGCAACTTGTCGCAGTCCAATTGACTGCGTAGATAGAAGAATCGCAAATACCAGAAAAAGGAGGGGGACAAGGTTACTTTCCTGTGCAACTACAGAAGAAAAGTATAATAAAATGGCTGTTACGGGGTACAGAGCATTAGTATTGAACACTTGATGAGTCGAAAAATGTTTTGTGAACTAATAAGTCCAAATTTGAACCCTTCAGCCCCAAGACAAGAATGCCCAAAGAACAAATGAGACGAATTTACAAATTGATAGTCATCATTTCGAAAATTACCAATTCTTCAATGGTTGCATATTTACCCTAAGTACTTAAAATACTTTCTTAATTTATGTCGATTTTGTAAGAATAAAGATTGATGTACATCTCACCGATCATTTCGAAAAATTAACTAAGAAAACAAAGGGCCGTAGTAACAAAAAGGATCTACGCTTGACTTGTAAAACCAAAAGCTTAAAAGTAATGGCAAATTGCTGTTCACCATACTTTCTCGATTATCTAAATTCCAATCAGTAGCATTTTTATTTTTATGCTATCTTATATGTATAAGCTCGCTTTGAAACTCGAAAGGTAAGTACTAAACACATACAGATAAAGGGAGTTATCCCATCGCACGGTTCGCCGAAAATAACATTCCCACTTTTCTCACATGCACTGCGGCCCACAAAGGTTTGGACACTCGGATTATTTAAAGAAAAAGACAAGAGTCAAGCAAGTATTGCATTGCGTTATTGGCCATACTTAGCGAACAACTACTTAAAAAAAACTTTCATTGGGCGATGGAAAACGTACTGTACACCATGTTAATGTACTATTCCATTCGTCTATCGTTGTAACAGCGAAATTGGTTGCTTTTGGGATTTAGCACCTCGCGGTTTCCTTCTCTTTTCAAACATAAAAAAATCGTCGATTGGGAAGATATTCTCGTCAAACGGAGAAAGCAGGGGCAAATAGGGAGTTATTTTCCAGCCTTGGAGATATCGTATTTTTTGGAGGGCTTAAAAAGGTTGTAATGTCGTTAAATGAAGTGTATCAGGTTAAAACGGGATTATGTTGAAAAATGTATGACTTGGTGGCCCAGTGATAAGAGGCCCAGCTCTTGAATTTGGTAATTCAGGTGTCGTGCATCCGATTTCTAGTTTTAAAAAAGTGAGTATCAATTAGTCATGAACATTTAGACATAACCCCAAAACATCTGACTACTGCATAAACCAATTTGCGCTATAAATACTATATAATTTTTTTAAAAAAAGCTTTACCCTGCCTTAAATCGGCATCAATTAAGTATTAGTGCAAACAATCCTAAAGTATCAGTTGCCCATATTTGCCTATTTAGAAATTCTCGTCATCTCGGTGCCTCAATGTCGAATGATTCGTTGTCTGACATGCAGCCGTTATATATCCTTCGCTGGTCGGTTCTGTTAGTGGTACGTGTGTCTGGCGCGTTTCGCAGAACCGGGTACTAAATCTTGATTGTCTGATGAAGATTGTCTTCTTTCCTGTTGAAATTTCGGTTGGGTATTTGTAAATTTCCATTGACTCTCCTTGTAACCGAATGTGGCAGGGTGAAACTGTTGACAGAACCTCGGTGTTGGCAAAATCAATGTTATGATCCCCGTCCTCAAGTGCGTGTTCGGCCACCGCGGATTTGTTTGTTTGGCCTAGACTACATTTGCGCTTGTGCCATTTTACCCTGACTTTAATGCTGCGTTTCGTAGTGCCGATGTACACTAACCCACAGGAACAGGGAATCCTGTATACTCCAGTCGATGTTAGGGGATCCCTGAGGTCCTTTGCTGAACGCAGCTGATGGTGTAATTGTTGCGTGGGTTTGTATATGGCTTTTATAGTCGTTGGCCTGCAGCGCTTACTTCAGATGTAATTCCTGTTCGATGTGTTAGGGTTCACAGATCCGCGCGGCATGGTCTGCTAAGGTTTTGATCACTGCACGTTTCTGTTTTGGGTGGTGGTTGGACTTATAATTAAGATAGCAATCGGTATGTGTTAGTTTTCGATAAACTCTATCGCCCAGTCTACCGTCCCTGTTTCTGTCTAGCGGGACGTCAAGGAAAGAAAGCTGTCCATCTTTTCCAATTCCATAGTGAAGTGGATTCGTGGATGAATCGAGTTGAGGTGTAGTAGAAACTCCTACTTTATTATATTAGTCTCTAAAATAATATTGTTTTATTTTAAACTATGAACGCGTACGATATACCCATATTTCGAGTACATTATTATTAATAAATCGTATATTAAACTAATTCATCTTTTTAATTTTGGTATCGTTTTATTGTATTCCTTTACGCTGAATCGAATGGGTCCAATCCCAATTCGATAGGAATATTCATTCCCTAGATATTGATTTTTCCCCTTTTCGAGCATTTGACTCAGCTGTGCCTCGTTGCGTTGTTTACCATCAAAACCAAAAATAAAAAAAATACCACTCTAGGATATTGTGATTTTTACTTTACTGGATAATAGTCTTATAAACGTGTTTTAGAAAATGTTATCAAGTGTCCAATCCACCATGAGCGAGAGTGTATATATATTGTTACTCTACTTCTCTTATATCCGCCGGGATATAAAGTTAGAGCGTGCATAATCGATAACAGCGTGAAACACAAGCAAACATACACAAGCAGTTAAGGGTTGGCAATTTCCTCAAACGCTCAGCCTATTTCGAAGGAAAGAGCCGCACACGCACCGCAATCCGCACGAGAAAATAAGATGGGGAGAGATCGACATACGTCGGTCCGTCGGGGAGGAATAATAAGGGGAATTACGAGAAAGACTTTCACAATTACGTAGAGACAATTAACATAGGCTCTATGTTTATACGGGCTATGTTTACACACGGTGCTCCTTTCGTAATAATATACGATCTACATTAGTTGAGTTTACAAACGTCTACAGCGCCACATTCGTCTACTTCCAAACCTCCCGAAACCACGAAAGGAACGGTTCCACTTTAGCAAGTACCCTCCCCACGTAAAGGCGCGATGTTGTGCGTCGCGGTGGATGATCTATCTCCGTTCTGAGGGAGCGAACGGTATGTTACCGTGCCACGTCAATAAACGGTGCCATCTAAAGGTCTTAGTAGAGATACGCTTGATTGGAAACGGGTGCGTATGGTTGTTTGGGGGATAATATAAAGGAGATTGTTGATGTAGGAAATTTAGAGGCGTAGATGCAACGTTCAAATTGTTTCATTATCCATTCGCATACGTCATTACGAGGGTGGATCTCTACGCTGTAGCCCTGATCCCTTTACAGTAAAACAACAGTGGCATTATATTTTTTATGTTTCGACATAGTCTCCTCTACACTAATGCACTTGGTCCGTCAGTGCACCAACATCTCAACAGCCCCCTGGAAATATTTTTGTCCTACCTCTGCAACCCACCTCTCTACAGCTTGCATCACTTCATAATTACTGGAAAATATTGCACCACGTAGACTTCTTTTAAGTTGGGGAACAATTTGTAATCACTAAGGACCATATCCGACGAATGTAGCTGGAACTCCACTAATTCAAAGCCTGCTTGGTGTATAACAGCCATAGTAATACCAGATGTATGGCTGGTAGCATTATCCTGATGGAACAGTACACAGTTCTCTTTAATACCGTCTTGCAATTCAGAAATAAATTGTGCGCAATAGGCCAGTGTAACGCTTTGTCACTTTTACAAATAGTTAGTCACGATGATTCCTCGAACATCCCAGAAAACACAGAGCAAAATCTTTCCCGCAGACGGTACGACCTCAAATTTGCGTGGAGGAGGAGAAGAAAAAGTAATCTCTACCTTGCACTTTGGTCTCGAAATCATAGTAATGCACCCATTACTAATTCATGGTCATATACCGACTAAGAAAGTTCGTTTTGTTTGTTTGATACCTTTCCAAAAGACGCTTACAAATCAACGCCTGATTTCTTTTTTGATCAATGATTAATATTCGGGGCACCCATCCTTTTTATATCTGCAATTCTTTAGTCACTATGTTGCGCACCGCATGATATGATAAGCCAGTGTCTTTCACAATCTCCCTGATGCGTACTCGTCGGTCTTGCGGTACGATATCGTGTACCTTTGTTTTTGTGTGCTGTTGCCGTTATGTGTGATCCACCCGAATGTTGGTTTTCACAAGATGTTCTTCAGCATTTAAAATATCAACACCAGCGTCCGATTGTATCATAAGAAACTGGAGACTCATCAATAGTTGCAATAATATCTTCATGAATTCGAGTTGGCGTCATGCTCTTTTTCTGGAGCTATTTTGTTACTGCTCTATTCTACAGGATCCATCTTTATGAACAATCACGAATCACGATTCAAGAATTAGCCACAGCACAACACTTCAAGAGACAAACTTGATATTATGTAGATATGATCTACAAATGCCAGTTAACTAAATATCAAAGACAAATCAAACAACCAAAGAACTAATTGGGCCATGATCTGCTTCTTAACATCGTTAGCTAATCAATCTATGTATACTGTCAATTAGTATTTCATAATGGAAATTAATTGCCTTGAATTTGTATCAGTAGTAATCACCCAATTAATCTATTATTTACCATGTGCTTAGTGCAGTATCAGTTATGTTATATACGGAGCGACTAATTTAATTGTTACGATGCAATTTTCCATAGAATTCATTGTTTTATGTTTATTTTCATTTCATTATATATTTTAAAAATGACATTTCAAGGTTTACTGTAATACCGTATATTGTTTGCTCATGCAATATCTCTAACGTTATCAGAGTTGACTAAATTATCGGCACGCCAATTGTGACCGAGTTCGTTGAAACAATATGTCTCCGTTACCCTGCTGCGTATGCACGTACGGTATGTCGCGTTACTCGTTATAATGTATTTATGCTTCATTACATGCAAGATATATATTCATTTATATAAAGGTCGACCTCAAGAAGAAGATGTATGCGATTGCATAGAAACGTCAGGGCGTATGTATGTACAACCAACGCCGAACGCCAAACAAAACCCGAGAGGATAACAAGACATCTTTTACCCGCGAAAACATACGCTGCTACATATTCTGTCGTGGAAAATCTCAGGCTCTTTAATTTATTTTAAATGGGTTCTTTGTTGTAAATTTTGGTCTATTTGTTTTTTTAAAATAAATGACAATGTTTTCTAATTAAAATAACCAAATGTAAAGGCTGAAAAGATAAATACATTGACAAATTAATAAATATATACCGTTTTTTACAAAAAAAAGTTTTTTTTACAGAAAACCTAAGGCAATCCCTGTCTAGCTAATCTTTAAATATTCTAATTAATATGCGAAATAAACTGAGAGCAGTTGATACAAATAAGTTTGAAGAACTTAAGAAGATTCGTCGTCTTTAATCTTTGAAATCGTACTCACACGTGATTTCTCGCCTTTGAGATGGACTGGTCTTTGGCTTCCAAAATATGTATCCGGAACTTCCAGATTTTATTTGTAGTATCAGATGATACACTTTATGAACGAATATTACCGAAGATCTTTGCAAAATTATAGAGTTATATGAGAAAATAACTAATTATCCTCACGAGAAACGATGTCAGCATGTCTGACTTTGACACGATGTTTATTTGTTTCTTGTTTTATATCCATAGTAACGCATTTGTTCGCCTATATGGTAGGCCACACAGTACACACATACTTGATATGAGTGAGATTATAAAGATAAATGCTGCCAGTCGTGCTATCCTTCCGTCATATGAGAAATTTTGAAGATTATATGTATAATTTCGTAGTAAAGCATATTTATACAAAATGATTGAAATGTGGGAGTACAGTATATTAAATGTCTTTTAAGAATGAGATTTGGTAATATTCATTTATATAAATAATATGTTTACGAAAAGCGATATATATATAATAAACGATAGTAAAGTTTAAGTTTCCTTCGTAAGTGCTGTTGAAGGGACTCCCTTTTTTTTAATAAGAAAATTATGAATAATAAGTTAATAAAGAATACCCAAAGTAGATAAAACTTAACTAACTGTAAAACTTAAATCAACTAAAAAAAAACCTGTACAGGTTGAATATCTGTGCTTAAAATTCATAAAGGGGGAGTACTAACGGTACATTGCCTCCAACATTGTAAAATAGGGCTAGCCAGATGTTTCGGATCGAACCAAATCTAATTAAGCTGGGGGTCCTTTTATACGCGATGCAGCGGCATGTCAAAGGCATAGAATTTACTCAAACATGTTGCATATGTTAAAAACACATCGCAAAAATGCACAGAACTTAACATAATCATGCTGCTGCTCATGGTATGTTGGAAGTAATTTATGTGGTTCATGCGCTGTGCAGAATTTGAGACATTGTTCGAAATGAATTTCCATAGGTAGATAGATTAGTAGTAAAGTTATATACATAGTGATTATAAAGTAACCCATGAAATTCGTAATTTCTTTATTTGTAATTATATTGAAAATTGCAAAAACCTGTAACTGAGGGATTTAAAAATATTTGCTTTTGGCACCACAAGAATAATCACATTTGTTATAACTGCGACAATATGACGTGATCGATGATTTTTGAATGAATCCCTGACTAGCTAAACTTGAAATATGCTAATTAATTTACGAGACAAAATATGAGATCGAAAGATAGAATTAATTTTGAAGAACTTAAGAAGATTCGACCTTTATAACCTTTAAAATCGTATTCATTGGCTCAGGTTTAAGATGGACTGGCCTTCGGCTTCCAACGTAAGTGTCCGGAACTTCCAAATCTTGTATGTAGTATCAGATGATACACTTTATTACTGGATATAATAGGAAGATATTTATAAATTTACGGAGTTATATGAGAAAAGATGTCAACATCTCTCACTTTTGTTCCCGATCTTCATCTGTCTGTTCTTCTTTTGTTTCACATCCATTGCAACGCATTGGTTCGCCTGTAAGGTAGGCCACTCAGTACACACACATATACTCGATATGTGTGACATTGTAAAGGAAATTGCTGCCAGTCGTGCCATCCTTTCGTCGTATGGGCTATTTCGAAGATTATGAGTACAACTTCGGAATAATGCATATTCATACAATGTAATTGAAATGTGTGAGTACTGTATATTAAACGTCTTTTAAAGATGAAATTTTGAAATATTTATTATTTTATATTTTATATTATTTATATTATATAAGAAATATGTTTACGAAAAGCGATATATATGATAAACGATACTGAAGTTTATGTCTCCTCTGCAAATGTTGTTGAAGGGAATCGTTTTTTTTAAAGAAGAGAAATTATGAATAATTAGTTATTAAAGGATTCCCAAAATAGATATCTGTAAAACTTTTAAAAGAAACCTGTACAGATTAAAGATCTGTGTTTGAAATTTCATAAAGAGGGAGTACTGACGGTCCTTCGCCTCCAACTTCTAACATCAACCAAAATAAAAAATAACGACGTGCACCAAACGGTGACGAAAAATATATCTGCAATAGGTGAACTAGTAAAATTTCATTGGTAAATAAAGGGCAACAATTTATATCATTACAATACATATAAAATATTTGCCAAAGCTATGAAATGAAAATATCGTCAACTAAAAGCAAAACTATGGCTTTCATGAATAAATATCCAATTAGGACAAAAATAGTCATAATACTGTACTGGAATAGGTGAAATACTTTAAGTACTTATCACATATATCTGTGGAACAATCAGCAGAATATTAGAAAACAATACAGGAAAAGATACACAAACAAAATTTTACAAGACGATAGCAGTGCCACCCATCTTACACGACAGTGAAACATGGACAACAACGAAAAAACATAAAAGTAGGATACAGGCATAAGAGATGAAATTTTTGAGAGATGTGAAAGGTTGCACAAAAGCTGATAGGATAAGAAATGGAGATATAAGAACAGGACTAAACATCCTCGACATAAAACTGAGAATAAAGAAAAACAAAAATAAGTGTAAGGAACACGTAGAATGGATGCAAGTGACGAGGTTACCAGCCAGAGCGAGATTATATAGATGCTTAGGAAGAAGAAGTGTAGGCAAATCATATAGAAGATGGGTATGATTTCTTCCACAGCCTTTCCGGTCTCAAAACGTATTTGTGGCACTATGTAATTATAATAAATACTTCAGGGCAGTTTCTAGCACTAATATCACTGCACGGATTTAGGTTAAAGATTAACAATTTTACTTCGTCGCAGCTTACAATTACCTTTGTTTTCATGAAATAACAAGCAGAGGTTTATTAAAATTCACGAGATAGGGATTTATGTGGGTATCAACATTTCACGACCTTTTTTCAAAGCACGTCGATTAGAATTCGAAAACCATACACTCCATCTATCACGATCCCGTCAAAACGAAATAAAAGAACCCGCTCGAATGCAAATTAAACGATTTCCCGTCCAATACCATCGCTATACCGATCCGTGTACGGCAGGTACTTGAATTCAACATTCATCTCGCCATACACTCACGCACGCCGCACCGTACGGCAGAGCTCGAACCGTCGGCATTCCAGATACACCAAAGCGGAATGATAACTAAGCGGGCTGGTACGCAGTTTCATTCCAAATTTTCCAACTATTTTAATAATCCGGGGTGTTGTTGTCGACCCTACGTGAAACGGGCGGTAACTCCGGTACCACCCCCGGGCCCCGACCGATGGGGGCGGATCGAGAAGGTGATTCCCGGCCACGATTGCACGCCACCTGAGTTGAATATATAGCAGCGGATTAGAAATCCTTTGTCGAAAGTATGTTAAATAGGACGCGCAACGTTCTCGAGGTGAAAAGGGCAAGGGAAAAGGCGGGTTAACCGAGAAATCACACGCAAAAAGTAAGTACGCGAGCGGTTAAGGTATGCGAGCTCCTTGCCCGAGAGCCCTGGGGCGTAAAGGTTGATTTAGGGCGATTAGTTTAGGTGTTAGGCGTATTTCCCAACACTGTGTGTTCAGGGATTTCAGAAACGATTTAAGGTAATATGTTTATTATGCGAAGATAGTTTGAATTGTACAGTATAATCTAATAATAATCGACAATAAGGAATCCTTATATGTCTGCTGTAGCTGGGTGTCCGTTACTTCAAGATTAATATCTATTAATCTTAAAATAAAACGTATTAGATAATAGACTAGACATGATGCCATATTTAATTTATTTAATGCAACTATAGCAAGTTGTATTAAATAATCGCATTTCCGAAAAAAATAATATAACCTGCAATTTCAATTCACTTTTGCTCTCCATCTACGAGGGCAACATGAAATGTTTCCGGAATCGGCAAAAGGTAGCGCACGAACGTTAAAATGGATTCATTGGTCGACAAGAGCAACTTTCTTTATAGCAGCTGTTAATATTTCAAACGTCTACGTCAATAGTTGCTGTTTAAGAGTGTGTAGCAAGTCAGGCAGTTTCGAAAAAAATGAATAAAATTGAATTTCGTGCAATGATAAAACACTTCTGGATGGCTGGGAAAACGGCCACAGAAATTCGAAATATTTTGCTGGAGGTTCATGGTGGATGTACTCCATCATTTTCGACTATGAGCTTTTGGGTGAGCGAGTTCAAACGAGGCTGTAGAAGCACAATTGACGAACTACGCAGTGGACCCACAAAAACCGCTACCAACGATCGCCGATTGAAGCTGAAAAAGATAGCAGAGATAGCAGGCATCTTAGAAGAACGCGTTGGCTATATCTTACACGAAATTCTGGGTATGAAAAAGCTTTAGGTCCGATGGGTGCCGCGTTTGCTCACACCGGAGCAAAAACGAAATCAGGTGACCGTTGTGGAGGAGTGTCTAGTTAGGATCCAACGCAATCCAAGCGATTTCTTTATGCATTTCGTAACAGTAAATGAGACTCGGATTTACCACTACATACCGGAAACCCAGGAATAGTCGAAGCAGTGGACTTTTCCGGGCGAATCGGTTCTGAAGAAAGCAAAGCCGGAAAGGGCATGGCTACCATTTTTTGGGATTTCCAAAGTGTGATCCTCATCGATCACGGGGCAATATTACAGCGATTTATTGACCCGATTTGATGCAATATTGAATGGCTTCGTTTGCACTGAAAAAAAGCGCACTTCCGCCACGACAATGCACCGGCTCATTCATCCAGCATCGTCGTGTCCAAATAGAATGAGTTGCACTACGAATTAGTCCCTCATCCTCCGTGTTCACTGAGCCTAGCCCCCAGCGACTTTTTCCTATTCCCAAATCTGAAAAAATCACTGGGAGGAAAGCGATTTGCCTCAAGTAAGGAGGTCATCGCCGCTAGAGACTACACCAGTACCGTGTTTTTCTTGTCGATTTCGGAAACATTTCAGGTCGCCCTCGTATACGAGTATTAAAGTATTGTAGATATCATTTATATGCGCACAACACCCGATGAAGATCTGTATAATCTAACACTGTATTGTGCCACCATTAGTTGGTTATATACTTTTGATTCGCATTCAAGTAGGGCCAATAGAGCAGTAGAAATACAGGTAGGAACGCACCATGGAAAGTACAAAAACGACTGATAGAACGAAAAGTGTTGTTACAGAATAAGCATGAGAACGAAGGCAAGAATAAAGCGGTTATACATGAAACAGAAGGAAGATAAAACATTATACAATGAGAAAATAACACTTTCACGAAAAGAAAATATGGCAGCAAATGGCACTGAAACAAATAGAGCAACAAAGAAAGCGATAACCGTAATTCAAAAAAGTTTTTCAAGAAAATGAAAGAGCAAAGGAAATCAAGCAAATACGCAGTAAGAAATACATATGAATCTGATAAAACTTCAGGAAAAATTGAAAGGGCAAATATATGTAATATGGGAAAATTATTTTAGAAAATTGCTAATAGACAAGGAAGAACGTGTGATGAAGAACGGCATAGAACAAGACAAAGATATAGAGGAAGTGACTTTGGGAGAAGTTAAAGAAATAATCGATAGGGTTAAACATGGAAAAACCTCTAACGAGGGTAATATTAATATTGAACTAATAAAAACGGTCAAGATGATTCCCGATAGAAAATGTAATACCTATAATGAATGATGCCTTGGTCCATAAGTTGGCAACGCAAAATACTATTTGATTGAAGAGAAAATCAGTAGTAAGTTTATCAATAAAATATTCGGATAAGAAATTGGTGACCCATTCTCTCGGTAGTTTATCCATGTACGTCCTCTTAAATAGCAAGGTTTTAATTTATTCCCTATATCTATAGGGTAACAGTGACAGTAGGATAATGCACAACTGGAGATAACACGCGATCAATGTCTACATCACAAATCAAAGTCATAAGTACTAAATCAAGTAGTTTACCATTTGAATGGCCAAGTTAATTTGGTGCAGATTAAGTACTTCTATAAAATGTTTAACTATTGTAGATTTCCTATAATAGTTAAACTTAAACTACAGCAATAAGTATTCATTTATTTAACAATTGTAGACTCGGAGTATCAATAAACTTCGTATCCCGCATCAAAACGCACGTAGATGGTGGCAATAAAAAGTGCTAATTAGTGAAGCATTACACGCATCTGTGGATGCAGAGATCACGCCCCAACCCTTCTTTCTTCCAACTTCAGCAAATTTTCGACTCTAAGTACACTTCTAAGAAATGTCGAATCTTTCACAGCTATTAATATCTCTATTGAGCCAGGTTTCGGCGAGCAATAGAATATCTGCTTCTGCAATGCCTTGGCAAGGATAAATTGTTCTGGTATCTAACAACAATTGTGACTCTGTTGGACGAATCTAGCTCAAAGGAGCAGAGCATTTAACAACTTCAGTGATATCATAAAAGTATTTTATTTTAATGTTCAAATGATGCAAACCTTTTTAATGAAACCAAATTCTTCTCAACAAATAATAAAATATGGAACAAAGATGTTTACGCATTTTTTGATTAATAAAAAATAATTAAAATTGATACATTACAATTTTACTTGTAATTTCCCATGATAAAATTTAACGTAAAAATTTAAATGGCTTCCAATAGGATTCGAACCCACATCTCTTTCGTGTTGAGGCAAGTTAATACCTTGATGTAGTAATGTCTATAGATATATCGTGATATATTAGCACCCGCAACATTATTTACATCCAAGTTCGTAATAATTAAACTAATATGATTTACTGATACATTTCAATTTTAATTGATGGCGTATACATAATTTTTTTGCTAAAAAATATGTTTAGCGAGCTCAACTTCTGTGTGTTTGTAGTTGAAATGTCAGACGAACAAAATGACGTATGTTCTCAAATAAATACGCTGCGTACTTTTCGCTGGTGCCATATTTTAGTTGTACCGGAAAAAAACTTTTGCACACACATAATAATTTCCAATGCTGAAATTTAATGAAAATCTTTTGATTGTTTCTGGTAGAACTCGAATTCACTACAAGGATTAGTCTGTAGCATAATACTAACACTTGTCTGGAAAACAAGGGGGTGAGTGTTCGAATCCTACCGGAAACCATTAAAAAATCAATAAATTTTAATACTGGAAAAAAAAGATAACGGAAACTTGATACTAATTTAATTTAGAACATTAAAATTACATGAAACCATATATTACATTGTCTGACATTAGCTAATTGTTTTATAACCTAATTAACGTTTGTTTTACAATAGCATCTGGGCTTATAAAACTTGTTGACCCGTCTTCATTGCGCCGTCAGCAGGTTACCTTCATAAAATTTAATTTACTAGCGGGTTAAACAAGATACACGAACGATTCGACACAAAACACGTTATCAGAAACTGTTCAAAGTCTGCAATGAACATCCGAAAAAAGTTGAACCGTGCCCAAATCTCCCATTCTCCATCTAAATCTCCTCCGTAAACTCAGTACAAAACAGCGGTAAGAGCAGCAGGGGCAGCAGCAGGAAGGGTCCACCGCCATCTGGTGGTAATATTTACGAGAGTAGAGAATCGGCGTGTATGTTCGAAACATTAGACACGACGGCGTGCAGCAGCGAAAGCTCAAACTTCACACATATTCCGTTCGTGTTTAAACCGTCCCCTTCGCCGCGTCCGCCCCCTCGCGGCTTTCCGAACAAAATCCATAAAGTTTTGCCGCCGGCGAAGCCTTTAATTCCCATCCTACGAGTTCTCTTCGCCGAACGGCATCCCTTTATTCGACGATGCAGACGCGACACACAATGCGCAAACTGATTTGTCGGAGTTTCCGTTTGTAGTTTGCGAGGTGACAGATGCCGCCGTTTTAGTTTTTTCGGCATGGCAAGTCGCGTACGACGTGCCGTCGTTGTTTTTCCGTCTCTAGAAAGTTTTTTTTCTTATTGTGTGTGCTGTGAAGAAGGAGATGTGTAGGATGTGGAAGGAATTTATATTTTGGAGCAAAAAGAGAAGTATTTGTTTAAAGTTGTTTCTTTTTCTGCGTCAGTTATAGTGAATTGCCCAATCTTCTCGCATATTTAGATGTTTTGCATATCTGCATGTTGCAATTCCTCAAGTATAGCGTGTCTCACGTTCTACTGTATCATCCAAATCCGTGGTTTCGCGGGAATGGGCAGGCAAACCGCTGGAAGGTGTGGAAAACATCAGGATACAAGTCATATTTGTAATGGGTAGTAGTAGTTAGATAGTTATAAAGTAAGGAGTTAGTTTTATAAGAAAAGTACAATGTAGCTGTAAAATACACAATGTGCGAGAGTGGATCTCTATGCTGTACCCCTAACCCCCTTACAGTAAAACTACAGTGGCATTATATTTTTTATGTATTGACACAGTTCCCTCTAAACTAATGCACTTGTCCCATCGGCGCTCCAACAGCTTTCTGAAAAAAATTTTGTCCGACCTCTGCAAACCACATTTCGGCAGCTTGCATTACTTCATAATTACTGGAAAATTTTGTCCCAGGTAACACCCTGTAGTCACTAAATCCATTGAATATGGCGAGTGACCTACCAATTTATATTCCGCTTAGTGTAGAGCAGGCGTAGCAATACCACATGTATGGCTGGGAGCATTACCCTGATGGAACAGTACACCGTGTCTTAACCTTCCTCTGTGAATTGTGCATAGTAGGCCCCTGTAATGCTCCGTCTCGTTTGCAAATAGTCACTCAATGATTCCTTGAGCATCCCAGAACACAGAGAGCAAAACCCTTCTAGCAGACGGCACGACCTTAAATTTGCGGGGAGGAGGAGAACCGCTTTGCACTTTGGTCTCGGGATAATAGTGGTGCACCAGTTACTCATCCATAGTCATATACCGACAAAGTTCTCATTCAAGTTAACATTCAGGGCACCCATCTTATACTCATCGTTTTTCATACCTAATTCTTTAGTTAGTATGTTGTGCACCACATGATATGATAAGCCAATATCTTCCACAATGTCCCTGATGCGTACTCAACGGTCTTGCAGTTCGATATCGTGCACCCTCTTGTACTTTGGTTTTGTCTGTTATCCTTATGGGAAGATCACCAGCATAATGGTTTTCAATGGTTCAGGATGTTCCTCCGCATTTAAAATCTCGACACCAGCGTTTGACTATATCATAAGAAACTGCAGACTCACCAATAGTTGCCATAATGTGTTCATGAATTTGAGTTAGCGTCATGCCCTTTTTCTGGAGGTATTTTACTACGACTCTTTGTTCTACAAGATCCATTTTTATGAACAATGACGACATACAATTCAAGAATTAGCCATAGGACAACAACACTTTGAGATACACACTTGATAGAAGAAGAACGAAACTAAGCTAGCAACGATTTATGAATGTTTTCAATTGCTTGGACTTCCTCTAAGATAAAGCATCTTCAATGAAGTCCATATTCATTCGAAATGTTATTGTTTCCTATACGGAAATAATCGGCCGAAATAAAGTGACCATGTAATTTCCGCCAAAATGAAGAGTATGCATCTAGATATATAAAATACATAAATATGCGACAATATGAACCAATGTGGAAATAATGGCCCAAACTTAGCAGCTCATTTGCTGAAAACACTCATCTATACACTTCCATAGGCATAGGTGCCATGGAGTTATCACGAAAACTCTTTGTCAATTTTCATCAATATTACAAGATAATTTTTCAGCATGATTGCCACTTAATTGAATATATTTATTCCAACGATAAATTAATTTATTAAACCGTCCTCAAAGAACTTTTCGGTGACCCACAATACACCTATTTCTGAAATGTTTTATGTCATTTAAACTCTGAAATCAAACACCCCGTAAAGGTTTTGTCAAACCTGGGAACAGATAACAATCACTAGGTGCGAAATCCGGTGAGTAAAGTGGATGTATAAACAATTTATAACGTAAATCGTCCAAAACATCCTTCGTTTTTCTTGCAGTGTGCGGTATTGCATTATCCTGTTGCACAAACGGACGCTTATGTAATTTTTCAGGACATTTCCTGATAAGTGGTTCCAATAATAAGTTCGAATAATATTCTACGTTAATTGTGGTATCTTTCGGTAGATAATCCATAGAAATAATCCCTTCTCAATAAGTAATAATACAGACAAAAATGCACACTTAAGTCTTAAGTGGAGGTCCTTCTTCGGGTGTAGATCGACTTTTGGCCTCAGAATTGAAATCATGTTATGTGGTAGTTCAAATTTCGTATAGTACAGAATCCAGCCGCCTTTTCCTAATTGTGAAAACTGGCCATGTATGAATCACTGTCTACAATATCCGAACTGTAGTATATTAGACAAACCACGAATGCGTATGAATCGTTTCATTCCAAAGTAATTATTCCGCTTATCTGAATATTATAGCTTTTATAAATAATTTTACAAGTCAGCAATGTTTCTTTAAGAAAAAATACATCACCTACCATTTTTGAAAAGGATAGAAGTTTATAAAAAAGGAAAAGGAATGGAAAGTATAAAAACACACATTGATGATTGCCCCTTTAACAACCGGAAACTCTAATTTCCAATTCAATGTAAATTACGAAAATCCACCTCACGAGAATAGTAGCCACTTCACTTTACCGGGACGAGTAATTTGCAATTCGTGAACGACGCCATCTTAGCGACACCTTCCGACCGCACTTAAATGACGGGTTATCGCGATGTCAAGCCGTTTTTGTAAGACAAACCCTTTTACAAGCCGCCCGATAAATTTCCGACCGTAAAACCGTTAGATTCTAACGCTACGATGCGACGGTTTGAATTTAAACGTTATTGGTATTGCCCGTGCAACGTTTACTTTTTCTCTGTCCTTGTCCCACCTTCGTCTAACTAAACGCAAAGTCTTACACCTCATTCCAATTAATGTCTTACGTTTACTGCAAGTAACTCCGACCTCTATTACAATTTCAGCGGATGTTGTTAGACGTATGACTGTCGTAACACTTGACGATCCTTGAAATTTAATAGAAAAGCGGTTTGGAAAGCGTTTTGTATCGCTGTAAATATACCAAAACTGCTGTTGTCCTGGCAATTTTAAAAGCCAACGATGCTTTGAAAGCATACGCCTTAACTGGGTAAGTGTACTCTTCGTGAATGTTCAGGTATTACACACACTTCTGAATGATATTCTTGACTATAACCGTGTAACCATAAGGAAAGGCCATTACACCTAAATACACTAGGGTGACAGAATAAAATAGACACCAGGTAAAGTGGTATAAATATGTAAACAGCTAAATTCTAAGAACGAATTAAGAATTTTCTCTTGTCATTAGGGTAGGGGTAGATGTATCGGAAGGAATTCGTCATAGTTTAGTATCGTTACAACTATGCCTCGCTTACAAGGTTCGAGTGATATTAGCGACTTCACCCGGGGTGTCGCATCGTTGGCCAGAGTGAACGCGGCGCTTCGCAACGTGAAATAAGTAAATTTTTAAATATTCCGTTTTCCCCACAGTTAACCGTGTGATTACACAATTTAAACGCAAGGAAAAAACAACAGTGAAGCCGAGACCAGGTCGCGCCGGACCTTCTGAAAGAAGTAAATGGGTGCTTGTGCGCGAAGTGTTAACAGAATCGCGAAAAAGTACAGCCGAGCTTGCGGCAACTTCACAGAAAAGTCAGCTCACCGTTCTGCGATACCTCCACAGTGTAGGGATGTATAAAAGGGTGGCAAAGAAAAAACATCTCCTTACGGCGTTCCAATAACGGCGCCGAATGGCTTGGGCAATCGAAATGCGAACGAAGCCCGAAGAGTCTTGGCGATCTGTCATTTTTTCAGACGAAAGCAGATCCTGCCAATTCAGTGATAGTGGTCGTACGTGGGTATGGAGACGTTCGTCACAGCAACTGGATGACATATTTTTGCATCAAACGGTGTAATACGGCGGTGTGAACATCATGGTGTGAGGCGCGATATGGTATGGTGGAAGATCGCAATTAGTAATCTGCGACGGAAATAGAAATGCGGCAAAATATATCCAAATATTAACAGAAGGACTACTACCGATATTCGACAACGCCATTTTATCTAAAGAAGACGCCACTTTTATGGAGGATGGAGCACCCTGCCACAAAGCAAGAACAATAACCACATGGAAAGAGGAACTGGGGATTCGGATTTTGCCATGGCCAGGCCAATCACCAGACATGAATCCGATAGAGAATGTTTGGCACATAATCCAGACAAATATGGCGAAACGACCCCGAAAACCCAGCAATAAGGAAGTTACTCGTGGCAGCTGTTACAGAAGAGTGGTTAAATATTCCAGAAGGCACTATTAATCATTTAATAGATTCTATGCCACGACGACTCGCAGCACTTCACGCAAGTAAAGGTGGATCGACAAAATATTAGTCTAGTCTAAAATATTTTGTATATATAACGAGAATAGAATCTTTTTTTTTAATTAGTAGGTGTCTATTTTATTCTGTCACCCTACTGTATAGGGTGTACCTGATAAAGAAAACAAGAAGAAGATATCTGTAATTTTATAAAATCTAAATACAAGATATACTACGTTTTATATTAATGCGAATAATAAGCCTAGAGTGCTGCTCGTATGTGTTAGAGTAGATAAACACAAGCTGCATCAAATTATGACGGACTTATAGTCAGATATTGCCACAATCGTAATTTCTGAGGTAACATTTGCCAATACCATCCATCACTAAGCAATATTATTTTTTTATTCAGTTCAATTATGACAGCGATTAAAAGCAAAGAACTTCTCGTATACTTACAAATATGGAAAAAATGAATTTAATATGCTAATCAAACACCGATATAAAGTTAGCTACAGACTTCGGTAATTTCAGTTCGCTACATTCAACTCCTTGCCATTGAACACTGGGTTATTACCGATGTCGAATGAGAAGATATAAATATTTTTGTAATAATTTTTATAAAGATGGTTTAGTATGTCATTCGCTACCGCAACCATTTATTTCTCCAGTATTCGCGACTTTTTATCCAACATCTTCGCGCACTGATCTATTGCAAACATCGAAAGGAACATACCAGAAAACATTCAAATATAAATACCTTTGAAACAATCTTTATAAGCAGTTAAAGTTGGGTATCCCATTGGCTAATCCGATAGAAAAGGAATCACTTATTTCCGCATTATATTCGCAACTTTTGCACACTGGGCTATTGCAAACGTTGAACGGAACCTTTCAGAAAAGTTTTAAAACAAATATTCTAGTAACGATTTTTATAAAGAATTAAAGTTGGGTATCCCATTCGCTAATACAATAGATGAAGAATCACTTACTTTTATAGTGTTGGTCATATTTATTTGGTGAATTTTGCACACTGAGCTATAGTAAATATTGAAGGAAACCTGCTAGAAAAGTTTTAAAATCTAAACATCTTTTTATAAACAATTAAACTTGATTATGTCATTCGGTAGCACAATGGTACATGGCACAAATATATAATCTTTTATTCATTGCACTGAAATATCCAACTTTAACCGCTTACAAAACATTTTAAAACCTTTGCAATAAGTTCTTTCCAACATTTGCAATAATTCAGTGTACAAAAATTGTCAATAAGAGGTGACAAACACAGTCGAAGTAGATAATTCTTCGCCCAACTTTAATTGCTTACAAAAATTGTTGATTACATATTTTACAATTTAGAACCTTTCCAGTAAGTTCCCTTCAATATTTACAATGGTCGGCTTTGCAAAAATTGTTAATAGGAGGTGACGAACACATCCAAAATAGATGATTCTTTATCTACTGTCTTGCGAAGATAATACGAGGGCGACATGAAATGTTTCCGGAATCGGCAAGAGATGGCGCACGGAGGTTGAAGCGGATTCATTGGTCGACAAGGGCAACCTCTTGTATGGCAACTGTCAAAATTTCAGACATCTACTGTCAATAGTTATTGTTTAAGAGTGTGTTTTGTGCAGCACGTCAAGCGGTTTCGCAAAAATGGATAAAATCGGATTTCGTGCAGGGATAAAACACTTCGTTAGAGGTTCATAGCGGATGTATTCTATCATTTCGACCATCAGCACAAGCATAAATTGCGCGATGGATAACGGGTTTGTTCATATTGGAGCAAAAATGAAATCTAATGACCGCTTCGGAGGAGCGTCTGGGCAGAATCCTATACAATCCAAGGGATTTCTTCATGCGTTTCGTAACCGTGGATGAGATTTGGATCCACCACTACATACCGGAGACCAAGAAACAGACGAAGCAGTAGGATTCTCCGGGTGAATCGACTCCGAAGAAAGCAAAGACCACCCCATCTGTCGGAGAGGTCATGGCAAAGTACTGTTTGCACTGCCATAACCGATTTGTTAAAAGAAAATTCTAACATCTTGAATAATCTGTTCATAAACAAAAAAAAGGGCGCAATATTGGTTTCCTGTAAACCAAAACGAACTGCATGAAAAGAAATTGCATTTTGGTGTTTTGTTTCATTAGGAAAGTTCCGCTATTTTTCGGAGGTACTGTATAGAACACCGTAAGCCTCAAGACACGCCATTATTAGATCGAAAGTCCTTTCACAGTACCGCAGCACCCTACAATTGTTATCTAGTACTGCATTATCACTCAGAGGCATTTCCACCCAACTAAACCAATGCAATTAACACCCTTATACCTTCCCCAGGTTCTGAAAATATAAATCGTACCGGATCTAGCAAATCCAGCTCTGCGCCAAATACACTACACCGCTTTTTTGTAGTCTTATTTTGCAGTTTCACACAAAAGTTCCCTAATTACCGCGTAAATAAGGAAGCAACGCGGGGAATAGAAAGGTAGATTGGCGTGAAAGAGATTAAGAGTAGCAGCGCGCCAAAATGACATCTAACGATCTAGCGTGC
This sequence comes from Trypoxylus dichotomus, assembly GCA_023509865.1. Lineage (NCBI taxonomy): Eukaryota > Metazoa > Arthropoda > Insecta > Coleoptera > Scarabaeidae > Trypoxylus > Trypoxylus dichotomus. Next base: position 14,664,018 of record CM042078.1, read on the forward strand.
ACTCCGTTTAGTTACAAATTGCAATAATTAGCGCCAATTTGCGATGAAACATGATTTAAAGGGAAACGGGCAAGTGGCAGCGGCTTTGATCTGCATAAATGGCAGCCAGTAGACATACAGTAAGTAGTGCAAGAGAAAGTAGCTTTTAGTTGAAGGGAATCGCTATGTGAAATGGTTCTTGAAAGTGTAGCAGTTGGTAGTGGTGGTTTCGAAGAGAATTAGGAGCTATTTACATATTTAAGTGGTTAAAGGATCGAAATTACACCTATTTTTCCAATTTTGATTCATGGCTTAAAATTTTTTTTTTGAATATTGTAAAGAAATTTACAAATTACTTTTGCATTTCAAAATGATTCAAAGTTTGTATTCCTAAAATAAATTTGCATAAGTATTAGTTAAGCAGATGGATTAAGGCAGAGCGGAGGATTTAGTCCCGTGTTGTTCACTGTATTCATGGACGATATTGTTAAACAATGCTTAATGCAGACGAAAAAAAATCAAATTGGATACAGGAATCTACAGAGGATACAAATAGCTGAGGCAAAGCGGCAGAGATAGCTGCAGATGACGTTGCGTTAATAACAGAGAACGAAAAGAACCTACAAAATAGTATAGATACATATATGGAATGAAATACTTAACGAAAAACGTTAATTATGACCACCGGTGAAGAACGACTAAATATACGGATTGAAGGAATACGCATACAGCAAGTAAACGAGTTTAATTATCTAAGCATTCCGATAGAAATCATAGGCGAAAATGAGACAAAAATTAATGAAAGAATTGAGAAAGCAACCAAACTATAACACGCGATGAATAAGAACTTCATTATGAAAAAAGAAATGATGCAAAGCATCAAGATAAAGGTATACAAAGCAGTCTATAGATCTGTGCTGACATACGAACGCGAATCATGGCTACTTAATAATAGGCAAGAAAGCAAAGTTCAAGCTTCAGAAATGAAATATCTCAGGAGAGTGAGGATCGTAACAAGAAAGGGTAAAATAAGAAACTCACAAATACGAGAGGAACTGGAGATACCATCTATAATACACTTTATTTGAACAGTGACAACCAAATTGGTGGGGACATTTACAATGTATGGGGAACACTAGACCAGTAAAATTAATATATGAAGCGAGAGTACAGATTAAAAGAAAAGAGAAAGGCCGCGAAAAATATGGAACCACGACATTGAATACAGCATCCAGAGGAGGGAGAAAAACTGGGGAGAGGCTAAAATTTTGGCCAATAACAGAAGATTATAGAAGAAATTTGTTTATAGTTAAGAGTAGTAATTTATTCAGCCGACACCCTTCCGGGTAAAAGGCTTTTCTGATATATACAGTCCCTGTCCATTTTATTAGTACTGTGTAGAAGATCGATAGAAATAAGATTGAAAGAATATTTATCTGTTTATGTAACAACGTCTCTTCCGTGCTTACGTGTTAATGTTGCACTTTAAGTTATTGCTTGTATTCGCTTTATATATTTTCGTTATGGGTAAAAAAAGGACATACCAAATGAGAAAAGCTGCATATTGAGGCATTGCTGGGTACAGGAGTGTATTCTCAATGCACAATTGCAAACAGGGAAGAAGTATCCCGACAGACAGTGCAGCGAATAGTCTTTTTAATAAAATAAACCCACTCCAAGTACCGGAAAAGCGTTTTACGGCAACAAAAGGATCACTACTAATCAAGATGATCGACCTACCTCGCAACTAGCAACTGAAAACAGAGGCTTACCCGCCAAAGAAATAGAAAATGTAATGTCTCAAAAAGGAATGCAAATATCCATGCATACAGCAGGTAGACGCTTGCACGAAGCCGGATTAAAATGCAGACGTTCCCTGAAAAGAGTAACACCAATGATGAAGCACCCACGTTATGAACAAACAAAACGTCATCAACTTTACACTATTGAAGATTGGCGAAAGGCCAAGGCAAAATGTCTTTTCATTAAGGATCGTATTCAGCAATGAGTCAAAACTGGAAGCCATGACCGAAAGAGCTCAATTTGTCAGACGGCCTCCATCCGAACCGTTTAGTGAAGCTAGTGCACTAAGAACGGTGAAACACTCTCCGTCAGTTATAGTGTGGTCCTGTATATGCGTCGAAAGTCCTGGACTACTGTATTTTTGCTAAGGCACCATGAATCAACACCAATATAACCGTGGATACCTTGATGCCGTATATCAATGATTTAGATCCGAATGAAGGCCCCTACACATTCATGCATGATTAGGCACCAAGCCACATGACTAAATCCATCGAATGTATTTTGGAAACGGACGCTCTGCCAGTGTTACCTTAGCTGGGCAATCCTTCCGACCTCAATGCAATTGAGAACGTAGTTGAGTGTTCTAAAATTACATGTGCATTGGAAAAGAAACACTACAAAAGAGCAATTAGTAAGAAATATTGAGGATGTATGGCAAAATTACGCTGCAATTAGACATACCATTAACGCTTGCATAGATAGTATGCCAAAAAGAATAAGAGCAATTATAAAAACCAAAATATTAGTTATATAATGGTGACGATGTCTATAAACAGTTTTGAATAAACTTATGCTTGCACAATACGTTTTTCATTATATATTTTAACAAAATCGCTATTTTAGCAAGTGGCCTTCATAAATTGGACAGGGACTGTATATACGTATATTAGTTAAGTAACTTTTGTGATTTCACTTTGAAACCCAATCTGGGTGGCACATAAATATCTCCCATATTTTGAAGATATATAAAGAAACAAAGGAATTTAACTAGAAAAGCACTACTACCTTTCATTCAGACGCTTCAAAATCGAAATACCTCAACAATTTCATACTGCAAGGAGTGGGTGACGCATCCCCGCAATATTTCATCCACGCGATGGACAAGGCGCGTCGTCCTTACAATTTCTCCCGAACGCATATAAACCGGAAAGATATAAGGAACGCTCTTATTTATAGCATTTCCCAGGACTCCCATATATTACGCTCACTGGGTCACAGCGAAATTTCAATTTTTCCTAGGTGGCGGTAGTGGCGATATCAAATTTGGTTCGTCTCTTTTTTTCACGCTACTGATGTACGATTTATGATCCGAAACGTAGCGACGTATATGCGCTCCCAGGCCCGCTAGATGTAGAGAGAGGTATGTATCTCGGTAGCGAACGAAGTCATCCGTTGCTTTCGGATATTAAAGTTTAAAATAACGGGAGATGGACTTTTGTTATTGGAATTGAACCGATTTGGAAAAAAGGTTTTCAGTGGAAATTGGGACAGTCGTAAAAATTCTAATATGTAACGAGATAGTAGATATTGAAGTGATGATGATGTATGAATTTTGATGAGGGTAGATTACATTTCCCTAATTTTGTATCTAGTCGCGAAAACGGAACTAAAGTGAGCATAAAAAATATTATGTGCTATTAAATGTTATATATCTCTTTTGCATTGGTAATATGACGATTTGTCAAAGAAATAAATGCAAATTCTTTTAGAAGATTAGTATACAGATAACCATGTTGCAGAATACGTTAGTAGCTCTTCGTAAAATATTTTGGGTTCAGCAGGATCTAACTGTAGCTTTTCCTACTAATTATATGTTGAGAGTTTCGTTAAGGTCTATTTGACCCGAAATACTGGGGTTTTGCCAAGTTTTTGGAAAGTGTCTCGTGTTACTCCTGTATTTAAGTTCGGGTCAAAGAATAACATTCGGGATTATCACCCGATATCTATATTATGCAACTTTTCTAAAGTTTTTGAAATTATGTCATATAATGTCATTGGCACGTTGCTGCTAAACTGTGTCCAGTGCAACGTGGTTTAATTAAGGGCAGATCAACGGTATCCAGCCTGTGCGCATTTTTTTCATGATGTACCTGAGGCTTTAGATCTACATCTTCAGACAGATGTCATTTATATAGATTTCGCTAAGGCTTTCGTTAGGGTTGAATATCAAACTCTATTACGTAAACTGAATGTATGGGGTATCTCTGACGATCTGATGTTGTTATTGCAATGCTATCTGACCGGGCATACCAATTGCGTTGAATATTGTGGTTTTGATGTTTAGAGAATCATTTACCGCTAAATATTGTCAAGTGTAAAGAGATGACGTTTGCCTGTACATAGAACTGATTAGAGTAAGATATGTGTACAATGGTGGCGTTGAACTTTTAAGGCGTTGTGAGGAGTATAGAGATCTTGGCATATTTTCTGATAATTTAACATTTAATAAGCATATTGTAGGTACATGTCAATGGTCTCTTAAAACACTAAGCTTTCTGTTTCTTAACACTAAACACCTGAGTAGTGATGCCCTTGTTGCTGCACATAATGCATTTGTTCGATCGAGATTAAAATATGGTTCTATTGCGTGGAATCCGGGGTATCATTAATATATGAATTTAGTTGAGATGGTACAGGGTAAATTTTTGAAATCCCTCTATTTCCGTAAACAACACGCTTTCTTGCAACATGGTTATCTGTATACTCATCTTCTAAAAGAATTTGCATTTATTTCTTTGACAGATCGTCATGTTGTAACAGTGTTAATGTATGTGCATCTAGATTTGATTTTCCTGCCTTGAGGCAACTTTCTGTTGCTTAAAGAATTCTTGCATTTGCGTTTGCTATTGTTTTCTTTTTTACTACACATTTACTCTTGTTTTATAACAGTTATCATGGTACTATTATCCTGTAATAAGCTGTATGCTGTTGGGTAAAAAATTATTATTATTATTATTAAAGAAATATAAACCGAAATTGACTTTATAGAGCATTGATAACTACCTACTGCAAGATTCCTTACTTCATAATTATTCTTTTAAATTTATTTTTGATTATATTTCGAATTGTTCTTCACGCAGCGTTCGGGTCAAAATGTTTTGAACTTTATTATACAAAATTTACAACGAAAATATATTGTTTTAAGTAAAAGTATCGCAAAAAACTTTATATATACGAAGTATGTCTCACAATTAATGAGAATGAATTGTGTATGGTAAATGTGACAACACTGAAGCAGAGCTGAAGTGGACTACGTGTGACCGGAGAAGCTATGCACGCAATCAGAAGGTAAGCCAGACACAAGTTAATGGCGTAAGCGTGAAGTCTTTACCATTAAAATCAAATGTCATGTCACATGTAAACGCAGACACAAATTTTACGTTAAACTGGCAAGAAATGCCTCATAGACACCACAAGTGATAAGAACAGCATATGAAGATGCTGCGGTGTCGCCAGCACAAGTTTTCAGATGGTACAAGGCTTTCAAAGATGACTGTGAAAGCATTAAAGATGGCTATCGCTCCAGACGCTCGTCCAGGTCGAAAACCGATGAAAACATGGCGAAGGTGCATTCTCTGTTAACATGGGGCAGATGCTTGACATTCAGGCTGATTGCACATGAGATTAGCATGAGTAAAGAGACTGATCATAGAATTGTGACAAAGGAATTAGGCATGCGAAATATTTGTGCAAAGCTGGTGCCCAAGAATTTGCCTAATCAATAAAAGGAAAATCGCCTCTCCATTAGCCAACAACTGCTGAATCGCTTAATAACTGAACCCAACTTCATGCACAGAGTAATAACAGGTGATGAATCATGGATATTCGAATACAATCCTGAAACAAAGCGAGAAACTGTGTTGTTGTACACACCTGCAGCCGAAAAAGCTCGCATGAGCAAATCCCGTATCAAGGCCATGCTTATCATCTTTTTTGATTTTCGTGGAATTGTCCACAAAGAATTCGTACCGCAAGGCCAGACAGTGAGTCAAAACTTTTTTCATCGCGAGGTCCTTGAACGTTTGTGAAAATGAGTTTTGCGTCTGCGACCTGCCAACTCATGGATCTTGCATCACGATAATGCCCCCAATCACAGCTCATTGTCGGTTAGAGAATTGTTGTCAGAGAAAAAAAACATTCCAGTACTCCCACACCCGCCTTACAGTCCACACGTGGCTTCATGTGATTATTTTCTTTTCCAATATTTAAACGGAAATTGAAAGGTTTATGGAACAACATCATCCAAAGAGTCACGACGAAGGTTCTAAATAGCCCAATGGAATAAGGCTTATAGAATTGTTACCACAAATGGAAAATTGACTGGAGACGCTAGTTGCACTCCAAATGAATATATTTTGTAGGCGACAATATTAAGTTATATATACATTTAATTAAATACTTAAAATAATTAATCTAAGACATGCCTCCTATAACCAGTAACCATCTGGTATATACAACTGGGTGTATCATGATGAAGTTTGGTTAGAAAAACACAGACAAATGATAGATGGTAGTATTTCTGGGTTAGGTTCTGCCTATGTAAAATATTTTAGAATGCCTGAGCTTGGTTTCCTGGTATTTTCCACGCGTTCAAAATTCTTTTGTTCGCAAACGAACTATTGCCTGCGCTAGAGGAAGATGCCTGCGAGAGTATTGAAACGTTGAACAGTGAACAATTTAATCATGAAAACATAAACACAAGGGACCCACCCATCCCATCGAAACTGAATAAACAACCTTGAGTCACCTGAATCATCTCGCAAATATTGGTGAATATCGGCTATTAAGATAAGAAGAACGTATAAATAGTGTCTTAGACTTTTACAGCCGTTTGTCATAGTCGTAAGGGTTGTCGGGTTCCGCTGTGTCACTAAAACTTCTGTCCTTGACGTCTTGTGAACAACTGCGGTTCCCATTTTCAAAGGTATCTTTGAAGAGAGATTGTATAAGTACCTACATTGGTATTTAGTACGTTTCAGTTATTATTATTGACTTACTGCTAGTTATAATAGTCAATGTTGAGACTTGTTTGCTGTATTCTTGTGGAATTTTAAAATAAATCATTATTTTATTAAGTTGATAAGTGTTTTTAAGAAAAACTAATGCAAGAGGAGATCAAAATTGTTTCTTTTCGAATTAGAAAATCAGAAGATCAATATTTCTTATCACTTCTTCAGGAGAATATTCGATTGTAAAATGCACAGATTATACGTTGAACTTTGTAGTATTGTCATTGAATCTTTTTCTTTAATTTTTGTTTAGAGGCATGTAGAAAGAACAATGTCATAGTTGCCAACATTTACAAGATAGATAATGAAAATCAAAATTGCAGGTTTGAATACCACTAATATTATACTAATTATAAAATTAAAGGATATAAGTGAATCCGTGAAAAAGAAAATTTCTATCTATAAACAAATCAGAATCTTCACGATAAGAAAAATCTTTAAAAGAAATCTTAAAGAAGTAAAAATAAATATACTCCCGTCACATCCCTTATCAAGAACTATAAAGGAGTCCATCCACCGACGGAGAGCGTCTCGAATGGAAGATTCGACGGAGCAATACCCAGAATAAAGTAACGGAGATTATTAAATAATGTCACCCTAATAACCGGTAATGCATTATATTCCATCTTAGAGGGGAACCATCTTTTCCATCGACTACCCCAAGAGAATTAAGACGGTAATCCTCTTAGAGTAAACGTAGGCACTTAAAACGGTTAAAATTCTCGGAAAAGGAATTCGAGACTCCGGTCTGCCCGCTACAAATTGTTCCTAAGCGCATTAGGTAAGATAGTAGAAGACCAGAGCTGACGTAAAAATGCTATACGAGGCTATTAGCTATTGCATTGATTACATTGAAGAAGTTTTATAAGACATCATAAACGACTTCACGCGTAAAGAAGACATCTCATTTATGCAAAAATTCGCTAATTATAACGTAACTAACACTAATAACTCCTTCGAGTGGTATTCCTGGTCATCCGAGTGTCCGTTTTCAGTAACGTAAAATGAAGCAGCGAAAGCATCTAGCGAATGGTACAACTTAAAGTTCGAGTGATAATTTGATAAGCTCGCCAAGGTGCCTGGATAACCCCTCCACATCCCCCACAGAGGTTGTCCACGTTACGCAAGTGAAATAACATCATTCACAGTATTTTTAGTTTAAGTAGTTAGTTCGAGTCTCGCATCTCCGCATTGTGTACAGGGATTTATGTGGTTCTGTTTAGTGATAAAATACGAGGTAGGTGCTATAAATTTTAGGCCTGATAGGAGAAGAAACTTGGAACAATATAAAAAATTTTATTTTTCAACGTAATCTCCCCTAACTTCTACACATTTATTACAACTATTAATTAATAATTTGATACATGTATAAAAATAATCTGAAGATTTTCTGTCAAAATGTTCTATGACAGCTGCTTGCAACACACTGTCGTACTTAAAACAACGTCTCCTAAGGTCCTCTTTTAAAGCAGGAAACGCATAAAAATCACAAGGAGTCATATCCAGTCTATGATGTTCCAATTCTTGAGAGCCAGCTTGCAAAAAGGCGCCGGTATGGACGGGAGCATTGTCGTGCAATAATCGCACACCTTTTGTCAATTTTTCACGACATTCTGCAGGAATACTATCCCTTAATTTATGCAACAAAGACGCATACTATGTGCCGTTCACAGTTGTATTGTGCTTTTTAAAGTCAATTAGCAGAATGCCTTCACAATCCCAGAATATAGTCGCCTTTCTGGGACGAGGTTCACTGCCATTCCATGGACTCCCATTTCGATAGACGATCAACACAATCATTGTTTCATCCCCCGTGATAATGGACACCAAAATCGTTGTGGGTCATCTCCACACATGTTTAAGAATGACTGCACACATTCGACTCGAAGTTCACGTTGGAGGGCACAAAGAAGTCTCAGTACCCATCTTGCACTAATTTTATTCATGTCCAATTCATTCATGGTCATGGAGAATTCGGCGAATACTTGTTTCGGATAAGTTTCTTATCACTGCTAATTCCTTTACTTTCAAACAGCGACCTTCCAGCTTTAAATCTTCAATAATTAAAATTCGTTGAGGCGTTATCACCTCATATGCTCGACCCGACCGTTCACACATTTTTACAGTGGAATACGAAGGAGGAAATCACTCTAAACGCCGTCTAAACGTTGTTTTATGTAATTAGGCGTACGCCCTTCTTTTGTTAAAAATTTGATGACCGCGCGGTACTTAATTTTCTTTACTTCATTTTCATTCGCTAATCAGGTAGGCTGGTTGGCTACTAAAAACTACTCCTCTTCGAACCGTAATATTTATAGCGCAGAGCCCACGTATATGCGTGCTTGCGGTGACGGAGTTTGAACACGCTTGAACACGTATAAGCCTGTCAGGGCGAGAATTTATGGCGCCTACATCGTACGTGAAGATACAGCTGTTTTTCATTATAAAGAAGTTACGCCCCGTGAGTGGTGAAATAAGCTCCAACAGCTACTTTAAAATATGGATAAACTGACATTTAGCTAGAAGTTTAGCGTGCTATGTTCGATGCAGCATAGGCTCCGAAATAATTCTCTAAAAGTTTAAATATGGGCATGAATACATTTTTTAAATATGCAGCAATTTATAATATTCCTGTACCTTTTTTTAAGGAAAAATTTATTAACCCAAACACGACTCACTTTTAGCTTTAAAATACGCAATAATTATAAATTACATGTAATTTAATAGCACAACCTCGTTATTTTACCATATTTAATATAAAATAAATCCACCCATATCGAATAAATGAACATTATGCGAGATAATATATAGTTCATCATGTAACAGCGCAGTCTATATTCATGTAAAATAAACTCGTCTGTAACACACACAGCGAACGTTCGTGATTGCACAGCTGCGGGGCACCAGCATGGACATACGTATTATTTTTCGATGCGTTTCCCCTTTTATATTTATTTTGTTCGACGATACATATTGGAAAATAACTATTTTCCCTTTAATTAAAAACTATAAAAGGTCTGACTGGTAAAATAATTTAAAATTATGTATATTCAGATTGGTGTTTAATTTGGAAAGTTAGCTTTAATTCTAAATACACGTTTGTAGCAGAAGAACGGAGTGCCAAATATCTAATACAGAATGGACCATAGAAAAGAGATGGAGGATAGCCTTTAAAGAAACAGTGTCAACAATAACAAAAAAAAATGCGGAAAAGGGAAGTTTAATTAATATAAAGAGAACGAATTCGTGGGACGATAAAACAAAGAAGATGGTAAAAGAGAAGAAAACTGTTTGGGAAAATACATACAAACAAAAACAATAGAAGATAAAAAAAATTACAATAGTAAGTGAAACCTAGTAAAGAAAACTATAAAGGAAGAGAATGAGAAATCATGGAAGGAGTTTGGGGAACAGGCAACAGAATCGTATAAAGTGGACAACAGAAAATGTTGGATAAGAACAAAGAGATTTAGAGGAATCAAAAGAAAGGAAATAAACGCAATAAAGAAGAAGAAAGAATAATCGACTACATACCGGAACAAAAGACATACCAAGGGTGTGGAAATAATGAATACAGAACAAAGGATAAGCAGAGAAGAACTGAACTAATAGGAAGTAACAGAAGAAGTGGAAGAAGTCATACAAAAAAATCAAGATAGGGAAAGTAGGCGGAGATGATGGCATATTGCCAGAAATGATCACATGGCAAACTAAAAAAAATGGATACGGGAACATGGAATATGCAGAAAATGCCAAGGGAATTAAAAAATAATCTGATAATCTCAATTTACAATTTACTATAGAGCTATATGTTTAATACAAACAATCGACAAACTATAGACAAAAATACTGGAACAAAGGCTAAAGGAAGAGCAGGCAGCTTTTAGGACAGACAAACAATCGATAATATCTATACAATGGAGAACTTAATAGAAAGAAAAATTGAGAAGGGGAAGCCCCGCTAGATGCCATCAAAAGTTTATACATTCGCGATATTAAGGTTCAACTTACAAATTGCAGGGCAAAAAATAAAATAATTCCAAATGGAAAAAGGAATAAAACAAAGTGATAGCCTAAGTCCACTCTTATTCGTTCTGATGATGGAGAGAGTAGTCAAACGAATAAAAACACAAACCGAATAGCGCTGCACAATAATAGGGTACAGAAATCTAGAACCTATAAGAGTGAGTAGCTTACTATACGCAGATGAAATGGTTCCAATTGAAAACTCTATAAACAAAATGGAAAAGGAAGTAGAAAACGTGAAGATGGAAGTAAACTTGAATAAAACTAAGGTAATTATGGTAAACGAAAACTGAAACAAGAGAGTCAACAAAGAAATTAAGTGTAGAGACAATACATTGGAGAGGGTAATTACATATGACTATTTCGGAAGCTGACAGACGACGGAAATAGTTTTTATTTTAAATTCATTAGTTTTCCGATACAAAATTAAATGTTCGAGACAACAAAGAACTCCTTTTTACGTTAGATAGATTGTATGATAAATAATTCTTATTGTTATAAGAACGGAACACAAATACAAACATAAAGAAGAGGATGGCAACTTACCATTCCTAGATGTTCTAGTGGAGCGCACCGATAACAACAAACTGGGCCACAGTGTGTACCGGAAGGAGACTTACACAGATCGATACCTGCATGAAACATTCCACCATCATCCTCAACAGAAGAGATCTCTCATCAACACATTGTTAAGAAGAGCGGAGAAAATCAGTGACGAACATCACAGGAATAGTGAAATACATCACGTCAATAACGCCTTGCAGAAGAAGGGCTACACCACAAAAGATATAAGGAAACCACGGAAACAAAAAAAGGACGAAGACCAACAACAACCAACAGGTTACGCGTATCTTCCATACATGGCCGGAGTCACCGATAAGTTAAAACAGACCCTAGGAAAAAAGAACATTATCACACGATACAACATGGTGACCAAAATCAACCAGCTACTCTTTCCCAACAAGGACGTGTTACCGAAACTACGAGCAAAAGGTATATACGAAATAAAATGCCAATGTGGAAAAAGCTACATCGGTCAAAGAGGACGGAGTATTCAGTGCAGGGTGAAAGAACACGAGAGAGAAGTACGCCTCGGGTATATTGAAAAATCCGCAGTAGCAAGGAGACCACCGGATAACCTACAGCGACGTTAAGGTATTAGCCCCTACCAGATCCGAGGATAATACGCGAATCAATAGATATAAATTAAGAACTCAATCGCGAAGAGGGATACAAGATTAGCAACACCCATTCCGGAGTCATCATACAACGAACGATGCGATTCAACGGAACAACACCAGTCTCAGGCATCTTCTGAAGAAGTAGATAGCATGATCAGCAAGTCAAGCAAGACAGTGAATACACAACAAAACCCGAAAAACATTTCCACTATAGACGACGGGCGTGAAAGCCTACACTCAAATATAAAGTTTACTTTTAGAAAGCTAAGTTGAGTTTTAACAAAAACTTTCCCGACTTACACGATCAACACTGTTCTATAAGTGTTTAATTTGTGTGCTAACCCAGAAGTTGGCAATCCACGACACGCATTCGCGAGTGCGTCTGCATACATATCAATTACCAATGGCGCGCGTGTCTCCGGGACAAAAATTGAAGTAAATTCTTCTTTAAAAGTATAGTTCCACATGCGACATCAATCATTGTGCTTTTTTGTGACCTAAACCTAACCCAACTTCTCTAGAATTAGTTGCTTTCCATAAAACTATAATTACATCAACAACAAATGATACGTTATCAAATTAATGCTGTTAAAATCTTCTAAGTATGTGTGTACTGAAAAGCACTGAGAACGACCAGTCGAATAGTACTGAACAAGCGTACCTTGATGCGGGTACCCGATTCTCCGTACCTCGCGTTTCATCCCTCCATGTTGTTCTCCGCACGGCACTGAAACTTGCCCCTATTTGCCGAGACTATTTATCATTTCGCATCGAACTTTATAATAAATTCACAGTCAACATATTTGGTAATTTTATTATTTACATGCGGTGTTCCTTTATTAAATCAAGTTAATATCGTTTTCAACAATAAACATATACATACACGGAAAAACAAACAACCTATCAAAAATCCAACGCCGTGTTAATCATGTTTACTCGAAAATAGCACAGATATTTAAAATGTATTCATCCAAATATAGATAACTAAAATTATTTACAATGAATATGTACGCATGAATCGTGCTGTAGGCATATTTTAAATTTGTTTCGAGCAAAAATAACCGAAGCACAACCAATTAGCTACGGTTATAATTACGATATAGAATTATAAATAATAAAACGAACGCCAACGCACCATGGAACGGTACAGCGATGCTCTTTTTTTTTAATTTTCAAACGCTTTAGAATAAACGAGCGGTAATTTTGGCAACGTCAGCATACCGAATTCATTTTAAACGTTTCATCCATCCGGCGTTTCTGTTATTCGAGGTGATTTTTTTCCTCGGGCCAACGTTTCGGTACGCTGAAGTGATATATGGCGGCATCGTCGTAGGGTCTCGCGGAATGCCCGTTGGGCACTCCGACAGGATAGCTCCGCTTGATTGCCCGTCATTTGCGCATGGTAGCTTTAGAAGAAATAGCCGAAAGGACGTCAGCTAGGAGAGATTTATTCCATCGAATTAAGGCGGACCGGACCATGTTTGTTTGCGTAATGAATCACAATGGTTAGGTTGGTTTACGGAAAATTTCTGCGAACATCATTTTTTCACACCGTTTCGTTGTATGCCGGCGTTGTTAGTTGTCTCGTATGTTTAACGAACGGGAAAGAGGAATTTGTCAAAGTAAGTCTGAGAAACTTTATAGTCCCTAAAAAAAGAAAATTGGAAATCCGAAGTCAATATCCAATTTTTGTTTTAAACAGGGCTTTTGGGAAGAAATATTATTGATGGAAGCTCAGGAACGACATCTGTTGTTGAAATTATAATAAGAATAATACGTATTTATCGGTTACGTCATAATTATAACAGATATTCACAATTTAATAGCTAACAGAATTTGATATTCTTCCTTTAACCTACTTGAAAAAGCAATAATATGGAACAAACATACAAGAAAAAGAAATCATTGCAAGTCATAATCGGGGAATTTCATTCATTTATTGTTGTGCATCTCATTCGGCGTCTTGAAATTTAGCATGATAAAAAATCTTGCCGGATCCTATTCTTTATGTGTAACGTTGACATCCAAATCTCTTGAGCTGCCCACAAAAAGTACCTATTGAGCAGATAGGACGCATTATAGGTGCAACTTGGTTTGTATATCGCTTCTGTGGTGAACTTGAAAACGAAATCGAAGTTTGTTGTATACATACTTAGGTCTTCTAGCTTTTAGAATAATACAATAAAATAGCGTACTGTGCAATGTTCTACGGCTTTAAATGTTTAATGCATTAATGGATGTCATCATATGAACTATTCCTCGTCTATTCCTTATACCATGTATTAGACGGATACATGAATTTTGTATCGCCTGAATCCGCCTAGTGTCTTCTTTGGTAATGCAGCTCGTGTATACAGAGTCTCCGTAACCTAAATATGACTACCAAAGGTTCACATAACAATCGTCTAGTCGCAGTATCTAGTAAATATCGGTTAATATACACTAACTTTAGAGAAGGTACAGCTTTCCTAATCAGATATGAAGTATTGTCACGGAAACGTAAACAATTATCAATTAACATTCCCAGGTTTTTGTCATGCTTTACAGGCGACAGTTGCTGAGTACGAATCGTAATAGTCAAACTAGCTTCAACATAATTAAGTGCCCTTCTCGGTCCAAACAAAATTAACTGCGATTTGACAAGATTAATTTTTAACATGGGCTTCCGCAAATTTGCGTACATTTTCCAGGTCTTCACTAATCTTTTGTTGTGTCTGCGGCAGTTGCGACTGCGCAAACAACTACGCAAAAGAATGATAGTTACAATGCTTTAAAACAAGAGATAAGTAGGATGTATAAGTACTGAATAGGATAAGACTAAGAATAGCTTCCTGTAGCGTCTCATGAGGAATAGGCAATGGATTGGAAATGATATCAACAGCTACACGCTGAACCAGGTTACGCAAATAAGATCCAAATCGGACGACCCTAAAATCATTAACAAAGTATTGTGGTGTATGGTATCAAAAGTCTTGTTAAAATCCAGCAATACAAGCGCAGTAACCCACCCTAGATCCGTTGCCTACAATAAATCGTCTACTATATGCGCCAAAGGTGTGGCACAGCGAAAGCCAGATTGATAGGAAGGTAAAACATTGTGCACTTACACGAATTCTGCTGTCTGATGAGCACTCCTCAAAAAATAATGGATGCTATAACACAGCAAAATACTGAAATGATAATCCTAAACCATTTTAAAAACATGCGCAATAGCTCAATTCACTCATTCAGCAATTCAAGATTTATCCACCCAGTGCAATTGCGAGGCAGTAGCAACCAAAAGAAACGTCAGAACCTTAAAATGTAACGTTGGCAACACTGCTTGAAATGATATATTACAATTTTTCTTGTAATTTCCAACGGTTTGCAGTAGGATTCGTGCCTCTGCCTTCGTGGCGTAGTAGTAACGTAGTTGTCTGCAAAATAAGGAGATGGGGGTTCGAATCCTGCTGGAAACCATCAAGCTGTTCCTTAAATTTTAGCGTTGGAATTTCATATTACTTTAATTTAATTGTTTGGAATATGACAAGATCGAGCTCGCCTAGCGGAGGTAATGAGAGGAAGAAAAACTGATAAAACTAATCAACGGCAGATTGTTTATTGTTTCTTCAGACGACGAAAGTTTGAAACCATATCCAATTGGCGAGGTATGTTCCCTTTTGTTTACATTAGACAGTCTGTTTTATGTTTTCATTTTGCTTTTTGCGTTTGATGCAAGGAGCTCTTCTGTTATAAGATACCGAAATGACATAAAGAATTGAATATACATTCGAAAATGTAATTCTATTATCGTATAGCTATATCTTCAAATTTCAGATCCCTCTCCCATATTTAAATAAAGAAGGTTCAGTTTTTTTTTTTTTTTAGTAATCCTGCACTATTACCACTTAACAGTTACTGATGTTAAATTTAGGAATTAAAAATACTGCAGTAAGTAGGACAATAATAACGGAATCGTTTCTTTATAAGTTTACTTTACCAAAGGAAGCACTAAACAAGACGTTTAAAATTAAAATATCACATTAGCGGATGATTTCGAACAACACGAAACAGCGATTACTAATCGCTAGGGAAAATTTAATTACGAGCTTCACTGCATTATTATTCAATAATCGCTTTATAATTTCCACCCCCTTCTTCGTCGCCATCTTATACCCCTTTCATCCTTATTTACCCACCCTTTTCGGATGGAAGGAAGAGTACATAGCCTTCAGTTCAATACTTCCGAGCGAATTACCACACGGAATATCAACAGACAAAAAGTTCCTACTGCCTCTCATTCCACGCTCTGTTCCGACGTACCGTAGCGGCTTAATCCGTACCCCCATCCCTTCGACAGTGCTCTACATCCCCGCTGCTGTATAATGGGCCCACAAATTAATAGAGAAACCGAACGAAAACCTCTTGCCCGATTCGCAAAGATGGTCGACGAACGAAAACGGAAGAATAGGAACAAGTTGAAGACACCGCAAATACGAGAGACGAGGTCAACTTAATTCGATATCCTTGGATGAAGTTTGAGTACGAATGGGAATAAAAAGCGTGATTTTATGTTGGCGAAATAAAAACACAATGGGCTAGATTTAGGATGTCGTATATTAAGAAGGAATGGCTGAAGTTGTGGATAAGATTCGCCGAAAGATACCTGTAAATGAGGGCTGTAGGCTTAAGGAGTTATATCGAAGATTATTTGAATTGCGTAAGGCTCAAATCAAAAACAATTTTTGAGACGGTTGAGATTTTATGAACTCGGAGTTTAGCCAGCGAACCGTCAACATTGTCCTGAGGATGCCAGCCGCGGTAATTGGCGAAACATCGACATATACCAACTCAACGCCATGACCCATAGGCCCGGACATACGGACTGCTGGTGCAAACTCACACTCTGTCCGTGAAAGGCTGATGTTACTTATGAATTTTATTGATTAAAGGATTGACTTATGTTATTAACTAAATTACTTCAAATGTACAATAACCAAATAATTTTTGATCACAAAGAACCATTTCAATGTCGAAATTTCTGTTTTGTCTTGTACATAACAAGATTGATTATTCCCAGCTATTCAATAAGTGTAACTTTCTTATCCTTAAAGAATTTAGGTTTCCGGAAATTTATAACAATATGTTTCCACTCAACAGTAAAAGGGTTAAGTAAAATTTTCTGCCAACAAAATATAAACGTGCCTTTTGTATCAAAAACAACTTAAAGAACCTCTTAGGCAACCCAAAGATGAACCAGATATGATGAAAAGGTCTGGAATTTACCGAATTGCATGCAATGATTGTGATAAAGTTTATCTCTTAACGATGGATTCTCATAATAGCTAGAGTTGTTGTTTGGACTATTTATATCGTTTGTTGAACTTATATACTTCCGTAGTTCGTCTACTGCCACCTTCAGGGTAGCCCTGACAAGGGCTGCTGTTTGTCAGATTAATCATACGTTCTGTGGTGGAAAATCTCAGGCTCGTTAAAATTTTTAACTGGGTTCTTTGATTTAAAATTTTGATTTATTTGTTTTGAATTAAGTGAAAATGTTTTCTAAATTAAAATACCAAATGTAAAGTTGAAAAGACAAATATCTTGATAAAAATAATATATATATATATATATATATATATATATATATATATATATACCGCTTCTTTACAAAAATGTTTCTTACAGAAAACCTAAGGCAACCCCTGACTAGCTAAACTTTAAATATTCTAATTAACTTACGAAACGAAATGTGAGAGCGAAAGATACAAATGATTTTGAAGAACTTAAAAAGATTCGACGTCTTTAACCTTTGAAATCGTACTTACTGGCTCGCCTTTAGGATGGCCTGGCCTCTCGGCTTCCAACGTAAGTGTCCGGAACTTCCAAATTGTATATGTAGTATCAGCTGATACGCTTTATTATTGGATATAAACGAAGGTTTTTTAAAATTGCGGAGTTATATGAGAAAAATAACTAATTATTCTATCTCAGGAGAAGCGATGTCAACATGTCTGACTTTTGACACGATCTTCATCTGTCCGTTTTTCTTTTATTTTATACCCATAGCAACGCATTTGTTCGCCTATATGGTAGACCACACAGTACACACATACTTGATCTGTGTGAGATTATAAAGGAAAATGATGCCAGTCGTGCCATCCTTCCGTCGTACGAGAAATTTTGAAGATTATAAGTATAATTTTGGAATAATGCGTATTTATACAATGTAATTGAAATATGTGAGTACAGTATATTAAACGTATTTTAAGGATGATTGTTGAGATATTTATTCATATAAAAAATATGGTTACGAAAAGCGATATATATGATAAACGATAGTAAAGTTTACGTCTCCTCTGCAAGTGTTGTTGAAGGGACTCCTTTTTTTTAACAAGAAAAATTGTGAATAATTAGTTATTAAAGAATACCTAAAGTAGATATCTATAAAACTTTTGAAAGAAACCTGTACAGATCGAATATTTGTGTTTAAAATTTCCTAAAGAGGGAGTACTGACGGTACTTCGCCTCCAACTTCTAACATCAACCAAAATAAAAATAACGGCGTGTACCAAACAGTGACGAAAAAGTATCTGGAATAGGTAAACCAGTAACATTTTAAAGGAAATTCATTGGTAAATAATAGACAACAATTCATATCATTACAGTTCGATGATATTTGTCTGACGTATTTGTCTTCCCTATTTTTTATTAGTGAAAGTTATCGTGGCTGGTGATCAAACTCGATTTATTTCTTTCGATTTCCGTATTTTACGTTCTGCACAAAAAATTGTAGTTTAAATATAAGTTTAACACAGTAATTTCTGTCCCCTTAATGGTTAAGTCAGTTATAAATCGAGTTTCGATCTCCAGCCACAACCTTCACTAATAAGAAATAGGGAAGACAAAGACGTCAGACAAAAATCATCGAACGTGTGATTAATCTGTCAAGTAGTAGTCCTCTCAGGGCTTCTCTGAACACGACAGTAGACGAACTGCCGAAACGTCGGACCATATATGTAAGTTCAACAAACGATGGAAATAGCCAAACCAGCAACTCTAGTTATTGTGATAAAGTTTACATTGGAGAAACAAAAAGGAGTATCGAAACGAGGTTTAAAGAATATATTAGGCATTATCGTTTCAAGAAACCAGAACCATCTACCGTGGCAGAGCATATGGTAAAATTCAGACATATGGTAATATTGAAACACATCCAAAAAAATGTCTAGAAAATAACATCAAGATAAGAAAACGCTGTAAATCCATCTTTTTCATGGTATTAGTGAAATCAATTCACGAGAAAGACATGTGAGATATAAAATGCTAACACGCGGACATGTTTCTGCCTTCCCGGCGTCATCAGCGTGGTTTCGAGCAGTTTTATGCTAACACATGTAATTCTCTCGCTGCTTTTATCACCCTACCTAACTCTACGATACACGCTAACTAGTGCCAAAAGAGAAACATTTGTCCGCAAAGTCAGGCAGCGAAAAGAAGCGGGTACAGTTTCCCACCCTTCTCTCGCGCAATTCGCGGATTGCTCTCTCCCGAGAGGGCGTTTCTGCACCAAGGGCAGTGCATAGGGAATGGTAGGGGATGGTAATATTAAATTAAAAAAATGTTAAGCTTCTTAAAAATGTAAATTCTTACAGAGAATTAGACGCGTGTGAAATAATATTTATGAAAAAGAGCAGAGAATTACCCCCAATTGCACACTCGAGTCTGGTTGATTTATTACCATAATGCTCTGTTAAAAATACGGTTCGTTCTCGTTCTTTCCTTTTTCCGAAAAGACACAAATACTCGAAACCACCCAATAGATTGTAAAAAGTTGTATTTCAAGAACTTTTAGAGTCTGCATAGGAAATAATTTGCATGTGTGACACAGTTATACATTTAGTCGGTAACACGCTTGACAATTGAAGTCCACGTGCTCTCGAAACTCTGTGTTGCGAATTATTATTAATTTGTGTGAAGTGGAGTTTACTACGATACCTGTAAATTGTGCAATCACACAATCCTTGCAATCGTTGTGAACCCAGAATGTCATTACAGTATACTTTACATCGCAGGTTATATTGTTAACGGTATTGTCGCCTATTTCAAACAACAAGGTTATGTAATTCTGAGTACTATATGACTTCAGCGTATTGATTAGGTGCATGCTTGTTATTTATGACGTCAGAGTGCTCAACTTTTTGGTTCCAAATACACTGTGATTTCCTTTCCGTTGGAGTTCAGTACATCACTTGGGTTAGATTACGCTAGCGTAGGTGATTATATTGCTTAAGAATACATAGTCCTTATTTAATTTAATCCCGGTGCATCGTGATTGATGCTTAACAGGCGATATTGGTTATCTTCAATTCAATTCAAATTAAAGCCGAAAACGCCGGTAGATGGCATAGCATCAATTTTACGCCGCTCATTTACGGTAGATCGTCTAATAACGCAGTCATTTCCATCTAATAACGTTCAAGGTCGCCACCGACGAGCCGTTCCGCCTCAATAAAACGGGAAGGATAAGTTTCCAAGGTTTCCTCCCTCCGTATCGGCGCAAATAAAGAACGGCTCTTCCACCGGCATCCTTTAACTCAACCTCTTCCGCTTCCCCGTCCCCGCCGTCGCCGCTTTCGACCGAGTATTGTTTCAATTTCCCAAGAGATATAGTTAGTTCATCCTCATCGTCCTCGTCTGAGTCGTCGGCGTCGTTCTCGTGTGCCGACGTTCTGTGTTTTAATTTTGTCAATCCTCTTTAGGCAATTTAAAGAGAGAGCTCCCTTCCGCTCTGCCGTCACCGATCCGGCTCTATAGTCTTCCGTTCTATCTCTTTTCCTCCAGAGTCGAGCTTAGTTTATTAGCGAATAAATCTTAAAGCTTTTCTACTCACGGGCGGGTCTCTAATTTCGAGAATTCTTCCGTCCTGGCGTCGTCTTTCTCTTCTTGTGCTCGTTCTTTTTGGCTATCTTTCCGCCTTCCAGCGGACTTTTAATTTTTCCTCGTCCATTACGCCTTTCTCCTTAAACTTGCAATACTACTTATTCTTATTTTGACTTTTCTGTGACGTCGTCTTTCTTACCGCTTTTTTTTTCATAGCCGAACGATCGTCTTTCGATTAGTTCTTCTCCTACAGTTACTGCTGGAAATGGTGAAGTGAACGATGGAGGATCCTATTGTCTTGGGAAGAATTTTCAATTTAAATTTTCTTACTGTTCCCTGGAGGCAGCCAGATGCCCTTGCTCGACGGTTTCCAATCAATAATACATGTACATCGTCTTCATTGGCAGTGCTCGCTGGGAAACTAGCACTCCCGAATCGAATGCACAAGAGAGAATTATGCACGGGGCGAACAAAATATAAGAATTGCTAAAGCAAGGAATAATTAATACGTGAGAGAATTGTGAACTGTGGTAGCAGCTTTTTTATTTATCAAAAAAGAAGCAGTCGAAAAAAATGAAACCGTGAGGATGCAGATGAATTCATTTATTTTTCTTTTCCATCTATGATTGGACATGATACATATAGAAGTTAAAGAAATGGTCACAATTAAAATAATATCAATATTGATACTAATATTAATACTAACCCACCATTGTTATTACTAATGATAAAATTGCAATTAACCAACGTAATTAAATTTCCGAAAAAGTATCGGACTCGGAGGGAGTCGAACCCATGACCTCTACGTCACCGGCGTATTGTGCTACTATTACACCATCCTAGATATCACGATGTCAGTAGGTATATTATAATATCTCACAATGGTAGAACTATACGCCAGTAATGTAGAGGTCATGGGTTCGAGTCCCTCCGAGACTGATATATTTTCCGTAATTTAATTACGTTGGTTAATTCCAAGTGAATACTATTTTATCAATGGCCACAACAATAGTAATACTCTTTATTCTTGCACTCCTTCCATATATATACCGGGTGGAAATGCGGTAGCTCAACATCTAAATACAAAGGGAAAAATACTTATAAACAAACAATATCTGTATTTATTTAGAATTACAGCGACCGGTTTCGTCTAGCTATGCTACAGATCTTCAGGACAAAATATTCCGGAAAAGAAGTATATAATAGAGCAGATTTCCATAATACTTATAAAGAGCATTGCGGTAGTAAAATAATAAAATTACATTAAAAGCAATACGTTAAAATAATTGTAAAACAAGACAAAAACACTCTTCTTATTGACCTGTCTCTTCGACATTTTCAACAGTTCATTGTCAGATTAAAAGAAGCATTCACCATGTTACATATATTTATTAAAGTAACTGGTAACTTGACAAAATGGATATATTACATACGACATAAGCATACTTAAAAGCAGACTAAAGACTGAAGTAGTCGCGTTCTGAACGCCGACACATTTCATATATCGCAGAGTCAGCACTATTCGTTTGTACAGCAGCGCACACAAGCATCTAAACGAAACATCGTACACCGATATCTTCAAATATCGTAACAAACCAAGTGTGCACAAAATAATTTCGATTGAACCGGCCGATACTAGTTGGAAATCTATAGTGAACATGGGCGAATCACTGTAGTTTCGTCAACATCTGAAGAAGTTACAGAGATAGCGAAACATGTCATATATTACGTTGTGTTAAGTATATTTGAAATATTTATATCCTCTAAGCCAAGTATGGGCAACCTTTGACATGTTGAGGACCAAACTTTAGTGTGCAAATACGTTCGCGGGCCGCGTTTAAACCCCATATTACTCAATCATCCGCATTTGGAGTGAGTATGAGTAAGTAGTGTAATATTTTTTTTTTAATTGGACTTTTCAAAATGTCTCGCGGGCCCGATCAACTCTTATAGAGGGCCGGTGGTTGCCCACACATGCTTTAAGCCATCGAAGAAAGCACCACAACCAGAATTTATAAATGAATTATATCCTTTAAAGGATTTTGTTTTAACCCAAATTGCAAGAAAGTCGTGCTCTTTAACGTAACTGAAATTGCAACCGAATGCTAATTTTTATAATTCCTGTCCATCGCAGCAATTTAGAAGCGTTGAGAAACGATTATTTAAGCCGGTACTTGCTCCAAAACTTAAGGACCATACTAACCAAAAAATCTTCAGTTTTCTTTTATTAAAAAGTGTAAACAACATCTATTTTATCAATATAGTAATTAGTTTAGCGCCCCCATATAGCGAACAGGAACATGTACCCGATGCTACGAAAAATGTTTAGTTTCAGGAATTTCCTTGAAACCATGAAAAACCAACTCAATTAAAATTTATCATTTGCAGTCCACAGAAGTTGTATATATTAACTGAGATCTCTGTGGGTTTGAATCCCAATTTCAGGAATTAATTAATTTAAAACAGTAAAAAACAAAGTGAATTCAAATTTATTATTTGAAGCCAAAAGAAACAGGATATATTAATTTATATACCTGCGGACAATGTTAGATAAAGGTATTGAAAATGGTTCGTTCCTGCGGTCCCCTTCACGTAACTGGTTAACACACGTATCTAGAGAACAGTATCTGTGAGTTCAAATCCGAATTTCACGAATTAATAAAAAACAATAAAAAAACAATGCAAATTAAAATTCGTTATTCGAAGCCAACAGAAGTTGTATATACTAATTTAATAATTCGTCATTGGGAATTAAATAAATATTATGTCCGCTAAGATATCACAATATGTTTGCGGACACTGTTGGGTCAAAGTAGCGACCTAGTTAATTTACGAAGGCGACCCGAAATGTTTCCGGAATCGACAAGAGATAGCACACGAAGGTTCAAGTGGATTCATTAGTCGGCAAGAGCAACCTTCTTTATGGGAACTGTCAAAATTTAAGGCGTCTACTGTCAATAGTTATTCTTAACCAGTGCGATTTGTATAGCAAGCCAGGCGGTTTTGCGAAAATGCGAAATATTTTGCTAGAGGCTTATGGCGCACTTGCATCATTTTCGAACATCAGCTTCTGGGTGAGCGACTTCAAACGTGGCCGCACAAGCACAATTGACGAACCGCTACCAACGATGAAATGGTCGACAAGATTCATGTCAGCCGACCACCGATTGAAGCTGAAAGAGATAACAGGGACAACAAGCGTCTCAGGAGAACGCCTTGACCATATCCTACACGAAATTTTGTGTATCAAGAAGCTTTCGGTATGATGGCTACCGCGTTTGCTCACTCCGGAGCAAAAACAAAATCGGGTGACCGTTTCGGTTTGTCTGGCTAGGATCCAACGCAATCCAACGGATTTCTTCATGCGTCTCGTAACCATGGATGACACTTGGATGCTCCACTACATACCGGAGACCAAGGAATAGTCGAAGCAGTTTCCGGGCGAATCGGCTCCGAAAGAGGTAAAGACCGTTCCGTCGACCAGAAAAGTTATGGAGATCACTTTTTTTGGGATTACCAAGGTGTGATCCTCATCGACTATTGGTAGGAGGGGTGGACGATTACTAGGCAATACTACAGCGACTTACTGACCTCATTCGATACAGTATTGAAAGAGAAACTGCCTCGTTTGCAACGGAAAAAAGTGCTGTTCCACCACGACAATGCACCGGCTCATTCATCCCTCATCATGGTATCCAAATTGAATGAGTTGCGCTACGAATTAGTCTCTCATCCTCCATATTGACCCAATCTAGTCCCCAGCGGCTTTTCCTATTTCCAAACTAGAAGGAATGACTGGGAGAAAAGGGATTTGTTTGAAAAAGTGTATTGATCCTCGAGCAGACTACATCGAAAAATGAAAATAAAAAACCATAGTAATACCGTGTTTTTCTTGTCGATTCCGGAAACATTCCACGTCGCCCTCGTAACGTAAAAAGTTTTTAATTACACGAATTAGTTAATGTTAAACGTTGCAAAACCAGTCAATTTAAATTTATCAATGAAATATTCTGTCTATTTTCGGTCCAGTTTATATAACGTGTACTTTTTTGGGGATGTACAAACAATGCGAGTAATACATAATTTATGTTATATGAAATTTTGTCAGAGATGGTTCAAAATAAATTATGTATTTTGAATATTTCAAAACTGAAGGCAATTCATGCAGGTACTGCATAAAAACGACAGCTCTCAATTTCACTTTCACTGCTGATCTATATTATCTATATATCCTAACAAAAATAGACTTTCTTTTACTAAATTTAGAGATTTATGACGTAACTATGAAAGGTAAATATTTACTACGTGACTTATATAAGCGGCTGTATATATATACCCAATAAAGGCTCTATTCGTCGCTCAAAACCACCACAGTTACGACCTAGCGCTATTGATTTTAGTAAAAACAATTCGCAAAGATTTCTCCACCTCGCTCGCACGAGCACACGTTAATACATACATAGGCGTTACTTCTATGAGCAACCGCTACACTCGCTATCGCCGGAAGGTCGTGTAGGGCTAAAGGAGGATATTGATAAACGCTGATGCGGTTGACAGTCGGCCGACGAAGCGTTAAGAATCGTACAGCAGCTGTTTTATTTATGGGCACCGAACGGCCGATACGAAACGTTCGCCGATATATCGGAAAACTTTCGCATGAGTTCGCTCTCGAAGGGCGGTGAATCAATTAAAAGAGAGGTGAAATTAAATTTAGAACGTCGGACGGTGCGGTTGTGGGCAGGTGACAGGGTCAGATGGATGTTTTGTTTCCGAATTGAATAAGGGTTTCGAAAATGAAATGTTGACGGGAATCGTAACGGGTGAAATATATAATAAACGACAATAGATTAATTTAGGTATCATTTGTTTCTGGTGTTTGTTTTGTTTCTCTGGAAATAACACTTTTAACTATAACCTACTCCAAGTATAGAAAGACGAATTTCTGAACATACTACTAACTCAAAACTAAGACTGCAGAGACGAGTGCTTTCGCAGTAGCGTACGACTCGGTTACTATCAATATTAACCCTTCGCCATCGTAGTGCGGTTTCAGTGACCGCAGCGGATTTTTGTTTTCGTTTATCTTATCCTCACTTTCATATCATGTATCCGTTTCCTCGTTACCTTCAAGAGCATTGCCAGTATGCTGCAAAAAGTTGAAGTTGATATTTGTATCGGTACGCAATAAAAACACGGCGAAAGTTATGAAGCGGTCACAGGGACCTGTCTACGGTGCTAACACAAAATAATGAGTAACAACTTTACCATCTCCAAAACGGTTCCGATAGGTGATTCTGATCATGAGAGCATTTTATTGGCATCGTATGAAGGGGTAGAAGGTGGAGATATTAGTGACCAAAACATTCTATATGAAGACAGTTATGAAGAAAGTGAACGTGAAACGGACTCAGAAATTGAATTTAGTGAAGGAGAAGAAACAGAAGAAACTAATGAACTGTAGAACGAAACCGAAACTAGCGGCGGCACTTCTCAAAAGAATGTAAAATTTTTTTATGGGAAAAATTGTTATAAGTGGTTATCGCAAAGTTTTGCTTCTTGTACGAGAACCCAGAAGCACAATATCGTTATACAGCTTCCAGGGTAGCAACGATCGACCGGATTGGGAAATATAGCTGATGCAATTACATGCTGGAATCTCTTATTTACGACAGATCTGCTACAAGTTATATTGCAGTGGACAAATGTAAAATTATACGCCATCAGAACGAAATATAAAAGTACTCAAAGATCTGAATTGCAGAATTTAGATATGATTGTGTTGAGAGCTTTTATTGGATTATTGTATTATGCTGCTGCATTTAATTCCAACCATGAAAGATTATTTACTACCGATGGAAGAGGTCGTGAAATTTTTCGATGTGTAATGAGCAAAAACAGATTTGCAATTTTACTTATAACTTTGCGTTTTGATAATGCCGCTGACAAAGCTGAACGCCGACAAAATAGCTGGTACCAATTTCAGAAGTTTTCAACAAATTTGTGTTCAACTCTCCAAGTGTCTACTCACTTGGTACAACTACGACTATTGATGAAATGCTAATACATATGACGGAACCATCAAGAAACATAAATAAGAGATACCACCGTCCTTTTTGCCACAAAAAAATAGGGAAGTTCCTTCATCTTTATATTGATTCACAAAGAATGCCACTTTAGTTTTCCATATACCCAGAAGAACAAAGCAGTCCTGTTAATATCGTCAATACATTGAACGCAATGCTTCGAGAAGGATGTCGGTAAACCAGAAATTTCTTCTATATCTTTCTATACTTCGACAAAGGTAGGAGCCGACGCACTTGACGAGAAATGTGGTAAACATTCAACCAGTCGTCATACTCAAAGATGGCCCATAATGCTTTTTACGCATACTTGATATTTGTGGTGTCAATGCACATGTTATAAACGAACTACTTCCAGAATTGGACCGTATCATGATGAGATATATATATATATATATATATATATATATATATAAAGAAATAAGACTAAAAGGAGAAAGAAAAATAGCAAGAAAAAGAGATAAAAGAAAGAGAAAGAGAAAGAGAAAGAGAAAGAGAAAGAGAAAGAGAAAGAGAAAGAGAAAGAAGAGAAAGAGAAAGAGAAAGAGAAGAGAAAGAGAAAGAGAAAGATAAAGAGAAAGAGAAATAGAAAGAGAAAGAGAAAGAGAAAGAGAAAGAGAAAGAAAAAGAGAAAGAGAAAGAGAAAGAGAAAGAGAAAGAGAAAGAGAAAGAGAAAGAGAAAGAGAAAGAGAAAGAGAAAGAGAAAGAGAAAGAGAAAGAGAAAGAGAAAGAGAAAGAGAAAGAGAAAGAGAAAGGGAAAGAGAAAGAGAAAGAGAAAGAGAAAGAGAAAGAGAAAGAGAAAGAGAAAGAGAAAGAGAAAGAGAAAGAGAAAGAGAAGGAGAAGGAGAAGGAGAAGGAGAAGGAGAAGGAGAAGGAGAAGGAGAAGGAGAAGGAGAAGGAGAAGGAGAAGGAGAAAGAGAAAGAGAAAGAGAAAGAGAAAGAGAAAGAGAAAGAGAAAGAGAAAGAGAAAGAGAAAGAAAAATGATAAAGGGTAGGGGGATATATCTCATCATGACACTATCCAATTCCGGAAGTAGTTCGTTTATTACTAACTCTGGCTGTGGAAGTCTACATGTTCAATGGACATGTTGTTCATTAATACCACCAAAACAAAGACAATCCCAAAATAAAGAAAGCAGATTTTCTGAAAATACTTGTCCCTGGCGTTTCGCGAACAACTGCGGCACGCCAGGTACCTTTGAAAATGGAAACCGCAGTTGTTCGCGAAACGTCGGAGACAAAAAACCTAGTGACACGGCGGAACCCGACAATCGTTATGACTATGACAAACGGCGGTGAAAGTCTGAGATACTATTTAAAAATTCGCTTGTGTGTG
The DNA here is from genome assembly GCA_023509865.1 of Trypoxylus dichotomus. Taxonomy (NCBI): domain Eukaryota; kingdom Metazoa; phylum Arthropoda; class Insecta; order Coleoptera; family Scarabaeidae; genus Trypoxylus; species Trypoxylus dichotomus. The sequence continues at coordinate 14,692,297 of CM042078.1, forward strand.
TTCTCAACAACAGTATATTTTTCGAACTAACACAAACTACAATGATGTGGAGCAAAGAGACCTGAGAACATATACTATACTCCATCAAAATTCCAAGAAAATCTCATCAACAAGATCGGTACCCTTATAGCTTACTAGCTCGGGTATAGCTAAAATGAATTTTTGTTTCTAAGGACTCACTAATGGAATGTATACTAATGAAACTTACTAACAATATCTAGACACGCTGTTGCAGTAGATAGTTCACAACAAGAAATTAAGGAAAAACATAGGTGGCCAAATACTTATCGGTGGTAGTTCTTTTTTCTGTTGACTAATATCTGACACTTATTTCTAACTAATATACGTACATTAATGCCAAATATGAAACCGATTTTTCTTTATCACGTCACATTTCTTTTTCTGTGACATTTCTTGTTTACCGATTTCAAATTCTTGAAAATCGTTGGTTAAATGTAGTAAATTCTTAATTTTTCAAATAATTGTAAACACACTGTAAATAAAACTTTTGTCGATAGAGAAAAAGTAATTCTTCCATCTCCTCAAGTCAAATTGGGTATTGTGGAGTCATTTGTTAGGTACGCTAATGTCAAATATGAAACACACATTACTACTTACAAAAATTACTTTAATGACAGATCCAAATTTCATCAACTCAATGAACGAAGTTGAGTATGAAGCCTGAACTTCATTAACTATGGTTGCCAACAATTTTCTTGGAAACAAAAGAGTCTCCAATTACAAATATCTAATGAAGTCAAAGCTATAAGCAATATTTTACCACCCAGGCTGTAACATGGGCATAAATATCCATTTCCTTCATAGTCATCTTGATTTAAAACCATGGTAACTCGGTACCAAGGAAGATAGGGTCGTCATATGATGGCCGACTACTGTTGAGAAGTGTTCAAAGAGACTGCCAAACCAAAATACACAGCAGAAAGTGCAGCAAATGTAAATTTCTTCCCTGATTGTGGTTTATGTTTTTACTGTTCGAATTTTTTGATTATTAAAATAAATACAAATACTGTACTCCTGACTAATATTGTATTTAAATAGATAAATGAATTACTAAAATTTTATACTTTGCTTATATCTTATCAGTTCTCAAGTAACAACTTCATTTTACCAGCAAACTATACTATATTCATTACAAACAGATAATACGCCAGCAAAAAAAGGACTGAAATATCGATACCAGTGTTAAACAGACGTAATACGAGACCTTTTCAAGTATTATCATCTACAAAATTCAGCAACAGAAGCATATTTCATCAGAATTTTTTACGAGCTAGCTTTCACCGCTGATGAAATATTAAGACACTGACGTGAGGTGCCCTCCATTCAACGATATTATGCTTTTAGCGTTTACGGTATACATCATTTTCTCGAATTTGTGGTGCGATAAATCTACAACGTGGATATTACATGATTCATCGAAGTGAGAGCTGGATCCACCTCCTCCATTTTAATAAAAATAAATATATTTCGTTTTTTTTCTCTCCTAACCATACAGAGGTCCATGCAATTATTCAAGATGCAGAGATTTATTTTTATTGCAACAAAGTAACATCTTATCGCTCCCATAGGGTATGGAAAAAATTACCTCAGCCATAAACTGCAGAAAAAAAAAAGATTACGCTCAGGACGAATTTACATATAAAGCAGACAGAGGGCGTTAAGATATGCATGTAGTATACTCGGGATAGGAGCAAGAAAAAAACGGGGTCATTTATAAATTCGACCAGTCAGCTTCTTTCTCGGCGGGAGATCCACTGGCCATGTCATCGGTTTATTGACGAAATAACTTGCCTGCGAAAGGTTTATTCGGAACATCCGTTGCGTACGCCTTTCAGTAGGTTGGCGGGAATAGACCGGGGAAAGCGAGGAATGGGAAATATGAGCTACGACATTGTGTAAGTGTCAATGGACGAGATATATGGGCGCCGGAGAAATGTCAGCGTCTTTTAAGTCTTTATGTAGCGACGGTCGTCGACTGACTTATTGTTAGCATTATGAACACGCGGTGCGCCATGAAAGGTAAATGAATCCGAGAAAATTTGACAAGAAGATCGTTTATTTTCTCGAATTCCCTAAAAATTATTGTCGGAATTTTAGAGAAATGGGTAGAGTAACAATTTATACTGCAATAATAATAGGTCCTTATTTTGTAATATTGTATTTGCACTGAATATAAATCAGACATTAACATTACAGGTCGTATCTTGTCTAGCTATAACTACGAGGGTGAACTGAAATGTTTTCGCAATCGACAAGAAAAACACGGTATTGGTGTGGTTTTTTATTTTTATTTGTCGAAAAAGTAGGATGTTTTTGGGTCTGCAAAATAGCCACCTGTAGCGGCGATGACCTCCTTATTTGAGGCAAATATTTTTCCTTCCAATGATTTTTTAAGGTTTGGGAATAGGAGAAAATCGCTGGGGGCTAGGTTCGGTGAATATGGAGGATGTGGGACTAATTCGTAGCGCAACTCATTTAATTTAGACACGATGATGCGAGATGAATGGGTTGGTCCATTGTCGTGGTGGAGACGCACTCTTTTCCGCTTCAGATGAGCCCGTTTCTCCTTCAATACTGGATCGAACCGGGTCAATAAATCGCTGGAGTACTGTCCTATGATCGTCCTTCCCTCCTGCAGACAGTCGATGAGAATCACACCTTGGGAATCCCAAAAAATGGTCGCCATGACCTTTCCGGCCGATGGAACGGTATTTGCTTTCTTCGGTCCTTGGTCTTTGCTATGTAGTGGTAGATCCAAGTCTCATCCACGATTACGAAACGCATGAAGAAATCCCTTGAATTGCGTTGGATCCTGGCCAGACACACCTTCGAAACGGTCACCCGATTTCGTCCCTGCTCCGGTCTAAGCAAACTACTACGCTACTCACCGCGCCGAAAGATTTTCACATGGCCAACGCGCTCTTCTCAGATGCCTCTTGTCTCTGCTATCTCTTTCAGCTTCAATCGGCGATCGGCTAATACGATATCATGAATCTTGTCGACATTTTATCGTTGGTAGCGTCAATTGTGCTTCTGCAGCCCCGTTTGAACTCGCTCACCCAGAAGCTGATGGTCGAAAATGATGGAGTACATCCGTCATGAATCTCTAGCAAAATATTTCGAATTTCCGTAGCCGTGTTTCCCAGCCGTCCAGAAGTGTTTTATCACTGTATGAAATTCGACTTTATCCATTTTTTGCGAAACCGCCTAACTTGCTGCATAGAACACACTCTTAAACAACAACTATTGACAGTAAATGTCTGAAATTTTGAAAATTGCCATAGGTGGTAATACTGAGGTACGCCGGAGGTTATAATAAAGGAGAGATAGGATTTGCAATTATTCATAACTACAGTTTGTTAACGATATAGCAGACAACAAGCGACTATGCAACTCCAGCGAACTTCAGCTAAAACTAAGTAAAAAACGTAATATGTTATCGAAAGCATTCCTACAAGATTTAATAAACGTTGTTTTCGCTCTTCTTGATTTATGACTTAAACGGCCTTCATTCAAGTCTACTTATCGATTACAGGCTTCGAAAACGTTCTTTTAATTGCTACGACATCATGCTTAATACTTTGGAGACGTAAATGTTTGCTTCTGTCGATTATAGCTCCTGTACTATAGATTAATTAATAATAATGGTGGCGATGGAGACCATCAATCTGTGTCGTAAAGCTGTGCGTACGCGTGGCGCTTGTCGATACGTTAACATAATATTGTTAGGATAATTGTGGACATAAGATGTCCATGAACCTGATGGGATGGAATGATAGGGTTTGGGTTGGTTAACTTGGATTAAAGTTAGAGGCTCGTACTATCGTTAATAATTGTGAAAGCAAGCACGAATATTTTCAAAGCATAAATATTAGCAACATAGGAGACAAGCCGCTATGCCCTATTCTACTAGAAAAGGTTTCTGAATATAAAAACTGTATCGCATATATAAAATCGTACGTAATGTAATTATTTAAAATCGAACACGCCATATATTATTTCTACGTTCTAGGTAACATTCTAGGTCACTTTTATTTAAAATTCTTTTACATTTTCTAAAGACAAATATTTTATGGCTACAAAATTGATGCTAAAACAATTAAGAAGTTTTACTTTGGACAAATTAATATATTTCGATTTAAAAAGCACATCAGGAGTGCCTAGAAAACTATAGCTATCATAAATAATGCTGTTAAATAGAACTACTCATGGCATTGATGGAATTAGTCCTGGGAATGATAATGTGAGGAGACAAAAAACACGGAGTGTGCCTACGGATGAGCAGAAATATGTCCATGAGTTAGCGTCTTATGTCTCATCACATTGTTTTTCTCGTGAATGATTCCACCAATACCACCGCTAGCTGTATTTAGCAGCATTGTAATATTAGGTATTGCTTCGAATTACTTTGCTAATTCTAGTATTATTACTGTATCTACAGCCACTACTAAGAAACCTTTGGATACCAATAATTTTCTTTCAAATGGGAAGCTGTATAAATTTTTACACTATTGGATGTAAAATCAAATTTTCTTATTTTTTGATACCTGATCGTTTATATCTTGTCTTCTCCTTAAAATGTAAAAAAAAAACACTATAATTTGCACTTACGCAAATCAAATTATAAGATTGTAATGTTAAATATGAGTTTTAATAAACCAAACTAGTAAAATGATAAAATCTTAATTAAATTCATACTGTGATAGTGTTGAGTTAAAAACAGAAATTCACAGGGTTACTTCTGAATTAGAACATCCAAAGTATTGCAAAATGATTATCTACTTCAGTGTTATTAGTGTTAGTTTCGAAGGCCTTGCTAAAATCTAAAGACACCGGCATAGTAAACCATTCAATGACAAACGTGACCCTCAGTAGCGAAAGAGTGCAGCTATACCCTTGCCCAAAACCGTACAGTCAGAAGTTATCTTATAACAGTACAAATAAGAATCAAGTTGTAATGTTTTAATGCAATTTCCGTTGGTTCCTAAAAACTTCACGGTCCCGGTAGGATTTGAACCTGCAGTACCTTTTGAAAAAGTAATGTGTAAAACGCATATGTCTAGCGAACAAGGGCCGTGAAATTTTTAATCTCACAAACTAATTAAATCAAGTTTCAACGTTCGTAATACCGGGCATATATAATTATGAAGTTGCAATATTTTCTAGAAATTTACCCATAGCACTTTTCACGTCGATGCTCCGATCAATCCGAGATGATATTTTTGCATACGAAACGTACTGGCAAATAAGAAGAATGTACTTTTCAATGTAATGTTAATTATTTCTCGTAGCTGTATTAAAATCGGCTTAGCACTACTTTCGAATGGAATTGCCATTCCTTATCCATTCCAGGTAAAAAATATTAATTAAGTCCTTTATTATTAAGCCGAGGAATAAAATACGCTACTACATCGTATTTCGACTGCTTGGGAAACGCTTTTTTCGCCACCCTCAAAGACGACATCTTCAAATAGGGACGTCATTTTTACTCGCAATTTAAAGAACGCTAAGGAACTCAAGGTGCAGGATACAAAAAAGTTAGGAAAGCGCTTGTGTACTGAGAGATATTAAAGCCAATTTAAATCTACACGAAATTGGTAACGATCTTGCAACTACGTCCTTACCTAGTGAGACGAATGTTCACCCCTTTTCGGCTCCTTGAAATCACCTCTCCTGACAAAGAAGAAACGAAAGAGAAATAAAATGCAGCGTAGTAAGAAGGTAGTTAAAATGAAACGTGGAACGCAAGGAAAAAGGTATAAAAGTGAGGCGAATCAGCGAAATGAAAAACTCTCTTTTAATTATACCGCGTTTTCATCGCTTTAATAAACATATCTTTTGTTCTTGGATTTTTCACCGTGTAACGTTTGAACCTTCGTTGTAACTGGATGGGAAAGAGCGAGTTAGGTAAGAGAATATTTGTTTTATACGTCTACCGTTTTTTCTTTTCTTTTCGTTTTCGTATCTTCGTTTCTCTTAACGTTTAGTTAGCAAAGGTATATCTATTTGTAAGGACATTGAAGTAGCAAAAAATTCCTCTCAGTTAACTTACTGACGTGTATTATTTGAAAAAAAGCTGTAATTAAAATCGATGACTTTTCAATTCTTTCTGCGGTATTTGATATTCACACATAGAAAATTGTACCTTGACATATTGCGATTGAATACAGAGCCCATCACAACATAGGACTACATAATTGTTGTACCAAATTGTGAAAGAGAAAGTAATAATTAAAATAATAAAGAAACAATAGTTAATCCTACCGGGAGTAATATTTTTTCAAAAATTTTAAAAACCTGGGTGAATTGCAAGCACAATTTGCTTGCAATTGTAATTTTATCATTACTAAGACCAACGGTGGTTTAATATTAATATTAACATTAACTTAATTCGTAAGAACTTGCCTTTAATAATATTGTGTCTGCTGAAATATTACTATGTATTTACAGAAATTGCGACATCTAGGCGTAAAAAGCGATTTGAACTCACATTCGGTCGCGTGGTGTAATTGTAGCACAATGCGCAGGTAACGTAGAGGTCGTGGGTTCAAATCCTACTGGCACTGATATTTTTCCAGGAATTTAAAAAATGTTGGTTGATTGCAAGGAAATTGTAATCTTATTACTGCTAATACCAACGGTTGTTTAACATCAATATTAATGCTAATTTAACTATACCAAGAAATAGTTGCTAAAAATGCGAAAAGCAAAGTCCTGCAAGCTGATGACAAAAGAACATCATCAAAGGCGTGATTAACAACCTACATAATTCAAAATTTTCCTTTCCTAGATCATAGATCTCCAAGCTACGGTCAGCAATTCACGGTAACGAGCTGTAAATTTATTTTGATAACATTATAAAATCGACTATGTGAATAAATTATTCTTGAGGTTGTGGCTCAGTGGCTTGTGTGGTTGCCTACCAGTCCCGGGGTCGCGGATTCGAACCCCTGGGTTTTTAAAAATTTATAAGAAGTACCTATATTTTGCATCACGGATGTTGTACAATTGCTGTTGTTGGCTAATAAGTAATTCTAAGTTTTCCCATACAAACCCCCTGATGCCACAGCAAGGGTGTTCCCACATTCAAAGAAGTACGCGGAGTGAATTCTAATCTGAGCTTTATATGTAGTTGTAATGTGATGATTAACGTCGAAACAACACTTTTGTCCGATGAAGAACGCAAGCCGGTTTTACACAGGTAAAGCCGCGTTTTTAACTATAAAAAAGTTATTTATTTACAGAAAAATATTGTTCAATTTTCTTAACCAGTTTTGTAGCGTTACTGTTGCTATTAAATTTGAAAATGATTGACAGTGCATGCATGTTTACGGTGAAAATGTCACTTCATCAGCTAGTCGGATAGAATTCAACCATGAAAATTGTGTTTTTCCATATAGGGATAATAAGGGCCAGTTAAATCCTGCGCCTGCCATGAAACGTTGTATAGAAAAAAAGTATTACAAAATCGATAAACCCTATTTTAAAAACAACATTCTGGAAAATGTGTAATTCCCTAGCTAACATATTTTGCTGTTTTCCGATATGCTCGGCTTCGGAATTCGAGTAGATGGATTATAAATAGCAGAAAATTAAATTCGTTGCTTTCTTTTAGTGGCTTACTTTTTTAAAAATCCACTATGTAAATTAAAACAAAAGACGTCAGTTATGTAATATATCTAGGTGCGTCTCTTTAATTGGCAGAAATAGTTAAAATGTCAAAACGTCTGTTCAGCTATGTATTATTATTACATTTTTGGTGCGGGAGAGTGCAAAACTTGTCGAAATTTTGCGTCGATTAACTGCACAGTTCGCTGAAAATATGCTATCAAGGACCGGCACAAAAAAAATTCCGATGGATGTCAGTGGAAAACAAGACCCATGCAGCATGTTGACCACGGACGAGCACCAGTGAGGTAAATATTCGTGAGATCCGTGAGCTGATTGAAGGTGACCGCCTCCTTACAATATGTGAAATTGCGGCACAAGTCGGAATAGCATATAGGAATGCCAATCATTTCAGATGATTTGGGTTACCGAAACGTGTCGGCAAGGTGGGTTTCTCGACTCTTTACGGAAAGTCAGAAGGCAAACAGTCTTGCCATGTGTGAAAGACTTTTGGCATGATATTGAATAGAGGAAGATGATTGGTTGGGGTACACTGTAACCTGTGGTGAGACGTTGGTGCACCATTACACTCCGGGGTCTAAACAGACAAGCATGTAGTGGCGAAAACCTGGAAAAGCAACACCGCAGAAAACCAAGACCCGTCTTTCTGCTGGAAAAGTTGCAACGGTTATTTGGGATTCTAGAGGCAGACTGCTTATTGATTTTCTCCACGAGCGGCGTACTGTCAATGCTGCGTACTACCGCCAACTGCTTGATTAATTGAAACTGGCCTATTGACGTAAAAGGCGAGGCATGTCTATTCGAAGAGCGATTCTGCTCCATGACAAAGCTCGGCCACACACAGCTGCATTAATCCAAAATATTTGTCACCGTATGACTGCTACATGTTTCCGCTACTCAAAGGGGAACTTTGACGACGACGAAGGTGTGGAAATGTTCGTGGGCAATTGATTACAGACGCGACCACATTCATTATTTCATGACGAAATTAAAAAACTTCCAATATGGCGGAAAAACATGTGTGAATAAAAGGGGAGATTATAGAGAAAAATACGGTGTATTCAATATTTTTTTACTGTACCAATAAGTGTTTTAAAGTCCGGTTGATATTTGATTCACCCTCGTATATGCAAAATTGCTTTAAGACCACAATTTTTCGACGCTCTCCTTCTAATCGATTGTTTGATATATTCCTGAATGTATAATTTACAACACAGAAAAAATTCTGACGCTAACAAATCGTAGTTTCCGCTCTTTTCCTTCTTTGACGTCACAAACGTCAACCCAACACAAAACACTTCCAAAAAGCGAGAAGATATTTAATTGTCAAAAACTGACGTCGTCGATTATTTATTTATTTTATATCAGCGCGTTTTTGTTTTGTTTTATACTTTTTTCCGAAGGGAAAAGAACGCCATTCATTTGTTTTCACCGCGTCCCGCTTCGTTTGGATTTTTTCCAGCTGTCGTCGCGCTGTTGTTCTTGCTTTCGGCGTTTGATATCGGCGAGTCGTTGGAAACAAAAACGAAACGACGTGACGTTTTGTCACCATTGTTTCGACGATGCATCTATGCGATGGAACGCGATTTCGTAAACTGCGCTAACGTTTATTTTCGCGAGGGGGATTTGGCGTGAAAACGGACAGCGTCGGCAGTTGGAAAGTTTAAATCGGGAAAACAATCAGAAAAGGTAAAGTAAAAGAGTTTCAATGTTGAACGTTTATGGAAATTTCTCAAAGTAAAAGGAAGTAAAAATCGGAAACGTGTTCTAGTTGAAAATTACGTTGTATTTTCTCGTTTTATCAATGCAGCTTCTTTAAGAGTAAATCTGGTTAAAGGGGAAGTGGTAAGTTTTAATCCTAAGGTGTTTGGGATTAAATTTTAACTTCGTCAGCACGAAATGTGCAGTTCTAAACTCAATCAGTGTAATCTAAGTTGAGATGATTTATTATTTGAATAAAATTAGAACTTAAAATGTCATGGGTATTTTAAGATACTCTTGTATATTTTCCTGTACTATATACTCATATAATTAATTGTTTCACCAAGGATATATATGGAAATTACATTTTACATTTATTTATGCATTACTTCAAATATTTTTAAAATTGAATTGACAGAAACTTGGCTACGCTCAGCAAATGAACAACTACCGCGATATCATAAAGTTTCAAGGACGAAGATGGCGCATTGATACAGAAACTATGGGTCTGAGTTTAAACCAGGTATAATAACTTAACTGTGATGTCCGTTAATTAGAATTAAACACTCAATTATTTTATACTTATTTATTTCGACATTACCCTACAACTGTTAACTGGACACTCTTGCTAGCACGTGGTTAGGGACAATACTCCCACTCCAAGTGCCTATAGTAAAAAGTACCACACACACACATATGGCACAATACAGAAAAGGTATTTTATTTCAGTATATTACATTAATGATTTTCGAAGTTATTCTGGCAGTGACATTAACTGTCATTGATTAATGTGTTAGAACTACTGATAGCAAGTTAGAACATCGAGTTTGAATAAATTCAAATATGATTTACAGTGCAGTACACAAAATGTACATGATTGAAGCCTATTTTTGAACTAAGCAAATTTAACCAGCGTGCTTGTTTGGATGAGTGCACTTCCTAGAGGTAGCTGTGATTCCTAAAAAAAAAATTCTAATTGCCTTTCCAATTGTGTTTGTGTATTTCGTAAGACTGGTTCTGTGGGCCATAAATCGCATACTGGTAAACAAACTGTTCGTTCTGAAGAAATTATAAGTGATGTTCGTCTTTCTCAAGAGATCTTTTATGGAAAATGCCAAAAAATTGTAAAGAAAAACTTACACATGCACTCGTATAAGATGCAATCACATCAGGATATTTTTCCGGTAGACTGTCCTAGATGTCTTGCAAATTACCAGTTATTTGCAAATAATTAAATGCAAGATGATGACCTACTAAATTTAACATTTTTTTCTGATGAAGCCTGATTACGTCTTTCGAGGTACGTCAGTTCCCAAATTATTTGGATGTGGAGTAGTGAAAATCCTCCTATTTTTGTTGAATCGTTTCTGCATACTGCGAAGCATGCTGTTTGTTTCTCGCCACAGAATTGTTGGACCTATTTTTTAATGTTATAATTGATGCTGAGATGTAACATTTTAATCGTTGCACGAAGATGAATTGTATTATGGTTACTTCCAGCAAGATGGTGCATGAAAACATTGCTTTTTCTTCGTGAGCCTTTTGACGATAATAAGCTTACATACGGAAGTTGAATTTCCACCACGATCACCTTGTTTGACAATTATGGACTTTTGCGTGTTTCCTCGCCCAACGAATAGAATATTTAGAACTAATTATTAAAGAATGTACATTAATAAGACCCGCAATGCTGTAAAATACCTTTAACAGCATGAGAAGGCGTATAAACTTAGGAATTGAAAATAATGGACTGCAATTTCAACACTCTTTCAACAATTTTTTATCAATAAAATCTTGAATACCAGCTGAGCTTTGTTGGTTTATTGTGTCTTTAAATCAAATCACATATTTATTAATGTCACTATTACACTGTCAAAATAATTTTAGTTAAAGTTGTATTACGGGTATGATAACATGGCTTGAGTTCAAACATGTATTTCCTATTTCTTAGAAACTTTATGAGACCTCGGTATAATGTTCTATACAATTCCCGAGGAGGAAGATGCGGAGAAATAGCAATATATATATACAACAATTTAATGTAACTTACGTTGGCTTTTAAATGATAACGAAATTTGCTTGGTATTACCAACGTTGTGGTACCAGCCTGCTGAAGCCACCAGCTCCGGGCATCCATACTTTTAAATTCGTCAATCAAAAAGTTTGCAATCATGTTTCAACAACCTCGCCATTTTCACTTTCACACAAAACCGGCCGATGACTCCATCAGCACCAAAGGGCACCTCAAGTGGGCACTAGATGTGCAGGAAACTGTGTTTGAATTGAGCACTTAAAATTTTTGAGCTTTAAATGTAAAATTTTCGGTAGAAACTTAATAATTTAGCGTTGTTCTTTCTTGGCATAGAAATTGCCGATTTAGTAAAAATACGGAAAGAGGAGCTTTTCGACATTTTAGAGACGTATTGCTACCTGGAAATTATCGGTCAACCGACTATATTCATATAACCATTTGAAACAGAGTAGCGTATGCAAACATTCTTTGGAAGGAGAAAGTGTAGCAGTAACAATAATGGTGTAGTTCCTTTTCAAAATCCTGACTTGTCCCTTATTGAGCTTTTAAGGAATGTGCTGGACAGAAAAGCTAAGGAGCGACAATCACGAAAAACGCACAGCAGCTTTGAGGTTACTTATAAGAAACTTCGCATCAAGCGGATCCCAATTACCTAAACCATCCGACTGAAAATGTGCTTTGCCCATAGAGGATTTTCTTGAAGAAATTGACATCGCCAATTCTTCTTGAATCTTCTAATTTAAGCATCATTAGTTTAATTGATGTTAGAATGCCTGCAAGATCTATATTGCGGATATTAACGTGTTATGCTCAATGACTAAATAAATCTTCTTGACGAACAAATACATCAATAATATATTAGCAACAGCAACAATTCTTTTTCGGCATTTTTTTTTCCAACATTCTTCCCATGCTGGGTAAAATATTTAACCGATCAAGGATCGTTGAAAGCATTTGTTCACATAGGCCACCGTCTATTACCTAATCGGTTTCAAAAAGTAAAATTATTTTTCGAAACAACTCTAAAACTATAAAGTTCAGCTGTAAGGAAGTGAATACCTACTGATTTTAACTTTAATTTTAGGATTAAATGAAACTGAAAAAGCTTAGATTGTTTTAATTGATATTTTCCTGATAAAAAGCTTAGCACTTTTTAGTCAACATGTTTGTTTAGACAACTACATCTTTCTTTAAGAAAAAAAAATAAGTAAATAAGAAACCGCTCGTTTTTGCAGTAGGACTTATTAAATAAACCAGCTTTAAAATTATGTCAGAAATTCATACCAGTTATTAGGATTAGGAGTCCTATTTAAAATTAAAAAATTGATATCTATTTCCAATATGATCAGAAGTAGAAGAATTCCGCAGGAATACTTTAAACCAAAGACACCTAACCCTAAACTACTATCTGCCAAATTTCAAAGGCAACTTCTTTTCTATATTCTTCCAAGCAAAACTCGAAGCTATATCCCATATATAACTAGTGACATTAGTAATACAAAATATATGACTTTATTGGAGAAACTTCATCTAAGACCTCATTAAAACGCTAATTTCTTGTTAACCTGAAATTTCCTACAGCAATATTAAGAAACCACCAAAATGTCAAAAAATACAAAACTTAAAAGTTACAGAAAAAAAATCACGTTTTTAGCCGGTTACCGTCCAATAGCAGGAGAGTATCTAGAATTCTGAATACTCATAAATCAAAAAATTTAGAGCCCCTGGTGATTCAGTTGGTAAACATCGGTATAAATGCAGTTACGTGCAAGAGTAAAGATAGATTATTTGAATGCAGCCAAATGTAAGACTGTTAAGCCTAAAGAATGGGTTGAAAAACACAGAACGTTTAAATATACAGCTTTAATATGCAACTTTTCTAGGTTACTCCTATATATGCTAAAATAAATTTAAATCTTGTTATTTATGGATATGATTTCTGTAGGAGAAGTTCTTTTTTATTGCCAACAAACACAACCGTAATCGAAGAATCTTCCACTATTGCCAACCTTGTATTTCCCATGAGGATGCATTTATTAGCTCGTTCGAAAACGAAAAATCTAAGCCCTGCCAATAAACCTTATCTTACTTCAAAAGTCTTGTTCAAACCTCCATTTTTCAACCGTCGATCTAATTATTACCGCTAATGCCGCAAAATTTTAAAAAACTCTTCGTCGATTAACGCAAAGCGTTTCGGAATCGTCACTTCGACTAAAATTTCACGTAAGTCCGACAAGCTTAAGCTCGAAGCTAGTACTCCGTAAGAAATTATTAGATTACAAACACGTTGTAATTGTAAACCGTAGCGAAGCTCGCGCGTTTAACATCAAAAACGATAAAAATCCACGTTTTTCCGGGCTGCTACTGCCGGAGCGACGATGTCGACGATTACGGCGACCGCGTTGCATTATGCAGGAGTTCGTTAACGGGAACGCGAACAAAACGGCGAAGATTCGTTTTCCCGGTACTTCGTTAATATTTTATCGGCTTTTGACGAGAGGCAAGCGGCAAGCGCTGTTGGCGCGTGATGGATGCAGCGATGTACAAGTCCGCTGTCGGGAATCTCCTTCAAATCTCTCACTTCGAATGTACCATATGTTTTTGTAGACTTCAGTGGTCGTTGTTTTCTTTTAAAGAATTTAGATCTCTGGGTTGAAGGTTGAACCACACGGACAGCTATCTAAACGTTCCTTCTCACCAGCATCCGGCACAAAACAAGCAGTCATAAACAGATCATTTACACGGGTCTTTTTCATTTCTCAGCCTTTGTCCAACAATTGAAATATGTGACCGACTCCCTCATCGAAAGCAATTTCATCAAGCGAAATATCCAGAAAACGATACAACGTCATCGTATACCCAAACAGCTGACCGCTTCTAGTCAAGATCCCACGGTCAGCTCCGGTTTTCTATCATACATTCAAGATGTTACTTATAACATAGGTGAACTACTCCAGAGATAAAATATCAAAGCAATTTTTTATCTTTGTCAAAAATCTCCGATTTACAATCAGTCAAAGACAACCAACGGTCTTTACTGGATCCCTTGTCCCTGTAGTAGCGTCTATGTCGAGGAAACAAAGCGGTCAGTGTGATGGAACACAAACGATACATTAGATTCCCATTATGCATTAGTCGAACACAAACTAGAAACCGGCCACCAGATCTTATTTAATGAAACCATACTTCTATCCCATGAGCCCTACTATTATTCTAGAGAAATCTGAGAAACTACCGACAAAAACACAACGTTCCAACAATCTCAACAGATACGACGGTTACCCGTTATATTTTCAATGGAAATAGTATCTCCTAGACAAATCCTCCAATTACGACACAGCTCGTATATGCCAGCCTATGTAAGCCGAACCCCCAGCGAACACGATTTATAATTAGCACTCAACACCACCAGAAGATGTGGAAACATACTACAATTATACTCCTGTATAAACCTGGAAAATCCAAAAACAAAACAGGCAGATATCGCCCAATCACTTTGCTACCAGGATTGAGGAAGGTATTGGAGCGTGTTATTCAAAAAATTTATCATTCCAGGATTTCAATTAGAATTTCGTCGGAACGCTCCACAACATAGCAGCTATTCAGAATATCCGAACATATCACCGCGAACTACAGTCATCAAACTAGACATTAAGGAAGCGCTTGATATGACGGCCTCATGCATAAAGTCAGATTACTCCGGATTTCAGGTACACTCATGGACTTCATGCAATACCACCTCCGCGACGGAACATTATCCCCTAACATTGAAGAAGACATCTCCACTATCAATGCAACGCAAGCAGGTGTTGCTCAGGGCTCTGTGTTGGGGCCACTATTATTCAACATCTACTACACTTCCGACATACAGTAATTAAAAGCATGCCACATAACTCAATTCCCAGACGACACCGCAATTTACTACAGCCTTAGGCCAAAGAAACAACTACACAATAACAATAATTATTAATCCACAGTAGGAAATGCTAGCCGAAAGTGTTCGGAGTTTTCATCTTATTTTGAAATGTTATCACTTTATGTAGTCTACTTTAATATATAGTGCCTTTTTTAAAGACCACCTTTACATATTAATATTTCAATCCCACGTTATACTTTTTTCGGCCTCCTTTCGTATAGAACTAGGGTCCAGCATCAACAGTAATAACTGGAAATGGTTTCATTAATTTACGAATTAGTTATTGGGTTTTTTTTCAAACATAATTTTTTTTAATATTTTACTGCTACGCTCTAAAATAATATCTTTTCTATTGGGGGAGGCTGAGAAAAAATGGGCATAGAATTGATATACAACGTAAAAATAGTAGTTGATTTTAAAATAAACCACTATAGAGGTAACCACATACCTTAAATTAGCTTATTTTTATCTTTGGAAAATGATGAAATACATAAAGTAGGCACCTTTTGTTGCTACAATCAGAATAGAATATTGGTATCAGAATTAGAGACTTAAAAATATTGCATATCCTTTGAAACATTGTATACGGGTGAATGCCAAATAGGTGGTAGAAGCTCAGAGTCCCAATTAAAGATCGCTTAACAAGACAACATACCTACCTCAATTTTGAGCAATAAAACAACGGGGATGTTTCTATGAGAATACTTTTGCAATACTTTTTATTTGAACTGTAACACGCTGAATCGTAGTTAGTGGGAGTACCAAATCAATAGAAATCTCTTCTAAACCTCTAGTTAAGATGTTATCTATTACTTATAAAACACCCTGTATAGTGTACGAAAGTGCCGTAAACATTTGATTGGCTTGATATGTAACTTTAAACAACCCTATACATGCGAAAATACTTCTTAATTAGTTGCCAACTCATATCGTGGTTAAATAATTGTACGTTTGGAATTGAGAATACAATTTATAATTGGAAAAAATAATTTATAACTGATTTTTTAAAAAACAAAAACTATTTAAGTACAAATTACAATCACGACCTTTTTCAAACAATTACAATGATTCCCAAATTACTTGAAAAGACAAAGGAATTAATTACAATTGCAACTACTAATTTCTAAAGCAATTTATAATTGTTAATTCCTTTTTGGCAAGTAATTGCCCAGCCCTGTTCCATCTCATCCATTACAACCGTCCAACTTTGTCCGAGCACATTCAAAGTAAGTGGGAGGTCTACGACATCCCCGCCATCAGGGTTTAGCATAAGTGTACATTTATTTGTTCATTCGATATCGATTGTTCTTCTCTTGTGCCTCGCGAAGTTCTAAGAGCTCGACGACTACGATACACGTTTTGAGATAGTAGGCGATGGTTAGGTAAAGATCAAATCTTGATATCGACTTTCAATGGGTGATATAAGGTCGCGATAAAGGAAACGATCTGACTTTGCGAAATTTTACGAAACAAGAACTGAAAGCTGTAGTAAAGTGAAAAGTTCTTTGGCTGCATATCTACTTAAATATGCGGGATCTTTAATATATTTCTAATAGACTCGAGAACGAAAAAGTTTAGGTATCTTAGCTTAGACTTAGTGATCTAATTATGATTAGATTCTTTGATTTAAAGATTTTAAGATGTAAAATATTTCTCTTGTAAATTATAAAATCAACGAGTTTTTACAATATATTGTCAATTTAAAAAACAAATTCCTAACGCAAGCTCTGATTAGCTAAATAAAATTTAAGTTGATATACGAGGGCTGTTTTTTTTTCGTTCGTGCATACGGTGGGAGACGGGAATGCCTGTAAAGTGATTACGCCTCTCCCTCACTACAATATCTGTCACTTACAACGACATTACCCCATTTTTATATGAGTTGCAGGTACGTAAACATGCCTGCTACACTTGATTCTTCCACCACGTGTAAGTTGCGTGGTATAATTCGATTCCTTCAAGCACAAGGGGAAATTCATCGAAGAATGAGCCGAGTATACGGCGAAGACTTTATGGCGGATGGTGTTGTGCGTGAATGGTGTAGCAAGCTTGAGGACGTTGAGTTGATGCAATGGTTCGAGAAAAGTAGAGGTTTATCATTGATGAATTGAATGCGAAATTTCCTGAAGTTTCTATATCAACTATACGAGGCCGACCTGATTCACTGTTCGGCAAGGGCAACTTCTCTTATGGCAACTGTCAAAATTTCAGATGTCTACTGTCAATAGTTGCTGTTTAAAAGCAAGTTTTGTGTGGCAAGTTATGCGGTTTCGCAAAAATGGATAAAATTGAATTTCGCGTAGTGATAAAATACTTCTGGATGGCTGGGAAGACGGCTACGGAAATTCGAAATATTTTGCCAGAGGTTCATGACCGATGCACTCCATCATTTTCGACTATCAGCTTCTGGATGAGCGAGTAGGTCAAACGTGGTCCCACAAGCACAAGCGATGAAGCACGCAGTGGACGTCCAAAATCCGCTACCAACGATGGAATGGTCGAAAGGATTCATGATGTCCTGTTAGCCGATCGCCGATTGAAGCTGAAAGAGATAGCAGAGACGACAGGCATCTCAGAAGAACGCGTTGGCCATATCCTACACGAAATTTTGAGTATGACAAAGCTTTCGGCGCGATGGGTACCGCATTTACTCACACCGGAGCGAAAACGAAATCGGGTGACCGTTTCGGAGGAGTGTCTGGACTTGGATTCACCACTACATACCGGAGACCAAGGAAAAGTCAAAGCAGTGGACTTTTCCGGGCGAATCGGTTGCGAAGAAAGCAAAAACTGTTCCATCTGCCGGAAAGATCGTGGCGACCATTTTTTGGGATTCCCAAGGTGTGATCCTCATCGACTATCTACAGAAGGGAAGGACGATCACGGGCCAATACTACAGCGAATCATTGACCCAATGCGATGCAGTATTGAAGGAGAAACGACGTCGTTTGCAACGGAAAAAAGTGCTTCTCCACCACGACAATGCACCGACTCATTCAACCCGCATCGTCGTGTCCAAATTAAATAAGTTACGTTACGAATTAGTCTCTCATCCTGCGTATTCACCGGACCTAGCCCCAGCGACTTTCCCCCTATTCCCATATCTGAAAAAATCACTGGGAAGTAAGAGATTTGCCTCAGATGAGAACGTCATCGCCGCTACAGATGGCTATTTTGCAGACCTCGAAACATCCTACTTTTCGATGACTTGAAGAGAATGGAGCACCGTTGGAAAAAGTGTGTCGATCTTCGAGGAGACTACATCGAAAAATAAAAATAGAAACGACACCAATACTGTGTTTTTCTTGTCGATTACGGAAACATTTCAGCTCGTTCTCGTACAAGGGACTACAAAGACAAGATGCAGAAACTTCACGCGGCTAGGAACCAGTAAATAACTACATATTTTCTCTTTTTACTGTAGGATATTGAGAAAATTCCTTTTCTCTCTCAGAGCAAAGGCAGCCTAATTTATTTCTAATTTGAGTTTTAATCAAGTAAGGTTTCTCATATGAACCAATAGTACTACCCTCAACGCCCTTTACCCTTGGCTCCAGTTCTTAGGACGTTTAATAACACCGAATCTCCAATTGGGTGAGATATCGGTTTCTTCTTTGCTTTTTTTAATACCTTTCAGTAAATGTCTTTGATGTAACCGTTCCAAACGTCTTTGAGTATCAGCAGTAAGTAATCAATTTCCTCAGAGTGGTTATCCCAAGACCTCGGAGGGAATTTCGATGTACAGAAGGATGTTGACCAAATAGTTGGCGTGTTATTAATTACATATTCAATCGTTGAGGTAAATTGACTAATAATTATGCTTGTCCGAAATGTATAGTCGCAGAAATTGTACTAGTACCTTCACCTGTCTTTCGTACGAATTTGTTTTGAGATAATTAATTCACGCGAACCCTACCTTTATTGGAACTTAAATATCTACTATTATCTCAAATTATCGTTTTGGGAATCCTATCAGAAACTATTAGGAATTTTTCATTAAATTCTAACGTTGAAAATTATGAGGAAGATTGCTATGTATCATTAAAAAGCCAACGGAAGTTTTGTAATAACGTAATTAATCAGAACTTGCCATTATTAATATTTATCTGCTCAGATGTTGCGGTAAAAGTGATTCGCTTCAATGTCCTATTAGCAACGCACTTATCTGGGAAATAAGATATGGGTTCGAATCTTACCGGAAACTATAAAAAAATGTTCATAAAATTTTAACGTTTAAAGTTACAAGAAAAATTATAATCTATCATTAAAAATCCAACGGAAGTTTTATATTAATTTATATGACTATTTTAATTTATGTATCCATTTACTTTTATGCATCGTAAAAGCTAAAATTTTCCACTTCCTGTTATATGGATTTTGCGGAAAATAAAAGTAAATGGATGTATAAATTGATGTATTACATAAATAAACTAGAAATACTGAATTAATGTCGCTATATTTTATTACACGAATAAAATATAAAGTTTCAATTAATATAGATATTATTTATAACATGAATAAAATGGAAATATTAAATTAATTTTCATTATATATCGGAAGAAATCACACAAGAAAAGCGAAGCTACCTAACAGAAACATCACAACAATCAAGGGCTAGCAAAGTTCAGATCAAGATAAATGGTATATCGTCGAATCGTCGAGGAAATATAGGTTCCTTTAAGAACCAAATCGATACGCACAGCAACACCAACAAAAGCGGTAAACTGCTGTACAATTGCGAGTACATAGGTCTAGGATAGAAAGTCTATCTCCTTAATTGCACACAAATCTAGCCAACCAGAATGCTGGACAGACAAGAAGGTAAAACACTGCTTAATTTTAATTCTTTATATTTTTAGCGTTTTTTTTTTAAGTTTTTGGCTTTAAATAAACTCTCTATCGGGACTTTGTTTTTCAGTGTCTTGATGACTTACTTGTGATTCCACCGCATGATAAGATAGTGTACAAGCTTGACATTTTCAGTAGTTTCGCTAATCGACTGAAATTTACAGTTGAGGCTGAAACCAATAGTCACAGACCGTTTGTGGACATTTCTGTCAAATTAGACAGAAGACTTAAATTAGGTTTGTACAAAAAGTCTACCATTTCAGGCAGATAGCTTAACTTTGGATCAAACTAGCTGATAAGGTACAAAATTAACTTAATTCTAGTCATGAAATACAGAATGTTACCCATTTCCCACTCCGATTTTAATACTAAAAGTTTGAACGTATTATAAGAGATTTAAAAAACATAATAGTTATCCTAATTCGTCTATCAACAATATGTAATCTCTTAATACCCAGAAGAACCTTACCGTTACTAACGGTTTCGAAACTGCTAGAAACAACAGTGAAACAGTTGAAATAATTGACTGTCCTTTTCAAAAATTATAAGACACATTAAAATAGTACAATGCGCTACAAAACAAACCAAATTTTTCCAAGCTTAAGTATACAATAGAAAGTTGTGGTGAAAGCAATATTATTTACAACATCCAATGTAACAACTGCAGGGGTTGTTTTATTGGTTAAATGAGTTAAAATCATAAAAATATGAGTAATGTTCCGTGATGAAAAATCTCAGGCTATTATTCTCCGAAAGGGTTCTTTAATTACATTTTTCTTTAATGCATGTATATAAAAAATAAAATAATTAATGTGGCCAAATGAGAGGTTATAAAAAAAAATATATTAACCAAACATATACATTCTTCTTTAATCATTATACATACATTTTTCCTATATATATTGTAACCTTAAGAAGAACTGGTCATGCATTCATACTAAACCAGCGATAACCTTAAGTACCCAGTAAAGCCAGTTAGCAGTACTGTCACAGATCTCTCTTAATGCAAATAAAATAACCATTCTGCAAATTTGTTGAAGATATCATCTTATTTTGATGATTAATTAAATCAAACGCAACAACATAACAAAAATGATTTTATACTAAGGTTTCGAAGCAATCTTGAAAGCAATGCAAGGTATTCCGAATAAATTCTGGATTTATTCCATCACACGCAGTACGCACACGGTCTTTCAGTTCGTCCGAGTTACGTATTTGCACGTCATAAATTTTACCTTTCAGGTAATCCCAAAGAAAAAAATCATTTAGAGATAAATCGGCTGATCTTGGAGGAGATGATATTGCAGCAAATCTGCCACCTTGAAATGCGTCATACAAAAAAAATTCTGACCGCGTTTGTAGAATGTGGTGTAATTCCATCCATTTGGGACCAAGGTTCATCAATATTCAGTAGCCCAATTGATGGAATGATGTAGTCTCGCAACAGATTCAGATATTTTGCTGCAGTGAGGTTACTGCCAAGAAAATAAAACGGGCCAATAACTCATATCGCTTATTATTCCAATTCAGACAGTGAGTTTTTAAGGGTACTGTGTTAGGGTCAAGTGTTGAGCATGATGATTTGTATAGTATCAATATTTAATGCATTAATGGAATGGAAATTTAGTAATTTTCAATGGATAAATGTACAATACTAATGGGAAGTTCTGAGGGTTGACTCCATCACTCACGGTAAATATAGCTTCATCAATAAAAATTATTTTATTTAAAATGTCTTCATTATAATTCAACATATTTTATATAAAAATTAATAATTTACTTCTGATTATAAATTGAATGCCGGTAAATAGTAACTGATGTAGGCGACACACATAAAAATAAATCTGCATAGAATGAATATTTGAAAATTAAAAATTTCAGGGAATCTTTACCAAACAATATCGCGGAAAAAAAAGGCATTAAATTCGAGATGAGGTAGATTATTTCATTACAATTCGTACACTACTTTCTGTACACTATGCCTTGACTTTGATAATGTAAAATTTTGGATGCCGACAGTAATCAAATTAAAGACAATTTGATTGAAATGTTCAATACCTCCTGAAATTCGATAGCATTAGTTAAAGAATACGTAGGTTTCCGCGGCCCGAGTCAGTAATAAACGAATTACTTCCGGAATTAGACCATGTCATGATAAGATATATAGAAATGAAATAAGAGTAAGAAAAAAGAAATAAAAAGAAAACATGAAAGAGGGGGAAGGTGAAAAAGGAAGAAAAGGTGAAAAGGGTAAGAGAAGGAAAGGGAGAAGGGAGAGAGATAAAGGGGGAAAGAAGAAAGAAAAAGAAAGGGAAGAAAAAACGAAAAAGAAAAGAAGGATTTCGTCTCTAGCGTGGTTTAGACGTCGAGTTACCGTGCCACTTTGGTTTCCCTGTTTCTCCTGAAGAAGGCTTCTACGAAGGAGACGAAACTTTTTTCTCTTTCTTTTTCTTTCTTTATTTACCTCTTTTTCTTTTTATTTCTTTTCCTCTTACTCTTATTTCATTTCTATCTCTCATCATGACACGGCCCAATTCCGGAAGTAGTTCGTGTATTATTCAAAATTTATTTTCAACTATATACTAATATTACTAGCACAAATTACTTACTTCAGTACCTCCAAACCAAAATATCATTCATCCATCCCGGGAATATTGTCCACTATACAAAAGCCAAACTCGCTTACAATTGCTGTAGATATGTAACTACAATAAAAAAAACCCATCGACGCATCAACGAACGCAGGGTAGAATAAAAACTGAAAATCTATACCTACCAGTGACGGAAGCGTAGAGCACACAATCGGAACGCAGCTTTCGAACGCACTAACGAACTTATTCATCAATATATTAGACCATTGTTCGCATTTTACCGATCTTGACGGATTGTTAAATGCGTTACAGCAGGGCAGCAACAAACAACAACTGCAATTTTACTATGTAGTTCGTTGATATTCGAAACAAAAAAATTTCTGCTTTTATGCTGTTTTTCGACGAGCTTTTGTTATCGTAAATCCTTCGGAAATAACAGAATCAAATGGGATATACGTACAAAAATGAAGAATAGAATTTACGGATAGTGATTTAGTAACTATCGATTATATTGAATTACTAGCAAAATAGGTAATTATTCCAGGTTTAAAGCGGAAATTATTTGAATCTACATGCCATGAGCGCACTTTCGACGTATCAATGGGAGTAATTGTGGGTAAGAGGAGGATGAAATAAGATTTCTGTAAGTTAACAAAGTCAAGAAATACGCGTATTATTCCGCAGGGTGATTGTGTATCAGTATGCTATCTCTATCTAACGGTATTCTCTACCCTTGTTTAACTACTACTACAAAATCCTATCCTCACATAAATCTTTTCATCTTAAAGCAATTCAATGAAGAAGTTATTATGTATTACCGCGAGGTGAGGGTCACAAATCGCTAGACACATGTAATTTATTTCAACTGAAGCCGGCGTTCGATTCATTTCTCTAGTTTTATAACGGTTATTAGGTTTTGATCGCGGTCAGTAATTTTATAAAAACTGGCGTATTATAAGCCCCAAGAAAAGCTATTTGTAGTAAAACAATATTACGGTGGCAATTCAGCAGAAGTTACACGCGATTTATTTGTAGTGAATTACTCCGAAAGATCAATTCCTAGTGCGCCTTCTGTTCGTAAGATGGTCCGACGTTTTGAAACTACGTTTACATTAATAAATAGCAGAAATAAAAGTGTTCTTGCGAAAAATATCAGTGATATCGAAATTGAGGTTTGTGCATTACTAGAATTCAATCCTAGTATGACATCTAGACAAATTGCTCGCGATTATTAGTGCAACAACTGCGTTAAATCTTTTACATAAGAATAAATATAAGTCGTACAAAATTAGCACATCTGGCACCGTCGTATGGAATTTTGCGATAATTCTTAATAGACAAACTTCTATGATGAAGAAGTTCTTCCGACAACCGCAGAGGAGGCATTTGCTCACACAATTATCCAATACTTGATTAATTTCTAAACGTTCATTTGAGATCACCACCACTATAACGCGATTACATTTCGTAATATTTCTTGAGACAAGGTGTAAGTTGTTCATATATTTTCATAAATTTTTGCATTAAGTTTTTCATAAAACTATACACAATTGCATTCTTCAACTGCATTAGATAAACATACACGATTCCGTTGAATTCTATCAACTGTCACAGCAGTTCATAACGCCTCCTTGAATTTGAATGTTCGAAACGCTTTTAAAATCACTGTATCAATGTCGTCTTCATCTTCTTCACAAATTAGTCCAACAACTGTTTTAAACTTTTTACATAAGAATAAATATCGGTCATACAAAATTAGCACACCCCAAGAAACTTTTCCAATTATTACCATCGCATGGAATTTCACGATGACAAATTATTTATCAATCATATTTTATTTACTAATGAAATAGCATTTTATCTACATTTTAATACACCAAGGCGACAGTAGTTTTCACGAAGTTCTCCGCACATATCTGGATGGCAATTATTTCTGCCTTGAAGGATGGAGCAGGAGACCCCTAGACTGATGGCCTCGCCATCCGGTTCTTCCTCTTTCCAAATTCCAATACCTGTGTCATTCGAGGTTTTCGAGGCGTCCGCAAACCAGCGGGAGATACCCCGTCTCGATTTGCGTGCACATGCCTTTATTGCCTCGCCGCTAGGAATTATTACATTATATCCCCCCAGCAAAGTTATACGCGGGCCGAATTTTGTCGGCGGCGCTGTCTGTTCGCTATAGCTGTGTGGTCTAGGAACTTGCTAGAGAATACCTTGCACCCACTACAATTGACTCTGTAGGCTACTAGGGTTGCTTCCAACCTCAGCACCAGCTGCAGTGGCGGAAGCTCAAGGATAGTCTCCATTGCAGCCGTCGGCGTCAAGGCCATAGCCCCCGTAATGCCCAAGCAAGCAATTCTTTGGACTTTGCCAAGGATCTTGACCGCGTAGCTTTGATTGGCTATATGCCACCAGACTAGGGACGAATCAGTTATAGTAGATACTGTAAGTCTCGTATACAGCAGTGAACCATTGTTGGTTTTAGGCCTCACGTTCTACTAAACATTTCTTTGTAGTCCTTAGACAATTGGTTATCAATCTGTTTTTCACATCGTCTAGAGCGACATAAGAGTGAGCTTTAATATCATTACGTGACGCCGAATATTAACAAATCTGTGCTGCGTCCTCGTGTTTGTGTGTTACTACAGCTAGAATCCTTCCCATTTTCAGTCTCCCAGAATACAAGCGACAGCTCGCAGCATTTCATCCGGCATATACATACTTTACCGAACAATTAATATATAATCCTATTTTACCGACTCTCTAATATTGTCAAACCTTATCTGAAGAATATAGTAACAGACACACAAATTCACAAAAACAACAATACAACCAACTGGGGAACAATTAGTATTACAAAAACGAAAACAAATGGTATTGGTCAGTAAAAATACGAATTATCAAGTTCATTGATAACAACTTTGTAAACGAATCACTTGCGATAATATCTATCGTGAGAATAATTTATGAAACTCTCACCTAGTACGTCAGAATACGTAGGCTTTCACGGCCAGAGTTGGTAATAAACGAAGTACTTCCGGAATTTGATCATGACACGCTCCAATTCCGGAAGTAGTTCGTTTATTACTACGTAGAAGATGGTTGAATTTGATAGCATGATATAAAGTACAATACCCTAATTCATCTAACATTCAAGGATCTAAGACCAACGAAATCCGGGATTCATAAACCCAAAGTTCTAACATATTTACTATATTTTATAAACCTCTTGATTAAAACCCCTTTCTTTTTAAATTATCAGGAAAATACATAATCACGAGTTAGTTGTTGTAAGAATATGGCGGCCGGCAATATACCAAATGTCGCTAGTGTCATTTTTGCCGAAAATTGACCAACAGCTATCCTACTTTATGGCGCTTCAATTTAAAAACATTTCTCCGAAGATAGAGTATAGCGTTAATTTATGATTGCACAAATTGCAAACAAGCTATACTTAAAGATATATAACTAAAAGCGTACTTAAAAGTAAGTTTGCAATGGTGGATGCATTCAAACTTAAAACTTTTATCTTCACAATATACTTATATCAGGTTGCTAATGAAGATGACCTTTTGTGTAAAACACTTGCAGTATTGTTACATACTACGTTATTGACCAAATACGTCACTTGTACTGTACCACTGTAATTGTGCCTATATGAAAATAAAGCATGAAAAATAAATATCTGTTGGAAAGAACGATTTTATGGAGAACGCTTCATGTTTACCAACCAAGAAGAAAAAACAGATCCCTCTTATCGAGCAAGAGGTAAGAGTCTGATATATCCCTTTAAACATCCGGGGGAGTTTTGTTTTCCAGTCGATCACCCTCTTAACCCGAACATTGGCCGCGTTCTTGCGGTAAACAGAGCAACCTCCCTTCGTGCATCGACGTTAGAGGGCGCTGATTTATTTCGAGAATATGTGCGCCATTGATATTCTAAGATAAATTACCATGAAAAATAGGACAGTGCCACGTCGAAGATGGCGATAGCCTAACCTCTAATGTTTGGAAGGCGAAAGGATAGAAAGGCGGTCTGCGTTTTGAGCATGAGGAATTGCATTAGGATCATTTCAAATGGTATCGTTGACGGATTTAAATTGAATTTGAACGAAGTATCGAAATTCGTTAACAGCAAATAGGAAAGGAACGAGAAATGTTAGCATGCGATGCGGTATAAGTTTTATCAGTTTCAATTTTATAAGCGTATTGATGATGTTTATACGTAGTTTTCTAATACGATACATTAGAACTTTTTATATTGGTAGCTCAAGTGTTCGAACTTCTATATTTGTCTTTATTACATTGCCATATATTTTTTTTGGATTTGATGGTACAATGTTACTTTCAAAACATCACATTATTAGTGATCATTCTGGTAAAGATTTTTTATATTATTATTAAGATTACGGTCAATCAATACACCCAGGAGCGATATCACTGTCTGTGAGGTAATTACGTAGATACCATATTCGTATTAAAGCTGTATAGGTATGCAACGTCAAGAATGCAAGTGACGGACTAGATGACAAATGGTGGAGGCGCCGGGTAGAGGTACAACAATTCTTTCGGCAAGATAAGCTCTTATTGAAGGAGTAATAGCCAGACTAAAAAAATCCATCTGCAATAGGAAGTAGATTTATAATACTGCATATCGGGAGTGATAATGGCTTTGTAGAGAATGGGCTGCTATACTTTAAATCGAAAAAGACTTTAGATTATCATGAAGATACTAATCGTGAAGTATTTACAATATAGATGAAAATAGTTGAATACTTTTAGAACCAGGTTGCGTTATTATAATGGATCATCATTCTGTCAAAGTAGAAAGAATCCCAATTACTGCATGGAAAAAGGATGCTTTAATTAATTGGATTATGCCAAAAGGAATTGCTACGGAGAACTTGCTCTTAAAGGTAGAACGTTTGGAACTTGCTAAAAATTACCTTAGTAAACTCCGATACTCTATGTAATCGATGAAATGGAAGCAGAAATTGGTGGTGGTGAAGTCAGGGAATATGTAGCTGCAAATAACAAAACTTCCAAATTGGCAGAAGTAAAAAAATTATTAGTTGAAGAACTCAAGTTTGTATCTCAAAGTGTTCTTGGGCTGTGGCGAATTCTCAAATTGCGTGTCGTTATTGCTCATAAAAATGGATCCTGTAGAACAAAGAGCCGTAAAGAAATACCTCCAGAAAACAGGCATGACGCCAACTCAAATTCTTGAAGACATTATGGCAACCATTAGCAAGTCTGTTGTTTCTTATGATATAGACAAACGCTGGTGTGGAGATTTTAAATGCGGAAGAACATCCTGTGAAAAGCATCATGCCGGTCGTCCTCCCATAACGGCAACAAAAGACAAGAACATCAAAGAGGTACACGATATCGTACTGCAAGATCAGGGACAATGTAGAAGATACTGGCTTATCATATCATGAGGTGCACAACATACTGCCTAAAGAATTAGATATGAAAGATATGAGTGCAAGATGGGTCTCTCGAATGTTAACCATTGATTAAAAAAGAAATCGGGTGTTGATCTGTAAGCGTCTTTTGAAAAGGTACCCAGCAAACAAAGAGAACTTTCTTAGTCGGTACGTGACCATGGACGAGTCATGGATGCACCACTATGATCACGAGACCAAAGTGCAAAGTAGAAAGTGGAAATATTACGATTCTCCTCCTCCGCGTAAATTTAAGGTTGTGCCGTCTGCTGTAAAAGTTTTGCTATCTGGGCTGCTCAAGGAATCATTCTGACTAATTATTCGCAAAAAGGACAGAGCATTACATACACTAGGGTGACAGAATAAACTAGACACCAGGTAAAGCGGTATGAATATGTAAACAGCTAAATTCTAAGAACGAATTAAGAACTTTCTCTTGTCATTAAGGTAGGAGTACATGTATCGGAAGGAATTCGTCATAGTTTAGTATCGTTACAACTATGCCTCGGTTACAAGGTTCGAGTGATATTAGCGACTTCACCCGGGGTGTCGCATCGTTGACCAGAGTGAACGCGCCGCTTCGCAATGTGAAATAAGTAAATTTTTAAATATTCCGTTGTCCCCACAGTTAACCGTGTGATTACACAATTTAAACGCAAGGAAAAAACAACAGTGAAGCCGAGACCAGGTCGTGCCGGACCTTCTGAAAGAAGTAAATGGGTGCTTGTGCACGAAGTTTTAAGAGAACCGCGAAAAAGTACAACTGAGCTTGCGGCGACTTGACAGAAAAGTCAGCGCACCGTTCTGCGATACCTCCACAGTGTGGGGATGTATAAAAGGGTGGCAAAGAAACAACCTCTCTTTACGACGTTTCAAAAATGGCGCCGAATGGCTTGGGCAATCGAAATGCGAACGAAGCCCGAAGAGTTTTGGCGGTCTGTCATTTTTTCAGACGAAAGCAGATACTGCCAATTCAGTGATAGTGGTCGTACGTTGATACGGAGACGTTCGTTACAGCAACTGGACGATAAATTTTTGCATCAGACGGTAAAATACGGCGGTATGAACATTATGGTGTGGGGCGCGATATGGTATGGCGGAAGATCGCAATTAGTAATCTGCGACGGAAATATTAATGCGGCAAAATATATCCAAATCTTAACAGAAGGACTACAACCGATATTCGACAACGCCATTTTATCTAAAGAAGACGCTACTTTTATGGAGGATGGAGCACCCTGCCACAAAGCAAGAACAACAACCACATGGAAAGAGGAACAGGGGATTCGGATTTTACCATGGCCAGGCCAATCACCAGACATGAATCCGATAGAGAATGTTTGGTACATAATCCAGATAAATATGGCAAAACGACCCCGAAAACCCAGCAATAAGGAAGAACTCGTGGCAGCTGTTGCAGAAGAGTGGTTAAATATTCCAGAAGACACCATTAATCATTTAATAGATTCTATGCCCCGACGACTCGCAGCACTTCACGCAAGTAAAGGTGGATCGACAAAATATTACTCTAATTTAAAAATTTTAAAATATTTTGTGTATATAACGAGAATAGAATCTTTTTTTTAATTAGTAGGTGTCTATTTTCTTCTGTCACCCTAGTGTAGTTCTACTACGCGCAATTGATTTCAAATTGTGAAATGCTATTAAAGAGAAACGCCGGCTCTGGCTTCTAGTGATTACATTGTTTCCCAAATTAAAAGAAATCTTACGTGGGGCAAAATTTTCCAGTAATTATGAAGTGACGCAAGCTGTAGAGAGGTGGTTTGCATAGGTCGGACAAAAATTTTTCCAGGAGGCTGTTGAGATGTTGGGGCACCGACGGACCAAGTGCATTAGTGCAGAGGGGACTATGTCGAAAAATAAAAAATATAATGCCACTGTAGTTTTACTGTAAGGGAGTCAGGTGTACAGCATAGAGATCTATTCCTATATATATATATATATATATACGGGTAAATATAATACTACATAGGAATACAAATATGTCAAAAAATTATATATCCCTAATAGATAATATACCTGAAACTAAAGAAAAAACTGATATTGGACGAAGAGAGATTAGTAGGCAAGACTAATTTTGATTTTAGTAGTGGACAGAAATTCAGTTCTCATTTTAAATCGACCTCTCTTCGATCATGTACAACGTAATCTTTCTTTCTTGGTAACTTTCTTCTCTTCCGGTGAGTCATAAACTAAGCAGATCCTCTTCGAAAAAGACTCAATATCGGCACCAAAGGGAAAGTCACGTTCCGGTAGCAACATTTGAACCGTCCGAGATATATATTCTATCATCGATTTTCTTTGCAAATCTCCCTGAAATTTTCCGTACCTAGAGGTATCATGACTCGTACATCTGCTTCTAAAGTAAGTGAACCTTGTATACGTTAAAATTGCAATACGATGAATAAGAAAAAGGGTGCCAATTTAGAATTTAGTAATTACTATTTTATTGTTACTGTTTCCTTAACTGTGGTAATCCTTCAATTTAGTATTTTTTCCTTTTTTTGTTCGGGAATTTTCTGTCAGGTAAGATAATCTATTCTAACTACCTCAAATAATGTTACTTCACTTGTGACGAGTTTCGTTTTAATGCAATAATGGCTATAGAAGCGTTATTAAAGTTCCTTCGGTTCTTGGCCATATCCATCTCTTATTCTTCAGTAGAGGGTGCCGTAATTCAGCCAGGCTTATATTTCATTACATTTCAGTGACTATAGTAATTCCTTAAATGAACAAAATCGTCGTCTCGCCTTCGTAAACCGTACTATACCTTGAATTTGGAGATTTTCCCTTATCATTTTGTTTCTAATCTGATCCCTCAGACTCACTGCCTTAATAGTCAACACAGTCTTCATCTTCACTACTCTCATCATATTCCTAACTATTGTTGTATGTACCCGAGTGTTTTGATCTTTGTTTTGTTACTTTTACTGAAACAATGTCGAAAAATCAAAAAAAAATATGCCATTATAGTTTTATTGTAAGGGAGTCAGCATAGTGATCCACCCTCGTACTTATATGTGATTTAAAATAAAATATAGGACATATTTTAAATGAAATTATTTCCTTCCTTTTAGTTGGATTGAATAAATTGCAATAAACTTAAATCTATGTTGGCAAAAGTCTTACAAAAAAAATAGCCATTGGAATTTAGAATTACTTTCAAAGAAACTGAAATGTTTCCGGAATTGACGAGAGAGGGCGCACGAAGGTTGAAGTTGATTCATTGGCCGGCAAGGGCAACTTCTCTTATGGCAACTGCAGACGTCTACTGTCAATACTTGTTGTTTAAGAGGGTATTTTGTGTAGCAGGTCAAGCGGCGAAGTCGAATTTCGTGCAGTGATAAACACTTCTGGATGGCTGGAAATACGTCCACGGAAATTCGAAATATTTTGCTAGAAGTTCATAGCAGATGCACTCCATCACTTTCGACCATCGGTTTCTGGGTGAGTAAGTTGAAAGGTGGCCGCACAAACACAAGTGACAAACCACGCAGTGGACGCCCAAAAATCGCTACCGACGATGAAATGGTCGACAAGATTGATAATGTCGTGTTAGCCGATCGCCGATTGAAGCTGAAATAGATAACAGAGACAACAGGCATCTCAGAAGAACGCATTGGCTATATACTAGACGAAATTTTGAGTATAAGAAAGCTTTCGGCGCGTTTGCTCACAACGAAGCAAAAACGAAATCAGGTGCGACGCAATTCAAGGGATTTATTCATGCGTTTCATAACCGTGGATGAGACTTAGATCCACCACTACATGCCGTAGACCAAGGCGATTTGATGCCGTATTGAAGGAGAAATGGCCTCGCTTGCAGAGGAAGAAAGTATTTTCCCACCACGACAATGCACTGGCTGATTCATCCCGCATCATCGTCTCCAAATTGAATGAGTTGCGCTACGAATTAGTCTCTCATCCTCCATATTTACCGAACCTAGCCCCCAGCGACTTTTTCCTATTCCCAAACCTGAAACACTCACTGGGAGGAAAGGCATTTGCCTCAAATATGGAGGTCATCGCCGCTACAGATGGCTATTTTCCAGGCCTAAACACATTCCACTTTTCTGACTGCTTGAAGAGGCTGGAGCACTGTTTGAAAAAGTGTACTGATCTTCGAGGAAACTAACTCGAAAAATGAAAATAAAAACCATACCAATACCTTGTCGGTTCCGGAAACATTTGAGGTCGCCCTCGTCCAAGTTACATTTTACTTTCATATCACCCGCTACTGTTTAATCGAGTTAAGTTTTGACAGTATAACACGGACGGCGATATCAACGCTATCTATTACACTCTTAAAGTGAATGGAGTGGACTATAGCAGAGGTTTTTACATTTATAGTAAAAAAACTGTGGCACCCATGTGTAAACATACCACCGACAAATTAAAACTGCGCTGAGGGAAAATTAACGACCACTTGCAATAAAATAATCTTCGTAATAAAAAGAAAAATATTACTTCAAGTTCATTTAATGTCAAGAGAAAAGGAATGTGTATTTTTGTGATTCGTTCGCATTTATTTCAAACTCGAATTTCCATGTTTTCCTTGCGAGCCACTTATTCGGCTACGTGGCCGTTTCGTTTCGATTTAAATATAAATCCGGGGTAATATACACGAGCGAATGCGTCGCGTTGACTCCCGAAACCTTTATCGCGTTTGCCATTCGGACCCGGCACGGCATGTCCGGCTGCTAACGTCCGGCAAAAACCCGTACCGTCGGCCGCGCCACATGTGTACACGTTTATGCTGAGGTCTACGCGTCTAGCGCCGCAGAGAATCTCGGCGGTTTTAGCATTTTCGGGCGAGGAAAATGCGGGAGATGTGGAGAACGTACGACGGCAAAATTCGACCTTATTCCGTCGTTCCAGTATGTATTATGTATACTTTAAAGCGGACGCCCACAAAAGATTACCGTATTGCGAGTTTGTCCGAATTCCGGGTAACGCAGCGTGACGATGAAATTTCGGCCGGTCGAATTTCGACGACCACTTGAACGTCGGTGCTCGTTTAATAATGAAAGCTATGCGAGAAAGCGTCTGGGTATTAAGCGTTATTAAAATTGAACGGTTTGTAAGGGAATAACACGTGGTTTTGGGGTAAATACCGCAGGCCAATATTTGTATGCGTTCTAATTAGCGTGCACATGATGAAGGATGTTAAGGAACGTGTGAAGCCAAATTGCCTGTTTGTTATTGACGCATGGAGATGTTCTATTGTTTAAAAGTTGGAGTTCGTTTAAAGCGGAACACCGTCAAAACAGCCCAAGACTAAACGACCCCGATAAAATAGACCACAAGGGTATCATTCTCAAATCACGTTTTTAAGTGCAAAAAAGTACATTTTAAAAATTGAGAACAAAGAAACGTTATTGACTCGGTGCGAGTTCATATCAAAATATAGGAAAAAGGAAAGAAAACAGGACTAATCCCGCAGTATTTCAAACAATTAGTCAATTAATGGCTACCGGTATCGTGCACATTTGCACATCCTCAGGCCAAGGGTAGAATAGCAAGTGAAAGCGACGGTCAAAAAAAAAAACTTAAAAAAATGTGCATACTTACCACTCCAGAAAAGGACTACAGAATTAAAACAGATGCAAAAAAGCAGAATCATCACGGCAGGAAACAAACTATTCAAATAATTTGACGTTTTTTCCGTCGAAATGTCTTGCAACAGCTGCTTGCAACTCACTGTCGTCCTTAAAATGACGTCCCCTAAAGCCTTTTTGTTTTAATTAGAAAACAAATAAAATTCGCAAGGAGTCATATCTGCGCGTTACTTAATTTTCATTACTTTAGACATTTTCTACTAAAAGCTACCACTCCTCGAATCGTCATATTTATAGCGTGGAAGTCGCATATGTGCATGCATGCGGTGACGGAGTTTGAACACGCTTGAACGTGTATAAGCCTGTCAGGCCGAGAATTTATGGTGCCTACCTGGTACACAACAAATTAAAATGCCAAAAAGGGAGCAAGTCAACAAGAAGGTTTTTTTTCAATTAAAAGTTTAGGATATGAAGGTAAGTGGAATCAAATAGGTAGGGCTCTGCTGTAATGATCGAATGATATCTGAAAGGAGTAGAATCAAAGGTGATCTGCATATTTAACCATTTAAATCTGTCAAATATTTACAATCCCAATATTTCCATGCTCTCCAGGTTATTCAAAGGTAAACCCTTCTAAGCGAAGTGGAAAATTAGTTAGGTGATTTATCGAAAGAGTAGTTTATTTGTAATAAATGTGACGCAAAATGAGAGAAACCGGTAGTAGAAGGTTGGAGACAACGCATGGATTCTTTGAACCTAACGCCCAGCACGTGGATTACCAGAAACTGGCGCTTAAGAAATGTCTTAGTTCAAGGAGAACACAACTTTCTTAATGAACCGTTTTTCATAAAGCAGCAAATTACATGGAATTAGTAGAACAGATGCTTTCTAACTTCCCCACGCTCGGATATAACATGAGCATCAAGATTCATTACCTTCACAGCCACATCGTTTTCCAGAAGACTTATATGATGTTAGTGAGGAATAGGGGAAAAGATTTCACAAAAACATCAGCATTATGGAGAAAAGGTACAAAGAAAGATGGGATACCCAGTCGATGGCCGATTACCTCTGGAATCTTCAGCGAAGCTGTTCCCGTTAAACCTCACGCAAGAAAATCTTATAGAGGGAAATTTTTAACTGATTACTGAGGGGTGTATATCCACATTTTTCTGTTAAATAAGTACTTCCTACCCATTTCTTTATGTTTCAGTTAACAGTTATCAAATAGTAATATTTAAAAGGCTGCGTACATAAAAAACATTACATCTAATTTGGGCGATTTTTTCCTAAATAGGGCAGAGATTGAATTTCGAAAACTCGATCTGATAGCACAAATCTGAATGCAGTTTTGTATTAGGCACCCCAAAATTGCTTAATTACACTTAAAAAATCCGAGGCACCAAAATGTGTCTTAGTCAGTGTTATATTTAGTTTTTGTTTCTTATGTTAATATCAGCGCTTCGTATAAAATGCACAAATTTTCATTCAAATCGGAAGATAACACAAAATGTTCCATGATTTCTCATATCATGAGCGGACATTGCTACAAATACAAAAATTACTTGTCCCAACATGATCTGCTGTAATAGGACAGAATTGACCTACTAAAACGTTCTACATAAATAATCTAGAAGTATATTTTTGGTGGAGGTGCTGGTGTATGAAAACCACGACCTTTTAAATATATCAATATGCCGACAGAATATTTTTCTCCGTGAGATACATACACTGGTGGATTCAACATCTCTGTCAAACAAATCTCGATTTTATGGCTAACGAAGTCTATTAAATATGCATTTCACGTTTAGGTCATGGCGGACTTCCTTTATCCGGAAGAGACGGCGTAATGCGAAAATCATGTTTGTATTTTACATCTTTTCTTCATATTTTTTTTCCTTTCTCACGTCCCACATCAAGTCCCAATTTCAGGGATACGTCGTACGATACCTATATTTAGACTTTAATATTCTACCGAATCTAAAATGCACAAGAGCAGTACGAACATCTTGCGCGTGCCGCTATTCACCTCTCATGTGTATCTTTTTTTAGCATTTTCATTCGTACAAAAAGCATAAAAGGAAACTCAAGATTCAATATTACGAAAGGAACAGGAACAATAGGGTGGGGGGAAACGGGTCGGTTCGGAAGCGAGAGAAAGCGAGACGGAGTTCTGTTTTTTTTCAAGGGAATCGCTACTAAATGACGAGCTCGATGTTGCTACGTCGAAGTGTCGTCTGCGGGAATGTAAATAATATTTTTTGAGTGGCGGTTTATGAGACCGAAAGAGGTTTCTGATGTCCTCCTGTATCGGATGCGTCGTTTGAAGGAGAAGGACAAAGATGGGATTAGAGTCGAAAGTTTTTAGCTGTCGCCGTTGTTGTTGTTGTTGAAATGGGAAGAGAAGGAATGATATTTCTGTGTCCCTTTGACCCCTTACATCACTGTTGTTGGCGTTGGACGTCTGTTCGCCGCCTAGAGATATTAATGTAAGGTATTAGGGTGGGATACGGCTGTAACGACAAGAGACACCATCTGGAGTACGTACTTTTTGATAGATTTCGATTCAGGATGTGGAAGCATGTAGCAATAAACTCGAATGCTGTATTGTCTAGTGATGAAATTCTTGGTCATTTTTAATTGTCGTATGCTACAAGTAACTAACCAAGAGATGGCGCCGTGTGAAGGCAGCCATTGACGCTATTGTATGGCTTGATGTTTCAATGACATGTTAAACTTCATGTCGATCTTTCAAGCAGCTTGTTATGTACACTCGTTCAAAACAAAGCACTTTTGGCCCTTTTTAAAAAATTGAGAATATCGAAATTCGCGCAATGATTACATATATGTGGAAAAAATATTTTTCGCCCAAAGAAATTCACCCTGACAGTAAATTTATTGGGCGAAGGTGCTCCTTCTTTTAAGACTGTTTGCAAATGGATGAATGCATTTAAAAAAGGTCTTATGGACGTACATGTCGATCTCCGTTTTGGACGCCCAAAAACAACCACTTCTGCAGAAAGTATGCAAAGAGTTTTGAAATTTGTGGAAGCTAATCGCCGATTAACATAGAAGGATATTGCTACAGGCAACGGGTTAAGTACGTTTTAAATGTTAAATTAGACATGCCCAAGCGGTGTGCAAGATGGCTGCCGCATTTCCTCGCACCACCGCAAAAACTCACACGCGTGGAATATTCTACCGCCATTTTGAAGCGGTTTCGGCAAAATTCAACAGATTTCTTGCCTCAATTTGTGACTTTCGATGAAACGTGGATCCCCCACTACACACTGGAAATTAAACAGGAATCAAAACAGCGGACTAAACGTGATGAACCGGCTCCAAAGAAATCTAAAATCATTCTATCGGCAGGAAAGATGATGGGTTCCGTTTTCTGAGATGCGAAAATAATCTTGATCGTCGATTACGTTTCAAAGGGACAAACGATTACTGGATAATAGTATTCTAAACTTTAAGATCGATTGAAGGGAATTATCGCCGAAAAAAGACCTGGAAGAAAGTAAAAAAGTCGTTTTCCATCAAAACAATGCGCCAGTTCACATGAGCGGAATTGTAGAAGCAAAATTGGCTAAATTAAAGTTGGAAGCGCTTTAGCATCCTCCTTATTCACCAGATTTAACTCCGTCAGATTATCATCTCCTCCCCAAGCTTAAGAAACACCTCGGCAGTATGAGATTTGCTTTGGATGTGGAGGTGATAGCTGCCGCCACTATTTCGAGGAGCTCGAGGAAAATGAGTACTGTGAAGGTCCATGATCTCTTGCTGCAAGATCGATGTGTGACTATGAGACAACTAGTTGAAAATACTGGTCATATCGTGTGGTATATAATGGACTTACTGCCGAATTGAACATGACGGAATTGTTTGCAGGATAGCTATCACAAATGTTAACAGATGCACACAAGCAAACTTGAGAAGAGATTTGCATCTGACAATCTTTTTGCAAAATTGGTAACAATAGATGAGTCCTGGATACATCATCATGATGTAGATACCAAAATATAGAATAAGGAGTGGACACGTCGGGATTTAACACCGTCAAGAAAATACTAAATGCAACCCTCAGCAAGTAAGACCATGCTATTCGTATATTAGGGTGCTAAAGGAGTAATTCTAGTAGATTTCCTGGAGAAAGGTGGCACAATTATGGCTGGTTATTATGCCAACTTAATTTCCAAATTATGACTTGATAAAATAAAAACGGGGGGAGTTGGGCAAGGGTATTCTCTTGCATCAGGATAACGCACCTAGTCACAAGTCCGCTATTGCAACAGCTGCAATAGCTCAAGTAGGCTTCGAATTAATTCAGCATCTGCCACATTCGCCAAATTTGGCCTCCACCGATTACCGACTGTTTCCAAAACTTAAGAAACACTCGTGTGGTAAATGATTTCCATTAAGTAATAATATGATATGTGCGGTAAATCCGTGATACGCAAAAGGTAAACAATCATTTTTCAGATAGCATCATAAATCTTGAAACATAGATGGGAAAATAAGGGCAAAATACTTGCAATTTTTTTATTGTGACTGGGTCAGGAATGGAACAAAGGGATCCACCGTCGTATTTATTTCAATTTCGAACCTTTTAGGGTATTTTAAAAAAGGCTTCCATTTCGCAATCCGTACACAATAGATGTTGTTTGTTTTACCGATTCAGCTGACGGCAAACCATTAATACCGACCGAATGAAAGAAACAAGACACTCGTAAAACGTCTGCCCTCAACGATATTAAACAATATTCCTGATCCATGCCGTCCTAGTTGGAGAACGTGCACAAACACAAAAAACATCGTTTCTATTTTTTCCACGGCCCGTCTTGGTAATAAAATAAAGTCTCGAGCGGCGACTGTATGATGGCAAGCTTTATCGATCCTACAGCGTCTCTCCTAGCTTAGATAAATAAAACTTTGAAACCATGTCAGACTCCTAGAAGTAGTAGTAAACTGGATATGAGCAAACAATTTCCCGATGCTGCTGGGTATCAAATTTTCTACGTCTGTGAGATGACAGAACCACCTACATTAATACTGGATAAACAAACATCGGAAGTTCGGTGGTGATAAATAATTCGTGTTTATTTGTGCAATGGAATAGTTGTTATGTTATAGATATGTGATATGTATAGAGACCGGTTTATATAAACTTTATCGTTTAGTTTATATAGAAAAGTACGGACATCCCGCCGTAAATTTAAGATATTGTATATTCGCTAAGAAAGAACTACGAGGGCTGTTTTTCTTTCAACTTCCATTCGTACCTGTAGACAGTTATGTGAGGGGTAGGAGATGGGGATGCCCAGAAGGTGACTGCGTATCTCCCCCACTTCAGCTGAGTTGCAGGCATGTAAAGATGGCCAGATACACCTTTCATGCCAGGATTAGCGCAACTTTGTACTGTCGAACATCTATCATCAACGAAGGAGCGGTCAGATCGTGCTATTAAGGTCACTACGAGCGACATAATCAATAAAATTCATAATATCATGTTAGCATACCGCCAGGTGAGTACCAGAGAGGTTGCTAATATGCAAACACCACAATTGAACCTGTGCAACCCTAACCCTCAGCTCACAGTATCCTTCACTAAAAATTGAGTATGAGAAAGCTATCGGCGAGACGAGTGCTCCGTCTGCTGACGATTGATCAAAAACGTGATGACTTCAAAACAATATTTGGACATCTTTAAGCACAATTCTTTGAAAAAATAGAAATATTGTTCATACAAGCAAATTCATCGAAACTGATGAAATATTTCCACAAGATAAATTCGAATATGGTATTTTTTTGTCCCAATAATGATGATAATATACGCTTAATAATAGTAATATGCACTGAAAAGCACGAAACTATGTAGTTACATCATGTTAGTTATATACCAACTAAGTTTGCAATGAATTGTACGAAAACAACAATTGTCAAGTTTTATGAAGTTATTGTAAATCAGGCTTTCACGGCCGTGTGACATAGTCGTAACGGTTGTCGGGTTCCGCCGTGTCACTAGGTTATTATCCCTGACATTTCGCGAACAACTGCGGTTCGCATTTTCAAAGATACTGAAGATGCGAACCGCAGTTGTTCGCGAAACGTCAGGGACAAACACTTAGTGACACGGCGCAACCCGAGAACCGTTACGATTATGTTTATGAAGTTATTATCATCTTTAATATATTCTCTTGGTTATATAATATTTATAATATAGTCAACGATGCATTTAAAAATCAAATCATGGGTGTTTGTAACCAACAGGATTATAAGTAGGGACCTTTTATTGACAAGGTTTTCATAATAGTGTATTAATATATTTGCATTTACGAAAAGGAGCCGAATAGGTTAAACTAATTATTAACTGTTTTCTTAACAATATGATATGCAAAACATAACATGAAGTAAATTAAATTAAAATATATCAATATCGAAAGAAATAATCAGATAGGACAATTAAAAATATATTTAATCTGTCTTCACTCTCATGCTCTGATCCACAACTAACCATCAGAACAAAATCTCCTACGCTTGCTTCACGCTCATACCACTTATTTTGTCTATATACTTTATGCAATTTTGCCAGATGTCTGGTGTACAGCTGTCCCAACTTTCTTGCCATATATCTGACACTTGTCTATCGCCATAACCGTCTCGAACAATATGTTTATTATAATACCCTTTCACATGTGCCCATATCAGTTCAACAGGTTTGATATCGCAGTGACAAGGAGAAATTCTACAAACTTGATGTCCATATGCCCGGATTAGTTCGTAATTCGTTAGTAACATAAACCTCCGGCCTGCTGTAAGATTTGATCGGGCCCGTGAGACATTTTGAAAAACCCAATCAAAAGAAAATATTACACTACTTACTTATACTCACTCCAAATGAGAAAGATCGAGAGATATGGGGTTTAAACGCGGCCCGCGAACGTATTTGCACACTAAAGTTTGGCCCGCAACATGTCAAAGGTTGCCCATACTTGCTTTAGACCAACTTAGATTTGGTAACTTCTCAAGTAAAACACTATGATACAATACATTGTTCATTATTGATGGTTCTTCTAAATTAGGAATTAATTGAGTTTCAACCCAGTTCCGCTGTAAGGGGAAATGTTTTCATTTAGTTGTCCGTTGGTGCGGACGAGTTTCACGGACCAAGTTTCTATATATCATGTCGACTTCAACTCTGTCGTTTTCCTTGTTGGTGCACACTTCATTTATTGGTTACTGGATTTTTGCCTTCTTTAAGGGGGCAGTAGCAAAGAGCTAGAGAATACGTAGCATATTGCCTGGGTAGCTGTGACATTACATACCCTTATTTTGAGATCGACTATTTTCGCTACTGTTGCCCTCAATCAAGCGTTCAGGCTCTAAGACATAGGGTTGGGTTCCCCTACAGAAGTACAAAGTAACGAAACTGTTTGGTTTTCCTACAAACAGGAACCAATGAAACAGGGCCAAATCCCTTAGACAAATTCAAGGCAAAGAAAAATATCTGGCTTCGGGAAAGGGACATATAAATAAGCACAAACGATTAAATAGGCTTGGCTCCCCTATACAAAGGTAGTGATGCATGCATATATATACAGGCATTATTACATGCCTTTAACAAAGCTTCCCCAAAAACTAAAGATGAAAGCATACATACACTAGGGTGACAATAAAATAGACACCAGGTAAAGCGGTATAAATATGTAAACAGCTAAATTCTAAGAACGAATTAACAACTTTCTCTTGTCATTAGGGTAGGGGTAGATGTATCGGAAGGAATTCGTCATGGTTTAGTATCGTTACAGCTATGCCTCGCTTACAAGGTTCGAGTGATATTAGCGACTTCACCCGGGGTCGCATCGTTGGCCAGAGTCAACGCGGCGCTTCGCAACGTGAAATAAGTAAATTTTAAAATATTCCGTTGTCCGCACAATCAACCGTGTGATTACACAATTTAAACGCAAGGAAAAAACAGCAGTGGAGCCGAGACCAGGTCGTGCCGGACCTTCTGAAAGAAGTAAAAGGGTGCTTGTGCGCGAAGTGTTAAGAGAACCGCGAAAAAGTACAGTTGAGCTTACGGCAACTTCACAGAAAAGTCAGCGCACCGTTCTGCGATACCTCCACAGTGTGTGGATGTATAGAAGGGTGGCAAAGAAAAAACCTCTCCTTACGGCGTTTCAAAAACGGCGCCGAATGGCTTGGGTAATCGAAATGCGAACAAAGCCCGAGGAGTTTTGGCGGTCTGTCATTTTTTCAGACGAAAGTAGATACTGCCAATTCAGTGATAGTGGTCGTACGTGGGTATGGAGACGTTCGTCACTGCAACTGGACGACAAATTTTTGCATCAGACGGTGAAATACGGCGGTGTGAACATCATGGTGTGGGGCGCGATATGGTATGGTGGAAGATCGCAATTAGTAATCTGCGACGCAA
Organism: Trypoxylus dichotomus; assembly: GCA_023509865.1. NCBI lineage: Eukaryota > Metazoa > Arthropoda > Insecta > Coleoptera > Scarabaeidae > Trypoxylus > Trypoxylus dichotomus. The sequence goes on from CM042078.1 coordinate 14,734,498, forward strand.
GTATAAATGCGGCCAAATATATCCAAATATTAACAGAAGGACTACTACCGATATTCGACAGCGCCATTTTATCTAAAGAAGACGCCACTTTTATGGAGGATGGAACACCCTGCCACAAAGCAAGAACAACAACCACATGGAAAGAGGAATAGGGGATTCGGATTTTACCATGGCCAGGCCAATCACCATATACATATACATGTATAAGAGAGGTCGAATAACTAATTGTTGTGCATGTTGTATATCTTACGTACATAGTAACTCTACATTGGCTAGAGTGGAAACCGTGAACAGATCTTATTTTTTAAATATATTTTTCGCGGATGCGCATTGAGTTTCACTGTGAAACTTTCAACCTACGAAATAAGCAACAATTTTCTACAAGTATTGGTCAAGAAATTCAAGAATGTACGAGCAGTCTATAGCGGGACTCTTCCTCAAAACACGTAACAGTTGCTCTAATCTTGGAATGAAAGGTGTATCTCAGTATTGAATAATCCCTACTTATTGTTCTTGTAAAATTTACTAAACGAATTTACGTATTTTCATTTAAAAGTAGAGCACTTTATCATCAGATTTACATTTTCTTGGCACTCTTAATACATCCAGAAGATGATGTAACCTTTACGTAAGTTAGATATTCTTTATCGAGCTTCTTCTTCTCGGAAAATATTTCCATACATTACGCCGACGAACAAAAAAAAAATAAGAACAGCTAATACACCCTTTCCGCCACGAAAACTTTATAACTTTATCCTTATTGAAGTGCCCCCTTGTGGGATTCGCCGAGTTTCACGCCGCCGAAACTTTCGACATTTTTTCGGCTAAAAATTACTTCTATCATTACATATTTCATGAGGTCCCATCGGCTCGCCGGGGGAAACGGCGGCGAAAATAACCGCGAGGTCGCGTTACGCGCCGTTCAAATTAGAAAATTAGGCGTTAGGCGGAATTTTACGCGGAAGTGAATCATGGATGGGAGCGTAAAAAGTTAATTCCGACGAATAAAACTTACCCGGAGCCCGCGGTAAACCGAGATGATCCTTGGATTAACCTGGAACAAAACCAACGGAAATAAATTTCTTTTCTCTTTCGAACAGGTTTCGGGCATGGTGGAAAAAAATTGGAAGTTGCGGACGAAAGTACCCTAATTGATGGGGTGTGTAAGACCGGAATTAATTTCGGCAATGGGATGTCTAATTTTAAAAGCGCGCCGCTGTTGTTAAATTTCGAGTGAGAGCCGAGGAATATAACGGGTTTCTTTAAGGAAGGTGTTTACTGAAAAAAAAAATACGTCGTTCATTAGAAAGGACGATGATACGTCCTACGAAAATGTTTAGGGGTACTTTTTTGGCATTGCTAAAGTAATCAGAACGCAATGCCATTATATTAATATATTCTTTAAAATTTCTTTAAAAATTGTCATTGTTTGTCTATGAGGACAGCCAATATTCAACATATATTATATCATAGTGTTCAAAATCCTAAACCACGTTTCTGTACGTCACGTAATTTTTTAAGTAGTCTGACTATTAGCTAACACTGTATTAAGTGATAACTTTGCTACTGTTTGTTGCAGCGATATCTTTTAAGAATGGTCGTAACAGTTGTCGGGTTTCGCCGCGTCACTAGGTTTTTGGGTATTACCTTTGAAAATGCGAACCGCAGTTGTTCGCGAAACATCAGGGACAAAAACGTAGAGACACGGCGAAACTCGACAACCGTTACGACTATGTCAAACGGCCGTGAAAGTCTGAGATACTATATTTTAAGAATATCCGAGTTTCATTCTAAACTGACGTTTACTGCCCGTGTTAAATATTCACATAATTCCACAACATAAACAACAAAACGTCACATGCAAACACAACCACACGCTTGGAATTAGAAAATATTTCTGTTGCAAAGTATATATTTTGTGGAGCGCCGAACAGCATCTAAAAATATACACAGATGAGTTAGACTTGTACTAATACTACAGTCGCGGAAGAGTACACTTTCATCAAAAAATGTATTCGCGAGGACACAAACGAACTGTTGGGGCAAACAAGCAAGAAAATCAGGAGAACAAATGATGTTTTTTGGAATGATACTCGAAGGTTTTTGGTGAATGAAAATAAAATAGCACATCAGAAGTGTCTGAAAAACAAGATCCGGAGGACGTAAAAATCTGTATGAGATGCAAATAAGAAGTAAAACAAGAAAAAAAAAGGCACGAATAAGTATTGAAAAACACAATGTAATGAGAATAGGAGCATCAAAATCTAGGCAAGCATGGAAAACCTTGTGAATACTAAAGAAAAATACGAAAGACGTGAAATACATAAATCCAATAAGAACGGATAGCTCGAAGAGGCACAATGAGTCTTTATTAATTGAAGGCAGAAATAATTTTAGAGAAGGAAATTACACAAATAAACCGGTCAACCAAGCCGTAAGAGAAGAAACAGTCAAAGAAGTTATAGAGGCAATGAAACCCATAAAAAATAAGAAAGCGGCGGCTCCAGGAGGTATGCCCATAGAACTTATTTAAAAATACCCAATCGTAACATTAGAAACAATGGTCAGGTTGTTTGCATCCTGTTTACAGAGAAGTGAAGCCCCAGAAGATTGGAAAATCACATATATAGGTTCTATAGCCCAGAAAAGCAGCAAAATGAAGTGCGGCAACTATAGGGGAATTAGTCTTACAGTTTCTATGTGCCAACTGTATAAACGAATAGTAAAATTGAGAATAGAGGTACAAGTAAAAGATTCAGAGGAACAGAGTGGCTTCAGATCTGAAAGACCTTGCCTTATGACAGTGTTCCCATAAATCAGTAATGGCAGGCAATGAACAACAACGGAGTACAAACAAACTATGTAACCGCGAGTAATCAATTATATAAAAATAACAAAAGCAGAGTAAAAGTCGAAAACGACTACTCTCATGAATCCATTGTAAATAAATGGTTGCGACAGGGATCCTGCATATTATCAACGTTATTTAAAATATATGTGAAAACGGTACTAAGGGATTGAAGAAAAAACTGTACGCCGATGGGGGTGCTTGTCGATGACCAGCATATATATATAATTTGGAGTTCACTGACGATCAGGTTATATTAGCCGAGGACGGAGATGACATCGATTAGGAATTACGTTAGCTGCCGCTAGTAGAGATGAAATAGACATATAGAATAAAATAATAAAGGAAAATACTATTATTCGACAACACCCATTGGCGTGGAACGACAATATTTCGAACAAAACAAACATCCGAATGTTCCACTCTTTTATTGAAAGCTGTGTTACCTATGGAAGTGAAGTGTAGGCGCTGAATATGAAGATGGAAAACAAAATAATGTCAACGGAGATGATTACTGGAGACGCTGCTGTCAGAAGACATTACTAGATCATGAAGGAAATGAAAGAATGGGAGAAATAATGCAAGTTGATACATCAATAATACATGAAATAGAACAGAAACAACTATTGCGGTATAGCCACATAAAGAGAATGGACTAGGATAGGCTACCACGAAAGTTTTGGAAATGGGAGCCTGCTGATACAAAGAAAAGAGAAAGGCAAAGAAGGAGTTGGAAAAGAGGAATTAAAGAAGTTATGCAGAAGAGAGGACTGATGGAAAATGGTGTTCTGGATAGAGTCTGTTGGAAATTGATATGCGGTAGATGGCAAAATTAGTTGCCGCTGTAATAAAAAATAATAAAAAGTACTAACGACTTTTCAACATTTACATCACTGTGCTGTTATTGTCAAAATATAATTTTACTGCTTCACTTCACTGCCTACTCGGAAATTTACAGTAACATTTCTGGGGTAAAGCATACTTGGAATGTAACTGTAATGTTTTGCTATGTAAATCAACATTTTTACATTTTTTTGACACATGTAAACATGTTTGGGATTAATAAGTAGGTAATAGGGATTGCTTGATTGTGTAACAGACCCGCGTAGTTGCAGCATTCAAATTAATGTTATAAACTAATAACAATACTTTTATTGGTAACTACACTATAAATTATTATACAGTAAAGTTTGCAATAATATATCAGCGTTATCCCGTTAATTTTACTACACGTTAAAACACCTACTAATATCAAATTTATTGTATTTAAACATGAAATGGGTTATTCGGCAGAGTCATTAAGTTCCTCTAAGAAATGTTGAAAGTACAGGAGTAACAACAAAAAATGTCCGCGATTAGTTTTCTGGTCAATAGACTCGTCAGATTTCCGCTAAACAAGAGCAGGTATGACAAAGAATTAAAATATATCAAAGATGTAGCGAGGTACAATGGTTTCTCTTCTATGGATGTCGACCGTATTTTAAGGAAGGTCCAATACAAACAACACATCAGGAATTCCACGACTTTGACATCAACAAACATCGGTAACAAGAAATTTATAACTCTTCCTTTTCACCCAACAGTAAAAGGGTTAAGTAAAATTTTCCGACAACTAAATATGAACGTGTCTTCTGTGTCAAAAAACAACTTAAAGAATCTCTTAGGGAATCCCAAAGATAAACCGGAGATGATAAAAAAGTCTGGAATATACCAAATCGCATGCAATGATTGTGAGAAAGTTTATATTGGACAAACAAAAAGGAGTATCGAAACGAGGTTCAAAGAACATATTAGACACTATCGTTTCGACAAACCTGAACTATCAAGCGTAGCAGAGCATATGGTAAAATCCGGACATAAGATTGATTTAAAAAATCTGACACTACTTAAAAACGTGAACTCGTATAGAGAATTAGACGCGTACGAAACGGTATATATGAAAAAGAACGGAAACTTATTGAACAGAGAACCACCCAATTGCACACTCGAGTGTGATGGATTTATTACCATAGACCCTGTTAAATGATACGGTTCGCTTTCGGTCCATCCTTCCCCGTAAAAGGCATGAGGCCACCTAGTAGATTGTAAATAGTCATATGGTTAGAAATTTTAGAGCCTGCGTAGAAAATAATTTGCATGTGTGATACAGTTTTTACTTTTAGTCGGTAACACGGTTGACAATGGGAGCCCACGTGCTCCCGAAACGCTGCGTTCCGCATAATTAATTAATTTGTGTGAGTGGAGTTTACTGCTATACCTGTGAATTGTACATCCACACAGTCCTTGCAATCGTCATTTACAGGAGTTTGTTATACCATGCACATCGTATGATGGATATCACATATGGAGCAACGAGAAGAATTCACAAAAAAAAAAGCAAAAGTTATACCAAGCCCTAGCAAATACGTCGTGGTATTTTGGCACCAAGAGGGTTGAGCTGTAAGTTTAGATATGGTGATAGTAGCAGAGGGAATTACAATGTGTTGAGCTAGAAACCAGACTGATGACGATGGGTAGGCAGAAACATATCCGTGTATTAGCATTTTCTGTCTACTAGCATTGTCTTTCTCGTGAATGATTTCACCAATACCATGAGTATATTTACCAGGATTATAATGTTAGATATCGATCTATCCGTCCCTTGATTTCTTTTCTGCGAATAACATGTTACAAATCAATAATTCGATTAATTCCTTCATTAGAAAATTAAAAAAATATGCTTAAATCTTCCAATATTTTTATTACTAGTCAGTTAAAGAAAGATCTTTCTTCCGATTACACATTGACACCTCGACTGTAGGGATAGTTAAAATTACACAAAAATAAAATATTTTCTGGCATAACAATTAGACCAGCACTTTTATGTATACCATCTCCATCGATATGAAGTTCGCGTTAGAGTTTATCTACAGAAAACCTATCTCACTTCACTACCTTCAACTCATGATCTTTGACTACTGGGTTATTGTTGATCTCGCAAGGAATTCAAGACAGTTACAGGAAGTAAATATTTTTATAACAATTCTCATATAGTACTAAAGTCAGGTATGGCATTCGCTGCTACAATAATAAAGAATCAATCATTTCTGCAGTATTTACCACCTTTTATCTACAATTTTTGCACTCTGAGCTATTATAAAGGTAAAAGAGAATCCACCGGAGAAGTTTTAAAACGTAAATATGGGGAAACATAAGTAAGTAGGTCACAACAAGCTATTATAAAAATAATTAGAGAAATAGCAAGCCAAAAACAAGTTTTATTTTTCAACAAAGTTTCTATCTACATCCCATCGCTTTATCAAATTCCTAGTGCCTGCTGTATAGAGCTGTTTGGATTGCCGTCTGAACCACGTGCGTACCTCTTGTTGAACATCGTCGTCAAGATGCTTTTTGAGTGGACCAAACAAATTATAGTCACTTGGGGCTAGGACGGGACTATAAGCTGGATATGTAAGAAGTTCCCACACTAATTTTGCAATTTTCGCCTGGGTCAAGTAACATTATCGTGATACAGCAATATTCCTCCCGTCAGTAGACCTTGACGTTTTCATAAAATTCAATCAAACTGCATCCCGAAACAATAAAAATACTCTACAGTATGATTCAGCAATCACGTTCTCATTTCTATTCTGGAAATGGGCTAAGGGCACTTCCTGCGAGAATCCCAGAATACGATAAGTATAACCTTACCAGCTGAGAGCAGAACCTTGAATTTCTTTGTTGACGATGAATAAAGATGTTATCATTGCAATTGTCACTTGAGTGTCATAAAGCTGGATTGTGTTGACACCTAGTAACAGATAGGAAAATAGCTCACTGCTATTTTCACCTTTTCTGCAGAGGTTTGTGACTTATTTAATGACTTTCCCTAGTATTTTTCTAAGAATTTTTATAAACAATTAATGTTGGAGCATTTCATTCTCTAGTTCACTGTTATTTATTGCTGCAGTTTTTCATCCCGCCACCATATGACATACCCAACTTTAATTGTTTATAAAAATTGCTACAAAAACCTTTACATTTCCAAACTTTTGTGACAGGTACTCCTTCAACTTTGCTATAGCTCAGCGTGCAAAAATCGCAAACAAAATGTCGCGAACACTGCAGATACAAATGATTCTTTAGTGACTGGAAGGCACCTCTAAATATTTAAAAGAATTGTTACAAAAACCTTTACAATAACAATTACAGTTCTTGCTTATGCTACTCCCACCGTTTATTGAATTTGTATAGTCCGACGTTTCGCTAGTTAGTGTACTACCGTCTTCAGGGCAGATGGTTAAATGTTTGGCTAAAGGAACTATATTTATGCTATTCTTTTATTAATAGGGATAATATTACTATTAAGTTCACATTTTCTAAAGGAATGCTACTGACTGAACATTTGTAGTGCAAACAGCAGCCATATGGTTATTACACTTTTGATTCGGATTTTAAATAGATTCCGCATACATATATGAAGTTAACGCATAATGACCAAAAATAACAGCTATTTTTAAAGCTCAGATAGAATCTAGTGCTATAGACCATTTCCTGTTAGCTTTCAAAAACGAGAATGTTTTTCGAATCCATCGGAATCGTAGTTATTTCAACAATATATCCGATAAATTCCGCATATATATTTTTTTAATTCCTTCGCAAAGCATCGACTGCGTATTACAAGTTTATGCAATCCAGTCGCTCCCTGAATAAGCTCCAACAAATACAAAATAAAATTAATTCCGAGCTAGTACTCGACTCTCGCTTGACGGATACAAAACGATACATCAATGAACCGTTCCAGATAACAACGTTGGCTATGTAAATCCAACGTTTCCAACATCGACCGCTACATAATTCCGCGTACACGTCCTGATACATGTTTTACAGGGGAGAAATAAATTCCGGACGTTGCAAGGCGATTTTCAGCGAAGCTAGCCACCTCTAGCCGTATCTATTCGCATTTACTACATGCACTACAAGCTGTATCATTGAGGAGTAAGTGCATATTTGAAGCGAATTTATATTGAAAGTATGCTTTTATATATCAGCAAATCTCATACCGAGTGTTTCATTGGATTGTTCTCAGATAATAATAATATATTTGTAATATAATAGTTACTAGTTTCGACAAAGCGGGGCTACTTTCAGTGCCTTGCGGAGAACAAAATAGGTCCAGTGCAACTCAAGCCATGTACTATTCGCAGTTCGGACTCGTACCACATGTCATTGGTGTTAGTCCCATGCTGCAATATGGAAATATAGAGAAGTTACAAGAACATACAATCTTATTTATTTGAACCAGCAATAGCAACGTTTACCCATAATAGAAACAGGATGTGAAGTTTGTCTCTTTCCTGTGCCTCTATGTATGAAATGGAAATCAATAGACAGGATGTCGGTAAATAATTGTTTTATATCTTAACGTAGTTTACTAAGTAATGTGATGAAACAGGATCTGATCTCAAACGCCTGAGAAAGAACACAGGCGTTGTATTTTAAATTCTGAAAAGTATTTATATTCCACTTTACACCTAAACCACACCCAAAAAGTTCTCTTTTTCTTAAGTATAAAATCTCTAATTACCTTTTTTTTAGATATCCTCAAGAATTCGTCTTGGTGGTGTTAATATCAAGAAATAAATAGAGACAATCATCAAATTCCTAGAATTCGAAAATCTAATTTCCAAATTCTCGAAACCAAGAAAGATATCGGAATTTCGGATTCCCGAGATTGCAATCTCTACTGTTGACTAATAATTAGTATCGGCGAAGAGGGCCAAGTTTCAGTGCCGTGCAGAGAACAACGCGGAGGGGAGAAGCTCGCGGCGAGGAGAATCGAGTACCCGTACCAAAGCACGCTTGTTCAGTATTATTCTTGTGGAAAGATACAAACACAATGGTGCATTCGTCTTTTATATGATTCAACACGATTTGCAAGTTTCGACATGTACGAGGTAGGCGCCATAAATTCTCGGCCTAACAGGGTTATATGGGTTTACACGTGTTGCTAAATTACTTTAAGGAGCGCAATACAACTGCGAACGGTACATATTATGCGTCGTCATTGCATAAATTAAGGGAAAGTATTCGTGCAAGACGTCGTGGAAAATTGTCACAAGGTGTGTGACTACTGCACGACAATTCTCCCGTGTGATTTTCAAGAATTGGAACATCCATTGTATATGCTGGATATGGCTCCTTGTGATTTGAGTAAAAGGGACCTCAGGGGACATCATTTTAAGGACCACAGTGAGTTGGAAACAGCTGTTATAGAACATTTTTATGGAAAAACTTCAGATTATTTTTCCAAAGGTATCGAATTATAGAGGAGACTACACTGAAAAAAGAAATTTCTGATACTCTTCCAAGTTTCTTTTTTGTATATCAGACCAACACTTTCGTGTAAGGATCGTTGACTTGTAGAAACGAATGTTTTGGCAACCTTTTACCAATTTCAAAGTCTTATCTTTATGAGTACTTGTTATAAAGAGTAAAATAAAAACTTTTATAAAAAATCGATTATTTCTGATTTTTACAATAAGATCATAATTTTTGTCACACTTGGCTGCAAGCTTAGAAAATGTCTAAAGATACTTTTCGTCCCAAATATTAGTTCGAATATTCCAGCACATTCACCGAGTATATATTATAATAAAGTTCACGATTCTTATTAGAACGGGCACCTGACTATACATATTAACTCTAGCAGTCAGCTGCTGAGCTTAGGTTCGCTCGATGATCGCTCATAATCCACCACTTGTTCCGCTAGAAAACAAACAGAAAGGACGGCGAGTGTCAGATCCTCTCAATCAAAGAAGTTATGGAACATAATTTCCGCGAAGTACTTTACGTAATATAGTCGGAGAATGGAGACGACTCAAGTCGTATCGTTGTCAAAGGGTGCTTCGCCTTTTATACGTTTAAGTGGAGCGGATATTGAAATTCGAGCAGAATTGTCTTTAACTTCTTCTCTAACTCGATATATCAACACTCGAAAGCGTCGGCGATCGTTCTGGGAAATCTTCGAGTTTAAAAGTGGATATCGAGTTATGCAACTAAAGCGATGACACGTCCTACTTGAATTCGTATAAGGAAAGACACTTAAAATAATTTCCATTTTAGCCAGCAGTGATATCTTCAGTACTTTTATTAATTGATTAGTGATATCAAGCTATAATATTTTTTAGTACAATGAATATATCGGCGGTAACGGCGAATATTTTGAAATACTTGTTATGTGTTTTTCACGTTATTTCTGGCAGAGCTTGTAAAACACCCCTATGAAATTTGATAGAACAACAAAACTTGTATCATACTTCACCAAGATACTGTAATGATACTGCCAGTTTTCAGTACAGTAGTTATCCAATTACATCAATTTAAAGGAATGTTCTTGACTCTAGGTGAGTTTATACTAAATGTAGGAAAGAGGAAAACGAGACCAATCTTGCAGTATCTCAAAGAATTTTATTAAATAATGGTTACCGGCTTCATGCAAATTTACACATCATCAGGCCAAAACATTCTAGAAAGGGATTATAAAACCAAAACAGATTCAAACAGTACCATTAACGCCAACACGACAACAAAATTAACGTCAAAGAAATTATTGACTTGCCCCCGTTCGACATTTTAACTTGTTACGTACGTCCTTTTACAATTCTAACTTTTGTATTTTCTTAACATTAATTTTACTGCCCTGATGCTATTTGTGTTGCTTGCATATGCTTTGGCTTAGTAATTGATAGTTGATAATATGCAAATTTGCATGAAACCGATTGCCATTATTTAATAAATCTTGTTGGACATTTCTTTATTTAACTTTATTTAAATTTGTTGTTTTTGCAGGTAAAGTACTGTTAGGATTTCCTCCAATATTTTTTAAAAATGCATTTGTCTGGAATTTTGTAATAATTTCTATTGCTTAATGCGTTTTGTTGCTTTATGATATTTATTTCGAATTATCTATGTACATACAACAATCAAGCATTAGTATCTTGTCGGTATTTTCAACGTTTAACAGTCAAAATTCGTTATACAGTACCGCTTCGTAGATTAAATCGAATTCGCCTTTTATAAATAAAAAAAAAAAGAAAGTGTAACAAAAATGTCTCTCGCCATATGTTCCTTCCGAAAATAATTTGCATTATTCTTGAGACCATCTAACATGTTTCGGAAAAAGAAATTTAGATCTGCTACAGTTTTCGAGATATTTATGAAGAAATTAAAATCCTGCAAATATTTGGAGACGGCTGCATCGCGAAATCTTTAAAGCTTCATTGAAATGTAAGTCTTGGAGTTACTGGTGTTCTGTTGTAAGTAATATGCATCATGTTGTAAAATATTGATTTTGTAGCTGTAGCATTTTTGGAAATTATTTTATCTTAATGGTAGGCAGCTAACAGCAAAACGTACAAATAGATATTCAATTTCAATGTTATAACATGTACCACTTTATCTTTTAACATAATCGTCATAAATAGAAAACAAAATATTATCCTTTATTGGCTGTAGGGCAGAACATGAAAGTAAAGTGAAAAAAATTGATGATGAGAAATCGCAAGTATTGTTGGATGAGAACAACATACAAACGCAACAAGAACTGGCAGAAGCATTCAATTTTGATCAGTCCGTTATTAGTAGATATCTACATGGAACGGGAATGGTTAAGAAGCTTGGAAATTGGATAGCACATGAATTAAGACAAAAAAGAAAGGATTTTCTACATTGACTTGTGACTGGAGATGAGAAATGAATTTACTATGAGAATACTAAATGTAAAATAGCTTGGGTATAGCCTCGTGGGGCTGGTGCATTACAGCCAAAGCGAAATATTCAATCTGATAAGATTATACTCTGCACTTGATGGGATATGAAGGGCGTCATATATTATGAGCTACTGAAACTGTTACTGGTGAAGTCTACCAAGGAGAACTATTATATTTGAAGCGAGCTCCTAAAGAAAATCTACCAGAATGGAAAAATAATAAAAAATAGAACTTACTAGTGTTAAGGACTTAACATTGTTTTTTATATTTTATAATTTTTTTACTACTATGTATTTGATCTTCTTTGCATTATTATTTTCATTTAGAATATTACTTTATTTTCATTCTTATATTTATTTATTTTGCTCTCTTATATCCAATTTTATTTTAATATGTATGTACATTACGCATTGTATATGTATGCAAGCCGGCCATTCACATTACACTAGCTAAAACTGCCTAATTTAAAAATCATTCACTGCAACGTCGTCGGATATGTAATGGGAGTTTTCTTAAAATTGAAGGTACACAAGCATAGGCAGTCGTCTCCCGCGCGACGGTCGAGGTATTAGCGATCGTGCACTCTCGGTCACCTTTCGTGCCTCGTCGTAACGTGTACAGTAACGTCGTCGTAAGATTATTAGAGATTTCTAAGATTTTCTAGTTTTGGCGGGAATCGTCGAGGACGTTGTCTATACATTTATTTCTGGCGGGAGTCATTTGGTAACGTCGTCGAATCGCATGTATAGATTTTTAATAAGTATAAATTCTCGATTTTCTATCATCGTACGTCGAGGCTACTGTGTCCATTGTCGTCTATACATATTTTTAGTCTTCAGTTAAGTTTGTGTCGGAAATTATTTTGGTGAGATTGTCGGCGCGCATGATTTTCTAGTTTTGGCGGGAATCGTCGAGGACGTTGTCTATACATTTATTTCTGGCGGGAGTCATTTGGTAACGTCGTCGAATCGCATGTATAGATTTTTTTAATAAGTATAAATTCTCGATTTTCTATCATCGTACGTCGAGGCTACTGTGTCCATTGTCGTCTATACATATTTTTAGTCTTCAGTTAAGTTTGTGTCGGAAATTATTTTGGTGAGATTGTCGGCGCGCATGTATAGACCTCCTCTACAAGTACGATCACTCCGCTTCTTGCTGACGGTCGTTGCGGCCGCAGCGCCCGTTGTCTTTTGTACGTTTGTTCGGTCCTTGTCGTATCGGGACTTAGAAATTTTTCATTTAGTTGCTCGTCGTAGCGGACGAGTGTCACGGACCAGTTTTCTTATGTAATGTCGGCATCATCGCTCCGTTTTACTTGTCGGTGCGCAGTTCGCACATTTGCTGGTTACTGGATTTTTCCCTTCTTTGGGGCGCAGTAGTAGAGAGCTAAAGATTGCACATAGCGTAATATTTCAAACGAGAACGCCTGGGTAGCTGTGACATTACTTTTGTATTGAGATCGGCTATTATCGCTACTGTCGCCCTCGACCAGGAGTTCAAGCTCTAAGAGATAGGGTGGGTTCCCCTATAAATGTGAATATAACGAACGTATTTGGTTCAAGAACAAATACATGCCAATAATATAGGGCCAAGTCCCTTAGGCAAATTTAAGACAAGGAAAGTATATTAGGCTCCCGGAAAGGGACATATAAATAAGCATAGCACCCAGGTGCGCTTATAAATTTAAGAAATAAATAGGGTTGGCTCCCCTATAAAAAGGTAGTGGTGCATGCAAACAGATAGAGGCATTAGTACATGCCTCTAACAAAGCTTCATCGGAAGCATATAAGAGTTTAACCTTTTAAACAGAATTAAGACATAGCGTTGCAACGTACATGCTGAGGCATTACTTTATGTTGCTACCAATGAAAATACATATACACATGCTAATGTACATTACATGTATAAGAGAGCTCGAATAACTGCAATTATTGCAAATATATATATCTTACGTACATCGTACATGTACATAGGCAAGAGTGGAAACCGTGTAACCATTTTATTTTTAAATATATTTTTTTTGCGCATGCGCATTGAGTTTCACTGTACAACCTTTCCTTTAGTAAATAAGCGAACATACTCTATAAGTAAGTATTGGTCAAGTAATTCAGGAATTTCCGAGCAGGCTACAGCGGCGCTGTTCTTCAAACCAGGAGAACGTAACAACTAGCATATACAAATGTATAAAAATAATACAATTGTAATTAAGATTTACTCATCATTTTCGTATTTTAACTTTTGATATTTGACTTTTCTAGGGTATCTCTCGATAGTATCAGGATTTGTCTTTTTGTATGGCGGCTTTATTAACATTTTTTGTGTTATCACCAAATCTCACAATATTGCGGGATCTATTAATAACGAGAGAAAGAAATTAATCCGTCATAAGCAGTACGATGATGACATCAATAAAAACCAATTTTCCTAATTTTCAATTTAAACACCAAAATATGACACATCAAAGCAAAAGTTAAACAAGAAATTCGACAGAATTCCAGTAATTCAATTAAAACTCACCCTCCTAAATTATTGAAAAAAAAAAACTTCAAAGGGGAAATGATCATCAGAGAATTCTACGTTTTAAAACGTTTTTGAATTCTTATCGTCTCTATACGAAAAAAAAATATTTACCCTGCCCATGGATATTACCCGCAAGGCATTTCCGATCCACCCATGACAGCCGCCGTTTTCTCAAAAAAAAAAGAACGCAATCATTTCCAAAGGCATCCATTCGCATCCCACCATCCCTTTCAATTTAACCGATTTTCGCGAAATTTCGCCCAGCGCTTTAAATTTATTACGTATGGAGCAAGCGGGTGAGGTAGAGGGGCGGCGGATGTAAAAAAAAAAACGAACGACGGTGAACGCAAACAGTCTGAGGGCGAATTACAACACGAGGAATCCTTTGCAAAATTCACTTCCGTTTTGCTTCTTTGATTCGCCGCAATGGATTATTAAATTCCTGCGTTTGAACAACACCGTCACGGACGCCGGCAGGGCCGAATCAGAAGATAAGAAAGGCGGTTTTATTACCTCCACGTATATCCGTGCTTCGTTTTCTGTTTCTTTTTTCGAACTTCTAATTCTTCGCCGCAAAAGAGTTTCGATTGAGCAGGATTTATGGAAATGGCTGCGATGTTAAAGAAAAGGAAATATCTAAGATTGAGGAAGAAGAAAGTGTAACCGAAAATATACGTATAGTCCCTGTCCAATTTATTAGGGCCACTTCCTAAAATAGCGATAAAATATGTAATGAAAAACGTATTTTACAAGCATAAGTTTATTCAGAATTGTTTTAAGACATCGTCCCACTATATAACTAATATTTTGTAATGCATCCTTTGGTTTTTATAATTGCTATTGTTCTTTTTGGCATACTGCCTATGCAAGTGTTAATGGTACGTCTAACTGTAGCGCCATTTTGCCACACATCTTTAATATTTCTTACTACTTGTTCTTTTGTAGTGTTTCTTCTCGAATACACTCCTGATTTTGGAACACTCCACACGTTCTCAATTCAATTAAGTTCGGGAGAATTTCCCGGCCAAGGTAACACTGGTAGAGCGTGCGTTTCCGAAAAACTTTGGATGGATATGTCCATGAGGCATGGTGCCTTATCGTACATGAATGTGTAGAGGCCTTCATTCGGATCTATATCATTAATATACAGCATCAAAACAAAACAAAATAGTGTTGATTCATGGTGCCTTGGCAGAAATACAATGGTCCAGGACCTTCGACTGATATACAGGACCAAACCATAACTAACAGAGGGTGTTTCACGTCGTCTAGTAAAGTCAGCTCCTTCGGTCATGGCTTCTAGTTTTGACCCTACTCACAACATTCATGTCTTCCTGAATGACCGCCGTGTTTGGTGCAGCTACTCTTGGATTGTCGCTAAAACTAATCCATCCACATTTGAATTCTCCATACCGACGAGAAATTGTTGATTGAGGTGATGCTTCTTTGCCAAAAACAGAAACCAACTCGGCGAGGCATTCTTGTTGAAGTAATTGTGTTCTCGGTTTAATTCCATTTTTCAACTAACTTGTCAGATTTGACGGTTCGTTGTAGCTACAACACAACATGTATCGCGCTGATACTTTAGGTTTAGGTTAAGGAAAGATGGAGGCTAATTTCTTTTTGTGTTGACATTTGACTATTGGCGTCCACTACGTCCTAGTATGCAAAACTTAAAAGATATTCCTCGTATATTCGTGGATTCTTTCATTTCAGGCTTGCATTGAATAATAAAATTAATTTTTTATAAGAAAAATGACAGTGAAGCTTGGAACAAAATAACAATATATTAATAAGGAAGAAAGGTTATATTACAACGGTGACAGCCCGACAAGGAACCCTAAAGGAATCTCTACATTACCTACATTTTGAAAAGGATTTCAATAAACAAATTTAAATCAATAAAGTTCTTTTCTCATAATTATTCACATAAGAAGTTTTGATGATTTTGTATATCAGCTGATCTTTACTTTCCCAACAAGATAGCGACTACGGAAGACCCCAGGTTATATTCAAAGTTTTTTTCGTCTGGATCAATGATGTTCTCTCTAATTTCGGGATATTATAATTGAGTAACACACACAGGTTTTATGTAACGTTGAAAGGTATTTCTTCTAAATTACTTGAAATATTCACAAAGTTAAAGGGCTCACAAGTTTTGCTATACTCTGTACCAACTATCACAGACGTAGAAGACACTACAAAATGGCGTCTTATTGTTAAAAAAAGTTGGTCACGTTCTGCTGTGCGCCGCCTAGGAAAACAACACCGAACTAACGACGCTATTAAATATAAATTTTAGCGCGATCCACACAGAGTATGTGTGGTCTTTTTTAAAAGTACTAAACATTTCGCCCTTAAAATAAAATCCCGTAAATATGGATGAGTGCTGGAAGTGCAAGATATTTAATATTTTTAAGAAAAACAAAAGAACGTATTTACTTTATAACCAGAATTTTCTATAGTAATTCAAATGGAACGTATGTGTAATGCACCCGTGGCCTACATATCGTCAAAAGGATCGGTAAACCGCAGATATGTATATCTAACTCGACAAACTCCAAAAAGTTGAAGTTGTTACACATTCTACGTATTGGGGACCTGATGGCGATGTTTGTTCTAGGTGGGAAACAGTAAAATATATTTGTTTGCCTAGATGCTGAACGTGGTACAATGAAATTGATTTTAGTCAACAACTCAGGGACATCAAGCCTATTATTAATTATTAAGTAAATACGAATTTGTACTCGGCTTGTTTTCGATGTAGTTCCAAGGAAACAGTATTAAATATCTCTAGCAGAGTATTGTGACTAAATCCTTGTATCAGGTAAGTATTAATTTTTTCAAAGAATAAGAACTTTAAACTTCTGAATGTTTCTGAATCTGCCCTAGAAGATGTATATAGGGGACCAGACCAAGGACGCATACTCCAGTCGAGACTGAACAAAAGCGAAATAAAGAGGAAGAATAGCTGTTATGGAAGAAAATGGTCATGAAACACGTATAATGAATCCTAACATACTCAACGCTTATGTACAAATACTGGATATATGCTCCGTTAAGGTCAGTCTAGAGTCGATGACGACGCCCAAGTCTCTCTAGGTAAAGGAGATCCAGCCAAGTGATAGATGTATATAATTGGTATCGTCTTACGAGTTTAGGTGACAATTTTGCATTTACTTACGTTAACTGTTCATTTGTTGTTGATACACCACGTACGGAATATATTAAGTTGGCTTTGAAAATAATTGCAATCCTGAGAATTATTAATTGTTGTATATAATTTTATGCATTTTATGTAAAGTATTAAAACACACGTGACATATACATGAGCAAGTTTGTTCTTGAGAGATGTAATGCTTCTTATATATACTCTGTCCGGACCTTAAAATTCAGTATTGAGTCTTATGGAATGTTTAGCCTGTGTTTCTATTGACAGATAGTATATGATTATATATCTCTTTTCATCCTGGGCAGAGTTGAGCGATTTTTTACTGGTGACTTTTTTGATAGCTGCATTACTGGTGATTCCCATTCTCGATTAATTCAAGAATTTTATATTTTGTCTGTACTTTTGTGTGTTTTGTATGCTCCCTTTCTTAATTATATTATATCGGTGCAACAGAGATCTCAATAAATAATTCTGTTTAATAATATTCTTATAGCCAATTGTAAAATCAGTTCTAAAAGAAAAACAAATGTCACATTCATGTAACATAATACTATAATAAACATATCTGAGAAATATTAGTTGTATTCCATCTGTAATTTTTGCATACAGCCAACTGTAAAACATCCTAACAATATGATTTTGAGACAATATGGTAGCCGCGTTCACATTTCCCTTAAGAGCCATACTGAATTCTAAGGTGCGAACGAACTATAAATAGAATAACATCGATTACTCATGATGACGTACTGATCAGGTACATAATATACAAACAAAACGAAACCTATGTAATTTCATTAGAAACAAGGTAAAGGAAATCTATCGATCAAGCCTCAAGTTAAACCCTAACAATTATCAAAAGAAATCCAACAACACATCCTTCCTGACAATAAAATTAGTTTGATAAGCTAGTGAGAAAGTAAACATATTGCCAAAGGTAAGTAACAAAATAGAATAAAAACTGAACACGATCTTGAGGAGAACAAAAATCCTATTAGATATCCTATTACAACATATACCATTTCAATAGGTTGAAAAAAGAAACAGTTCGATTGCAGTCGGTCTATTGTGACGTCATTAAAAACATTGAATTCTGTTTTACATAGCATTTGAATACGGCTATTATATTGCATATTTTTCAAATTAAAACAAGTGGAATTGATTAATTTTAGCATTCGTCTATATTTTCCAATACATGTAATAACTTCTTTTCTATTATCTACTCAAATAATAACT
This sequence comes from Trypoxylus dichotomus, assembly GCA_023509865.1. Lineage (NCBI taxonomy): Eukaryota > Metazoa > Arthropoda > Insecta > Coleoptera > Scarabaeidae > Trypoxylus > Trypoxylus dichotomus. Next base: position 14,753,024 of record CM042078.1, read on the forward strand.
GTATCGAGATACATAATTTAAATCTTCTTTATCTTTACTAACGCTATCAACAGCAACGAAATTATCTACATCAAATAATACAGAGCAACATTAGTTTTATTGAAACATTCATTTGTATTTCCAGAATCATCCCTAGATATTATTATGTATTCCTCAGGCATACAACAATATACCATCTCCCCCTTTATTTACGCACGCTACTCTATTTTATAACCCATACACATATAAACACACATTAAAATCTACATAACTATAACACACAGCAATACCAATTAAGTTGCAACTATTTACATTTCCACATATTATGTAAACGGGTCCTTCCTCCTTTAATTTCACCACCGTCAACCTATCCTGGATATCTACACGTACACATGCGCCAACGAGAACGAGATCTCCTTTTGATAACATCGGTCTAGATATCTCGTCCCCCATATGCCAACCCTCGCAGATGCGACAATGCGGAATGCTGCTGATGCGACAAAGAGAACAGCTAATTTGCCTGCGTCGACAATACAGTGGGACTAAGTAAATTTGGAATTTCGCGTTTCCCTTGTACACACAGCGGCAGTTAAGTACCTGCGGGCTGTCATCGTTAGCAGATGGCAGAAAACGAAAACGGGGAAACTTTTTCAGGAATATTTGAATGAGGATTTTCGTAAAGCGAAGTTCCGTTGCTGTTAACCTACATTTGGTAACATTACACATATGTATGTATATTCACAACAACTACGCTTTGTGTAAGTGGGTTGATGTTGACATATGGACCAACACGCCTGACTAGATACATACATACATATGTACAGAGCCCTGTATTGGCGGAGCGACTGAACGTATGCTTATACAGTCTAGAATGCGTTTAAGCAATTACATTTTGTATTGTAATACGTTTACAGAACAATTTTCATTATTAACTAATTCCGGCTTTGTCTTATTGTAAGGTATTATATATAGTAAGGTGAGATAGTGTGTACTGATCAGAAGACTCATGATGAAGTAAATTTTGAAGTCCTGATATCTAGCAGACCATTTCACAGCTAGTATTTCTGTAAAGAAAATATCATTCATGTCGCTCAAAATAAGGTTCGCATACAACTAACGTGAGCGAGAGAATGATATGATAACCACTATTTAGCCTAACACTCACTCAAATCAAATGTAATGAACTGATGAAATACGAACGCAACCTGAAATGTTTCCGGAATCGGCAAGAGATGACGCATGAAGGTTCAAGTGGATTCATTGGTCGGCAAGGGCAACCTTCTTTATGGCAACTGTCAAAATTTCACATGTATACTGTCAATAGTTGTTGTTTAAGAGTGAGTTTTGTGTAAACCACGCAGTAGACGCCCAAAAACCGCTACCGCCTATGAAATGGTCGACAAGATTCATAATGTCGTGCTAGTTGATCATCGATTGAAGTTGAACGAAATAGTATAGACAACAGGCATTTCAGGAGAACTCGTTGGCCATATACTACACGAAATTTTGGGTGCGATAGGTACTGCGTTTGCTCACACCGGAGCAAAAAATCGGGTGACCGTTTCGGAGGAGTCTGGTCAGGATCAAACTCAATCTAGGAGATTCACCACTACATATCGGAGACCAAGGAACGGTCGAAGCAGTGGACTTTTCCGGGCGAATCGACTCCGAAGAAAGCAAAACCGTTCCATCGGCCGGAAAGGTCATGGCGACCATTTTTTGAGATTCACAAGGTCTGATCATCATCGATTATCTGCAGAAGGGAAGGACGATCACGGGGAAATACTACAGCGATTTATTGAACAGATTCGATGCAGTACTGAAGGAGAAACGGCCTCGTTTGCAGCGGAAAAAAGGTTTTTCCACCACGACAATGCACCGGCTCATTCATCCCGCATCGTCGTGTCCAAATTGAATCGATTGCGCTACGAATAAGTCTCTCATCCTCTATCGGACCTAGCCCCCAACGACTTTTTCCTATTCCCAAACCTGAAAAAATCACTACAAGGAAAGAGATTTGCCGCAAATGAGGAGGTCATCACCGTTACATATGGCGATTCTGCAAACCACGGAACATCCTACTTTTTTGACGGCTTGTAGAGACCGGAGCACCGTTTAAAAAAGCGTATTGATCTTTGAGGAGAATACATGGAACATTAAAAATAAAAACCACACCAATACCGAGCTTTTCTTGTCGATTTTGGAAACATTTCAGGTCGCCTTCGTATAGTCAAAACCGTGCTATATACATACTTTCGCTTATCTCGCTCAATATGTACACAAAGGTATATCTACTTGGGCGTATTGATATGTAGGTGCGATTGCACAGCCTATTTGAAAGTAGATTTAAAACATGCACAAGGAATTTTCTACACTCAGGCTATCTACTTTGTGGGTCAAATCCTTGTATTCATTTTTAATTAAATTGGGGTAGCTTTTAATACTATCTTTGGTGCTTCTTAACATCGAAGGTAGGGGTTCCTTTCTTAATTCTTTGTACGGTCCGGATGTGCATCGTGTTGATCCGATTACAATAATTAGGTTTATCTTATTGTAAGTAGCTATTTTGTTTCCTTTATCGTAATAATTTCTACATTCCATATATGTGTGTATAAATATGTATATATATATCCGATATATCATCACATTTGTTATAAATACATTCTCCAATATTTATCAGTTATATAACACTTGATGAAAATATAATTCCTTGTGACGCATGTAACGCTCGTAGTGAGTGATATTTTTTGGAAAGCGATATCGTATTATATATATATATATATTGTTTCCAACTAGCCAGTCCAATCAGGAATACGTGTGGTGTACCAATATTGTGTTTACTACAAATTACATATAAAATTATCTCAATACACGTAATTTTAAGGCATCTGTTCCCTCTTATTTTATGTATAATTAAATTTCCTTAGCTTCTTCTTAATTGCTTCTTTGTGGTATAATAAACTTTATCGAATTAATTCGTATTAGTGGCAGTGGCAAATAACAAAAACTAATGCTATTGATATATACAGATATAATTATAAGAGAAATGAATACGTAGGCCAAAGTCAGAAATAAGCGAACTGTTTCCGGAATTGGACCGTATCATGAAGAGATATAAAAAATGAAATAAGAGTAAAAAGAAAAATAAATGAAAAGAAAAAGAAAAACAATAAAAAGAAAAAGAAAAAAGAAAAAAAATTAAAAAAAAGAAAGGTGAAATAAAGAATAAGGGAAGGAAAAAGAGAATGGAGACAAAAAAGAAAGAAAGAAAAAGAAAAAGAGAAAGATGGGATCTCGACGTTTCGCCTCCGACGGAGGCTTCTTCAGAAGAAAACAGGGAAACCAAGGTGGCACGATAACTCGACGTATAGGTAGAGGCTCTCGGCTAGACTCAATAGAGGTGAGAACTTTTTTCAGAAGGTGGTTAATACGCCGAGTCACCGTGACCTTCTTCCAAAGTGGTTTCGCCTCTAGCCTGGTTTATACGTCGAGTTACTGTGCCACTTTGTTTCCCCTGTTTTCTCCTGAAGAAGTCTTCCACGACGGAAGCGAAACGTTGAGATTTCACCTTTGTCTTTTTCTTTTTCTTCCCTTTTTCTTTCTTTCTTTTTCTTTTTCTTCCCTTTTTCTTTTTTCTGTCTTCCCTCTCTCTTTCCTTCTCTTACTCTTTATTTCACCTTTTCTTTTTTTTCACCCCTTTTATTATTTTTTCCTTGTTTCTCTTCTTTTTATTGCCTTTCTTTTCTGTTTTTATTTCTTTTTCCTTCATTTTTTTATATTTCACCATGACACGGCCCAATTCCGGAAATAGTTAAGTAATCTGCTCTTCACATCTGCTAATGATGCGCTTTACTAAACCAATTTTTGGATTAAGTTAACTCGGTACGTTTTCGGGGCCTGAGCAATCGAGCTTCTACCATAAAACTAAAAACGTAATAAACATAAAAACAATAGCATTACAAAATATACTACTCGTACTTATATTCCAAGTGAATAGCTATACTAATATTAATACTAATATTATTAATTTTATCTTTTGCTATGAAGGCAATATTGCATTATGAATTAGGTATTATAGCATTTAGTAATATTACAGGTTACCAATAAATATTTAAAATTTTGGATGAATATTACACTGATTTTTCCTGAAAGTCTCTTTAGGTATTTTTCAATCTTAAAAAGAACATGGTAGTTTTGCCTGAATATTTTATTAAATGTTAAAAATCCCTGAGAAAATCAGTACGTTGGTACCAGTAATACTACTAGGTGATGACAGGTGAAAATTACTATCATTTTTTAGAGCGCAGTCTGCGTGTATCTATGTGAGTTTGATTGCAGGCAGCACATACTACAATTTTTTTATTTAGTTTTAATTTCGACGTTCGCGTCCTAATTGAATCAAAATTCTTTGCATTTGTGTTCTATACAATTACACCTCTTCCTTTTCCGTACTTTTTTTTATTGTATTTCAAAGACACCCTGTATACGGACAGTAATATACCCACCGTTTACTCATTACATTTACTTGCTATAATGTGTACATTTATATAATTTAAATTGAAAAATAAGATAATTAAAACTAACCCTTCTTTTATAATCGCCAACGCAAAAAAAAATCCATTCGCAGAGTACAATTCTATCGTACCGTATGCGTATCCTAGTCGCTAATATTTAATATTTTAATTGAATTAAGTACGGCGGCGAGCATTTAAAATGTACCGGTCGGTCCCGACTAACACATAGGCTGGATTGCGCTACAAGTGGACCGTGTTCAACGGCTGACCTTCTTTCTCCACACGCCCCGCCTCGTCCGACAATGAATTTGTTAATTTAATAATAAAAAAGGGAGTTATAAATAGCGGCCTTGTTCGTCGAAAACGGAGGGCTAGCATTCCGCCGACTGCCTACGATTTTAGAGACGGGAAGGTATGCGTGTAGCGTGTTAGCGACCAATGGATTTACGGCGGCTAATGAATATACGTTACGTACCTACGTTGTTGGAAGTAGTAAAGTTGCCTTAACGAAGTTAGCCGCCGAATTTATGTACGTGCGGGAGGTTTAATATCGTACGGAAGTTAGGTGCACAGTAAAATATGACGTGGATTGTGTGTCGCTTGTTCGTAACGCGTGTAGTCCGCCAGGCAGTGGATAAAACTGTAGAAGGAGGGTGATAAACAGCGATTTAAGCTAGGCTAAAGCTCGCAACTAATCTAAGCCTTTAACAGCAACAACAGTTTCAAACAAACCTTGCAATAATAAGAGACGTTTATAGTGCAAACACGTTTGTACAAAAGAAACAACTTAATTTCCATCTTTGAACAAGGAGGGCAACTTGTAGATTGAGAAACTACGTTTAAGTGTGTAAAAATTAGTATGTTCAAAGAATGTCTTAAGCACAACGTATGAGCCATAAATATATTTGAAATGAAAGCAATCTAAAGAATGCCCATAACGGCATACACGGAATTGCACTCAGTGGTATTTTCAAGTTCTAAGGAAAAAATTTCAAACATTTTTCACGCATTCCTAACATCCACCATGGCAACTACAGGAAAGATTACCTACTTACAAGCGCTCTAACACATAGGCTGAAAAGTCCCGGGTCTAACGCATAGATGACGCTAGTTTCATTGCAGTCACCTTTCTCTCAGTTAGTACTAACCTTCAAAAGACAGCTGTTAAAATTTCATGATATTCTATTCATTAGTTTGTAAGTTACTGTGCTAAGAGTCACGCTACTTTTGTTATTTTCAAAACAATGGATCAAAAACAATTTCGTGTTTTAATTTTACACTGCTTCTTAATGGGAAAAAATACCGTTCAAGCGAAGCAATGGCTTGAAACGTGTTATGGGGACTCCGCTTCATCAGAAACAACAATAAAACGTCGGTTTGCTGACTTCCAACGTGGTCGTAGAGACACGGATGATGCAGAACGCAGTGGACGTCCAAATGAGGCGGTAACACCAGAAAACATGAAAAAAATCCATAAAATCGTTTTGAATGATCGAAAAGTGAAGTTGCGTGAGTTAGCTGACATCGTAAAGATATCAAAAGAACGTACTGGCTTTATATTGCATGAGCATTTGACTATGAGAAAGCTCTGTTCAAAGTGGGTGCCGCGTTTGCTCACTGTTGACCAAAAACAAGAACGTGTTGATTATTCTGAGCAGTGTTTGGCCATGTTTAAACGTAACAAACCGGAATTTTTGCGTCGATATGTGATAATGGATGAAACATGAATCCATCACTTCACTCCGGAATCAAAACGGTCATCATCTGAGTGGACAGCAACTGGTGAACCTCGTCCAAAGCGCCCGATAGCACAACAATCGGCTGGAAAGGTTATGGCCTCGGTATTTTGGGATGTGCGTGGTGTAATGTTCATCGACTATCTTGAGAAAGGAAATACCATCAACAGTGAATATTATATAGCGCTATTGGAGCGTTTGAAGGCCGAAATTGCAAAGAAACGACCGCATATGGCAAATAGAAAAATGTTGTTTCATCAAGAAAACGCACCGTGTCACAAGTCAATCAAAACAATGGCAAAACTACATGAATAGAACTTCGAATTGTTCCCACATCCGCCGTATACGCCAGGTTTGGCTCCCAGTGACTACTGGCTGTTCGCAGACCTCAAAAAAGTGCTCGCCGGTAAGAAATTTCGCACGAATGAAGAGGTTATCGCTGAAACTGAGGCCTATTTTGAGGCAAAAGATAAATCGTTCTACAAAAGTGGTATTGAAATGTTAGAGCGGCGCTGGAATGATTGCGTTGCACTTGATGGAGATTACGTTCATGAATAAAGCTAATTTTGAACCAAAAAAGACGTGTTTTCTTTGTTAGGCCCGGAACTTTGCAGCCCATGTGTTACATACTTATACAGAGACGTTGCTTCGTTACAAAAGGTGTTGCAATTCCAGTTAAAATATTATTGTTGAAAGGTTATGGGAAATCCATTATCGCCATTCATTACGAACCTATTCACGAGAAAATTTTAAACCGGCATAAAAAAGAAACCAAGTATTTCCCTAGAATTTGACTAAGGCACACACATAACATTTTCGCTGTGTTTGATAGTAAGAAAGGAAACACCTAAGATTTCCTAGCGGAACTAAGTTCAGAATTTACTACGATGGGGTTTAGAATTAAAGGAGAAGTGAACAATCAGCCTCTCTTTATAAATACCTCTGCCATATGCAAGAATAATAAATTAGTAATAGACATTCATAGAAAAGAAGCCAATTCCAATAGATTTATTACGGCTGATACCATACCATACCATTGCGAGAAACGAAAAATATCTTTTTAATAGATTCGCTAGATCTCGGTTGGGTAAGAGCAGGAATGAAAAGGAACTAAAATGCATCAGAAATGTAGCCAGGTACAATGGTTTGTCTTCTACGGATATTGACCGTATTTTAAGGAGAGTCCAATACAAATAACACATCAGAAATTCCACGACCTTGACACCGCTAATAAGAAATTCATAACACTACCTTTCCACCCAACAGTAAAAGGGTTAAGTAAACTTTCTCGTCAAGAGAATATGAACGTGCTTTTCGTATAAAAAACAGCTTGAAAAACTTTTTGGGCAATCCCAAAGATAAGTGGAATATGACGAGAAGATCTGAAATTTACCAAATCACATGCAATGATTGTGATGAAGTTTACACTAGACAAACAAAAAGTAGTATCGAAACAAGGTTTAAAAAACATATCAGGAACTATCATTTGCACAAACCAGAGCTATCTATTATGACACAACATATGGCAGAATCTATTAGAATAAATAAAATGTAAATTAAATATATATAAAACGTAGATTCTTAGGCAATTAGAGGAAAGACATTTTGAAGCTCATTTAATTATAATTTTGGAAGAAAATTTAAACCTATAACTTTTAATGAACGAGGAACCTCATATTCAACTTTAGGTGCTTCCTGAAAATCAACGAAATATTCAAGAACGACCTGTCTATTCGGATAAAGTAACAGTGTGACTTTGTAGCCCTACTTGTGTTATTGATCGCAACATGTTCCCAGAAAAACTTATTTCAGGTCTTAAGGATGTTCTGTGACCCCCAAGGTCTTTAACTCTGTCAATTTATGGATGTTTGAGCGTAGGAGAGATGATTTCAAGTAGAGGATCGAAAGCTCCACTTCATTGGATGGAAACCATCTGATGATCTTCTATAGTTGATATATGTATATCTTAATTGTATTGTGTAAACTTTATTTTTTGTGCCAATATGTCTTTAGTTTCTTAAAAATGCTTTGTGTAGAGCTTATTTCTAAATTGTCCGGTTCTTAGGTCATTCCGTATATGAACGTTTTTCCATTGTAGCAGATATCGCTTAGTAAAACGATATTGGAAACATATCAAATATTGCAGGTGTATAACGGACATCAATTAGTTTGATAGTGTTATATAATATTTTGTGTACTATTATATGTAATCTCTTACTGATTGATTACACTGGCCAACAAATAAAAATGTTTTTCTGCTGACTAAGATCTGATACTTGCCTTTAATTAATTAGGTACGTTAATGCCAAATATGAAACCAATTTTTCCCTACCACATCACGTTTTTTTTCTACGGTATTTCTTGTTTGCCGAAATTGGGTCTTACGAAGTAATATGCTAAAGCTCTAGATTTACAAGGAGACCGTTTCAAATACAAATGCCAAAAGTTTCCACGACCAGGTTGCGAAAAAATTAAAGCTGTCGTATTTGATGGACCTCAAATTAGAACTTTAATGACAGATACAAATTTCATTGAAGTTCATCCACTATGGTCGAAATAAAAAAGCCTCCAACAAAGATCTAGTGCATTCAATGCGGGAAAAAATCTCACCGCCTAGGTTGTAACATGAGTATAAAGCTTAATTTCCATCATAGACATCTTGATAGGTTTTCTGAAAATTTAGATGCTGTAGGTAATGAACAAGGCGAGAAATTTCATCAAGCTTTAAAAAAAAGAAGGCTACTGTTCCAGTGTTTAAAGGGACTGCCAAACCCAGATATATAGCAGAAGGTGCACCAAACGAAAATTTATACCCTGTTTGTTTGTGTTTTTACAAGTTATCTTGTAATTTTTTAATGATTATTAAAACAAATTCTTGTACTAGACTCTTGGCTAATCTTGTACTTAAATAAATACATGAATTATTAAAATTTTATGCTTCGTTAAGTAACTGTATTGTCGTAGCCGCATTAGTGATTCTTCAATGAGCATTGTATGGCATAGAGTTAAACTTTGACAAAATACGTAAAAACTAATATGATTTTCGGATTCAGGACACTCAAATGGGTAAAAAGAAGCCTCATCTAAATGTCAGCAAAAATGTTGTTGGGCAGTGTTATCAACCATTGTGCGGGCAGCTATGATTTGGCTGCTCACTTGATAAAGAATGTTCTCCTGCGATTTATTCCATGATAGTAAACCTAATACCTTCTTATTTTCCTCCTCACCTACTGGAAAGTATCTAAAACAAAACACCCTTGCTAAACGCATATTACGTATAAAAAAAAATTACCATATTTTTCATTTACTGCAGTACTTCAAAACATCAAAGTTGTTAAAAGTTAGATATTCCGTTTACCACTAAAGCTCGTCTCAAAACTTCGCAAATACGTTATTATCAAGCGAAAATACTTTCACTTTAATCATTAAAACATGGGAAGATATTCTATTCCCTTTAAAACATATTTAGCACCCTTTTAAACATCACATTCACGAACTACTTTGCATGAAATTCCTTTGAAACGAATCCTTTAGGATTCTCTAACACATCAACTTCCATCGTACCACTGCTACATACTTGCTCTGAGAATATAAATTCTTGATAACGAGTGTGTATATTTCAAAGTGCTTATACTGTAACAACATGCACATAAACAATGCCTTATGTTGTTCACATTTTAGAGTTATTTTCAGTTATATATGCATAAATCAAGTTTGAAGACAATAACGAAATATGAGCTTTACTCTTACTTATTTTATTGCTCTATACGAAAATTATACCTCTCGCATTCGCCCGATTGAAACATCCCTTCAGCGCAGATCGTGGTGTGCTTTTTGCATATAAACCTGTTTGTATAATTTTGAAACGTGAACACAAAGGAAAGAATACATTTTTCATACACGTGGCAACAATGTGGCTGGATTCAGTGTTCATAGATACTCGCCTCAATGTATTAAAAATGCAAAGTTGAGGATATACGAAGCGAAAATCGTACTTCTATAGCCGTAAGCAAACCTTGCCAACTATATTTTTCATCCGGAATTAACCTAACCACTAACTACGTCGCTGCAATATGTATTGCGAGTACTCTTTTTGTTGCAAAGTTGTCTGGTTGTTAGAGTTGTACAAGAGAGATAACACTAAAAGTTTATATTATTTGTTTAATGTTATGCAAGAATAATATTGTGCAGAACATTACGGTATTATTTATATTAGTGCTGTGAAAGCATTGAACTAATATAAACAAGTTTTGGTTGAAAGCGAGAAAAGTCAGTAATGTTTTTAGGAGGTAATATTTAGATATTTAGATAAAGATCTTTAAATAATGCAGAGGTATGTTCGTAAGAAAGTTAGGAATTTGATATGATTGGATATTGCCAATGTACAGCACAATAAGTTTAGAAGATTCCTTCAAATTATATAGAGATCGATTAAAGTATATCTTTCACTCCCCTCACCTAATGTACGAACAAACTCCTTAAATTATTATATTGCCAAAAACGTACCATACTACCGTCTCGAACAATCCAAGTTTCATCTATGAAGGAAAACTCTCAAATACTGAATTGCCTTAAACACATAAACCCTGCAAGAACTTCAAACGTTTCGATACGACATGTGGTAACTTCATCAAACCCTTTCCTTCTACTTTGATTAGTAATGAGTATATTCGAGTCCGATATTCTATATGCTCCGAAAAACATTAAAGATTCGTATACCATGGGTAATGATAATATATGTACTTGATTTCCTAGTGAAGGATTATTCTTCTGCTTTAGCTCAGCCGTTAAATATTCTTATTCATATATCTTTCTTCTTCAGTACCTTTCCCGATGTATGGAAAGTTGGACAAGTCACTCCTATTCACAAAAAAGGTGACATTTTCTTGGTGAATAACTATATGCCTAATTCAGTTATTAATAACATTGGTAAACTCTTCAAGATCTGTTCGTATAGCAGCATTTATCATTCATTCCTACCTTTCCGAACGTCAACACAGTTTTGTAAGCAAACGTTCTACAGCATATAATTTTGCTGTTGCTATGCAGTCGTTATTGGAGTGTATGGATGATGACAAGCAGGTCGACGTTATATACACACACAGCCTTTGGTTGTCTAAATCATGCCTTTTGATGAAACTTGATGTTTCGAATCTTGCCTCTTTAATAGAACATAACTTGTTAGTTATAAAGGCTCAAATCACTCTCATGAGGTACTTTCATCAACATCTGGAGTGTCTCAAGGTAGTAATTTGGGTCCGCTAGTCTTCCTAATTTTTACAAATGATCTTCCTCCAGTATCAAATTGTGGTAAATTATTATTTGCTCATGGTTTAAAATTATTTTCAAGTATAAGTACTTCCGTAGACTGCTAATATCTATAAAACCAGCTGGATCTTCTTTACCTGTAGAGTGTTGATAACGGTTTCAATCCTGATATATAGAAACATAATACTGTTTCGTTTTCACGAAAAATTAACGTTAATAAACCAACAATATCGAATTAACAATATTGTATTGAATCGTTGTGATACAAAAAAGGATTTAGAATTGACATTTGATTGCAAAATTAATTTCAATGGCATCTTATTTCAGAATCTATAAAATCATTAAGTTTCGTAATACACAATACAAAACATTTCTCGTTAACACATTCTATAATGACGCTATATTTTTGTTAATTTTCTAAATTTCCTTTTTATTTCTCTGTTTTTCCTCTTACCTCTATTTCGTTTTTCTCCTCTTATACCTTATCATCACACGGTCCAATTTCGGAAACAGTTCGTTTATTACACAATTACTTTTGTTTTAATACAATCTGTCAACATGAGGAATTCATAATTTGTGACCTTCTGTGAGCTTTTAAATTTAGTAAACGAACTCAAGATCAGGATGGGGCGGGGTGGCAAAGAAAATTGAATTGCTGTTATTGCAATTCATAAAATGGGAATAAAGCTTGTCTAGTGGAGTATTCAAAACATTATATTCATCAACTGACTTTTTTTGTTCAATATGTTATAAATTGCTGTTTGTAATCTTCAGGAATGTGGTCGCCTGCAGATTGTTCGTACCAGAAATGCTATTAATGCAGAAGGAATAAAGATTTTTCAAAGATCTGGTTCTCGTACAATCAAATGTTACTTGTGACTAAAAGCTTTCAAAAGCTCAGTAGGTTATAATCATAGGCTAAGCAAATAATTAAAGTACAGTAGGACAACAAAAGCAAAACACATTTACCGACGCGAAAATAACAAAAAGGAAGTTCAATAAACAAACTGATCGACTTTATGCTGCGAGTCTAAAAGAAATAAAGGAACCCATAGCAAAAGCTCAAAGAAGCCATCACTCAGCTGGCGTAATGGTATGTACGGAATCAGCTATGACGGTGTTTCAGAACCACACTTTTGTGAAAAACGCATTAAAATTTCTGCTAAAATATACCAAGAAATGGCTTCACAAACACTAGTAAAACTATTGAGCACAACTTTACTTCAAAATCAAGACTACAGCATTCAGGAGGATCCAACACCGTAAAGCAACGTCTACTCCGAAAATGGTTGGAGGAATTGTTCCTAAATGGTATTCTCACTGGCCGATGACAGTATTCTGTTACATACTTGATAGTATTCTAAAAGCCTATTACAAACGTTGAGTGGGGGGATGCAGCCAGAACTGGCGTTACTAGATAGAAAACAGAAGTATGAGGGGCCACTTGACTCGCGAAAAGTTGATGTTTGGGTTGCGATGTCAGCGCAAGGAACTATTGGCTCGTACTGTTTTGAAAATGAGAAAACAGAGGTCGTATAGTAACCGTAAATTTCGATATACATATATATATATATATATATATATATATATATATATATATATATATATATACATATATAGACATGACTAAGAACTTCTTTACGTCAGCCTTGCAAAATTTTAATAGTTTTAATCGAAACACTTGATTGTTTTTGGAATAGAGCGATATCTCACGTCTAAATTCCAGTTGTTTGCGACATTTTCCATGCAAAATTGATACCCAGACGCGGCGACATAAACTAGCTGGGCATGTAACCCCTACTTGACACCAATGGATTTTTACCTATGGGACCACCTTAAATCAGAAGCATACAGTCATACTTCTAATTCTCACAGCGAATTAAAACAGAATATCTGAAAAGAAATGGCGACTATCAGGGAGCATATACACCAAGGAGTTTTCGAAAACTAGCAGAACATATTAGAAGACATAGTTCTTAAAAAATAAATTTCCAACGTCTATATTTTAATGAAAAAATAAACATTTATTCATTAAAGCTGTCCATTATTTCCTTGTATTCGTCTTATTTTGAAAGGGGCTCTTGGGACCAAATCGGTTAAGCATTGTGAAAAGTATTTGAAACATTAGAAATGCATTTCATTCCATCACAAATATGCCCCAGAACGCAGTCGTAAATTTTGTCCTTCAACTAACACAATAAAACGAATATTGTCTGTTCTATTATTCCAGATATTAAAAAAAAAAGCATACTAATAATCCAAACATAAACAGATATTCAAAATATCCGCACCCCATATATCGCTTCCGTATAATCTAATATTTGCACATTCCCTTTAGTGATAACTCTTTTCACTAACGCTCGATAGTCGGCCAAAACTAACTTTGGTCGACGGAACTCCAACATGAAAAATTCCGATCTCCCCGTTTTAATTAAAAATTGAAACCGAAGCACTATCACTACTGCCATCACAGCCATCGCTACGACCGCATCAGCTACGTCTAAATGCGTGGAGTACGACCGGCAATTTGTTTTGCCGCTTTCTTTTTTTGTGAGCTTTACGCTTCAGAACATGCTCGGGCTCTTTCATCCCATGCTCTCTCTCGAAATTAGAATTCCTAGACCGCTGCCAGTGGATAGATGTGGATATCAAACGGAGTGAAGTTAGCGTTGTTTCTTATTACCGCTATTAGTTTAGCAGGAGATTCGCAGAAACGTTTACGAAGTTGTATACGACGAGTATTTCTCTTTTGTAAATGAGATGTATGTAATTTATTCGCCGCTTTAATTACTTGATATTTCCCGCGGGGAAATATAAACTGAAGCGCTTGTTCGTATAGGCAAAAGAAAGCGATGTAACAACTATCCCTTTGTTTCTGTAAACGTATGTCCCGGAATAGACAGAATAAATCAATATAGCTATAGTAATCAAGTTAGTAGGGTAAAGGGACACACAAAAGCAAATAATATTGTAGCAATTGTCTTTTGTTATTCTCGAAGTTTAAGTTCAGTAGTTTAGCAATGCTACGAAGGCATTAGACTGGATACATGTTCAGTACCACAAATAAACGTGGTAAGAGTTTACTTATTTCTAAAGACATGTAATATTAATGTATACACATCAGTTTCTAAATATGCCAATAAGTGAAATGCTAACTAAGCCTGCAGAAACGAGTGCGCAATGGCACAGTGACACACGAAAGCGGTCGGACATACTCGAAGTCAAGTATGGTTAGTATACCGCTTAGCATACCGGATTAGATTGAAGATGACGAATCGACGGCGTTCTTTGTTGTGTTCGACAAGTTTAATAAATTTCTTAACCAACTTCTAACATTAGAATACATTGGCACAACCATTAAATGTATTGTTTGCAATATCAACATTTTATGGTACAGTATTTCTCTGCATAAAAGACATGTTAATAGCAAACAATACCAGTTAAATACGCAACGTGATGTACCATATTATAAATGTCTATATTTATTTATATGTTAAGGATGTGCAGCATTCCACAAAATATTGTGTGCGTTTTAGTGCGCACTTTAAAAAACGGTGAGGTATCCTTGCCTCTTCCTTTACGAAATAGAATATCACAGAAGACAAACTCGGAAAGGATAGTAGAAACTATAGAAAATACCTTTGACAAGTTCAGTATATTGGGAACCCAACTTTTAATGTTCGTTACTGATTTGGGTTCGAACATGGTTAAAGCTGCAGAGTTACTAAGACAATCTTATCCTAATTGCTTAATGTTTGCTCTGTTTCCTTCACGCATATCACCTTGTAGCTGAATTTGTTAGAAACAGTTATCCAAAATTAGAAAAATTGATAGTTGCTACTAAAAAAAGTTTGTATTAAGTCTCCAAAGTGCATTTATTAATTGCCCAGGCATTCCTCAGCCACCACAGCTGGTAATGACGAGGTGAGGAACGTGGCTTAAAGCTGTTTTGTATTGCAAGAAATTTTTACACTTTACTAAACTTCGTATTTTAAATTAAAATCTGCGAGAAGCCACCAGTTGGTTTCGAGTACTGAAATCCATGTATATAGATACTTAAGAGTTTAACTGAAAACCAAGAGTGCGAACATAATGCGAACGGTCCTTTTTTTTTCAATTCGCGAACACCATATCAATAGACTGCTTTTGCAAATACACCAATGTATTTTTACCTCGCCGTAGGGGTATGACTGAGTCAGCACTGGAAGACGTATTAATGACACAAAATTACAGCGAATTTTTGCATCACTCTACATAAACAACACAATCAAACCCAAATAGTAAGTAATTACATTCATTATTTTTTAATATTGTTAGTAACTGAGCCGTACGCTACTGCGAAAGTTTCTGCAGCTTTACTGCTATGTCAAAAAGAAAAGAACAGCAACAAGCAACAATTTTATAAAATTAGGTCATTCTTGCAGAAGAAATCACGCTACGGGGAAAAGTTATGTTGCATTTAGCCCTTTTTGGTAAAGAAACCGTACATTAAAGTATGTACTATGTATATAAAAAGTTACCTTGCTATTTTTCTTGAGCTACGAGATGCATTTTTATGTGGCTAATAATGAGATGTGGGAAGATCTTACCTGAAATAAAGAAAATGGATATTAGGTAACTTTAAATTGATTCATCTACAAATCTCTGTGTACCAATGAACAGATTTATACACCAAATAACATCTAAGAACTAAAATGCAATCATCTATTTATTTTTTTAAAGAATGGTTAAGTTGGTAGACAACATAAAGAAACGCGTTGAACAAAATTTGAATAGGACATCCAACAATCATTATTAATTTAATTAGGCAGAATTACAAGTTTTTATTCATATAATCGTTTTATGTTCATGTGCCAATACAAACTTCGCTGATTTCAATTATCATTATTCTAAATATTTTCTATAAATAATTCAATAAATTCTTTTGTTATTTTGCCTTTATTTGATATTAAAACAACAAATATTCTATTAAACATGTTATGCACAACTATATTCAGTATAGTAATGAAGTCTCGCTTTCGATTGAATCAACATTTATTAAGCAAATCGATGTCGAACTGGTTTGAAGATCTCTAAGTCCAAAAAATGTAAATACAATAAGGGTCAAATTTGGAAGGTTAATAAGAAGGCTTTGATCTACATTGATGTTCCCTAAAATTCAAAGGCACTAGCATATGCACTAGCTAACGAATTACCTGCGTCAAAAATATGTTACTGATGTCAAAATCAATGTTATGAGAATTGATGATACATGGCTGCTGTTCAGTTCGCGAGATTTCCACTCTGTAGGAATTCTGCAGTGCTTAACGTTTCGATCACCTTGTGGTGCTCCGATTCAGAATTGAAGACAAGATAAAAGAAATGATTG
The DNA here is from genome assembly GCA_023509865.1 of Trypoxylus dichotomus. Lineage (NCBI taxonomy): Eukaryota > Metazoa > Arthropoda > Insecta > Coleoptera > Scarabaeidae > Trypoxylus > Trypoxylus dichotomus. The sequence continues at coordinate 14,769,889 of CM042078.1, forward strand.
AAAATTTCTATACGGCAGAGAACCCTAGAAACGAAGACCAGTCAGCAATATTGGCCGTGATAGCTTCAAGACTACTTTAGTTGATATTCATATGATCTTATAGATAAAGTTTAAATTGCTGTTGTGCCCAGATAGTCTACCTCCGATCTTCAGATGAAAACAAGTCAAAAATACGTTACTGAATATTATGAAGAAAATTCTTTTTTCTAACACGATCTATTAAACACGTTCGCGAAGAATTAACATCATAACTAATAATTTAAAACCTGTACGAATTGATTTTTGGGAATGTAAAAACGACGGTTGATAAAAATTTGCGGATAAAATATTACGCAAGTATTTGAAATTAGTGAAGAAAACTGATGAGCTACTTGGTTTAGCAAATAAATAATCCTTCTCCGAACGCGTTGAAACACGTTTAACACATGGGCTGAAAAGTCCCGGGCCTAACAAAGAAAACACGTTTTTTTTTGGTTCAAAATTAGCTTTATTCGTCAACGTAATCTCTATCACGAGCAACACAATCATTCCAGCGCCGCTCTAACATTTCAATACCACTTTTGTAAAACTATTTATCTTTTGCCTCAAAATAGGCCTCAGTTTTAGCGATAACCTCCTCATTCGTGCGAAATTTCTTACCGGCGAGCATTTTTTTGGGGTCTGCGAACAGCCAGTAGTCGCTGGGAGCCAAATCTGGCGAATACGATGGATGTGGTAGCAATTCGAAGTTCAATTCATGTAGTTTTGCCATTGTTTTGATTGACTTGTGACACGGTGCGCTGTCTTGATGAAACAATTTTTTTTCTTTGCCATATGCGGTCGTTTCTTTGCAATTTCGGCCTTCAAACGCTCCAATAACGCTATATAATATTCAGTGTTGATGGTATTTCCTTTCTCAAAATAGACGATGAATATTACACCACGCACATCCCAAAATACCGAGGCCATAACCTTTCCAGCCGATTGTTGTGCTTTCGGGCGCTTTGGACGAGGTTCACCAGTTGCTGTCCACTCAGATGATGATCGTTTCGATTCCGGAGTGAAGTGATGGATCCATGTTTCATCCATTGTCACATATCATACAAAATTCCGGTTTGTTACGTTTAAACATGGCCAAACACTGCTCAGAATCATCAACACGTTCTTGTTTTCGGTCAACAGTGAGCAAACGCGGCACCCACTTTGAACAGAGCTTTCTCATAGTCAAATGTTCATGCAATATAAAGCCAATACGTTCTTTTGATATCTTTACGATGTCAGCTAACTCACGCAACTTCACTTTTCGATCATTCAAAACGATTTTGTGGATTTTCTTGATGTTTTCTGGTGTTACCGCCTCATTTGGACGTCAACTGCGTTCTGCATCATCGGTGTCTCTACGACCACGTTTGAAGTCGGCAAACCAATGTTTTATTGTTGTTTCTGATGGAGCAGAGTCTCCATAACACTTTTCAAGCCATTGCTTCGCCTGAACGGTATTTTTTCCCATCAAGAAGCAGTGTAAAATTAAAACACAAAATTGTTTGAATGAACTGAAAGAACGCCGACATCCCAAGCATATTTATGAGTGTTCTGCCCATATACCGAACTTGCTCTCTAAATATTAATGAAACAAGTGGAAGAACATACAGTTCACGTTCTGAAATACTTTTGCTATATTCATTTGCCTTATGTTTGCAAGACAGAGAAATGAGGCAAAACTAATGGTACTTCAAGATAAAACATATGACATCTAGGTATTAAGAGCGATTTAAACTCACATCCAGTCTAATGGTGTAATGGTAACACAATGCGCCGGTAACGCAGAGGTCGTGGGTTCAAATCCTACCATCACTGATATTTTCCCAGGAATTTAAAGACGTGGTTAATTGAAAGGAAATTATAATTTTATCGTACTTCAAGATGTTCAGTAAATTATAGCGTTTGACTATTTATATATGTTTATATATTGTAATGATATGAAATATTGTCTAGTAATTATCAATGAATTTTTCTAAATTTTATTAGATCGTGTCAAAGTCAGACATGTTGTCATCGTTTCTCCTGAGAATAATTAGTTATTTTGTCATATAACTCTATAATTTTACAAACATTTTCGTTTATATCCGTTCATAAAGTGTATCAGCTGATACTACAAATAAAATTTGAAAGTTATATATAGGAAGCCGAAGACCAGTCCATTTTAAAGGCGAGAAATCACGTGCGAGTGAGTAGGATTTCAAAGATTAAAGACGTCAAATTTTCTTAAGTTCTTAAATATTATTTGTATCTATTGCTGTCATTTTTGTTTCGCATATTAATTAGAACATTTAAAGATTAGCTAGACAGAGATTACCTTAGGTTTTCTGTAAAAAATATATTTTTTTGTCAAAGAGCGGTATATATTTATTAATTTGTCAATATATTTGTTTTCAACATTACATTTAGCTATTTTAATGAGAAAACATTATCATTTAATTTAAAAACAAATAGAACAAAATTTAAATCAAAGAACTCATTTAAGAAGGTTAAAGAGATTTTCCAAATATATGTTAGTGAATGGTCGAAATTATTACAAATTTGTGAAGCAAATGAAGATGAGATTGTTCCAGTGGCCTTTAAATAAGTTTCGAATAATCAAATTAAAGGAATATTGGAAGAATTTTGAAAAGCCAAATTCAATGACGCTTGGCAGAATTTAAGAGAAACATGCCTGTATACCTCTGTAGTAGAAGAATGGAAAAAAATTAGACAAAAGTTTTAGTAGCTCTGAAGAAAACACAGAACAGAAATTTATGAAAAGGTAAAAGGCACATATGCATACGTATTACTCTGGAACAGAAGATTTACCATTTATCATTAAGTTGGAAGCTAAATCGCATCCATTCCGCAAAGCAATTAATTAGACGTAAATTCCAAATGATCTCATTCATGATAAAAACGAAATTACTCAATTAAGCTGAATTTCAGCCGAAATATGTTATATTCATTTCAACACCACATGAGAAAAACAACCTAAAGCCCCCTTCCACATTATTTTTAAATTAAAAAAGCTCTTCAATATCCATATTACATCCGTGACCAATTTTCAATCACCTCCCATTTGTTCAGCACACCCTCAAAGCATTTTCCAATTAAATATCGTTTTACCTTCCAATATGCACCTACCCTCGTGTCCCACCGAACAAAAACAAGTCAAAGCTAAGCGATATTTACAGTACCGAGTAATGGACGCCACATTTTCCGAATTATACGATACATCGGATCCGATGCATTCATGTTGTTAAGCTTCGGGAGTTCCGTTGGCACAATAAGATAAGTAGGATGATCATCAGTGCGGCGTGATCTACACCGTGACGCTCGGACAAGCTCGACCTTAAGGACGGAGGATTAACGTGAACCCGCTAATATTATCTATCCATCGGCAACTTTAATTACACGGGCATACTAGATTAAAGCGTAATTTGCGCTAGTGCCCCCTAGCGGACGTTCAAGTGTGTTAGCGCTAAGTCGGAATTAATTGCTTTCTTGGCCGATCGATTGATTGGGATGGGTTTCCTCTAATCTTTTGCGGAGCTTTTCTTTGACCGGGATATGTTTCAACGTTCAATTAAAAGTACGATGGAGAAATGAATGGATACAAAGTAAAGGAGTGGGAAATATTCGGGTCATCGCGGTGAGGACTGAGGAATTGCTGGATTTGTACTGGGCATTTGAAAGTGGATTGAGGTAACTGGTGATTTAAAATGCTCTTTATATGTATCTCACTGATAAAATTCCTTTATCGTCCTCAATTACCTTACTTAATAATCTTCACTTCTCTTGAAAACTCTTCCAACTTTAGACCACAACCGGTTCTTTTTTCTTTGAATTAGTCATACATTTATTCTATGTGTAACCTTAAAAGCAAAATTGTAAGACACGTGTTATAACCAAACTCACAATTTATAGGCAGAAGTTTAATGTTCGTCATGCGAAAATGCGCAGCTACTAATTAGGGTTGACCAAATCTTCGGCGCGCAGGACCGATACGAAAATTGAGTTCCTTGAACTAATTTGTTTCCATTTCACTGCTATGTATACACGAATGGTAACACATGGGCTGAAAAGTCCCGGGCCTAACACATAGATGACGCTAGTTTTATTGCAATCACCTTTCTCTCAGTTAGTGCTAACCTTCAAAAGACAGCTGTTAAAATTTTATGATATTCTATTCACTAGTTTGTGAGTTATTGTGCTAAGAGTCACGCTACTTTTGTTATTTTCAAAGCAATGGATCAAAAACAAATTCGTGTTTTAATTTTACACTGCTTCTTGATGGGATAAAATACCGTTCAAGCGAAGCAATGGCTTGATGAGTGTTATGGGGACTCCGCTCCATCAGAAACAACAATAAAACGTTGGTTTGCTGACTTCAAACGTGGTCGTAGAGACACCGATGATGCAGAACGCAGTGGACGTCCAAATGAGGCGGTAACACCAGAAAACATCAAAGAAATCCACAAAATCGTTTTGAATGTCGAATAGTGAAGTTGCGCGAGTTAGCTGACATCGTAAAGATATCAAAAGAACGTATTGGCTTTATATTGCATGAGCATTTGGCTATGAGAAAGCTCTGTTCAAAGTGGGTGCCGCGTTTGCTCACTGTTGACCAAAAACAAGAACGTGTTGATGATTCTGAGCAGTGTTTGGCCATGTTTAAACGTAACAAACCGGAATTTTTGCGTCGATATGTGACAATGGATGAAACATGGATCTATCACTTCACCCCGGAATCAAAACGATCGTCATCTGAGTGGACAGCACTGGTGAACCTCGTCCAAAGCGCCCGAAAGCACAACAATCGGCTGGAAAGGTTAGGGCCTCGGTATTTTGGGATGTGCGTGGTGTAATATTCATGGATTATCTTGAGAAAGGAAATACCATCAACAGTGAATATTATATAGCGTTATTGGAGCGTTTGAAGGCCGACATTGCAAAGAAACGACCGCATATGGCAAAGAAAAAAAATTGTTTTATCAAGACAACGCACTGTGTCACAAGTCAATTAAAACAATGGCAAAACTACATGAATCGAACTTCGAATTGCTCCCACATCCACCGTATTCGCCAGATTTGGCTCCCAGCGACTACTGGCTGTTCGCAGACCTCAAAAAAATGCTCGCCGGTAAGAAATTTCGCACGAATGAAGAGGTTATCGCTGAAACTGAGGCCCATTTTGAGGCAAAAGATAAATCGTTCTACAAAAGTGGTATTGAAATGTTAGAGCGGCGCTGGAATGATTGCGTTGCTCTTGATGGAGATTACGTTCATGAATAAAGCTAATTTTGAACCAAAAAAGACGTGTTTTCTTTGTTAGGCCCAGGACTTTTCAGCCCATGTGTTACACCGTATTACGCGCTATAATGTATTTATACTTCGTTATATGGAAGAAAATTTTCACAGTTTATCTGTATATATTTCATGGAGAATTGTAATATGTGATCGTAAAATAGGACTAGCCAAATGTTTCAGCTAGACAAAATAGTAATAATAAAATTTTAGAATAGAAAATAATCAGTACAAAACAGAAAGTAACAAAAAAAGAAAAAAGAGTGGTTACAAAAATTCATTATAGTGAAGAGCAGTTACCTCTTTTATTGTGACTATAGGATCGTGGAAGATATCCTACTGTGAGAAAAGGAGATTCAACTGTAGTTGCCGAAGTCTTGCTACGTTGTCGATGTGACCGTTACACAATTTCCAGAGGAAAAGTATGCCAGTAGATATACGTCAAAAGTTATGGGAGGGTAAATTAAGCCGGCACAATAACAGAACATGATCGATACCTCTAGGTTGGTAAATCACATTTAACCAAAATCAAAGAAATTTGGCGAATTTCCGCTGCACCATCTCCAGTTGACGAATATGAGACACATAGTAAGAGGACCAGACCATAGATGCATATTCCAGACAGAATCTAATGAGGGCATAGTACTGTGGTGGAAAATCTAAGGATCTTTATTTTCAAAATGGGTTCTTTAATTTAAATTTTGCTCTTTTCGTTTTTAAATTCAAATATATGTAGTGTTTTCTCTAATAGAAAGCCTAAGTTAACGCCTATCTAGCTAGTTTTAAATATTCTAAATAAGATATGAAATGAAATGAAATACAAAAATACAATTAATTTTGGAAATTGATTATGATTTGACGTCTTTAGTTTTGTTAATCGTACTCACTCACTCGTGATGTCTCGTTTTTTAAAATTGTAAATTATATATTAATAAAGAACACCCAAAGTAGCTATCTGTAAAATTTAGAAAGAAGACTGTACAGACTAAATAACTGAAATAAAATTCAATAAAGAGGGAGTACTAATGGTGCTTTGCCTCCAACAATAACATCAATAATAATAAAAATAAAAATAGGGGTGTGAACCAAACTATTCAAAATAGATAAACTAGTAAAATTTAGAAACATCATTGACATAAAAAATTTTAAATACACAATATTTCTTATCATTACAGTACATAGCTTTCAATGCACTTTCATTGGAAAATTGTCTGCAGTTACGTACAAGAAAGCCAAGAGATCTTCTAACGGTGCGTTATATATTAAAAATATGTTACGCAAAGGTAAATTACGTATCAAAAAAAAATTCCCAAGTCCATAACTAGTTCAGCACGTTCAACAACCACTTGATCACGCTCGTAGTAAAAGTTAGTGGTCGTATATCGTCGAGTGAAAGAAATCACTTTGCACTTGTTGATATTAAGGGTTAGATTATTTAATGTGCACCATCTAGATACGTTTATAAGACAGACCTGCAGCAAATTACAATCCTCGGGACTAGACCCTTCACGGAACAATTTCAAATTATCAGCGAACAATAAAGCATGAGATAAAATATGGGTTGTTATATCATTTATAAAGAAAACTAATATTAAAGGCCCAAGGTTAGATCCCTGGGGAACTTCCGAATAAGGAATTAATTCGCGAGAGCTAAATCCATTAAAGAAAACATACTGACGTTTATTAAGAGATACGATTTAAACAATTGTATCAGAAAGTCACTAAATCCAAAGGGCATCACTGTATAGAGAATGAATGAATGATCGGGATAATCGAAAGCTTTAGTAAAATCGATATATAAAACTAAAATTACTCACAGTTGATTGCCTTTGAAAAACGGCATGTTGAGAAGATGAAATGCTGTTCTTGATGCAAGGATAAGTAACAGAATATAGGTATTGTTCAAAGACTTTGGCAAAGAATAGATATAAGTCGATAGTTGGATATACCGGAAGGATCACCTAAATATAGGCACAGTGTGAGCAATCTTCCATTTGTCTGGGAACAGCGAAGTTTTTAAGGTCAAAAGAAAAATTCTGGACGAATTAGATCTAATTAAGCTGGAGAATGCGAGATTCTTTTTTTATATGTAAAGACGTTCAATTGTTTTTCTCTTTGTTAAAAAGTTAAGTGTGGAAGATCTTCTGCATAAAACATAAATTTGTCCCTTTTGTTTTGCAAATTAATTTGTCTACTGATTTAAACGGAATATTAATGCAAATCTTCTGTGCTTTACTACGTATATTCTTTATAATTGTTGGTGGGTTCAGCAAGCCGAATTAGGTAGGGTCATGAAAAGCTTGTAGCGTTAGGTATGTTTCGACATTTGTCTCGGTGAAGTTGGTTGGTAGATGGAAAAAAAAACGCTCCTGTACTTTGAGGAACTAGTTAATAGATCTGCAGATGCACCACCACAAATTTGTCTTGATGTTATAAGACAGAAATCTTTATTCAAAACACCGTAGAACTTTTCTATAACGTGCTTGTTTTTGTCGTCTGTTATAGCGTGCAGTAGTGTACTTACTTCGTCCACTATTTGCGCTGCTTTCACTAACAACAACACTCTATTTTGCAATTTCTCAAATGCATCCACTAATCCTATATAAATATAGTAAATAGTTTTTAAATCTTTTTGAATGGAGGGATCTTGAAATAGTTTTTGACTCTCCTTAATAGCATCAGTTTCGTTGGGATTGAATTATAGAATCAGAGATTTCATTGAACATGCTTACGATAATAAAAAAAATACTTTCAACTATATTCCCTAACGTGTAACAACCGGCAGCAGCTGTTCAGGAATACCATTGTCTGTGAGATGCTCAAACACGTTTCGGAGATTTCAAATACACTTTTTTGTATTCGCTATAAATCCATTTACTTGTGGATAAGATAGTGGAATAGTTTCTGCCATCAGATATAAAGCAGGCACTTTACACGTAATATGCAAAAGTCTAATACACTGTTCTTGAAGAGAACGGCCTACAAAGCGCAAAGTCGCGGCACCATCACTCATGAACATCAATACTTGACCAGGTGAAACTTGGAATTTTTTAACGTATCTAGCATTATCCTGGTAATAGCTTCGTACATTTTTCTAGTCTTTTGTTAGCTAATAAGACCGCAAACGTCAGTTTCAAAGATTCTAGCACACGCACTATAACATTTACAATAGAATTTTATTACGATTTATAGTCTTGTCATCACACAACTATTACAAAGTCATACAACAAAGTCACAACTATTTGTCTTACAATTCAGCTTTAATCCTGTTTACGACATTTTCACGTGTCATTGGTAGATACCTCCGTAATGCTGTCCGAAATGGTAGCTTTCGCTTGGGATTGTATGTATGCCAAAAGTGCTCAAACTGTTGTTTATCGAGTAAATTAAGGGGCAAAGCGCAAGTAATAAACATCAAAAGTAAATCTTGTATAACTTTTTCCGTGCTGTTTTTTTTATTTGTGTGAATACATGTTTCTCGCAATCGCTATTGTACCAGCACACCAAACGGATTTCGCAAAAGTTACACCGTATTTTACAACAATCGAACTTTAAATCAAGATATCCGGTTACAAACTTCTTTATTTAGGCAGCCAGTGGCCGCTTCTTTCCCTTACGTGTATTCGACATGCTTAATTAATTATTATTATGTATAATACGACCTAGGTTTTCTATAATCTTCCCTCATCCTATTGACCACACCAAAGTCCTTATCCCGAAAATTCATCCTGTATGTTAGTGGACAATGTTCACTACAGTACATATATTAGCTACTCATAACATTACACTTATACACCTGATATAAGCAGCAAAATTTAAAATGAAAGTTATTTGTATTTCTGAGATCAGCTGCGACCTATCCAGCCTTAACATCTTAGGTGTACAGCGAAGACAATTAAGAATGTTTGCCACTGTCAAACTGTTTAATCCTGGATGATTACTAGAAACACATTTTCCGCATCTCCTTCACGTAATATGTTTACTGAATGGGTTTCATCAAGAGTAGAACCTATTCGCACGTAACACAAAGGTTTTTATCAAATTCTCTGAACGGATTCGTCAACCCCTCGCCCAGAAATTTAATTACCATCTGAACTTATATTAACCGTTGAAACCATAACATTTTGAAGCTACATAAAGAGACCAAGAACTGTTTTCAGATTATCTACTTGAAGCAGAATGTACCCCACAGACTTGGGAAAAGACTGTTGCTGGAAAATTACTATATATGTCACAATATGAAAACGTCCGTGGTAAATTCAATGAAAGGTCGCTTATTTGTCATTGTGTATTTAAGCATGTTTTCTCTATACAGTGAGGTAATTATATTAGCAAAACTTCATTCATAATTAACTCTTCGGCTACACACTAATAAAATATTTACCACTCCTGTTTACAAGGCAATTGTGCGGCTATCCAATATACCGTCTTAGCCCAGCTTAATTAAATTTGACTTACGAGAAATATACCTTCCTGGGATAAGGAAAGGGTTAGCATCCGTGGGATTTTTATTCCCCACTAGTCTATTTGTCACCAGGCAGCGGAAAATGAACAAGTGCAACCTATTCCTATACCTTTCGTAAAGTTTATTACAAATTACATCTTGAGTATTATTTTAGCAGGGATTGTGGTTCTGACAGTCCATTTTCTCTAAGCAATTAAAGTCGCATTTATTTTCGAAACCTTTCCCCGTTATAAATCCTTTCCTAACAACGCACAGAGAAAAACAACACACTGGAAACTAAACAATGAAACAGTTTCTCCACTATATCACTGAAACAAAAAGCAAACGTTACCGAAAACTCGAGATCTAGAAAGATATATATATGTATGTATACATATATGTGTGTACGTAGACCGGGAAGTTGGGAAACGACAGACTCAAACGAATAAATACCGACTACGTGCTGAAGAAATAAGATGAAGTATCTACGTATGTACATACGTTTACCTCGAACTCCGTGAAAGATGTAATTCTATTTTGAGCGGCACGTACAGCTTTATTTCTTTGGAAATATAAGGGTAGTATAGCGGGCGTTCATTCGATATTTTTAAAGGGTAAATTATCGTGCGAACGGTCGACTTTCAACGCAAACTCGGATGAGTTTTTCAGGATTTATACTGGTCGGAGTTCCTAACTGCCTAATCCTCTTATACCTTGCTTTTGTTGGCGTTCGCTTCACTAGAAATGGCAGTATATTTGGCGATAGGATAGGCGATGCTTTAATATAAAGCAGAGCGGAAAATATATGGGATTTTAAATGTGTTATTTTCGTTTCCGAACAAACATATATGACTTACATTTAGAAAGACAAATAGGAGATATTCCAAGCAGCTTTCTATTTTATAAGATGGCACTACGATTTCGTACCTATCGATGAATGGTATTTTGGTACCAAATTATTTGATGAGTAGATTTAATTTCTAATTCAACCGGCAGCCTCAACAGCAGACATATTATTCGAGACGGATAATCGTGTTTGCGTGACAGATCAGGGCAAGCCCATAGAGAGCGAGATTGTCTACAAGTACAGAGTGATCTTAAAAGACTGACGATAATTTCCCTCTGTGGACATCTGGACAAATCACATGTTAAGAAGAGACATTATTTGTCAACGTCCTGTAGGACAGGTTATCTATTTTTCATTACTTATATTCAATTTCTTGAAATGAAAATATTAATATAAATATTAACATAAAAAGTAATTCAGATACGGAAAACGTTGGTACAGAAATCGGAAGGTGTAAAAGTGTGAAAGGTGTTACAAATTATTTTCTTATAACTTCAAAAGAATTATATATTGAACAATCCTTCATAGACAACCATTTTCTTAGTATAACGACTTAGACGTATTCAAAACAGATGCCGTTCGAAAAGGGCTTAAATAGCTTAACGTTGGAAGTAACGACGTAAATATATTACCAGATTTTCCGTTAATTCCGAAATTCCAAAACCACAACGGCTAGCTGGTATCGACTAGGTACGGCTCAACTTCGTGTTTGGATAACGATTTCAGCGCCTCCTATCGACGTTCGGCACGCTAGTGCGGCCCATAAGTCCGACCGAAAGCGATTATAACTTTTTGACAGGTGGAATTAATTACCAGTTAAGGCACTGGCAGAAGTAGATGCCGGTAGGATGATACACAAAGTGGGGAACTTAGCGTCTACGTCGAACTTTAAGAATTTCGGGAAGATATGGAGTATCGTTCATGGAAAGCGAGGTACGGACTTGGTAATAGTTTTCCGGTTAATGACGATAGCGTTGTTCGGAAAAACGACGTTCATAGAAATGAAGCTGTTCCAAGAAGGTTGGATTATTGAAAACGATGCTGAAGATATTTGTAAATTAAGTGGATTTTCATTTATCTCCTTCAAAATAATCCTTGCTTCGTCATGCTCTTGGAACATTCTTCGTTTGTAACCCCAAATATATTCAAGACGTGGTATTCTCCATTTGCGATATTGGTGATTCTTTACACCAATTACAATTAATTTAAAAAATAATTAAGGCATGTTCCTCTATTTTATAGAATGAAAATGCTTCCATCGTCTTTGTGTGTACAATTGCTTCTTTCATATTTTGGTTGTAGTCAGCAGTTAGGTGTATTGGGTACGAGGATGATTTGACTCTTGAACCTCGCCGCACTTGGGTTGAAGATAGTGAAGTACCACTGTGCTGTTTTTGTAATCTAATTATTTTCATTAAGATGTTGAAAATACGGTAAATGCTCGCTCGTGTAGATACCCGATAGTAGAAACGTCGCGGTCATGTAAATAGAAAATGGTTACTATAGGATCAAATAGAACTCCCGGTAATGTAAACAATCTTGCACCACGTATAATTCGATAATGTAAAATGTTTAGGGTACCGGTTATTTCCCGATTTACGTGAGTAATTGCATCGATCGAAAGAATGTTTACGTTAACGTTTTCAGCGCCGACATCGGTTACTTCCCGATTTATATATGGGATTCCTGTAAGCATTGGCTCTCTTTCCTCTCGAGAAATAAAGTAGTGTGCAGCTAAAATCGCACCAGAACAGATATGGCATCCACATCCAATAAAAGAACATTTTAAAAATTAAGTGACAAAGTGAAAATCATCGACGATATTAAAAAAGGTGCGGGGGTGACTCAATTGGCAAAAAAATATGGAATATCTAAAGCCACAATCTGCAAAATTAAGCAATTGGAGCCAAAAATTTTACGTGTGTCAGATACATACGGAGGCCCGGGAAATCGCAGAACTTTAAAAAATGCCCAAGCACCTAGCATGGAAAATCGTCTGTTTCATTGGTTTTTAAAGCAAAGGGATAATCATGTTAATAGTGAATTAATTAAAGAAAGAGCAAAATTATTAACTGCAAACCTAAAAGAGACCAAAAATTCTGTAGCCAGTGATAGCTGGCTAAAAAGATTTAAAGGGAGGTATGAAATTCGATTGCTGTCGATGTCTGGTGAAAAAATATCAGCCCCATAACAACTAATGCTACCGTTTAAGGAAAAGTTAATGAACAAAATCAAGGAGCTACATTTAAATGAGGAGCAAATATACAATGAAGATGGAACCAGTCTTTATTGGAAATTATTATCTACGAAAACCTATGTTGCATCACATGAAAAATCTGATCCAGATACAAAGGCGGAAAGACAACGCATAACTTCTCTAGGATGCACTAATGCTACTGGTACACACAAAATAGGTCCAATAATAATAGGAAAGGCAAAAATTAATATATTATTGCTGTTCAAAATCCGCTCCGCTTCGACGACCAAAGGTATATTTTGTGGAATGGTTCCACAAGCACATTTCCCCTCAATTATGGCAATAAAACGTAATAATAAGCAATGTAATTTATTGATACATATTCAATTTGTAGGTGAAAGATTTCTTAAGAAAGCAAAATATTTTAATGAAGGTCGTGCTAATCTTGGATAACGCACCAAGTCATCCCCCAGAGGAACAATTAAGAAGCAACGATGGCTCTATTTTTGTTATGTTCATGCCGCCCAACGTAACTCCACTTATCCAACCGATGGATCAAAATGTAATATAATATATAATAAATTATTAAATGGTATTATCGAAAATTTCTACTTTCGTCTGCGTTATTAAAAAAACCTAGAAACATTTGTCAATCCTTAAAGCAAGTAATTTTACGTGAAGCAAAAATATATGGTGTGGAATGCCCTTAACCAGCAAACAATCACAAAGTCTTGGAAAAATTTGCTTTACTCCAGTGATGTTTATGACGATGAAGATGAGACACCATCATTAGAAAACAGTTACTGATGCTGAAGTTATTGACAGTGCATCATCGGACGTTCTCAAATTATTAAAAGCAATAAATCCCGATATTGTTTGCACAATTACCGATGTTAATTTATTGAATGACGATAAAGCGATGGATGATGAACATGAAGGACGGGGTGAGTGAGGATGGCGACCCTCCGATTGAAATAAAAAATACAGTGAATGACGAGCAAGTTGTAGGAATTTTTAGTCAAGCGTTTGATTGGGCTGAGGAAAAATACATATTATATTCCGATATTTTAATGCTTCATAAACTACGGGCAATGGCAAAATACCAAGCGTAAATTTATGCAAAGAAAAATATTTATTTTTTAATATTATATGTATTATGTTATTCATTGTTCATAACTTATTTTTTAATAAAAATACATATTTTCTTTTATGCAATTTCTTTATAAATAAAATAAGACTGGCTAATGTAAACATTCAGTAATATGAACAGTGCTTGACTGATATCGTTCACATAATCGAGCGTCTACTATATATCAATTTTTAATCACCGGATTTTGCTCGGTCGGGACATCAACTCTTCCCCAAGGTTAAGAAACACCCCGACGATATGAGATTTGCTTCGGATGACGAACTGATAACTGCCGTGGACCATTATTTTGAGTAGCTCGAGGAAGATGAGTACTGCGTCGGCATAAAGAAACTTGAGCATCGATTAAATAAGTGTATTGATCTTGAGAGAGAGTATATCGACAAATGAAACACATTTCATTGAAGTATTGCTATTCGCTATGCTTTACTTACAGAATTTTTCAGCTTACCCTCGTATCTACCGTTTGTCACTAACTTCCCCTCCTCCCACCTCTGTCTCAGTTCAAATTTTAGATGAACAACCATAGTGCAATAGTCCATCTTTCTCAATTGTTTAGAACATAAATTTCATTTATCGATTCACTACATGCAATATCTTCTATTCTTTTCAGCGCATTTACCAAACGTATTGCAGATCATATAACAGCCACTATATAGTCCAAGCTTCAGCAGTAATGGCAGAATATGAGCCGGAACATCGCCTGTGCAAAGGAACTTAAAGGCTTCCTTAAAATTGAATTGATGGGCGTGCCAAAACGTAGCTGTTTTCATCATTTTAACACGACAATAATCCTTCGACATCGCGCCTTCCATAGCAGCCCGGATTTATTACGAACTGGAAGGCGTGTTCGGGCAACGTAATAGCGAACGATTTCGTTTTAACGCTTCCACTCTCCGGCGTTGATACGTTTGATCGTCTCGTACCCCATTCACGAACGCCAGTATTACATAACTCTACGTGAAAGCTGTATTGTTAGTATAAATACGTATGCATGTAGGTAGGTAGCTTAGATACGATTGACGGGGAAAATATGGTAATATTATTCGGGTACAAAGCTTTCTGGATATTTTCCTCTTTATTTGAGCATGCGCCGCCATTTGAGCGATTTCAAGGAATGATGATTGTCGGACTTGCGATGTTGACTTACAAGTATAGGAGCTTTTCAGTATTTATCTGAGGGCGAGTTATCTGATCGGCTCGGATAAAGCCCGTATATTTGAGAAATTGCTCGCATTATAACAATTTATTTTTAGACTTTTACAAAATCCGTTGGCTCTCAATGGCCAAATTTTAAACAGCGTTCAGAAACTTTGTGAAAATCAAAAATTTTGAATTTTCCGAAATATTAGGTAGCGGAATGCGAAATGCGCAATTCTTCTATCTTGCTGACACTTTTCAAAAGCTTAATCCTCTGAATTCTAACATGCAAGGCCACAGCGAAGATATAATTTCAACCGATAATAAAATCATGTGGTATTTTTTACAATAATGGGTACTTTGGATGTTAGCAATTGAAAGTTTGAGTGTACACTACCGTCCATATTAGTTCGGACACCCAGTAAAATGTTGTAAGCTCTACTAAAAAATAATATAATTGCTAATATATATAAATAACATTTATGCTAGGTTCTTTATGAAGTTTATTGTTTATTAATTCTACAAGCAAACTTCCAAGAATATCTATTAGAGAATGATCAAAAACATATTATATTTTGTGACCCATACAGTCCTCATCGCCACAAATAGGATAATGCTTGAGACAGTATTGCAGGTAATAAATTTACAATACTCTTTGGACTGGGAGTAGGCCACTCGAAAGTGTATTGTATATCGAAATAAACCTGCTTGCGCGTGTGTTAGTTAGCGTACCTTTTTCTGTGATCTTGACTAAAGTTATTAAAATTCCGAGAGGAATACCGACAACTTTAGAAAGGCGCCCTGTAATTGTTGCACATGTTGCTGAGGGGACTCTTCTTTTTAACATTAAAATTGTAAATTATATACCAGTAATGAACTAAAGCAGATATCTGTTAAATTTAATATAAAGGCAGAAAACTGTAGGGAATAAATTCAATGAAAAGGGAGTCCTAACAGTAGTTTGCCTCCAACAACAACATCGACAATTACAAAAATAAGGGCATGAACCATACACTGACGAGAAAATATCCAAAGTGGATAAATAAGAAAAAATTAGAAAAATATTAATATTATAAAAAGATAATTATAAATCATTACAATATGTTAAATAATGTTGGCGACATACAGCAGCCTTTTCTAACGCCTTCATTTGTTAGTATTTCCCTAATTAATCTTCCGCCTATATCTACCATAATTGTGGTGTCTGTGTATAGGCCCTCTATTAGCTCCTATTAAATGAATACTATCCCATAATTTACATCAGTTTACATTACCGAGAACTTTCTCGATGTCTATAAACCATATGTATGCCTCTGTTGTATTCTCTGTTGTTCCTTGTAATTTGTTGTAGAGTGAATATTCTCCCTGTGGTTGATTTTTGTCTTTTCTAAAGCCCATTTGTTCCTCTTCTATTAATGCTGCTATGATTTTCAATCTGTTAATATTTTGGCGTAAATTTTAAAAGCGGTGACTAATAAATTTACTCCTTTGTAATTTTGTGGGTAATTTTTATCGCCCTTTCTGAACAACGCGACCACTTTCGCTCTTTTCCAATCATCAGAAATAGTACTACTTTTCCAACACTTATTAAATACATCCAGAAGTCTTAGGTGTAGTATAAGTCCGCCATATTTCCAAAGCTCTGTGTTGATGCCATCCATATCTGTCTCTTTTCCATTTTTATCATATCATTATATGATCCAAACCTCTTACGTTTACTTCTTGTATTGTTGCTTCGTCAACATTTTCTTTGTACCAGGGCTGTTCATAATGTTTACCCATTTCTCCTCGTCTATGTCAATGAAGCTAAAAGCGTAACATCTATATTTCCACACCTTGATACGACTCTATACATTATTATATACCATGGTATTAAACTTCTGCTTATTATTTACAAAGAGTGACTTCCTTGAGAAGAAAAGATCGATAAGAAGAACTACGAAATCCAAGAACTCCTTGAACTAAACATTATACAACTGTATCCGGAAAAAAACAATTTCCATAAGGCATTCGAGAATCTCCATTTCACGTTTAAGATTCCTATTCATTAAATAAACATTAGTCCGATATAAATAGGGCGCCCGACCTAATCCAAACACAAAACGAAATCCCATACCTACCCACTTCGCTATCTTATAAATGATTCCGCTATAAATAAGAGAGAAAAAAGGACGCAGGAAAAGAACGAACAAAGTAACCGAAGAATTCGACCTATTCCTTCGCGGAATGGGAATAGTAGGCGGTGGGATGGAAAGGAATCGAACGCAATACCATCCGCGTTATCGATGCAGATTTGAAACGTGCAAAAGAAGAAGAATAATAGCCGGCATTAATCACGAGTGAAAAGCCCTCCATTATACCCTATCACATACCGAATACTCTCCCCACCCGTTCTCGAACGCGGCCACCTCATCGTACTCGTCCACCTGCTACTACGCCACTGCCGCCTTATCCGTTTCCCGCGAGATTGAGGTACGGCGGGCGGGCGTAGACGGAAACATCTTACCGCATTACAAAACCGAAACTGTTCCATTATTAATACACTCCAAGGCGCGAGAACGATCTTTTCACCCTTTGAGAATTATCTCGGCGTGGAGGCGGTTCATCTGTATACAGAACGTTTAAAGATATATGGAATATATTCTACGTGAGTAGATACCGTTAGTCGTAAGTTTAAAAGCAGTAAAAATGCAGCAAATGCTTCTAAAATCTAGAGATTAGTACTTAGCTATAATTTTAATTAGAATCAGTTGCAGAATTGCGGATAAAGCTAAATCGAAGGCGTTATTGTTAATAAGACCATCGATAAAGTGTTCAGTAAGATCAGACCCGTTTCTACGCTTGCGCTTGTCAGGCTAGAGGCCACGGCTTTGTGATCCATGGGGGTCCTATCTCTTCTGACAGCAGCCTAACTGTTGTAGTCAATTAGATAATTTTTTTGCTATATAGAAAGTAAGTGGAACGGGAGTGGAAATAAATTGGTGTTTTCGCATTGCTTTAAAATACCATTTTCATGGCCGACTGTGATTCCCATTAAAAATAGACAATTTTCAGCCTCATCTCAAAAATTATGCCTTAAATAAAAAGTTCTAAGAATGATCTTATTAAGCACGTACTTACCTACAATTTTCTGTCTTACACTTTCTTTAGAGTCAATAACAACAGAGTTATGAATACAAAGCGATACGATCAGTACCCCTGCTTGGATAAATACCAGAAGTTTTTGAAAGGCGTATATTCTAAAACCCTTTTCTAAATTCCTTCACTTGCCTAATGTTGGTAATTGCAGTATGGGAACCATACTACCGGCGGATATTTTAAACGACAATAGTTATAATTTTTAATAATAATAATTTATTATTATTACGCGGAGAACAACATAGAGGGGTGAAGCGCACGGCACGAAGAATCCAATACCCGTATCAAAGTACGCTTCTTTAGTATTATTCGACTGGTCGTTGTGAGTGCTTGTCAGTACATACATAGAAAATGTCGCATTTAGGTACGTTTGGGAACCGGCGCATTGCGAATAAACTAGAAAGAGGAATCAAAGCAGGACTGGAAAGTAAAAAAATTGTGGTTATGTGTGGACATAACAACCTATTAGCAAAAAGATTCATATGGAAGAGTTTGAACTATCATCTCCTACCTTACTTGCTTCCAAAAGAATTGCAAAATGTACTAACGATGAAGTTTTAAAAATACTGTTAAGGGCATTGAACAAATTTAAAGTTTCAGCAACCCAACTTTTAATATCTGTGCGTGATGCTGCCGCTAAAATACTTTCCCTATGCCTATCTCTTAAAGAAGAGAGTGGGAAACTGTTATATGTAATATGCTTTAAACCTTGTAGCACAATTGATCCTTAAATTTTATCCACGAGTAAATGCTTTAATAGCTCTTGCGAAGGTAGTATTTCTAAAGTTCCCAAAATGTCAAAGATTTCACAAAATGTGTCCCAAAGTGCCTGCACCACCACAGTCGATTATTACGCGTTGGGGAACATGGCTAAAGGCTGCGTTTTACTACTGCGAACATTTTGATGATTTAAAGAAGGTAGTTTTACAATTCGATCCGAGACACGCCGAAGCTATCAAGAACAACTAGTCTGTGCTTTTCCAAGATAGTCAGGTAAAATGCGATTCAGAAAGTATTCGTAAGAACTACTATAGACTAACAGAGGGAATTGAAAAATTGCAAAATGATTCGATGTCGTTTGTGGGTTCTGTTCAAATTGTGTATGATATTCACTTACATATATGTACGACGGAAGGAAAAAAAAATGAAGTGTAATACGATAATTTGTGGGTGTTATTGATAAGGATTCAAATTTTTTTCATACTAAAACAAATTTGTGAAGGAGCGTCCAAAGATCTATTAAGTTGTCACAAAAGTTACTTTAAATTTGCAAATATAACATACTCGATGTGGAACGGTTGTTTTCACCATTAGAAAATATTTATTTCGCATGCCGTACTTATTTGACTCAAACAAGTGTGGAAATATATTTAATGATGAACATTTAATAGATGCCACCCAGCTTGTGATTTCGTGGAAGTCTCTCAAAACAGTAGGTATTTATAATATATTTTTATTATTTCATGTGTAAGAATTCCTACTCAATCGACAGGGAAAAAGTAAGGTCGAAGCCATGAACATGAAATATCTAAGAAGAGTGACAAATGTAACCAGGAGTGACAGGATAAGGAACGAACAAATCACAAGAGAGCTACAAACGAAATCAATAGGGAGTTATGTAGAACAATAACAATAAGCGTGGTGGAGACATCTACAAAGGATGGACATTAAAATTCCGGTTAAAGAGGTCTGGAAAGCAAAGTCACAGAAAAAAAGAACAAGAAGTGTACCAAAAGAAAGCTGGAATAAAGTTGTTAAATGTTAGATAAGAAAGGAAAAACATGGAATGAAGCTCGGAAAATTGCAATTAACAGAGAGGACTGGAATAAATTTGTGAAATGCTAGGAAGCAAATTTAATCTCACTCAACACTCAATGGGTAAAAGGGTATTATTGATATATATATAAGAATTCCTGCGTCCGCATCGCGTATGCTCATATGAAGGTCGCGATCATAAATGATGCGAGTACGTAAACTTTACTGAACAGTGCCCTTGATACGGCCGTTCGCCCCTGCACATTGTTCTCCTCATTGCACTGTAACTTGCCTCACTTTGGCGAGACTATTTATCAGTATTTGGAAGACAAGTGGACCCAAGCTATTCCCTTGGAAAATTCCAGATGTGGGCATGACACAATGAGATTCAAAGCCCAGACATGCCATAAACTGTTTCCTATCAAGAAGATACGATTAGAATAAAGCCAAAACCGAAGGAGAAAAGCCGAGATTTCCTAATTTATTAGTAAGCAGGACGTAATCGATTAGATCAAAGGCTTTTGTCAGGTCAATATATACAATATTTACCTGCTAATAACGAACATATATTTATGGTCATTATAAAAGTATCCATCACCTAGTGGATAATCCCAAAACAAAGTAGGTAATTTCTTGTTTATACCACAATATATAAGCTTTACTGGTTTGAACATAGTAATGGATAATGGATGTTTCCTTTTTACCGCGCTAGCAATTTCTTCCGCTATCCTCAAGCTCATCAATGTACTCCACATCATAACTTGCAACACAATCCCGGACTTTCCTGGATTCCCCCACGGACTAAGAAGCGCTGATGTCGTAAAATATTGATCAGCATGTATACAGGAAAGAGTGCTGAAAACGGAAAGAATAGCCGTCTAGCTATCATCCACCAAAGTAATTGGTAATCCTCACAGGACGTGCTTGTTGTACTCTATTCTGAACGTGTAAAGGTAAAAAGTAGAATCGTATAACGTAGGTTGACAAACAAAAGAAACGAGGTGAGCGCAGCTGGGAATTGTAAAATTTTAGACGTTAGGGGGCCCTGGTGACGCGGCCGGTAATGAGGAAGTCGCCAGAATTGTTCCCTCGGCCGGAACGTGTTCCAAAACACCTAGAAATGTCGTATTTCGGATGCGATAAATTTTTAAATTTTATGCAGTAGACCGTTACGTAGTCCTTATTTATGGGAATGATAAGGGTCATCAACTAAATTCGTACGCACTTGCTGACGTTAAATAAGTTTAATTGTCATGTTCTAAATTTACTGTGTTGTAGCAAAAGTATCAAGAGTTCTTTATTTCAATAAATTGTGCTACAAGTTATCACTTGTTTTATAATACATATTATCGTTTCTTGAAATAAGGTGGTATGTACACTGAAACGAAAAAACCACCGGGTTACTCAGAAAATTATGAGATGATGATGATATGATAGTATAAACATGGCAAATAAAAGATCAGGAGCTGAACAATGTAAAGACTATAAAATCATAAGTTTGATTAGTCACGTTTTAAAACAGCTCTTCGAAATCATACATAGAAGAATTTACAGAACCTGTGAAGAACAAATAGCATCTACTCGGATTCAGAAATGCGATGGAAACAAGAGACGTCATATACAGGTATTATTTCAGTGGTGCAGGGACATGAATTGTGGGATCTATGCATGCATTGTTGAATATCTAAAGGCAGTTGATAAAGTAAAACACCAAAATATGGTAGAAATACGGCAATCAATCTGGTTTCGTCCGCATGGGAAATGACACAACGGAAGAGACAAGCAATCTATGAGGTGTAAAACAAGGTTGTACTCTCTCTCTATTATTGTTTAATGTATACTGAGAGTACATATTCAGAGAAGCTTTCGAACACATAGATCTGGAATTCTTCTAAATCGAAAAATATTAAATAATGTCCGCCATGCAAGCGATACGGTTATATTCGCTGACAGCTTAGAAGGATTACAACTACTTATGGATAGAATAACATACAACAGCCAATTGTCTGGACATAAACACCAAAAAGACAAAATTAATGGTCATTAGCAAAGGAGCAAATCGAGCTTATATCGTTACCGGTTGTACTGTGCCTACAATTAGTTGTGGTGCAAGAATGAGTTGAAGATGGGGTTCAATAATTTATAGGTCGCCAGTTATCTTCCAAAAGTATCACAAGGATTACAGAAACGTATGGTAACCTCTGCAAAAGCACCGCTAATCATAGTAATGCACGAGGGTGGATCTCTATGCTGTACCACTGTCCACCTTAGAGTAAAACTACAGTGGTATTATCCTCTTTACTTTCCGACATAGTGTCTCTCTGCAATAATGCATTTGGTCCAGCGGTGTTCCAACATCTAAACAGCCTCTTGGAATAAAAACTTTCACACCTCTGCAAACCACCTCTTTACAGCTCGGATCACATAATTACCGGAAAACTTTGCCCAACGTAAGAAGTTGTTTAATTTCAGCAGAGCCTGTAATCACTAGGAGCCAGATCCGTCGAATATGGCTGGTGCTCCTGTAATTCAAAGCTTGGTTGGTGTATAGCAGCCATAGCAATACCAGATTCATGGGTGAAAGCATTATCCTGATGGAATACCACACTCTGCCTTAACTTTTCTTAGCGTTTCTCTTTAATAACGTCTCGCAATTTGAAATCAATTGTGCCTAGTAGGCCCTTGTAATGCTCTGTCCCTTTTGCAAATAGTTAGTCAGGATGATTCCTTGAGCATCCCAGAACACAGATAGTAAAACCTTTCTAGCAGATGGCACGACCTTAAATTTGCGTGGAGGAGGAGAATCGTGATATTTCCACTCTCTAATTTGCGCTTTGGTCTCAGGATCATAGTGGCGCAGCTATGGCACATACCGATTAAGAAAGTTCTCTTTGTTTGTCGCGGTAGCTTTCCAAAAGACGCTTACAAATCAACATGTGATTTATTTTTTGATTAATGGTTAACATTCGAAGCACCCATCTTGCAGTCATCTTTTTCATATATAATTCCTTAGTCAGATTGTATCTTCCACAATGTCTGTGATGCATACTCGCCGATCTTGCAGTACGATATCGTGTACCTTTTAAATGGTTTTGTCTGTTAGCGTTTTGGGAGGACCACCATGGTTTTCACAGGATCTTCTACCGCATTTAAAATCTCGACACCAGCGTTTGACTATATCATAAGAAACTGCAGACTCACGAATACTCGTCATAATGTGTTTATGAATTTGAGTTCTGGATATATTTTATTACGGCTCTTTCTTCTACAGAATTCACTTTTATGAACAGTCACGACACGCAATTGAAGAATTAACCACCGCACAGTAACACTTGGAGATATAAAGTTGATATTACGTAGATATGATCTACAAATGTCACTTAACTAAATAGAATAGAATAGAATTTATTGGCAATAGTGAAACAAAACAAAACAGCAGACAAAATACATTATAATAATTAATTAAGCCATATGCCAAAAAGACTAAATCGCCTATCTCCACATACGGAGTTATATGGCGTTCTACCTTTAGCCCTCGTTAATCAAATATAAAAAACCCAAAGAAAATAAATTTAAAACAAAAAAATTAAAACTAAAAAAACAATACAATACAATGGTAACTGATATGGTTGCTTGTGTAGGCGCGGTTCGGATAGGTATACAAAATCTCTGATGTTGAATTGTTAGTAAGCGTGTTGTAGATGGTTCCTTATTTCCTTGGTCAGGGTATCTAATGGAATAAAAGGTAAGATGTAGGTATTTAAAATCTTGGATATACTATACTGAAACTCTTTTTGTGCACCTCACATCTGTGCTTGGGGACAGACAAAAAAGGCCATGGCCAATGTGTCTATCTGAATCTTACCTTGTTGTAGAAATACAATGGACATTTACGCTTAATAATGTTAATAAAGAACATTGCACGCCTGCCGTAAACGAAGCGAACACATACATTTTGAAGACATTATATTCTCTGATAGACCTGACCCGTAATGCAGTGAGTATATACAGCATCTGCATAATTAAAGTTAGACAAGACAATAGTCTTACAAAGCATGGATCTTGTCACCCTATCGAAGAACCTTCTATGTATAGAAATTGATTTTAATGCTATGGCGACCTTCTTTATGATGTGTGAGGTATTCTGATGAAAGCGGACAGAAGAATCGATATACAAACCCAAGCACTTTACACACTCCAAGGGAACAATCTTGCACCCCCAATATAAATGTCCAGATTGAAGACTCTAAGTCTAGGATTTGTTGGACCAAAAGTAATAAGTTGTTTTGTTAGCGTTAACTGTTAACTGTAGGTGGTCACAGGACACTGTTAGATTATGCAGGTCTTCATTTATGTATTTCAGAGCTTCAGTGAACTTGGAGGGGCTAAATGAAAAATAAAGTTGGGTGTCGTCCGCATATAAATGATATTTGCAATACATTAAGACTTTGGAAAGGTTAGTAGTATAGATGGAAAACAAAAGTGGGCTCTCTGTTGGCTCTCTGCGGCAAACCGCAAGATATACTGATCTTTTCAGAAATGCGATTATCTAGTATAACATGCTGTATTCTACCTCGCTATTATGATTGTACGAGTACCACCGCAGATGAATTGCAACTGATAAAATCTATAGTCCGCAACAAGATATCATAGTGATCCGTATCAAACGCTCTACAAGTCTAAGAGAATTGATGTCTCCGTTGTCGGTGGTCCGGAGTATATCATCCGCAGCATGTGATAATGCCGTAGTACAGCTACGCCCTGGTCGAAAACCAGACTGATAAAAAGGCAAAACATTCGTGCTGTCGACGAATTCACGCAGTTGTTCGTTAACGCAACGTTCAAATATTTTCGAGAGCGCAGGTAAAATACTAATAGGGCGCAAATCTTCCATCTCACCTACAGTAGCTAATTTAGGAATAGGCTTAATAAATGTCAAAGACATTAATCAAACGACCAATTACAAGTAGGTGAAGGGTGAGACATGAGGATCCACCCTCGTATAATAGCTATATATATATGTGATTACTTAAGAGGGTATTTTAGCAAAATGCAGTAGCTAGTGCAGCTAGTAAACAAAACTTCATAGCGTTCATACCGTAAAGCAACTGAGTAACGCTTTATTTCATATTTCGTTGCATTATTTATATACGCAAGCTTAAGCTTACCTACTACCACATCCTAATTTAACTTAAGCGACAATTTTAAATTAGATTTAATTAAAGCTATGCACGCTCTCTATCTGCAGCGGAATGCATCACGCTCTTCGTATTTACCATTACTCAGCCCTGACGGGTCCTAGAACGGATACATAGCGTACGGTAATTTAATATTAGCTCCTTAGTCTGCTTAGGATAGCGGAATTAGACGATCAGGCTCTTGTACATACTAGAGCGTCGGCCGCTTCCTTTCGCCTTCCCCGTGCTGTAGTCGATCTGTTTACATTATGCATGCCGTGTGCGGAATTGCAACGAATGTTTAAGTTACCGACGGGAAACACCGTACCGCTTATAGAGTCAGTAAGATGAAGCGTGCCGATAAGGGGGATCGAGCTTTTGTCGACGCTGTGTGTTGACATTGCGTCTGAGTTATGCGGGCGCGATGCAAAGTTGAACTTATTAGGCGCGAGCTTCAGCTTATCGCGCAAACTATGTACATGAAGTTCTGGAAGGAAAGCTGGCAACAAAACAAAGCTATAGAATTTATAGTTTCTTTTTCCATTAAACTTCAGTTTCTAATCAATAAAGGTATTATTACAGAATGCAGAGTTAAGAGCTTCAGTAAAGACAGATAAATAAAAACAAATGTTCGTAATTTCACATACTTCTTTATATAATCCTTACTTTAGGAAACAATGTAAAATATTGTTTATTTATTTAAGCTAATTCGTCGAATAGCGATAATCAGTAAGTAATTAAGAAAACAAGTCGTGGTTCTAAATAGTTAATATTAAAATATTTTTTTTTTGATATTATGTAGACTGAAATGAATACGTAGGCTTCCGCGGCCAGAGTCAGTAATAAACAAACTATTTCAGGAATTGGACCGTGTCATGATGAGATATATAAAAAGAAAAAGAAGAAAAGAGAAAGATGGGGAAAGGGGAGAATGTTGACAATTTTCGAAGAAAAATTGCCTACATTCTCCCTTGTCCTAATGATCAAATTCAGACATTCTTCTAATGCAGTCTACAAAATCCTCTGCTCTTGTGGTTTAGTATACATAGGTGAGACAAGTCGTTCAATAGAAACCCGTATTAAAGAGCATAAACGGGCCACAATCTTTTGTTGGAAGAAACTTCGGTTATCGCGAAAAATCCTCATTTCTATGGTAGAAAAATCAGGGAGGCAATGGAGATTCAGAAACACCCAAGAAATATCAATAGGAAAAACGGATATCATCTATATGCGATTTGGAAGCAGCTCCTGCAAACCCGGCCCCCCTCTAACCTACCAAACTCAGCGGCACACGTCAGAAGGTTTTCGCCTCTAGCGCGGTTGACACGTCGAGTTACCATGACTTTCTGTCAAAGTGGTTTCGCCTCTAACGTGGTTTACACGTCGAATTACCGTGCCACTATGATTTTCCTGTTTCTCCTGAAGAAGCCTCCTACGACGCAGGTGAAAAGTCGAGATCCCACCTTTCTCTTTTCTTCTCTTCCTTTTCCCCCTCTTTCTGTCTCTCTTTCCTTCTCTTACCTCCTTTTCACCCCCACCCCTTCATTTCTCTTTTATCTCGTTTTCTTTTTATTTCATTCTCCTATTACGCTCATGATAGTAAGATAACTCTTGAAAATTATGTCGATTTAATACACCATCATAATCAATATTTCTTTCCGAATATATGCCATTTACAAAAGATTGATATTTGAGAAAGCTTTTCTGTATTCGTTCAATAGAAGTTGTCCTACAAAGCAGAAAAACCATACCAGTCAGTTTCATTACGTACTATAGCATAATAAATAGTTTTAATTGCAGGTATATTACGAATAGACTTGACAAGCAATTGGTTGTTATATACTAAGAAAAAGCAAGCTTTGAATCTAAAAGTACACCTAAATCAGCCACTTCATATTTTCTGGTAATAGATTCCCAGCCGATAAAATAATTGAAAGTTATTGAAGTAATACATCTAGTGTAGGATTCAACTGAACAATTAGCAACACTCAGTGAAAAGCTAATCTGTCTACACCACTGATCAACTGTAGTTTTATACATTCCGTCCCAAATTTGGCGTATTCACTGTGCTGTATGTATATCTCTAGGGCGTTTGTGTATGCCTGTGTCTCGCGATTCAATTTTAAAAGTCACCAACATAATTGCGCAGTAATTGAAACCATTGAGCTGCTTCCCCTGTTGAAATACTTTCGATTTTTTCCGTTAATGAGTCGTCAATGATTTTCTTCTTTGATAAGTGTATTTCCAGTTGTCGAAGAAACACGTCTGAATTTTCAAAAACGTCATTGCTAAAAATATTAGGTTTGTAGTGTATTGCAGAAGTTGGAGACATGCTTTTACTGAATTCTTCGAGTGTTCTCGAGAAAGTTATCAGAGTAAATTTGTTGGGCGTCACCGGATCATTCGACTCGGAATTAGAAGATGAGTTAGTTCGTACCGTTATTGATTTTACTCCCTTATTCACCATTTTACCATGTATTGTGGATTCGTTGATCTTCCTTGACCGAGCGTGTGTATACCCAACGTTCTGGGCCGCCAAATTCTTATTAATTAATAAATTAAGCTCTCGATAAAGCTCTAAATAATAGAGTAGTGCTGGTAGCAAATGACGCAGAGGTAGTTAAAAATGTTGAATAATAAGGGACCAATGTATGATTCCTATGGTATTACGGAGGTTATAGGAAAGTGCCCAGAAGGGTGTTATGGATTAATGAGTCAAGGTTTAAAGTGTTTGAATATTGCAGGATTTTGTAGTGCCAACTGTCAAGCAAGGAAGAAGTTCTGTGTTCGTCTTGGGGTTGTTTCTCCTACGCCCGCACAGAAGATCTGAAGCGAATCGAAGGTATTTTGCGAAAAGAGGCATCGTGGCATCGTCTAATCGGCGAAAATTTTATATTTACGCATTTACAAGGACCCCCAAAGACTCAGCAGTGATATGTAAATATTTCTTAAATGAAGAACAAGATAATGGCACTTTACAAATAATGACATGGCCGCCACAAAACCCCGATATAAACCCTATCGAGGTGTTATGAGATGAATTGGACAAGAGAGTCCGAAAAATATGCCCTACCTCCGTGGGCCACCTGTGAAACATTTTACAAGAGGAATGGATTAGTATGGCAAATAGAGTCCTTGAAAAACTAGTGGAGCGGATGCCTCGGATTGTGAAAGCTGTTCTTCGTGCAAAAGGGAGTTTCTTTGATGAACGGAATGTTTAAGAAGCTTTTGTTTATTCTTCGTTAGAATTACTTTTTTTTTACTTTTATACTTTTAATCACTACAAATAAAATGCAGAAAATTTTAAGTCGTGGAAAAATGGGTTTGAATATTTTCTCGTTTTTTTTTTTAATTTATTTGCGTGTCCGAATTAATATGGACGGTAATGCAGATTTATAACCCCACCAGTCACGCTACTGTGCACCGGTAAACCAATCCTCCTGTAATAATGACAATACAATACGAAGTCGTGCAAGTTACAATGGCGTATTTCCCAATTCCTTAGGTCTATACTCTACCACTCTCCTTCTGTGAGAAGTATTCCGTCGTGCATACTTTTCAAGAGAGAGAACGCCATAAAACCCCTATTAAAACTTAATTGAGTATTCAACGATAATTAGCTGTAATTAACACTCGAAAAATTTCATTTTCACTTCTGGACGAGACGGGGAGACATCCTTTCTTGATAGCCGCCGCCATAGGCGCCTTCTCGCTGTACGTTCTTGACGTTCAATCCCTTTCCGGAGCTTCAGAACCTTCTCCTAGATATATCGCGGAAGTTTTGCATCGCTTAAGTTTTATTAGAAGACCGATGGAAATGCGGAACGGGGAGAGGGACTTTTTACTCCAATTAGCTTGTGTTTTCGCTACCGAAAACATTGATTAGTACAAGAGGGCATGTAGAACGACACGCTGGTGTATTGCCGATGCCGTATGCCGTCGTGAAGAGCAATCATTTGCATCCGGAAATTAAATAAGTTAGGTAATTAAAAGAGAGCCGAGCGCGGAACGGAAGGACTTTATATTATATTCGAAGCTAGTAGAAAAGTTTCGCCTGGCACTCAGAAACGTACAGGAAACGACGGTGAATGTTGGAAGAGAATAGAAGGGAAACACGGAATATGGAAGACTGGAGGAGACTCGTCGTTGAAAGAGACCGTAAGTCCTTAAAAGCAAGAGGAATTCTCGCGTGCAAACGAGGAGGGTAACATTGACCAAACAAGCACTAAATCTTCCATTAAAGTTTATAAATCAGATTAGAATGAGTTTTCGGTAAAGATGCCGTAAAATTTCGGCTTAAGTAGTGTTCTCAGATTCAGTAGAATAAATGGTAATAACTAACAAATGGAATCCATTAAGGAGACAAGAGGGTTTTGCGAAGATAGCGTGATAGTTTGATATGAAAATCAATAGACTGACATAAACTGAGAAAAAAATATAAATAAAATGCTGAGAAGTGAATATTTAACGCTCCTAAGTGAAAGTTACTTTCGAGGTATCTACGGTAACTAACACTAGATTTCTGAGTCAAGACATGCATTGCTGTATTTCGTTTATCTACAATAATAATGTTTTATTGCTTCTTAGTAGTCAAAAATACATTATACAAATTTAATCAAAATAAAATTACAAAAAATAAATAAATAATATTCATCCCTCTAATAATCGGAAATGTAGATATTCATCAAACTATTGATGAAATTTATACTCACATAACTAAGATTCCTATCAGTCAACAGTAGCCTGTGTTTGGGGTAGCAGTAATTTATTTTGTGTATAGTATGGTGGGGAGAAAGAAACATTCGAAAATATAGATTGTAAACATGGTCAAACACCTGTTAGCTCTAAAATGCCCTCTACAAGATTGATATAGTTGAGACGCAACATTAGACGCAGGACTTTTTTCTGACTAATGAAAATACGATCGAGTACTCTACTGCTTCCCCAAAAGACAACCGCAAACTCTAAAGGCGCAGACAGAAAAATAAACCAATCGTGGTACATTAGCGCTAACCACACCACGTAATATTCGTATAGAACAAGAGAACAGCAAAAAGTACTTACTTTTTTACAAACCAGATCAATGTGGCTATTCCACTTGAGACAGTCATCAACAACAAGGCCTAAAAGACGTGCTGAATGTTGTACATCATAGTCGTAGTTATTGGGAGATAGAATCTCGGGATAATTCATTTCTTTCGCTTTTAAGAGCATAATGTTGGTGTTACTGTGATTACGAATTAAGCTATTAGCAGTTTAAACATTGTTCGAGTAACGTCAAGTACCTGAAGTCGACGACCGCCTCAAATGAAGGCCCCACAACTACCAAGGAAGTGTCATCAGCGTAGTTCATCAACATGGGTACATTCTCCATCAAAGGACTTATAACGATAAATGGGATTTGAATAAACACAAACACCACTAGAGTTGATCTTAACTGTCTGCTGCCTATGACAGATTGATAAATTTGGAATGGTTTATGCTGTCGAAAGCCTTCGTGTCTCTATAGAAAGCTCTTACGCTCCAATGCGGTAATAATAAAATTCATAAGATCGAAAACGACGGTTTCAATATCTCTACCCCCAAGGAATCCACGCTGATGACAACCAATCAAATTATATTTATTAAAAATGATTTTCCGCGTAGATTATGATGAAAAATGTTCCCCTCGCTATCTGCAACCGTTTGGGAGATAATCTCGTTTGAAGTTTGAAAATGTCTAAAAATGCTTAATTACCAAACTCCTAGAAATCCTCTATCTCCAACCGTAGCTCCTAAACGGTTAGAGATAGAGGATTTTCGGTTTGCGCAGTACAAAAGCACGCGTCGAGATCTTTAAAATGAGCACCGAGCTGTGACAACGAGGTACGAATTTTGGATCGCGAAACTTCGGTAAAATATCAAAGTCCGAAAATAACCGTCTTTACCATACCACCTGGTAGATTTTGACGCGCTGAACACGATTTTTTTAACACACTTCGATATCTCTAACCGTTAACGAGATATGGGCGATTGAAGTTTCGGGACTTTCAAAAAAACGCGAAAAAATAAGGTCCGAAAACGACATTCCACGGACAAAATAGGAGCGTATCCAATGGAAAAATGTCTGCAGAATCGATTACGACTACTCCGAATGTCCTATCTCTCACCGCTTAAGATCCACGGCCCGTCGAAGTTGAAAAAGAGAAATAAAAATCCAACTTTGACACACCGTAGCGTCGGAACGCGTTGACCTAGGACGTCGTTCTTTGACCCATTTATAACCCCCGTAGTGGTCCATACGAGGCATCGATGATCGAACCTCTAACTCTTCCCGTTACCGCGCAACGGAAACGTCGCATTCTTTTCTGACCAACACGATGACATTTTTTCGATCCGAAAAATCGAAGGTCGGAATTTCGGGGCTTTCACCGTACGGAAACGTGGACCAGTATAGGTGTTCTACGCATGAGAAATTAGCTCGCTCCAACAATTTAGGAGATATGGACGCTTGAAGGTTCATGGGGGTGTTTCCTCTCCAAGTACATATACTTTAAAGACTTCTGTATTTGAATTCGTTTCATTTTTGATGTTTTCAGGCTTATTATGTTTTTATCGCTGCTACTACTAAGAAATGATATGATCCTATGTTTGATCCTCTATATATCCTGGCGTTTTTTACTTTTCCAGCTAATTTGTTATATAGAACGATATATAAAACGTAAGCCTCAAAGTTAAAAGTCAAACAAAGACGAAAAATCCCTTTGGAGAACCAAATATTTAGTTTTTTCGAAAAAATAAAAACGCACACCAGATTTTGTCTAAATATTGTCATTTGAGGACACGATAGGTAGCACATAATATTTATTTACAGCTAACGAGCCCTTTAAAATACCAATTAGGGTCAATTAGACCCTCATCCTCGTGCATAGCTTAAATTTACATGGCCTAGCCTCCCAATCTGGCCGCCAGCATACATTAGCCGCTACTACAACTACAACTACAACTACGTCCTGTGTCGTTGCCTAGCGTACGCTATATATACTGCATCATCCACGTTATTAGATTGAAGAATCTAACGCCTTGTGTTCTGATTTAATTAAATCGTAGAAGATGGTGTACGCCGCCGGTACGGTAGACGTGTGAAGTAGCACTTGGCGCGACAGAGTTGCCACTTTAACATGTCCCACGTACCCTGCATCTCCCCGGCCTTTCCGCCCCGGAAATCATCCCCCCAACTTCATCCTTAACTTGTCGCGAACTACATGCCTGTTCTGGGTTTCAATTTCTACGAGAAGGAAGTTTGACGTCCGTAGAAAATTTGAATAAATTAACATGGTTAGTCCGTGCTTGTTTCTTAATACATACATACGCCGACGTATGAGATACGGGTAAGTACAAGCGGTTTTAGTAACAACTAGAAGTTTCGTAAGACGTCCTACTCGCTAGCGTAGACCATTCATTCGGCTAATGAATCTCAGCACTTATTGTTTCGGTAATTTAATGAAAACTAGCGTCTATAGTGTGCTATTATAACTTTGGGTCGTTATTAAATAAGAATCTATGCAAAGCTAATACGAATTCATACTGGCAGCTTCGCCAAGTTACTTACTCTACGTGTAGTAGTAGCTTAGTTCTCAGCCTCTTCAGATTTTCTTTGTGAAAGTTTTGAAATTGGCAAGCGTATCTGTTGAAATTGAAGCGTCGCTGTTAATTAAGTTGTCTCCAATTTTCGAATAATTAATTTCTTCGTTTATTTAATCGGTATTCCTTTTTCCTAGTAATATGTACTTCTAACACAGCTTCTCTAATACATCTGCAGTCATGGTTGGTAAAAATGATTTTTTGAAAAGAACAAAAGTTATCGATTCCTATAAGGAAGTACAAGTACAACACAAACCTTGAATCAACTTTGGTTCAATATTCCAAATATATTTGTTGAGTATAGTAGTGTTATTAATCAATAATCTAGGCAAAGTGGAGCAAGATACAGGGCAGTGCCGAGAACAACGTGGAGGGACCAAGCGGCCGTACCAGAGCGAGTGCACAATACCATTTACGTACTCGCCTCACTTATGATCGTCATCTTTATGAGCATAGGTGACGCGGATGGAGGAATGTTTATATATAAACTAATGATAAAAAATATATTATATAACGTGCTAAAACACTTACAGTTTGAAGAAGTTTCCACGAAATCACAAACTGAGTGGCATCTACTAAATCATTAAATATGTTTCTACACTTATTTCAGTCAGACGAGTACGGCGTGCGGAATAAATATTTCTTTAATGATGAAAACGACCATTCCGCATCGAGTGATGTTATATTTACAAATTTACAATAATCCTTCAGACAACACTTTCAAATTTTCGTTTGCACCCTCATTTTCTTCGCCTTCCGCCGTACATAGACGTGACCGAATACCATCCACAATTTGAACAGAATCCACAAACGGATGCGAATCATTTTGTAATGTTTCAATTCCCTCCGCTAGTCCATAGTAGTTCTTCCAAACTTTTTCTAAATCACATTTTACCTGACTATCTTGAAACATTTTCTACCTTCTTTACATCATCAAAATATTCGCAGTAGTAAAACGCGTCCCCTAACGATGTTCCCCAACGTGCACTGGCCGGCTGTGATGATTCAGGCACTTTGGGTCACAGTTGGTGAAATCTTTTTGTACGCTTTGGGGACTTTAGAAATGCTGCCTTCATATGACCTATTAAAGCATTTACTCGTGCGTAACACTTAGGGATCAATTGCGCTACAAGGTTTGAAGCCTGGATTTTATAATTAATTAATAAATATAATTTGACTGGTCCACTTCCTTCTTTAAGAGATCAGCCTAAGGAAACCGCCATTTTCGATATTAAGAATTATTATTTCCGTTGGAAACGCGAAATTTGTTCAATGCCCCCAACACCACCTTTAAAATTTCATCGCTAGTACATCTTGCATTTCTTTCAGAAGCAAGTAAAATAAGGGATGGTGGTTCAAACTCTTCTATTGTACGTAGCATCACATTTATCACAGAATGCTTTTGATGAACTACGCTGATGACAGTTCCGTGGTAGTTGTGGGACCTTCATTTCAGGCGGTCGTCGACTCCAAGTACTTGACGTTACACGAACAACGTTTAAACTGCTAATAGCTTAATTCGTAATCACAGTAACACCAATATTATGCTCTTAAAAACGAAAGAAATGAATTATCCTGAGCTTCTATCTCCCAATAACTACGACTATGATGTACAACATTCAGCACGTCTTTTAGGCCTTGTTGTTGATGACTATCTCAAGTGGAATAGCCACATTGATCTGGTTTGTAAAAAAGTAAGTATTTTTGCTGTTCTGTTGTTGTATACGAATATTACGTGGTGTGTCTCTGTATAAGTATGTAGAAGTGATTGTAAATAGGTAATCTTTCCTATAGTTGCCATGGTCACAAACATTAAAAGCTGGGTTGTTGAATCTTGAAAATTCACCATTCCTCATTAATTCTGAGACATACTTCGTACACTGACTGAATCTTACAAGTCGATCTGTCAGTTTGCTTGAGATGTCTGCAAATAACCTGAGACTAACGCACAATTAAAGCGAGAAATTAATGCTCCTTCGCTTTAAATTACAAAGCTTTCGCAGGCAAATAGATAATTAAATTTTTCTTACAAAAAAGATATTTCTTAAATAAATTCAAAGCTCTATAAACTTTATCTGCCATGTAAAATGATATATACCAGTGTGATAACTTATATCCGTAAACTACCTAATATGTACGAGATAGGCGCCATAAAGTCTCGGCCTGATATAGAAAAAAGAAACTTGCAACAATACAAGAAATTTTACATTTCAATATAATCTCTCCTTACTTCTATACATTTATTACAACGATTAATTAATAATTCGGTACCCAATGTAAAAATAATCTGAAGGTTTTCCCACAAAATGTTCTATAGTAGCCGCTTGCAACTAACTGTCGTCTTTAAAACGACGTCCCCTAAGGTCTTTTTTAAATTATAAAATAAATAGAAATCACAAAGGGCTATATTCGGACCATACAGTGCATGTTCCAATTCTTGAAAGCCACATTCGCGGATGGCAGCTTGTGAAACGGCGGCAGTATAGACGGGAGAATTTGCACGAATATTGTCTCTAAATTTATGCAATAAAAACGCACAATATGTGCCGTTCACAATTGTATTGCGCTCTTTGAAGTCAATTAGCAAAATGCCCTCATAATCCTAGAATATTGTAGCCATCACCTTTTTCGTTGATTGAACGAACTTTCGCCTTTCTGGGACGAGGTTCATCAGGTCGCCGCCATTCCATGGAATTCCTCTGTGATGGAGGATCGTAAAACACAACCATCTCCTGTAACAATGGACTCCAAAATCGGCTTTGGGTCAGCTGCACACATATTTAAAAACGACCACGCACATTCGACTCGGCGTTCACGTTGGAGAACAGAAGGATGTCACGGTACCCAAATGGTCACAGAGAATTTGGCGAACACTTGTTTTCGACGTGTTCCTTATCGCTGTTAATTCCTTCATTTTCTAACGGCGATCTTCTAGCACTAAATCTTCAATAATCGATCGTTCACCTTCTTCCAGTAATTCTTGGCCCAAACGGAAACAATTTGCCCACTTTTACAGTTTTTACACTTTTACAGTGGAATACGAAGAAACTAAATCACGGTAAGCGCCGTATAAACATTGTTTTATATGACTAGGCGTATCGCCTTCTTTTATTAAAAATTTGATGACACGCGCAGTACACAATTTTCATTACTTCAGACATTTTCATGCACTAGTCACGTTGGTTGGCTGGCTACTAAAAACTACTACTCTTCGAAGCGTCATATTTATAGCGTAGATCTCGCGTATGTGCGTGCATGCCGTGACGGAGTTTGAACACGCTTGAACCGGTATAAGCCTGTCAGGCCGAGAATTTATGGGGCCTACCGCGTATTTTGTAGACTGTCTAAATTCTACAAGTCGATCCGTCAGTTTGCTTGAAATTTCTT
The DNA here is from genome assembly GCA_023509865.1 of Trypoxylus dichotomus. NCBI lineage: Eukaryota > Metazoa > Arthropoda > Insecta > Coleoptera > Scarabaeidae > Trypoxylus > Trypoxylus dichotomus. The sequence continues at coordinate 14,806,054 of CM042078.1, forward strand.
CACATAACCTAAGATTAACGCAAAATAAAAGCAAGAAATTAACATCCCTTTAAGTTTTAAATTACAAAGCTTACACAAGCACAGATATAATTAAATTTTCCCTGTAAGGATCGTATTTCTTATGTAAACTCAAATCTCTACAAACTTCACCTGCCATTTCCACGTAAACTGATACATAACAGTGTAATAACTTGCGTCACTAGACTACCTAATATGTATGTACACACATAATTCTCTTAAAAAGATTAAGGATAACAAAGCAGGACTCGCTTGGTTCAGATTTCCAATTTTCGCGTCGCTGTAAGTAATCGTTTCCGTTCCTATCAACAATTAACAGACCAGGACTTCATTCCACGCGCAATGATAAGGTTCATAAATAATCGCAGTAGCTATAGGCGGCATCTATCAATAACCGACGCGTTAGATTGGAAATTTATCGAAAAATTAACGTCACCTAATTAGTTTTTAAGCTCCTTCTCGTTACAATTAACTCCGACACGCTATAAATTGTAGGAAGAAGCTCTAGAGCTCCGATACTATGTTTCGGTCGAAGCTAGACGCCAGTGACTTCGGAATTATTATGGAAGCAGCACACGCTATCCAATTATTACATCGGCGAAGGAAACGAAATTGGCTCCGAGTTATAACCGGATTTTATCATTTTATCGAGTTATTCAGGGGACTACGGGACGTAGAGTGACGGAGACGACAGAGCCGTCGCTACCGTCGAACAACAAAACAGTAACAAAAAATAGCGAGGGAAAAGCGTTTATAGGTTTATCTTGCGCTTTGCTGACGAACTTGCTTCGATGATTTTGATGAGTGCCGACTGTATAGCGAACAACTTTTCACTTTACATGAAACAACAGTCACCGGTTACTTCTTTAGGAAAGAATTTACCAAAATAAAACTATAATTTTCCCAAAACAAAGTATGGTGCTTGAAGAAATATTTTCGAATCAATTTATAAAATTAAATTACAACCGTTTAACTATTAATCAATATTCTTGCACTGGTAGATTATAATACCTTATTGCCCAACAGATAAAATAATTATCTGATTACAGGGCAAATGTAATAAAATAAGTGTACACATGTAAAACCAGTTTCCTAGCAGTGAACGCAAAACTATCCAATGAAAGAGAGGCTGATCAAATTACAATATACTTATAATTAGAGACCGGATTATAAGCAAGGTGCATATATTTTATTTATTGCATATCTTTAATTATAGTCTATATATAGACATATTGTAATAATTTACTTTTATTAGCGTTAATTAGGGATTGCATATATATCATATCTAAGCATTTCTATGCATATTTTTACAAAAGTTGCATATATTGCATATTTAGGCTTTTTCTTATCTTTTCTACTAGTAAAAATTCCTAGTAATTCCTAATGTAGATCGACAACGGACAATTCTCAGAACGATAAATCCATTACATTGGTTTCTCTTATATCTTTTCCGAAGAACTGCACGTGTTTAATTTCGCCTAGCAGAAGGGACGTGGTAAATACGTTTTATTGTTATTAAGAAGTGATAAATAAAAATGCGGGGTATTTGAAATTAAAGAAAGTTAAAAAAATTTTGGAAGGTGAAACAGTAAACGATTTCGACTTTAATTTTAGTTTAGAATGTATTGCAAAGTTAAAAAAGGCACTAATTACATATGTAGATGTTGAAAGAAGCTATTCTATTTCGAAGCATATGTACTCTGATAGAAGACAAGACTTGTTTTACACTATTTTGAAACACATTTAATTATAAATTTGTTCAGAAATATGTTGTAAAAAAAATTGCACAATAAATTTTGTGTTTAAATTTCTGCTCTTATTTATTTTATGTAAAAGTTTTGCATATTGTTGCAATTTTTTGCGTATATGCCCTAGGTTTGTGCATATTTTCTCAAAAATCGTTGCATATATATGCGCATATATTCCAGTTTTTCTTTGCATATAATCCGGTGTCTACTTATAATAAAGTATACATTGGGAAAAAGTCCTGTCTGATCTTCTTAAATACATACGTACCTACAATCTTCTGTCTTACACTTTTTTCAAAAGTCAATAATAGCAGAATTGTGGATACCAAAAAGAAAAACAAAAACTGTTTTTCTCGAGATAAAGCAGTACGGTCAGTACCCCTGTCTAGATAAACTTCAGAAGTATTAAAAGACAAATGTTCTAAACGCCTTTTCTAAATGCCTTCCTTCAGTTGCTTGATGTTGGTAATTATAATATGCAAACTCTACTACAAGTGTATATTTTAAACGACTCCTAGCTAACGAATAGCATAATGTTTTTATTGTAGCAGTATTTTGTAAGTTATGACAGATTCAGTCCCATATGTTGTAAGTTCCATTTTTCTCACAAATTTAAACCATTTCCTCGTAGAAAGCAGTTTCGTTCAAATTAAGAACTTATTAGAGTAATAATAACACTTTATTGCCAACAAATAAAATAAATATTCAAGTATAAGGCGAATTCTCCTTAATTCCAGGATATTCTACAAATTATCAGTAATAGAGGTAATTTTTGCAAATTTAATTATTTTACAAAATTTATCAACATTTGTCCCACAATAAACAACAAAAGCCAACTCTCTCTTCTACCTGGTTGATAGACAACTTAACATGCATATGTTAGTTAGTATGAGATTAGCCAGTAGTTGACTTGATGCTGTCATTATTATGGCAAAGAGTATGTTTCCGAGGTAATCTCTATCTTGGTGGTCAGGAAAATACAAGAGCAGTAGCTTTTAGTCAGCCAGCGGAAAAAAACAGAAGAAATTGAAACATGCTTGAAAATATTGGCCGCCACACCTACAAAACATTGCATTTAAAATATAATAAATAAGGAAAATTTATTGTATTTTTAACTTTAAAACATATCTAGGACGGACCACAGTAAAGATCAACTATTAATGACATTAATGAAATCAAGCTTCAGTTGAGTTGCATCGTGGAGATCTGCACATGAGACTCCATGTTACCAATTGATAAAATATATACATTTCGTGTAAATATACAAATACAGTTAAGGGCTTCTTAACTTAACTTTAAATGGTGTAGTAACATACATTAACCGTAACATTACTCTATTTCATCAGATAAAGGAGGTGTTGAAGATTGTGATGTATTGAGAAATATGGTGCTTGGTGACCTAGTATTAGTTGATAATGGATTTTAATTAAAGACTTGCCTTCTCTTTTTAGGTACATCTCTACACAGCTATGACATAATAATATTTCAAGTTTGGTGAGCCTTAATCAATACGCAGTTTCCTTTAGAGACTAAAGATTTATTTAGTTCAGAGTAGAATTTTATACTGCATCACTTTAAAATATTTTTATAAGCGTATATAATAAAAAAATACTTCTTTTAAACAGTTTGTTCTATTCTTTAAAACATGCTATAATTACAAAAAAGTAGTTATGTACACATTCACATTAAATAAATTTGTAGTTTCATTATTACGAAAATGTTTTCATATAGCAGATGTAAAATTCTATTCTTATCTGCCTAACGAACATACAAATATGGATAATTACTACGGATTAAAAAAAAGATAAATGATTGACAAAAATAAAACAATTGCAATAAACAGGATATAAATAAATCTCAACGCACGTGTATAAAAATAATAAGTCTTCAATTAAAAATCCTTTATCAGCTAATAGTAGGTCACCAAGCACCATATTTTCCAAAACACCACAATCTTCAACACTTTCTTTATTTGATGTTAAAGTAGAGTACCAACGGTTAATATATGCTACTACGCCATTTAGAGTTATGTTAACAAGCCCTTGGGCAGTATTCACATATTTATACGAAATGTATGTTAATTTTTGCTAATCAAGTAAAGTAGGCTTTTCGGGTTTGATCTTAATATAGTCTAGTATAATACGAGAACTTGTAAATATACTAAAGTATGATGGTATACGTTAAATTCTTCCTAGAGATTGATATGTATTTCCTCAACTGGTAACGCAAAATCTAATGTAGAGCCAGATCTCCACAAGTTCAACTGAAGCTTCATTTCATTAGTGTAATTAACAGTTGATCTTCGTTAGGTATATGTGCTGTACTCCATCCTAGATATGTTTTAAAGTGAAGCAAATGAGTAGATATTCTAATAATAATTGTAATGAATTTCATAATTTAACTAACAACATAATGCTGTTTATGGTCGCAAAACAGCACAGTAAACAAGAGGAATTGGCAAGAATATGTTACTTTATCACGTGTCCTTGTTTTGTTTTGAAACTTTTCAGAGTGTAGTCACTGACGTCACACTATCCTTGTCCATTAGACATTCTTCAATTGAATATAAATTAGACCAAAATCCATTACAGTTGCTGACACTAGGTAAAGCGGTATAAATATGTTAAACAGCTAAATTCTAAGAACGAATTAAGAACTTTCTCTTGTCATTAGGGTAGGGGTAGATGTATCGGAAGGAAGTCGTCATAGTTTAATATCGTTACAACTATGCCTCGCTTACAAGGTTCGAGTGATATTAGCGACTTCACCCAGGGTCGCATCGTTGGCCAGAGTGAACGCGGCGCTTCCCAACGTGAAATAAGTAAATTTTTAAATATTTCGTTGTCCACAGTTAACGGTGTGATTGCACAATTTAAACGCAAGGAAAAAACAACAAGCCGAGACCAGGTCGTGCCGGACCTTCTGAAAGAAGTAAAAGGGTACTTGTGCGCGAAGTGTTAAGAGAACCGCGAAACAGTACAGCTAAGCTTGCGGCAACTTCACAGAAAAGTCAGCGCACCGTTCTGCGATACCTCCACAGTGTGGGGATGTATAAAAGGGTGGCGAAGAAAAAACCTCTCCTTACGGCGTTTCAAAAACGGCGCCGAATGGCTTGGGCAATCGAAATGCGAACAGAAGCCCGAAGAGTTTTCAGTGATAGTGGTCGTACGTGGGTATGGAGTCGTTCGTCACAGCAACTGGACAACTATTTTTTGCATCAGACGGTGAAATACGGCGGTGTGAACATCATGGTGTGGGGCGCGATATGGTATGGTGGAAGATCGCAATTAGTAATCTGCGACGGAAATATAAATGCGGCAAAATATATCCAAATATTAACGGAAGGACTACAACGCCATTTTATCTAAAGAAGAGGCCACTTTTATGGAGGATGGAGCACCCTGCCACAAAGCAAGAACAACAACCACATGGAAAGAGGAACAGGGGATTCGGATTTTACCATGGCCAGGCTAATCACCGGACATGAATCCGATAGAGAATGTTTGGCACATAATCTAGACAAATATGGCGAAACGACCCCGAAAACCCAGCAATAAGGAAGAACTCGTGGCAGCTGTTACAGAAGTGTGGTTAAATATTTCAGAAGACACCATTAATCATTTAATAGATTCTATGCCACGACGACTCGCAGCACTTCACGCAAGTAAAGGTGGATCGACAAAATATTAGTGTAATTTAAAAATTTTAAAATATTTTGTATATATAACGAGAATAGAATCTTTTTTTAATTAGTAGGTGTCTATTTTATTCTGTCACCCTAGTGTACTATTATTAAATTTTCACTCCAACACTTCTAAAATTCTCCTCCAAAAACTTTACTTTAGATACTTTAAAGAACATCCATCTTATAACAGCTTTCACGTTCAACTCGAACGATAATTCCCTCACGCGCAAATCTTCCCAACAACCTTCTTAGAAAGGTATAGAACTCGTAATAGAATAAAAATTACCCGTCTAACTTATCCCCGAAACGATCCTAACTTCCAAACGGGCACTTTGGAGCAGGATGTACACAGGGTACGAAGGTTTTAGAAGTAAGGATTTCAACGGTTGCGTCGGTCTTCGAAAGGGACCTTCTTGTTTTATACAGATTCACTAGAACGGCGTTCGAAACTGTAATTCGGGTAGCCGAGACCTCTTTTCTTAAACGTACACTTTGACCTAAACTAATTTCAAACGAATTTCCTCCGTGGATAGATAAGTATCTTGTATTTGTAGAATGCAATTTTCCACAACAAAGAAAGAAGCGAATCGAATTCTAAAACTCAGCTCTGTATACAACAAGTACGAAGACGTACGATGAATGCAATCTAACGATGTTATTTAAAACCGATAGACGAATTTTATCAGCATACGGAATGTTGTTGGTTCAAATCGAATGATAAGAAGTTTCTTTTTATAGTATTTGATTCGGAAATACGTGGCAGTGTTAATGTTTCCATTTTATGTGATATACAGTGTGTTCATTTATAAACTTTCCACTCTAAATTTCTAGAAATCTGGAAATTTATCAAAAATATTTTCAAATACGTAAGAAATATTATCGAGGGGAAGAATTTTTTATACATATGTCGACTCACCCACTTTAACCGCCGGCGCCCGGGTGCAGTTTCCTTGAAAATTTTAAATGGAGAGGGCTATCGACCATTTTAATGTTCTTTTGAAACAGGACATTTTAAAGTTTAGTTTCTTGAAACTCCTCGATTCATTTTGGCGCTTTTTCTTAAATTTGTTTAGTTTTTTTTTTGTTTTAGAGTTAAGTGTCTATTATTCAAGAACGAACACTTTAGCGAATGTGTTCTGATTTTGGTTTCAAGGTGATTTAAAGAACCAAATACTTGCAGAAAAAATAAATCCAATAATATCCATTATTCGCTAAATAATGGTATAGCCGTTCTTCAAAACTGCTCTGTACATTTTCAAAAACATATCTTTGAATTCCACGATAGGTCGCAGTAATCCTCCGATGAAGTTCTTCTAAATTTTGTGGTTAAAGGGGTAAATACAACAAACTTTAAATAACCCCATAGAAAAGGGGCTAATGATGTCAAATCAGGCGATATGGCTGGCCATTGTATAGGTCGTCTTCGTCCTATCCACTTATTTGGATATAATTTCTAACCACTGCCGTGCTGGAACGACATTGTGAGGAATAGCTCCATCTTGCTGGAAATGTATAAAAGAATTTTATAAAAGTTTTTAATACTTGCTCTTGTTTCAATCCTCCTAGATTGAACAGCTAGAAATATAAAACAAACCAAACCAAAAGATTTCCTTCAAAATCTCGAAAACAAATCTGCTTCAAAAGACAATTAAAATGAGGTATTTCCCATCACCTCTTTCCATTTAAGAAATTTTGAAATAAACACACTGTATGCCTTTACGACTTGCCACAATTTATCAAATGTCAGATTTTTGTGAATATTCGATTCATGAATATTAGTCAATTTCTTAGAAAAGAAGACAAAACCTGAATTAACGTTGGCTCCACATTAAAATGATTGTCCTTTCACGTCAACTACTTGCAAGAAGCCAGAATTATTGAAACAGGGACGAAAATAGTTAGATATAAAGACTTATGCGCTACGTATTAAAACAACAACCAGCAGATGAAGAGAAGACACTATTTCACAATATTTTGCCAAAAAAACAGTCATTGACAAACTTGGGTGTTATGATATATGTAAAAAATGCGACAAAGATATGCAGGGGTTGGTCAGTAGACTTAAATATCATTGAAAAACCTGTAAAAATAAAAATAATTCAAATAGTTAACATAGAATTATTGAAGTGTTTCTGAAAGCTATTGGTCAAAAAATTCTGTACATGTGGCACTTACCTAACAAGAAATCATCTTTAATAGGAGTTAAAGCGATATTATGCACATTTCCACAATTCAGCTCATTGCAATGGCGCGATTTTACACGTTAACGTAAATAACTTGAAAACCGATTTCAAAAATGGCATGCGTGGTTCTCATTGATTCGTCTCGTTTAAATCACGAAACAATTTAAGTTAAAAAAGGAGGTTGTCAAATATTTCCAAAAAAGACAGATTCATTTATAATAAATATTCATTATGATCGGTTTTGGAAAAAGTTGATCTTCATGATAAGCCGAGCCAATTGTGGAATCTGAACCAGACGTAAGTGTCCATAGATCCTTCAAAAGCTAAAAGTACTCCCTTTAAAGTACTACTGTTAGCAAATACACTTTCTTTGTCCATTTCTAAGGATATAAATATATGGGGTCAATGGATGGCACCTGCGATTTTAGACGAACATCAAACACAACCTTCACAATTGAGAAAGAATAAATTCCAACGGGTAAAACAGCCCTGAACAAAGAGTCGAGAAGTCTAAAAATAGTTGATTCAGCGATATCAAATATTAACTATTTATTTGAAGATATGTTACTTGGAACAGTTCAATAAAAATTACGATGCGTACGGCTCAAATATTCGCACAGAGATCATTAGTATAGACGGCGAAGGGCAATGGTCCCAATATGGATCCCTGAGGGACTCCACATTTTGTTGTAATGATACTAGATTTTCAAGACTCCATTTCAACATATCATCATCTATTACAAAGGCAGGATTCCAACAAAATGTGACTATTGCCGTGTATTCCGGAGTAGCATAATTTCTATTTTAGTAATTTGTAATCTATTGCATTAAATGCCTTGCTTAAATCCGTTTAGAATTGCATTCAGTACGTTCGCCAATTGGATTGTAGTGGATTTTTCTTTGGAGGAATCATGTTGGGCATTTACAATGGGGTTATTTTTTTGAAAAAATAATTAATCGAATTGCGATTGCAATTTGAAACACTTTTGAGAATGCTGGAAATATTAAGGTTGGCCTATAGTTTTTAGGCTCATTTAAATTTAAATATTAACAAGATAGGTATCGTTTTTCTATGTTTATTTTAGAAGCAATTACCTTCAAAAGTTTTTGTAGATAACCATAATGATATAATATAGTTTCACACCTTACTCTCGAAGTGATAGCCTACAACTCTGTGCAAGTCACGGAAGCAAGATAGCAAGATTTCGCACTTATTTTATTTACCTTTGTAAACACTCCATAAGCCTTACATGATACTTTAGTGTAAACAATAATTTAAATCCTGATTTTATTAAAATAATTTAAATCATCTCAACCTCTAAATAAACTGAAATGAACAAAGATGGAAATTCCAAATGTCATCATAGATACCGAATACAAATTGTTATCTGATATAACACATGGGCTGAAAAGTCCCGGGCCTAACACATAGATGACGCTAGTTTTATTGCAGTCACCTTTCTCTCAGATAGTACTAACCTTCAAAAGACAGCTATTAAAATTTCATGATATTCTATTCATTAGTTTGTGAGTTATTGTGCTAAGAGTCACGCTACTTTTGTTATTTTCAAAACAATGGATCAAAAACAATTTCGTGTTTTAATTTTACACTGCTTCTTGATGCGAAAAAATACCGTTCAAGCGAAGCAATGGCTTGAAAGGTGTTATGGGGACTCCGCTCCATCAGAAACAACAATAAAACGTTGGTTTGCTGACTTCAAACGTGGTCGTAGAGATACCGATGATGCGGAACGCAGTGGACGTCCAAATGAGGCGGTAACACCAGAAAACATCAAAAAAATCCACAAAATCGTTTTGAATGATCGAAAAGTGAAGTTGCGTGAGTTAGCTGACATCGCAAAGATATCAAAAGAACGTATTGGCTTTATATTGCATGCGCATTTGACTATGAGAAAGCTCTGTTCAAAGTGGGTGCGGCGTTTGCTCAACGTTGACCAAAAACAAGAACGTATTGATGATTCTGAGCAGTGTTTGGCCATGTTTAAACGTAACAAACCGAAATTTTTGCGTCGATATGTGACAATGGATGAAACATGGATCCATCACTTCACTCCGGAATCAAAACAATCGTCATCTGAGTGGACAGCAACTGGTGAACCTCGTCCAAAGCGCCCGAAAGCACAGCAATCGGCTGGAAACTTATGGCCTCGATATTTTGGGATGCGCCTGGTGTAATATTCATTGACTATCTTGAGAAAGGAAATACCATCAACAGTGAATATTATATAGCGTTATTGGAGCGTTTGAAGGCCGAAATTGCAAAGAAACGACCGCATATGGCAAAGAAAAAAATGTTGTTTCATCAAGACAACGCACCATGTCACAAGTCAATCAAAACAATGGCAAAACTACATGAATTGAACTTCGAATTGCTCCCACGTCCACCGTATTCGCCAGATTTGGTTCCCAGCGACTACAAGGCTGTTCGCAGATCTCAAAAAAATGCTCGCCGGTAAGAAATTTCGCACGAATGAAGAGATTATCGCTGAAATTGAGGCCTATTTTGAGGCAAAAGATAAATCGTTCTACAAAAGTGGTATTGAAATGTTAGAGCGGCGCTGGAATGATTGCGTTGCTCTTGATGGAGACTACGTTGATGAATAAAACTAATTTTGAGCAAAAAAAACCGTGTTTTCTTTGTTAGGCCTGGGACTTTTCAGCCCGTGTGTTAAACAATTTTTAGGACGGTACGTCTTAAATAAAATATGCACAAAACATGAAGGCGTTTTGTTAATGTATACACAGTAGTATTATTTGCAAAGACTTTAATTTTTCTTGCCGGAATCTTAAGTATTTCCCTAATGAAACGAACAATTCTTGGTACTAAACCAGCAACTCACCTTCACGAAAAGACGGCAGCCTTTCCTCACCTGCAACAAAAATAAAGAGATCGTTAACACGACGTTTTGCGCAAACAATTCAGAAACTTTTTAACTATCGCCGGCCCAAATATTAAGTTTCTACAACACCCTTTTTTAAGTTACCGTTAAAAAAGAAACAACATTAAATTTTATACACATTTTCTCTAGATTCGGTCAAGTTTTTCCTTTCTACCCGGAATACGAACGAGTGTTGCCCTCTGGAGAGAATTTAAAATTTATCGCATTAACATTCCGAAAGTTTTCCGTGAAGAGTGTAGGAGTCGTAGATAAGAAAAACGAAAAAGGCCTTTACCGTCATAAAGTCAACCGGATTAAAACCCCTCTTCCATCGGAATCCCGCCACATCCGTCGCCTGAAAGTTTCTAAACGCTCGAATATTCGAATTTTCGAGTTTGATAAAGGTGACGCTTTAGATGTGAAACTGTCTTGCTCGAAGGATCTGCTGGAAATGGTAACAACGGACTAAGACCTTCCGTCCAATTTATTATGCGGGTTAATAGCTACAATTCTTTCGAATGAAATTTGATCAGATTGTAATTTCTGCAAATTAAGCAAGAAATAGTAATCACTACCTTTCACTGTTTTTAAGTTTAAAGATTTGCTACATTTTTACAATCACATCAGACCTCTTTGACGCCTATACCATCGAAACTATTTATAATCACTTGGCGGTATTGAGTGAAGTATCTGTTCTTACCCAAAGGATTTTTGCCCACTTCATGAATAATGCAAATTAAAAATTCATGCTCATGAATTTCTTGAAAAGATGGATTATATTCATGGACAACTTATCAATAGTCTCGGCAAAGTGGGGCAAGCTACAGAGCCGCACGGAAATCAATGTGGAAGGGCCGAGCGGCCGCATCAAGGTGAGTGTTCAGCAACGTTTCTCGCATCATTTATGATCGTGACCTTCATGAGTGAGCATAGGCTATGCGGACGGAAGAAAATTTGAATGCTTGTCAATAACACTTTAATTTTTTTTGCCTTGCGCCGTACATTGGTGTGAGTGAACATCACCAACAATTTTAACAGAATCCACAAACGACATCGAATCATTTTGAAAATTTTTCAATTCCCTCCGCTAGACCATAGTAGTTTTTGCGAATACTTTCTGAATCACATTTTACCTGACTATCTTGAAATATTTTCTGGCTTTTCTTGATACCTTTCCCGTGTCTCGGATCGAATTGTAAAAGTACCTTCTTTCCCATCATCAAAATGTTCGCCTTTAACTATGTTCCCCAACGCATAGTAATCGGTTATGGTGGTTCAAGCACTTTGGGACACAGTTCGTGAAATCTTTTTGTACGTTTTGGGAACTTTGGGACTGCCTTTGTATGACCTATTAAAGCATTTACTCGTGGATAACATTTGGGAATCAATTGTGCCACAACGTTTAAAGCATGGCTCTTACATGTTACATGTAACAGATTGCCGATCTCTCCCGAAGGTTTTCGCTTCTAGCGCTGTCAACACGCCGAGTCACCGTAACCTTTTGCCAAAGTGGTTTCGCCTCTAGTGTGGTTTGCACGTCGAGTTACCGTGCCACTTTGGTTTTCCTGTTTCTCCTAAAGAAGCTTCCTACGACGGAGGCGAAACGTCGAGATCCCACCTTTCTCTTATTCTTTTCGCCTTTCTTTCCATTTCAAGAATAAGTTCTACATCCAAATGAAAAATTTTCCAAAACAGTTGAAAAACACGTTTACATAAATTGCCAACGTTACCATATCCCAGGCTCTAGCTCCATTAACACCTGATCGAGGTAACTCTTAAAACTTTGATTATAGCTAGCATATTATATTTGTTCAACTACACGTTGTGTACATGGATTTTGGGTCCAGTACCAATATTAACGACAATAATAATTAAGTTATACATTATACGTAGTGACATTACGACACAGAAAGAAGCATTTAAATATTTTTATATTACCAAATCCAGGGTACACTACCGCTCATGGGGGTTAGGACAACAGGGACATTTTGCAAAGAGATTCATGAGAGAAATAGTGTATTCTAAACAATATAGTAACTTATGTTCCTTCGATGTCAATAAAGGACTAACAGGAGGGATTGCCAGGAGAAGGTAAAGTCTAAAATCCAATAATTTCTTATCTATTATCAATACCGTTGGAAGTGTATAGCTTGAAACGTAAGTTGTCTTCAATTTGTATTTCCTTTTTTATAAGGTGCGCAAGTAAATTCCTGCTGCCTGTCAATAGATCGCGCCAGCAATAAGTGTTGGTCGATTTCGACATATCCAAGACGTTATGAAGCAAGCTTAGACATATGGTAAACAAACCATTTCGACATAGTAGTGCTTTTATTTTGGCGTCATATACTTTTGGTTGAGTGAAAATGTCTGATTTTGTGCTAAATAAATAAAGTTTATGGAAATGCCGCTCTACATGAAGCAACGTGTCGTGATTGGTTTCGTCGCTTCAAAGACGGTGATTTCGATATTGGCGTCTCTCCGCATGAAGGGAGGCCCAAAACCTTCGAACACGCCGAATTGGAGACATTGCTCAATGAGGATCCATGTCAAACGTAATAAGGGCTTTTATCAGCATTAGGCGTTACCCGCCAAGCCATTTCCAAGCAATTGCATGCGTTGGGAAGGATTCAAAAGTAAGCAACTTGGGTTCCTTATGATTTGAAGCCAAGGGACGTTGAGCGTCGCTTTTTCGCCTGTAAACAACTAAAAGTAAAAAAAGAAGAGTTTTCTTTACAGCATCGTGACGGGTGATGCAAAAATGTATTCATTACAGCAACCCAAAGCAAATAAAATCATGGGGAGTGCCCGGCCATGCTTCATCGGCTCGGTCGAATATTTACGTTGGGAAGGTTATGCTGTGTATTTGGTGGGACCAGGTCGGTGTCATTTATTATGAGCTGTTGAAACCGAACGAAGCCATCACTGGGGAACGGTATCGACTTCAATTGATGCGAGAAACGGCCACAATTCTATCAGAGGCACGAAAAAGTGATTCTACAGCATGACAACGTTTAGCCTGATGTTGCCAAAACCGTTAAAACCTACCTGGGAACGCTCAAATGGGAAATCCTTCCCCACCCGTCATACTCCCCAGATATTGCGCCGTCCGATTATCATATGTTCCGTTCGATGGCACATGGTTTGGATGATCAGCAGTTCCGCTCATATGAAGGCATCGAGAAATGGCTTAATTCGTGAATAGCCTCAAAATATGAACACTTTTACCGTAATGGTATTCGAGCTCTGCCGGAAAGATGGGAGAAAAGTTGTAACTAGCGATGGCCAATACTTTGAATGATTTATTTGCAACCCCTTTTTCACAATAAAGATAGATTGTCATTAAAAAAAAAACAGCGAGAACTTAATTAGTAGACTTTTACAAATCTAAATTAATCGGAACTGTGATCCCCTTGTGTCATCCACACAAGCGCCAAAAGCCCGAACTTCTGTGAGTAGCGTATATTTTATTGTTGAAGCTTTTTCAACTACCATCGCTTTTAAGTATTACCCCGCAGATGTTAATGTAATGAAGTCGTTGCCTTTCAAATTCTAAGAACAATAGAAGCAGCACGGACACCATTAGAGATACAAAGAATATATGAAATATTTCCGCATCGCTTAAGCTCGAACTATATTCAGAAGAATTCAAGTATTTTACATTTCCCCGCGGAGAATTTCGCAAAGTAAAAACTGAGGCTGAACATTTGCGTAATGCACGGCGAACGTATGACGTATGCGAATACCTAGAGCGCTTTAACTGAAATTACTTCATATACGCTCATTCAAGCTTTGATAATTTTATCGTTGGCATCTCCTCTCTGCACGGCACACATATACGTACGTAGTGCTTTGCACGTTTGTACATGTCCGAGCGCACGTTGCAGACTATTTGTTTGTTTGTCTTTTAAGGAGAGTATCAAAACGGCGGTGAGGGGCGGTTACGGGGACTACAAGCCGGAGGAATGCACGTCAACCGCAAACAACGGCATAACGCAGATATATGACTATGTAGATGTGCGCCTCCTGTTTGAACATCACGTTGCGAGAGGGACGCATCCGAAGTAATACATGACCGAAGTGTGGAGCTTCATTGAAGCGAGCAATTTGTTTGTTGTAGACGCGCATAACGTACAATAATACGTATCAGGGCTTCAGCGCAAATATGTCGACGAATAGAGCGGGCAGCTTCCCTTACGCGTTATAGGAAATCTAAGCTCTAGATCAGCATACAAACGTGTATCATATCAATTACATTGTTTATAATGGAGAAAACGCAGGTGGATGGCTACTTTACGTATGTATATTTTCTAATAGTAACAGATGTTATAGCACGAAAAGCAGTTAGTTAGATATTTAGGGCAAATTTGAAAAATGATTTCATGTACAAGGATGAGTTCAAATACTTTGGTAACTGCACTTCCTTAAATTCTAATATACAGTTCAATATGCTTTTCAATCGCCCATATGACCCATTTCTTTTAAGTGCTGAGGAATACCACTGCAAATTTGGTTAATACTTACATTGGTTAGCGACATAAGGATGATTGTACATTGTAATATTAAGTCATCAGTCACGTAACCGATGACATACGTGTAAATGAATCTGATAGCAATTATTTTATATATTGGTGTATACTGTAGAACATTAAGAATACAAATTTAATAAAACGAGAAAATGTCTCCCCATTCTATTACACAATATTGTGTTATAGACTATAGATATAATTTTCAAAGAAAAAGGTTGTGTACAGATTGCAAACAAACATACATTATATTATTCAGGCATTCTACAAGAACACAGAGCAAATGAAGAGGTAAGAATAATGGTTACAGAAGAAATAAAAAATAAAATGGTAAAAAATATGAAGCAGTTAATTCAAGAATAATGGTAATATTCAAGGAAATAGATTTCTATCTAATCTTACTAAGAGAACTAGATGAAGCGAGAGAATAAAATGGGATAAAGATGAAAGACTTTTGTAGAAGTAACGACTTGATTTTTAGGAAGTACGATATGATATCAGAAATTAGAGGACACCTTCGTAGCAGAAGGACGAACCGCCAAAAGTCTGATAGAACTATATAGTAAAAACTAATAGGAATAATGCAAAATATGCAAACTACAGATTAGTAGTAGCAAGCTGCTTAGTAGAAATTGACTGGAAAGAAGAGACAAAAGAGTAACTTAATAATACACAAACAAAACCTGAAAAAAATAAGAATAAATATGAACAAAAAACAAACGAAGAATTCAAAAGACTAGACATTGAAAAACAGAATGGACCACAGAGTAGATATTGATGGTCTTTCAAGAAACAGTGCCAACAGTAGCAGAAAAAAATTTCCGGAAAAAGAAAGTTTAATAAACATATCAAGAGAATGAATTGGAGGAGCGATAAAATAAAGAAGATGGTAAAAGAAAAAAGGGCCTGAAAAGATACATACAAAGAAAAATTACAGAAGATAAAGAAAATTACAGTAGGAAAATAATCCTAGGAAAGAAAACTATAATGGAAGAGAAAAAGAAGCCACACAACAGGTCATGAAACAGGTCATGTTTGGAGAACAGCTAACGGAAACGTATAAAGTGGAGAACAGAAGATTTTTGACAAGAATAAAGTGATTAGGAGAAATCAAATGGATGGAAATAAAAGACTTACTAGAAATGTACAAAGAATACTATGAAAACAAATCTAACGCAATAAATACAGAACAAAGAATAAGCAGAGAAGAACTGAACCAATAACAATAAATCACACAAGAAGAAGTGGAAGATGCCTTATAATAAATTAAGCTATGGAAAGCAGGCGAAGATGATGGCATATTACCAGAATGATCAAATGGCAAGTACAGCAAGGAAAAAAGTAGGTACGGGAATATGGAAAGTACAGAAAATACCAAGGCAATGGCAAAATAATCTGATAATTCCAAATTACATGAAAGGAGAACAAACCCAATGCGAGAACTATAGAGCCATATGTTTAGTACAAACAACCTACAAACTATACACAAAATACCGGAACAAAGACTAGAGGAAGAACAGGCAGATTCCAGGCCAGACAAATGAACGACAATATCTATATAATGAAGTACCTACCAGATGCCATCAGATGTATGTACATACGAGACAGTAAGGTCCAAGTTACAAACTGCAGGGAAAAAATTAGAAGAATTCCAAATGGCAAAAAGAATAAAACAAAGTGACAGTCTAAGTCCACTCTTATTCATACTAATGATGGAGAGAGTAGTCAAACGAATAAAAGCACAAACCGAACAGCACAGCAGAATAACAGGGTAGAGAAATCTAGAACCTGTAAGAGTGAATAGCTTACTATATGCAGATGATATGGCACCTAATTGCAAAGTCTACAAACAAAATGCAAAAGGAAGTAGAGAACGTGAAGATGGAAGTAAAGTTGAGCAAAACTAAGGTAATTATCGTAAGCGAAAACGAAAACAAGAGAGTCAATAAAGAAATTACATGTAAATACAATACATTAGAGCGGGTAAACACATGACTATTTCGGAAGTTTACTGAAAGACGACAGAAAAATAGATAAAGAGTTAACGAACAGAGCAAGAAGAAATAGTGTTTATTTTAAATTTGTTAGTTTCCGGATACAAAATTAAATGTTCGAGATAACGAAGAACTCTCTTTTATGTTAGATTTTCACTTTTAGAAAGCTAACTTAAGTTTTAACAGAAACCTACCCCACTTACACGATCAACACTGTTCCATAAGTGTTCAATTTGTGTCTTAACCCAGAGCTCGGCAATCCATGGCACGCATACCAAGAGTAACATACATATCAATTTTCAATGGCGCGCATGTCTCCGGGACAAATATTGAAGTAAATTCTTCTTTAAAAGTATATTTCAACATGCGACATCAATCATTGTGCTTTTTGAGACCTAAACCTAACTCAACTTCTCTAGAATAAGTTGTTTCCATAAAACAATAATTCTATCAACAAACAAATGATTACGTTGTGAAATTAATGCTGTTAACACATAACATCTATTTGTAAGCTTGCATTCAATGTTAGTATATACTTTATACTAGGTGAAAAATTCGGTAACTAACTATGAGATGGCGCTGTGTTAAAGCAATCTTTGCCACTATTGTATAGCTTGATTTTCAATGACATAGGTGTTAAACTTCATGTCGATCTTTAAAGTAGTTTGTTGTGTAAACTCGTTCAAGGCAGAGTACTTTCGGCGCTTTTTAAAAATGGACAGCATTGAAATTCGCGCAGTGATTAGAACCTGTGGAAAGAGCATTTTTCCCCCAAATAAATTTATGCTGATACGGTAAATATGTTGGGCGAGAATGCTCTTTCTTTCAAGACTGTTTGGAAATGGATGAATGAATTTAAAAAAGGTCGTACGAGCGTAAATGACGATTGCCGTGCTGGACGCCCAAAAACAGCCATTTCTGCAGAAAGTTTATAAAAGAGTTTGAAATTGAAGTGGAACCTGATCGCCGATCAACATTGAAATATACTGCTAAGGCTACAGACATCTCCAGAGAACGGGTGACGCACATTTTAAATGTTAGATTGGACATGTTTAAGCAGTGTGCAACATGAGTGCCGAGTTTCCTCACAATCTACAAAAAGTCAAACGCGTGGAATGTTCTACAGCCATTTTGGAGCGATTTCGGCAAAACCCAACAAATTTTTTACTCCAATTTATGACTTGCGATGAATCGTGAATCCAGCACTACACGCCAGAAAGTAAGCAGCGATGAAAACAGTGGACTACACGCTGTGAACTGACTCCAAAGAAAGCCAAAGTCATCCTATCGGCAGGAAAGGTGATGGCATCCGTTTTCTGGGATGCGAAGGGAATCTTGCTCATCGATTACCTTCCAAAGGAACATACGATTACTCGACAAACTTTGGAATCGATTGAACGCAGCTATCGTCGAAAAAAGATCCATCAAGACAATGCGCCAGTTCACAAGAGCGGAATTGTCGAAGCAAAATTGGCCAAATTAATGTTCGAAGTGCTGGAGCATCCCCCTTATTCACTCTGTTGGACTATGATCTCTTCCCCAAGCTTAAGAAGCACATCGGCTGTATGAAATTTGCTTCAAATGAGGAGCTGATAACTGCTGCGGACCACTATTTTGAGGAACTCGAGGAAAATGAGTACGGTGAAGGCATAAAGAAACTTGAGCATCGACTAAATAAATGTGTTGATCTTGAGGGAGATCATGTCGAAAAATAAAACACATTTCATTGAAATATTGCTATTTGCTGTGCTTTAGTTAGCGAATTTTTCAACTTACCCTCGTATATGGGTTCATTGGAGCCCCTCGCTAAATCGAGAAAGAATTTTTATACAGATATATGTCCTACTTGAAAAGCCTGTGAACACGAATACATTAACTCTATCGTAAGTTAAAAAAAATAATTCTTTAAAATGGTTTTAAGTCCCCTTTTACCTCAACACAAAAACATTAAGTTCAACTCGAAAAATCGCATCGTAACAGCGACTTATTTCCATATTTTCGGACTACAAATATAAACCTGATAAGCGCACCCCTCTAATCTATTATATCAAAAATATAAACCCTAATATGCCCAATAGCGACCACAGAACTTACGACAAACCGTCGAACTTTAATATTGCTGATAAATAAACCGAATTATATATACGTCCCCTTGGATCTCACAATAATAAGTATTCAAATTTTATGCGAAACTTATCGGCGACTACCATCGATTAAACCACCCCGTTCGCCCGTAATTATGTCGAATTTAGTCGGGGGAAAACAAATAGCCTATTCTGGTGGTTTTAGTGATACAGTGCACGGCAGCGGTAGGGGCACTACAATAGATATGAAGTCGTAAACGGAATAATGACACACGAACTCGGTTAAAACGTGATTGCCTCGATGATGTCGAGCTTTCGATAGAATAGGTGAAGCGCTATAATACAGAACGTTCCTGAATTTGAAAATTGGAGCGATTAGTATCGAGGAATAGGAATTACGCTGTTAGATTATACGAACAAAATTGTCACAATTTTGCTTTGTAACTGTTAATGGATTGTATTATACTTGTAGCGGATAATTTAATGTATTGAGTGAAGTTATAGTAATACTAATACATTTATAAGAAAAGCACATGTGCCGTTCCACCTCACGTACTAAATGTAAATGATTTAAATGATCAATTCATCTCGACATCGAGTTCCAGTTCATTGCCTGATCCAATTGTGTTTAATTTTATAACTCTAATGTGAAACCGGGAGTTGGCACTTTCTTCTTCCGTGATACCAGTGAAGTAGAAGTTGCTTCTATTATTTCCAGCATATCTTCGAACTCAGTTGGAGCGGATGGCGTTTCCTTGAAAATGCTTTTACTGTGTTGTCCTACAATACTACCAATTTTAACCCACATTCTCAATTATTGTCTCCAGGCGGGTGTCTTCCCTACTGATTGGAAGAAGGCTCATGTCATCCCTATTCCGAAAAATGAGAACCCAGCTAGCGGTCTTGATTTTCGCCCAATTAGCATATTGCCCGTTCTGTCGAAGGTCTTGGAAAAGATTGTTGACAGGCAATTGCGTAGTCATTTGTCAAAATTTCATCTGCTACCTACGTTCCAATCTGGTTTTCGTCCAGGATTCAGTTGTATGTCTGTTCTCACTTGCATTGTCGATAACATCTTATCAGCGAGCGACATTGGTGATTTGACAGTATTGGTACTGTTAGATTTCTCCAAGGCTTTTGACAGAATTGATCATAGTCTTCTGCTAGCTATTTTTCACTACATTGGTCTTGGCGAAATTACTCTTCGGTTCTTTAGAGCTTACTTACTTGATACAAAACAGGCGGGCTAGCGGGGAAGTATCTGATTGGGTGACCATACACTCGGGTGTTCCGCAGGGATACATATTAGGTCCGTTGCTGTTCTCTATTTACATGGCACATATGTTCTTTTTCCAGAATCTCATATGTAATCTCAATTTCCATGCTGATGATTCACAATTGTACAGATCCTTCTCCACTGATGAGGCTCACAGTATTGTTGATAATATCAACTGCGACCTTAACAATCTGTATATTATTGCCCAAAAAACATTGACTATTTTTGAGTGGAACTAAATTATGCTTTACAATGTTCGGCAGTTCTAAGGTAAGGTCGAACATACTTCCCAACATCAAACTCGCAATTAACAATACTCCTCTGAAATTTCAAAGTAATGATCTCAAGTCTAAACATCATGTCAACACTTCCATTAGACGCGCCTACTGCAATTTGAAATTAATTTATCCCCACCGGCATTGCCTTGACGTTTCTATTAAGAAGCTGCTATGTGATTCCTTGGTATTATCACATTTTAATTTCTGCGATGTTCTTTATGTCTGGAGCAGATTGACTCACGCAGAATTCAGGTGGTACAGAGCGCATGCCTCGTACTAATATATGGAATAAGACAGCGTCAAAGGATTTCCCATAAACTTAGGGATGCTGGATGGCTAAGTATGGTACGACGGAGACAGTTACATTTCTCGTGTTTCGTTTATAAAATTTTGAATTCTGGCGTTCCACCTTATTTATTAAACAAAATGAGGCATCGCACAGATGTGCACAATATCAACGTTCGCAGGAAGGATCTTATCGATATACCTAAGCATGATACCCGGCAGTTCAAGAGCTTTAGCTACGCTTCTGCACGATTACACAACACGCTTCCCCTGGGTATCAAAGAGGTACCATTAAGCGTGCTATTTATAATAGTTTAATGAATGAGCAACTCTCTGGCAGATAAAAATTTGTAGTACTTTAGTATATTAGACAATTTGGCTGCGCAACGAATTATGTTCTTATTTTACCTTTGTTCTTGGGTCACCGTTAACAACAGGAAACCTTTTTGGTTTACTGATGGCGATCAAATTGACAAAGCTGCTTGTTTTTTTTTTTCTCTTTTGTTTTTACTTGCCAATAAATTATTAATATTATATTTTTTTGGATTTACAGTTCGGCTCAAAAGTTTCAACGCTTCACTGATTATGCCAGTCTTTTTAGAAATATGTTTCAAGTGTTTCTAACGATGAAATTAAGAAACTCGTATTAGGAGATTCATCTCACACGTTTCTTTCCCATCAGTATTCGTTAAAGATTCTGTTTAAGATTTAGAATTTAAGAAAAATTCTTACAGTTTGTAAGTTAACTGTAAAATGTCCTGTTTTGCATACTGCGACATAAAGGGTGCCACTAATCAACTTTCAGGACTAAAAATTAACATCTTTGGTTAACCTATATTAGAGGTACTCTAAGTTCCAATGCACGTCATCAATAAATCGTGACGTCAGGTTTTACGCCATTACCGGATACACACATATAAACTCGCTGTCAAACTTAGCCTAACATACTAATGTAACCTAACTTCTATTACTTTATTTATTGTGATATATCAAGTAGAAAAATTTAATAATCAGCACTACAGAATTTAGTAAGAAGCGTCTGATAATACGTAAAAGTGTTCAAACTAGGAAAAGTAAATATATCTCGGCTGAAGGAAAAAAATGTTTTATTTGAAGTGGTTTAAATTATTTACGAATTAAATAAAATAGAAACAGGTAATAAATCAAAATTACATTATTAAAATATTTGCTTCGGAACCGTAAAAAATGAAATTACATAAAATACGAAAACAAACACGTTAAAATAAGATTAATGTATTATTTATTTGCAAGTTAATTAATTTCTTCAATATCACTCTCTGAGCTCGAATCATCATCATTTGAATTAATAATTAGCGGAGAAATTTCATCACGATCTAATCCAGCTTCTCTTTCCCACCATAGTATGATATCAGCTACTGTATGGTGGATGCTGATTACAGCAACACGTACGAGAACCACAATCCACAGCATTTCAATCCCCGTACACCAAAAATACTGTAAAACTCAGAAGCTCAAGCATCGTTCAGATAGAAAGCATAATGAATGCTGATGTCTATGTCAAAATATGACAAACTATGCTTCTACCACATGCAGAGGAAGAAATACTACTAAGATGATTGTAGTACTACTTAGCCCTTTAGTTTATGGCATCAAATAAACTTAAAAGATATTTGGAATAAGATCACCAGCATGCGGCTCAAAAATTAGTCGAATATTTGTCTAGATTTTCATACTTTTTGTACTACATACTAAATTAATACATAAAAAACTCGTTTACAACAGACACCTCTGACCCAGCTATTATTAAAATTATTTAAAATCTCTAAATACATGTGGTTCCGGTAAAGTACCAAATGTGATGCGGAATTACTAAATTTTTCAGTAATTTGCTCTTATTTGTCTATGCATTGAAGTAGCAGTACCATAGCTGGTGGCACCAAACACAGATGTATAAAGTTTTGTCTGCTGCAGACTAACACAGCCATTTCTTAATTATCTCACTATATTATTACAATAATTTCAATTAACTAAACTAAAATAGTTTTATTAAATTCTGGTGCATACAAACAACACGTATAAAGACCACCATCGACGGCATTTTAATTTCCGTACACCAAAAAGGTATAATTCGGAGGCTCAAGCATTATGCTCTGGGGTGTTTTTCATGGTATACCGTAGGCCCTTTACGTAAGATGGAAGGCATAATAACTGCTGATTTCTATATAAACATATTACGAATTATGTTCCTGTCATATGCAGAGGAATAAATGCTACTAAAATGGTGGTATATGCAGGATAACGATCCGAAACATATTTCTCATAAAGCAATCGCTAAAATTAAACCCAAATGAAAAATTATGGGTGAAGTTGAAAACGGCTGTATCTGCTGCTAAGCCGCAACATATTAACGACCTGTGGAGAATATGCCAAGCTGAATGGCAAAAAATTTCAGTAGAGACATGTTGGCAACTGGTAAATTCGGTGCGACGCGGATGTCAAGAGGTGGTAAAAATAAAAGTCAAGCAGCAAGATATTAAGCTTTTAATTACCTAAGTAATAATGAATTTGAATAGTGTTTTGGAATTACTGTTATTTTAATGTATATATGTATGTATATATAATTTTCTGTCCTACAATGTGAATGGTTTCACTTTCTCTTTACCATTAATAAATCTATTTATTTATTATTGTAGTGATGTAACATGTAGGAATTAAGAGTTCAATGAACTTAGATTGCTTTTGTTTAATATATAAATTGATATTTCAGCAAAATTAAGACCAGTGCTATTTTCGTGCACATGACTGTATATTGTGAATAGAATTTCTTTGTTGTCATGGGTGTCTAGAACTTGTTGGAAATAAACAGGTGTTATTATGATATCGTTTTATCAGGATTTTGCAATTTTTCGAAAGGTGTAGGTTCGTACATAAATTTGTCATATGTTCATGAAGAATGAAAAGATTCGAAATTAGTTTCACAGATAAAATATAAAATTGTCAAATGCAAGGACTCTTCTTAATGATATTACAAGTCTAAAAAATATGATCATTCCCATATCCATTTCAAAGTAATATCCTCTTTTTTACCTCATCGTCCATTACTTTTAAAACCCCCGGACGATAAATTCCATCACTTAATTTAAATCGAGACGTTCTTCACCGACCATTCCATTAAAATGACACCCGGACCCGGTCTCGGCTTTGCGCGCAGAAGAAAAAATGCCGACAAAAAAATAAATCTTCGTAAATAATGACTTAGCAACCGGCCGATTCAGAAACATCGGAATCAGTAGAGAGCAGCGGCGGCAGCAGATTCCCCGAAGATAATTCCTCGGCAGTCACGGAAAGACGCGCATAGATTAAAAGAAAAAAAGAAAGAGGAGAAAGAGAAGACGGCTGTGTAGCTGGTGGGTCGCGGAAAACCTTCTGCTGTTTTATCGAATAAGTCGTTCGCGACCTTTTATAATAAATTGCATTTATATCAGTCACGTCCGGCTCCTCTAAAGAAGATAATTCATTTTTCTCCGGTGTCACGTCCGATTCGTTCCGAAATCTAGCATCGCTAATGCTTTATCGATTATTGTGACTTATCACCAACTTTAAAAGTGGATTTGCGAAAGGTGGGAGTTATTGGATCGACGAGAAATTTCAAAATAGTTTTGTAATCTTCAGAAACGAAAAATCAGAGCATTTAAGGACCTCAATTTTATTTGCGAAAGTCTCTACGAAAATATAGTACACAAACACTCGCTCATGTAAATACCCGGTAGTGGAAACGTTGCGGTTGTGTAAACAGCAAATTGCTACTATAGGATCAAATGGAACACCCGGTAATGTAAACAAGCTTGCACCACGTACAATTCGTTATGTAAATAGTTTAGGGTACCGGTTACTTCCAGATTTACGTGCGTAATTGAATCGATCAAAACAATGTTTATGTAAACGTTTTCAGCGTCGGCACCGGTTGTTTCCCGACTTATCTATGGGATTCCTGTAAGCGTAGGGTTTCATGCCTCCCGTGAATAAAATAATAAGTGTGCAGCTAAAATCTCGCCAAAACAGACATGGCATCCACGTCCAATAAAAGAACATTTTTAAAATTAAGTAGCAAAGAGAAAATCATTGACGAGATTAAAAAAGGTACGGGGTGACTCAATTGGCAACAAAATATGGAGTATCTAAAGCCACAATCTGTAAAATGAGGAGATTCAAGTTACAAATGTTACAACGTGTGTCAGATGCATACGGTAGCCCGGGAAATTGCAGAACTTTAAAAAATGCCAAAGCACCTACAAGGGACAATCGTATGTATAAATGGTTTTTAAAACAAAGGGATAATCATGTTCCAATTAACGGGTGCATTAATTCAAGAGAGAGCAAAATTATTGAATGAAAACCTAAAAGGGACTCAAGATTTTGTAGCCAGTGATGGTTGGCTAAAAAGAATTAAAAGGAGGTATGGAATTCGACTGCTGTAGATATCTGATGAAACAGCATTTCACAGGTAACTTTCCCCATTGATCGTAAACGTCTACTGATTGATTCTTGTGACACATGTAATGCTTCTGCTAATTGCTGTTGAGTTTGAGTTCGATGATAATCCAGTAGCTCCTACAATTGCTTGTCTTCGAATTTTTATGGTCTATCAAAGTGCTCACAGTCTTTCACACTGAAATCGCCACTTTTAGTTTGTCGGAACTATGTCTCACATGTTCTAATCGATGAAGCGTGCTCGCCATATGTTTCTACCGGCAAAGGATGACTTTCTATAGCCGTTTTCTTTTTATTTAATAAGAAAAGTAATGCATGTCCCAAGTGTTCTTTCTCAGGCATAAAACTCGACATGATCACTGGCGCCATCTCTTAATTAAACCGGAAAGAACTTATGCATACACCTAGTAATTGAAAAAGTATGCCATGACGAATGTAGAAATCCTTAAATTAGCGTTAATGCACACTGAAATGTAAATTTACAGCCTTAACGATGTAACAAAAAACCACCATATGCGGTTTTACAGCGCTTCGTCTAATTTTCATAGCTGAGTATGCTGGTAGTTGTCACTGCTATTGCATGCATCTGGTATGCACCCAATAAATAGTGAAACATTTGATTGGTGCTCCCTTCCACAGATTACATTAGTAGCTGCAATTTCAAAAACCAGTTTTATCCAAATTGAGTGGATTTGGATTTGGATTTGACAATTAAAAATGTCTATAGACACAAATACGTGCAATTTACTTGCAAGAAACTTAACGTCTTCCCCGCATTCCTAATTTTACCAAAAAACCTTCCATTAGCCGACACGATCTCATCTCAAACTAATATGTGCTACATGTTCCCAACTCCCTCTGCAACCAACTAACTTTGCGCTCTTTCCCAATTCCTTTCTCTCGTTCGTCTTTTTCTTTTTTAATTTACCGGATTATTATTCCATAGGCGTACAGTAAAAAAGACGACGCGTGACGTCATCCGTATCTTCCATCCAATTTACGAAGAGGGCGCAGCCATCGGGTACAGCTCGAGTTCAAATGCTCCGAACTCGATCGATATACCCCCCTTACCCCTTCGCAAACCGCTTCCTCTTTTTTTTTTTGATGGGTTCCGCTTGATTGGAAAGCAAATAATGAGAGGAATGTTAAAAGGAAAGGATTTATCCTTCTTCAGGTCCTCGAGCTCCGATACCGACAGAATAAATACGAACGCTATGTATACTATTATAGCATCGATGGTGATGGGAAAGCTTTTTCCGAAGAGAAAAGGGAAGAGACGTCAATTCGGAGCACGATGGGTGAAAATTCGAGGGAAAAGTAGAAATTATCTTGTTCATTGTGGTGTGTATGTGGCGGTTGATGATATGGTGGTGAAGGAAAATGGAAAGAATGAGGTCTATTATTGTTTTGTTTCGGGCAAAATTGACGCGTTCTTTATTGGCTTGTTAACGGGATGTTTCTTCAGACAAAGGGAGGCGGGTAAAACTAAATGGGTTTTATTGGGGTAGAAAGAAAAAGATGGGTATTTCGTGTTTATCGAAATAATAGCGAAAATACGAAGATTTGAAGTATTTAATTTTATAATATATGCTGAGGTCATGGAAATTTTGTTTCAAAATATCTCAAGAACAAATCAACAATATTATAATGTTGAAACATTATTGACTATAAACTAGAAAGGCCAAAACTAATGATGAAACACAGATGATGGAACCTATTTCCGTCGAACGTCAATTTAAAAAGACCTTTAGAAACATCATTTAATCTCATTCCAAGTCAATTTGCTTTCGGAAGATATGTCGTCGAGAATTATAGTATTTTTATAACATCTTAACTTCATCTTTTATGAGTACAATAAAAGATGTAAATAGAAGGGTTATGCAAAGTGGGGCAGAATGTGTCGAGACAGCACTTTGTGTATTGTCTACACGGTTTAATACACAGAGTACACTCGAAAGTGTCCTAAATTGAGTAATTTTAGATTTATAATAAGTAACATACACACTATAATAATTAGTGTTATTTATTTGGGTTATTTCCATCGTTTATTGAACTTGTATAGTTCGACGTTTCGGCAGTCTGTCGTCTTCAGGATAGCCCCGAGAAGGGCGGTTGCTTGCCAGAACAATCCCTCGATGATTTTTGTCTGACGTATTTGTCTTCTCTATTTTTTTTATTAGCGAAAGTTGTGACTGCGGATCGAACTCGATTATTTTTTCTCGATATCTGAATTACACCTGACTTAACCACTAAGCTAATATGGGGGGGCAATATACGGCTAAATATATGGCTAAGCCAATATGAGGGATAGCTTAGTGGTTAAGTCAGGTTGAATTCAAAAATCGAGAAAAAATAATCTAGTTCGATCGCCAGTCACGGTAATTTTCGCTAATAAAGAAAATAGAGAAGACAAAAATCATCGAGGCATGATTGTTCTGGCAAGCAACAGTCCTTCTCGGGGCTACCCTGAAGACATCAGACTATACAAGTTCAACGCATGATGGGTATTACCCAAACACTACACAACTCTAGTTATTATGAGAATCCATCCTCAATATTATTATGCCAAAACATACACACTATAACTTTGAATATATTTATACTTAACATATCTTTGGGAAAACTATTTGGGCAAATACCCCTAAAGCCTGATGTAATGGAAAAATTTTAAAACTACGCCTCGTCTCAAATTGAAGTATGATGCAAACAACATGGAAACGTACTTAGTTATTCGTCTTCCTTATTTGGTTTTGATAACCTCAAAATTCCTGAAGCTTATTTAGCACTTCTTTACTTTGCTTTCTCTTTTATAGAAGAATACACATATGTGAATTAATATATGTTTAACCTAACGCATATAAATAAAATAAATACAAGTTAATGTTAAAAATGGACTTAATGAATAAATCTACGAGGGCTTTTTTTGTTCTATTAGAATAGATTTCTTAGGTGATTGACTTATTTGTTCCTCAACATCTGCTACATTTTCAGCTGTCCGTTTTGACGGTCTACCACTACCTGGTTTTCGAGACATAAACCCTGTCTCATGAAATTTTCCCACTGATTCTTGAATAACTTGCCGCAAACTGTCATATGTTAATGAAAAATTTGGAAATTCTGTCCAAAATTCATCTGTAAATGTACTCAGAGAAGTGTTTTCTTGCATCAAGAGAATAGATTTTCTCGCAAAAATCTGTCTCTATTCAAGTAAATAGTTTTTCTTTAAGACTAAAAAAATATTTAATATAAGAAAATAATATTCTTGAAATTATACTTGCATCAAATAAATATTTTCTTGGGGTTAGAAAATCAAGTAAATGCAATACAGAAAAATGCTTTAAATTATTTAATCTTAAATTAAGAAAATGTTAGTGAAATTGTAGTTTAAATATAGGTTTAGCACAGTAGTCATTGTCGTCCCTATTTGCCTAGTAGTTAAGTCAAGTGGAATACGAAAATCGGGTTCGATCCTCGATACGACAGTTTCATTAATAAAAAATATAGGCAATACGTCCAACACAAATCATCAACCGTATGGATTATCTGGCAACAAAATATACACTCAGCCTTCTCAGACTATACCCCGAACACTGCCGAAACATCGGACATAAGTGGATTGATCCACAAACAAATGAAGGAAAATAGCTCAAACAAAAACAAAACTTCTCTAATTAATTTTCAAATTTTCTGCAAGATTTTCTTGAATCAAGTTAACGAATTTCTTTAGCAATACTTCTATTTCATTACAAATATATAATTCTCTTTAGTGGAGAAAAAATGCTGAGAAAATATTTCTATTGATTTGAAACAGTAATTCTATTGTGGATAACTGAAACGATTATTTTCTTGAATGAAGGCGGACAGTTTTGATACAAGCAAACGTTTCTCTGCGTGTGGTTGCAAAGAGTACGGCCATTCTACATTCCATAATTTTATATCATTTCTGAAGTATGATTCGATAATGAAAGCTTTGTGATTTATTATAAAGATTTCTGTCAAGAAACCAATACAGTAAACATGATAAATGTATTTTATGTGATAATGTTAATTTATTACTCTCTACCAAGATGATATTTTGATGGCTTGCTAGAGGGTAAATTTATATGATCATATAGTACATTCCATGCAATTAAAATTATAGCAATGAGAACTGCTTTTTGGTGGTATTAGTTATCTGAAAAAATTGTGTCATATATAATAATTTCAATGAATTTATTTTAAGAATTAGATTTACTAAAACGAGCATCTCGTTCATTTTGTTTTAACATAAATCCAATTTAGAACACTAGATTAGTACTTGAAAAGTAAGCAAACGCGTACCGTACTTGTTTACAACATATTTATGATATAAAATTGTGTGTTCCAAAAAAAAAAGCTGGCCTGAAATAACATTAATTTAGAACTGTTAGCTCATAAAAACCGACAATTTTCATTCGTTCAAAATTTACGCTTTAAATTCCATAGTTGTATTTGCATTTATTCCCACTTGAATTGCCGAAGTACATGTAAATTATAATGTACAGAACAAAAAATAGACAGGTTACAAAAAATACCGCATACATCCCGTAAATATGAAAGCACTATATTTTATCACAGTATAAATAATATATCGTTGTAAGTACGTCAAGCACAAATACGCTTGTAGTTACACTCTAGATGCTAAAGCACGCGTTTTAAAAGCGCAATTTCACCCTCTGATATTTGATAATAAATGTAATATATTATTTACGTATAACACACGTACATGTACATTTATTAACCAAAGGGCGGCATATGATTCGAAAATAGCCTGAAACTTTCCCACTATATAGCAGTGCAATCGTATTTGAAACACTTTCGAGTTGCTATTTTCTCTTGTATAAAAGAAAATTGCGCAATCTCTCATTAATTAACAAAGTTTTTAAGCGTTGTTGATAACTAACGAAATTAAATTTGACGTGCATATTACTTTAAGTGATATAGTCAGAATTATAAGAAAATAGTACTGCGTCATATTAGATATCGTACTTACGACAGTATTTCAAAAATATTATGGCGCCCACATAACGTAATGTTAAGCTACAACGGTAATGTCACATTCAACTTACTTTGATTTCAATACAATATTAAAATATATATAGACACCTAATTTCTTGCAAAAATAAAGAGTGGGCAGAGCGTAACATTAGATATTTGTCAATTAAAAAAAACAGGTAATTACATTTCAATAAATGGGGTGAATTTTCACAGGTATAGCAGTAAACTCCACTCACACAAATTAATTAATTATGCGGAACGCAGCGTTTCGAGAGCGCGTGTTACCGACTGTCGGTAACACGGTTGACAATGGGAGCCCACGCGCTCTCGAAACGCTGGGTTCCGCATAATTAATTAATTGTGTGAGTGGAGTTTACTGCTATACATGTGAATTGTACATCCACACAGTCCTTGCAATCGTCATTTGGGGTGAATTTTGTTATAATTTCAAACAAGATATTCGGGAAACGGGGAAAACGTATTTTAATAGATAAGAAATTATACATTTAAACAGCAGTTAAATATGATATCGATTGAGTCGGTCGATACTTGTTGGAAATCTATATTGTTTCGGTGTCACTGTAGCTTCATCAGTGCAAACATGTTATAATAACATTGTGATAAATATAAAGGAAATTTTTGTAAAATATTTGAGTTTTACCTCTTCGACCATTGTTCAAACATGATTTATTTCTTCATTGAAGTATATAAAACAAAATTTGAAAAAAAAGGACCAACATTCATACATCATATAATATGTAACATTTATATTAGAAAAAAAGTTAGTAGTCAGAATCAATATCTGAATATTGAGCTTCTGAATCACCATCACCAAGTAATATAATAAGTTCATCTACTGGTGTGGACAATACCTTTTCTCTTCCATACCAGTCTTTGATGAATTCTTTGGTATGGATTGTAGTTATTCCAAACTGCCTGCGTACACTGATCTAGTGCTTCCTTGCACATTGAATGGACCTGCCCGTCTCCATATTCATTCCTGCCAAAATTTTTGTCATAATAACCTTTCGCGTGAGCCCATATCTATTCAATGGCATTAAATTGTCAGTGATAGGGTGGTATCAATACAATCACAATTATGTGTGTTTCTTTTCTTTTATGTTTTCACCTATTTGATATTTCTTTTCTGTTTGATGTTGTTTAGCTAACGATAGTAACATAGCGATTGAACAAATGGTTGCTTGGTTAGATATGCAGCAATATTCTTCTAAGAAGATGAAAGCATTTTTTCAACTAACATCGAGTGATATGGGGCATTACGCATAATAATTAGTTAGTGTTCTTGTAGGTTATTAGGCCTTTTTTTTTAAGTCCAATTTAGAAAATTATTTCCATCCATTTCACCATGGTAATCACCCTTTTGGATTCGGAGACAAACAATAACGAAGAATTCGGATTTCGTACGATTCTTATATCGTCATCTTGGCAAAACCTTTTTACATTTTCTTTTGAAAGTATCCAAGTTTCATCGACGAAAACTATAGATTTTGGATTAGAAGAATTTAAATTTTGCATATTTTTTCTCAAAAATTATAATCACATGTCTGCAATACGTGGCCCTTCCATTAAAGCTCTTCGATTGCTGCCTTTTTTAAATGTGAAATCTATCGAATAAAGCTGCTGTAATTCAACGTAATTTGGTTTTCACGCAGTTCATTATTTAACAATTTGACTGTAACTTGTCTCCCCGTGAAATGAAATACATGAATCATATGACAACATATGAGACAATAATCGAGAACTTGGAACATGGAATACAATGTATTCCAGATGTTCATTTTAACAGCGTTGCTAAGTCTTCAGATCTCGCTTTTCTACGTAGCCTCTTTTTACCAAGACTAAAAGACACGGTATTTTGAACATTTCGGTTTTTAATTCTTTTTACCGAAGACACACTAATTTTTAAAGCTTGTGCTACTCGCTGTAATAAGCGACAGGATGTAGTGGCATGAACAGTACGGTACTTATAATTTATGAACTATAATGATAGGCTCGGTGAAAATGGAAGGGTAACAGTGTAAGTTTAGAGGAAAAAGGAATGCTAAAAAAGGATGAGCAGGACAACGGTAGACAAGTTTTCAAAATGGTTTGAAACACAGTTAATAAAGAAAAAATTCGATTACTGATATTGACAACGTACCTTACCTCAGTGTTTAAATTAATAAAGCATCTGCCTCTCTATCTAATAAGGCAGTTATTACATCCTGGTTTATGTTAAAAAATACGCATTATCATCCAAAAATATTAAGGTGTTAGTTACTTGAGGTAGTGAGACAAAACAAACCACAACCTGAGTATAAAATTGATAATTAGGCGGCAGCTACGGGACATACAATGTTGAGGTTACCACCACATTATTGTGATTCAAATGTTTTGGAGCATAGTGAAAAGAAAAGTTGCTTCGCGAAATGTAGATGGAAACTGCAATGTGGAGGCACTAATCAGACAGGCGCGTGTTGGAATTAGTTCGGGACTGTCGCAAATGGACTGTCAACATGCTAACAAACCTGAAAAGAAGTACATCGAAAGGGACCAGTTAACAGAAGAATAAGAATTTATTATATCTTTAGATGATTCGGATTCTGAAATGGATTGATTGGAATACGCCGAGAAGTTATAATTAAAAAAAATATTTACATGCTATGCAACATACGAAGGTTGCTATTTATGTATTAGGAATTGGCAAGCTTGCTGTTGCTAGGCGACATCTGACATATACATCGTAAAGTTTGACATTAGTGTATACGTACTCAGAACGATTTATCATACGCCTGCCATTTGTGTTGTTTAGTAATTTGAAAATTTTATCTCAGTCAAGAAATTGAATTAAGTCGTGAGAATTTTCGTACGATAATTTACCTTCGACGTGGATTATCTCAACAACAGTGCATCAATTGACTCACTTTTGGCGGTGAAGCACCATCTAAAACCACTATATATCAGTGGAACGAATTTGAAGAAGGTCATCCAAAATTGATTGCTGTACCAGCTACTGTAAGGGAAGCCATAAAGCAAAATCGTCATGTGACGTATCTGAGATTGAGGCATCCCTTAGCACCAGCATGACAACCATACACAAGATTTTGGACGAACATTTAGCCGTGAAAAAAGTTGTGCGCATTTGATTCCACATAATTTTAACAATCGCTCCAAAAATGGCTCGTATTGATTGGTGCAAAGAAATGCTCAAAAAATCGCGGTGCGTCAAAAGTCAATCTTGGATGTATGCGTATGAGCCCGAAAGTAAACAAGAATCGACTGTATTGCTCTTCCAACATGAAACCCAAATCCAATAAAAGTTGTTCGCGCCAGAAGCACCTCGAAGCAAATGGTCGCCTGTTTTTTGGGATAAACGGGCTATGGTTCCACTAGAAAATTGTAGAACGGTCAGCTATAAATGGTACACAACCATTCCCAAAAATTGTTGAAGAATTAAGAAAAAAACAACCAGCGATGTAGGATCATTCTTCACCAAGACAACGCAGGTTCTCACGCATCGACCCAAGCAACTAAATATTTAACCGCTCAAAACAGATGTTAAAATTAGATAATTGACGTGTCATCCGTCATACAGTTCTGATCTTGCACCCAACGATTTCTTTTCATTTCCATCTGTGAAGAATAAACTACTTGGTCTACAATTTTGGACGCCATAAGAAGTAGTTGTTGCGTTTACAATGCATGTTTTGGAGTTACCTCAGTCGGAATGGAGAAAGCGCTATGGAAATCGGTTCAAACGTCTGCAAAAGTGGATCGACCATCGCGGACAATGTTTTGAAAAACAATAAAATCGTTTTCAATTACAAATATTTGTTTTTATTTATTATTCCGGATACATAAATAGCAATCCTCGTACACTATGATCCGAGTGAGTGGGGTTTGTTTATCGACATCTCCGGCAGAAGCTTCGAATGTGTCCTACTACGCAACGGAAATGTTTTCGATTCAATTCCTATAATATATTTCGTTGCATTAAAGAAATCATATGACGACATTGAGAAGGTTATAAAGTTAGTGAAATAGGGAGACTGGATCATCTGTGTGGATCTCAAAATGGTTAACTTTTTACTTAGCTTCCAAAGTGAATATACAAAATTTTCGTGCTTTTTGTGCCTCTGGCATAATCGAGCTGGAAATCGGCAATGGATTCAGAAAAATAGGCCTCCCCGAACATCCTTAGATGTTGGACGACAGAATATTGTAAGTGGATCTTTACTCGACAGAGAAAAATTTTTCCACCTCATCACATCAAAACAGGTCTGATGAAGTAGTATGTTAAGCTCCAGATTTGCAAGATTATTTCAAGTACTCATACAAAAGCTTTCACGACTAAGAAAAAATTAAAGCCGGGGTATTTGATGGACAGATACAAATTTCATCAACTCTAAGAACGAAGGTGAGAAAGAAGACTTCCTTCTCTATGCACATTCAAAAACGGAAATCGAGTTTATACCCCTACTGGTTATAATCTGCTTACAATTGGTGGCGCAGCAAGATTAGGTTAAAGATGGGGTTCAAAAACAATTGCAAATAACTTCTAGGTTGCCAATTATTCTCTAAAAGCATCACAAAAACGACAGAAACGTTTGGCAACCTCTGAAAAATCTACCGCTGTCTTATAGCTGTATATACCTGTGATTACTTAAGAGGAAATTTTAACAAAATACAGCAACTAGTGCTACTAGCAAACAAAACTTCATAGTATTTCTAGCTAGGAGCGGAGTGGTGCTTTATTTTGTATTTTATTGCATTATTTATATACGCAAGCTTAAGCTTACCTAGCACCACTTCCCAATTTAAATTAAGTGACAATTTTAAATTAGATTTAATTAAAGCTATGCACGCTCTCTATTTATAGCGGAATGCATCACGCTCTTCGTATTTACCATTTGTCAGCCCTGACGAGTACTAGAACGGATATATGTTTCATTTTCAATGACAAATATTTATTTTTATTTATTAGTCCGGATACATAAATAGCAACCTTCGTACATATTTTACAAATGTAACAACTTTTATGTTCATATAAATACACATATTTTGCAAATCCAAATGAAAATAGTACTAACTTCATCATCTACCTTTCATTGACATTAATACTTCCGTATTTTTTTATTAAAATTACTATACGTCATTTCATCGCAAATCCAAAACCTCAAATTTGCTAATCAGATCAAGAAACACCACAACACATGGCGAACGTTTTTTTATTTTGAGGAAGCCGCCAGTTTTATATATACATCAGCCCATTGCATGCAGTCGGTCACGGTTTGCTTCTAAATTATGCAAAATACTCAACTCGGAAATTCATAATGGACTTGTTAATTTGTAGTCCCGTACCGTCCCGTTCTGTCCCGTACGGCATCCGATAGAGCCGAGCCGACGAGACTCGGACGGAGAGACAGACGTACCCGGCGAAATTTAATTCTCCGACGCATCAAAGCATGCCGTGATTAATTTACATGAAATTAAAACCTTCTCTGAGGGATCTAGATGGCTTTGGATGACGGCGCGCAAACGTAAAAGCTAGGCGAACTGCTACGTTCGCTTTCGGTTAAAAAGGTTACGGGGAGGGGGGTAATGTTGGAGATGGGTAATAATTTGCGAGAACGGGAAACGGTAGCGGTCCGTTGTTTCAGTAAAACTACATTGGTTCTCTTCGAGTACCTTTTAGCCTCACTTAAACGTACAATCGAAAGGTCTGATCAGGAATCCTATGACTCCAGAATCTAAGCTTTAAGTCACATAGTGGTCCAGAATCGTACATACATGGGGGAAAATCTGTAACTCTTTATATAACGGTAAATTTTTCCCGGATCTCTTTATTGTACGATGAAAGTTACTACATCTTAGGATGACATACGAGGGCGATTCAAAAAGTAAAGAACGTTTTTTCTATGGAAACTTTTATTAGATATACTTAAACGAAATTGTATTTCACATTAAATTAGATATCCAAGTTACTTTTCTACGTAGTTACCATTCAAATTTAGACACTTGTCGTACCGTTTTGTCAGTTCTTCTATACTTTCTGCATACTTAGTTGCCGCCAAGTTGTTGAACCACTAATTAACGCCTTCTTTAAGTTCATCATCACTTCCGTAGAGTTGTTCACTCAAAAAAATCTTTCAATTTGCTTAGCATTCCTCGCCGCTTGTTATGAATAGCGTGGCGAAGTCGTTGAAGTATCTGACAGTAGGTCGCCGTATTTATGGTCTCACCTTTAGGCATGTAGTCGATGAGCAGGAAACCCTTATGACCCCAAAGCACGGTAGTCATAATTTTTCTGGTGCTCAGAACTTCTTTTGCTTTTTCCTCTATCGTTGAGGATTGTGGATGATGGCATTGCTTTGACTGGCGCCTTGTTTCTAGTCCGAACTGTGATATCCAAGTATTACCAATGACAATGTGGTTCAAAACTTCATTACCATCCTTGTCATTGCGACTAAAAAATGTCAATGTAGCTGCCATTCGTTGGGTTTTGTGTTCGTCTGATAAAATTCGAGGAACTCACTTGGTACACACTTTATTATAGCCCAGATCTGCACTAACAATTCCATACACCACAGTGCTTGGTATTTCTGGAAAGAATGAATTGTGAAACGCCCATTTTCTTTAATTTCTATTTCAATCCCAGCTTTAAGTTCGTCAGTCACCACTGAGGTCCGGGCCGAGCGATCTTCGTAGTGAACGTATTTTCGTCCGCCATTAAACATGATACACCAGAAATGTATTTCCTACGATAGATGGCCAAAGAAGGCAGTAAATTATGCACCACCAAATAGTAGAAAAGAGGGAGGCCAGCGACATTACGAAGGGATGGGATCGAGAAAGCCATAAGAGTCAGAGCAATAAAAGAAGAAATTTGGAAAAATAAAGACAAGTGAAAATCGAAATGCGAGATGCGGTAAAGGCCGTAGGACCCTCGCTGTAATAATAATTTCCTACGAAGATCATGGTGTCTACTCTGAAAAGGAGATATCGCAGAACACATTACCAAATGTTATCCTTGAGCAAGCATAGAGAACAAATCGCCATGAAGTTTTCATACAAATTAAATTGAGCCAGTGCCTCTTCTCGTTCCACGCATCGGTTCCAGATACAACTCTACATTCTTAGTCCCATTTACCAGAACAAATGTTATGAAGCAAATATACATACTATCATGGATTAGGAGCACTGGATAAGAGGATGTCTGTAGGTGTCCTTTACCCTGGGCTTCAGCGTGCTGCGTTTTGCAATGATAATACTTATCTACCTAAATACTTACATACGAGAGCGGATCCTCATGCCCCGCCCCTCATCTACTTCTAATCGATTATTTGATTAATGTTTTTGGAATTTAGTTAACTGACATTTGTAGATCATATCTACATAGTATCAAACTTTTATCTCAAAGAGTTGTTGCGCTGTGACTAATTCTTGAATTGTGTGTCGTGATTTTTCATAAAAATTGATCCTATAGAACAGAGCCGCAATAAAATACCTCCAGAGAAAGTGCATGGCGCCAACTCATATTCATAAAGACATTACGGCAACTATTGGTGAGTCTGCAGTCAAACGCTAGTGTCGAGATTTTAAATGTGGAAGAACATCCAGTGAAAGCCAATATACCGGTGGTCCTTCCATAACGGTAACAACAGACAAAAACATTAAAAACGTACGCGATATCGTATTGCAGGCTCGACGAGTACGTATCAGGGACATTGTGGAAGATACTGGCTTATCATATCATGTAGTACACACAACTAAAGAATTATATATTAGAAGGATGAGTGCGAGATGGGTGCCCCAAAATGTTAACCATTGATCGAAAATGAAATCGGGTGTTGATTTGTTGTAGACGTCTTTTGGAAAGGTACCAAGCAAACAAAGAGAACTTTCTTAGATGGTATGTGACCGTGGATGAGTCATGTGTGCACCACCATGATCCCGAGACCAAAGCCCAAAGTGGAGAGTGAAAACATCACGGTTCTCCTCTCCCACGGAAATTTAAGGTCGTATCGTCCGCTGGAAAGGTTTTACTATCTGTGCTCTGAGATGTTCAAGGAACCATCCTGACTGACTATTTGCAAAAGGGACATAGCATTACAGGGACCTACTGTGCACAATTGATTTCCAAACTGCGGGACACTGTTAAAGAGAAACGCCGTGGAATGTTAAGGCTCTCCATCATGATAATGCCATACATATGGTATTGCTGTGGCTGCTGTACACCAAGCAGGCTTTGAATTAGTGAAGCACCTGCCATATTCGCCGGATCTGGCCCCTACTGATTACAGGCTGTTCCTCAAATTAAAATAAATCTTACGTGAAGCAAAATTTTGCAGTAATTCTGGCGTGATGCAAGCTGTAGAGAGCCGGTTTGCAGAGGTCGGAGAAAAATGTTTCCAGAAGTCTGTTGAGATGTTGAAAAATAAAAAACATAATGCCACTGCAGTCTTACTGTAAGTGGGTCAGGGGTACAACGTAAAGATCCACCCTCGTATTATATGATTCTATGGTGTTATCCTGTTATTAGATGAATTTCGATCTGTACGGTAATAAAAGCTGACATTATTACTATTGTTAGGTATTCTATAGTTCTTTTAACGCTCTATCATCTAGCTTGAGTCCATAAAATATTCTCTTGCAGACCAGCAAAAACTAGTAACACATGAGCTGAGAAGTCCCGGGCCTAAGAAAGAAAACACGTTTTTTTTGCTTCAAAATTAGCTTTATTCATCAACGTAATCTCCATCAAGAGCAACACAATAATTCCAGCGCCGCTCTAACATTTCAATACCACTTTTGTAGAACGATTTATCTTTTGCCTCAAAATAGGCCTCAGTTTCAGCGATAACCTCTAGATTCGTGCGAAATTTCTTACCGGCGAGCATTTTCTTGAGGTCTGCGAACAGTCAGTAGTTGCTGGGAGCCAAATCTGGCGAATACGGTGGATGTGGGAGCAATTCGAAGTTCAATTCATGTAGTTTTGCCATTGTTTTGATTGACTTGTGACACGGTGCGTTGTCTTGATGAAACAAAATCTTTTTCTTTGCCATATGCGGTCGTTTCTTTGCGATTTCGGCCTTCAAACGCTCCAATAACGCTATATAATATTCACTGTTGATGGTATTTCCTTCCTCAAGATAGTCGATGAATATTACACTACGCACATCCCAAAATACCGAGGCCATAACCTTTCCCGCCGATTTTTGTGCTTTCGGGCGCTTTGGACGAGGTTCACCAGTTGCTGTTCACTCAGATGACGATCGTTTTGATTCCGGAGTGAAGCGATGGATCCATGTTTCATCCATTGTCACATATCGACGCACAAATTCCGGTTTGTTACGTTTAAACATGGCCAAACACTGCTCAGAATCATCAACACGTTCTTGTTTTTGGTCAACACTGAGCAAACGCGGCACCCACTTTGAACAGAGCTTTCTCATAGTCAAATGCTCATGCAATATAAAGCCAATACGTTCTTTTGATATCTTCACGATGTCAGCTAACTCACGCAACTTCACCTTTCGATCATTCAAAACGATTTTGTGGATTTTCTTGATGTTTTCTGGTGTTACCGCCTCATTTTGACGTCCACTGCGTTCTGCAACATCGGTGTCTCTACGACCACGTTTGAAGTCAGCAAATCAACGTTTTATTGTTGTTTCTGATGGAGCAGAGTCCCCATAACACTTCAAGCCATTGCATCGCTTGAACGGTATTTTTTCCCATCAAGAAGCAGTGTAAAATTAAAACACGAAATTGTTTTTGGTCCATTGTTTTGGAAATAACAATAGTAGCGTGTCTCTTAGCACAATAACTCATGAAATTTTAACAGGTGTCTTTTGAAGGTTAGTACTAACTGAAAGAAAGGTGACTGCAATAAAACTAGCGTCATCTATGTGTTAGGCCCGGGACTTTTCAGCCCATGTGTTATATTACAACCGCCATTTATTTACAGGATATACGTGTATTACAACTCTATAGCCGAATATCAAACAGTCAATTTCTTTCCTCTACCTCTGCTGATAAGAAAATGCATATCAATCATTAAGATCTCTTACTTAATAGGTTATTTTGTTTTTGCTTCTATTCCATATATCTCCTTTCCATTCCTTTCTATTAATTTCAAGGCTTATTAATTTGGTAGTTATACGTTTTATATAATTCTGTAATTGAATATTCCCCTTCATTTAATCAACTATCTATAGTTTCATATATTTTCCTGCAATTGGGTTTCGTCAATAAATGTCTGTTATTACAACATCAAAACCATAACTATATCGCTCCGATATTGATTCTATAACATGCTATTTTTCTATAGATGGTCTTAAGCTCATAAGCGATAGTGCACGTAGGGCTCACTGCGCTTTGAAAACGTACCTACATATGTGGACTAACTGGTCGATCAATTCAACGGACGGAGTAATTTTAGAGCGCTAGAGCGGATTATATCGGCGTTATTGAATTATAACTGTTTGCTAATGAAATATCGATAGCGTTTTTCGGCCGAAGCACAACCTGATTAACTGGGAAAGGCAGATGCGAATCCGATTGCAGATGCTGGTAAATAGCAGACCAGCAGATGGGAAAATACCGAAACCTGGATAAACGGTAATTATTTCGATCGGTTGTCCATCATATTATTAACGTTAATTTATAATTTTAATAAAACGTAACCACCGTTCACTTGTTTTGTTTTCCGTTCATTTCATTTTATTGCCAGTATACTAGGTTAAGCTTATTCTGATCTGTAAAGTATCTCTTGTAACATAAGCCACAAGCCGCTCATGTAGAACAAATACATGTCAACACTAACAAGGGAAAGTTCCCTGGTATCAAATTGCATTAACAGTATCTATCCTATCGCTAGCCAAACGAAAGCGTCCAGAAAATGAGTGAGGTCTCGTCGAAACGTAGACTTAGTCGAAATGGTCTCTTTCGAAACCAATAGCACACTCGGCCAGAAACCCGGGAATATTATTTCATATGTATATACATACATATTGTACTGAATTTTTCTCTCAGGGTTCGAAAATATTGCGTAGTGAATTCTTTGATCAGGGATTTTGAAATTTAGAAGACGTTCATGAAATTAAATGAATTGAATGAAAAGTAAATTAGATTGAAATAAAGAAACTAACAATATATTGACCAATTTAAAATATATCACTTACATCGGGAATGTGTTCGACAAAATACCTACCGCAATAAATGACGTTATCGAAAATGAAGTCCTTTACTTTCTTTACTCACACACGCACTTTGCTGTTGTAGGACGGTGTATCTCCCTATCTTCTCGCTGACGACGGAAGGGCCAAGGTTACGCCAGAGTTGCTCTGCTGGATTAGCGGTGTTTCACCAGATATTCGGGTATTTTAAATGTGGTGGCAAGTCCACTACAACTTTATAAAACTTTTTGACTGATACTTTCCTCACAATAATTTGCGAAATTCGCTAAATACGAAGCTCCCAAACTCTCGATTGCCGATCACGCTCGTAAACCGCCACTACATTTGAATGTTAGGCCACAAATGACTGTAGCAGAAAATATTTCCTATGTGTTTCCGGAGATGGAGATGTAGGCATTTGATGTGATCTTCGCTAAGTGCGTGTGTGTTAAATATATTTGTATAAAATTTTACATTAATTATATTGATTTTTGTGTATAGACTTTCGATAGAATAATTTCATTATTCTCGCCTCCTCTTGTTTCAGGGGCTCTCTTTTTTGACAAGAAAGGGGATTTTCTACGTAATAAGGACGAAAGGGAATTATGGGAAATTGCAAAAAGAATGGAAATGCATCGCAAGAAAACTGTAAATTGCAAATACATTAAGATATTTAGTGATTAAATATAATGTTAAAGTCACATCCGACCTTGCATTCTCCCTAACAATACCATTAAATTAAAGAAAACCACAATTACGGTAAATGAGCAAAATTAAAGGTGAGTTTAGTAAATGCAATAGAAGAAATGGCCATGTTCTTGAGGAGAACAGGGGCCTCAAAAATCCCATTACAATACATTGTTTGATTTGAAGTCGCGACTACCTCAAGAAGAAGATGTATGCGATTACATCGAAGCCTCAGGACGTATACGGTTTTTCTTCTATAAATCTGTCAAAATTTGTCAAAAAAATGCAATTATTTAAAATATAGTAGGAAATAGCAGTGTATGCATGAGTTGAAAATTAAACAAGGAATTCGAATATAATAAATAATATCTAAGGCCCTCCATTTGAAATAACAAAGTTAATAGCATCTTCCGGTGTAATAGAAGGTGTCAGATTATTGAAAATATATAGGTTAATTTCCAATGTATACACTTGCATATATCAATCGATTCAATTATGCGTGATACATCGTGTACATATATATAAATCATGCACTTTAAATATCGATATTTACGGTAGCGTACAAGTATGA
The DNA here is from genome assembly GCA_023509865.1 of Trypoxylus dichotomus. Taxonomy (NCBI): domain Eukaryota; kingdom Metazoa; phylum Arthropoda; class Insecta; order Coleoptera; family Scarabaeidae; genus Trypoxylus; species Trypoxylus dichotomus. The sequence goes on from CM042078.1 coordinate 14,848,955, forward strand.
TTGGTTTGCTTTCGGATTCATACGACACTAATGTTTATTTACGAATAAAGTGAATTTAATTTGCTAATATTGTACATTACCAATATTCAGCACTAATAATTTCGAATCTAGCTGGGGTATAAATTAATATGTATGGAATTAATTAAGCTGGCTTCAAATATTCACGAAAAACAGTAGGACGAGGTTGTAATTTTGGTTTATTAAAGCATATTTGATGCTTTCATAGTAATTCAAAATTTATAATAATTATTAATACTTTGGTCTATGTGGTTATCATAATTTTTAAAAATTTAAAATGAAATCCATGCAATTTATAGTTTTCGGACTACCTGTGTTATAGATGAAAACAGTCCTGGCGGTTAATAACAGTAGTAATTATAGTTTTCTTATTGGTATGAATGAAAAACGTAAGAGATCAGAGGGAATATAAAGTACAGCAAATATCTGTAGATTAGCTACATAAAAACGCTGTAAACAACGAATGTATGACTGCCACAAGGTAATACGTTCTCGCTTTTGTTAGGGTTATTTTAACTGCAACAATGATACCTTATTAACTTGAAATTAAAAAACCTGGGTACAAGCATTTTTGGTATGTCGCCTTTTTGAGCTATTTCCGCCATATTTTTAATTCTGCCATTTTTATAATTGTATTAAGTGCCAGAAGCTCGTTTCTAAACAAAGCTGTGCACTATCTGTCGTACACTAGTCTTGATTCATTAAAACCCTGGAGCTTGAAATATCTGAGTGTTAATTACTTCGATGTTCGCATGTCTCTATATATACAATGCCCCCAATTGATTTGCGAACTTTATAATACTCTACTGCCAAATGTGAAACCCATTTCTCCCTATCACGTCACTTTTTTTTGTTCGACATTTCTTGTTTGCCGAAACTGGATCTTATGCAGCAATATATTACAGCTCTAGATTTGCAGGAGTACTATATCAAGTACATACATATGTCAAAAGTTTTCGCGACTAAGTTACAACAAAATAAAGCTTGGGGCATTTGATGGACTTCAAATTAGAACTTTAATGACAAATCCAAATTTCATCAACTAACTCTATGAACGAAGCTAAGCAAGAAGTCTGGACTTCATTCACTATAGTCGCGAACAATTTGCTTGGAAACAAAAAAGCCTCTAATTACACAGATCTAGTGAAATCCATGCTTCAAAAATGTAACCGCCTAGGTTGTAACATGCGCATAAAGCTTCATTTTCATCAGAGCCATCTTGATAAATTTCCCGAAAATTTAAGTGCTGTAAGCGATGAGCAAGCCGAGATATTTCATCGAGATTTGAAAATCATGGAAACTACCTAAGAGGATGGGACCCTCGTATAATGGTCGACAACTTACAAAATTCACAGTAGAAAGTGCAGCAAATGAATATTTATTCCCAGATTGTTGCTTGTGTTTTTACAAGCACTTTGTACTACTCTAATTTCTTAATGATTATTAAAATAAATACTTGTGCCTGACTAATATTGTATTTTACACTTTGTTAACAAACTAACACATGGGCTGAAAAGTCCCGGGCTTAACAAAGAAAACACGGTTTTTTTGGTTCAAAATTAGCTTTATTCATCAACGTAATCTTCATCAAGGACAACGCAATCATTCCAGCGCCGCTCTAACATTTCAATACCACTTTTGTAGAACGATTTATCTTTTGCCACAAAATAGGCTTCAGTTTCAGCGATAACCTCTTCATTCGTGCGAAATTTCTTACCGGCGAGCATTTCTTTGAGGTCTGCGAACAGCCAGTAGTCGCTGGGAGCCAAATCTAGCGAATACGGTGGATGTGGGAGCAATTCGAAGTTCAATTCATGTAGTTTTGCCACTGTTTTGATTGACTTGTGACACAGTGCGTTGTCTTGATGAAACAAAATTTTTTTCTTTGCCATATGCGGTCGTTTCTTCGCAATTTCGGCCTTCAAACGCTCCAATAACGCTAGATAATATTCACTGTTGATGGTATTTCCTTTCTCAAGATAGTCGATGAATATTACACCACGCACATCCCAAAATACCGAGGCCATAATCTTTCCAGCCGATTGTTGTGCTTTCGGGCGCTTTGGACGAGGTTCACCAGTTGCTGTCCACTCAGATGACGATCGTTTTGATTCCATATCGACGCAAAAATTCCGGTTTGTTACGGTTAAACATGGCCAAACACTGCTCAGAATCATCAACACGTTCTTGTTTTTGGTCAACAGTGAACAAACGCGGCACCCACTTTGAACAGAGCTTTCTTATAGTCAAATGCTCATGCAATATAAAGCCAATACGTTCTTTTGATATCTTTACGATGTCAGCTAATTCACGGAACTTCACTTTTCGATCATTCAAAACAATTTTGTGGATTTTTTTGATGTTTTCTGATGTTACCGCCTCATTTGGACGTCCACTGCGTTCTGCATCATCGGTGTCTCTACGACTTTATTTGAAGTCAGCAAACCAACGTTTTATTGTTGTTTCTGACAGAGCGGACTCTCCATAACACCTTTCAAGCCATTGCTTCGCTTGAACGGTATTTTTTCCCATCAAGAAGCAGTGTAAAATTAAAACACGAAATTGTTTTTGATCCATTGTTTTGAAAATAACAAAAGTAGCGTGACTCTTAGCACAGTAAGTCACAAACTAATGAATAGAATATCATGAAATTTTAACAGTCTTTTGAAGGTTAGTACTAACTGAGAGAAAGGTGACTGCAATAAAACTAGCGTCATCTATGTGTTAGGCCCGGGACTTTTCAGCCCATGTGTCTTACGAATTCTTAAGTAACAACTTAGCCGTATTAGTGATTTTTCAAAGAGCATACTCTGGTATAAAGTTAAATTATTACGTGATACATAAAACCTAATACGATTTTCGGATTCAGCTCACGCAAATTAGTAAAAGCAAGTCTGATATAGTAGTCAGAAAAAATTGTGTTGGACAGTGTTATTTAAGGTAAGTTACTTATAAAGTTAATGTCTGAACCTTACTTAAAGTGTCTGAGTTGTTAATCACAGTAGTAGGGGTACTCATTCTCAGTAGAAAGTTGACCAAGCTCAATGCAGATTCAATAGATATTGCTAATGTTTTGAGCGTCTTTTCTTTAGTATAAACAAGAACTAAGATAAATTATGAAAATATTCTCAGTAGCCCTTCGATATTAAATATATATATACAAAATCACTTCCTGTGTGTGTTGCAACCATTTTAAATTTTCAATTCTTAATTTTAAATAAATGAAAAAGAACACAGCGCTATTGACTCCCTATTTTATTTCAAAGGTATAAATCTACCTTTAATGAAATATTTTCTTACTATCGAAGTAAGACTAGTTATTACGGAAAATAATCCTTTTCCGATGGATAAATAAATTAAGTGTGGGTCGCGTAATCCCGCTATGAAACTGAGCTTCGAGTTAGATTAAAAGCGTTCTACATTTTTAATTATATTCGCGTTCATGGCAGCGAACGGTAGGGATTAGACGTAATTTTAAACTAAAACCGTCTCGGATAAGAATTAAAATTTCCTTAGTTAAAGTGCTCGGACTCGGAATCGAGAATTTAAATAAATCTCCTGCCTGTTTTGATTACAGCGTTCAATCGGGGTGGAGTGATTAGTGCTAAGTAATGCTTACGTTAGATCACAACTCGAGGAATTCACTGATTCAAATTTTTCGTTTTAATTACATGGTTTTTCATAACTTCCATTACTGGATTCAATCAATAGGAATCAATAGTATTCGGTTCTTCGTTTATGACGCAACATTTGATAGTATGGATTCATATTAGAAGATTAACGATAATTTCATGCTAGTCTTATAATTTATGCACGAGGGCCATTCGGAAAGTAAACATTGTCTTTCTCTATTGAAATTTTTATTAGACATAATTAAACTAAACTGTATTTTACATAAAATTAGGTATAGAAGCTTCCTTTCTAGGTAATCACCTTTCAAATTTAGGCACTTGTCGTACCGTTTGATCAGCTTTTCTATGCTTGGTTCGAAGCAAATTTTTACAAACTGTATAATTTCAAGACGTTCAAAATACTGAAAAGAGTATTAATTTTTTAGATATTACTATTAGAGATAACAACTGGCCTTTAATATTTTTCGAAAACCATCCCATACAGACATAACTATTGACGGTTCCTCTAAGTACCCGATTGGACGTAAATTGCCACCCTTTTACAGCTATCTTCAATATCCACCATGGAATTTTGCTCAATAAGTTGGATTTATTTCTTCGTTTTTTAAGCTTATAAGTTCCTATTATCGCAGCGTATTAACTACGTATTTTATAATGGCTATCGGTCGCAAGCATTTGTGCCTACCTTTGGTGTGCCGCAGGATTCCAACTTAGGACCACTATTGTTTTTATTATTTATTAATGATCTGTTGGTTCCTTCCTTTCCTGCCAGGCTTTGACTTGTGCTGCTACGATTCAGCTACTTCTAACTAAGAAGATGTTGCACTCCTTCAGAAAAATTTGACTTCATAACCGCCTGGTGCACAACCAATAGATTCAAGCTTAATGTCGGCAAGTCAACTTCACGCGCAAAACGAATCCCTTAAATTCATTCTATACAATTAAAGGAGAGATTGCACCTAGGTTTGAATCATTTAAAGATCTTCGAGTTATAGTTGATAGCCGCTTAAGCATTTTCCAGCATATTTCCATAACTTGTTCTAAAAAGTTTGGGTTCGTGGTGCGGGGGATCCGGAAATTTAATGATATAAATATGCTAAAGTCCTTGTATTTTGCCCTTGTAGTGAGTTGTCTGGAATACGCTTCTATTATTTGGTCCCCTTATTATACGTGCCACCAGCTTACATTGGAACGAGTTCAACATCGTTTTCTTAAATTTCTTTCGTATAAACTTGATGGTCAATAGCCTCCTAGAGGAAATGACCATCAACTGACAATTCTTTGCTGGAGCGTCATGGCATGAGTCCCCTTAAAGAACGCAGAGAAACTTATTGCTCTCAATTTATCGGGAAATTAATAAATAGATTTGTTGATTGCGACGATTTGTTATCTAAGTTGCACTTTCATATACCTCGTTCTTCGTCTAGATTTTGTTCTACGTTTGCAGTACCTATTCCGAAAACTAATATTTTGGATAATGCCCTCGTATATAATATGTGTAGTTTAGCAAATAAATGTTATAATGATATTCTTTTCGAATCTAGATAAATTTTCATGAATTTGATTTTGCTTGCCACAATTTGTAAGCGCTTTATTCATAGTTACTCTTTACGCTAGTTATTCTTAGGTCTTTAGTTTCTAGGTTTTCTTTACACAATGTATGTATGGCTTAGTATTATTTTTTTGTCTTGTAATTGGTATTCTGTTGAACAATAAATTCTATTATTATTATAACTATTATCTCACTTTCAATGGAATTGTAAAATACAAAACAGAATGCTGTATTGAACAATTATGACCCGCCTATGGCACATAGATTGCTAATAACAATACAAAAAAAAACAGGATAATCGAGAAAAAGGTTTATATTATAGCTGATTCCTCATGTATTACATCTTCTAGCACGATCGCACAGAGAGAGATAAAACCTTATAAATCAATTCCACACCTGAGCCTCATTTCCTATAAAATAGGTAACGTACTTAGGGACCACGTTCAATTGAGTTTTAAGACCTTTCACCCTTTAAAGAACTTTCTACTAAATAATAATGATCTATGAGATAAAATGCAGAAGAGCACTATTTACATGCTTAGCTGTAGGGATTGTGATCCAAAATACGTAGGTAGGACGTTTAGATCTTTTGCGGTTAGGCTCAAAGAACACATACGTTATCTCCAACCTTCTACTACCGGTTTCTCTCATTTCGTATCACATTTTTTGCAAAGAAACCACTTTCTCGATAAAATATCTAACTTTAAAATTCTTCACTCCGCTAACAAGGGTTTACGTTTGAGTAACTTGGAGAGCATGGAAATATTTAGACTGTAGATATTTGACAGATTTAAATCGTGAAATACGCAGATCACCTTTGATTGTACTCCTACCTTTCAAATATTATTCGATCATTGCAGTAGATCTCTACCTATTTAATTCCACTTACCCTAATATTTTAAACTTTCTGTTTTGATTTCACCTAGCCTTTTCATATATAAAGGTCTTCCTATTTAGAATATTCATTTGAAGAAACTTTGTTGTTGACTTGCCACCTTTTGGCATTTTAATCTATTGTGTACATCCTTTTACAATTCTAATTTATGCTTTTTTAAGTTTGTTCTACTGGCGTGATGCTTTTGATGTTGTTTTTTGCATCTGTTTTAATTCTGTACTCCTTTTCTAGAGTGGTAAGTGCACGATATTTTTGGTTATTTATTTTAATTTCTGATTATCGCTTTCACCTGCTATTCCAGTTCTGACATTGAGTGATTACATTGTCTTAGATACTATGAGATTGATTCGGTTTTCAGTTTATGAGAATAAATTCACGCAATGGCCAACTCAACTAAGTTCGGTATTTTTTTCCGATTTTTTAAGGAGATTCTGTAAGTATTTTAGCACTAACAGAATTCAACGCCCAAAATATAATTAACATCCATCAAAATTACCATCCATTTTCTTTGATTGGTAATTAATCAAACAATATTGATGAAGTAACTTCTTCCTCGTATAACCTTCGAAACGCGTCAGTTCCTATTTGTGTCTATATCAATCTTATACGTTAATTTTGAATCATACACTCATGACGTATATACATATGACTAAGACCGCATTTCGCTAGAGCAATGAATCTAAATTGTATTGTATATGAAAGCAAATAGGCGAGTAAGAACGTTTTCGCTTCAATCCATTATTGAAAGTACGTTTCGCCACGGTCAATCAATCAATTTCGTCGACATGACGCAGTTTGCTCGCGGCTCGGAAAAAAAACGCTCTCATTATTATTGATGGATTCATTACGGGGAAATAGTGAAGCGAACGACTACCTTATTAACTGCTTATTTATTAAAGACACGCCAAATTATTGAATTCGTGGTCGTAGTAGGCTGAGGACTATTAGACGGATGACGCGAGACATCGATTCGTCAATCAAAGTGGAGTTAGGTCTGGTAAGGGATGAAAAACACATTTGTTATAAGTTGTTGAGAAGGAACAATTGGTACTCGATATGTTAGATCTACACTGTTATCCCACATGGTTCTAAAGGTAGTTTACACATGCAATACCTACATAAAAAATGGGATACATTCTACATGAACTTATAATGCCGTTGGGTAACCAGACATGTGGTCTTCGGTACAGCTTCAAGTGTTAGTTCTGAGTATTTTATTTGTTTTATACTTTAATCTCCAGTCTACCAGGAAATTGACATATCACGAAAGTAGTTTTATACTGTAAAAACTATTTATCACAAAAATTCCTTTTGCAAAAATTATAATAATGATATTACTTTATTGCCCAACAGATAATTTTAAAATATCCAATTACAAGGCAAAATTTAGTTATTAATTAATTACCCATTTAAAATTAAACATAAAACTAAGAAGATTAAGAAAGGTGCGGGTGTGACTGAATTGGCAAAAAATATGGAGTATCTAAAGCTACAATTTGCAAAATTAAGCGATTTGAGTCACAACCTTTACGTATCCCAGATACATACGGAGGCCCAGGAAATCGCAGAACTTTAAAAAATGCCCAAGCACCTAGAATGGAAAATAGTCTGTATAAATGGTTTTTAGAACAAATCATGTTCCAATTAGGGGTGAATTAATTAAAGACAGAGCAAAATTATTGAATGAAAACCTAAAAGAGACTGAAAATTTTGTAGCCAATGATGAGTGGCTAAAGAGATTTAAAAGGAGGTATGGAATTCGACTGCTGTCGATATCTGATGAAAAATTATCGGCACCATCACTGCAACCGTTTAAAGAAAAGTTAATGAACAAAATCAAAGAGCTACATTTAAATGAGGAGCTTGTATATTTTCACATGAAACGAGTCTTTATTGGAAATTATTACCTATGAAAACCTATGTTGCATCACATGAAAAACCTGCTGCGGGTAGAAAGGCGGAAAGACGACGCATATCTTTTCTAGCCTGCACTAACGCTAGTGGTACACACAAAAATAAGGCCACTAGCAATAGGAAAGACAAAAAATCCACGTTCATTTAGAAATTTTAAGAGTCCCGTTGATTATAACTGTTCAAAATCATAAGGCATGTTTCTGGAATGGTTCCAGAAGCACTTTGTCCCTAAGGTATGGAAATAAAACTCTACCAATAAGTAACGTAATTTAATGATACATATTCAATTTGTAGGTGAAAGATTTCTTAAGAAAGCAAAATCTTCTAATAAAAGCAGTGTTAATCTTGGATAACGCAGCAAGTCATCCTCTAGAGGAACAATTAAAAAGCAACGATGGCTCAATTTTTGTTATGTTCATGCCGCCCAATGTAACTCCACTTATCTAACCGATGGATCAAAATGTAATAAAGATTACTAAATTGTATTATCGAAAATTTCTACTTTCGTCTGTGTTATCAAAAAATCCTAAAAACATTTCTATATTCTTAAAGCAAGTAACAAAGTACAGTAGCAAACAATCACAAAGTGTTGGAAAAATTTCGTTTACTCCGGTGATGATTATGACGATGAAGACTATGTACCGCTAACCATCATTAGAAAACAGTTACTATCAAGCGCTAGATTGGACTGAAGAAAAAGACATATTATATTCCGATGTTTTAGTGCTCCGTAAATTACGGGCAATGGCATTAGTAAATACCAAGTTAAATTTACACAAACAAAAATAGGATATGATTTTTCTAAATAAAATGTGTAAAATTTATTTTTTAATACATATTATATGTATTATGTTATTCATTGTTCATAATTTATTTTTTAATAAAAATACTTATTTTCTTTTATGCAATTTCTTTATATATAAAATAAGGCTCGTTAATGTAAACTTTCAGTAATGTGAACAGTGCTTGGATGATGTCGTTGACATAGTCGAGGGTCTACTGTAATTACAATCCTGAAAATTATTAATTGTTGCATATAATTTGAAGTCATCTGCGTATAACAATTTTGGACAGCTCGATTGATAATGCAAATCATTTATATACATAAGGAACAAAAGTGGACCCAAGCTACTCCCTTGAGGGACTCCAGAGGTTAGCGTGAAGTGATTAGACTGGAATCCTATATATGTCACAAATTGCTTTCTATCAAGAAGATACGATCGAAATAATGATAAAAGCAAGGACAACAATCCAATATTGTCCAATTAATTAAGAAGCAGGGTGTGGTCGATTCGATCAAAAGCTTTTGTTAGATCAATATACACAACATCTACCTGCCTTCCAGCATCTACACTATCAGAGTAATTGCAACAAGATTAGTTACTGTAGATCGTTGAGCAACGAGACCGTGTTGGTCACTTAAAATCCAGGGTCTAACTTGAGCATAGATATACTTGTGTAAACATTTCTCAAAAACTTTAACAAAATTATTTAGAAACGCTATGGAGCGATATTTGGAAATAGCACACTTCTCCCCACTTTCGAAAACAGGTAACAATTTGAAAATCTTCCACGCAGATGGGAAGGTATGTGCATGTTTAAAGACGGACGGAAGAATGTTCACGATGACGATCACTCGGGCCGGCCCTCTGCGTGATATCAAAACGTTCTTTACTTTCTAAATGGCCCTCTTCAAATTTGTTCAACCAGATTTGATAGATAGACTGCAGTCCGACGGTATAAACCAACATCCTTGAAAGAAAATATTACAGGAGATCCTAACAGTACTCTGCTACCAATAATAAACCAAAAACATTAAATAAACAAAGTATAAAATACAATAGTACTAAGATAACCTTCCTATAATAAATAGAAACTATTGAATTCAAAACCGAGAATACCATTACTATATGCCATTTACAACTATACATCAGTCACATTGCTAATGAACTTCCTGACCTACAACCATTTTTCTCCCGTGAAAATCTAATACGTTTATGCGGCTGCACGTAACATATATGTATGTACATCTGTCCGCCGCGAAAAAAAATGATACTAACCGTGATTTATGGTGAATACATACAACGACCATAACGTATGATTCACAGATTACATTATTCATAACTCCGATTGTGCCGTGTATACGACTGCGGTGGGTGTGCGTCAAATTAAAACGCTTTATATGGAAATTGCGGTGCTCAGTCGGTAACGTGCAGCCTGCGAGACGGCCTGTAATATTTCGGGGACGCCCCCACTTCCAGGAGCATCCGGACTACTGGCTCCGTGTATATTTTTTTACCTAAACGCAGTTGATGGAGAAACAGAACCTAAATTCTCTGTATTTGCCAGTGGTCGATACAACAAAAGAAAAGGGCAATTAGGGTAAATTGAGAGGATTTTTATCGTAATACGGTACGCTCGCAGTAAAGGCGAGATAATGCGATAAGAACGCGTGGTAGTCGTCAGTTGTTCCAGACGTAATTAAATTTGCTTATATTTTCTCTTCATACCTAACAGCGTCGCAGAAAAGTTGTGTTAATCGTCATGTTTGTAGGTTTTCTCGTTTTTTTATGGTCCTGTTTACTCTGGAAAATTCTTATAAACCGCAGCTTGTTTGAAGGTCTACACTTGATTGTTTCCACTTTTTCTACTCAGTAATTTTTTAATGTAAGTCTGCTTGCTAACAATACTAAAACCATTGACTTTATATTCAACATGCCACACCACATCTACGAAAAGTTTATCGTAAGATGTAACAGATATAAATTACAATACAACCGTAAAAAAGGAAAAACATAGTGTATGGCTACTGTGGTTTGTGCCGGAATAACTCCAGGGAGAACCCAGCAATAAGTTAATTTCCGACTTCATGAAGGTGAAACAAGGTAATTCTTTTTTGCGTTGTGTAATAAGTTTTGTTGGGGTAGGAAATGTGAAAATGCAGCAATTGACTGCTACAAACGCTTCTGGTTGTGCAGTGTATATTTTGAATAGACAATGTTTTTGTTATAGGATGGTTAAGATGAATCTATAAATTATAGGCAATTGTAACACATACAAAATAGAATTCATGTGAAATGCGTCCATATAAAGCTGTAGAAAACTATTATACAATAATTTACGTATTTCAATGTATAATTTGCATTCGTTACCAGATGTCGAACCCCAACCTGGACCTAATATGCCTACTGTTGATAAGGTAAGTCCGACAGATATGGCCACAGTTTATTCAATGGTTAAAAAATCAGTTACAATGAAAGTTTTCAAAAATATTTATTTGGCACGTGAAGATATAACAACAGTAACACAACATAAAATGATCAATTTTAAGAAAAAAAATCAAGCATATACCTCATATAAATTTCTAACAAGTGATCTGTATTGCCGTCTCTCCCTCTCTGTCTTCAGAGAGAAATGGCCCACAAAAAATATTACTTCTGAGTTTCTCTGACTTATGATTAAGTTTTCCACACTTCTGGCAGAATTCGTCGTAAGACGCATAAGTTCCATGCAACCAGAACATACAGTTGATAGATACATTGGATCTAATTAACAGCTTATTTACTATGTCCATAGTTCTCTTCATATCCAACGCACAAGTTTTCATTAAAATCTTCACTTCCATCTTCGTTACTTTCTAGATTAGTTTCTTCATCTTCCTCGCCGCTTGCAGATCCCAATTCTCTTTTCTTGTTGTTCTTGACTGCTTTTCTTGTGTTTACCATAACTTTTTTATTCTGAATCGTATGCTGTTTGTCTTGGGTTTTCTTCCTCTTTCTCTTTGCGATTTTCTAAATGTGCAGCTAATGTTAAAATAGCTGCAACTTACTTAGCCCGTTTTCAAACAGCAAATATTTTTTCTGGAATAGGAGGTGATAAATCAGACTGTACTTTTGAAGGAGTAAATTTTTGTGTTACACGTTTGGTTAAACGTTGATGGCTGTACTTCTAAACCATTAGTTGCTTCTTTTCAAGTCTCTGTCTGTTTTGAGGTGAAAAGTGAAAAAGAATATTTGGTAGATAAAAACATTCCAATACTCCCACACCCGCGCTACAGTCCAGACAACTCCATGTGTTTATTATCTTTTTCCAACACTTAAGCGGAAATTGAAAGTCCCCACTACGGAACCATAAATGGTCTAACGGAAGAAGACTTCCAGAATTATTGCCAGGAATGGAAAACTTACTGGAGACGCTGTGGGCATTCCAAACGAGCATATTTTGAAGGGGACAATATTAATCGGTGTATTGCATATTTTCCTTATGAACAATTTCGACTGAATCAGTTGTATTAAATTGACACTGGAATATATCTCAGAGAAAATTAAGGGCAAAAGATGAACAAATGCTAGCTTGTGCAGACGATTTAGTAATAATAACAAAACAAAGGAATATAATGAACAAAGTATACTTTTTACAACAATAAGCCTTAAAAATCAGGTGAAAAGCTATAAAACCATATATGATGGTTAGGTTGTCCCATCACTAAGGCTGTAAATTTACATTTCGGTGCGTATAAACGCGTAAATGAAGGATTCGTACATTCGTAATTACGCATTTCTTTGATTAAATCATTTGATCACACAGTTAATATTACATGGTGGACGATATAAATCTGGCATAAATTTACAGTAGTTTTTCAGTATATACCTCAAGATAAATAATTAAAAAACAAAACAGCAACCTTTAAGAGAAATCTCTAAAACCAGAGAATTATTGACAAAAACTCGATCGAAATGTTACTATGGCCAAAGACTGAAATTACCGGTGAAATGCTAACCCAATCCCACTTAAAACCATTTCAAATCGAACTTGCTCCATTACAATTTCGACTTGCTTGTCCTACTGCCGACCTCTATCAACCGAATACATGAATCACTCGATGAATGCGTGAGTAGTGCGATGCTTGTAAGGCACGTGACACATTGAAAAATTAGTTAATTATAGCACCAACAGGCCTCTTCGCGGTTAAATGTAAATCCTATGTCCCGAAGGTGGAAGTAGGGGCCGGGGTCGAAACAGAGTAGTGGGGGATGGGTACGGACGTGACCGTTAATGCGTTATAAATATAAGGACACAAATTTTCGCTTAGCGCTCGACAATGGACGTCTTCATCGTTGTCAGAGGATGATTTATTCACTACAGGATCTGAGACCTAAACGAGGAGCCTTCTACTTAATTGGGAATTACTTTAAACGGTATACGGCGAAAGGTGGAGTTATAAATATTTAGGGTCGAACCTCGATTATAAATAGCCCTCGTTCTTTTCGACACGATCAAACAAGCGCGGCAAGCTTTCGCTTTTGTTTCGAAATTTCATCTATCCAAGCTAAAAATGGGCATTCTAAAAGATTTACGGTTATTGTTCACATGCTTACGAGGGTGACCTGAAATGTTTTCGAAATTGACAAGACAAACACGTTATTGGTGTGGTTTTTTATTTTAATTTCTCGATGTAGTCTCCTCGAGCATCAATACGCTTTTTCAAACGGTGCTCCAGTTTCTTCAAATCGTCGGAAAAGTGGGATGTTTCGGGTTCTGCAAAATAGCCATCTGTAGCGGCGATGGCCTCCTCATTTGAGACAAATCTCTTTCCTCGCAGTGAATTTTTCAGTTTTGGGAATAGGAAAAAGTCGCTGGGGACTAGGTCCGGTGAATGTGGAGGATGAGAGACTAATTCCTAGCGCAACCCATTCAGTTTGGATACGCCGACGCTGGATGAATGAGCCGGTGCATTGTCGAGGTGGAAAAGCACTTTTTCCCGCTGCAAACGATGCCTTTTCTCCTTCAATACTGCATCGAATCGGGTCAATAAATCGCTGTAGTATTGCCCAGTGATCGTCCTTCCCTTCTGCAGATAGTAAATAAGGATCACACCTTAGGAATCCCAAAAAAATGGCCGTCATGACCTTTCCGACCGATGGAACAGTCTTTGCTTTCTTCGGAGTAGATCCGCCCAGAAAAGTCCACTGCTTCGACTGTTGCTTGGTCTCCAGTATGTAGCTGTGGATCCAAGTCTCATCCACGGTTACGAAAGGCATGAAGAGATCCCTTGGATTGGGTTGGATCCTGACCAGCCACTCCTCCCGCGGTAAACGAGGCCGTCTCTCCTTCAATACTGCATCGAATCGAGTCAATAAATCGCTGTAATATTGCCCCGTGATCGTCTTTTCCTTCTGCAGAGAGCCGATGAGGATCACACCTTGGGAAACCCAAAACATGGTCGCCATGACCTTTCTCGCTGATGGAACGGTCTTTACTTTCTTTGGAGCCGATTCGCCCAGAAAAGACCATTGCTTCGACTCATCCACGGTTACGAAACGCATGAAGAAATCCCTTGGATTGCATTGAATCCTGGCCAGACACTTCTCCGAAACGGTCACGCGATTTCGTTTTTCTCTGGAGTGAGCAAACGCGGTACCTATCGCGCCGAAAACTTTTTCATACACAAAATTTTATAACCAACTCATTCTTCTGAGATACCTGTTGTCTCTGCTATCTCTTTTAGATTCAATCGGCGATCGGTTAACATCATGAATCTTGTCGACCATTTCATCATTGGTAGCGGTTTTTGGGCGTTCATTGCGTGGTTCGTCACTTGTGCTTGTGCGACCACATTGAACTCACCCAGAAGCTGATGATCGAAAATGATGGAGTGCATCCGCCATGAATGCCGCCGATGAAAATATTTCAAATTTCCCAGCCATCCAAAAGTGTTTTATCCCTGCATGAAATTCAGTAAAATTCTGATTTTTTCCTTCTTTTGTTAGTTTCTTGAAGTAAACGTGACAAGCGCATTGATGAAAATATACAATCAACACAATACGAATCGTAACAAGCACTTCCAAGATAATCGACAAATTATTGTTGTTGATGGACATTCTACTATTTTTTCTCTTACAAACGAAACTGCAGCGCACGCTAAAATTACACTGTACGCTCGACACGGACATAGGCAATATAATTTTTGCTTATTTCGCAACACATACACGCGAATAATTACTTCAAATCCCGACATTCTCTCCGAAGTCACATTCGTCAAATATTGAACGAAACGTCGGCATGCACGGCGATGCCTAATGGGGAAGGCTGCTGAGCGTTCACAATCTGAAAGATCAATATTTGATTTAGCACAAGAATGTTACCGTGTATATACGCGTATCACGTACTGCATGTTCACCTTTCTCTTTCGCTGCCGGTAAGTTGGAAGAAATGTTTCTCTCGTTGCTACGGCGCTAACAGAAAAATAAAGGAATACTAGAAAAGAGAGGAGCCTCTTCCTAGCGCATATGTGTAACGTATTTAAGGATAATCTAAAAGATATTCGTCTTGTAAAGGAATGATGTTCAATTGTTTTAAAATAAACGTCGGTAGTTTTGAAGTGGCCCTGCCTAAAAGGCAACTATATTTGTGTTGTAAATACCAGGGCAAGAGTTTCGTTCGTCTTTCAATTCGATTAGGTTTCTAAACGTGCTTAACGAAAATATTAATCTGGGCCAAATTTAAATTAAAGGATTTAGTCGTTTGAAATTTCACCACAACAACTCAATTTCTAATAGAAATTTAGTAAGAAACGGAGTGTTCCTTAAATAGTATCTCAGACTTTGACGGCCGCGTGTTGTAACGGTTGCCAGGTTCCGCCATGTCACTAGGTCTTCTGTCGCTGACGTTTCGCATTTTCAAAGGTACTGAGTCCTTAGCTTTCAGTCCTTCCAGAGTCAGTACCTTTGAAAATGCAAACCACAGTTGTTCGCGAAACGTCAGGGACAAAAACCCTAGTGACGCGGCGGAACTCAGCAATCATTACTACTATGAGAGTGTTCGTTACTTTTCCTCCCTATCAACTATTCTAAAGTCCTCAACACTCCAAGTATTTTTCCAATATTGCCTTTGAAAAACAGTTATGTCTAATTGATACTACCAATAATACAAAACCAACTGAGTATTACTAGTTACAAGGAAATTGAGGCCTCCAATCTGCACGTGCTTGTACTTAAAATAAACCGCCGTACAGCTGTCTAAGCCTCGGTTGTCTTCTATATTTATACCTCGTGTCTATGCAGTAAACCGCAAGATGGCAACATTCAATCGTAGTGTGTTTTGAAATTTGCCCGTAAATCAAAATGTAGGACATAATGGAACAATCAGCGTGCTCCTTAGACTATGCAGTTTGGAGACTCCTGCATTAAATCAATGAGTATTACGTCAAGAAGCAGATAAACCCAATAAAAACAAATAATCTAAACGCCTCAAACCCAAATTATAATCTCCGTGTCCAGAAACATACAAATTTCAGATAGCAAACCATGAATTTTCCTTACCCCATAGAAAATAATTCAAATCGTGTCGTAAGAGACTTGAAATACCTAGATTTATTATTGAGATAATAAGTACGCAATATACACGAATCGTTTCTTGAATAAGCAACACATAGATTTACAACTGAATGACAAATCTTAGTTCAGCACAGCAACTTTATACTCAAACACTAATTAACCAATATTGAGGCAGTGAATAGGTTGAGAGCTTCATCCTGGGCGAACCTATATCGCAATAAGTAGCTAGCTCCACAGAAGGAGCGGAGATTAAACGTGTACACAAGCGTAATATTACCAGAATTCACGCTTTTGGGATCGCTGCCGTATGCCGAAATCCGTCGATTGACGTGCCCGATATGAAATTTCTGACTCGCTCGCATCTTCGGATAGTAATATTTCGTACATTTCCTAGCCCACGAATGAAATTTTCAATTTATATATTCTATATATGTACATACGTATACGAACGTACATATGTGTACATATATATTCATATTGTATCTAGATACGTATGTATATATCAAGTAGGCATCAAGGGTACTGTCTATGAACGTATTGGTGGATTGAAAGCTAGGGTTCCTTTTATTGGACGGAACAGATGTAATGCAGAAATGGAACAGAGAAAAAACGTATCAATAGAGGGCTTTTTAGATGTATTCCAAATATATACATATCAAAGGCGGATACTACCAAATATGAATACGCAAAATAGAAATTAATGACATCCACAAGGGAACACCGGCAACTTGAAAATTCAGATTTCGGCGTTAGTAGCGACTGAAAGAGTACTTTAGCATAAGAGTAATACTTTTAGCAGATAAATCGCCCGACTTTAAGATACAAATTTTTGTAGATATTTTGGAAATTAACCTCCACATCTAATTAGATCAAATCCAAAACATTAATGTAGTTGAAAAATAAACCGAGCACAATTTCGTGCAATAATTTTTTATAATATTCGAAGACAATTGTCTCGTCGATGTCCTGGTTTCTGTTTTCAGCAATGAAGCACCAGATCTGTCAACAATTTCTGGTTGGCATGAAGAATTCAACTGCGGACGAAATAGTCTCAGTGACAATCCAAGAGCAGGTGCACTAAAAATAGCAGTCGCTCAGGAAAACGTCGATCAACGAAGACCGACATGTGACATATCGCGAGATTGAGGCATCATGGAGGATTTCAAAGACTCAAAAAAGTTTGCATGAAGAATTGTGTCTAAAAAATTATTTTGCCGTGGGAAAATTGGTATCCAAAAGCTCTAGACCGCTTCAACACCGAAATCTTTAAAAACGTGTACAGTATCGTCAGTCGTGATGAATCTTCTGTTTACTCATATGAGCCAGAAAATAAACGTCAGTCGTCTGTTGAAATACCCATCAAGATGAAATGAAACACTGACAAAAGTCATCCATTTTCGAAGTGTCTCCAAAAAGATGGTCGCAACATTTGACTCGAAAGCAGGTCATGCTTGCTGCAGCATGGGCAGCTATGGGATCGAAGAACGATTACTACCGATTGATATACAAACCAACCTCGAACAATGAATCTTAAACGACCAAGGCAATGCAAGTTTGGACACAACACGTAAGACAATTGAATTTGCAACGCAACAAAACGTTGAAGTGTTAGATCGTCCTCCATATGGTGCGGACCAAAGTCCCAAAGATTTTTTTACCTTTCCGAAAATCAAGAACGAACTACGTGGTCAAAAATTACAGTTGTCCGAAGGAACAGTCGATGCCTTTAAAAAACGCAATTTTGACTGTACCAACAAACGACTGGAATAATTGCTTCCATAGTTTGTTGGAGCGCATACAGAAATGCATAAATCGTCGCCGAGAATACTTCGAGAAACAAGCAATCTGTTATTTATTCAGTTTCAGCTCTGTATGCAAAACGTAAACACTCGTATATTACATAGTCACAAGGACGATGATAACTATTTTCGGAAAAAAAAATTACGAGGAACCGGACATTATTACAAATTCTTTTTTCTATATTACATAGTCACAAGGCCGATGATAACTATTTTCGGAAAAAAAAATTACGAGGAACCGGACATTATTACAAATTCTTTTTTCTATCTATCAAAATAAGGTCGGCTTTATGTAAAAAACGGTGCTGCATAATAAATTTAGATAGTCAGACGTTAAAGACATTACAAAATAACAATAAAGATTGATGTGTGTGCACATTGTCTGACCAAATAAATGTGTCATGTTAAACATCAACTGTCGTTTTAGTGTGTACATTCTTATAAAAAGGTTTAGCCCATCAGATTCAAATGAATTACGAATTATAAAGCAAATGTTTTGAACTTAACTGGCAGTTAGGCAAGCTGTGACACAAAGCTGCAATAATCAAGAAAGTGTAATATATCTCAAATACCTATGTGAGTACTTGAAAAATCTCAATAAAAGTTGCAATAATTTTTATTTTATTAATTTATCTTATAAAATGATAATAAATATATTTATATATATATATATATATATATATATATATATATTTCTATATATATAATATATATATATATTATGTGTTGCCATGTACTCTGAAGCCACTCGATGGACTTAGATACAGTCCCGTTGATCCCATTATGTATTGTTCATAATCAGCAACATTCTTCCTTGTTTGGCCTTTTCTTGTATATATTGAATTGATTACTTTCAACCATACCATTGAAATTGATGGATATTACCAACGGAGAGATTTACTTTATGACAAATGACTTGGTATAACACTGTGTATATAACCATTCATGTCAAAGTCATATTTTCGATTCAAGTTTATCCATAGCAATATTGTCATTTTAAAACTTGTCATATGGCATTTATATTCTCTTCAATTAATCCCAAATGCAATTACATTTACTTTCTAACATAATTAAATGAGCTCCAACGATTTCGGTAAATGAAACAACCGAATGATACATTTATATTGCAATTGATGTTACTTTTACTTTATTATTGCGGAATTATTTTACCAGGTCATATAACCATAATGTATTGCACATAAAATATGAAAAACTTTGATATTTATTATACAAGATTTTGATAACCAAACTTTGATGTTTACGATGTTGTCATTTCACAGTTTCATCGGTTAAATTTCACCAGTGTAATACAGCCGCCGCTCGTAGCGCTACCTATTGCATTCTTAACGTGAATGAAGTATAGAAGCACCGATTCGATTCGTGCGGGTAAAGATTGATGACGTGCGTCTAAAGATCCATTTGATGAATAATATGTGATATGTCGTTAAGTTGGTCTGTTTGATAAGAAATTTGACATGACTTCCAGCAATACAAATTCTTCACAATAAACCACTAAAACATATCCACATGTTCCCGCCAGGGCACAATTCTCTAAATTACTCCATTCGATTTTTAGCCTCCAATTCTCCAAATGTACTTCTCCGCTGTACTTGTGAAGATTGCACGTCAACCGCCTCCTTCCACACGCTTCAAGCTATTGTCTCTTGCGTCGACATTATTCTCAATGAACTCGCGTACTCTAAATTATCGCCCCGGATAACAGTGGAAGTCCATATATTCTCCCGAGATCCGCATATCCCGACATCCGTACATACACCGCAGCAGCCGCCTTCAATTCCCGTGTGTTTGCTATTGCGAAACGTTAAAATTAGGCGACGTTAGACTTAATAACGTTTCCCGTCCCCCGCCCGAAGACAACGGATTCGCGTCTTCGAAACGGCCATGGCCGTATCGTACGGCGCCATCTGTAGATTGAAATTATTCGCGAGGGAAATTGCGGCAATTTGCGATTTTCGTTCATTATCTGGTCGAATTGCCGGGCGAAGAGAGAAAGCGGCAATCCGTTTCGCAATAAGGAATGGCCGTAGCAGTACATTATGGCGTGATTAATATGGTGCGATTAACGCAAGATGTTCTTCCGCCATTACGAATGGATATTCTCAAGATGGTATTCTTCGGGCGTTGGTCGGACGCAGGACTTAAATTTCAGGGGGAGATGTAATTGGAATTGTTGTTATCGTAAAGTGTGTGTTGATTAAATGTAAGGATCGATATTTTTAGCTTTCTGAGCGCATTTATAGCCCGGTCATGTTTTTTTGCTAGAAGCAGCTAAAATATAAAATGCAGGCAAATATCGAGCAACGATATGATATTAAATTTTGCGTGAAAATGAGAAGAACTGCTTCAAAGACACTATAAATAATAGTAAGAACGTATAGAGAGGCTGCGTTGGCATCAGTACGAGTTCTTAGATGGTACAAACCTTTCAAAGATGCCCGCCAAAACATTGAAGATGGCCATCGCTTCGGATAGCCATCCACATCGAAAAGGGATGAAAGCGTGGCGAAGGTGTGTTCTGTATTAGAATGAGGCAGACGGTTGACACTCAGGATGATTACACATGAAATCAGCATGAGTCAGGATATTGATTCATCGAACGTGTGACAAAGGAACTAGGCATGCGAAAAATTTGCACGAAGCTGATAGTCAAGAACTTGATGAACAAAAGGAAAATCGCGTCTCCACCAGCCAAGAACTGCTGGATCGCTTAACAGCCAAACCCAACTTAATGCACGAAATGTTAACGGGTAATAAGTGAACTATTTTCGAAATTGGACCGTGTCATGATGAGATATATATAGAAATGAAATAACAGTAAGAGGAGAAAGAAATAAAAAACAAAAATAAGGAATAAAAAGAAAAAAGGAAATAGATTAAAAAAGGGTGTGAAAAAAGAAAAGGTGGAAAAAAGGAGTAAGGGAAGGAAAGAGAAAAGGGAGACAGAAAAGAAAAGAAAGAAAAAAAGAAAAAAATGGAAAAGGGGGTGAGAAAAGAAAAGGTAAAAAAAGAAATAAAACGAACGAAAAAAGAAAAAGAGAAAGGTCGGATCTCATCTTTCTCTTCTCTTTCTCTTTTTCTTTCCTCTTCTTTCATTTTCTTTTTTCTTCCTCACTTCTCTCTTTCCCTCTCTTACTCTTTTTTTCACCTTTTCTTTTTTCACCACATTTTTTATTTTTTTCCTTTTTCTCTTGCTCTTTCTTTTTGTTTCTTTTTTCTTTCTCTTTATATTTATTTCTCTTACTCTTATTTCATTTTTATATCTCGTCATGACACGGTTCAATTCCGGAAATAGTTCGCTTATTACTGACTCTGGTCGTGGAAGCCTACGTATTCATAATAACAGGTGACAAATCATGTGTATTCGAAGCGACAAAGCGATAAAGTGGGGCTTGGCACACGGCATTACCTCGATCGAAGAAAACACGCATGAGCAAATTTCAAATCAAGTCCATGTTTATCATCTTTTCTCGATTCGCGCGGAATTGTCGACGATAAATAAAGAGCACTGCAAGGCCAGGTACTGAATCCACTGAAACCATTTATCGCGAGGTCCTTGAACGTTTGCGAAAAACAGTTTTGCATATGCGACCTGACGTTGGCAGCTCGTGGATCTTGCATCACAATAATGCTCCCCGCAACAGCCCATTATCGGCTAGAGAATTTTTGGGAGAGAAACACATATCAGTCTTCTCACACCCTACACTCCAGATATGGCTTCATGTGATTATTTTCTTTTTCCAACGCTTAAGCGGACATTGAAAAATTCTCATTAAGAAACAATAATCAATATCCAAAGAGTCACCGCACAGGTTGTAAACAGCCTAACGGAACAAGACTTCTAGAATTGTTACCAGGAATAGAAAACTCGCTGGAGACAATGTATGCGTTCCAAAGGAGCATACTTTGGAGAGGATAATGTTAAGTTGTAGATACTTTAAAATTAACCATTCTCATTAATTCTGAGACGTTCTTCGTATGACAGAGGTGTTGGAATTGGTGCTTGCATTCCAAAGAGGATTATCTTGGAAATAACATATGCGAATAAAATTATGATATTTTGCGAAATTATTTACCGTTTCATTTCAGGGAGTTCCACCTTGAATACCTTTTCACAACTTCTCCCCTTAAACATTTAACACAACAGTTCAAAAAAGGGAACTAATAACAAAGTTATTAGCTTTCAATTTACTATATGTGCTTGCCTCTAATAATAACCTTAGAACAATATTATATAGAAGCACAACCTCCTTCTGGTAATTTCCATTTATGAACCGATAAGTTCATCTAATGGTCGCGTTAATGGTAAATGAATATCCGAACACTCGTTCTCTTAAATCTGTTTTTAATTGATCCGCTCCAGTTATGAGCCTCGCGTACTGAATGTAATGGAGAGCTAAACACTAAATTATGATGTATATGCAAAGCTGTACATGAAGTTTTCTGACAAAGATAAATGACTGATTAATGGAGTATGCAGATGTTTTTATCTTTGTGATTAATTTGTTGGATGCATGATGTAATTCCGTTCTAGAGGAAGTACTGTAAAGTAGCAGATGTATTTATACATGTATATTAGGTTTAAAGCACTTTAACGATATGGAAATTGATTTCTTAATTGATTTAGAATGAACATTATTTGATGATTTCAGAAGAATTAAATTTAATGAAGTTAAAACTCAGTTGGGTTTGAAAAATCTTTCAGATGATTAAGACTGTGAAAGATTTAGAATCTTCAACAGACTAAAACCACTGCCATTGATGATTTAAGATACTGTTGTACTAATTTAGGAAAATTTCTTTTAAGGGAAGTTGAAACAATCCTACGAACTAAACAAACATGTTCTCTAAGCTAAGTCTTAATTGGATTATTCAAGGGTAATGGTTACACTGTGTCATTCTTTCTCAGTTGAGTGTTGCAAATTTTACGGAAAATAACAATAACATTCCAATCAAACATATCGAATTTTTGTTTATCCCTCAACTTATCCCCTAAATTAACTAACGTTTTACAATATGATAATTTTGGATTTGCTTTTTGTAATAGAATTACCCTAAACAATTTTCAATTCACTTCAAGTTTAAAGCATATAATTTCTCGCAATAATTATAAGTTGTCATATGTTGGACAAATTGCTACCTAGTTAAAAAGCAGGTTGGGTGTTCTTGCTTCTGATATTCCCATCAACAGAACTAGATGACATATAACAACAACATTAACATTTTAAGATTCATAAAGAACAAGAAAACGGGGAATTTCAGAAATGGTTGTAATAACTAAAAATTAAAATTGAATAGACTTTAGATCAGAGACAAATAATTTAACTGTCATCTCCTCATATCTATAAATTTTGGAATTAAACAAATTCACATTAACTTAATTGCTTACATATCGCAGTATTATAATCATTCTAGTTATCAGCAGTTTTCCTTAGTAAATTTAAGTTTTGAAATGTTATTGTTAATTTTAACTCGATATTTAATAGTTTCTTTATTCTTGTCCGGACCGTACTGCAATCCGATTTTATTATTCATTTTAATTTAGTTTTATCCTTTCGCATATTTTCGTTCCTGTAAGTATATTTAGTTAAATTTCTGAAGAAAAAACTTTTACAATTTTTGTTGTGCCTTGTGCGAAATATTGGTGAAAGAATTGAAAGGATACTCCAATAAAGTAAATTGGTCCTTTCCGTTTGCTCCAACCCAGAATTCACCCTCGTCCTGTGGGACGTAAATATTGTAACTGCTATAGAAGCACGTTAATAGCATTTACAACCAGTTACAGTTAGTGGGCGGAATAGAAGGAACTTTTAACTATTCTAAGGTTTCGGCTTAATTGAATCTTTCATCGGAGCTATGGTAGTTATTATAAAAGAAAATTGAAAAAAAAGCCACAAAAACTATATACTTATTTTTTTTTAACAAGGTTACAGTACCAAGTTACAAAATTAATAATTTAACTAGTTTATAGTTCTGTTTCCACTTTTAATTTTCTTTTATTATAAAAAAAAAACTTTATTTCGTCATTTTATGTATAATTTCCACACTACTGACGGTTATCGCATAATGTTGAGAGACTTACAGGCAAAGCTGCGTTCTGAAATGCAATGGAATAGGAAAAAAAATTTCTTTATATCATGTTATGAAAGAATTTTTCCGCTTTCGGCATACAAGAAAAAATCGTCAGTTATTAATGGAAAACAACGACATTAGAGAATTGCGAATACAATATTTGCAACAGAAATTTTTCCCTGAAGAAAATAGGCGTATCATATATCTGGATAATGCATAATACAAATAATGGAGTATTCTCAAATATTTCCAAAGGCGATCGCCTTATTATAGTACATGCTGGTGGAACGACAAACTGGCTATAAATGTTTGAATCTGGTATCGTATCTGGAAAGGACACATGATTTTGAGATTAGCCACTCAGTGACGAAGAAAAATACTAAATTTAGAGTACGCATTACTTTTGAACTGGAAAGGAAAAGTTTCAATTAAAAAAATGAATGGGAATAATGTTGTGATCATCTAATAGAAATAGAAATAAAGCATTGGGAAAATGTCAACTTGATCATTAGTTCATCTCCAATCTCATCAAAACGTCGAGCTAATCCGAAACGGTCCCTTTCGGGACCGACAGGAACCATTTCCACATATTTCTCCATTCACTTCCAAGCAGTAGCTTAAACGATGATAAAAATTATTAGTGACGAATTTGGTAGTGGCTTCTCTGGGTAGATATCGTGAAACACGTCATCGTTGTTTGGAAACTTAATCCCGAAGGATACCACGTCACTAGCTTTGTTTTAGTTTTCTCTATTTTTATGTACATGCCTTATATATGCAAATTATATTGACATGTTATATTTTATGTGGAACAAAGTAAGCACATACATTCTGATTTCTATGGAAATACAAAACCTATACATGTTTGTATGTTGCATTTTGTGCAAGTAAAATTCACGGTATATACATATATATTATCGTGACTTCATATACATATATATGATACAGATATCAGATATATATATATATGGAATTCTTCCGGGTGTTGTATACATACCGGGTGAAAACCTGCAAGCTGTGGATTGGATTCTTGGCGACCGGGAAATAAACCGGCGTCACTTGAAAAGAATTACGCATGTCTAGCGATTTGTCCCCCTCATCTCAGGGGTTCATTGAATCGATTCAAATTGAAAAGATCGATGTGAGGATTGCATGTTATAGTAGTAGTTAAACAAGGGTGACAATACCGTTAGATAGTGATAACATACCGCCGATTGGAGATGGTATATCGAATCGTACATCTCACACACAGCCGTCCTGCAAAATACCATCGATATTTCTGGCGGCCATCGTCATGGTATATTCGTGTGTATGTGTATCCGAAGTAATTCGTTCATTAGTGACTCTAGCTGTGAGAGTCTACGAATTCATTTTATACTACCATATGATATACCTTTTGAAATGCTTCCCTTATTATATACAAGTTTACTTATAATCTAAAAACTAAACAACTAAACCCTATTTGTTTTGAACCTGATTTAATACTTTACGTGATATAAACTTATTCTACACAATTCACGAGCACTAAAATTAATATGTATGCACACACGTATAAATACAATTATTATCACCAATTTTGTATCACTGCATATGCATACGGATACGTGTATGTATGTATATGAAGATATGTCTTCACACACTTGAACCCATAAGTGTATTTCAGCATTTGTCAGCGCCTAGTCGTAAATACTTCGAACCGTAATGGACCCAAATTACGGTGCAGTTCGATACATTAATCGTAGGACGTCAGGAATATCATCCATGGGGAACGGCAAGCTAATCTGGACTCATTAATTTAGATCATAATTCAGGGATGACAGCGGTTTTGTTTATTATGTCCAAGGCAATAATTTAAATCCAGTGCGCAGTGTCAATGTTTTCAAGACAAGGAAAGATATTGCTCAGGATATTTAGGCAAATGAACATAGGCAGTAATTTCTCTAAGTTACCCAGTTGGAAGTATTATTTATCGGTGTGTTTTTACATTAAAAAAAATGCAAAATCACTTTTTTTCTTAACACAACTTTTATATCTCTACTTTTACAAACTCTTTTGTTCCATAACTTTACATTTTGACGAAGACATGAATACACGTTTTGATTTTTAGCTTACAGTCCGCGACAATAGTATAGACTACTCATAAATTTTAAGGAAAATATGATTTATATTAAAATTCGACTTGGCAACCCGTGTTGCAGACGTATTCCGAAAGCGGTGATCAAAAATATTCTGGGAAAACTACACATCCAAGTGCGACAAAAATATAGGCCATGTCATCAGTTTTAGTTTTGTCCTCAACGGGCGCAGTGCGAATAAGGAAAATATTTTATAATAAGGTCTTTACATGGTGTATTAAATGTTAGTGTATTGATCTGCTTTCTACATATCAAGATGCTATGTGGAGAACAATTGACTAACACTGAAATGAGTTTAATTCGTACTTGGCGCGACAAAAACTTGGTCAGTTGCAAAGATAGCAGCAAATTTGAGCAGAACCCGTCTTGTAATTCACAGATTCTTAAATAAAGGCGAAAATTACAAAAACGCACGCAAATATAAAAGACCCAAAGCGATAACAGAACTTGAACGTCACACAGTTTTAAGGTTTACATCAAACTAAACAATGACTGCTGACAAATAGCACAAGAAGTAGGTGCACACAATCTGCGAAATGTTCAACGTCTGCTGAAAACGACAGCAAAAAGAAACCTAATTTAAGCGTCAGTATAAAGAAGCCAGCATTTGCAACCGCGCCTTTACATTAGCGCAAACACGGCCGGAAAATTATTTTCACTGATGCGAAAAAGTTTAATCTAGATGGTTCTCAGGGCTATCAGTGTTATTGCCATGATCTAGGTAAGGAGGAAGTAGTTCTGAGTCATAGGCAGATGGGTGGTGTGAGTGTAACGATATGGGCAGGTATAGGGTATAACGAAAAACTGACATCAATTGCTGTAATGCCACAATAAATAGCGCTAATCATATAAATCTTATCAGCGATCAAACATATCATAACATGCTCAACAGATTACATGCCGGATCTTTGTATTCCAGCAAGATAACGATGCTGTCCACCGTATTCAAATTGTAGATTATTTTCAAAGAAAGAAAATATCAGTGCTTGAGTGGCTTGCCCGTTCGCCTGACGTTAATATGATCGAAAATGCTTGGAGTATCTTAGTAGATCGTGTAATTCAATTCAGGAATTAACAACCCGTATTTTAGTGGAATGGGAGCGTATACGGCAAAATCTTACACAAAAATTGTTTGACACTTTGGAAAAAGAATACTTGAAGCAGTAGAGAAGCGAAGTGGTGCAACGCACTATTAGAAATTATTTATGCACAAGTAAATTATTATTTTACATATTTATAAAGTTTAATTAAATCATGTCCTATATATTTAATGCATCTTTATTTCAACAATCCCAAATTATCTTTATATCGTGTATTTTCGTCCCAAATAGTGATAGAGATAGTGAAATTTGTGTGTCATATACAGAAAAAATATTCAAATTTAATATGCTTAACAA
Organism: Trypoxylus dichotomus; assembly: GCA_023509865.1. Classification (NCBI taxonomy): domain Eukaryota; kingdom Metazoa; phylum Arthropoda; class Insecta; order Coleoptera; family Scarabaeidae; genus Trypoxylus; species Trypoxylus dichotomus. The sequence goes on from CM042078.1 coordinate 14,876,723, forward strand.
AACAATGAAATTTCTTCAATAAATGTAGTGTCCTATGCTTTTGTCGCAGACTAAAGATTATTTAGATCTTCTTCATATAGCTTTCCAGATTCTTTTACTTTACGTTATTTTATTCAGCTTTTATTCCAAAACAGATTCTGCCAAGACTAGAACCAAACATTAAAATAATGGCATTGGCATTGTTCCAGTAGTCCTATGAACGATAGTATACATCTCGTTTTATACAAGTAGCGACAAATTATATTATTTTAGCAACGATTCAGCTGGGGTAATAAAATAACTAGAAATTTTAGAAGATACTCTTTGTTTCCCAGCTAAACGAAACAAAAATCGCGTAGGTTTTGTTTGATTAAATGTGTAGACTTTCAGATAGTGCAAGTTATAGGCAACCCATCCTACACATTCAACTAAAACTTCTACAATCAAAACCAATAGAAAGACTCCGTTAAACAAAATAAACTACGGTACTTTATGTATAAATTATACGCGTACGAATTTCACCAGGACCTTTTGAAATACCCCCAAGCTATACGCCGCTAATAATTCCCCAAGATTTCCCTAAAATTTAACGTTCAACTGACGCTCGCCGTATTCAATTCGAAAAATAAACACGTTCACCCGCTTCCAATTTAAAATTAGCAATAAAAACCGCCAACCAACTCCATTCGGCTCCGGAGACCTAATAATAAAAAGGTCCCGTTCATTTCGCGCCGGCAAAGAGAGAGGGAGCAGCAGTCGTTTAGAAATTAGCATAAGGGACGGCCCGCTATAAGTAAATACGGGACAATAATACGGGAGATCCGTTTGACTCTACACGATTCGCGCGTCCGAAATCTCGGCTACTGTCACACGATCGTGCCCCTCTAGATTTTTTTTGTTTATTTTTTCAGCTAACATCATTTCATAAGAGAAAATCGATATTGATGGGTGGAAAAAAAGGGTGGAGACAATGTCGAAAGGGAAAATTTTGGAAAACAGTGCAGGAGTCAGGGTGCTGGGGACCGAATTAAAATGTAATGGAAACATGCTGGGGTGTTGTGGGAATAACAGGGTGAATATTTTAGGGAAATTGTGTTTTTTTTTTGTTATTTTACATGGTATTACAGGTTGGATATTATGGAAGTAGGAAAATTGTATATTTTTTGTTTTTTTGATTCATGTACGTTGCGGTCTAAAGAAACTTATCAAACCTTACTTAAAAATGTGAGGTGTAATCATCTATATCATCTACACGTATTCCAGGTATTATGACAGATAACAACACCTTTTCGTCCACTGAATAGAATACTAACGCCTTTGCTTTCAATTTTTCAGCGACCACGTCTAACGTAAACGTTACTAACAACTAGAGACCGGATTATATGTAAAATGCAAAACTTTAATTTGATTTATTTATTATATTTTACGTGTATATGTAGATGTATTACACTGATTACATTAATTAGCGTTAATTAACTTTAATCTGCGTAAGACATCTACAAATAGACGTAAAATAGAATAAATAAATTAAATTAAAGTTTTGCACTTTGCATATAATCCGGTCCTCTACGTAATAACCATTCCAATAACGATACCTTGGCTTTCGATTCATTTTTCCTTAAAATAGTCAGTGAGAAAGATGTTTCACAAGCTCTGTGTCAATTGAAAGTAAAAATGGCAGCTGATCTTGGTAACGTTCCAGATTTTATTGTTAGGGACTGTAGATTTGTTCTTTGTGGGCCGCTCCTTGACATTTCTCGTGTTATCCCTATTTTTAAGTCCCCGTGGAGGAATAACATTCGGGATTATCGCCCGATATCTATATAACGGAAAGTTTTTGAAATTACGTTATATAAATATATTTATTCGCATGTTGCTGCTAAACTATCTCCAGCGCAATATGGTTTTATTAAAGGCAGATCGATGGTATCCAACTTGTGCAGATTTTTCCATGATGTGTCTGAGGCTTTAGACCTACGTCTTCAGGGAGATGTCATTTATACAGATTTTGCTAAGGCAGGGTTGAACGTCAAATCGTATTACATACACTGAATCATTAATAATCAATAATAAAAAACAGAGGGTCCAAAATAGAACCATGAGGTACGCTAGGCGTTACAGGAATGGGCTCGGAAACCCCATTAGGTAATTTAACATATTGGGTCTTATTGGAAAGATAACTATTAAGAAATTGAATAGCATCCGCTGATAGACCAATGTAGCTTAAGATTAATGAAAACATCATATCTTCGAACTAATGACTTTCTCTTAATGGGAGTTGATTTTCTTTAATAATAGGGATGAGAATAGCATATTGCCAAGAAGCAGGGAGGATACTATTAAATTTATATTAATAATATCACGTAAAATATACGGACAACGGAGTTTTATTAATTCCAGGTAAAGATAGTCGCATCCACCAGCATTTCTTTTGACTTCATCAAGAACCACACGAAGCCAACTAGACAGGATGATTTATTTGGTTACAAAGCCTCTCGCAGAGGTCGCACTTGGCGCATTGGCATGATAAATGATCCATGTCAATTCAAATCTTTTTCTTCGAAGAGAATATCCTAATGTTTTCGGTACGTCCAAATAGCATTGCTGATGTTTGTTGTTTCTCTTTGATGCATAAATTCTTAGCGCATTCGGGGATTTCCACTGCATATTCTAAGATTTTATTTTTATATCACATTCAAAGCGCCAATATTTATTGATCGAATAATTCTTGGAAACTGATAAACAGGCCCACACTTCGCGAAAACCCTTCTTGTACTCAGTTCTTCAGTCAAAATTAATTTACCTGTTCTTCGATTAATCTGTAATAGTTCAGCCATCCTCCTTGCATTAAATAGTTCATCAGAGGGTATTGTACTTAGCTTGCTGGTAATATTAGCATCCAACACTCTGACACGCTGTCGGTTTTTGGGATCATCACGTCTTCTCACCTCCAATGCCAACTCAAAGATACAATCGACTTCTTCATACCAATTTCGCCAAATACCATTGCCATCAGTTGTAATGTTTTTCGTAACGCATTTGTCAATTTTCATATTAAACTTTTTACGAAAACTTTGGAATAGAAAATATCAGATCCTATGCATTGATCGTAATAGCACCGCACTGTTAAGCACCACCTTTAATAGGAGTAATGAAAACGTAAACAAATGGAAGACATGGAAATTCCCGAGTACCTTCAATAACCTCCGTATTGTTATTTTATTGTTTCATCAAGTTAGATTAACCACGTAATGCAACTGTTATTTCATGGATCATGGTTATTCATCTTTAATGTCGTACTACATATTTTATTACTAGAAAAGCGCTCAATAAACGAAACACGTTAGAAATAATTTATGAAGCTCATAAACGTGGAAATAGTAAATAAGGACTTCATACCATTTTGGTAGTTTAAGTGGGGATATAAACCGACAGCTGATATAAAATAACACGCTATTTATTTAGTTGTATATAACTCATTCGAGACGTAAAATTGCGTTTTGCTATATTACAGTTGTAACAGGAAAATTAAGTCTGATGACGAAATTTATTTGAAAGCATTGAAAACTCTATAGGTGAGTGACTTAGGGAACCGTTAAAAAAGTAAACATGTCGCTATTAAATCATAATCAGATAATAGTATTCTAACACAAGATATTTGCAAAATGCCAAGAATTGTAAAAGAGACAATTCAAATATTATTGTATAATTTGCTGAGGTACTGTAACATCAGCCAACAGCAAAAACGTACTGTCTGCAGCGTGGCAAGCATAAGACCTAGAGGCACTTGCAAAAATGCCTTTAATCACCACAAGTTATTAACTATTACATCTATATGCATGTTAAGGAGTACCATATACACAAATGAATCATGACGAGAATGATTAGTTTTAAAGCGTTCAATTGAATCTATCTACAATTTAATATTGTCCCCATGAAAACTATACTCATTTCAAATGCACACAACGTCTCCAGCGAGTTTTTCATTCCTCTTAACAATTCCGGAAGTCTTGTTCCGTCAGGCTACTTAGAACCTGCGTCGTGAGTTTTTTGGATGTTATTGCTTCGTAATGGAATCTTTTCAATTTCCACTAAAGTGCTGGAAAAAGAGAATATCACGTGTCCGTATGGCTGTAGGGCGTGTGTGAGGGTCTGCAATGTTTTCTCTGTCGGAAATTCTCTAATCAACAATCAGCTGTGAGTGGGAGTATTATCATGATGCAAAATCCATGAGCTGGCAATGTCAGGTCGCACACGCAAAACTCTTTTTCGCAATTCACTGTCCGGCTTTGCTCCACGAGAATGCATCACCGTAATACCCCTAGTGAAGTTTGGCAGATAAAAACATACCAGTACTCGCACGCCCGCCCTACAGCCCAGACATGGCCCCATGTGGTTATTTTTTTTTCAACACTTAAGTGGAAATTGTAAGGTTCTCATTAAGGAGCAATAAACAATATCCAAAGAGTCACGACGAAGGTAACCTAACAGAACAAGACTTCCACAATTGTTACCGGAAATGAAAAACTCGCTGGAGACGCTATATGCATTCCAAAGGGGTGTGCTTTGAAAGAGACAATATTAAATTGTAGATACATTCAATTAAACACCCTAAAACTAATTATTCTTATTAATTCTGAAACATACCTCGTATACCGAAACATAAGCTATCACTATACAAAGCAAAACCTATCGCATATGCACTTACCAAAAAATATAAAAAATATTGTCTGTTCATATATGTCATAAAAAACTGTTAATAGAAAAAGTTTACTATTCTATAGACGAGTATTTACAGGACAAACTACATCGACAATTATAACTGATTGGGTGTACAATATCTTAGTATTATTGCCAAATTGGACAATCGTGTTTTCAATGAGATGTTCATTTTTCAGATAATAAAGTTGTTGTCCTAACACGTTGGTAATAAATGCAGATAACAAAAATAATTTTCAATAAAGGCATTTGTGAGATTTAATCCCTTTCAATTCTTATCTAACACATGGGCTGAAAAGTCCTGGGCCTAACAAACAAAACACGGTTTTTTTGGTTCAAAATTAGCTTTATTCATCAACGTAATCTCCATCAAGAGCAACGCAATCATTCCAGCGCCGCTCTAACATTTCAATACCACTTTTGTAGAACGATTTATCTTTTGCCTCAAAATGGGCCTCAGTTTCAGCGATAACCTCTTCATTCGTGCGAAATTTCTTACCGGCGAGCATTTTTTTGAGGTCTGCGAACAGCCAGTAGTCGCTGGGAGCCAAATCTGGCGAATACGGTGGATGTGGGAGCAATTCGAAGTTCAATTCATGTAGTTTTGCCATTGTTTTGATTGACTTGTGACACGGTGCGTTGTCTTGATGAAACAACATTTTTTTCTTTGCCATATGCGGTCGTTTCTTTGCAATTTCGGCCTTCAAACGCTCCAATAACGCTATATAATATTCACTGTTGATGGTATTTCCTTTCTCAAGATAATCGATGATATTACACCACACACATCCCAAAATACCGAGGCCATAACCTTTCCAGCCGATTGTTGTGCTTTCGGGCGCTTTGGACGAGGTTCACCAGGTGCTGTCCACTCAGATGACGATCGTTTTGATTCCGGAGTGAAGCGATGGATCCATGTTTAATCCATTGTCACATATCGACGAAAAAATTCCGGTTTGTTACGTTTAAACATGGCCAAACACTGCTCAGAATCATCAACACGTTCTTGCTTTCGGTCAACAGTGAGCAAACGCGGCACCCACTTTGAACAGAGCTTTCTCATAGTCAAATGCTCATGCAATATAAAGCCAATACGTTCTTCTGATATCTTTACGATGTCAGCTAACTCACGCAACCTCACTGTTCGATCATTCAAAACGATTTTGTCGATTTTTGATGTTTTCTGGTGTTACCGCCTCATTTGGTCGTCCACTGCGTTCTGCATCATCGGTGTCTCTACGACCACGTTTAAAGTCAGCAAACCAACGTTTCATTGTTGTTTCTGATGGAGCGGAGTCCCCATAACACTTTTCAAGCTATTGCTTCGCTTGAGCGATATTTTTTCCCATCAAGAAGCAGTGTAAAATTAAAACACGAAATTGTTTTTGATCCATTGTTTTGAAAATAACAATAGTAGCGTGTCTCTTAGCACAATAACTCACAAACTAATGAATAGAATATCATGAAATTTTAACAGTTGTCTTTTCAAGGTTAGTACTAACTGAGAGGAAGGTGACTGCAATAAAACTAGCGTCATCTATGTGTTAGGCCCGGGACTTTTCAGCCCATGTGTTATATTTAATATCCATTTTTTATCTGAATTGCACCAGAACTAACTTAACCAACCTCAATATCGTAACAGCTGCGTCAACGCAATCTTTTGAAAACAAATCTACAAGGACGACAGTGACACTTGTACTAAAAGAGAAAATCATCTACAACCGAAATGTGTAGTAAGGTATGTAGTCGAAATAACGCCAGGCTCCTAATACCACCATACGCCATTTTCTCAAATTCAAGTAGTATAATAAAAAAGTACTGCACTGTAGTTTTACAGGTTCATGTAACGGAAAACAATGCTAACATAAATAATTTATTTTTACAAGATAAGGTGTTGCTAAGCACATTGTGTCGTTTCAACGGTTACAGAATACATTAAAGTAAATATTTTTTTGCATGATATTTTTGAAATTACTACCTTCACAAGTCGATTTGATGTCACTAACTTAGTCTCTAGTAAGTGTTCATTACACGTATATAATGTGTTTAATCAAAACAATTTTTAAATCGAGGATAATTGGTTATAGGTTTTCTGCTTCTAATAACGCCAATGAGAAATATTTTGGTGGCGTTATTAGGAACATAATTTAAAAGCACTGCACATTAGATATCACTTTACTTTGCTTGCCAAGTAACACTACCCATGAATTGCATCCATTGGACAAATGTGTGTTTAGAAGTTTTGAACACTACTGGGACGAAAAAGTTTAAAATTCTTGGACATAATTTTCAGAAAGGAGCAAGAAAGACATGAGCTCACAGAGAAAAAGAAAAAGGATCAACATGTAAAGATACCAAACCTAAGTGATTGTTTTCCTAGTCCTAATATTAAGACACCAACTATAAAAAGCAGAAGTGGTCGTAAAGGATTTATTTTCTCCATTCACTGGCTATATAAATACTAATAAAGATAAAAAGAATGCTACACCGAATTTATTTTCTACTTCCGGTAAAATAAGTTTAAATAAAAATAATCGTAAAGCCGTTAATAAAGGAGAAAGCTGGTTTTGTTTTGTTAGCCAAAAAGATCGAATGCTTGATATGCGTCTGTGTGTCATGTACAATCCTTACATTCATTAAGAATGCGTAGGACTAACTAAGTTGGATAGGATCTCGTTTGCTTGTTTAGAATGTCAAATGTAAACATAAACATAAATAAATAATGAATATTTTTGTTGTAAAATTACAGTTGGTGTTATTTGGTGCAGAGGTATCTTAATAACGCCAACTGCAATTGTATATATTTTTTTCTATTATAATTTGGAAAGTTAGTAAATCAGAAATTATTATTATTTTGTCTTCCTAAATGTTCATAGACAAGAGTCTAAAAATTTTATAATCTTTTAAAAGGTACTTAGGAAATTAAAGTTAATTTACTCTTAATGTCTCGTTATTTGGGTCAAATACTTTATATGGTACACTCTTAGTACATTAGTTTATGGTATCAAATAAACTTAAAAGATATTTGGAATAAAATCACCAATATGGAGCTCAAAAATCACTCGAATATTTGTCTATATTTTTTGTACTAAATACAGTAATGTGCACGAAAATAACAATCCTATTTACAACAGATAATTCTGACGCAGCTATATTAAAATTATTTAAAATCCCTAAATACATAAGGTTCCGGTAAAGTATTGAGTTTTCTAGTCATGCGCTGTTATTTGCCTATGCATTGAAATAGTAGTACAATAGCTGATGGCACTAAACACACATGTATAAAGCTCTGTCTGTGGCAGTCTAATACAACCATTTTTTTAGTTGTCTTACTAGAGACCAATAGCTGTAAGTTTATTCAAGAAACCCCCTATCATTCTGCGAATATGATTGTAAACGCCAGGGACTGAAGAAAACTTAAAGATAATCGTGGTGAAAAAAGGAAAACTAACTCTAGAGAAGATAGAAACACTATAACTTAAGAAAAGGAGACATGGTTCATAAGTTCAATTGCAATCAAAAATAATCTAAACCTTTATATAACCACCTCTACTATTAGGCGAGGATTAATTCAAGCAAAGTTGCATGCAAGCACACCTAGAAAGGTGCCATTCTTAAATAACAGGCAAATACAGAGTAGATTGTCGTTTTCTCATGGACAAGTACGTACAACTGGACGAAAAAAAGTGGCGTAATGTACTGTCGTCAGATGAAACTAAAGTAGTTTTATTTAATTCATTACACTTAAAAAATCCGAGGCACCAACATGTGTGTTGGCCAGTGTAATAGTTTAAGGTTCAAAGGTGAAATATAAGCTGATTATCAGCATCATTTTATTTGATGCTTTATTGAGGGTTGAATTCGTAGGGTTCTGTAGAGTATATTTGATAAAAAGGTATTGATTTATGCATGATAAGCTGTTGTATAGCTTTTTTAACAATATTAATTCATGTGTTTATTTTCTTCATTTTTGAAACAATAATGTTACAATATACAAAATTAGGTGCATCGGTCAGTTTTATAATAGTCACGTAACATGCATTGTTAATTGTTTTATTTAGCGTATAGCTTGAGATTTCAGCCAAATTAAGACTATTATTATCGTGCATATGACTGTGCATTGCAGTTAACGAATACAGAAAGATACCATTAAAAATTATTTTAAATTTGACGAAAATTAGGCTTAAGTTGCAAAGAAATTCCGTTCAGAATATAGAAAAGAAAGTTATTCATTACTTTTGATCATTCGAAAAATCGTTACAAAATTTGAAAGAAACTAATACGGCAAATCATCAAAAAAGCAAAACATCTATAGCGCCAGTATTACTGAGATACCAAATCTATAAATTCGTCGTCGTATTCAGAAATTAAATATTCCAAAAGCGAGCTTATTCGCAATTTTTCACAAAGATCTTCATTCCAAGATACGCAAGATTCAGATAATTCGAGAAGTTGTATTTAAGGGACTTTAAATTACGTCATCACTCAATTGGGTCATATAGTAATGGCTGGTTAAAAGTTTTACAGCAAATTGGAACGTCATTTATATATATGAAAAAAATATCATAACTAAATTAAAAACAATATCCAGATCAAAAAGTATCCACTTGAGAAAGTTTACACAATTGTCTATCTGAATCAAAATTCAGTCTAAATGTGAAAATTAATCATGAAAATCGTTCCGTTAACAATGCAGAGCGAACAAAGGCATCAAGTTCTAAAGATTGTCGTTAATTCTTCACCGGCCGTATTAAATTATCGAATGGTGCAAGCGGGGATGATAGGTTTTCCTCCGTAAGATTTACCCTGTGCTTCACCGCAAAAGAAATCAGTGCGTGTAACCGTGCAGAAGAGGCCTAACCGTCGGCAGCGCGCAAGTGTCCCACCCTCAACCAATAGAAAGCGATGCCCCGAACACGAACCGGATTTTGAATTAAAAGGCATTGACAATCCGAGAAATTGGACAGAAGATCACCAGATTGCCAACACAATACTGGTACTTGTTTGCAGTATAACGGCGATATTTCCGTAAGAGATAGCGCGATTGCGGTACACAGAAGGAAATCGAAGAACGAAAATTATCAGTGATAACTAATTAAATCCGTTGTGAATAATGTAACGCTGATATAATTTCGATAAATTATAAATCGTTTGTTTGGGAAAAGAATCGGTTGTACTTCTCGTTTTTATGGAGAAAGTGAATACGGAAATAAATAATGCGTTACTAATCGAGTGTAGTTTAAATTAATTAAACACGGAATTAACGATTTTCTAACCTATAAATAGGCTACGTTACAAAATGTATCGTAAATGCGATATTAAAAGTATCCGAATCGATTTTACTGCAATTCACGACGAGAATAAACGTAAATTTAGCGCACCAACGATATATTTTAACTCCCATATCGCTCGGACGTCATGAAAGGGTTAGGTTTGCTTCGGCTGCCGTCCGAAGAAAAACCACAAAAATGCCTTTTATCCGAGGCGCGAAATTCGAACCGAATCATTCACCGCTTCGACCGCGGTACGATCGGCGAAATCCGAACAAAACGGTGATAAGTCGGCGTGCAAAAGAGATAAAAACTTACCGTCACTGCGTAGCGCAAGTCCTCGTCCACGAACGAACGCCTTCCTCTCGACGACGGCGTTGGAATTAAATCTGTGTGAGAAGAGAGATTTTTGCGTATGTACGGCCGGAAAAACCACCCTCGAAGCAACACGATAGCCAACTTAATGCGATAAAATCGGATGCCCGAAAACGCGAAATACCCAAAGTGGCAGTGCGCATATTCGGGCCGTGAGGAACAAGGCTTTGGCATTTCGGATCGTTTTATTTCGGCGATCCTCATTTGTACCGCTTAGGTACGCTCTTAACATGTTGTTGCGGTGTTTCCTTTGTGTGGTGGCGACCTCCGGCGGCCGTCTAGCTAACTACCAGCTCGTCGGCTCGCCGTCATATCGATTTTCCCGCCCATTATCGCATCCTTGTCGCTCCGGTATATACTAAGCGATCTTCTATCTCCTGCTACGTTGATCATATGGTGTTTGATATACCGGGTGTCCTAGATTTTCTATTTTTTGTTAAAAAAAAAACGATTTCCGCCTATACACGTGACAACCATGTTTAAATGTTACTACGTGTAATGTAGTGCATTTCATTTAAAAGAATGAGATAAAAGTAGACAGTACATAGGGAAAATAACAAAACTTTCCAAATAAAAAAGAAACAACTAGCTATTTCGCCAAAATTATTTACTTTCATTCAAAATACATCCCTTCTGCGTCAATCCAGCTCTAGGCACGTTCAACCAATGATAGCATAGATCCCCGTCCCGGCGTCTTGGATTGATCCAATATTGTCGTAAAACGTTCCTTCCATAGCCAGTTTCAATTTCAGGAAGAGGAAATAATCACATGGCGAATACGGAGGATGTTATATTACACAGTCTTGTTTTTTCTCCAAAAATTCGCGAACAGTGACTGTTCTGTGTGGTGATGCACTATCGTGCAAAAAAAACAACTTTCCGTCACCCGATATTCTAACCTCACTCAAACGATTCTCTTCCACACCAATATATATTCATGTTCGCCAATGATTTTCTGACCCTGTGGATGTAGAGTCGTAGAAACAAATCCCACAATCTCTTGTGACTTCTGAAAACGTAATTTTGTCGATTTTGGAGAGCCTGGAGACTTCCACGTAGCTCTTTGGCGTTTTATTTTCGTATTATACTTGAAGCATCAAGCATCATAACCAGTTACAATCGATTCTAGAAATGTGCGATTTCGTCTGGCTGTTTTGATAAGATTGCTGCAATGTTTAACGCGAAAAATTTTCTGGTCCTCAGTTAAGACATGAAGGATAATTCGAGCATAGACTTTCCGTATGTTTAAATCTTTCGTCAAAATTTCGTGAATCATGTCTTATGTCGTATTTAATTCTTCTTTGTTCGCATCGTATGCGATAATATCACGATTTTTCGACCATCTCCTCGCGTTTCTTGGACGCCCTGGCCTTTACCGAGCTTGAAACAAAATTTAATGTTAGCTCGCTGTTCCATTATATGTTTGTAATGCACCGATAGAAAGTACTGTCACTTAAAGCGCTATAACTACCATTCGATCCATTTTAATGCTTGCGATCTCGGTTAGAAGAGGAGATATACAGATATCAGACTACATATTGTTTGAACGGATGACGTTAGTAATTTTCTATAAATTTAAAAACTTCCGTTATTTTTCCGACGTACTATGTGTATAAAAACTTATACCCAAAGTAGGACCATGCAGATTCCTTCTAGTTTGAGGGAATATCTGTTTTTCTTCTGGTTTGAAGAAGTTTTCAAAATATGAAGTATTGCTATGTATTTTTGTTTCAAGAAATTAAACATCTAATTCTGTCTGCACTCTTATTTACTTTTCATTGCTTTGCTGTACATTTATGTGTGCATTGGTGACTTGTACTGAATTGTCGAAATTATGCTGTGTTCTGATTGAATCCATGTAGTGCTACCTTAAAGTTATAATGAGTACTATGATGTGATTGAAGGAACTTCGTCTTTTATTGACATCAATTAGGTACAAAATTACTTGAGTTGCAGATGTAAATAACAAAAAAAAACACCCATATGCTGTTTTATTTCCAATAAGCAAATTAAAAAACATTATTTTAAGTTACGTATGCAAAATTTACAATCTTATGGAGAAACACTTTCAAAGAAATTAAGACAACTACGATTTCGAGGACTAGATCGTATAATAGATACAAGCATCTCCGCAAACTCCACATCATACAAATTAATCATGGTTCTATCAAATGCACTCTTCCTAACTTACTTAGAGATCTACTATAAGCAGCCATGTTTCAACCGTGTGTTTCCTTTATAAACCAAATTGTTGTAGTATTTTGGTAGCCAATTGTATTCTTAGCAACTTGCAGATTTCCAGAACCTAAAAGTATTCTAGTTACTACTTTGTCGATTTCCAAAAATAGAAACGTTTAAGGCAATTCTAGTACCATGACTTACTTAATAGGTACATTTTTAGAGGCTGCAAATTTTCATTCAGTAAACCTGGAAAGCATTTCCAGATTTCCAGAAGTAATAGATACTCCATTCAAAATGACTTGGAACATTCGAGTCTTCATACTGTCTATCAATTTAGTCAGTGCTGAAATAGGAATATCATGCTAACACCTCACTATCGCAGATTTCAGTACTTTGACGCTATCTTATTGTTTATTATTGGAATACACCTCTCTTGCCAATATTTAGATCGGGCGACCGAGCAGGCTATTGTAATAAATTAATTTTCTTTTAATGAAACCGTTGGAATTATGGAAAGCTGGATTGCCTTGTTGAAATATCCAGTCTTGCGTCGGGAATTGTTCACCAAAGTCTATCAGAACCATTTCCAGAAGTTTTATGCAAAAATTAGAATTCATTCTCGCAGAAATATATATCTCGTATAAGGGTTTTATTGTTATGGGTGAAAACCGCCCAAGCTATTACACTACCGCAACTTTTTTACGCTGAAATGTAATATCTGATTTTGCAGGATGTCTGACTAACTCTGTGGACCTGTATAAAATGTAATAATGTTTTTTAATGTTATTTTCTCTTGCATTTATGTTCCCTTCTAGTTCAGTATTAACTTCGATGCAATATTTGAAAACGAAACATTCTGTTCAAAAGTTCATATGGAACTATAGAAATTTCGTGTATACATTCTTGAGTGTGCTTGTTCAGCCAGAAAACACTATTATGTGTTATTCGTAAAATATGGAACTAGTCACATCTTTAATACCCTCGAATATGAAAAATACACCATACGTATACCCCAAAAATGTATTATCATACAGGTTCTAAACTTCTACAATAACGTATATATAACGTATAATAAGGATAAAGGTGAACAACTGAAAACCTTTAGCAAAACCATGAAAAAACATTTATTGGAAAGATGATTATATAACTTTAGCGCGATTCAAATAAAATTCTTATTAAGAGTTTGAGTAACAAGCTATGATCTTCTGAAAAAACTCCAGTCATCGATGTTAAGACCTATAAGGACTTAAATAATTCAGTTTCAATTCCAGGTGAATATTTTGGCTACATAAAATGGAACTAAATCAAAGAGATTTTAACATCTTTTTCCTGCTGTTTCGATTTTTGATGAAACCACCCGGAGCACCAAATTCAAATTTAAACATCCTCTTTGTATTTTCCTTAAAAATATTAATGTTGTAGTTGTTTGCATAGGCAGTATTCTGTCAAATTGTTAATTTCGATGTCTCTGATATATGAATCCCGCAATGGCAACAAAGGTTTATCAATAAGAAAGAAAGAATTGGAGTAAGGGACATCAAAACCTTGTGATTCGACTTAGGGGAGAGGATATATATATATATATATATATATATATATATATATATATATATATTGTAGTGTACATCTTAAAAGTGAAGTAGATGTCCAAGCCATCCCAGTTGTCTCTCTTCTATGACCACTTCTACTGGTTTGATACCCAGACTATTTGTGATTGTCGTGTTTCTAATTTTGTCTCTTCTAGTTACTCCTTCTATTCTTCTTCTTCTTGAGATTTCTAAAAGTGAATTACCTCACACAAATGATACTTGCAAATTTTAACGCCACTTCCCCAATTCATTTCACATTGGAATTCTTCAGGCGAAAATGTTTTATTACTACTGGGTATACATTTTTGAAATTTCCAAAAAATCTACGGTTGTATTTTTGATGCCTCTACAAATTTACAAAAAACACTTCAACTTTCTCCCACTACATCGTGAAAAATGTGAAAACTTCGATTGTTCGTATAGGATGTCCAAATGCCGTATCAGTTCAAAAATGTAGAAGTAACACCCTTTTGGAATTCCAAAAATGCAGTCGACATTAATTTTCCCGCTGAATCTTGAGATAAATATTTTTTTGCCATTACATATTCTATACATTATATTCTATTGTTTTGATCCCCACGGACAACATCAAAATTCGTCACAGGGAATAATTTGGCCTAAAGGGCATTGCCTTATTATTGATAGCATGTTAGATACTCTAAAGGATTGAACACAAAATTTTTGGCCATTATTTGAGCAACAACTTTGTAACAACGAAGACTATGAATATTAGAGTGGGGTCCTACGCTAGCACTCATCATTTTAGAAAGATCTTTAGCAGACCCACAGTCAGTACAACTGTCCAATTTAGTTGATGCGTAAATTTTTCACCGCGGCCAGCTTTTAGTTTACTAGACATGAACTTAGTCTACACAAATTTTTGACTACATCAAATGCAAAACTAAATGGTAAAGGCGCAGAAAGTGACTTCTACTTTCAACTAGTCCACTGCTAGAATAATTATAGTCACCATTTACAAGTTGCATACTTATTTAGATTCCCATTAGCTGAAAAGTAGTAAACATTTTTTAACAGAACCGTCGCTAGTACTTAAACAATCAACATAAATAAGAGAATTCCCCTGCCATGATTAAGTTGCAGCTGAAGCGTAGTCCAAATGTACCTCTGTTAAACAATCCGCGGGTTTCCAAACAAAAGCTCCATATCTAACCCATCTACCCGCTCCTTTCTCATATTTCACGAAGTCAAAACTTTAATAACAAGAACTGTTTAACATCACTCATAGGCTTTTTTAAAACATCCTTCTATCCCGGAAAATAAAACGAAAAGGATTTCTCATGATAGCAGATCAGCAACATTCGATACGAATGCTCGTCGTAGAACATTGCGTGTTAGAAAGCTTGCATTCGCGTGCTGCACGACGTATTCGCTCGGCGTACGTTTTTGTTTTGTTTCCCCCCTTAGCATTTTTCACCCTTTTTTTCCCTCCGGCCATCTCGTTCTCTTTTCGGTTTTAACAAGGACTATTTCGCGTCCGGGACGTATTCCTTTTAGCGCAAGCTTTCGAGGAGAACAAAAGCTTTTAATTATAACTTGTTTTTGTGTATGGTTTACGAGATTTATTTAAGGTACTTTTAAGTTCTCGTTTTTCTTCAGTTCCAGTGAAAATTGAGATAGATGACAAAGCTTTATGGTGAATTAGTCTGGAGAAATTTGCGTTAGAATATATGCATATGAAGTAGAATATTACTTTTGCGGCAATTAGATGGGGTTGTTTCGATGTGGCTTTAAAGATTTCCAATTGATAAGGACTAGACTCTAATTTTTTAAGGAATGAATCACCAAGTAAAAGAGAATATGAATTTATGGTCGTATGGAGGTATAACTAATTGCAGCAGCACAGAAGAAGTTCCATGTGACTAAGAGTGAAACGTCATCACATTTATCCAACTACGACCTGGTTTCAACCCGGAAGCCTCTTTAGAAACTCTTTAGAAGAAGAAAAAATACCATGAAAGCCTGCAACAACGTTACATCTGCTCTTCAATGCTGTAAGCAGCATTTTTCAGATAATTCATCCTTTCCTTCGTATCAAAAAAATTCTAGAAAACAATATCTAATTCACAGGTATAGCAGTAAACTCCACTCACACAAATTTATTAATTATTCGGAACGCAACGTTTCGAGAGCACGTGGACTCCCATTGTCAACCGTGTTACCGACTGAATGTAAAAACTGTATCACACATGCAAATTATTTTCTACGCAGGTTCTAAAATTTCTTAAAACATATGACTATTTACTACCTATAGGTGGTCTCAGATATCTGTTTATTGTCAGTAAAGGATGAAACGAAAACGAACCGTATCTTTAACAGGAATTTATGGCAATAATCAGACTCGAGTGTGCAATTGGGGTTGGTTCTCTGTTCAATAAGTTTCTATTCTTTTTCATAAATATCGTTTCGTGCGCGTCTAATTCTCTACAGAGTTTACGATTTTAAGGCGTTTAAGATTTTTTAAATCAATTTTATGATTTTGCCATATGTTCTGCTACGCTTGACAATTCTGGTTTATCGAAACGATAGTGTCTAATATGTTCTTTGAACCTCGTTTCGATACTCCTTTTTGTTTGTCCAATATAAACTTTATCGCAATCATCGCATGCGATTTGGTAAATTCCAGACCCTTTCATCATCTCCGGTTTATCCTTGGAATTGCCTAAGAGATTCTTTAAGTTGTTTTTTGATACAAAAGAGACGTTCATATTTTGTTGTCGGAAAATTTTACTTAATCCTTTTACTGTTGGGTAGAAAGAAAGTGTTACAAATTTCTTATTACCGGTGTTTGTTGATGGCAAGATCGTGGAATTTCTAATGTTCTGTTTGTATTGGACCTCCTCCAAGGTACGGTCAACAAGAGAAACCATTATACCTCGCTACATATTTGATATATTTTAATTCTTTCTCGTACCTGCATGTATGATACAGTTATTTACATTTAGTCGATAACACGGTTGACAATGATAGCCCACGTGCTCTCGAAACGCTGCGTTCCAAATAATTAACAAGTTTGTGCGGGTGGAGTTTACTGCTATACCTGTGAATTATACAATCACACAGTCCTTGCAACCGTTATTAATAATACCTAACATAATAATGCTGCTAAATACAGCTGCTCATGGTATTGGTGGAATCATGGGAAAGACAATACGAGGAAAGAAAAAATACTAACATGCTGAAATGTTTCTACCTACTCAACGTCATCGGTAAGGTTTCAAGCGTCTTTCTCTGCCTAATATTACAGTTCCCTCTCGGCTAATATCACCGTCTATAAACGATCAATCTAAGTGAACATTCTTGGCGATATCTAGTGCTCCTAAATGGTCCTACCAATACCATGAGTAGCTGTAGTAACATTATATTAGGTATTGTTTTCTAGATATTCTTTTGATGTATTTCCAGCAGCGTAGTGTTGTGCGTTTTTTTCTTAGGGCAAAGAGACAAATCCATACGGTAAAAAGTGTAAACAGACGTAAACCCGTGTATAACTGGGTCGGAAAATTCTCTAAATTACCCTCGAAAGTTGTTGACGATCAGCTAAGTGGCCACTCCATACAGAATGCGACAGATGCAACACTTCGACGGATGGAAGAGAAACGGGTAACAATAGACAGCGTAGCAACTGTAATAGGGTATTCTCATGGTTTAGCCTACGAACTGATACAGGTTCGTTTAAATTTTCGGAAAGTTTGCCAACAGTGGGTGTCTAGACAACTGATCGAGGAATACAGAAGGATTGGAATGGGCTTGTAAGTGTATTAATATGTATGGGAACTTTGTTGAAAAATAAAGCTTGTTTTTGGCTGACTACTTTTCCAATTATTTTTATAATAGCTCTTTTTGACCTATATACTGACTTTCCTTCGTACAATATAACGTAATTAGAGACCTTTTGAAGTTTAATTAAAGCTACTTATCCTCCAGGCTATATTTTAATATGAATTAAAT
This sequence comes from Trypoxylus dichotomus, assembly GCA_023509865.1. Lineage (NCBI taxonomy): Eukaryota > Metazoa > Arthropoda > Insecta > Coleoptera > Scarabaeidae > Trypoxylus > Trypoxylus dichotomus. The sequence goes on from CM042078.1 coordinate 14,894,805, forward strand.
CTTTAGAAGAATATCTAAATCTATTGTCGTCTGTAACATAGATATTTTCAAAATTTTTTGGATAGATTTTCCAAAAAGGATCATAAACTACATTTTTGATGATTTAAAAGTGCAATAAATGATTAAAAATTTTGTATTATTCATTTTCGTACCTCTATACATAAACGTCTACTGCCAAGAATTTGATTCATAAAAAACTTCTGCACGAGTTTATCGATGTTTCTACCCATTTACATAAAAGCATTGTGAAAACGGAAATGCAGTTAGCAGAGCATTACGTGCTAACATATTATTCTTTCAAATTGCATTTTTTAATAGTTTTCCAGTTTTCTACGATGTTTCTAAACGAGATTACCAGAGGCAATTGTATTTTAAATTACGTTACGTAACCATCTACGTACATAGTTACTGTACTATGTTAGAAAAAGAACAAAGCGCAATATGGATGCATCGCGTCCCAGTATATAGCGCGAGATATTTCGATTTCTTCGGTGTATATACACGTATAACGTCGTTACGTACATGTAGTCGTTATTGGCTCACTTCCAAACAGCAACGAACATAAAAATTGGAACATTCAAATAAACTTCGTATGCGGCGTCCTAAATTGAACAAAATTCTGCCATCGAATCGGATAGATAACGTTTTCATATTTTATGCATCTAAATATAATGCGGACGTAAATGTACAGCCATCCCATAGAGGAAAAGTTCACACCGTATGATTTTGAATTCAATTAAAGCCCCTTCTTAAGCTTATTGTATGCATTTTATAAACTCTTAGCCTATGTATAATTAGCTAAAGCATGAATTCCAAGAAATATTCACCAAATCTCATTTTACATCCAAAAGGCAGTTGTGGAACTATTTCTCTTTTTTTGGCATTCGGGATCAGAGCTCATTTCGCCACATTACTTAGTAAATTACTAAACATACGAGGGCGACCTGAAATGTTGAAGTGGATTCATTGTTCGGCGAGGACAACCTCTTTCATGACGACTCTCAAAATTTCAGACGTCTACTGTCAATTGCTATTTGAGACGGTTTCGCAAAAAAGAAATAAAATCGAATTTTGTGCAGTGTCTGGGAAAACGGCCACGGAAATTCGAAATACTTTGCTAGAGGTCCATGGCGGATGTACTCCATTATTTTCGACCATCAGCTTAAGGGTATGCGAGTTCAAACGTAGCCGCACAAGCACAAATGACGCCCAAAAACCGCTACCAACGATGAAATAGTCGACAGGATTCATGATGTCGTCTTAGCCAATATCCGATTGAAGCTGAAAGAAGTAGTAGAGGTTGTCTCTGTTATCTCTTTCAGTTTCTCAGGAGAACGCGTTGGCCATTTCGTACAGGAAATTTTGGGTATGAAAGAGCGCAATGAGTACCGCGTTTGCTCACATCGGAGCAAAAACGAAATCGGGTGATCGTCTCAGAGGAGTGTCTGGCCAGGATCCAACGCAATCCAAGGGATATCTTCATGCGTTTCGTAACCGTAGATGAGACTTGGATCCACCACTACATACCGGAGACAATAGAACAGTCAACGGCGAATCGGCTCCGAAGAAACGAAAGACCGTTCCATCGGCCGGAAGGGTCATGACGACAATTTTTTGGGATTCCCAAGATGTGATCCTCATCAATTATCTGCAGTAGAGGAGGGCGATCATGGAACAATATACAGCGATTTATTGACCCGATTCGATGCAGTATTGAAGGAAGATCAGCCTAGTTTCCAACGGAAAAAGGTGCTTTTCCATCACGACAATGCCGCGGCTCATTCATCCCGCATCGTCGTGTCCAAATCGAATGAATTGCGCTATGAATTAGATTCTCATCCTACATCACCGGCCCTAGCCCCCAGCGACTTTTCTCTATTCCCAAATATGAAAAATTCGCGAGGAGGAAAGAGATTTGCCTCAAATGAGAAGGTCATCGCCGCTACCGATGGCTATTTTGCAGATCTCGAAATATCCTACTTTTCCGATGCCTGGAGTACCGTTTGAAAAAGTGTATACATCTTCGAGGAGACTACATTGAAGAGTAAAAATAAAAAACCACACCAATACCGTGTTTTTCTTGTCTATTCCGAAAACATTTGAAGTCGCCCTTGTATACGGCTATCATTTACAAAACACAACACCTCCTGTCTATATATTTTGTATCTAGATGGTAGGAGGGAACAGGGAAGAGACGAACTTACATTTCGAGGTCTATTGGAATGGCCTATTAAAAAATAGCCAACGGTGAAAATTGGACAATCCACACTGGTAAATAAGGATATCTAACAACTAATCTATCTAAATTAGATAATATTTTTTGTGCTTGTTATAAATTTCATAATCACGTCGTACACGATTTGCGATTTTCTTGAAGTACACAGATAGCATTAGTAGACATACTAACGTTGACATGAATAAGCGCCCCCAGAAGGAACTTTCTGTTTTAAGAAAATTTACGGTATTCCAATAACAAGTGATTGAAGTCTCTCAGTGACTCTCCGCATGAACATGAAGGTGAATCAGGTAATCCTATTTTATGTGGATGCGCTGGGAATTAACCGTGATTGAATTTTAATCTGCCAATCGTTGTGTAATAAAGTCTTAGTAGTTACTGTTACCAGTTATTTTGATACGAATAAAACTCTTTCGGAAACATTCAAAGATCTGGCGGTAAAAGGTTTGATTCACTGTCTGGTCTTGTGGTACGAATTCTTTGTAGACAATTCCGCGGAAATCAACAAAGATGATAAGCGTGACGATAATGCCCCCAGTCACAGTTCATTATCGGCTAGAAAATTTTTGGCCAATATTCCCACACCCACAGGTATAGCAGTAAACCGTGTTAGCGTCGGTAACACGGTTGACAATGGGAGCGCACGTGCTCCCGAAACGCTGCGTTCCGCATAATTAATTAATTTGTGTGAGTGGAGTTTACTGCTATACCTGTGAATTGTACATCCACACAGTCCTTGCATTCGTCATTCCCACACCCGCCTTACAATCCAGATATAGCTCCGTGTGACTATTTCTTTTTCCATTGCTTAAGTGGTAATTGAAAGGTTCCCATTACTGAACAATAAACAACATCCAAGGAATCACGATGCACGTTCTAAACAGCCTAGCGGAACAAGACATCCAAAATTGTCTCCAGGAATAAAAAGGTCGCTGGAGATGCTGTGTGCATTCCAAAGGAGCATACTTTGAAGGCGACAATATTAAATTGTAGACACATTCAACTAAACACTTTGAAACTAACCATTCTCATTGATTCTGGGACATCCCTCATATATAAAAAGATCCCTTTAATTCACAGAATTTAAATGAAGTTATCTACATCATGTATCGAAGGTGGAGGGATAAATATGTATGCTATGTGTCCAAAGTTACCTTCAGGTCTAAAAGAAAACGACCCAGTCGTTACAAATGGCGCATAAAGCATAGCATAGTCCCATATTATTGCTTCTGATAGCGTTCTTTATGGACGTTTTTGCGATCATAAATGATACACGGAGAACGTTAAGGCGACCGAACTCAGGTCTTATCGCTTGTTCTTGGCATTTGTAGCCCTTGGTTAGGAGTACTTCGTGACTATAATTTCGACAATTAATCTATAGATTGAAGGAGCAGAAGGTTATAAAGAAATTTATAGCTTTACTTGCGTATGTCGTTGATGTAAATAATAAATTCACCGTTTACTGCTGCAAATTTTATACAGAGAGAGCAAAAATCATATTGATAAAAGTATGCAGTGGAATGTGAAAGTGTATGGCCATAGCTTATTTCACTTTTTTGATATAATTCTGACAGGTTAAATGTTACCTATGTGTCCCATCAAAAAAATGAAATAACCTACGGCATACATTTTCAAATTCCATGGCACTCTTTTATCAATATGATTTTTGCTCTCCATGCATTTGCCGGTGATTTGTTAATATTTTCTAAAGTAAAGTCCCTACAGAAATGTCTTAAACCTAATTTCACAATTAGTGTACTTCTTTACTTCTTATATTCGTATATTTTGTTTTAAAAATTACTTTTTTTTTTGTTCCTAACTATTAAAATCATATCGTTCACTTACTTCATTCATTTTATCTATTAGTTGTTGTAGTCCCTCCATACTACCCGCAAATATGACAGTGTCATCTGCATTGCGGATCTACCTACTTCGCTGCAGTAAAATTCCTGTCTTTGTGTATTTTATTGTAATTATTTGAAAAAAGTCAGAACCACTCAACCAAGTTTCAATTATTAATATTACATCAGCAAACAAATTAATTAGATAATTATAAAATAAATTACATAAATACTGTGTTTAATCCTGTAATATTTTGATATTATATTTCCAACGGGGTCTATTGTCCGTTGGGTGTATTTAGGTTTCCGGATTAAAACGAACAATTGTTGGAACACCTCTCCGATATTTAATTTTTAGTTTTGACCTGGTCGAGGAACTCGCCCGATACGAATGCTCTAGAGGGTGATCGTCAAAGAAGTGATGACCATCAAGGGCTAGTTGATTGAAACTCTCATCAGAAAATGGCACCACGACACCGAACTTCAAAAAAATGTCTTATAGATAACATGCCCCGACGCATGGCAGCTATAATTGCAAGAAAGAGTGGCATTACTAAATACCAATGTCAATTTCATTCGATGTTTATTAATGCATATACTTCTCTTGCCAAAAACATAAATAATTTCACTTACGTCACCTGTTGTTTTCATAATTTTACTCTTATAATTTAAGAGACCTAGAAGTCAAATTGGAAAGTACAAGAAACTGAACACTATCCCTAATAATTGGGCCACCTACCTTTTTCATCTGTCATTTCCGTAAAACTTTTTTAACTTATAATTTAGTTCTATCGACATAATATTTAAAAGAAAATAATTTAATTTATAATAACATTGATAGCTTTTAATTGTCTTGTTCTGTCTAGCCATACAATTATTTTAATTATATTCTTACTATTCTCTTACTAATCTGATTCTCTTTGTGATTACTACAGACATCTGTTTCACTTTGTAGTCCTTGTCTAGAATATTTGGGCCTGAGGATGTGCAAAATCGTTACCCGAAACCTGTCACTCTAATAATAATTTAAGAGGTATTCTAAGATTTTAGTTCTTTTTATTTTCCACCCATTTCTTGTAATAAAGTTACACCGAAACATTCACACCGTTTTTGAAAATAATTTTATATAGAAATGAATGGTCTGTTGCCACTAATATTGTAGTGCATCAGGTGCGATTAACTGAGATCAACATACTACATACTAATAGATTGAAATATCTTTGGACACTAACATGAGAGTAGTAAACACAATTCTGCATGAATATTTGCACGTATGGAATATTTGTAGTCGGTGAAACACATGTAATTTGGTAGAAGCTCCAAAAGAAGGTCGTGCTCAATGATGTAATGAAATGCTTAAAAAATTTAGACATAGGTTGTTCCACCGCCGTTTTTAAAAATAATTATTGCTGGCGTAACATGTGTCTCGTATATTGTGTGGGAGATAAGAGACAAAGTAGATATTAAAAAGATCCAAATAAGACTACAACGAATAGAAAAAACTACTGTTGTCTAACCTTGATACGACTCTATAACATATCTGGTTTTGCTTTTTTCTCTCAGTTACTTTAAAGCATTTTGAGTGAGGGTGTGCATACTTACAGCTTGTTGCAATTTAATCAAAGTATATAGTAATTTGATTAGCTTTTTCTTCGTTCTTAATTTTGTGTTTACTCGTAGGTAACTCGTTTTACATGTGTACATTTATTTTATATTCCGCTTGTAATTGGATATTCTTTTAACTCTTGGGCAATAAAGTATTATTATTATTATTACCCCACCTTCCGTACTATTAACACTAATCCCATTCTAATTCCCTTTCTGTTGAACATGATTGAGAAAAGAGAATTAATCTAGAAGTATAGATAAAAGATCTAACTTCAAGTCTCCATCGAAGTTTTTAAATTAACGCAAATGGAAATAAAATTCTGATTTATTTTCGATTAAAGATGATGTTAGCTACCGCTGAGATCCCTATTGTTACATAGCTATATCTAAGGCGACGCTGATGTTAGCTGACAAATAGAATTCGCTTACAATGAAAAGGAAGTCATGTATAGCTTACGGCATTTTTAATAAAGAGCTTGTACACAAAAAAATCAACCGGCATTAGAATAATGTTAGCTCATTTGAATTCAAAGAACGTTAACAAAAGGGAGTACAACTTAAGGCATGGAACAAAAGCTGAACGTCGGAAGTAGACGCGTAAATTTTATATCAGATTATATTTGGGAGAATAACTAAAGGGAGAGGAAAACATGAAAATACCTGGATGGTAAAAAAATGATCATAAAGTTTACAACGGTAATAAGTTACTCGTTGTAAAGCTTAGGGTTCTACGCATTTTTCGACGTATGGACTCTTTTGTTTTTTATATTGTGCACTGAGTGCAAACCGTAGAGAAGTCTTAAAATAAAGAGCGAGGATAAGCAAATCTGACCCGTACAAAGAGAAACAAGGCAAGAAACTAACACTACCTCAAGATGTTTGATGGATAAACCGTCCGAATGTTTTGAAATACGAGGGGAGGTCCAGAAGTTCGTGGAATGAAAGGGTTTTAAATAAAATAAAACAATAAATCTATTTTTCCTTTTCAATATAATCACCCTTAAGTACAATACATTTATTAGATTTATGAATAAAATTTTCTAAACCATCATATAAATATTTTTTACCTTTCGCCTCAAATTGGGCCAAATTTGCCTCCTTGGTTTGTGCAGAGCAGCCATTGCCACTTTGCTCTTGTGAACCGGCGCATTGTCTTGCAAGAGCAACACACCCTTGGTCAATTTTTCTCGACGTTTTTCCTTGATGGCCTCCTTTAATTTTTCCAATATCGCTGCGTAATACTCTCCGGTTATGCTCCTATCTTTTTCTTTGTAATCAATCAATAATATCCCTTCACAGTCCCAAAAAACAGTAGCCATCAACTTTCCAGCCTATTCTGACACTTTGAATTTCTTTGGCGTTGGTGTCCCCTTTTTATGCCATTGCATGGGCTCCTATTTGGACTCAGGCTCAAAGTGATGAACCCATGTTTCATCTCCGGTAACAATCCGCTCCAAAATCTGTGCAGATTTGTCTCCACACAGCTTCAAAAATTGTTTGGACGCACAGACGCGTTGCTGTTTCTGCAGTGGCGTGAACATTCTCGGTACCCATGTTCAACTGACTTTCGTCATACCCAGGTGGTCAGGTAGGATACGCAAAATGGTGGTATCTCATACTCCAACTAATGCAGATAATTGTTTTTTCTTCAAACGGGCATCTTGCAGTAGAAATGTTTGCACTCTTTCAACGAAGTCTGATGTGGTGACCTCAACTGGCCGTCCTGAGCGGGGGTCATCTTCAATCGACTCCCGACCATGTTTAAAAAGACCTTGCCATTTATAAATCATTGATTTACTAGGGCACTGTTCCCCATAAACGGTTTCCATTTCATTCAATATGGTTTGAGCGTTCTTTCCTTGCTTTGTAAGGAACTTTATCATAGCACGGTGTTCAATTTCCTCCATAGTTTCAGTTTTCTTCCGGATTGACTTGTTTAGCAGGCAACTATTCGTAAACGGCTGGCGCTATAGGGCTGCAACTTATATACTAATGATGAGTCGCCTATCAGAACGACACATAGCGCGCGCCTCTATCCCCACTCCATCCCCTCCATTCCACAAACTTCTGGACCTCCCCGCGTATATGCCAGTGAATGGTTGAAATAATTACAAATTTATGAAGAGCATGAAGATGATGTTGATGCAGAGGAAGACTTTTAAACAGGTTTCAAATATTTAAATTAAGACCGAATACTTCTTAAAATTACTTAAACCAATCATGGTGGTAGTGTGATGGTTTAGGGTTGCTTTGGTGGTACAGCTGTAGGCTATTTGATAAAAATGAATGGAATCCTGCGTAAGGACAGTCTTCTGAAAATCTTATAGAAAAATGGTGTACGAAGTGAAGAAAGATTATATGGCTAAAACTTCCAAAAATCTTCGAAGAAGATAACGTTCCCAAACATTCATCTCGTTTATGTAAAACTTATTTGATGATACTCGAGGAAAAGAGGCAAGTTGATACAGATGATTTGGACACCCCAATCTCCAAATCTACCACCAATAGGACTAGTGCGGATTACCTAGAATATTTAATTACAAGAATGCCATTAATATGTGTCGTCGTATTTCAGGAGTGCATATTAACCGGAAATGGCATAATACAATTTTGTAATATTTCCTGTTTCTTTTTCGTTGTTAACATTCTATTCGTAATGTCAAATATCTATTAATAAATATTACTACAAGCCTACTTTACATTTCAATTCAAATTAAAGAAAACGTCAGTTTTATAGTCGTCCTTATATTATGTGTATGGAGAGCAATGTAAAGTATATCAACCCTACTATAAATTACACTTGAAGTAATTTCATTGAGTACATTTGCCATCGACAAACAGAACATAGCACCACATGTGATAAATAGATTTTCATAAAATAATGAAGGAAATGCGAGTAATACGTACCTGCTTTGTTTTCCATCTGCCCCAATATTGCCAGTATTCTCAACTGACAATAAATTACATATATGTCAAGGCAAAATCCTAAGTTCATTTCCTGAATCTTAACGCCAGGGGAAAAGAGTGCATCGAGCAAAGTATGTGTGACATTCATCTGTCTACCTCAATATAGGATATTCCGTTTCGAATGGTTTGTATATTGGAAAACGCAAGTAGAAATTTAACCTTTTAGATATGAGAGTTTCTGTATCGAATGTGAAGTGAATCTTTATATACCAGTATTCATATAAAGATTCATCTCTAGTAAATGTAATTGTCAGTAAATAGAATATATCAATATACAATATATAGTTTCTAATGAGAGAAGATATTGATGTTGTCAGACGATGATGATTGAAGAAGCGTTACGCTGATGTTGCTAGCAACATCAGCGTAAATGTTGCTATTTCCTGCAACAAATTCTATCTACAGAGGATTAGAACAAAGTAAGTATGCTACACCTCAGTAGAGTATTTATTTCCGTGAGTACGTCGATCCTATTTGCGAAATTAATATTAGAGGACCAGAGCGAATCCACTCAAACTTTTGAGATTATACCCAAATGTTCTAGTAACTATTAAAAAAGTAATTACTTCCAACTAAAAATTTAATTTATGAACAACCTTAAGTGGATGTAATTCATATCGGCCTCACTCTTTGACACGATTAATAACACAATGCTAATATCTAAGTTTTCTTGGGTTGGGTTTTGTCCTAATGTCACTTTAATGCAATCACATCTTCGTATAAAAATAATATATATTTATTACTCTATACAAATTGCTATACAAATATGTGCGTATTCATATACAGTAATATAATATACACACCGTATAGCGATGGACTCGGTCCTCGTTGTTCTCGGGGTGGTTCCATCACGGCCCGGAGTATTGAAGACTCCTTTGTTGCTTCTTTTTCTTTCTCTTTCAGTGTGTTCCCTCCTTAAATTTTTCCTTGTACTATATTCTGCTTGATTTTTCTTCTATATTGTGTGTAGTTTAAATTCTTTATCGCTTTTGATACTTTGTTATAATCCTTTATTGAGTCTGCTGTTGGGGCTTTTCCATATATTTTTTTGTCTCTCTGTCTTTAGTTGCATATATGATGTTCCTCTTGTTCCAGATGCATGAACTTCTCTAGTAGTTCTTAGTTTTGTTGTTATTTTATGTTCACTAGAATTGATTTTTATCAAACTCATTTGTTACGCCTGGTGGCGTGCCTCAAGATTCTAACTTATGAAAATTCGTTTCTTTTTAATATCTATGCGAATAATCTGCTGCTTTCTCTTCACTATAACGTATGTTAAAATGATGTTAAAATTTATGATGATGTTACTTTAACTTCTGATGGCCTAATTTTAGGGAGAAGCATCACAACTAATCTAATCCTAAGATATTTAATTACACTGTGTCTAATGCTACCAAGTATCTATATAAAGATCCATTTCATTGTTCTTAAATGCACATAACCCCTACTATATATTATTTCATCATAAATTTCCGATAACAGTTTATAATTTTTTATACTATAGAATATTGTAGTGATAAGAACCGATTTTTATGTTCCTAATTTACATCACAACTTGATTTTGCATTGTTATATTTTTCTTTATGTTATAAGATTATACGGCTAAGACATCTTAGACAGTTACCATAAAAGCTGTTAAGCTTCAGGAATGAAGAAATTACTAGTTGTCAAAGAATGTTACACAAAAATGTGGAAAGTTGATATGAATCCAATAAATTGGAAGAGAAACCCAAGCAAAGTACAAAATCTAGCACTTTTAATGAAATATACACACACAACTACGCCAGTAAACCTAATAGGGTTAATTATATAGACAAAATAAGAACTTATAGGGAAAGAGTTACTATCAGTTATATATAGGAGGGTTGTCTTTTAAGTTTTGCAGAACAAAATAGTACATAGCTTTTAAAGACTTTATTGTCTTCCGAAGTATTCTCCACGTTAGTACACCTTTGCATGCGCTCGAACCAAGTTTGGAAGCAGTTATTCCACTCGCTTGTTGGGACAGTCAAAATTGCGTTTTTGGAAACATCGATTGCTCCTTCTGACGATTGGAACCTTTAACCACGCAGTCTGTTCTTGATTTTCAGAAAGGTCAAGAAATTATTGGGAGGTCAGCTGTTTTGAATTGAAGTCCTTGAAATCTCCAATAACACAACAATCTCGTGATGTATCACATGTCGATCTTCGTTGATGATTCTGCACCTAGCATCGATGTCTTCCTGAGTGACTGCTGTTTTTGGTGCACCTACTCTAGAATCATCGCTAAGACTAATGCGTCCACGTTTGAATTCTCCACACCAACGAGAAATGGTTGACTGATGTGGTGCGCTTCATTACCTAAAACAGACACCAACTCGGTGTGGCATCCTTGTTGACATAATTGTCTTCGAAAATTATGAATAATAATAATAGTAATAATAATGATAATATTTTATTGCTTCTTGGTAGTCTTACAAAGGCAAACGTCAAAAAAATACATTATATAAATTTAACCAAAATAAAGATACTAGAAAAAATGTGTATGTACCTGATAGTCGGGAATGTAGAAATTCATCTCAGCTATAAGGTTCAATATTTAATAGCAATTCGAGAATTAATTTTTTAAATACATGAATTCTGCTTACTTGTTGTATTGCATGGGGAAAACTATTGAAAAATTTAAACTCACATAACTAAAACTTCTTTCAGTCAACTGTAGCCTCAGTTTTCAGTAGCAGTAATTTACGTTGTGCCTATTATGGCGGGTGTGAAGGAAAATATTATGTTCAAGCAATGTTCTATGTTTGAATAAAAAAACTAAACATTCGAGAATTGCAAACATGGTCAAACACCTGTTAGCTCTAAAATACTCTCCACAGAATTGATTGTAATTGAGACACAACATTACGTTGAGACTTTTTTTGACTAACGAAAATCCGACCGAATTCTGCACTGCCTCCCTAAAAGACGACCCCAAACTTTAAATGTGGATGTCAAACAGAAGAATAAATCAGTCGTAGTACATCAGCGCTGACCACATCACGTGATATTCGCATACAATAACAGAAAGCACTTACTTTTTGACGTGCTGAAAGACGTGCTGAATATTGTACATCATAATCATCGATACTGAGAGACAGAAGTTCAAGGTAATTCATTTCTTTCGGTTTTAAGAGTATAACGTTGGTTTTACCGTGATTAAGAATTAAGCTATTAGCAGTTAATCATTGCTCAGATAATATTAAGTACATGGAACCATTGTCTAATGAAGTGTTACCAGCGTAGTTCATTAACATGGGTCTGTTTTCCATAGAAAATGATTACGCGAAAATGTTCCCGGTTTAATTCCATTTTCAATTAAATTGTCAACTTTGACAGTTTTTGGTAGCTACAACACTGTACGTACCGCACCGAATCTTTGGATTCAGGTTAAGTGAAGATGGAGATTAATTTTTAGCACTGACATTTGATTAGTAGCGCTCTATGTCCCAGTATGCAAAACTTAGAAGACGTCCCTCGTACATACATAAATCGACAAATGATGAAAGTAAAATGATTGTAGGTTTTACAAAGTATATACCTTTGTAGGATACTAACAAATATTAGGTTGAATTTTTTACTCTAATTAATACGTCTATAGGATCCATTGTTTTTAGTGTAAAATATCTACACGATACAATTGGTAAAACGAAGAGTGCTTTTTAACAAAACCAAGAGAAGGAAAATTCACTCCATTTTTAAAATTTAGGGTAAGTGAAATGTAATAATATAATTTAGATATAGCTAAATATACATTGTACATGCCGCAAAATGGCTCTTATTAATTTGGCAAATGATATTCATATCTCGAGATCATAAGCAATTTACAGTACTACTAGCACCCAGCTTTACGCAGATAATAAATGAATTGCAATTAAGATTAACGCGGTTTTAATTCAATAACGTGATAAAAATCTGCTTCCCATTCTTTAGCAATTAATAACGAGCACAATAAAATTCACACACGCTGGAAACATTGGAAACGCAACTTGGTTGTAACATATTTATAGTATATATTTCCATAAATACTTTAGCACATGCAAATAACACATACACTTGCGCTTATAAAACGTTCAAAATGCAACTCTGCAGCAGACGCAGGTGTTCCAAAGGTCGTTTTGGCAATTTCATTTACCTTCATCGTTCACTTCCAGCAACAGAATTAAACGTATTTCATACGTACACCAGTCAACGCGAAGGAACTAGTAGAGATAATAACAGTCTTAAGACGAGATCGGCTCGTAAGGCAGATGTTACAATGATACAGATCTGTGATCAAGCCCAATTTCCATATATTATATCCGACCTTATGTTTCGTACTTGACATCTATGGTTGTCTTTAATGCATCCGCGTATTAAAAACTCTACGTATGCAGCATGTTGTGAATGATCTTGAACTAGTAGAATTAGTACATATTCTCAAGTTGATCTCTACGACTTAATAGCCTCATTAACTTCCCTTGTATTATTTTAAACCTAAGCGCATTTATACGAGGTGTCCGGAGAATATCTCTGGAAATGATGTAAAAGGAAATGTCATATGTGTGACACAAAAACAAGAAGAGGGGTTGCAAAAGTTACTAGTTCTTGTTTAACAAGTAGTTTTTCTTAAAAATATTGTTTGCCTTACAATAGATGAAAGCGCGTATATTGGCAATGAGTACACACTAGGCTTGTTTTACAATATTTACAACGGCTGCATTTTACAGCAACTGTTTGTAGCGCCATAATTGTGACACAAGATACGCTTCCAATATTCTGAATCCTTTGTCGAGAGTGCAATGAATATGAACTCATATTCTTCAAATAAATATAACTCAGTCGATTTTAAAGTCAAGCATTATTTAATTATACACATACAAATTTCGATTGAGACGGCCGAACTTGTTGGAAATCCATGTTGAACAATAGTCGGAGAAGTAAAACTCTATTTACAAATTTTCCGATATATTTAACACAGTATTAATATGACATGTTTCGTTATCACTGTAGCTTCATCAGATATTCTACTCCTACTGAACAGAAACCTAATTTATACTCAAACTTAAGATACCCTTATCTTTTGTTAATTAAGGATAATGTGTACATAATGTGTTTACATAATGGGCTGATTATGTCTAAATTCTTAATACTAAACTAATTCAACAAAGGTGAATTATTGAAGTCTATTTGATCATTTACTAATACATCTGGATATTTAAGTTTATTTATCTCTAGGAATTTCGAAATTATTATTGAAATTATGGTTATTTTCCAGTAAATGGCGTGCATAATTGGAATCTCTATTCTTATGTACATGTATTCTTTTTTCAAAACACCTACCTGTTTGGTCGATATACGTTTTCAAAACAAGTTGGATAATAAATTTCAGATTTTTTTCCTTTGTTTATTTTTGATTTATTGTTTTTTATGAATAATTCCCCAAATTATATTCCCAAAATTGTATTCTCTAGTAAAGGTGCATGAAGAAGATAATCCTATCAGATCAGTTATTTCGTTTATGTCAGCTCTCAACTATAAACTATCTAAAAAAATTCTAGAACAGAATACATAATTTTGAGCCAAATTCATAATAAAAAATTCAGTAGACTTAGTTAAAAGTTAGTTCAGCTTATAAGAACATCTACCAAACCTTCTTCAAATTTCTCCATTGCTCTCTCCAATATTTCAACCTCCAAGTTAGCGACTTCTAGATGAATGTACTCTTCCAGTCCCTGGTTAGTATAGGGTTTGTTAATGTTCACCTAGGATTTAAGGTAACCCAACAGAAAGTGATGGCATATTATATTATATACAAGTCAAGACGGTCAATTAGATTGTTGCTCTCACCATGTATTTCAATCAAATGAGCTGCATGTCGACGTTTCGCTTGCATAGTTCAGGGAAGAGGAAAATGTTGACTATTTCTACATTGCGCGTTGAAGTCACTGTAAGCTGGGGTATTGTCCTCTTCAATAAAATAGGGACCAATGACCCCGAACTTAATAACATTGCAGTGTACTGTTACTTTAGAGCTGTGGATGATCTTTAGTGTAACTGTTGTCGATTCTCCAGTTCCCAGTACCTGTAATTTCCTTTATTCGTAGTCCCATCTAGCAGGAAATCTCTCTCAGTATTATCTTCGTACCTAGAGCTGATATCTGCAACGCTAAAGTTTGTCGCCTGGTCAAATGAGTAGAGTTATTGAGAATTGAATTATTGAATTATTCTGTAAATGTTTTCAAGCTTACACAATTTCTATATGCAAGATCAAGTAGCTTCCTTTTCACGACAGATTCTATTCCTCTAAAGCAACGGCGTTTACACTATGGCCTATGGGCGAACACCGGCCCGCGAGTACCACTAACCCGGTCTTCGACTCTCCAAAAGATGACACTGTACTACTATGCTACTGCGCGATTTGAAATTTGCATGTAATTCAAAACCACAGTACGTTAACATGATGAGCTGGTTAGGTATTAGTTCTTGGAGCTTAGTGGAGGAATCAGTATGGCCCTTAGGCTAAATAGCTTGAAGACTATGTTGATTAGAAACGTTTCCATTGCGCTCCACGCTGGATTGTATCCTTTGTTTCGAACTTTTGAAGACAAGCAGTCGATATTCCCGGCAACTGCAACTTCATAATCTTGGCCGTCTACTAAGAAAAGGTGGATATTTTCACCCTCTCATTGTTACGCACCAATCGATCGAAGAGTATGCATTTTTTCAGCCACCTCCTGCGTGGTACTTCATGATTCTTCTACTCTTGGCATACGCATTCTGCCTTATAAGTGTCCTTATAAAAATAGTATTCTTTCAGTATATTTGTTTGCTTTCCAATTTGAATCTATACTCCTCTACAGAACAAAAGCGTAACAGACTGAGGTATTAAGCACATTAGAGAGTTCTATTGTAGGCCAGCAATTTGCGAGTATATACGATTATAAGTTAATAGAGAGCGTCTACATCTCCTTCTGTACTGTTGTAATCTAATATCATTTGTAGTTTTTTGTCATCCTTGGTATTAATATATGTTTCGTAATGCAAGGAAGGTATCAAAACTGTGTTCTTGTTTTTTTAGGAATCTAGTTGATTGCGACAATGTCATTTGTAAAATAAAAGGAAAACCTCCATACTTCTTTATTACCAAAGCTTACAGTACCCAATACTTTCCATTTTACAAGCAATTGTCCCAAACTGTAAGAAGTGAAGAAATTATTGGAAGTTATAGTGTCATCAAATTTTTCACAAAAGATCCATATTTTGTTGGTCTATCCAATTTACACCTTCTTCCCTATTTTACATCTCTGTCATCGTATCGAATCACAACAGATGTCATGCAACATGTTTCCAATAACATAGCACCGCTAACAGCCCTACGGAAAACTTCGTTTCAAACTTTGTAATGCTTTCCATAAATCTTTCATACTTCAAAATTTGTCCTTCTGATTATTTTGTTTTCCATGATATTACAAAATGTAACTTGAAATGATGTCTTGATGCTATTGTATATTTGAAAGAAGTGATGTAAAAACTTTTGCTCTTCAGGTTATCAAAAAGTATAGTGATGTACAAAAGTATGCAAGTGCATTGACAAAAGTCAATTGAATGCTTGTTTTACCAGTAATGTATGAAAGTGTTCAGAAATTCCGTAACTGTAGGCTTTTACGAATATTGCTTATTAAAATAATTTCCCAAAACCTGCATTTAAAAGAACTTAACAAAAAACATTTGCGTTATTTTTAACCCACCATGACAATATCGACACCTCTATGGTTTATCAGAAATTCTCTCATGTATTGATCCTTCCCCAAGTACAATACTAAGAATAAACTCAAACAAGAATTTCTTCCAATACTCCGGAAATTTTTACTCCGCACTTTATAGCAGTGCACATTTTTCTTTCTCCTACGATCATCCCTAAGATTCCGTCGCCTTCTTTTCTACGATGGCGGCGTACACAAGCGCAATTAACAGATGAACGTGAACTTGTGTATGTATGTGCGCGTAATGTGGTGATGCGAGCGCCTGGATGATAGACCTAATCAACTCCTCTGAATGAATAGGAGGCAATCGTGACAAATTACGACAATTAAAAGACCGCGATTGCAAAAGATCATCGCAGTCGACTGGGTAGGTTTCGACGGCCTGACGTTAGTCATCTGTTTTAAAACTGGTTCACCTACTTCTGTAGTACATGAGTAGGTTGCATTATTACGGAATGGGCTAGGAGTGAGAGTCTAGGGCATATTGACACGTACATATGTGTATCAATACGAGGTGTGGTTCGTATAGTTAAATTACAATAGTAATGACCTTGTAGAAAAAGAAATATGATAAAGCAATTATGGACATACACAATTTTAATTGCTTTTGAATTCCTTTTCTTTGGGAGTGTAAAAAAAGAGGTATTTGAAAACTGTATAAACCATTGGGAGTCTATTTAAAGGTTCAGAAAAAGTTATAAAAATCGCTTCTTATAAATGCTACCGATTAAGGCAGGATTCGTACGATGTCAAATACAAACTTTTAAACATATACAGGGTGGCGCAGGGGAACGGGAAATTTTGAACGTTACAGTTGTCAGCACTGTAGAGCCGGCAGTTGTTCGTAACATCGCACAATTGTTGTGAACGCATTGCCATTTAGTAATCATAGATCGTTGGACTGGTGCGGAACGTGCAGTAGCTGTGAGAGCGTTTTATAAAAATGGTGATAGTGCGACTGCCGCGCAGAGAATATTTCGACAGCATTACCAGCTTGGACATCATGGACGTGTCTCATCTGCGCATGCGATTACAACGTGGGTGCGTAATTTTGAAGAAACGGGATCTGTCTTGAAAAAGAAAGATCCAGGTGGCATTCGAACAGTACGTACCCCAGAGAACATTGAGGCTGTTAGAGCTGCAATCGAGAGAAGTCCTCGCCGCTCCGTTCGACAGCATGCATCTACGCTAGGGATTAAGCGACGAAGCTTACAAAGAATACTGCACGAATTACATTTCCATACCCATAAGTTGCAGATTGTGCAACAATTACATGAACGAGACCCAGCGTCACGTATGGAGTTTAGTAGCCAGATATTGGCTAAAATTAACGAGGACGCGAATTTCGTTGGTAACATATGGATATCAGACAAAGCCCATTTCCACCTGAACGGTTTCGTAAACAAATAGAATTTTCGTTATTGGGCCCATAACAATCCTTGTGTGTTACACCAGCGACCACTACATACCGACAAGGTCACTATATGGTCATGTCATGGTGTTATCGGCCCTTATTTTTTTGCACGTGAGGATGGTAGTATAGCGACTGTAACATCCTCTCGATATGTTGAAATACTTCAAACATTCTTTACACCGAGACTGTACGAGCTTAACATGGAAAACATGTGATTTCAGCAGGACGGAGCCACGTCACACACTGCTCGACATTCGCTGGCAGCAGTTCCTCAATTGTTTGGAAGACGCATTATTTCACGTAACGGTGACATTGAATGGCCTGCGAGATCCCCTGATGTTAGTGCGTGCGACTTCTTCCTGTGGGGGTATCTTAAACGCAAGGTGTACCGTACACGACCTGCAACAATCCGTGAACTGAAGGAGAACATTCAACAAGAAATCATTGACATTCCCCAAGATTTGCTACACCGCGCATTCCAGAGTTTTCATAACAGGCTGTTAGAGTGTGAACGCCGAATGGGAGGACATCTTTCCGATGTCATCTTTAAAAGGTAAAGAGACACTTTTGGACATTTTGATTGTAAAAACATAAATGGCATGCTGCATACATGCACTTTCATTGATAAATTACTAGTTTTATGAATTTATTCGTGGAAATTACGTTATTTCAAAATTTTCCGTTCTCCTGCGCCACCCTATATTAGCTATGCGTTACAGATACCGAAAACAGGATCTACTGCAGTTATCGCTAACATCTCAAATACTTTGTGAATAACTTACTTTAAGCAAAGTATTTCGGAAAATGTTAATTAAAATGCATATAGCACAATTGGAGAATATAAAGAGACAGGCGAATTTAGGACTCCGAAACAAAGAGGAGAAAGACATTTCAAGCTCTGCAGACTTCTGCTGAAACTCACAAGAATAGTGCATGGTAGATAGTGCACAGCTTCTGTTTTAAAAACGAGCTCTCGGCACTTAATAACGCTATAGCAAAAGGAGCTTAAAAAGTGGCATTCCAGAAATGAGTGAGTCACTCCACGTAGATCTTTAGAACTGGTTAAATTTAGTTAAGAGTTCGGGAGACTATTGCTACATAATTCAGTACCTGGCTTCTTTAGTTAATTATCCAGCTCTTGTATTTTTCCCCTATTTTTTATTTATTCTTCTGCTTATTCCATTACCATCCTTTGTTCTATACTGAATTGTTCTTGGTATCCTTCTTTCAAATCATCTCAACTTATTTTGTATTTATTTGTCCATTACCCACACTTCACTTCTATACAGAACTGTGGACCTAATAATCATCTTCTGTATCCTTATTTTGTTATATCTCTTAGCAATTCTCTCATCAATTTCAATCTCCTCCTCTTTTTTGTTACTAAGAGTAACATTTAGAGATTCAAATTGTTCTACCATTTCGAAGACATATTGTCTTGCCCTTCTAGACTTAGGATTCTCCTCTTGCCTTACTCTTATCCAATCCGTCGTAAAAATCATATATTTAGTTTTTTTTATTGATGTGCTTTTCATAAATAATCGCGTTATTTACGAACTGTTTCCAAATTCTTACCATTTCTTGTTCGGGTCTTGTTGTTAACGTCACGTCGTGTACAAATGCTACACGCTGATGTGCTGGGTTAGCGATCCCTTTGTACATATTCCGCAGTCTCTTACTATTACGGTGTTGTAGCCAATGCGTTACCCTGTCCGAAACCCCTTTTGATAAGGAATTCCTTCGAAAACTTCCCTACGACCACTACCCTATTACTCCCATTTTACAGAGACATTTCCAAACAATCCATTAATCTAGCTAATTTATTGCGAATGCCCATTTTACCATTGCTTCATATACTATCTTTGCAACTCCTGTGCCGCAAGCGTGCTTAGAATATGTAAACAAAAAATCCATAGTAATTCTGAAGTGCAGCTTCACCACGAGACTGTATATAAAACTAAGCATATTAAACGTTAACTATTGATACATCACTCATCTAACTTATGTTCTTATTTATAATAAAGCTACGTAGACAACAACAAAGTATAACTACCGTTCTGTGATTAGAAACTTTTCCTTTTTACACGTCATTGTAAAATATGTCGTGCATTAGTGAAATTAAACTCCTTCATTCCATTCCTCGGACTCGAATTCAATTTTCTGATGAGTGGAAAGATAATATATATTATATCAGCCGCTCCAGACCTATTACTTTTAGGTAACATTATTAGAGCGGAAATAACTACTTGCAAAAAAAATATACAACGAATTTTTATTCGTTCATCCGCGTATCTGAGTTTTTTTGTGCCGAAAATAGAACAAGAACAATAAAATTTTCATGCACTTTACTACCTCCATCAGATGGATATAAAATGTAAATTTTTGAACGTACCTTGCTTATGACAGACGTAAAATCTTCAATATAAACGGAGTGTTATGCCACCGTTTCGTTGTCATAATATTTTAAAATATTTCTTGGTTATTTACATATTTTCCTCACTTTGATAATGCAGATTGTAAATTATATATTACGTCAATTCCTTTTTATAACAACAATATATATATATATATATAACCGTAACTCTATAATAATTTTCCTAACTTGGAAGGTAAATATGTAAAATATGCAAATTGGTTCGCTTTTTATTAGATAGTTGCACTTACATTATAGAAAGGTAACTTTCATTTAGGAAACAAACACATATCAAAAAAAAAATTCCACTAGTATTCCTAGATTTCTAAAATACACTGTTTGAAATATTTAGCGGATATTTATAAAAATGATAATAAATTTGATTGTACACTCTTTTTAGTTTTAGTACCTTAATTTAAGAAGTTAATGTTCACACATAATTGTGCTTCAAATTTGTAATAATAATAATAATAATAATAATAATAATAATAATAATAATAATAATAATAATAATAATAATAATAATAATAATAATAATAATCCATGCCTTCGCATCCTCCAACAGCTTCTGTCAATTACAGGGGCATCGACCGACCATGCGTTATTATTGCACCTTCGCCTGTGAAACGTCTCAAGATATTCTTTCTCAATATTCGCCATGGTATGTGGAAACCTCCAATCCTGGAAACAGCCACGAGATTCGAACCCCTCCTTTCTAATTAAGGAGAAATCACCTTTTCTCTTTAATAAGTTTTATCAACATACACAGTCAGCGCACATAAAATAATCGATAAATTCCTGTGACAACACATAAGTTTCTTATCAACTTCACATAACCTAAACTAAATTGTACAAAGGTGTCCAAAATAAAGCGTTGAAAAAATAAATTATTAAATTTTGACATGCAACTACACAGTGGAGTACCACAAGATTAGGTACTAGGACCCTGATTTCTCCTACTTTAGACTAACTATTTAGCAAATAATGCGGATTCTGGGAAAATGTATGTCTGTATGCTGATGATACAAACATGTGAACTTAGAGAGAGTAAAACTGTATGAAACAATTGATGCAACGATAAATAAGGTAATTGGAGTGGCTTAGTACCAACCAACTAAGCTCAACAAAAAGAAAGAGTATTTTTTTCTGCAAAACTTAAGAGCGATAGTGTGTAAACTTTCTGAGTGTATCTAATGCGCTGGATTGTAATGAACACGTTAACGAATTAGAAGGAGAGCTTTCATCAGCAGTATACTATACCAAAATAAAATGCGTATATATGTGTATATCTGTCATATGTGTGTGTATGTGTATATTTCTTACTAGAGGTGCTTGGTGTGGGAGTGCTGTCCCCAACTTCGTGCCAGAGTCACAGTGTCCATTTAGCAGTATAGTGTCGAATAAGTAAGTAGAAAATAGTTGAGTGTTTCAAGTTAATTAGCAAGGATCACAAGCAATTTATCCCATAAGAACGTTGATATGTGAATGCTTATGATGCGGTAAGAATGGCCTATTTTACTGTATTCCATACCAGGATAGTGTAGCATTATTGCTGAAACAGGAGAAAGCAACCCGGTTGTGGAGTGACCAGCAGCACATTTTGCGGACCATTTCGCATTTTAGAACAGAAAACTCAATACGTGGGGCGACACACGCGCTAAAAGCATGTATGAAAGTCCACCAATTATGTATCAATTGGACTGCATAATCACTTGCCTGCCGAGATAAACAACATGAGGTCCTCTAGAACAACAATAACCAAGCTCCTTTTGTCAACGGAACGCTTGAAGAGGCATTTTTAAGCATGCTCTTTTAAATTACATTTTGAATTTTGTGCAGTTATTTATTCATTTATAGTTTTTCTTTCTCTTTTAATGTTTGGTTTTATCTACAGACTCTTGCCATAGACACCCATGCTTCATGTTCGTCTATTGACAATGTCGGAACCATGCACCGTTCAAGAACAAATCAATATTATTATCATTAATAACAACTCCGTGGTCCAGTGGTAAGAAGGCCAGCGCTTGAATTTGGCAACTCCATCAAGTGCAGTGGAGTAATAAGGCCATGGGATACACCTTAAGGCTCCTGCAGTTATATCGAGCTAAAATAACTTATAAGCCCGTTGGGTCGCTTCCACAAAAAGAATTGAATAAATACGAACGCCTATTCGGAATCGAATAGCAATTATAAATATCGAAACGCTACATAATTGAGCGTCCCGTTGAAAATTTACAACGAAAAGTGGGAGTGGTTGGATAATAATCAACACTATTTTGGGAATAACTTGTGACGAAAGTATACTTCGTTATCAAATTTGTTAATTTAATCAAAAGTACTTGGTGTACAGAATAGATAACATTTTTAAACTTATTGTTTCGGTTCATTACTAGAGTACGCTAGTAATGCTTTTGCTGAATATATTGCAATGAATACACTTAATTAATTAAATAAATTAAATAATTTAGAATAACTTTTCCCAGAACTGAAAACCAGGAAGGGACTTGGTTAATTTTTGTGTCAGTTTTTTAGGAGTACAAACACAATCACATTTAACACTTTGTCGTGATATATTCACAAGCTAAGGGAGTTGTAGTAAAACATTTTTCGGTTTATCTCTTTCCTATTTTGTGGTTAATGTAAATCAGTTAAATTTTCATGTTTTTATCTAGATAACAATATAGAATTTTTACATAGCTAAATCTCTATTTGTCATGGACAAAAGTTAAAAAAAAGCACAAAGAAATTATTAATCCTGTAGATATGTAGACTTTAAAACAGTTTTAGCATTAATACAACCTCTCATTCATAAATTTAATAGTACCTCACTAATTAATCAGATACAGTACGTAAAAGTTTCTAATGCTACAGCAATATACCCTACCATCATCAACGGCTATCCTCTGAGTGCATTTAGTTTCAAGTTACAAGTTACTAGCCCGTACGTTGTAACAACATTGTATACGTAAATATAGGCTAAACGGATTCCTTTTCGTAACACCCGTCATTGCATGGCAATGTACCGTAAAAAAAGGAATTTCGATGTCGCTTAAAAGCAATACACGCTTTGAATTCTAGCGCAGCAGCGAGATGAAGAAACTATGTTAGCAGTGAATTGTTTTGTTTCTTATTTGGTATACCGCTTATGTGTGTAATGTATACGTGAGGCGACAGATATTTTAGGAATCTTTTTTTTTTTTGGATGATCGGTTAAAAAGACAATTATCGCATTCTTGTAAAGAAGATTACCTAGCTGAAATGATTAAATCAACCATTTTGGTATAGATATTGCGGAATCTTTAGTATAATGTAAATTTAAATATGCATTTAAAAAGGTGTTGGTATTGGTTCGAAGAATATTTCACTGGTAGTAGAGATAAGCAAATTTGTAATGCAAAAAAGGCGAATAAATTTATTTCAGAAATTGCAACAGAAAAGAGAAACAAATGTTCGTTTAATTATGTAAACATAACTGCTGTAACTTAATGTATACACAAAATACAAAACACTTCAGACCTAATGAATGATGGTTATTGTGCCGATATGTTAAAGTTCCGTATAGTGAAAAATAAGTCAACAAAAAATACTCTTTGTCCAAATAAGGAGTTACGTCTATAAAGAATCCTTTATATAATTCGAAGCGTTAGAATCTAGACTGTGTCACCCAAGCTTCCAAGAATTGGGTCTAATGGAATATAGCCCTCTTTTACTAGCATGTAACTCTATTTTCTTGGAATTATGGGCGTTGTGAAGTTAATTACTATGCATTGTATCTATGGTAATAAAGTTTTGTATTACTTATAAAATTCGGTCTGTTGTTTGTCGTATTATTCACTTTGTATTTATTTCTCCGTATTTATCCGTTCATTTGCATCTATTTTCGACCGAATCAGTTTGCTGAGAGCTGCTGCAACTGTTAACAGCGTAGTGCCTGTTATACGCAAAATAAAAATAACTAATCTTTTATTCGAAATATGCGTGGCTTATCGGTTTGCGGGAGTGAAAGGGAAAGGGAATATAAATGTTTTAACGTTAATGAGCTAGTGAGGATTACATATGTGTTATAATACAAATTTCCGTTTGCCATTGTCGTGACGGTTCTCGAGTTACGGCGTGTCCCTACGGTTTCTGTCCCTAACGTTTCGCGAACAACTGTGGTTAGCATTCTAAAGAAACTGCGCTTCACGAGTCTATACCCATCCTCTTTCAGTTTCTTCTTTATTGAGAAGTTCCTGAGGACTTCTGATCCTTTCCTCTGACACTCACAGTCAATTTTAAACAAGCCACAGAGTTGGTATTTAAGATGATAAGACATAATACAACGCTTCGATCTTGATATATATATTATATATATATATATATATATATATATATATATATAACATATGGGCTGAAAAGTTCCGGGCCTAACAAAGAAAACACGGTTTTTTTGGTTCAAAATTAGCTTTATTCATCAACGTAATCTCCATCATCATCCATTTCAATACCACTTTTGTAGAACGATTTATCTTTTGCCTCAAAATAGGCCTCAGTTTCAGCGATAACCTCTTCATTCGTGCGAAATTTCTTACCGGCGAGCATTTTTTTGAGGTCTGCGAACAGCCAGTAGTCGCTGGGAGCCAAATCTAGCAAATACGGTGGATGTGGGAGCAATTCAAAGTTCAATTCATGTAGTTTTGCCGTTGTTTTGATTAACTTGTGACACGGTGCGTTGTCTTGATGAAACAACATTTTTTTTCTTTGCCATATGCGGTCGTTTCTTTGCAATTTCGGCCTTCAAACGCTCCAATAACGCTATATAATATTCACTGTTGATGGTATTTCCTTTCTCAAGATAGTTGATGAATATTACACCACGCTCATCCCAAAATACCGAGGCCATAACCTTCCCAGCCGATTGTTGTGCTTTCGGGCGCTTTGGACGAGGTTCACCAGTTGCTGTCCACTCAGATGACGATCGTTTTGATTTCGGAGTGAAGTGATGGATCCATGTTTCATCCATTGTCACAAATCGACGCAAAAATTTCGGTTTGTTACGTTTAAACATGGCCAAACACTGCTCAGAATCATCAACACGTTCTTGTTTTTGGTCAACAGTGAGCAAACGCGGCACCCACTTTGAACAGAGCTTTCTCATAATCAAATGCTCATGCAATATAAAGCCAATACGTTCTTTTGATATCTTTACAATGTCAGCTAACTCACGGAACTTCACTTTTCGATCATTCAAAACGATTTTGTGGATTTTTTTGATGTTTTCTGGTGTTACCGCCTCATTTGGACGTCCACTGCGTTCTGCATCATCGGTGTCTCTACGACCACGTTTGAAGTCAACAAACCAACGTTTTATTGTTGTTTCGGATGTAGCGGAGTCCCCATAACACTTTTCAAGCCATTGCTTCGCTTGCACGGAATTTTTTCCCATCAAGAAGCAGTGTAAAATTAAAACATGAGAATGTTTTTGATCCATTGTTTTGAAAATAACAAAAGTAGCGTGACTTTTAGCACAATAACTCACAAACTAATGAATAGAATATCATGAAATTTTAACAGCTGTCTTTTGAAGGTTAGTACTAACTGAGAGAAAGGTGACTGCAATAAAACTAGCGTCATCTATGTATTAGTCCCGGGACTTTTCAGCCCATGTGTTATATATATATATATATATGTATATATATATATATATATATATATACAATTTTAAGGGAAGCAAACAAGTATTATAACTCAATGTCTGTCCAATTGCATAAAAGCCTGTAAAAGTTACATGAAAAATGGAGAAAACTAGAAAAACGCAAAAAGATCGGAATAGTGAATTATGTAGGGAAAGAGAAAAGTAATTTTGAAATGATTTAGATGACTTATTTTATATCGTTAATGATAATGCATTAAATTTAATGAGAATTCAGGCAGCTAGGAATTTCTTAGTATCCCAGAAACAAGAGATTTACCCAGATGAAGTAAAATCAGCAGATATTGAAAAGAGAAGTGACAAAAGAAAAACGCAATAACTGAAGAAGCAATTGCCTTAGATTTCGATTGAGTGTGACTTGCCTGGGCTGCGGTTTGTAGATATTGAGTAAATTGCGACATCTAAGGAGAAATGAGAACCTTCCCTAACATAAACTGCAAAATTTAAATCCAAAAATAAAGAAAAACATAGGTTTGAATGCTATAGAAAGAACATTCAGAAAAAAAATCTAAAAACAAGTGACTTTTGTTTTCCTGTGTAGTAAAGATATCTAGAGGAAAAATAAATTAACAATATCCGTGGGCGGGGGCGAAAACAAACGGACTTTTGTAATCTTACCAGTAGTAACAGCGAACAACACATTTTTAAAAGAATTCCATATCTAAACGAGTCTTGTTCCTGAGGTAAAAGTGGTTTTGGGAATTAACTTTGAGCATTAATTACACTCCTTCAAAGAAAATGATAGGTTGCACATGTTCTAATATAATAAGTAATATATATATAAGAACAGAACTAAACATCTTCGACATAAATGAGAGAATAAAACAAAACAAAAATAAGTGGAAAGAACACGTAGGACGGATGCAAGTGACGAGGTTACCAGCCAGGGCGAGATTTTATAAATATTTAGCAAGAAGTGTAGGTAGACCAAATAGATAATGGGTATCGTAACAGACAAAATGCCTAAAACCCGAAGTGAAAAAGAAGAGGAAGAAGATAAAATGTATTTGCCGCATGATTTACACCCAGGATCAACAGTGAACTACTCCAATCGATCACTGACATTTTACTGTTGCTAATATCATAGTCAGCATTTCGATGCTGCAACCGTCTCATTAGACTGATAGGCAAGTTCGCTGAATCAATCTTTATAAAAGAATGGAATACAGTTTTCGTTCAGTATATGTCGAAGTTCTGGTACACCTTAAAGATATCATAATGACTGGTCAAATTACCTTTCTGCAAAGGATCAAAAATCTTATCTACGCAAGTCAAGTAACTTTTTAAAGAAACTGTTAGAAAAAGGCAAGGTTAATCTTAATAATGAACTAACTGATCTTCTATGTATACCAAGTAAAAACAATAGACGTCCTGTAAAATACTTCGGGGACAAAACGAATCGCTGCGCCGTATATTTTCCATTTTCACAGCCCATAACTACTTCCTATCCGGTCTCATCCGACCCGTCCACTTCATAAATTTTCCACCGGCGTTTCTCGAACGGTTTCCAATACCGTTCTCGCACTCCGCCGTATAGGTAGTTAATAATGAATGAATGCACCTTTTCGGTCATTAATAAATATGACTTCCAGACGACTAATGAAGGCCATAAATCTGGAACGACTATCGACTGTCACCTGGAAAGGGAAAGAGAACGTGCCAGCCACACTGGGATGCGCACGGGCACGGAGCACAAAGGGCACCTACCAATAACAAAAGGTCGCGGCGGTTATAAATCCGGTCCTTAATTTTGATTGAGGTTTTATTGGCGCGGCAAACAGAGCTCGACGAGTCCTTACAGTATGCGAGGTAGGCAGATAGGTAAATACGTTAAAGGCATAACCGTACCGCAAATTTAATCGATTGTAAAGGACTAATTTAAAGGGATTACCTCTGCATCATTGTTAAGATAAATTCGAAAAAAGAATTCTTCGTGTACGCAAAATGCGTTTGATTTGCATTGTTATGTCATAGTAGTAATAAATTTAAATGGTGATAGAATGACAATTCCTTCGAAACTGGTTAATTTTCTTATATACAGGGCGAGTCAGAAATTACCCGTCGAAAAATTAGAGCAGATTCGCCTTTAAGTCCTGTCGCAATATGCGTAGTTACCCATGCTTTTCAATATAAAATGTATTCCGCAAAACATGAACCTGAATTACGAGGGACATTCCACTGGAAACTGCAATTGCGCGAAAAGTAATGAATATTGCCCTTGACCTTGCTAACAAATTCAGCCAAATGAGAGACATAAAAATAAACAACCTCTTTTGCTCATTTCAAAATGTCAGCCCTTTCGGAAACACCTACGCCAGAACAACAATACTCAATGATGAAAATTTGTTTAGTTCTTAAGGGAAGCCAATATCTTTCGTGGCGGTGTTGTAATTTGGGAGAAAATCTAGTTTCATCACCATGTATCTGAATCAAGAATCAAAAATGACGAGGCCTTGAATTGAAACAATCGCATCACGAGTGTTGACGTTAAAAATGCTTCTCCGCCTATTTACTCTTATAGTGGGATCACGCAATTATGTCTACCAAAAAATATACAAACTAATTTATCGACATCTTCTTTTTAGCGTGCATTTTTGATATTTTGACTTGTTCTCGCAACTTCTCTTTAAGTTTGTCATTAATATTTATTTCGTTTTTTAACTAATTAATTTTGTTCTCGGCGATTCATGGTAACAAACGTTGTAACAATTTTGTATCACCAGTTTATTAAACCAATATTGTATACAGTATTTCATAATGGCTAAACTGAAATCTTAATGATGTTTTAACTATTCCCGAGAGTATTATTGAGTTCTAAGAGGAAGAAAAGTAAACAAGCCACCACATCTTTTCTGAAGACTAGATTAGAAAAAAGCGTGGCTGTAATGACTAGTATATCTGAAAGAACGATATGACACTAAAAATATACGTTTATGATGATTGAATATTTAGTAAAAGACAATTTAAATCTGTCTGGAATTTATTTCAAAACACTGCGGACAATGCACGCCACTGCCACAGTTTGCGTTTGACGCCATGTTGGAACGATTACACATTCCCTCCTCTCGCTACGTTACGGCGGGTTGCTATAAGAAATGTGAGCGTATTAGAAAATGTTTAATGGAGCGACAGAATACAATGATGGGAAGGATGGTACTTATCAACCTAATGATTGCTCTTGACGTGATGTTGTTGGCGGTGTTGTCGGCAGTGTATCAGGGGTACCCTGAAGACGACGGTAGGGACACTCCCCAAACGTTAGACTATGTAAGTTCGACTAGCGACGGAAATAGCTCAAACAAGAACTCTAATCACAATAATTGCCTCGATGAAAATACAAGAAGAGCGGTAGTGTATCTTGGCGAGTTATGTGCATAAAAATTATACTGTGCCGGTAAACTTCAGAGGAAAAGATATAGCAAGATAACAATGGATTATATGTCATACTGGTGATGAAATGGGTGTTATTAATGGAGCTTGCTTTTGCAAACAAAATGTAAACGTATTAAAGAAGTTGAAAGGGAGTACATCAAAAGGAGGCAGCTAAGAACGACAGGAATTTATCGTGTCTTTACACACAGAGAAGTATTTTCTTGGATCAGGAAAATAGATTTTCTCGCAAAAATCTGTCTCTATTCAAATAAATAGTTTTTCTTCTTCAACAATAAAAAATATTTAATATAAGACGGCAGTAGACAGACTACCGAAACATCAGACTATACAAGTATTACCCAAACAACAACTCTAGTTATTATGAGAATCTCCTCAACAGTATTATGCCAAAACATACACACTATAACTTTGAATATATTTATACTTAACATATCTTTAGGAAAACTATTTGGGCAAATACCCCTAAAGCCTGATGTAATGGAAAAATTTTAAAATTACGCCTCGTCTCAAATTGAAGTATGATGCAAATAACATGGAAACCTACTTAGTTATTCATCTTCCTTATTTGGTTTTGATAACCTCAAAATTCCTGAAGTTTATTCACTTCTTTACTTTGCTTTCTTTTTTGTAACAGAATACACATATGTGAATTAATATATGTTTAACCTAACGCATATAAATAAAATAAATACAAATTAATGTTAAAAATGGACTTTATGAATATATATACGAGGGCTGTTTTTTGTTCTATTAGAATAGATTTCTTAGGTGATTGACTTATTTGTTCCTCAACATCTGCTACATTTTCAGCTGTCCGTTTTGATGATCTACCACTACCTGGTTTTCGAGACACAAACCCTGTTTCATGAAATTTTGCCACTGATTCTTGAATAACTTGCCGCAAACTGCCATATGTTAATGGAAAATTTGGAAATTCTGTCCAAAATTCATCTGTAAATGCACTCAGAGAAGTGTTTTCTTGCATCAAGAAAATAGATTTTCTCACAAAAATCTGTCTATACAAGTAAATAGTTTTTCTTTAAGACTAAAAAATATTTAATATAAGAAAATAATATTCTTGAAATTATACTTGCATCAAATAAATATTTTCTTGGGGTTAGAAAATCAAGTAAATGCAATACAGAAAAATGCTTTAAATTATTTAATCTTGAATTAAGAAAATGTTAATGAAATTGTAGTTTAAATATAGGTTTAACACAGTGGTTATTGTCGTCCCCATTTGCCTAGTAGTTAAGTCAATTGAAATACGAAAATTGAGAACACGTAAAATCGGGTTCGATCCTCGATACGACAGTTTCATTAATAAAAAAAATATAGGCAATACAAATCTTTATCCGTATGGATCATCTGGCAACAAAATATACTCAGCCTTCTCGGACTATACCCCGAAGACTGCCGAAACATCGTTGATTGATTCACAAACAAATGAAGGAAAATAGCTCAAACAAAAACAACTTCTCTAATTAATAAATACTTTCAAATTTTCTGCAAGATTTTCGCTTTTTCGAAATAAATCATTTAGCCTTAAGTTAAGAAAATGTTAATGAAATTGTAGTTTAAATATAGGATTAACACGGTAGTTATTATTTCCCCTATCGACTTACTGATAGTCATAGGTGGAATACGAAAATCGAGAACAAGAATAAATCGAGTTATACCCTCGATGCGGACAGTGTCACTTAATAAAAAATAATAATAGGCAATACGACGTCCAGCAGCACAAACAAATCATCAAACGTGTATGGATTTAATCTCGCAATACCCCGGCCCCTCTCAGGCTATACCCCAAAGACTGCCGAAACGTCGGACATAAACAGGATAATTCCACAAACGATGAAGGAAAATAGTTCAAACAACAAAACAATTTCTCTAATTAATATAAATATTTACAAATTTTCAGCAAGATTTTCTTGAATCAAGTTAACGAAATTCTTAAGCAAAGAAATGACAAATATATAATATATATATATATATATATATATATATATATATATATATAATTCTCTTTAGCGGAAAAGGAAATGCTGAGAAAATATTTTTATTTATTTGAAACAGTAATTCTATTGTGGATAACTGAAACGATTATCTTCATGAACGAAGGTGTACGTCTTGTTATAAGCAAACGTTTTCCTAAGCGAATCTAATAAGGAACTATAATTTTCGAAATACCTACATTGAATGTAATGAAACACATATTTACTAAATATAACAGATTTTATGTATGGATAAATCTATCTATTATGTCATTTTATAACATAAATTGATAAATTTAATATTATCATCAGGAAACATCGCAATTTTTTGTTTTACTTTGATATTTTTTGGACAATTATAGAGGTATTTGAGACGCATTTGCTTCTTTGGTAATCATAACTTTGTGTCATAGGCTAACTGACTGTCAATTAAGTTTAAAATACTTACTATATACATTGCATTTCATCTGAATCTGGGGCGCTAAATTTTTCTAATGGAGTATACATAATAAAACGACAGTACTGCTTGAGCTGACATATTCACCAGGTCGCACTCTAGTTACTGTATTTGCCAGATCCCGCGCTAAATTCAAAAACACATTTTAAATTGCGAAAGATATTTATATTCATAAACCTAAAAGGTACTGTTCTTCTTTTACAAAGTAGAAAGTCTCTATTTACCTTTCTTTTAATTATCTCCGGATTAATCTGGATTGCCGAAATCTCAGGATCGCAATTCCTAGTACTGACTAGTAATATACAAATCAAGACTACCTACAGAGGAATGAGCTGTCATGAAGAAGGTATAAATTACATCACGATCTAACAGGCGTGTGGTAAAATTGGAGGTAAAATTATGGCATAATCTCTGAGAAGATAGCAAAAAATTCAACATCTTAATTCGAACATAGTACAATACATTTCAAGCAGTATTAAAGAAATTATTACAAATGCAATCATTTCAAAACAAATATCTTCTACGCATTTCACTATTATAAAACCGTTTTCATCTATTTTCCAACCTGATTCCTCTCTAGTCGTAATAAATATCCCATTATCGGGAGAAATAAACACGAAAGAAATTCTAGCTTGGTTCTGGTGTGTTAATAATATCTCGTTATACATACATACATCGTACGTACTCCAGATATTGTAATTAGTGTAATAGCTTTCTTTCACTTTTAACGCAAACAAGTGTATTTGAACGTGCATAACATATAATTTAAGCTTTCATAAGAGAAAAATGGAGTGTATTACACATCGTGCAACAAATAACGGATGTATTCCCCAATTAGAACGAACACTACGTTTCGTATTACCTTTTTAATGGAGTAATGTTGATGAAGTGGAATGTATATTAGAAGACATGGTTTTAGCAAAGGGAAATGGGGAGAAAGAAATAGCGAAAGTTCTTTTCACTGAATGGTAAAATAATTAGCAAGAAATGATGAACAAACATATAAAATCTGCATGCTCTAATAAATTAGTATAAAAATATGGGATAATTCATTATAAAAGGCAACCTTTTACATGGCGTTTGTTTTCATTTTGATTAGCTTTTTTTTAATACAAAGTGGTGAATAGATATATTTCGATTTTTGAGATTATTAGTTGTATGGTACTTTCTCTAAGTTTACTGGTATCATTGCCTCAAAGTCCAGCACAATACTCAGAGTTGTCAAATCACTATTAGTGAAACTAACCAGCCTCAAATTTCATGCAAAGTCTTTCAAACAGAACTGAAGATGTTGACACGTATGTTACTTGATTATGCAATACCAGTAAACGTTTGACAAAATATGAATGTCTTTTGCATCAATAAACAACTTGAAAAATCTCTTAGGCAATCCCAAAGATAAACCATAGATGACGAAATGGTCCGGAATTTACCAAATCGCATGCAACGATTGTGATAAAGTTTATATTGGACAAACAAAAAGGAGTATCGAAACGGGGTTCAAAGAACATATTAGTCACTATCGTTTCGATAAACCAGAACTATCAAGCGTAGCAGAGCATATGGTAGAATTCGAACATAAAATTGATTTAAAAAATCTTAAACTTCTTAAAAACGTAAATTGGTATAGAGAATTAGACGCGTACGAAACGATATTTATGAAAAAGAACAGAAACATATTGAACAAAGAACCACCCCCAATTGCACACTCGAGTCTGATGGATTTATTACCATAAGGCCCTGTTAAAGATAAGGTTCGTTTTCGTTCCATCCTTTCCTGAAAATACACACATACCCGAGACCACCCAATAGATTGTAACTAGTCATATGTTTTAAGAAATTTTAGAGCCTACGTAGAAAATAATTTGAATGTGTGATACAGTTTTTACATTCGGTCGGTAACACGGCCGACAATTACTGTTTCAAATCAATAGAAATATTTTCTCAGCATTTTTTCTCCGCTAAAGAGAATTGTATATTTGGAATGAAATAATAGTATTTCTTTGTTTAAGAAGTTCGTTAAGTTGATTCAAGAAAATCTTGCAGAAAACTTGAAAATAGGGATTCTTAGTATAAGTAGGTCGCCGTTATAA
The DNA here is from genome assembly GCA_023509865.1 of Trypoxylus dichotomus. Lineage (NCBI taxonomy): Eukaryota > Metazoa > Arthropoda > Insecta > Coleoptera > Scarabaeidae > Trypoxylus > Trypoxylus dichotomus. The sequence goes on from CM042078.1 coordinate 14,928,679, forward strand.
TACAAAACAGTATTCTCTCAAAGATAGTAAATACTTTTCTTGTATTGAAAACGTAAAAATTTTGTTTTCTTAATTACAATGTCACTGAAGATTTTATAATTATAAAAATTTACTATAAAGGCTAAATGGTTTACTTCGAAGAAACATTTTTCTGTCTTGCATTTTCTAACCCCAAGAAAATACTTATCTGATACAAGTATATTATTTTTTGATATTAAATATTTTTTCAGTGAAGACTTGAATAGGATCAGATTTTTCCGGAAAAAATTCAATTTCTTAATGCAGAAAAATATTTCTCTGAGTGTACATGTGCTAAAACCTATTTCTTCAAACCACAAGCGCTTCGGAAACTTCCTATATGTTTGAAACCGATAACGGATTAAGATACGTTTCGTCTACATGCTACGGTGACTGTAGGTAAAAGTAAATTATCTTCATACTCTGATTTAGACAATGTAGGAGAAGAATATGAAGACGGTACGTTGTTGAGGGAGATTCATTCTTAAACAGTATGGTGACCAGTGATGAAACTTGGCGACATCATTTTATGAAGAGGGAATAGAAAATTCGGATTTCCCCTATGACAAATGTCTGAGCAATGGTAACGACTGTATAGAAAAATAATCTAAGGAATGCTCTTTCATGTAGAAATAAAATTTTTAATGGGTTTTTTCCTAAAAGAGTACTTACTTTCCAGACAAACCTCGTATATTTGTTTCTGACTATGAGTAGTATCTATGTAACTTACAATTAGTAGTTTCATTTATTATATTGTACTATTATTATTTGTGATGTAGTTACTTTTATTTGGAAGTATACGTTTTATACTATTTATTATTGTCTTTCTTTTTTGAATTTTACAAAGTTATATGAACTAAAAATTAAGTAGATAAAAAGCATGAATGTAAATAAACATATTTTCAGCACTCCCTTTGAAAAACGTGACATATTTATTTGTAAGTTTGTAACATCCTTTGTGCATAAAAATTCAAACTCTAACAATAACTCACCTTCCTTTCATTATAAATTCAATTTTGATAAATCATTGTTTCTATAATGGATATTTAGATTTAAACTTTCAAACGCCAATTCAAGTTCAGAATTTTCGTGTCAACAATCATTCTCATGCGGGGATGTAGCTCAGTGGTAGAGCGTTCGCTTTGCATGTGAAAGGCCCCGGGTTCGATCCCCGGCATCTCCAAATACTTTTTCTTCTTTTTTACATTCTCTCAGTATTGGGTTATATACATATTTAAAACAAAATATGTTTTTTAATATCACGTTCATTACTACGAAAAATATCCTTGCTTCAATGTGAGTTTCTTGGAAGGCACTCTTAGGCAATCAGATATATATATTTATAACGACTAAAATTGTGTCAATTGAATACATTTCTGAGTAATGCATGGTATGATAAATATAAGCAAACCAACAAATAATTTGCAAAACAAAAAGAATCATTAGAAAGGTTGGAATTCTAGTCACGCTATTATATCTTACAAATAACTACTTTGAAAGATGATTACAGCAAATGTAAACTAGGCTATATAGGTAGCGTGCAGTTACACATAAGTAGAGATTGTAAATATTTGAAGTGGCATTTCGCTTCTGTATAATGTCATGGGTAGAATTTTCTGAAATAAGGATCGTTCGTCAAATTATTAAGCTGATATAAAAATTATCATAAGATTATTGATTACTTCTGAAAATAATTGTCTGTTGAACTTATGTTTATGTTCCTTACAATTTTGAAAAATAATTTTTATATTAAAGAGCAATATAATATTAAATATGAGAATTGGAATCTAGTAATATATGATGTTCGTGTTTTTTTAACTGCCATGCTGTTTGATCTATAATACTGGTATAGAAAGATTTTGTCACGGTAATAGTTCTCAGTGATCTAGATGTAATTTTGCCACCTGAATCCGAGTATGCCATCAAAATTTGTTCATCATCCATAATTTCTTATATCTTGTCCTTTATATTTCTGTGATTTTATTCTAGTGAACACAAAGCAATAGTCAGACTATATTGCTGCTGTATATTCATATGAATATAGAAAAGACGTTCTATCTGTATTCTACTTAGAGAATAATCTAAAATTAAAAGATAGAAAAGAAACTTAAACATAAAAATATAACTAAGAGGAAAGAATATATAAACAAAATTTATCCCTTGTAGATGTTCATATGTCTATTGTATTAAGCAATGTAACTTGTGAAATTGACAGAGTCAGTAAATGTGCATATATTGTGTTTAATAAATATTGAACCCGCATTTATAGTTTACCCAAGAGAAAGTCATTTATGCTACTCTTAATTGCATTTAGATATAACGCTACAAATTACAGTATTAAGAATCATTGGCGTATTACACGAGAAACTACATTTAAACGTTTGCAAATTGTGCTAAGGTGTAGACAGAGTATTGCAACTCCTTATGTGTTCTTCATGTCTAAACTTATTTCCTGCTTTCACGATGCACTCTTTATAACGTACATCTGCGCCCATAATTAGTCTCGGTAAAGTGGGGCAAGTTACAGTGCAGTGTGGAGAACAACGTGGAGGGGCCGAGTGGCCCTATCAAAGCGAGTGTTCAGTAACGTTTACGTACTCGCATCATTTATGATTGTGACCTTCGTGAGTGAGGAGAAGCGATGCGAATGCCGGAATGTTTTCACATAAAATAATGATAAATAATATGTAAGGTGCTGAAACACCCACTGTTTTAAGAAGTTTCAACGAAGTCACAAACTGGATGGCGTCTATTAAATATTAGAATCATTAAATATGTTTCCACAATTGTTTCGGCCAAATGAGTACGGCGTGCGGAATACATATTTTTTAATGTTGAAAACGTGACGTTGCATTTGCAAATTCAAAGTAATCCTTGTGACAACTTAATAGATCTTTCGACGCACTTTCACAAATTTGTCTTAGCACGGGAAAATCTGAATCCTTGCCAATAACACAAATCAATTTTTTTTCGCCTTCCGCCGTACATAGGTGTGAGTGAACATCATCCACAATTTGAACAGAATCCACAAACAACATCGAATCATTTTATAATTTTTCAATTCCCTCCGCTAGCTCTTGTAAATACTTTCTAAATCACATTTTACCTTGAAACCTATCCCGACTTTTCTTGATAGCTTTGACGTGTCTCGGATCGAATTGTAAAAATACCTTCTTTACATCACCATGTTTGCTGTACTAAAACTCAGCCTTTAACTATGTTCCTTAACGCATACTAATGGGCTCTGGTCGTTCTGGCACTTTGCGACATAGTTTCTAAAGTCTGTTTGTACGTTTTCGGCACTTTAGAAATACTGCTTTCATATGAGTTATTTAAGCATTTACTCTTGGATAACATTTAGGGATCAATTGCGCCACAAGGTTTAAAGCATGGATTTTACATGTTACATGTAACAGATTGCCACTCTCTTCTTTAAGCGATTGGCCTAAGGAAAGCATGTTAGCGCCATCTTCATTCACAAGCATTAAAAGTTGGGTTGTTGAAACTTGAAATTTGTTCAATGCCCTCAACACCGCTTTTAAAATGTGATCGCTAGTATATTTTGCAACTCCTTTGGTAAGTAAGATGACGGATGACGATTCAAACTCTTCTATTGTACGTACCATCAGATTCACCACAGAATGTTTTTCCCGATCGGTTGTTTCGTCCACACATAACCACAATTTTTTATCTTACAATTCTGCTTTAATCCTTCTTTCGACATAGTCACGAACAGATGGCATAACGTTTGTTATCGATATCGGACTTGGTAATGTATAATCCGAATACTTCCTCCAGAAGGAGACAAATACTTTTTGGTCTAGTAAAGTGAACGGTACATTACATAGAATAAAACAAGCACCTATATCAAATATTAATTGTTCGCTGTAACGTTTGCTGCGGATCGCAGAACGACGTTTTATACTTTTTGATGATATACGTCAAATATTAGTCGCGCTTTACACATTTAATTCTATCGTCTTCGTATTCTAAATCCGGCATACTCGCTATTACGTTCTCTAGTTTATTCGAAATATGCCGTTTCCGAAACGTACTTAAATGTGACATTTTCTAAGTATGTGTGTACTAACAAGCACTCACAACAGCCAGTGGAAAAATACTGAACAAGCGTGCTTTGATACGGGTACTCGATTCTACATGCAGTGCGCTTCACACCACCGCGTTGTTCTCCGCACGGCACCGAATCTTGCCCCTCTTTTCCGAAATTAACTGTATTGGTTCACACTCATTACTCAGTCAAATTAACGTTATTGTGCCCAACTATAATGTTAGATCTTCCGACACGTCCTATGTGCCTAGGGCATGTTATAATGTACTGTGCAAGACGCCTTTGTCACATATGTGTACTAACGCTAATAAATTACACTCTGATCCACTCTGGAAATGATTTCTTCCTTGTTATATACACTTGTTTACAATATGTTTTAATTTGGTTACCCAGTTATTTGTACTTTTTATTTTGTATTTTACGTTTACATGTTAACTTATCTCGTTCACTCTACTGTATATGTATTTGTCTTATTTTGCCCTGTAATTGAATTTTATCTGTTAGGTAATTAAGATTATTATTAAAAAAAACAAGAAACAACTTCTTAAAGAGTATTACTTCATATTCATTTTATTTTCGTCAGTATATCATGGTCTATGTTATGTAAACATTTCTCTTGAATAAAGTAATAAAAATCTTTGCAATTAGTTACTAATGTTTCGAGTCCAAACTGTTACGTGATAATTAGTTAAATTAAAGCTTAAAACGAGCTTAAGTTTTTGCAAATATTTAACTTTGAAGGAGTATAACTATCCGGGAAAATGTGTTAATAGAACGCGAACCTTCGGAAACTAAAAACAACTTCTACGAAAACAAGAAGACGGTCCCTTTTCAAGAGTCCCCTCATTTAAAGTTAGACGAAGCGAAAATAAGCGGAAAAAATAACGAACTCTTCGCTTCCCCCATTTTCCCCATCCTTCTCCCTTACCCAGTTTTCTATCCTCTTGCCAGCTTTTTCACGTCGCCAACCCGTCTTAAAACTCTAGTGCCCGTTGTTCTCCGAGTTGCGAGAAATAGGTCGCGATACACTTGCCAGAGCCGTTTAAGACGTCGACCCGTTTTAGCGCCAGCAACGATTATAGGGGAACGGCGTAGAAAAAGAAACAGTAAGGATAAAAACTATCGAAAACGGGGGGACTATAGAGAAGGAGAGTAGCGGGCGAACTAGGACTCTAAATTGTCTAACCTTGTGTTCCTTACATTTGGCTCGAACTTCATTAAGGAGGAAATGGATTAATCCTGTGCTATTTTGACGTTCTAGTCTTTTGTTCATGGTAAGTAATGGTAAAGTAATTCATCTTGCAAGTTCTGATTACACAAAATATAATTCTTCTTATTGCGTTTTACGTAGTTGTTCTGGCACTGAACTAAAAGCGTTGAATTTTAACAAAAATTCTAAATACTTGCTGCGTTCACACTCCTTTGAATATTTTAATAAATACCAAGTATTTATTAAAAATGTTGTATTTGCTATATATTACTCAAATTTCAATTTACAATGTTTCCGGAATAATAAATTATTATATATATTAAAGACAATTTTCAATTTCATATTAAGCATAACCGTATTTCTCAACTTATGGGAATGTTTGTGATACCACATCGTATTTCCTACAGTCAAGTCGTGTCTTCTACAGAAGTTTATCATCTTTATTCCATTACTATTACTTTTCTTCTTGACTTGTTTCAGGCATGTGCACTTACATGTTCCAGCAACATACAGCAACAATTGCATTTTCAGGTTTCATGAATAGGGTTATCATTGTTTGCATTCATTGAAACCGACCTTTTGCCAATTGTACAATAAACTATTTCTTTGAGAAGAAAAGAAGTCGATAGTAAACGTTTCCACCACAAATAGTTCACACTTTACCAATTTACATGTAGTACACGAATTTTTAGGAATATCGTTTGTTGATTGCGGCAATAATCAGTGTTGCTTTTACTGTTGCACGTCCAGACCGTCAAGTCGAGCTATTTTCACGTATTCAATTTACCGTCTTTTATTCTAGCGGTTGACGGGTTTTACTTTTATTACAAAGACGCTTAGTAATAAAAGAAGAAGGGCCGAAACGAAAAAGGAAACGAAAAGAATCTGTTTCTTTATTGTCCGTGTCTTCCTCCGTCTTTTCGGTACGGCTTTCTGCGACGCCTTTCCCGTGGATTTTTATTACTGCGTCGACAAAAAAGAACCTAACCGTGGAACGGTGTAACTTACCTCTTTCCTGAACTCGTACCCCTTCTTATTTTCCTACATTTGCATTTACTCTTCATCTTCTTTCCTTTTATTAACGTAAGTCAAAGCGGGAAATTGTAGAATGTCAGGTGGTGAATGTAAATAAAGAACTCTCTGATGATAACAATAATAATAATGATAATGATAATAACAACAATAGTGATAATAATGGTAATAGTGATAATAATAATAACAATAATAATAACCAGAAACCCGGTCCAGCGGTTGTACCTACAAAAAACGCGAGGGCGGCCGAGGACTTATTAATATCGAATAGCTACATAACCGGCTGGTGATTGGGGCCGTGTATCAGATTCACCGGTCTAACGATTCCCTAATGCGTATGGTTCGGGAGGCTGAGGAGGATGGGGCTCAAGGTAGTTTTTTATTTCAAACAGTAGTAAGAGCATGCCAAGCACTCAAATTACCACTCAATGCTGCTCCTGCCAGCCGCAAGAAGGATAATATTCTTGAAACACCTAAAAAGGAGCTGAAAACCCTCCTGAAACGAATCGTATGCCAACACTTGAAAGAAGAACACCTACAAAAGGCAACGCACGGTTAATATTTCAAACTGGTATCCGAGCAAGGGCTGTCTCCGGAGATGACTTTTTCGTACCTAACATCGCCAACGCTCTACTGAGAAATAGAAGGATACATCGCCGCTGTCTAGGATGGCGTATTTCATACATTGACGTACGAAATGAGTGTGTTCGGATTGCCATTGAGGGACACCCGCTGTAGGGCGTGCAAAACACATGAGGAAACGGTGATGCATCTGTTGTCAGCTTGCCCGCGGTATGTCCCCTCGCTGTACACGGATCGCCATAATATGGTCCTCAAAGTGCTTTACTACCATCTCAGGCATGAATATAAGATAGACAAGCAGAGCATTGCGCTGTAGCAGGTTCGTGATCCGGAGACAGTAATCACCAATGATAGGTGTAAGATGTTTTGGGACTTTCCCTTTAGCACCACAACTCACCTGCTACATTATAACCCAGATTTGGTGATCCTGAATTCTTTGGAAAAGAAAATGTACGTAATAAAGATGTCTTATCCTGGTGAAACTGCAGCAGATAAAGAAAACCAACAGGTAAGAAAGTACAAAGACCTAATGTATGACTTTAAACATACCTAGAAAGAATACGAGACCATCCTTCATCCCAATAATAGTTGGCGTAATGGGAGGAATGAAGAGCAACATAGCCGTGTACATAGAAAAAATAAAAATAATTAAAAGCAAAGACATCAAGGGACTCATTAACCAAATGCAAAAATATGTCATTCTTGGATCGCTCCGAATGCTAAGATCTCACGAAGCTAGCCATCCCTCAACTAAAGGCTAGACGTTCCGACTGCTTATCCTCGCGAGAAGAAGTAGCCGAAACAAACATGGGACAGTGGTTAGACTCGAATCCCATATATGTCACAAATTGCTTTCTATCAATAATATATGATTGGAATAAACACAAAAGAGATGACGAAAATCGAATATTGTTTGTCTAATTATTGTCCAATTTTTTAAGAAGCTGGATATGGTCGATTCGATCAAAAGCTTTTGTTAGATCAATATACACAACATCTACCTGCCTTCCAGCATCCACACTATCAGATAGGTATTGAGGAATTGTACCAAGATTAGTTACTGTAGGTCGTTGGGCGATGAAACAGAGTTGGTCACTGGAAAGTTAGGGCTTAACTTGAGCATAAATGTACTTGTATAAACACTTTAGCAAAATTATTTAGTAATGCAAAGTTATTTAGTACAAGTTATGTCGTATAAATAGCGTAGTGAGTACATCTACAAAGGATGCAGTTAAACAGACTTGGAAAGCAGAGCCACAGAAGAAAAGAACAAGAAGGAGGCCAAGAGGAAGGTGGAATAGAGAAATAGCCAAAATTTTAGATAAGAAAGGGAAAATTTGGGATGAAGCTCAGACAATTGCAAAGAACAGAGAGGATTTGCGAAAGTTTGTGAAATGCTAGGAAGCAAACTTAATCTAACCCGACACCCAATTAGTGAAAGGGTCTTATTGATAATATTGATATACATATATATACACATATACATACATATATACTATTTTATTACTATAATTTATATTTCTATTCTACGTAGATTTCCAATGCTAATTAATATTATTTGTTTAAATTTGAAACCTTTCCCCTTCACTTCATTTGTTCTCAATGTCATCAGGAAGTAACCAGAATAGAAAACAAAGAATTTTTACGATGATTAGAATTTTTCCGGTACGTTTTGCTCCATTTTTCCTTTTACGTACGTAGAATATTGCGACATCGAAGGCAACGCCACCGCGTCAGATGAGAGAAACCTCAAGCTGAAAATACTTTGATTTATAGAGAACGTGTCTGGAAAATGCAAGTAGATATTGTCCGTGTTCCGTTGTTGTCGCGCCAAATCCCTCGCAAAAGAAAAGTTTAGGCACGAAAGCGGCAGGTTCGCCGTTAACTTATAATATTTCAAAGACCCATCAAAGTCTAACAAAGTAAAGAAGCAGGGTACACGGCTTTAGGTAGGTGGGAGTGTGTGTGTGTGTGTATCTATGGCGAAGCAGAGCGAGCGACCTCTGTCGCAACGACGACGACATAAATTACTCACAAAACACTTTATTTACTTTGAGATTTATTGAAAAGTTAGTTTTTGAAAACGAGACCGATTGGCAAGATTTATTTACTTGCTTTAAAGTTATATTAGATTCAGCCAAAAATAGTTTATTCGTTTTTATAGGTGAACAAGTTTTATTACTTACTTGCCAAAATGTTGCTATTAATAATTGCTCCTTTACATGTTTTTCATTTCGTATTAGATGGTGTACTTACCATTGAGAGTTAGTGTTACGTTCTCCTGGTTTGAAGAACAACGTCGCTGTAGCCTGCTCGTAATTTCCTAAATTACTTGACCAATACTTACTTGTAGAGTATGTTCGCTTATTTACTAGAGGAGAAGTTGTACAGTGAAAGTCAATGCGCATGCGCAAAAAAATATATTTAAAAATGAAATGGTTACACGGTTTCCACTCTTGCCTATGTGCATGTACGATGTACGTAAGATATATAGATTTGCAATAATTGCAGTTATTCGAGCTCTCTTATACATGTAATGTACATTAGCATTTGTATATGTATTTTCATTGGTAGCAACATAAAGTAATGCCTCAGCATGTACGTTGCAACGCTATGTCTTAATTCTGTTTAAAAGGTTAAACTCTTATATGCTTCCACTGAAGCTTTGTCAGAGGCATGTACTAATGCCTCTATCTGTTTGCATGCACCACTACCTTTTTATAGGGGAGCCAACCCTATTTATTTCTTAAATTTATAAGCGCACCTCGGTGCTATGCTTATTTATATGTCCCTTTCCGGGAGCCTAATATACTTTCCTTGTTTTAAATTTGCCTAAGGGACTTGGCCCTGTATTATTGGCATGTATTTGTACTTGACCAAATACGTTTGTTATATTCACATTTATAGGGGAACCCACCCTATCTCTTAGAGCTTGAACGCCTGGTCGAGGGCGACAGTAGCGATAATAGCCGATCTCAATACAAAAGTAATGTCACAGCTACCCAGGCGTTCTCGTTTGAAATATTACGCTATGTGCAATCTTTAGCTCTCTACTCTACTGCGCCCCAAAGAAGGGAAAAATCCAGTAACCAGCAAATGTGCGAACTGTGCACCGACAAGTAAAACGAGGATGATGCCGACATTACATAAGAAAACTGGTCAGTGACACTCGTCCGCTACGACGAGCAACTAAATGAAAAATTTCTAAGTCCCGATACGACAAGGACCGAACAAACGTACAAAAGACAACGGGAGCTGCGGCCGCAACGACCGTCAGCAAGAAGCGGACTGATCGTACTTGTAGAGGAGGTCTATACATGCGCGCCGACAATCTCACCAAAATAATTTCCGACACAAACTTAACTGAAGACTAAAAATATGTATAGACGACAATGGACACAGTAGCCTCGACGTACGATGATAGAAAAATCGAGAATTTATACTTATTAAAAAAATCTATACGTGTGGTCCGACGACGTTACCAAATGACTCCCGCCAGAAATAAATGTATAGACAACGTCCTCGACGATTCCCGCCAAAACTAGAAAAACTTAGAAATCTCTAATAATCTTACGACGACGTTACTGTACACGTTACGACGAGGCACGAAAGGTGACCGAGAGTGCACGATCGCTAATACCTCGACTGTCGCGCGGGAGACGGCTGCCTATGCTTGTGTACCTTAAATTTCAAGAAAACTCCCATTACAAATCCGACGACGTTGCAGTGAATGATTTCTAATTAGGCAGTTTTAGCTAGCGTAATGCGAATGGCTGACTTGCATACATATACAATGCGTAATGTACATACATATTAAAATAAAATTGGATATAAGAGAGCAAAATAAATAAATATAAGAATGAAAATAAATAAATATAAAAATGAAAATAAAATAATATTCTAAATGAAAATAAAGTAATATTCTAAATGAAAATAATAATGCAAAGAAGATAAAATACATAATAGTAAAAAACTTACAAAACACAAAAAACAATGTTAAGTCCTTAACAGTTAGTAAGCTGTAAGAGGCAAAAGAACAAGACAAATAAAAACTTGAACGATACGTCCTATATTGGCCAAATTTATTTTACAAAAAAGTACATTCAATCTTTCTGGCGAATTAACTATTTTATAAAAAAAAATACGTATTAAACATAGGAAATTTTTATTGAGTAATATTTGAACATCACAAGAAAATGGAACATCTAACATAAGACAATTCAAATGTCTATATAAGTGTTAATGGTATGTCTAACTGTAGCGTTATTTTGCCACACATCCCCAATATTTCTTACTAATTGCTCTTTTTTAGCGTTTCAGGCGTGATTTTAAAACACTCTACACGTTCTCAATTACACAGAGGTCGGGAGAATTTCCCGGCCAAGATAACACTGGCAGAGCGTGCGTTTCCAAAGAACTTTGGATGGATTTGGCCATACGGCATGGTGCCTTATCGTGCATGAATGTGTAAATGCCTTTATTCGGATCTCAATCATTGGATGGCATCAAGACATCCTCCAATACACGTTTATATTGGTATTGATTCATGGTGCCTTGTCAAAAATACAGTGGTCCAGGACCTTCGACTGATATACAGGACCATACCATAACTGACGGGCGGTGTTTCACTGTTTTCAGTAGATTAACTTCGCCAAACCGTTCAGATGGACGTCGTCTAACAAATTGATCTCTTTCGCTCACGACTTTTCACAAATTTTGCTTGATTTTCGTATTCATTTAAGTTATCTTATCTTACCTTTTGCCAGTATTCAATTATATAATATTGATGACGTGCTCGCTTCATCGTTGGTGTTAATCTTGGCCTTTTCAGGAGGCGTCTGCGTTTTAATTTGGTCTCGTACAATCGTCTACGTACTGTACCTGTAAATATTTGCACTCCTTGTTTACTCAGCGATCTTCCCTATTCTTATCTCGATGTTCCACTTATTAAGTTTTCCATCGGTCGATACTCATGAAAATGGGGAGGGCCTCCGCGAACTAAGAAATATAGTTCCAGTTAATTGTACTTCGTAAACTTATCCATTAAAAAAGTTTCATTTCGTTTACATTAGAGATTCATTTGTAAAATGCGCCAAAAACGACACAATTTAAAAGAATAATTCAATTTGAGTACTGATATTTTCCGTATCAATCAGTCCATGATTATTCAGTTGGGGAAAGTGTTCTCTCACCCTTAGTAGTAAAAATTGATTTAAGCAATGTTACAATTTATTTTTTATTCTAAAACACCCGCCCTTCTTATGATTACTCGATAAACTTGGAAAGTCGTATTGTGTACAAACCACACACACGCCTCTAAGATGCGATTATTAAAAAATTGTGTAAAAGTTTCAGTGGTTCGTAGATACGTAGGACGAATATTGTACATTCGATCAATTCCAAGCATCATACGAAACTTTTTTCGTATCCTGGTTAATGGACTCGTTAGATTTCCGCTAAGTAGAAGCAAGCACAAAAAAGAACTAAAATACCTCAAAAATGTAGCGAGGTGCAACGGCTTCTCCTTTTCGAATGTAACCGTATTTTAACAGAAGTCAAATGCAAACAACACATTATAAATTCCACAACCTTCACATCAACAAACACCAGTAATAAGAAAATTATAACGCTACCATTTCACCCAACAGTAAAAGGGCTAAATAAAATTTTCTGCCAACAAAATAGGACCGTGTCTTTTGTATTAAAAAAAGAACGTCTTAGGCAATCGTAAAGATAAACGGGGTATGATGAAAGGTCTGGAATTTACCAAATCGTATGCGTGTTTATGATAAAGTTTACATTGGACAAACAAAAACAAGTATCGAAACGAGGTTTAAAGAATACATTAGACGCTATCATTTCGATAAACCAGAACTATTTAGCGTGGCAGAGCATATGATAGAATCCGGACATAATATTGATTTAAAAAATCTTAAGCTACTTAAAAATGCAAATTCGTGTATGGAATTAGATCCGCACGAAACGATATTTATGAAAAATAACAAAAACTTGCTGAATAGAGAAGTACCCCAATTGCACACTCGAGTCTGCTTGATTTATTACCTAATGCCCTGCCGAAGATACGGTTGGTTTTCGTTTTTTCCTTCCCGAAAAGATACAAGATATCCGGGACCTCCCATAGATTGTAAAAAGTTATGTATTTTAAGAACTTTTAGAGCCTGCGTATGAAATATTGCATGTGCCATACATTTATACATTCAGTCGGTAACACGATTGACAGTAGGAGTCCACGTGCTCCTAAAACGCCGCGTTCCGAATAATTATTAATTTGTATGGAGTGGAGTTTCCTGCGATACCGGTGAATTCCTTAGCATTCTCTACAAAGTTATTAAATCAGTGCAATAAGACCAAGAGAAATAATTGAAACCACTTGGATTAGTAGATCCCGGAAGCATTCTTACCAGTTATCGTAAATGTATGTACACTATCGTTCATATTAGTTCGGATATCCAGTAAAACGTTGTTAAAAGATAATATAATTGCTTTTATATGTAAATGACATTTATGTTAAGTCTTTGAATGAAGTTCATTGTTTATTAATTTTATAGAAAAACTTCTAAGAATATCGGTTTGAGAATGATTAAAAATCTATTATATTTTATGACCCGATATAGTGATTTTAAGAATAATCCTCATCGCCACAAATAGGATTATTTTTCAGACAATGTTGCAGGTAATAAGTGTTTACAATACTCTTTGGGGTGAGAGCACGCCATCCGAAAATGTATTGTGTATTGATAAATGCTTTAGTTTCTAAATAAACCAGCTTGTTCGTGCATTAGTGTTAAGTCCCTTTTTGTGTGAACTTGATTAGTTATTAAAATGCCGAGAAGAAAACCGACATGTTAGAAAAACACTCCTTAATTGTTGCTTTTCATCAAGAAGGCTATTCAGTCCCACAAATTTCCGAAAAGAGTACATGTTAATAAATCATTCAGAGACATCAACGCACGGGCAGTTTAAGGGATCGGGTGCGTTCAGGTCGTAAGAGAATAACAACTTACGCTAACGATGAGCATATAAAATTGCTGAGCCAGCGAAATAGGAGACTGACAACATCAGAAATCGCTGCTGAAATGAATCGCGACATTTGTTAATATAGTGAAAAGGAGATTAAAAGCGGCAGAAACAAATAGAAATTGGAGAGTGGATGATTGGAAAAGGGTGCTATGAACTGACGAATCAAAGTTGTTGCCAAATGTTCGGACAATCAAGGTGTGTTTTTGTAAGAAGAGCTAAAGGCCAAAGAATGTTGCAGGATTGTGTAATGCCAACGGTTAAGCAAGGAAGAAGTTCTGTGCTTAGTTGGACTTGCTTTTCCTACGTCGGTACAAGAGGCTTGAAGCTAATCGAAGGTATTTTGCGAAAAGAGGGTTGTTTAGAATTACTGCAAGAAAATGCAATACCATCGGGGCAACGTCTAATCGGCGAAAATTTTGTATTCACACAAGGCAACGGCCCCAAACGCCCAGCAGTGTTACATAAAAATTTCTTAAATTAAGAACAAAATAATAGCACTTATATGGCCTCCACAAAGCCCCGATCTAAACACCATCGAGCTGTTATGGGATGAATTGGACAGGAGGTTCCGAAAAGTGTGCCTTACCTCTGTAAGCCACCTGTGGAACATGTTACAAGAGGAATGGACTAATATCTCAAATAGAGTCCTAGTGGAGCAGATGCCTCAGATTGTGAAAGCTGAAATTAAGAAGTTTTCGTAAGAATTACTTTTCTTTACTATTGTACTAATTTTAATGGCTAGTAATAGAATACAATAAAAATTTTAAGTTTCTGAAAAATTAGTTTTTTAAAAATTTATTTGCGTGTCCGAAGTAATATGGACGGTAGCGTATATGCTTTCATTAGCATCCAAAGCAAGCACCTATTCCGGAACACCATCTTATTAAAAACCGAGGTTCCTTTATGCGCTGGGAAATTCCAATTTCGCCTACCAGAAACAAAACCATCGTTCAGACAATGCACTTATTAAATTCCATTTCATTCTCATAGAACGCCAGAAACTAATTTAAATCCTTTTTCAAATATTTTTGTCCGCCCGCGATAGATTCATTTTAGCGAACAACCCTTTCGGATTATGCGCAAAAATATTATAATAACCTTCCTTTTATCTCGAAGTGCACGTCGTCCTTAATTCCCAGACGCGAAACATACGCATAAATCAAACGTTTTACGTAGTTCTTTGCGGCTGGCGAAACGTCTCACATTCGAAAGTACTATTTTCAGAAGTAGTAGGACCAGCAGCGGCATCGTCGAGCATAACGTAATAGGTCCATAACCTGTAGGGGTTAGGATATCCCACGATGTCAAGGTTAGAGCGGCAAGCGTAGAACAAGCGGGAAAAGAAGAAGGCTGACGTCTCGAATCATTAATATCTCTGTCATAATCTGCAAGGGAGAGAACGCCAACCCCGATGGGAAGATCTATTTTTCACAGCTTTTCATTCGTAACCTCTCCATTCGGATGTGCTTGCGTATACAGCGGATCCATGGCAAGTCTAGTGGGTACCATATAGAGAGTGTTCCCATTAACGATACCATTATTTTATCCTTTCCCGATTAGTTAAAAAGGAAATAGATTCTTATCAATTGTTGAGTTAGAGAGGATACAATGAACTCCTTGAGCAGCAGATTATGGACTATTTACTGGGAGAGGTCATTGTACTGCGTGGTGTGATAACCAATGAGACCATTGCGTTGTATTCACAAACTCAAATGAGTAAACATCTCTTCTTATCTGTTTGAAATGTTAATTAGACGTTGGTAATAAATTAATTACTTATTCAAGGACAACATTTCCACACGATTGGTGTAGGTTTCACCTCTCTGACTAGTGGCCGCTTGTTAGAAAGTTTTACTTAGGAAACAAGAAATTTTCTGAGATAAATTGTCTCTAGGACCTTCTGACATATATTTCTCTATACTCAGAAATTTAGTGTGAGAATATTAGTATCTCATCCAAGCAATAGGAACCTTGTAAATTTAAAACGAACGAAAATGAAATAAAATGAAGAAACAAAAAGAAAACGTACCTGTTTAGTTTTAGGCCCGATGAGAAGATGTTAAAAACTATAAATGTGTTGGCTGCTTAACTAAATAATTTAGCAGCTTAATAACTTACTCAAATCAAAGTAGAAGCCCAAATTTACAAAGAAGTTCGTGGTCGGATCCTCAAATTATCAAAATTTACTAGGATTCTAAACACATCAAGACTTCTATCTCGTATCATAGCCGAACAACGAGAGAGTATGCAACACATGTCCTCGACCTTAACAGAATTTGAAAAAGCAAAGGAATATGATACGATTCGCATCGTTTAAAGTCGAGTATACAGCATTGTTAAAAAGAAAAGTAACAAAGTAAAATTGTGCACGAAACAGTTGGAAAGCAACTTGAAGAAGAAAAATGCAAATTGACATTCAAGCAAGAAGACCGACCACCAATTTGCGCTCTCTGTCGGAAAGATACCTCAACCGAAGCACAGTAATCCAAAGTCAAGTCATTAAGACGACTAGGATAATACTAATAGAGGAATACTGCGGGTGTGAAGATTAAATACAGGAAAGGAGATTACCGCCAAATCTCGCCAGAATTGGTGAACGATCTTCTTGCTCGTGTGTCAATTTGTGTTTCTCATTTTACTCCATGGTTACACCGCACTGATGAGAGCCAGGCAACTCGAAACACGTGTCTGTGGCTGATCTTCTGACAGGATTCTGCAATAATCTTCCTATTTTTGTATTTAGTTTTCACACCCGCGGTACTCTTTTATTAATACTATCTTAAACGAGATATTACAAGTCGTCAGAGTACAAATTAGATCTAGCACAAACTCGTTATGCTTTTTACCGCCTGCGTGTCTGCAACAAATCCTTTTATTCCAACAGATGGATACTGTATCACACACTAAATAAGCTACTTCCCATGAATATCCCAACCCTACTTACAGATGAGATTCCTATCCTCATTTAAGCGCAGCAATTGCTTTGAGTTCCAACAAACACATACGGGATTCAGCGCTAAATTACGCGAAAGCGTAAATTTTAAAACAATTACCTATCCCTAAAATGCAACGATGTATACCGGATGGTTTGATTGTTATTAAATTCCTCTCTAGCGCGCGCAAAATACCCCTTTTCCGAAGCCCGATTTAATAATGTAGGCCACTACGGCGACGCTTAATTGTACCCCCATCAAGTGCAAGTCGTAACTTGCACCACGCCGGTGGAATTAATTTAGAAGTCGGAGCGCACGTCGAGTGAAGCTGCGAGGTTTACGCTGTATATACGCGAAAGACCTGCAAGGGCATGAAGGTACTTTCCGACGCGAAACTCGACGTACGCAGTTAAATAAGGTCGCGGCGTTTCCATGCGTGAAATCGGAGACCCAGGCAAAAGGACATGCTGCCGTAGTAATTCGTTTTCGAATAGCAGAAGTTAATTACGAAAGTAAATCGTATCTCTTGTACGGGTTCCTATATCTGCATATGTTGTTGACGGAATGTTAGTTCTGTATTTAACTAGTAACAAATAACCAACACATACACTTTGTGGGATTTCTACCGTTCGTTATTACGAGTTTGGAAAGCTTTTGATGAATTAAATAGGAAGTATATACAATTTACTTCACTTGCAAGGGAACTTGAAAATTACAAAAACGAGGATGGAACGTGCTGAACGACTATAGAAACTCTTGACGTGATACTGTTGACGGTGGATTCCTATAAAAACTAAAGTTGTTATTTGCGCTATTATTTATTCAAACCCCTGTCAGTTAGAATCAAACCAAGAACACCAGAGACTGGTTCGGTTGGAGGAAGCGGATAAGTCACCATTGGCACTACATGCTTGGGAAGTGGACCATAGTATTGCATAGAACAACGATTAGGACACCAACGATTAGGAGACAAAGAACGTCTTTCTCCCTATGACTAAAGAAAGCATTAGCCGAAGACCGGCGATCGTGATACCGAGGACAGAAGAATAACATACGTGGACCAGCCCCGCATAATGGAGAAGGATCAGCGAAATACACAACCGCCCATGCGCAAAAAATCGGTCTACTGCACACCACCCTCTGTGTATGTCCAATGTGCATCTTAACGATGGAAATAGCTCAAACAACAACTCTAGTTAGCAATATGAACAGCCACAGTATGTGCAAAACTAGTCTGCTATGAAGGGGCAAGTGTTTGAAAGTGACCAGTTTAAATGTAATAAACTTAAAGAAAGTTTCCTAGCTCTTGCGAATACTCTGCAGACTTCAGTCAAATCGCCTGTATATAGAATATATTTAATTTTTCTATATGTGTGTAACTCGTACTTAGCAAGGCTTGAGGGACAAATATGGTGCAAGGAAAATAAACGTGCTGGGATCCAATTCATCAACTCTGGCAGTTGTAGAATGGCCACACTTGAAAAAGAAGTCATTAGCAAAAGACAGTAAGTGCGTTACATGTGTTTCGGCTTCGAAAATCTTCTTTGTTATTCGATTTTCTTCCATTCTGTGTATACCTCCAAGCCATCCCAATTGTCTCTTTTCTATGATTATCTCTATTGGCTTGATATTTGAACTGTTAATGATTGTCGTGTTTCTGATTTTGTCTCTTATTGTTACTTCTTCCATTCTTCTTAGGAATCTCATTTCCATAGCTGTACTTTGCTTTTGATTCTATTCGTGGTTGTCCATAGCTCGCTGCCATATGATGCCACTTCTGTCTTTATTTGTTTTGGTATTTATTTTTTATCTAAAAACGTATTTCTTAATGTATTACATATATTTGCGGATTTCCCTCTTCTCTCATCTATTTCTTTTTCTATTCTCCCTTTGCCTTCAATGATTATTCCTAAATAATTGTATCTATTAACTGGTTCCAAGTTTGTTCTTTCGATTCTGATGTTATGCTTTTCTCTTTTCTAATGCTATTGTCATTGTGTTGTCTTCATCGTGTTTATCCCCATGTTTCTTTTTTGAATTCTTCTTGGTATATCTTCAAATGTTGCTGTAATATCTTTTCTGAATCTGCTATCAATACCATATCATCTGTAAACATTATCTCCTATGTATTAATTGCATTATTGGTGAGATACGCAATTCGTCCTTTTTTTGATATTTGGTCTTTCTTTATATATCCATCTTGTTTTATTTTTATGAGTTCTTTGAAGTCCTGTTTCTATCTTTCCATTATCCCCTTTTCTCATTTACTATATTTCCTGAATGTCCTTTCGACTCAGGTAGACCTCCAACAGCAGCTTTAATATTTTTTTGAGTTTGTCTAAATTTGGGCCAACGTAACTGTGAGTATCACAAGTACAGTTTTATTTCTCAGTATAATAAACAGAATTAAGTACTTGATAGAGTAGATAGATTAAAAATCTAGTTAAATTTATGGTAAAAGGAAATGGTTAACGCAGCTATACAACTATTTGCTATTACCTCGATTTGTTACATAAAAAAGGATATGAGAGTATATATCTCACTATTCAAATAAAACTTATTTAAATCCTTAAATGTTAAAAACGTATTTTACATCAGTTTCCTTCGATGAAACCAGATAATCTTTGCGTTATTCCCTCTTTAGGGTATAATTACATGTAGAAACGATGTAATAACAGCGAAGAATAGGAGAACGCACAATCATTTCGCTAAACTCTTTCGCATTCGCATTGCCTCCGCTCGTAACAATCGCATTAACGCGAGTTTGAGCTTCAAACTACTGGTTTCTCGTTTCGCCGGACAAGGGAAGGGGTTTCACATATAGCACTTAGTTCTTGTCCGTTTTATAACATTAGTGAATTAAGTGAAAGACGGTGAACCGCTACATCATCATTCTGCACGTTAAAATCGAGCGGTGGTATCGGTGAATGTACTACGGTATCGGTGCGGATCGTGGTCTCCCAACTTGAGTTTCAAACGCGACCTGGCGAAAAAATATGGCGCTGAACGTCGCTTTCTTCTGTTTCGTTTTCGGTAAGTAATTATCGTTAGTTTAGCAATCTTGTGTTAGATTGGTAGGTAATGAATGTACGTAGGAACTGGTTTGGTTCGTTTCGTATCGTCATTTACATTTTCTAGCGGTGTTAATAACCTTCCGATGTAGCTGTAATTATATTACTTGATTTGTTTATATTTGCATGCGAGAGAAAATTCTGTAGATATGAATTCCGGTATTCCGTCTTGATACGATATAGAGCCGTGTCTGTGAATATGCTAATTTAAGAAAAATATATTGGAGTATTTCAAGCGTGAAATGATGAAGTGGAAGGATAAGGAACGTGTTGCAAATATGCATAAGTTCTATAGACAGAAATAGAAAACAGAATATTGCACTGCATTGACCAATATCAAAATCCTTTCATAAGGAAGTAAACCTGTTCATAAGACAGATGCAATAGTTTTATTACTAATTCGGTAAACGTTCTTTTCTTCTGATTATTAAATTAACTGATATTTGCTATTTCTTGAAAATAATTTGAAGTTTGTAAATTAGATTTGATTCTGTATAGTGTTATGACGAATCTGCAAAATATTTAACTTCCCAAGATGAAAAATTAAAACAAAAAATAATTGTATCGTTAAATGTCTAAATTATCAGGACATGAATTGAAACTTCTGAAGAGAATCAAGAAAGCATACTGAAATTTGAAAGTGTTCAACCAGATCTGTTAAAACAGTTTGCTCATAGCATGGAAGGAAAATTATTACTTGTTATAGTACAAAATGTACAAGATAAGTATACTATTGGGATTTTTTGCAAAAAATATTTACAATAATTTTAAGCAACCAAATTTCTCATTAACACAAAAAAAATGAACAAGCCAGGAAAATGCAATTCTACATAATATTAATAATGCATGTTAAATCATGCAATCAAAATATCGACGAAAATATTGTCAACTTGGTCACTGTTGAAATTAGAATCTCTCCTCTATAACAGATGTCAGTCCATAGCATATATCTGTCTTGTCAATATTTTCCACCAAAATCTTTCAATGAAAAAATGAGGTGAGCAGGATGACCGTTCTAATAAGTGAATTCTCTCTTTAAAAGACAATCCTTACTTCGCTGATATATATATATAATACTTATTCATCAAACTCTATCATTCGAGTAGGTATAAAGTACATAGATGCTGTGTGTTGTTTTCTTTTATAGAATTTAAGTTTCCTGGTTGAAACCGCGTTGTAACTGCATGAGTCTGCCGACGATTCGCTCCCAGTTGCATAGAGCTTCTTCTGGGATGCTGCTTGCCGTATCGTTGCTGTGAGAAGAAACAGCTATACGACAGCAGACTCATTCAAATACAATGCTGATCAACTAACAAATCTAAACTCCTTAGAAGAATGTAGATGTCTTATTTTTAAACGTGAAAATCGCCCAGTTCATAAGAGTCCCATCACCAAAATTTCGACCTATCACAACTTCACAGCTGTTTAATCTGAGGCTCCAAAGAAACCTCTTTACTTTTCACTTCACCGAGGCGAAGAAATTTTTTGTCCATTATTGGTTTGTTCGTAGCCGTAGCTTCTACCAAGTCTTTTGTAAATCCCAGTTTGATGAGTAAAGAAGGAATAATGATTTCGTGTTGTCCCACGAATTGTGGGTGTTGTGTGCATTGGTTTTTCTATTCCTATGAGATGCTGTTGGAAACCAGCCTTTGTTGTATATATATACAATACATACAATGTATATATACAATATATATATATATATAATCCAATAAATAACCCATATAACATATAAATGGTGTTTCTTTTACATTTCTACAAACATCCTCCACTGCTTCCTATCCTTTGCCAACTTCGCTGGTTCAGACCATGTTTTACACCTTCTTCCAAAATTTTCACTATTCATCACATTATCCTAAGTGTGCCCTGACCTTCCTCTCCTCTTATGTCCTATAGAAAAACGAAAACAGTAGTATTTTATGTATCCCTGATGCAAACCCATCAAAGAACACTATCTTCAGGTCAGCAGCGATCTACCAGTCAGACCCTCCCCAGTAACTGCTTTAGATTGTTGTAAGGCTAACTGCGTATTTCTCTTATTATATTACACTATATTATTCAGTAGCAACTAGACGTCACTAGCACCTTAAGCTCATTCAGGATTGAGTACTTTCATCTAACGAGCAATTTCATTATTGCCAACTGTGATATCTAAAACCAGCGTTGCCCTTTAAATTAAACTTAGTCACTTCACAAAATATGACATCCTTCCATTAATGATCCCATCCCACAGTCTTCAGCAATATTGGGTTTTTTCCCATTAGCGTGATGCTGTAGGAATGAATTAATTTCGATTGCATCATAAATTACGATTTAGAATTTTTTATTTAAATGTAACATTAGAAATTAGCAAAATTTCGCCAATCATCACAAGAAAGACGACAGAAATAGAGTATAACACCAAGTTTTTTCGAAACAGAGCATTAATTAATCGAACCACATCTCTTACCCATGCTCATATGTATACCGATAGATCTAAAGGTTAATTGCCTCAATATTCACACCAAAAACTACCGTTATTTCTTAGCAATAAATTCCATGTTTCTCCTTCAACAACACATTTTTTAAGCAGCTCAAATATGAGAATCATTTCCGATGCCAAAACGATCCAAACATTTATTGTTGCCAGTATAACAAAAAACAACAACAAAAAAGCAGAAAAATGCAAAGTATCGCCTATAAATTTGACATAACTTACAATTTCGTTAACGATGGGAAATGTTTTTGTTATGTTTCGTTCCGAAGAGTAATTTGCTCGTAAATTTAGCGATTTAATAGCTCTGCGTGATGACGATGCCGATGGCATTGAGTTCTTCTACTTATTTTATCGATAATAACAACGTTTTAAAAGATGCACTCGTTTATATACATAAAAAAATGGAATTCAAAGGAAATAGTGTTGGTATTTAGCTTGCTTTAATGTCAAAGACTTTGCGTTCGTGCTATCGTTGAATTATTCATATTATGCAGAAAAAATTGCGTAAATCTAGAGATTTGCATGCGAAGGTTTCTTGTAACTAAAGCAGTTTTATTTTCACGCAAGAAATATGATAAAAGAAGTTATTCTATGTTTTTTGTAAGCTTTTTTTCAGTCAAACAATGAAAAACGTTGGAATATTGTTTTTTTAAATGTACAATAAATTGAACTTAATGGCTGTTGCCTTGACACCTCAACACAATACCCTAGACGGTCAAAAAAAGGCTTGTACAATCACTACTCATTTCAGGTTCTATAACGAAATTTTGCGTAATGTCAAAATGACGCTATTTAGTAATGGTCCGCATAAAAGTATTTCACATCTCTAATTAGGGATTCCTAATGCGAATTAGAAAATAATAATGATAAAATTATTCTAAATCTTCTTGCATTTTACCAACTTTTTTGTTTAATTTCTCAAAAAAGATCAGTTTCGGTACGATTTGAACCCACGACCTCTCCGTTACCGGCGGAACGTCAGGATGTGCCGCCGTTAATGAAAAGGTCGCAGGTTCAAATCCTACCGCGACTGATGTTTTTTCAGAAATTTAAAAGATTTAGTTTTCCTGCTTGCGCTTGCAAAATCGATTACATTAATTATTAATTTGGCTTTTGTTACATCTACTTCCCTTACACTCTGGAAACATATTTAAAAAGGTAAGTATCTCGTCAACAACTACAGACCTCTCTCAATACGACCCAATTTTGACAAAGTGTTTGAAAATGTAACGCACAATAGTTACCATTGCACTAAATCCTATGCTTTACCCGACCAGCAAGGTTTTGTTCCCCCGAAGATCTGTAACTATAAATCTTGTAGCTACATCTCAATATAACACATGGGCTGAAAAGTCCCGGGCCTAACAAACAAAACACGGTTTCTTTGGTTCAAAATTAGCTTTATTCATCAACGTAATCTCAACCAAGAGCAACGCAATCATTCCAGCGTCGCTCTAACATTTCAATATCACTTTTGTAGAACGATTTATCTATTGCCTCAAAATAGGATAGCGATAACCTCTTCATTCGTGCGAAATTTCTTACCGGCGAGCATTTTTTTTTGAGGTCCGCGAACAGCCAAATCTAGCGAATACGGTGGATGTGGGAGCAATTCGAAGTTCAATTCATGTAGTTTTACCATTGTTTTGATTGACTTGTGACACGGTGCGTTGTCTTGATGAAACAAATTTTTTTTCTTTGCCATATGCGGTCGTTTCTTTGCAATTTCTGCCATCAAACACTCCAATAACGCTATATAATGTTCACTGTTGATGGTATTTCCTTTCTCAAGATAGTCGATGAATATTACACCACGCACATCCCAAAATACCGAGGCCATAACCTTTCCAGCCGATTGTGGTACTTTCGGGCGCTTTGGACGAGGTTCACCAGTTGCTGTCCACTCAGATGACGATCATTTTGATTCCGAAGTGAAGTGATGGATCCATTGTCACATATCGACGCAAAAATTCCGGTTTGTTACGTTTGAACATGGCCAAACACTGCTCAGAATCATCAACACGTTCTTGTTTTTGGTCAACAGTGAGCAAACGCGGCACCCACTTTGAACAGAGCTTTCTCATAGTCAAATGCTCATGCAATATAAAGCCAATACGTTCTTTTGATATCTTTACGATGTCAGCTAACTCACGCAACTTCACTTTTCGATCATTCAAAACGATTTTGTGGATTTTCTTGATGTTTTCTGGAGTTACCGCCTCATTTGGACGTCCACTGCGTTCTGCATTATCGGTGTCTCTACGACCACGTTTGAAGTCAGCAAACCAACGTTCTATTGTTGTTTCTGATGGATCGTAGTCCCCATAACACTTTTCAAGCCATTGCTTCGCTTGAACGGTATTTTTTCCCATCAAGAAGCAGTGTAAAATTAAAACACGAAATTGTTTTTGATCCATTGTTTTGAAAATAACAAAAGTAGCGTGACTCTTAGCACAATAACTCACAAACTAATGAATAGAATATCATGAAATTTTAACAGCTGTCTTTTGAAGGTTAGTACTAACTGAGAGAGGTGACTGCAATAAAACTAGCGTCATCTATGTGTTAGGCCCGGGACTTTTCAGCCCATGTGTTATGTACACTGATTTCAATAGTATGAGCACCTTTGACACCATAAATCATAGAATATTGCTGAAGAAGTTATCTGAGCTTTGTTTGAATTCTTCCCCGCTCTTGCTATTATGACTTTTATCCTTCTTCAGGGGTTCCTCAAGGATTACACTTAAGACCACTTATATTTCTACTTTTCATTAATGACTTACTAGCATCCCTATCATGCCCAGTGCTTGCCTATACGGATAACCTCAAAATCCACTTATCTGTTTTAAACTGGACTGATGTGTTTCACGTACAGGATAATTTGGATATAATCGTGCACTGGTGCTCTATTTATAAACTAAAATTAAATGTCAATAAGTGTTGCTTTATTTCTTATGTAAAGAAAGTTAGTTTTGTTGACTCGTTTTACTCAGTAAATAACTTTAATCTTAGTAAATACACTAAGATAAGAAATCTTAGTGTTTTGTTTGATTTTTGTATAAACTTCATTCGGCATATTAATAGTTTTTGGATTTCCGCCTCGAAAGCTCTGGAATTTGCCTTACATAGCTGCAATTTTTTCGATGCAGTACCGCTTTCTAACGTATTTTTCTTTCAAAATTGATGCTGAGTATTCTGCTAGTAGTTGTACAAAGATGTTCGATGTTTCGCTGTGAAACAATACCTCATATACAGGGTGATTGTTTGAAACTAATCGTTAAAAGCATTATGGATTGTAGGAAGTCATGTGGACTTAAGCTGTTTGAACCACGACCAATTCGATGAAACTATTTTCAAAATTGTTGTCTTTTTGATTATCCTAGACGTCAGCATCAACTTCCTTGTTTTAAATGGAATAGGGCCTTTTTCATAGCATATTTTGTTTCAAGATATTCCTTTAATTCTGCACTATAATATGAAACAAAAAAATGTTTCGTTGTTTTCAAGAATTTCAACTAACGATGTTTTGAATTTGCTGCCACTCTGTATATACTTGAACTATAATGAATATATCATTGCAGTTTTTGAGGATTCTTTTCTGAAATCAGTGTAAATACCGATGCCTACAGTTTAAAAGTGATTATTACAGATGATTTCAAAAGTTGTTACACTAATAGGAAAAATTTCAAAATTTTTCAAAACAACTCTCAAAGTAAAGCTTAAGGGTAAAGACAATTAAAATTGTACAAAGGTATCATGTAAAAATGAATTATTTGCTAAGAAAGGCACCATTCAATTCAAAATAGCGATGTTGATGTTGAGCTTCCGGTACAATCGGAAAAGCAACAATATAGAAAATATTTTCATCGAGTTGGCCATGGTTCAATTAACATAACTGCAAATTTTCATAAAAAAAGGCTCCTACAATCCTTCTACCGAATGGTTTTAATCATTCGCCCTGTATTTGTCATACGGAGTTATCAATTTATGAGATTTAGGTGATCTTCATAGAGCTTCCCATAACTCAACTCAAGCTCGATTTCGCAAAAGAAGAACTTTGTTCCAGAACTCATTCCAAGGTATACCATACTTCACACGCGAGTAAAAGTTTCCGTAATACATTTAACAAAACCGAATCTTTCACTATGTAATCCCACAAGTCGCAGACATTCTAATCTAGTGGAGCTTCGTTTAATAAATTATAAAACAAAATTCTCAAACTGAAATACCATGGCGATTAATAAAAGAACATCAAACCACAGAGAATTGTAATCAAATTTGCATACGATGTCAAATGCATCGCCGTCGCTTTACTCTGTACATGATGACATTCACTAAGAATATTCTTTCCGTTCTTTTGTCGAATAGAAATCTACTTCTTTATGATAAATATAAAATATTGCCTCGCGATCTTCGTGTTATAAATCACCTTCAGAATTTAGCCTTGTAATATTTCGAACACGGTAAATATTATATTCTCCCGTATAATTCTACAATCCAATCTCCGATAGAAACTTCTGTACTTAAGTTACTGTAATTAAACACATACGAGTAATCGCGTATGCAGCTCAATGCACACCTGGTCTTACCATAAATACTGGTATGAAAGTTTAACGTGAAATATCGCTTGGTCATGATTACCTTTGTTTTAATAGAAACTGCCAAATTGCCGGTTTATATTTTATTGTTTTCTTACGTTTTTTGAAATTTACTATGACGAATCAAATATGAACCGGACTTTTCTTTTTAACGCCCTCTAGGTGAACTGAGTGGCGCGACGTTTTGACATGTGTTGAGGGGGGGGAGAAAGATTTAAAGCGGAGAGGGACTTAAGGTGGACGGAAGTAAACCGGTTAGTAGCATCATACCTGGGCAAAAGGTACACATGTCTGTTGAGCAACGTATTATTATTAAATTTTTGGCCCGGAAGAGTATAAAACCTGTCGAAGTCTTGGGTGGGCTAACTGCACAGTTCGCTGGAAAAACTTTCCAAAACAAAAAATTTTCCTATGGCCGAGAGCCAGTGAAAAACAAGAGCCATGCGCGACGACCGCGGACAAGCACCAGTGAGGCGAATACTCGTGTGATCTGTGAATTGATTGAAGGTAACCACCGCTTTACATTATGCAAAATTGCTCCACACGTCGGAATATCATCTGGGAGTGCCTAATCAAGCACTTCAGATGATTTGGGTTACCAAAAGGTGTGGGCGAGGTGGGTTCCTCGGCTCTTGACGGAAGATCAGAAAGTAAACCGTCTTGCCGTGTGGCACGATATCTAACAGAAGACCACTCAATATAAATTAGAAAATTTAATCTAATAGATTTTGTGTTAAATAAATAAATCCGTAAAGGTGATTCGTCCTAGCTAAGTTATTATGCAAGGCCTGCTTATTTTCTTATTGAATTTTTTTCTCTTTCCACTATGTGAATTTCGTTTGGGCATTACATTTCGATGACGTACATATCTTTTTCATTATTATTGATCAGCATCAGGTACGGTTTATTTGCCTTTATTAGTGTGTGGTTGTACTAAATGGGAAACTCCAGAACATCTTGCATTTACCGCTACTCACAAACGTATCCACTTCCGTAGGGTGGTACAGCGCGACTGCAACTGCATCAATGCTGTATATCTTAAGTACATAGATGGTGGTAGAAGACCTTCAAGGGTGCGATGGGGCGGTCGATATATAATGTAGCTACGTATTTCGCGCAGACTTCGACAAACATCAGGTGCATCGTTGTTTTCTCGTGTCTGCGACTTGCTCCACATCTAATATCCTCGACCACCACCCCTGAGACCCTTCAACGGTCTACCAATGTGTTAAATACTCCGTCTCGAATTGCGGTAATATATTATCTCCGCGAATTATGCCGATCAATGAAATACGGATGATAATGTTACGAACAGATGACTTTCGTTTTGTTGTTATTTTAAAAAATAAAACTACCTTTTACTGGTGCTTATTTTTTAGGTGCTATGTAATCGCATCTTGCAGAAGTGAACGTGGCTTAGAAAACAATTTCTATATTATATTGTTTCTTCTCTGACTTCGGTGCCTTAGCAATTCATAGGGAGTAATAGTAGTGACATACAAAAATGCTTCATGCACCTCTACAACTTCCTCGTCCCGAAAAATTGGTAAAACCGTATCAGTAGTATGCTATATGTACTTGGTACGTAGCTTCCATAACCATCCCCGTACTCCCTCCAAAATTGCGGTCCTCTCAATTAGGTGTGAAACGTGTGAAGCATGTTCTCCGAACTGCATATTGTTATCCGAATAGAGACCCAAGTTACTGGAACAATCAGAAGTAGGTAATATTTTTTTGCGCGACGTTTACTTCCGAATAATTCAAATTTCGATTCGTCCAACATGTTTCCAATCATTTACACTTGAGTTTGCGTCAGTTTTTTTGCGCAATTTAGTATTTTCCGTGTGTGTATAGAACTTGACGGTAGTTATTTTAATTCTATATGACCCCAGAGATCGGTTTCTATTAGTCTCCGACACACTTACTGACTAATGGCGTTGTACATTAAACTCTGCTGTAATTTGCGTTGCGAGAAGGCGACTATTTCTTACGGAAATCGCTCGTCTCGTTCTGTTGTTTTTTCTGGGCCTTCCACTACGTTTTTCGATAAGAAGCCCACCGGCATCTTCTTTTCTTTTAATTGTCCTACGTACATATGACTCAGAAATATTTAATTGCCGAGCAACTTCTCTATTTGAAACATTTGTTTCGTGTTTAACGCATATTCTGGTACTCGCTTCAATATCCAATTCCCTTCTTTTTGGCATATCTTCGATCAAATATACTAGCAATACGAAATGGGGTTTTCTTAGCGCAATCACGCACATCTCCTGTATCTCGACAATATACTGGATGCATAGTGAATGTACAGCTTATTACAAATTACAAGGCATATGCATGATTCAATACTCCTCGGATATTATATTTCATAACGCATTCATCCCCAACTTCCTACTATTAACGCATTATTGCTTTGTTTCCATCATAAAATTCAATACAGGGATACATGGCTTTCGTGTTTGAATGCGTTTTGTAAATAAGTCTCATTGTTATGAATATATACTACATACATTAGTTTGAAAATACCATTCTAAGAAGACTAGCATGAATTCCCCTAAATATTTTTGAAATAGTCCTAAGTGTAACACAATGTATTAGGTACGAGCAAACTTATGAACGGTACTACATATGTAACAAGATACTACAGTTTTAGAATCATTTGTTCCTTCTCCGAAAGAAACTTTATGTTTCGAAAATAACCAACAAAATTTAGACTACGTTAAGTTATCTTTTACTGAATTGTAAAAATATCTATTCGTCTACGACTTATTGCACATGTGTACACTAACGAAAAAGTAATAATAAACGCTAGAAAACATAAAGTAAGTTATACTTTCTTCTCCACGAGAAATCCAACTCTTGATTTAATATCTGCTCGCACAATTCGTGGCATTCCTTCTACCAATTTCCTCAGTGTATCTTGAGGAATATTGTTCCACCAGAGGTGCTTTGGACGTTGGATATTCTCTTCTAATTCATATTTGGACTCATCACGGCGTAGCAACGGTTTTCGTGTAGCAATACGCCCGTGGAGGTTTGATTCTTTTAAACAAGGTTACACTGTGCTAACGGATATCTTCCTGTTTCTAGTCCAATTCATTTCCACCGTAATTTCAGGAGCCGTTAATCGTCTATTTCCCTTATTAAACAATTTTATGCGTTCATCGTCGCCCTTAGAGGTTGCGCGAGGACATCCTGGATTATTTTTGCTAGCAAGTGTACCAGTTTGTTCGAAGGGGCGACCAGATAAATTTACTGTGGATTTTTTACCTTAGGTCGTCCGGTAATATTGCGTGCAGAATATCCTTCTTCATGTAGCGTTAATATCTCTGATCGTGTTTCAACTGTTAGTTATGGCAATCAATCACTAGATATCCTTGTCAACACAATATATATACATTTAACGGACTATAGTCATGCTTTCTTTGTTCTTGCAAATACATTATTCTGTAAACTATATAAGTATCTTGTAAACGACTCACAGAAAATTTGAAAGTGTTACTGACAAGGATTCAGATTTTCTGATACTAAGACAAATTGTGAAGATGCGTCGAAAGATCCATTAAGTTGTCACAAGGATTATTCTAAATTTGCAAATATAACATCACTTGATATGGAAAAGTCGTTTTCATCATTAAAAGTTATTTATTCCGCTACGGTTTGCGGTATACACCCGCCTATTCGAAAGTAGGCGCGCAAATGTTTAATTGCCGTACGTGAGAAATTACATATTTGCTACTCGAAAATCGCATGTATCGTCAACATTTGCTCGGCCATAAAATACTTATATACCTACCAGAAGTTAAGCGCTCTTCCAATGTGTAATCAATTTCTGTTGGGCCGAGGGGAGAAACGGAAGATAATAATGTTTGTGATTGACTAATTGAGAATCAAACCCGATGCGCTATCATAAAATTATTTAATGTCAGCTGAGAACGACAACGATAATTCCAGTTGATATTTTAGCGTAATACCGATCCGGGAAATTGGAATTTATGAATTTATATCGTCAACCTACACGCTAATCGATTGATTCAATAGAGAGGAGTTTTATGAGAGATCTAAGGTTAGACGATTTGATGCGAAAATTTCACGAAAGTTATTTTAAGGTCATTGATGCATCCTAGTTGAAATGATTAATTTATTTCGATAATTATGGCAATATTTTACGATATGTAACCATACGAGGATAAGCTCAAAAATTCCGTAACTAACTATGAGGTGGCGCTGTGTAAAAGCAATCTTTGACGCTATTGTATAGCTTAATGTTTCAGTGACATACGTGTTAAACTTCATATTGCTCCGTCAAGTAGCTTGTTTGGTACACTAGTTCAAAGCAAAACACCTTTGGCGCTTTTTAAAAATGAACAATATTGAAATTCGGGTAGTGACTAAATACCTGTGGAAAATGCACTTTCGCTCAAAGACATTCATGCTGATATGGTAAATGTGTTAGGCGAAGATGCTCCTTCTTTTAAGATTGTTTGCAAATGGGTGAATGAATTTAAAAAAGGTCGTATGAGTGTAAATGATGATCCCCGTTATGGACGCCCAAAAAAGACAGTTCCCCAGAAAGTGTGCAAAGAGTTTTGAAATTTGTGGAAGTTAATCGTCGATCAACATAGAAAGATATTGCTGAGGCGACAGTCATCTCCAGAGAACGGGTGACGTACATTTTAAATGTTAAATTAGACATATCAAAACGGTTTGCAAGATGGGTGCCGCATTTGCTCACGCCACCGCAAAAACTCAAATGTATGAAATGTTCTACAGGCATTTTGGAGCAGCTTCGGCAAAATCCAAAGAATTTTTTTCGCCAATTTGTGACTTGCAATGAAACATGAATCCGCCACTACACACCGAAAAGTAAACAGCAATCACTGGAGTGGACTAAACGTGCTAAACCGGCTCCAAAGAAGGCGAAACTCATTCTATCGGTACGAAAAGTGATATCTACCGTTTTCTGGGATGGGAAGGGAATCTTGCTTATCGATTACCTTCCAAAGATACAAACGATTGCTGGACGATAATATTCTAAAATTTGAACTGATTGAAGGCACATACCCCGAAAAAAGATCCGGAAAAAGCAAAAAGGAGTCCTTTTCCTTCAAGAGAATGCGCCAGTTTACAAGAGCAAAATTGTCGAAGTAAAATTAGCCAAATCAAAGTTTGAAGCGCTTGAGCATCCCCCTTATTCACCGGATTTGGCTCCGTCGGACTATCGTCTCTTGCTCAAGCTTAAGAAACACCTCGCCGCTATGAGAATTGCTTCGGATGAGGAGCTGATAGCTGCCTTGGACCACTATTTTGAGAAGCTCGAGCACTAAATAAATTGATCTTGAGAGAGACTATGTGGAGAAATAAAACACATTTCATTGAAATATTGCAGTTTGCTATGCTTCAATTGCCAAATTTTTTAGCCTCGTGGGTTTCAACTTCAAAATTTTCTCAAGTGAACACCTGGGCCTTTATGTTTGCGTTCAGAAAGTTAGGACATCTTGCAAAGCCTAAGCTTAAGCGGAATGCTTGTTTACATAGTTTATCCCCAAAATATGTTAAACTTTAATAATAATAATAAAAATGTTTACTTGGCAATGCTATTTGTAGGACAATATACTGAGAGAGCAAAAATTATATTGATAAAAGTATGCCATAGAGTTTGAAAATGTATATCGTAGCTTATTTAACATTTTTGATTTAATTCTGATAGGTTAAGTGTCATACATTAATATACAATATAACGAACTGCGAAAAGTGTATTTAAGCATTGATCAAATAAAAATGATTTACATGCTTGAAAAACATTTCAATTTAAAAAAAATGAGTGAAACTGAACAACGCGTTGTTCAATGCATAAGTTTATGCGCCCTATCATGCTATCAAAAAGCATTTTGGAGCATTTGTGGCGTTATGTTTGCACATTCTTGAATTATCTTTTGTTGCAGTTCTTGCAGATTGAATAGAGGAGTAAGACAATACAAAAAACTCGATAATAGTCAAATCTGGGGACCTCTGAGGAAACTCAAGTTGCGTTTGCAAACTTATTAGCGAATTATCAAAAAATTCACTGAGAAAGGATATAGTTTCTCGTGTCGTATGTGCTGTTGCGCCGTCCTGCTGAAAATTTGTTGAAGAAATTCAGTCTAAGTGTTATTACTGTGCCTCTCCGTATTGCTGGTGAATTTGACAAAAAATCGCCCCAATTATTCGTCTGCGAGAGACTGCAATTCAAATATCAATTTTCTGAGTATGTAATATAGATTTCACAAAGAAAATTGGCTTATCAGTGCTCACGTATTCAGTAAGGCTCAAGACCATTGTTTGATCTAAACCGTACTCTGCCATTCTTTTACATCAGATTTCAGTATATACCCTTTTTGTTCCGTAGGACACCATACTTCCATAAATGTTTTAATTCTGTTAAGGTAATTGGGGGGAAATTTTATTGTCAGATTTTCCAATTACCTGAATTGAATTTTTGAAACAAATCTTATTAGTCCCGATCATTAAAGCTCTTACCTATTAACCTGAAAACATAGAATTAATTTTGCTCTAGATGAAAACAGGGTTTCCCGCATTCAATATTCCATCAATAATATTTACTGATAGGATACTAGACAAACCAATAACCGAGTGTAATTACCTGCGACGATAATTAGTTCGGAAATAGATTTGTATCTTCATGATTGATAGATATTGATATAGGAACAACCTATAATTAAATCATTGGTACACAATGCGCTTCATTAAGTCAAATTAATAATGCATGATGCTACGTGTATTATGGCAGTAGTCTATTAGCTTATAATTCCGAAATATTGCACACAGTTATTCATAGAAAAGGGGCTAAGAATGTTTTTCCGGATTTATCCCACATAAAGCTCTTATGTGATGTGCTTGACAATCTCACACAATCTCAGAACACAGAACACATATGAGCTATGAATATATTTACAGAACGCATGCCAATAAATTGACGCGGAGTGCCTTGAAAAATTGCTTCGAAGAATGCCTAAAATTTGTGCATCGGTTATCAAAGCTAAAGGAGGTCATATCGACGAAAATTAACTTACCAGCTAAATAGTGCATAAATATTATTATGTTATTAAATTCATTAATAATCACAATAAAATTTTACTGTATCTGTGCCTTCTTGTAAAATTCCAAACTTTTGGACGGTAGAGTAAATATGTTACAGGACCTCACCCGGTTGTGGATATAAATTTATTTCATTCTATATATGCTCCTTTTTGCTGTTTTAGATGTGCATTTTTTTCGCAGAAGAGTACACAGTAAAGACACAATGAGTCTGGTGGTTCAGTGCCTTGGGCCCTTGGCTATAAGTTCCAGAGGCGCGGGTTCGAACGCCGGGTATTGTGGTTTCTCTAGTTTTCGGTCGGCTGATACCCCCTGTAATTGGCGAAAACTGTTGAGGCATGCGAAGGCTTAGATTATTATTTGTTGGGCCGCGCACCTAACTAATTTTATCATTGTCAGAAGAAAAGAATACTCCTATTAAAATTTGACGTATATATGCTATATAAACCGCCTGAATTTGAAATAAAGAAAGGAATAAAACAAGAAGACCCACTGTCGACAGCATTATTCAACTTGGCACTGGAATATGTGCGAAGTTAAGTGTTGTATGTAATTATATCAGAAAAGCGTGAGGTAACCAAAAATATTCTAGAAGAAATAGTGAGGCAGGGTGACAGAATGCGACTAAAATTAAATCCAGAACAAAACAGAAATGATAGGACTAAATGGAAAACAAAAACATGGGAGTGACACAGTTGAAACAGGGAACTAGATTTTTGAAATGGTGAATACATTTAAATACTTAGGGATAACTATTACAAGCGATGGCAGCAGGGATACATAAATAAGTAATGAATATAAACAAAACCTATCAGGCAAATAGACGACTTTTAAAAGGTAAAATATTGTGGAAAAAAAGAAAAATGAGAATTTATAAAACAATAATACAACCAACAATCTTGTACGCGACAGAAACAATGACAGTGATAAAGAAGCAAGAGGGAGATCTGAAAATACAAGAACGAAGAATATTACAAGACGTAGAATAAATTGTGAGATAGCAAATTAGTTGGAAGGTATGGACGTGGCCACAAGAATAAAGCAACTGAGAGCAAGATAGTTGGGACATCTGCGAAGAGTTAGGAATAAAACTACAACCTACAATATCCTCGAGTGGCAACTGGGCGGAAGAAAAAGATGAGGGCGACCCAGAACTACTTGCCTGCAGGAGGTGAAGGCGGACCTTGGTAGAGCTGGCGTGTATAGATGGCAGGAGAAGACCAAAGATGGAAATAAGTGGAGAGGCAAATGCGAGAAGATATAAACCGAAGGAAATGGGGATTGATCTACACCGCAGATTTTTTAGATCTGGGCGATACCCCATTTGTATATATATAAACCACGCTGTATACATCCAAAAACTAGCTAGAACGTATTAAAATGGGTCTCAATCTCGCATCGGAAACTAGGCAAAATTTATTTGGTTCACATTATGCATGATCTAGTAGCTAATATATCAACGACATGATCTACGCTAACACCAATTAGAAACGACAAAAACACCTGCGTTGCTATAATTAGTCAGAGTCAGCGGTAATGAATATAAATTTCCATTTAGTGTTAATGAAGTAGGCAACAGAAGTACCTATATCTAGTGTACGTACGCCGGGCGTAAGTGCTGCAAGTGCTGATGATGTGTACGTTACCCGAACACGCATGTACTACATATGTAAAAAAAAAATACGTATTTACGTATGCAGACACGTCTCTGAATGGGTACTCGTGTATTGATTGCTGGCAGGCAGGCAGGTAACTAATTAAAATTACACAGAGTTACATAATTTGAAACAACTGCTTCCCGCATTTGTTTTAAATGTTAATAAGAGAATTACGTAACGACGAATTTTGCGCCGATGAAACAGGAAACTGGGATTTCAGATTGTATCAGAAAAAAAGAACAAAAAAACAAAAATTGACAGGCAGGTATTATGCACACACCTACGGAGAGAATTATACAATTTTTTTAATTTACATGCAATTTTAGTTAACCAATTACAATGACTGTAATTATTATGTTAAGTTATTCGAAAAAAAGTTGCATTGTATTGATGAAAAAGTAAGAGTTAACTGGATATTACATGGACGCACTCGTAAGTTTGTTTTCGTTATATTTCACGCCTGAATCTAAACTGCTTAGCAGAACAAGTCAGGGACTCTCATAAGTAATAAAAAAATAAAAGAGGGTTTAAATGTGCATGTACTTATGTATCACTCGCAGTAGATTTGGCTATGTCCAATAGAGTATTAAGAGTCGTAAAATTTGATCAATAAATATTATTTCCTTGATAATCTAGAAAGCAGTGATCTAAAATGCAACAGTAAACTATTTAATAAATATAATTTTCTCTGACCTAGAAAGCAACGAATGGAAAGAGATAAATTCAGCTGATGATATGAATGCTAAATACAAGGAAAGGCCATTAAATAAGTCACAAACTGCTGTGAGAAAGCTGAAAAATAGCAGTGAGCTATTTTCCCCTCTGTCACTAGGTGTCAGCACAATCCAGCTTTATGATACTCAAATGACGGTTGCCCTGCGCGTACGCAGGCAGTATTAAAATGGTTACAAGACTCGAAGAGTGCGCTGTGGAAGAGCAGCGTGCTGTTGTGCGTTTTCTTCTGGGAAAAAGGACTTTCTGCAAACGATATCCATAAAGAACTGTCTCAAACTCACACGTATTTCACCATTAATGTCCTTGAACGTATCCAAAACGACGAATCTAGCCTTCAAAGATTCTGTTGGATGTGATGTGAATTAATTCCTCTTTCTCCTTTATTGTTAGTCGGATGGCAATTTGAAGGCAAAGTTCTTCGGCCTATCCAAAAGAAGACGTCATCCACTGGATTTCAGCTATCGACTCATTTTCGTTAGTTGCTTCTAGGGCGTCTAGTTAAGCAGAATCTACTGGTATAAGACTGGTGAAATCTCATCCTTCTATTGCCATCGTCCAAAGTTCAAGTTCTCTTGAAAAGAACATTAATTTTATCTTTAGCCCAAGTATGGGCAACCTTTGGCATGTTGCGGGCCAAACTAGTGTACAATGTCATTTAGAGTGAGTATGAGTAAGTAGTGTAATATTTTTTCTTAATTGGCTTTTCAAAATGTCTCGCGGGCCGGATCAAATCTTACAGCTGGCCGGATCCGGCCCGCGGGTTGGTTGTTGCCCACATGTACTTTAGCCGAAATTATATTTTCGTTCCGGCCTTGCATGTTAGTATTTAGTAGATTAAGCTTTCGAAAAATGTCAGCAGGATATGCCAATTACGCTTTCCACATTATGCTACTTAATTCTTCTAAGAATTCAAGATTTCTAGTTTTGAAAAGTTTCGTCACGAAATTCCAAAATCCTATTCAAAATATTGCCTCTTGAAATTCAACGAATTTCAGAATACAACAATAAACTCTTGCGAACCAATATCATTTCTTGCCAAAGTATTTCGAACTAAGTCCACCACATAAGTTTTTATATAATTAATCTTGGAGATAATATTTTTGAGTACTACTATTTGATGCTATTGACTGACTTGCTAAGGTAGTAATACATATTACGCATTTCGACTAGACGCAATTTTCTTCTCCGCTCCAAATGAAATCGAAGCTTGAATGCTCGTAGCTGTGTTTCACACATCTTTGTATATTTCTTTTCGAAAGATTTTTCTGACGCGGCTAGTTTTGGAACAGAAATAGATATTTATCCATAGGCGCCTATGACTTTCAACATCACCGGAAGTCAGCTTAATTCTAATTGAATTCAACTTATTAAAATTTTACAATTTTGCACAGTTTCCTGAAGGGAATAATTTTAGAAACTCAACACCGTATTTCTACCCAGTCTTTTAGTCTATAAGTTGCTGTTTCAGTTCGAAATATATTCTTTAACAACCACAAAAAATGCTGCTAATCTAGTCACTTCAAAGCATAAATCGATTCTTTTTGGAAACCACTATTTTTATGATGCCACAGAAGCTTATAACCCATTGCCTGATTACGTAAAATTTATTAAAGGTAACAAACTATACTTTAAGAAAATAAAGCAATATCTGATATGAAACTATCTTTAGTGTTTCTCTGAATATACGGCAGTTTCATTATCGTTTTTTAGCTTTTCCTTCGGTTTGTATTTTAAAATGTACTTTGTAATTATTTTTAATCTCGACTTTACCTATTTCGTGTTTACACTTTGTTGTTACACCAATTTGGCAATTATCATTCCTGTGTGCACTATCTATGACACGATAAATTTTACTTACTTACCTACTTACTTAAAAAGGTATTGGCATTAGTTCAACGAAGTGAACATACCTTTCGTTGGTACAAAGACCTGTTGTGAACTACAAATAAGCTGAAATGGGAGCAAATGTGAGAGACGTTAAAAGTCTTGATACTGGGCAAACATTTATGGACAAAGTCATGCCAAAAGCATTCATTTCGCACTCTTTAAGTAGAACAATAAAGGCATATCTTCCAGCAAAAGAGACTTCAGATTACTGACAGAGATATTACGAAGACATATAGCCCTGAAACATCGTTTACACAAACCTGGAAAGTTGAAGATCTTTGACGGCTATGTCAGAAACATCCAGACACAAATGAAAACATGCTGCTGCCATTAGTCACCCACGACACAAATTTTTCAGAAAATCTTCTAAATTAAAAGATAAGAATCTTGAAGTAGCATTAAGGGGTCTAACCATTCCAATCTTACTTTGGTACATTATAACAATAGATGATGATGAATATATTTATTTCAACGAACAAAAACACCATGAAAATATTTTTTTCAACAGTAGGACACAATAAAAGTAATAGATCTCTTGTAAGGGATCATAATTCGCAATACAATAATAATAATAATAATCTTTATTACCCAACAGAAAATAATTCCATTTACAGGATAATGTGACAATAACATAAAATAGTATAATATAACATAATGTAGTAATGATATAATATATACAGTGCAGTAATAAACTTAAATTACAAAAATGATACAACTGAATCATGAACATAAAAATAGCTCGGTGACACCAGAATGCAAGAACAAAGTAGGACGACATTGTAAATCCATGTAGACACTTCAACAAAAAGGATCATCGAGTAATTCATTGGCATTCCTAATCATATGCGTAATGGGTGCTTTAATAATAATAATAATAATAATAATAATAATAATAATATCTTTATTGCCCAACAGAAAATAATTCCATTTACAGGACAATGCGAGAATAATGTAACCTAGCATATATATGTAGTAACAATATACAGCGCAGTAATAAATTAAAATTAGTCGAAAAAGATACAACTGAATCATAAATATAATAATGGCTCGGTGACATCAGAATGCAAGAACAAAATAGGACGACAATGTAAATCCATGTAGACTCTTCAACAAAAAGGATCGTGAAGTAATTCATTGGCATTTCTAATCATATGCGTAAAGGGTGCTTTAAGCAGAACATTAGTTTTGCATGACGGGACCTTAAAATTAGGGAAGGACCTGGTATCGTACTGAGGTACCACAAAATTAATTTTGGAGAGAAGGGATGGAGCGTCAATAGCGTGATTAATTAGTTTAAGTAGAAATTGACTGCTAAATTCCTTCCTTCGATCCGATAACGATACAAAGCCGTGTCTCCTCAGCAGACCAGCATAATCAACATCGCGTCCAGGGTAAGTGCCATCAATTTTGAAGGACAGGTATTTCAAAAATCGTTTTTGTACTCTTTCAAGTAGTACTTGCAGATGGAGATAGTGAGGATACCAAATTATGGAGGCATACTCCAACCCAGTGCGGACAAGCGAATAGTATAATGCTTTTAGCGAGGCAGGATTATTGAATGATCTGCAGGATCGTATGAGAAATCCTAAGGATTTCATCGCAGAATTTCGTATGGATAATATGTGGTCTGCAAACGACAAATTTGCATCAAACTGCACGCCCAGGTCCATCACAGACGAGTGCCTAGGAACAATAGCCTGACTTACAGCATAGTGAAAATTGTATAGTCTATGACATCTGGAGTAGCTTACAACAGCACACTTATCCAGATTCAAATGAATTCCATTCTGTGTACACCATCTAACAATTGTATCCAGACTGTTCCGGAGAAACAGACAATCTGCCGGGGAGGTAATGGTATTGTAGATCTTAAGATCGTCCGCGTAAGTCAGTACATTGCAGTCCAGCCCCTGTAGGAGATCATCCAAATAAATATTAAACAAAAGGGGACCCAAATTGGATCCCTGGCACACACCAGAGGAAGCAGAGAATGTTAAGGATGTATATCCATTGTAGTGAACATAGCATGAACGATCAGTTAAATACGAGCGGATCAATTCTGTTACACTTGGCGGAAAACCAAAACTACTCAGCTTAGATACCATAAGGGAATGATTGATAGTGTCAAATGCTTTACTAAAATCGGTGTATAATACATCTACTTGTTGACGTCGTTCCATGGATTCGGCAATATGCTGTGCTAACTCAGCAAGGTTGGTTGTAGTAGACCTTCCTGGAATGAAACCATGTTGTCGCGAAGATAAGTAAGGCTTGACACTAACGTAAATTCTGTGAGACAGAAGATATTCAAAAATTTTTGCAAAGTTGGATAAAATATTTATTGGTCTATAATTTTGGAAGTCAGAACGATTACCTTTCTTAAACACGGGTGTAATTCTGCTAATCTTCCAAGCGTCAGGAAAGGTAGAAGAACTTACGGCCAAGTTAAATATTCTAGCTAGAGGTTCGCATAGTACTACACAACAATCACGTGCAAAAAATGCGGGGAGGCCGTAATCAAAGATGTATATAATTTTAAAATAATCAATTAGGAAGTAAAGAAAACCTGATATGAATAAAAAAAGGTCACCAA
This sequence comes from Trypoxylus dichotomus, assembly GCA_023509865.1. Lineage (NCBI taxonomy): Eukaryota > Metazoa > Arthropoda > Insecta > Coleoptera > Scarabaeidae > Trypoxylus > Trypoxylus dichotomus. The sequence continues at coordinate 14,969,680 of CM042078.1, forward strand.
TGCTCAATAAAATTAAATTTAAAACAACGGCACAAGATCAATTTAAATATGCTTTCGTGTCAAATAGACCGAAACCGTACAGCAAGCTTAAATATCAATTGTTCTTCTTCATTTTAGGAGAATAAACCTTGCACTCCTATACATACATACGACATGTATGTTGGAATATGATGTCTACTCAACTCGAACGTTTTAGACGATTTCTCCCGTTTCCACAATTACAAAACTCGTTATCTTTTGTTTCAGCGGGACAGGTTGAATATATGCAATATTCATTGCATCACGAATGAGACGCGACAATAAAGAATACACAGAGCGCGAGCAGATATCATCACGGCAATACGCCTGGATGCAAAATGGACTGGTGTTGACGCTACTGTTTCAATTGTTCAGAATTCCAGTTGGCCGGTACAAAAGTTAAAATTCGCGCGAATTATGTATTTCACTACGCAAACGAATGGTTATTATGTGTATATTTTAATTCAAAAGAGCATGCGAATATACATCCAGTACGTATGTATGGAGACATTATCTGTAGAGACCGTAACAAATGTAGGCTACGGCACCATGTGGTGTTGGTAATAATAGTTTCTAGGCTGCAAATGTGAATATGGAATGACGGTTTTAGGTTATTCAGTGCGTATTTAGAAAGGAGAAATTTTATACAGGTGGCAGATAAAATATATATAACTTTTCGGGCATATAACAATTCAAAAACCCAAACGTCGATAAGTGTTGAAAAGCAATCCTTAATCATTACTCTACACAAAGAATGTTATTGCATGCTATAGGTACTGTGTGGCCTGCTACGTACAGTGAAGTTGAAGATGTATGTCTTTGAAGATTCGTTTCAGTAACCGTATGATGGTCATGTTCATAAGAGTTTGTAGTAAGTAAACATTCAACGATTTTGGCTTAATCTGTTTACTGATTTTAACTTTTCCTAATTCAGACTTTTTACTGGACGTATAGGATTTGCATTCGTCCCGAATCCTGTCCTTGCTGTGACCTGGCAGCTCTTGCGATATTTACCGTTCATTCATTTTTGTTCCTGACATATGCTGGATACTTTTTGTTATATTTTGTCACTGGTGTTTAGATTGGTGTTGGTTACGTTTGGGACGTGGATTCGTGAGTTCACTGATTGGATTTCTTTTCTGTATCTTTACTCTATCACTCCCCAGTATCGTTGTGCACCAGGATTTTGTCATGTCGGCATTATCGCAACGTATGTCACCCTTCTGTACTTTACTCCAGTTCTTCCGTCCTGATTTCCTTTCCACTTTTTACTTTCTATTTCTTTCTCTTGTTTGCTGTATTTATTTCAATTTTCAATCCAATCAGATGAGCTTTGCAGACTCGGGTTCGTTCTTAAGCAGAACTAGGGCTGGTCTATTTATTGCTTAAGTTAGTGTCTACTTCACCGCAATAAAAAAGACTCACCCTCTATTATTGGTTTGATTTCTAGTCATCATTTAGTTATTTTTCTTCTTTCTACTTCTTCTTCTTTTACTTAGTATCTGGTTTCAGTTTTCTTTGTCTTTACCGAAATTTTCGATGTAAATTTCTTTGGGATAACAATAATAAATTATTGAAATCCAACAAATAAGTCCAAAATTTCAACGAAGCACGTGGTCAGATCCCCTAATCACCGGGTAAAATGTATTTGAATTCTATTCACCTCGAGACTTCTATCTCGTATCACAGCCAAGCAACCCTTGCATTCCGAGGAAGTTACCATGTGGTGCGGTGTGGTTGCACCCAGAATACTACGCTCATACTTTTTCGAGAAGATGATCATACAATCACTGTAACTTCTCAACGGTATTTGGAAATACCACAAAATTTTCTGCCCGCTGAATTGCAACGATTTGGAGTAGAACATAACGACATATTTCCAACAAGACGGAACAATAACCCATATTGCGCGAATTTGGATAACTTCTCCAAGAAATCTTTCCCAGACGTCTTATATCCCAACACGATGATTTAAATTGGCCTCCAAGGTCACATGATTTGACCTGTCCTAATTTTTTCTATGAGGTTATTTAAAGTCAAGTGTTTTCCAAATTATTCATCGAACACGACAAGCTTTAAAAGCCAACATTACTCACAGAAATTAGAGGGATAAATCATGAAATACTTTAACCAGTTATAGCGAGTTTTCAATCACGACTTCATGAATGTTTAGAAAAGTGTCAAGGCCATTTAACAGATGTTATTTTCAAAAAATAATTTTTGTTATTAAACTGCATTGTATTTAAGATGTATTTGTTGACCTGGGTCGTTTCGTTTACATGTTCGCAATAACGCTCTAAAAACGTCAATATCTATTGTGCCACCCTACACTTATCTAAATACTTACATATTATATATTAATTTTATTATACTATCCTGTTATTCATCCAGTTTCGATTTGTTGGGTAATAAAAACGGTATTTTGAACTCACACCAATACAACAACATTTTTTTAATAAGAACTAATATAATTATTATTATAAAAATTCAGGTGCTCAGGGTCGTTTATCACATTAAGAATTGGAAGATTTAATAATAATAATCTTTTATTTCCCAACAGCCCAAGAGCCAATTACTGGACAAATTTACAAAATTTTTATTTAAAACTTAAAAATACAAAATATGGATAAAATAAGGTCGATATAACACATGGGCTGAAAAGTCACGGGCCTAACACATAGATGACGCTAGTTTTATTGCAGTCACCTTTCTCTCAGTTAGTACTAACCATCAAAAGACAGCTGTTAAAATTTCATGATATTCTATTCATTAGTTTGTGAGTTATTGTGCTAAGAGTCACGCTACTTTTGTTATTTTCAAAACAATGGATCAAAAACAATTTCGTGTTTTAATTTTACACTGCCTCTTGATGGGAAAAAAATACCGTTCAAGCGAAGCAATGGCTTGAAAAGTGTTATGGGGACTCCGCTCCATCAGAAACAACAATAAAACGTTGGTTTGCTGACTTCAAACGTGGTCGTAGAGACACCGATGATGCAGAACGCAGTGGACGTCCAAATGAGCCGGTAACACCAGAAAACATCAAAAAAATCCATAAAATCGTTTTGAATGATCTAAAAGTGAAGTTGCGTGAGTTAGCAGACATCGTAAAGATATCAAGAGAACGTATTGGCTTTATATTGCATGAGCATTTGACTATGAGAAAGCTCTGCTCAAAGTGGGTGCCGCGTTTGCTCACTGTTGACCAAAAACAAGAACGTGTTGATGATTCTGAGCAGTGTTTGGCCATGTTTCAACGTAACAAACCGGAATTTTTGCGTCGATATGTGTCAATGGATGAAACAGGGATCCATCACTTCACTCCGGAATCAAAACGATCGTCGTCTGAGTGGACAGCAACTGGTGAACCTCGTCCAAAGCGCCCGAAAGCACAACAATCGGCTGGAAAGGTTATAGCCTCGGTATTTTAGGATGTGCGTAGTGTAATATTCATCGACTATCCTGAGAAAGGAAATACCATCAACAGTGAATATTATATAGCGTTATTGTAGCGTTTGAAGGCCGATATTGCAAAGAAACAACCGCATATGGCAAAGAAAAAAATTTTGTTTCATCAAGACAACGCACCGTGTCGCAAGTCAATCAAAACAATAGCAAAACTACATGAATTGAACTTCGAATTGCTCCTACATCCACCGTATTCGCCAGATTTGGCTCCCAGCGACTACTGGCTGTTCGCAGACTTCAAAAAAAATGCTCGCCGGTAAGAAATTTTGCACGACTGAAGAGGTTATCGCTGAAACTGAGGCCTATTTTGAGGCAAAAGATAAATCGTTCTACAAAAGTGGTATTGAAATGTTAGAGCCTCGCTGGAATGATTGCGTTGCTCTTGATAGAGATTACGTTGATGAATAAAGCTCATTTTGAACCAAAAAACCGTATTTTCTTTGTTAGGCCCGGGACTTTTCAACCCATGTGTTATATAGTGAAAATACCAAACAATGGAGGCGTATTCAATTTTAGAACGGACATAGACATAATATAAACGCTTCATTATACCTAAATCTGAGAAATACCTTCAGGATCCCATGACAAAACCGAGAGTTTTGGAACCAGATGAACACATTGACGAAACATGAAGCGTAAATAACAGTTTATTATCAAATAAAACACCACAATCCAGTTTTGATATTCCCTGGTGTGGGTACATCATTAATCTGGTAGTTATAGAGTCAAGTAGTGTGAGTGTTAATGTAAGAAACCATAGTACACTTATTGGTGGTCAAAGGGAAATAATTGCCTTTGGTCCAAGTGTTAATAGGCAGAAGAGCGTCTTGTAAATGTCTACAGTCATAAATGCTACCAACGGTAATAAATATCTTTACGTCATCTGCGTATGCTAAGACGTAACACGTAAACAGGGACAGTAAATCATTTATATACAAATTGAAGAGAATCGATTCAAGATTTGAACCTTGAGGAACACCCGATGTTGGAGAATTATTGAATAAATATTTAATTGCATCTTAGTCTTTTGTATCTTTCTCCTCAAGTTAAATTCTCTTTCTTTTTGAAAATAATCCAAGCGTCCAAACCTACGTGAGTGACAGTGTACATAAATTTCCGTAAACTGAATGATACGGTATTACATAATTTCTGCGAAACTTGAACAAAACCGCAGACGTAATAATTGCACATGGAAACAGTCACTGTTCTTTAAGGACCGGCAAAATCTAAATGCGCGTAATTACAATAAGTGAAAGTTAGCACGTCCATACCTAAAACGGTGGACGTAACGCGAAGAGACCTCAAGATGTGAATGGAGATTTGAACTTTTCTAAAATCTAGGTAACAACGATCGCAACTATTAAATTACATAGAGAAGCGAGACGTCCCATCTATCAGGTGGAAATGTCAAATCATATTTACATAACTCGAAAAAGTAAGAATGAACGTCGAATAAAAGATGGAAAAGACGTTAGAATCGCGATGCTAGTTTATAATGTTAATCGCTTCGAATCGATTTGAGTCGATTTAAACCGTAGATTTTTGTAATGAAGGGACGTTCGATAATGAATAATTATCATCGGCGTAGAATATCTTGACATAGATGGAAAAGAAGGAGCGGCAAACGTTAATTCTTTTCGATACTCAACGAAGATGCGGGTTACCGTATGTATATTGTCCATTTTACAACCTAAAGATTAATATAATATTAGTAATGGAATACAAATCTTTAAAGGTTTCTTCTTATAACGACATATAACTATAGACTTCTTAAATTATCTTCTAAACACTCGAAGAAAGGCAACTATAATTATGAGTTGATTTTTTTATTAAAACGACGCGTGTTGTTCATATGTTCCACTAAGGTTATTGGCATTTCGTCTGCCGCATTTCGTTTAGCTATGTGCGAATATAATTAATCATCATTATAGAATGTTGAAGTTAATTATGTTACTGTAATGTACAATTTATATACTATATAATAAGACAAATTTATTACAAATTGCTAGTATTCGTTAGGATCAATGTGGTTTCCTTTATGAATACATTAAAGCTTTAGATAAAGTGGTGATTGTTTTTGCACTGCTACTACTATCTTTAAATTTTGCAGTGGAGTTCGGGCGATCCTTGTTGAATAGACGAGGTTAATTGATGGGCATGTACACTACCACTCGAAAGTGTTTAGGCACCCCTGTTTTCATGGATTATTCATATAGTATTATGTTTACGAAAAAAACATTATCATAAAATGAAATACGTATTTAAAATGTAGTTCAGTAAGATAAACACCCATTATATCGCATAAGGTTTACTATCATTTACCTGCACGTGGTCGGATTACCATGAACTGTTTATTGCGGTGCAATTACAATAATAATCCCTCTGAATTTACCGGATAAATTTAGTCATCTATTAGATTGTAGGTAATAATGTTTAAATTACCTTCCTAAAAGATTGTAGTGAAATCTATAACCTATGGTCAGTTGCAGTGTGGTATTTACTCTATTCACGTCGTGAGCGAAATATCGTGTGACAATTTTTTAAAACGCCTCCGCGAAGAGAAATTAGTACGGAAACACGTGCGCTTATAATAGTTCACCATAACAGTGGCATAAGTAATCGACAAATTGCCAATAAAATGAAAATACACCACGCTACGGTTGACTATAACGTAAAAATTTATCGGGAAACTGGCAGTTTTCCTAATAAAAAACGGAGTGGAAGGCCAAAAGCGACAACATCTGCAGATGATCGTAGACTAGTGGTTACCAGCAAGTTAAATAGACGCAAAACAGCGCCGGAAATCACCGCAGAATTAAATGTTGGTCGCCAAAAACTAGTCAGTGTTTCTACACTCAAACGTCGCCTACAGAAAGCCGGGCTCCATGGACGTATTGCGATGAAAAAGAGCGACTTAAATGGGCTCGTGAACACCAGCACTGGACCATAGAAGAGTGGAACAACGTCCTATAGACGGATGAGTCCAAATTTGAGCTGTTCGGAACCCGAAGACGCATATTCGTAAGAAAATCTGTGGGTGAACGTGCCAGAGATGAGTCTATTGCTGCTAACGTGAAGCATGGTGGAGGTTCTATCATCATTTGAGGCTGTTTTGCGGGCACTAGTGTAGGGGACATTGTGAAAATTGACGGTATATTAAAAAACGAAGGCTACCGCGAAATTTTTGAGAACCACGCAATACCTTCCGAAATTCGACTTTTGGGTCAAAATTTTATCTTCCTGCAAGATAATGACCCAAAATATTCCCCTAAATTATGTAAAGACTATTTACACCATTTAGAAGAGGAAGTAACTCTCAAAATTATGGAATGGCCTCCCCAGAGCCCCGACTTGAATCCAATCGAGTTACTATGGGAAGAACTAGATCGGGAAGTACAGAAATCGGCTCCGACATCAGCTACTAACGTGTAGAACAAATTGCAATCGAGTTGGACCTCAATAACACAAGAAACTCTGGCAAAACTTATTGCGACGATGCCTCGATTGTGTGCTGCGATTATTAAATTAAGACGAGGTCACATAGATGAAAACAAAATTTAAATTAAACATTTCAATTTTCACATTTATTTAATATATTTTTATTCATGTACGTGTATCTGTACATAAAAAATAAATATTATTAATATTTTTGAGTTTTTATACATTTTTGCTGTCAGTGAGAGTGCCTAAACACTTTTGAGCGGTAGTGTATATATATATATATACATATATATGATAAAATTACAATTGTTCTTGTAATTTCCAACGTAATTAATTTCCGAAAAAAATCGGTCTCGGAGGGGACTTGAACTCATCGTCTCTCCAAGCCCCCTCCGAGATCGATTTTTTCGGATATTGCGTTGGAAATTGCAAGAAAAGTTGTAATTTTATCATTACTAATGCCAACGGTGGTTTAGTATTAATATTAGTATTAGTATGGATGTTAGTTTAAATATATATTTATGTATATGTACACCATGCAGTTATTTACATAAATTCCAATTGGTTTTCTTTTAATTCCGCTACTTAACCTATGTATTATATATTTATTTATTTGAATTGGTTACATGTATTTATTGGTGACTAACATCACAACTTAGTTAATTCCAATTATCAGCGCATGAGCTATGTTCTCGGAAATTAGATAGAACGACGATTAAAAAGGGAAGGAATGAGTTTTACAAGTCCAATTGAAAGAATATTTATTATATTTTGATATTTTGTTAATTTAGATAAACATAGTATAAGAAATTTGATTCTAACTAAATAAATGCGTAATACTTTTAATTCTTTGAAGAAGTTTGACGTTCACAATTAAAATTTTCGGTTTAGACACCCATTAGCACCACCTCTTCATCATTCTGAAATTTGTAAACACTCCTCCACACCAAATATCTTCTTTATACAATTCCCGGCCGGAATACTTAACATTTCTTTCCTAACTATGTTTCAAAACTAAGTTGTATGCGTACTTAGACCAAGAACAGATTGCTATAATCAGATGATGACTGCTGATGAAAAACTACAAACAGTTTTTTTCCTTTTGTATGTGCACGTGCTATATAGTTTATTCACTGCTTATATCAGCTCTATTTGTTAGTGTCCGTTCATGTTCTATGTATATGGTGTATTTGAGGTTCTCGTGGCTATAGTATGTCTAAGCGTTTGTTGACTACCCTGGGCGAGAAAAAGAAACAATGCATTTATATTCAACTGTCTCCACAACCTTTTGATCAAAGTCTATTGAGTAAATGATATTAATACTAATAATTTTCTAACCTGCCGCTCTACCTATATATTATCAACCCTTACTAGCTTGCTAGCCTTCGGAAAATAGAAGTTCCACTGAGAACCACGGAACTTTGTAGTTATGTCATAGTTGGTTATGACGTATGCTTAAGTAGTTACGACTTATATTATATACTTCTATCTCGCTTGTATACGTATGCTTCTGACTTAGATCTAGTGGTTGTCTTAACTTTATCGATGAAACAATGATATAACTACAAACTTTCGTGGTTTCATCTGTATCTGCACTACATGTTACTACTACATGTTACATGATGTATGAGGTATGCCTGAGAATGTCTTAGAATTGATGAGAATGACCGACAATGATCTGCGAGTGGGGGTATTATCGTGATTCAAGATCCACGAGCTAGCAATGTCAGATCGCAAACGCAAAACTATTTTCAGCAAACTTTCCAGGACTCTGCGATAAACGGTTTGGTTCATTGTTTGGCCTTGCGGTATGAATTCTTTATGGACAATAAAAAGACATGATAAGCATGGACTTGATTCGGGAACTACATTCCAAGAGCTACGACGCCGGTTCTAACGAAACACGACTTCCAGAATTGTTATCTCTTGTTCTTTTTCTTCTTCTCTTGTTCTGTACCTTTTCAAGTGTCGGATGGGGATTTCAGTTCTTTTTGTACCCACGTTTCCACTCTCTTCTACTTCTTGCCATTGCTTTCATTTCGTCAAGGTTTTGACCCTTTCTTCTGTCCATTACTCTTAGCTGGTCCTACCATATCCTCCTAGGTCCTTCCCTTCTATTCTTTTTTAGGTATCCTGTCTCCAGAATTGTGAGCAAGAATGGAAAATTTGTTAGAGACGCTGGGTGTATTGTAAAGCAGTATACTTTGAAAGAGACAATATTAAGTTGTCAATACACATATTTCTATTTATTGAATATTTTATATTCTTTTTTGATTGTTTGATTATTATGCCTTGCCGTTTGTTCAATATTAGTATATGTGATGTACTTAGTAGCAATCTGGATAACTTTAACTACCACGACAAAGAACGATTATCAGTATTATTATTATTATGATTATTATTAATTAGTCATCTCACACAGTATCATAAAGGAACATATTCCTCATTTTAGAATCTGCTCTATAAGTTTCTACTTCGTTTCAAACCCACAAATCACACAAAATACGAAACAAGATTTATCGTGAACGAAATGTCTCCCAAGTAAATTATTTGCTACCGCCATGTCTGTCAAGTTAGCCAACCTTACTTTTAAAATACGAAATATTGATTAACCGACATAAACAGAAAATTCATGCGACGACTTTCCAATATTGTCGAGACAATATTAACTAGAATAACTTCTATTTTCACAATTTCAACTTTACATCAATCATTTCGAGCATTTCTTTTTGACAAGCTAAATAGAATCTAATAGAGTTAAAGAGAAAATGTGTGAATATCGAAGAATAACAATAAATTTATTGAGAGATGCGTGAAATGTACATACTCTGGTCAAAAATTATTTTATTGCTTGCACATGTACAAAGAAATCAGTGCAAAAGCAATTATCTGAAAAGAAAATAATTTCTAGACACTTCCAGATACGATTAGGAACATAGGAACCAACAGTTGATCAAGATTTGCATAATATATAGGGAACATAGCAATAAATAACATTGTAAAACACTAGAATTTCACTTCTAGTAATGCTAGCATCGATCCCAATACATATATCATGAATAGAAAGTATTCTGCAAGGCTTGTTTTACTAATTGTAAGCTTCAATTTGATCTATCGCGTCAAATTTTAACCCCTTTAACTTGATTTTCATCTTTGGAAAAATAGAATCGCAAAAGTTCAAGTCAGACGATTTCGTGGCATGAAGAGCAATTATGTCACTTTTTCACAAAAACTACGATATGATGAAAACGATACGTAACCTCATACTACCACGTTGGAGAACACAGTTGCTTCTACGGCACCTTTCTAGACGTCTCCTTTTCATATTCTTTCTTAGCCCGCTTAGAACCGTCTGAATTGGAGGTACAAACTTTTCGTGGATAATACGATGAATATTGAAAAAGGCAGATCAATAAAGACTTGGTCGAGATGAAGATGGCTTTTCTTCCATTGTGAAGATTGTTGTTTAAATTCGGGAAAATATCCTCACCTTATAAAGGAAATCCAGTTCAGTTCGAAGTAGCTCCTTCAATTCTCTACAGACACCCATGCGATATTGTTTCTACTAATTCTTTGACAACCGCGGCATAAACTTTGTTGCTATCCTAACCATGTTCAATTCTTCGGATAAAATTCGCTGGCATGTGCAGTGCCATGATTCCATAATGTAACAAACGCCTTGGATAGTCTGTTTACCATCATTCACAACTACAATCCGAACGGCAATGACATATTCTGATGCAATACCAGTTGATGATCCCTTCATTGTTAACAACTGATATTTCATTGTGACATTTCTTAAATGATTAAATCACCCCAATCCAAATACAGTATCTCATTAAATCTCCCATTGCAAAATCGTAAACGCAAGTAACAATGAGAAACTGTTCACTAGCAGAGACAATAGTGTCGTCTAATTGTACTCGTAGCTGTAAAGGAAGAATACATGACTAAAAACTTCTATTTCATACTCTAAACTTTTTATATTTCTCACGCACTTGCAATAACTACCGTGCCAGGCAAATTATCTTGACCTACAAAATTATCAGAATACGTAATTGGTATCTTTACACCTTTTAAAATAAAACTAAAGTAAACAACTAGATTTGGAACTCTTGCAAATAGGTAATTATTAAGATAAGTTTGAGTACTGTGTTAGCTGTACTTGCGGTATTCGTAACGGAAACAAGGTAAGATAATTATCAAACTTAAAGAGGTTTAGTTTGTTCTTTTAAGACATTTACCATGATAGAAACGCGTTACACTTACAGCTAGTGGATATAAATTAACATTTGATACAGTTTGCAAATCTAAGTTAATTTATGATTATCTTTGTTAGCAAATTGATAAACACATTGTTGTAACTGTTACAACAGTTCTTTATATAAGTACAGAATAAAGGTTTATTCTATTATTGGTTTTTGACTTGTTTTTTGTAATATTTTAAGACTGGATAGACACACACAACCAATACCTAAACTAACCTCTATGTTACAAATCTGACAATCTCTAATCCTATTTCCAGAAAATCTATACTATTATCTCTGTGTGAAGGGCTTAGGAAATATTTCTTCCTTATCTGTTAGCGTACCTATCTCTCCCATAATAAAACATCCTCGCAAATTCCCCAATCGTTAAACTTTAGAGTACTAAACCGTGCTTTATTATTTCGAAAACCAATCAGTTACAAGCACAATATTGAAAACGATCGCTTGACCTACTTTATCCATTCTACCCGAATCAATATTACCCTTGCATATTATAATTTCAAGCTCTTCTCTCCGATGACCATGCATGATCCCTCCGACATTGTCGTATAATCGCAAACTAAATAATGGTCATGATTTTACAGCGACGCTGGCACTGACAGACCGGGTCAACAGCGCGTACTTGGGCAAATCGCTCGGAAAACTATCGGAATATCATCACGGAGTGTCTGGCGAAGTGTTTGCCGTGGATAGCAGAACTTTACACATCAAAGATTTCACTTACGATGGACAGGGACCCGGTAAGTACAGTAGTTATACATCTGCGAATAGTTAGCGTACTCGTGAAGACTAACTTGAGTAGCGCAGTTAGTAATGAGTAAAGTACATTTATGTTCAAACACCGTTCAACCATCCTCTACGTTTAATATAATTACATTGCAACTAGTTTAAATTGATCGCATAATATAATGTCTTGGCTGTTATAACTCGCGTGTTGTAATTTAACAGAATTAAACTCTAGTGTTAGTAAATTAAGGTACTACATAGCGATAGGGGAAGTTTATAATTAATACTAAGAAACAAAGTACTGTTCAAGATTTAAATTAATTGAAAACACTTTCCTTTCAGCACGAAAAGCTATTTCTAAGTTAAATACAGATATACGATATTTCGGAATTATTTTTTAAACAATTAAAAATTAAATTGTTATATCGGGATGTTTCTTGTAATGTTAATCAAGCTGTGTTGTTGTTCTAACAATACATGCAGAAAATTTATGTTCGGTTATATCCATACATTGTTCATTTGCGGGGAATGGTCTTATTATATTTCGACTTTTGTGAGAGGATTATGATATACTCTAACAACTTTTGTGTACAACGTAATTATGTTGAAATAATGTTGTATGAGTACTAGAGCTAGAAAAAACCACGATTTGTTGAAGATGTATTCAAATTTATAAAAGAATTTGCCGACTTAATGTGTGATAGTGCCAAAATAATGTTTTAATGAGCCGGAACAAATTTGAGTGAAAAAAATACATTAGAGGTGCACAATTTTTGCGTTAAATGTTTGTGATTCATCAGTTATTTTACTTGCCAAAAAGGAATTTCGTGAATTCTAGGATGTGTGTAGTTTCAAAATGTAAATTATAATCTCCTGCAACACTACAAAATCATGTGCGCGATCAAATTGAAGGCAATATTAAATTTGATTCAGGTAATAAAAAGCTCTGGTTATGTGTGAACGAAACTATAAACTCTAGAAAGAATTCTGGTATCAATATTGTAAGACGGACATTGGAACCTCTCAAACCGACAATTCTAATCGTTATTAGCAACTAAAAAAATTTAGCTGGCGAAGCAGTTTTAACAGTAATTATTACATTGACAAAAAATCTGCGTTCGGCGTTGGTTCTCAGAAGAACCATGTACGTCCTGACGTAAGCGTAAGTGCATATTTTTCTTCTTGAGTCGACTTCAAGAAGAAGAGGTATATGATTACACCGAAACGTCAGGACGTACATGATTCTTCTAAGAACCAACGCCGAACGCGGGACAAAACCCGAGAGGATAACAAGACATCGTTTACCCGCAAAAACATACACTACAACACATATATATATATTCCCAGGTGTGCAGTTGGTCCTGAACACTACATCTCCAATCGCAAGCCGAACCAGAGCATCCAGAAGAAGAGGGGTGAGATCTCGTCGTCGAAACGTCAACTTAGTCGAAACGGTCCGTTTCAGGACCAACAGCACACGCGGTCAGAAACCCGTCAGAAAATTATTTCACATACAGTGACCGCGAAAATATCCATCACAACATATATGTATATATACCCGACTACGTGTTGTTGGTTCCAAAAGGGACCGTTTGCATTAGATCGACGTTTCGACAAGATATTACTCATCTTCTTCCGGACGCTCTCGTTCGGCTAGCAATCGAAGATGAACTGTTCGTCTCAAATCGCTAGCCAGCTAAATAGATAGAGTGGTGGAAGAGGTGTAATAGATTGGGTGGCACGATCTCCTGCTCTTAGTCTTCTTAACTTCTTTGTTTAGGTTTAGAAAAATATTGTTTACAAAACGTAAACATATGCCCACTAAGACCTTCGTCATAATACATGCAGAGGAACATATAGAGGAATGCAGAAGAATTAGTCTTGGTACATTTGGAAACGTTCGAAGTATACTTGAAAGTAGATTTTACTGTCTCGAAAATAATGTTGAACATTTTGAGCATCTTCTGTGATCCATTTAATGTATTTTCTATTTTGTTAAAAACTTTCACTTCTCTTTTTACCTATATTTGTCTTAATTATAATTTATTAGCTGCTCGAACCTTGAAATAAGTAAATGTATACTATTGCCACATGGTTCATAAGCACAGAAACACCTTACAAACTTGTAGTTAGAATCGATGAAAAATATTTCATTTATTCGAAAAATATGTCCAAAATTTTTCATCGTTTACGAAGTCAAAATTTTTCCCATACTGAAACACAATATTGATACATAATTAGAAGGAACCCTACGAATTGAAGCTTTACAGAGGGTGGTAGTGCTAATAGCGAAGAATTAAAAGTGGGGACAAGGAGGCTAGGAGAGGACGTACATTAACCTCACACATCCCAAAAGAGTCCTCGACATGGATCAGTGAATTTGAGTATTTCGAGATAGATGGAAAATTAGATGAAACCATATAGAATAGCAATACAGTTACAACTAGTAATTATGTAAAAATAAAAACGAAGAGATTAAAACAATTATATAAACAGACAGAACAAAGATGTGTCTTTCGTTACATCCCAAAATTTTCTTATAGTATTATCTAGATCTAGAGTATCAAAGCTTGATGATATGAGATGTACACACAAAACCGGTAGCCTAATTTTATTAAAAATATTTGTGAGATTTAGTCCCCTTTTTAATTTATGTAATAATAATAAATTGATCCTACACACCACAATCCAATTCAATGCAATTACGTTGTACGCACATTATGATACGTTCTCCTGGTTTGAAAAACAGCGCCGCTGTAGCCTGCTCGTAAATTCCTGAATTACTTGACCAATACTTACTTATAGAGTATGTTCGCTTATTTACTAAAGGAAAGGTTGTACAGTGAAACTCAATGCGCATGCGCAAAAAAATATATTTAGAAATAAAATGGTTACACGGTTTCCACTCTTGCCTATGTACATGTACGATGTACGTAAGATATATGGATTTGCAATAATTGCAGTTATTCGAGCTCTCTTATACATGTAATGTACATTAGCATGTGTATATGTATTTTCATTGGTAGCAACATAAAGTAATGCCTCAGCATGTACGTTGCAAAGCCATGTCTTAATTCTGTTTAAAAGGTTAAACTCTTATATGCTTCCGCTGAAGCTTTGTTAGAGGCATGTACTAATGCCTCTATCTGTTTGCATGCACCACTACCTTTTATAGGAGCCAACCCTATTTATTTCTTAAATTTATAAGCGCACCTCGGTGCTATGCTTATTTATATGTCCCTTTCCGGGAGCCTAATATACTTTCCTTGTCTTAAATTTGCCTAAGGGACTTGGCCCCGTATTATTGGCATGTATTTGTACTTGAACCAAATACCTTCGTTATATTCACATTTATAGGGGAACCCACCCTATCTCTTAGAACTTGAACGCCAGGTCGAGGGCGCCAGTAGCGATAATAGCCGATCTCAATACAAAAGTAATGTCACAGCTACCCAGGCATTCTCGTTTGAAATATTACGCTATATGCAATCTTTAGCTCTCTACTACTGCGCCCCCAAAGAAGGGAAAAATCCAGTAACCAGCAAATGTGCGAACTGCGCACCGACAAGTAAAACGGAGCGATGATGCCGACACTACATAAGAAAACTGATCCGTGAAACTCGTCCGCTACGACGAGCAACTAAATGAAAAAATTTCTAAGTCCCGATACGACAAGGACCGAACAAACGTACAAAAGACAACGGGCGCTGCGGCCGCAACGACCGTCAGCAAGAAGCGGAGTGATCGTGCTTGTAGAAGATGCCTATACATGCGCGCCGACAATCTCACCAAAATAATTTCCGACACAAACTTAACCGAAGAGTAAAAATATGTATAGACGATAATGGACACAGTAGCCTCGACGTACGATGATAGAAAATCGAGAATTTATACTTATTAAAAAAATCTATACATGCGATTCGACGACGTTACCAAATGACTCCCGCCAGAAATAAATGTATAGACAACGTCTTCGACGATTCCCGCCAAAACTAGAAAATCTTAGAAATCTCTAATAATCATACGACGACGTTACTGTACACGTTATGACCAGGTACGAAAGGTGACCGAGAGTACACGATCGCTAATACCTCGACCGTCGCGCGGGAGACGACTGCCTATGCTTGTGTACCTTAAATTTTAAGAAAACTCCCATTACTTATCCGACGACGTTGCAGTGAATGATTTTTAAATTAGGCAGTTTTAGCTAGTGTAATGTGAATGGCCGGCTTGCATACATATACAATGCTGAATGTACATACATATTAAAATAATATTGGATATAAGAGAGCAAAATAAATAAATATAAAAATGAAAATAAAGTAATATTCTAAATGAAAATAATAATGCAAAGAAGATAAAATACATAGTAGTAAAAAATTTATAAAATATAAAAAACAATGTTAAGTCCTTAACACATTATATTCATGTATAGTTAAAAAAAGAAAACGTATTATATGATAACTTAAAATTGCATTCTTATTGAAAGTAAACGTTTAATAATAATTCTAAACACATCCACCTAACATAAATATTAACACTAACAATAAAAAAGCAAATGTCAAACTTAACAATATTTGTATCTAAAATTAACCGCGAGACGACCTTCACTCAGTATTATTTCAATACATTCTTCTTCGCCTCTTGATATTTTGCGTATAGTTAAGAGGCAGGCACACTTAATTTAAAATTCAAAGCTAAAATGATTAATAGGAATGCAATATCGGTAAATCTTACGCTTTGTGAAACCTTACCGTGCTGCACATTTGTTCTAAAACAAAACACTTCAATATGACCTTTTTAACGGTACGAATGAAACATTTTATTTATTTTATCTATCTTATTTATTTATTATTATTTTGAAAATATACTATTTAGCATTCCATTTTTAATTTCCCTTAAAGTACTTTTTAACTTTATATTAAATAAAAAAGAATTACAAAGGAATGCAACATCGCCTTGAAGATGTCCTCTATTGAAAATCGAATGTCTATATCTTGCTTAAGACCGGTAGATAATCGTAAACTCCATATATTCCGAATAATAAGTACTCATTGTGTGTAGTATTTTGCGTTGTATTAACTAAAAGCAATTGAATATAGGAAGGATGTTTGAAAAAATATAATAGCCACTGTCGACACTGGAGTATATACAACATCGCGTGTTTGGAAAAATCCAGAGTTAAGTTGGTTCTGCAGAAAAAATCATATATTTCAACTTAAGTTTATGATTTATATTACATTTTAAATCTCAAATGTGTGTCGATAATTATCAAAATTTGATATTAAATATAGTATTGTGTGTTTTTGAATTTTAAAATGGTGTTTAATAACGTGTACGACCCAGTAGTATGGAACAGCAAAGAGATAGTAGAAACCAAAAGTCCAGTCAGAAGAAGCGATTAATAATGTTAAAGAAATAATGACTGATATCCCAAAAAATGTCAATATGAACTTTTGCTCAACAATTTGGGTTGTCAGTTAGTTCTTGTCATACAATTTATATTTATTTATATATCATATAACTTGTTTGCAATAAATTTACGATATTGACTATCCCCGACTAGTACCTTATAAATGCTTTTCAAATAATTTTAATGATGAACTCCTAGAGAATGTTTCCGTCTCTGACGACCCATGGTGTCGTGGTAATGAATATATTAACTCACAAAACGAAAAGATATAAAGTAAACCTCAGATACTTGGTCTTTGGTGCACTACAGAAGGATTACCACCCCCATTTTCTTTAATTATATTTTGAATGCAGGAAGATATCGACAACAAAATACTCATGACCTTCTTTAATCAACTGTGGTGGAAAGTCTCGTGATTATTTTGCCGAGCAGGTTCTTAAATTTTTCGATTATACATCATATAAATCGTAGAAAAAAACACAGGCATATAAAATAGAAATAGAACTTATTCCTTGACTTTAAACAAGCATTCGACTCAGTCAAAAGAGACGAACTAACGGCAATACTAAATAAATTAAGAATCAAACTCAAATTAAGAAAATTAATGCAAATGAAGTTGTCAAATACAAGACCAATAGTAAAGACACAAAAAGAAAAGTCGGAAGAATTTATAAATAAATAAAGGAGTCGAGTTGGAATACGTGTCAAAAAAAAATAGATAAAGGCACAATAAGAGCAAATGCAAGCCAGCTAATAGCGTAATTATCTCAAAAAAGCTGGAGGTAACCAACAAAATACTAGAGGAAATAATGAGAGAGGAGATTGAAAACAAATCCGGAAAAAAACAATGATCATGAGACTGAATGGAAAACTGGAAATAGGAAACTATACATTTGAAGTGTTGGATACATTTAAATACTTAGGCGTAACTATTACAAGGGATGGCAGAAGGTATACAAAGATAATGAAAAAGTGATGAATGTGAATAAAACCTACCAGGCAAATAGAGGACTATGAGGAAGTAAAATATTAGGGAAAAAACAAAAATGAGAATTTATAAAGCAATAATACAACCAACAATCATGTAAGCGGTAAAAATAAGGACAAGGACAAAGAATCAAGGGGAAGAACTGAAAATAGTAGGCCCGATAAATACTAAAAGCAATAACCATTGCAGCCGTAGAGCAAATTATGAGGTAGCAAACGCGTTGGAAGATGTCAACATCAGAAAAATAAAGCAACAGAAAGCAAGATGGTTGGAATATATATGAAGAACAAAACCACAATGGACGACCCAGAACTACTTGGCTGCAGGAAGTGAAGACGAGCCTTGGTAGAACTGGTGTGTGCAAATGACAGGATAAGACCAAAGGCAGATATAAATGGAGAGATAAACTGAAGAGAATGGGGAGTGATCTATCCCGCAGATTTTTTAAATCTAGAAAGCTTTAGAGGCGGCGATACCTCTGAGGGGTGACTAGACATTACACTAAATTAATTAAAGAAACAGAGAATTTTGATGAGTCCCTTGATTTCAGTTTTTGTACGAAATGGTTCTCACTCACACACACGTTAGTTTTCAGCAGTCCCCGTCTGGATCTTCCTGATGTACACTTTTAAGTTTAATAAACTTTTATACTATTTTTGAAAATGGAATCGAATTATTTTGAATAGAAAAATTTTGAATAACTCACATTGACTTTGTTATTATGTCAAGTGCTTGTTATTACTGAGGTGCTGCCTCATCAATGGCATACTAAACTTGTTTGCCTAGTTGATGGGCTACGTAGCATACACTCTAGATGGAATGAAATTAATTATGAACAAAGCTGCCAATCGTACCATCGTTTCCACGTGCGAGAATTTAGAAGATATTGCGTGCTTTTTTCCTGAAAACCTTAAACAAATTAAAAATAAACCGATTAATTTTGGAAAACGATATGTATGATATTTTTAATTAAATAAATAACTTTTAAATTTTAAGGTGAATGCCGGAAAGTGGTACTAAGTGGAGATAACTGTAGTATTCAATACAGAAGAAAATGAAGATTGAATGTTCGAAAATTCTAATTAAAATTAGAGAGAGTCCTAATGATCTTTAGCCTTCAACCACAAAACATAAAGAGGCGCGAAGCAAGCCAAGTCAGGAAGAATCAGGAAAATATTATGAGAATTCCAATTGAAGCAGATTATATCATTACATATATTGCATTGCGTTACTTTAAACCAGATGGTCCTAGTCCTAACACAGCAAGTGTTTAGCAGTGTTTCATTATTTTAAATACCGGCGAAGAATTTCGTCCAAGATGCGTGACCTGACAGCGTGAAATATCAACGAAAAAAATACAGTTACTTAAACAAACAACATCATTCCTTTTATTCATCTTAAAAAACGATATCTTATTCGTTTATTTTTAGCAACAATCCCTCAATTAATCTTCCAGCAGACGCCTACGCAAAACTACGTTAACAGAGGCCATTCACATAATACGCAATCGTTGGGCCATTTGCGAGCAACTCCTTGTCTCTATACAAAGCCGTTTCAGAGAAAGAAAAAAAACTTTCTAATCCGAAGGTTGTGAATTTAGGATAAATATAATAGAAGGCGTATTATCCTTAGTCTCGCTGCACGTTACGTCGAATGAAATAAATAGTCCAAAGAAAAGAAACAGAAGAAAAGAGAATTCGTTGCGGGTAACACCCTGTCGGTTCTCAGAATCGGTTGGCTCGCAACTAACTCGATCCCAAGCGAAGGTGAAATTTCGTATGTAGTCCGTTTCAATCGACATACATTTCTGTCTCTATGCGAGTGTGCAGAAGTGATTTGTGGAGGTTGGCCTTGAATAGAAAGTAAGAATTTGTAGAGCATTAAGTTTCGTTAGGTTTATACTTTTGCTTTTTAGTGCTGTTGGATGCTCGTATCTATTTATAGAGTTTAATGCGAAAAATAATATTTTGCGACGAACAATGAAATGGTTATCCATAGTTATCGATGGTTATTCAAAGCGTTCACCTTTTTTGTTAATTGTAGGGCTTATAGAGTACACCTTAGAATTAGGAATGAATACTCGTTTGGACATTTTAGACTAGAATCCTTTTCAAATGTCATTTTTATATAATGATAATAGTAATTCTTTTATTTCATGCTACTTTAAAAAAAATTACAAGTAAATGTTTAATTTAGAACACAGATGGAACTAACAGAAGGTAGTTTGGCTTGAGAAGGCTCTGCAATTCTTCCACTGCGCCTTGACACGGATATCTTCGCGGTGGCCGTATGTGACCAACAGCATACGCCATCATACACCTGGGAATATTATTTATATATATATAACAGAACATCCTTTACCCGCAAACACATCCACTACAGCATACAGGATGATTCAAATTAAATGCACACCATTGCTATCTCTGTTATTATTGTTTCTAGAAAATGCTAAATTACCACCGTAATAGCCTTCTTAAATCACTGATTAACACGGAGTATACGAGAAAAGGATTGCGTGACACGTGTCTGAGAAATTTTAAGATTTATGACTTTTTTTAATGGAACATCATGTATATTCAAAAAAATTGAAAGACATATTAAGTTATAATGTAAAAGTTTTAATACACTATTGTCTTAAAACGAATAACAAAGAAGTTATAGTGGATTTTAGTTGATGGCATAGATACACTTTCCTTCTGTGAAACATTAGTAGCCTTCTTTCACCTTACGAGGGCGACCTGAAATGTTTGCGAAATCGGCAAGAGATTGCGCACGAACGTTGAATTGGTCGGCAAAGGCAACTGTCAAAATTTCAAACGTCCACTGTCAACAGTTGGTTTCGAAGCAGATACACTGTATGGCTGGAAAAACGCCCACGGACATTCGAAATATTTTACTAGAGATTCATAATGGATGTACTCCATCATTTCCGGCCATCAGTTTCTGGGTGAACTAGGTTAACCGCGGCCACGCAAGCACAAGTGATAAACCACCCAGCGGACGCCCAAAAATCGCTACTAACAATGAAATGGTCGACAAGATGCATGATGTCGTGTTAGCCGATTAGCTGAAAGAGATAGCAGAGACTACAGGCATCGCAGAAGAATGCGTTGGCCATATCCTACAAATTCTGGGTATGAAAAAGCTTTCGACGCGATAGGCACCGCGTTTGCTGAGGGGTGACCGTTTCGGAAGAGTGTCTGGCCAGGATCCAACGCAATCCAAGGGATTTCTTCATGCGTTTCGTAATCGTGGATGAGACTTGGATCCCCCACCACATACCGGAGACCAAGGAACAGTTGAAGCAGTAGACTTCTCCAGGCGAATCGGTTGCGAAGAGAGACTGTTCCACCGGCCGGAAAGGTCATGGCGACAATTTTTTGGGATTCCCAAGGTGTGATCATCATCGACTCTCTGCAGAAGGGAAGGACGATCATGGGGCAATATTACAGCGATTTATAGACCTGATTCGATGTAGTATTAAAGGAGAAACGGCCTCGTTCACATCGGAAAAGAAGTGCTCTTCCACCACGACAATGCACCGGCTTATTCAACCCGCATTGTCATGTCCAAATTAAATGAGTTGCGCTACGAATTAGTCTCTCATCTTTCATATTCACCGGACCTAGTCCTCAGCGACTTTTTCCTATTCCCAAACCTGAAAAATCACTGGGAGGAAAGAGATTTGCCTTAAATGCAGAGGTCATCATTGCTACAGATGGCTATTTTGCAGGCCTTGATGCAGCATTGAAGGAGAAACGGCCTAGTTTGCAGCGGAAAAGTGCTTTTCCACCGCGACAATGTACGGGCTCATTCATCCCGCACCGTCGTGTCCAAATTGAATGAGTTGCACTGCCAATTAGTCTTTCACCCTCCATACTTACCGGACCTAACCCCTAGCGACTTTTTCCTATTCCCAAACCTGAAAAAATCACTGGAAGGAAAGAGATTATAAAAATTTGTTTATGCAAAAAATATGCTGCAATTATAGTTCTCTTAGAACAATTTGTTTCTCCGAGTCTTGCACTACACCAGTCTAAAACACTGATTAAATGTCTTTAAATTTGACAATACTTTCGTTTGTCGTCTTAATGCTTCAAAACATATCATCGAGGCGATGCGCAGTAATTTTTAAACCGTTTCCCAAGATGCACACGGTCTTAAAAATTGTTGGAATATCTTAAAGCTTAAAATAACAAGGATCGTGCTACGCACACAAGAAATTAAGTTTCAAAGTACGCGCAGTTCAGAAAATATGGTCCAATCGTAATCCCAACTTCTAATAAGTTCCGGATCGATATTCCTTCATCATCCAACTAATACATTCCAGCAGGTGAAATATCTTGCGTGACAAAATACAACAAAATCCAATTATTTAGCAGATATAGCGTCAGCTCCCCGGATACGACTTGGGGATTATTTTACAATTTCCGTCATTTTCCTTCAGCCTAGGCGGGATTCAATTTCCCCTTACGACGTAATTTAAATACATAGTTTGATCGTCGAAAAGTCCTATTTTTGTCCGGGGAAAATGCCCCTCTAGAAATAAAGTCGCAGCTGTGCCATTCCGTTTCCTGAGCTGTATTTGAAACACCTACGTAATGGCGTCGAAGTTAGGAGTCGATTTTTAGTAATATTAAGTTAAATCCTTTATATAAACTACTTCTTCATATAAACCGAAAAATTTGATAAATAAGATATATATATATATATTTGAGGTTCCCGCGGGTATAGTATGCGTTGTTTCTTTTTCTCCGTGATCCTTGGTAATCCTGGACAGGACCTTCTTGAGGTTTCGCTGGCATCGCAGCTACCTTCTTCTCGAACGTGTTACGATCGGTGATCAAGTACTGACATTTATTTATGATTCCGATTGTGCCTTTGAAAATAGCTGTAAATGAAGACATTTGAGTTAATCCTTAAGCTTCTTCAACCCAGTATTGTAGAGTTGTCAGATTTCAATTTATAAAAAAAAATGCTGAGCTAATAAAAGCTAAAAAAAAACGAAAGTGAAATAAGCAATTTATGACCAACGATTATACAGCAAGGAAATAACTCCGTCACACTGAGGTATGTTCCATATTTTGCAATGTTAGAGGAAAAGTGGGACAGCATATTATCGACACACCTGCAGCAAGCAACTGCTTCATTTAACGACTTATCCACGCTCTAAAGAAAACTTTCTAATGAAGATGCCATCCAGCTAGGCATTTCTCCACTTCACGCGTAAATAAAATTTATGGAGTATATAATTCACCTTGGGTACATCTAGAATTTAACAATTGGAGAACCACGAAAGCCACTCTTTCAATAAAAGAGGTTACAAAAAAGCGTATTCAAAGACGTTTCCTGGCTGAATTAGGGATAAAAATTGATTTCGTAAAGCAAGGGTGTGGTTTCACTAGCACCGGAAACACCTCTACAATATTTTTCCGAAACCCCTTTTTTTGCCTGCCGATACAAGGCAAATTAATGAAAACCTCATTCATCGACTTGGAGTCACATTAGAGATAATCAATTGACTCGCAAAAATCTCAGTTATATCCAAGAAATACCGCTAAGTTAGCAATACAGCTGTACCCGTGGTATTACATACCTTCAACGGTCCATTAAATCTTAATTCACGGAGCCGAAATTCTAACAGCTGCAGCATTGCCGATTGGGTTACTGTCAGAAGAAACTTAAGAAAGGATATATAAAAACTACAAATATTGTAGACTTCAATTCAACAAACGAGGATGTATTTTATAAGATGCTTGAGTCTTCAGATTCCTATATTGCACACCTGAGGTCTGAGCCTAAGAAAAAACACATTCCCATCAGTGAAGAAACCCTCGAATTAATGTTGCCCCAGTAAGTGCTTGGCCAAATTACCAGTTGGTATAACTATTATTATAAGTATTACATTATATATTATTAATGTAAGAATAACTCCTACTTTATCATATTAGTTTCTAAAATAGAGCTGTTTTATTGCAAACTATGAATGTGAGTATATCCATTCTTTGAGTACATTATTATTAATAAATCGTATATTAAACTAATCCATCTTTTAATTTAGTGTCGTCTTAATGTATTTCTTTACCCTGAATTGGATAAGACCAACCACAGTTCGATAGGACTATCTTCAGATATTGAACTTCCGCTTTTCGAGCATTTGCTACCACTGTTAGTCGTACCTTTTGCTCAAGCTATACGACAGTTTGTCGATCTCTGTTACTTCTCTAATAGCTCATGCCAAGTCAATAGAATGGCCTGTCATGAGCACGTGTGGTGCTAGCACATTCTGTACTCATGACACGGTGATCGAGTCAGTGCTCTGCACACTTAGAGGACCCTTGTTATAAGCAGAATAACAAAGAATTTTAAGCTATCGACTTTGTGCAAGGTAGATTGAAAAAAGTTAATAAGAATACAAATAATAAACTTTATTTTTCCAACCAGATTCGAGAAAAAAATCAGTAATAGAAAAAAATACAGAAATTATAAAGAATGCAATTACATTTTATTACGTTTGATATCAGTATAAATCTTTTATTCCATTGTAATCCCTTCAAAATTTAATTTTACCTTTAGTGTACTCTATATCACCAACCTAGTTTCAAATTCCTTACAGAATTGCGCCAGCATAGCTCTTCTGATTTATATTGCACACAATGTGGTGGTTCTACTGTCTCCTGTGCAGCACTTGCATAACAATTGCGAAAGCGATGAATAAAAATGTATATAAGGAAGAATTTTAAAATCTAACATATAGCGCCAGCTTGTTACAACTTACAAAACCATTCCCAAAGTTATACCGGACTTTGGAGATGAATTCATACGAAATTTACAGTCCCAACCCGTACTTTTATCTATTATTAAAAACGGTGCGCTAATATTTTCCCCTCTCCAATACGCTTACGGTATAATTCCGACGTAGACGAGTACTACATACGCGCGAAATATCTAATACTTTACGAAACCGTCTGAAATCCCATTTCCTTTCATTCGTTTTATTGGTATTTTCCAGCTGCATATTTCTGGGCCGGATCCACCAAGTCCGTGGGCAACCAGGGCTTCAGGATACGCGACGAGAACGGACGTCCAGACGTCCTTCGCAGATATAGGAAAGAGGGCGTCACAATCACGCTACCGGAAGGAAAGACGCTCAGAGACATCAAGTGGTTCTCGGTGTGGTGCGAGGAATTCGAAGTGAGTTTTCGAGATTTCTGCTTTTAATTAGGTTTAGTTTTAGAAGTTTTTAATGGAAGATGCGGGGCGGAACGGGAATGGAAAACTAAGTGAATTATCTGACGTTGTAGTATATGGAGTTCATTTAATTATCGCTTGAGGGCAGTAGCGACGATGTTTTCAGTCAACAACTTTTACTTCTTGAAAATGTCGGATTATTTAATTCATATTAATTAGATGTGCACCTACACTATCTTCGTTTACTATTTGGTGAATTGATACCAGTGAATTAAAATTTGTTTGTAAGGATTTATTGCATTAATACAGAAGAAATATTCGCAATGTTTCGCGTATTAAATGTAAACCATAAATATGTTGGCAAAATATAATATATTGCACATTGTACAGTGTACCCTATTTTCGTTATATTTGTGGAGTATCGCTCTGCTAGTTTAGATTTAGTTTTACAGTTTACAAATTAACACATGGGTTGAAAAGTCCCGGGCCTAACACATAGATGACGCTAGTTTTATTGCAATCACTTTTCTCTCAGTTAGTACTAACCTTCAAAAGACAGCTGTTAAAATTTCATGATATTCTATTCATTAGTTTGTGAGTTATTGTGCTAAGAGTCACGCTACTTTTGTTATTTTCAAAACAATGGATCAAAAACAATTTCGTGTTTTAATTTTACACTGCTTCTTGATGGGAAAAAATACCGTTCAAGCGAAGCAATGGCTTGAAAAGTATTATGGGGACTCCGCTCCATCAGAAACAACAATAAAACGTTGGTTTGCTGACTTCAAACGTGGTCGTAGAGACACCGATGATGCGTCCAAATGAGGCGGTAACACCAGAAAACATCAAAAAAATCCATAAAATCGTTTTGAATGATCGAAAAGTGAAGTTGCGTGAGTTAGCTGACATCGTAAAGATATCAAAAGACCGTATTGGCTTTATATCGCATGAGCATTTGACTATGAGAAAGCTCTGTTCAAAGTGGGTGCCGCGTTTGCTCACTGTTGACCAAAAACAAGAACGTGTTGATGATTCTGTGCAGTGTTTGGCCATGTTTAAACGTAACAAACCGGAATTTTTGCATCGATATGTGACAATGGATGAAACATGGATCCATCACTTCACTCCGGAATCAAAACGATCGTCATCTGAGCGGAGAGCAACTAGTGAACCACGCCCAAAGCGCCCGAAAGCACAACAATCGGCTGGAAAGGTTATGGCCTCGGTATTTTGGGATGTGCGTGGTGTAATATTCATCGAATATCTTGATAAAATAAATACCATCAACAGTTAATATTATATAGCGTTTTTGGAGCGTTTGAAGGCCGAAATTGCAAAGAAACGACCGCATATGGCAAAGAAAAAAATGTTGTTTCATCAAGACAACGCACCATGTCACAAGTCAATCAAAACAATGGCAAAACTACATGAATTGAACTTCGAATTGCTTCCACATCCACCGTATTCGCCAGATTTGGCTCCCAGCGACTACTGGCTGTTCGTAGACTTCAAAAAAATGCTCGCCGGTAAGAAATTTCGCACGAATGAAGAGGTTATCACTGAAACTGAGGCCTATTTTGAAGCAAAAAATAAATCGTTCTACAAAAGTGGTATTGAAATCTTAGAGCGGCGCTGGAATGATTGCGTTGCTCTTGATGGAGATTACGTTGATGAATAAAGCTAATTTTCAACCAAAAAACCGTGTTTTCTTTGTTAGGCCCGGGACTTTTCAGCCCATGTGTTAGGAAGCACTTCTTTTAAACGTATCTGGGCCTTAATCTAATATTACGAGGGTAAGCTGAAAAATTCTGTAGCTAACTATGTGTTAAGCGTTCAACTGGTTTATTGGACTAATTGCCGGTGAACTGCTTAGTAAGTTTCGCAAATTAAACTCAGAGTCTGTTTAAAACATATATTAAAGAACTCATGAAAAAGGAAGTACAAATCTGTGTATGTTTATCCAACATAAAAAATAATAATAATTCGTTATTACCACCAGTCTGTATATATGTATATGCTTGAACATGTGTTGCTATCGTTAGAGATTTTATACTCTAAATTTGATTTAATGTTTGATACGGTTTCCGTAAATGTTTGCTATATGCTTGCACACATATGTTTGTTTGAATTAGGAACCCACAAATACTATTTGTTTAGGAGCTAGAAGACCCAGTAGGGTGACTGTGGCGTTTCATAGTCCATCAATGTCTGTCGTAAATATGACCTAACTCTTGACTACCCAGGTCTTCCTTATATCTGTCGTATGATATTTATTTGCTATGCCTACGCTTTCGTAGGATAGGTTTCGCATCAATCTGAGTATGAGTCCGTAGACTTTCCTTTGTTTCTGTGTGCTTATATGCACGTTCGTAGACAATACATTACTTGCTCCTTTGCCACTGCCTCCTCACTATACGGAGAAAACCTTAAACCACCAGTTGTGCTAAAAGGATCATTATATATTGGCCGTCTAATACGTGCGGAGCATCCTGAGCCAGAGCATGCGCCAAGTCCGATACAATCGATGAGTGCGCGGTGATAGACCAGCAATCGTACTATCGCGGGTCTCACGACGTTAACGTTGCTACGACAACCGAATACATACTCGGCGTGCTGCCGTAAAGCGCTGAGCTAGTTTCTGCGGCAGCAGGGCGCTAATATATTGTATTATTTTAAAATCCTTTTTAAGCGAATTCTTTTCTGTTAACGTATTCTTGTTAGTACATACACATACAGGTCGAAGTAAATTCATAACGCAATATATACCAAAAAAAGTACTATATTAAAGCATAACAAAATTAACAAATAACACGTTAACAAATATTGAACTGAAAGACATAAATATAAATATAAAAAAATAAAACATTCTCGATGATTTAGAGTTCGTAACACTATGAGATGGCGCAGTATGAAAGCAATCTTTGGCGCTATTGTATAACTTAATCTTTCAATGATATACGTGTTAAACTTCATGTCGATCTGTCAGGTAGTTTGTTGTATACATTTGTCCAATGCAAAGCACACACACAGTGCACCTATGGAAA
This sequence comes from Trypoxylus dichotomus, assembly GCA_023509865.1. Lineage (NCBI taxonomy): Eukaryota > Metazoa > Arthropoda > Insecta > Coleoptera > Scarabaeidae > Trypoxylus > Trypoxylus dichotomus. Next base: position 14,998,237 of record CM042078.1, read on the forward strand.
AAGTATTTTTGTCCAGAAGAAATTCATGCTAATATCGTAAATGTGTTAGGTGAGGATGCTCCTCCTTTTAAGGCTGTTTGCAAGTGAGTGAATGAATTTAAAAAAGGTCGAACGAGCCTAAATGACGATTCCCGTTCTGGACGCCCAAGAGCAGCCGCATCTGCAGAATGTGTACAAAAAGTTTTGAAATTTGTGGAAGCTAATCGTCGACCAAGATTGAAAGATATTGCTAAGGCTACAGGCATCTCCAGAGAATGGGTGACGTACATGTTAAATGTTACAATAGACAATTCCAAGCGGTGTGCAAGATGGGTGCCGAGTTTGCTCACATCACCGCAAAAACTCAAACGTGTGGAATGCTCTACAGCCATTTCGGAGTGGTTTCGGCACAATCCAACAATTTCTTGCTCCAATTTGTGACTTGCGATTAAATGTCAATTCACGCACTATACACCGGAAAGTAAATAGCAGTCAAAACTATGGACTGGACGTGGTTAACCGGCTCCATCGGCAGGAAAGGTGATGGCTTCCGTTTTCTGGCATGGGAAGGGAATCTTGCTCATCGATTACTTTCCAAAGTAACAAACGATTACTGGACAATACTATTCTAAACGTTTAGATCAATTGAAGGCGCCTATCGCCAAAAAAAAACCGGAAAGAAGCAAAAAAAGTCAATTTCCGTTAAGACAATGCGTCAGGTTACAAAAGCGGAATTGTCGAAGCAAAATTGGCCAAATGAAAGTTCGAAGCTCTTATTCACCGGATTTACCTCCGTCGAACAATTATCTCTTCCCCAAGCTTAAGAAACACCTCGGCGGTATGAGATTTACTTCGGATGAGGAGCTGATAGCTGCCGTGAACCACTATTTTGGCGAGCTCGAGGAAAGTGAGTACAAAAGAAAAGGAAAAGATCGCTTACAAAATAGAATTGATCCATTATTCCAATTACACCTATCGTGCGAGGGATATAATATCGTCTTCACTCCTGTAACAGTAGGCGCAATAGGAGGTATAAAGCAAAGGATCCATAAATACATAAATCGATTTATCTTTAAAATCCAAAAATACGTCGTCCTCGCATCATTACGAGTCCTGGAAACTCACGAACCTACCCGTTCAACATCAAAGGGTTAGAAATTTTCACCTGCTCGTCTTTCTCGGAAGAAACACTTGAAAAGTAACGGTAGCGTAATGTATTCGCCAGCTACATCACGACACAAGGCGATAGAAACTCATTCACATAAGCATAAAGGCACACTCATCTTGTAACGTATTGTATGCAACATAAAACCGGCTAAGCCCAATCTCACCGCAAAAAATTCCAAGATGGGTGAAAAGGGTCCGGCAAGGTGATTTAGGCTGTGCGACAAGACGTTCAAAATAAAATAAAAACAATGATGTTTACTTTCAGGTATAGCAGTAAACTCCACTCACACAAATTAATGAATTATGCGGAACGCGGCGTTTCGAGAGCACGTGGGCTCTTATTGTCAACCGTGTTACCGACTGAAAGTAAAAACTGTATCACACATGCAAATTATTTTCTACGCAGGCTCTGCTATACCTGTGAATTCTACATCCACACAGTCCTTGCAATCGTCAAATGATGTTTACTGTTTATTAGTCCTTCCAAAGAGGTATAAGGAAACGTCCAAACTATTATACGATTCCATGCATATAGCACGAACAAATAGAAAAGACAACAGAAGTACATTAAAGTAATCTTACGAACATATAAGCAATATCTAATCACAACAATAAATGACCAATAGCAGCAAACTCTCTAACAAAACTCGAAAGGATATTAACTATCCCTAGCATTCACAGATTTACATATGTATTTTGTAAAAGGTATTGTACTATTATACAACTTGATTACCATGTATTGTGAAGATTTTTCAAACACTTCTAACCGATGTATGGGAACTACGGCTACAGAAACGAGTGCGTTCGCAATAACGTACGGCTCGATTAGTATCAATATTAAAACTAATGAATGTAATTACTTACTATTTTAGTTCGATTGTGTTGATGTAGAGTGATGCAAAAATTAAAATGTCTTCCAGTGCTCTCATTTATAACCGTACACAATTTATCTGTTGTTAATCTTCCTATACTATCTATTAGATTTCTTAATGAGGTTTTGAGGTAATCTACTATATTTAGCGTTTCATGTAATAACAGCTTCGTATTCTCTAATTCGGAAATAGTATCTAAAACAAATGAATAGTTTTCGAAAATTTGCTCTATTTGGGTATGGACTTCGGTATCTGAACCAGCCGCCAGTTTATTGAAACTGCTTGGGCTCCTTCCGGATTCAAATTTAAGATACGAGGTTTAATAATGCGTAAAAATTTCTCATAATATAAAACAGCTTTAAGCCATGTTTCCCATCTCGTCAATACCGGCTGTAGTGACTGAGGAATACCCGGACAAGCTTATTTAAAGTCACGAATGCGGTTTGGAGGTTTAATAAAAACTTTTTTGGTAGAACCTATAAATTTATCTACTTTTGGATTACTGTTTCTAATAAGTTTAACTACAAGATAATATGGAGCAAACAGGTTTCATGAAACAATTGAGGATAAGATTGTTTTAGTAATTTTCCGGCTTTAGCCATGTTCGAACTCCCAACTGCAGCTAATATTACAAGTTGAGTTGCCGATATATTGAACTTCCCAGAGGTTGGAACAAGGATGCCTCGCCGCTTTTTAAAGTGTGCACTTACACATTTAAATTGCAATTCCTTCTTGCCTCCGTTGTTTCATCTACCGTCAGCCATATTTCTTAATCCTTTAACTTTGTCTTTATTCGATCCCTAATCGTGTTTTTCACCTACTAAAAATTGCATTGTAATTGACCTCTTATTGGCAATCTCCTTTCCTGGACGTATTTCCCTCAAAACTTTCGAAATTCTTCATTGCCTACAATATTGTGTAAAATGTTGCACACGCTTCACATATAAATAAAGTCATATAGAAATTTTACATGACGTTGCGTATTTAACCGGTGTTGTTATCTATTATCATGTCTTTTACTCACAAAAATACTGTGCTGTAAAATGTAGATAGTGCAAACAATACATTTAATAATAATGCCAATGTATTCTAAAGGGTGTTTTTTATAGAGGTATAGAATTTTGAAATGGATTAAAACAAAGGTGAATTTTTTAAATTGACATGAAATTTACTTTATTCGAAAGATAATCTTCTGGCATTTAATTTAAATATGACTTCTGGCATATGACCGCCACGGCTGGCTCGGACGTGGTCTAATCTGGAGGTCCAGTTTTCGATGACTTTTTTCCAACATATGTGGCCGTATATCGGCAATAACTCGGCGAATGTTGTCCTCCAGGTGGTCAATCGTTTCGTGCTTATCGGCGTAGACTAGCGACTTTACATATCCCCACAGCAAATAGTTTAGCGGAGTTAAATCGCACGATCTTGGAGGCCAATTCACGGGTCCGAAACGTGAAACTATGCGGTTGCCAAACGTTTCCTTCAAAGAATCAATTGTGGCACGAGCTGTGTGACATGTTACGCCGTCTTGTTGAAACCACAGCTCCTGTGGTCACCATTGACTGTAACGTTCTGACCAGCATCGTTTTTAAAGAAGTACGGACCAATGATTCCACTAGCCCATAAAGCACACCAAACTGTCAGTTTTTCTGCATGTAACGGTGTCTCAACATACACTTGAGGATTACCATCACTCCAAATACGGCAGTTTTGTTTATTGACGTATCCATTCAAATAAAAGTGAGCTTCATCGCTAAATAAAATTCGCTTATGGAAGTCGGAATCAACGGCAATCTTGTTTTGGGCCCATTCACCTAATCTACGCCTTACTAGATGATCGTGTGGCTTCAATTCTTGCACGAGTAGGATTTTGTAAGCGCGCTAACCAAGATCTTTCCGCAAAATCTTCCATAAAGTGGATGGACACATATCCAATTCCTGTGCACGATGGCGGATAGACTGATTCGGGTCTTCGTCTACGCTACGCTCCACAGCAGCAATGACTTCTTCTGTACGTACTGTACGACGTCTCTGTGGATGCGTATTATTATTTACAGTAAACGTGGTGCGAAAACGTTCCTTAGTTAATCGAATTAATTGCTCTGATGGACAATTATGTTGACCGTAAAATGGACGTAATGCGCGATACGTATTTCGAACAGAACCAAGATTTTCAAAATAAATTTGCACGATTTGGAAGCGTTCTTCAAGCGTCAGTCTATTCATGTTGAAATGCCAAACCAAACTAAACATAAATCACTTCACAGCTGACAAAATGGCCGCCAGTTAAAAAAGTGTTGCCAACTTAAAGTTTTATACCTCTATAAAAAACACCCTTTAATATCGAAAAATCAGTTAAGAAAGCTATTAGCACTTCTCGGACATAACAAAGAACGCCGTCGATTCGCCCTCATCAACCTAATCCGGCATTCACACACATATTAAGCATACGTGCATGAATCCCGACTTCAGCTATGTGCCACCGCATTCGAAATATATCATCACTGCCAATGAATGTGCATCCGTTTCTGCAGGCTTAATGGGAACGTATAAGTTTCAAATAATAAACAATAATAAAATATAACTTTGATAAATAATTTATCAATTCTTTAAGTCGATATAAAGATCTGTTACACAGGAATAAAAATCATTCAAATTTGATGTAAATCGTTTAAAACCGATTTAAAATACAACGTTAAGTACTTCCGAGAAGTGGTCTCCCTGCAAATCACCTTTCGATATAGTTCTCCATTTACCCTCGTATCTTTTTAAATACTTTACACTCGATAAAACCATCTGAATGAACCATAACTATATATGATCCTGAAAAGATAATAGAAATGAGTTTACTTGAGCTCAATGCAAACTCCATCAATCCACTGAAGCAGCAAACTCGGCACAAGCATTTTACGATTTACTTTCACTTAAAATTCAGGTCGCACAATTCGAGTGATGAAAGAAAACCGCAGCAGTATTTAGAGAGAAGCTACTTTGCAACGGTGTTCTCCCAGAACGAAAGCCACCGGTTAGTTAGACTAATGGAAATAATGGAATGCAAATATCGACTACTCGGATGCTGCCCGAGAAAAGGAATACAATGTATCTGCATAAAACGTATCGTTATCGATGACCTTGCACATGATTGTTGCTGCATTCGTTCAAAAATCTAGTTCAAGAATCTTGTATGCAAATCGAATCGATCGTACACGTATCTGTATCGCCTTTGGAAATATGTTGTACGAACGGTTTGAAGTGTAAAAGCATCTAGAGCAATGCCAAATTTAAATGCTCCAATATTGAATAAACGGAAACTCGTTTAGCGTTAAATGTTAAACAATTTCGAGTGGAAACTAGGTTGTCCCTCGTACCGTTGATATCCATTTGCTAGCAGTATTTTAAATTAGCTGGCGTTATTTAAAAACGTTCGTCCATTTTTAAAGTTTTAAATACTTTATTGGTCGGCGCAATTTTTAATTCAGATGAATTTTTTTTGGTAACTGGAATTAGTATCAGTCTTTCTAATAAAACGTATTTATTTATTTATTAGAATAGCGTTATTATCCTAAAAACTTTGAATATTGCCTCAGGGGGACGATTCCATTTCTTCTTCTTCTCAAGGAATCATTTAAATAAATAATAGTTTTATTTGAGACGAATTAAAGAATTGTAATACTTACCAATGTCCTGGAACACGTTCTTGCTATACAAGAATGTTTTCTCTCTTTAATCACATCCTTGCTTATCATATTTTTATCTCAGAGTTACTAAGAAATTCTTATCTTCTTAGATTATCATTAAATCTAATGCACTTTCATGAAAGATATCAAATAATTGATTGAAATCATCTTCATCCTTTTGCCTATATAATTCACTGTTTTGACCTTTGCTTTGCTTCTTTGTATAGCTTCTTTATTTAATTTATGTTATCGGAACAATTTCAAGTTATAATTTGAGCTTTAATAGACTAGTCACTCATCAAAAGTTAATGACGCACTATCGTGTAAATTTGACCGAAGGAATAGTATATTGTAAAATAATACATTAAAACTGCATCTTTCAATGGTAATTTAAGATCCGTGATGTTTTTCAATTTGTCAATTAAAACAAATTTTAGAAATACCGTACAACTATATAAAAACATACACTTGAAAAGGCAATGCATATAAACATTCTTCATATCAATTTTAAGGACAAATGATTAAAATGACTGTTCTGACTGAAAAGAAAGAAAGAAAAAAAAAGAAAAGACAAGAAAACTGCAAGTATGGTCTTACTTTTGGTCTTTTCTGTTTTCTCTATACTGTGACATAAACCTCTTAGTGTTTAGTTTTGTTAGCATCTCGGACGTAATACCATCATGATAAGTTGCCTTACTCCCTACAGATTATTTACCTTTTTCGTCACTACTTCTTGTATGTACATTGCTGTTCATAAATTTGAACGCATTATATAAAACAACAAAATAAACTAGACTTAACTTAACATGTTTTATTAACAAAATAGTACATTCTAATAAAATACATATTGCTGTAATATTTCTTCAAAGTAACCCCTTTTTGCTTTAATAATTGACAGATATTCGATTAGAACTAATTGCTCCAAATGCGGTTCATCTGCGATAGTCCACACTTCCTACGGAGCATTCCAGAATGCTGTTTTTCCAGTCGCAGATTTCTTTTTCGGACTTCACGATCCAAGCGATCCCACAAGAGCTCAAAGGAGTTGCAGTCAGGGCTCTGTGGCGGTCGTTCCAGTAAGGACAGGATTTCCTCAAGAGATTTGTCTTGGAAATAAACTTTGATCACGTTTGCAATGTATTTGGAGTCGTTATCTTGATGATAAATGAACCCCATTTAATTCAGGTCCAGGTTGTACCGCATCGTTTCATAGGATTCTCAAATACACATCTATTGCCATTTCTTCTTCCACTTTAACTAATTTTCCAATCCTGGCTCCAAAGCAACCCCATACGACGATGTTCCCTCCATATTTCACGGTTTTTGAAATGCACTCATCCAGCATTCTTCCGAATAATTGGAATTTCAATTCATTCATCCTTAACACATTTTCGAATTATTTACACCTCAGCTTGCCTAAGCTTTTGCCCAATTTAGTCTTTTCCGTTTGTGCATAGAACTTAGTAGTTTTCTTACTAATACACGATCCCTCAGATCGAGATACTTACTGGCTGATGGGATTGTAGATTGAACACTGGCCCTTCCACTTCGCTTTCTGCTCTGAAGCCTACCGATTTCTTCCTTTCTTTTAATTGTTTTACGCATACAACACTCAGACATATTTAATTGTCGAGCAATTTCTCTATTCGATATATTTGTTTCGTGTAAAACGCATATTCTGGTACGCGATTCGATTCGCTACTTTTTGGCATATCTACGATCAAATAAACTAACAATATGAAATAAGGTTCTCTTAGTGTAATCACACACGTGTTGTTGATTCAGTACCCTTCCCAAATTCTATGTCATAACACATTCATCCCAAATTTCCAACTATTAACGCATTATTGCTATATTGCCATCATAAAATTTAATACAAAAATACATTGTTTTCGAGTTTGAACGGATTTTATAAAAAAGACTTATTGTTGTAAATAGATACTACCAACATTAGATTGTAAATATTTTTGAAATAGTTGTAAGTGTAACGCAATATATGAGGTGCAAGCAAACTTAGGAGTAGTAGGGTATAGTTGAGTGTCATTTTCTTCATCGTCTTTTTCCTTTTCTTATTTTCTTTTCTCCTCAGATACCTGCTTCATTTGTTCTATGTTTAAAGTTCCCTCAATTTGACATAGATTTAACATCAAAAAATATAGTCACAGCACATCCACGACGGCATGAACAAACATATTTCAGCTCATCTTCTTGCCTAGTTTCTAGTCATCTATCCCCAATAATTGAGTAACAATGGAACACAAGAACGCAAAAGAATATAAATAAAACGAAACTTAGCGATTACACGTCGTTACATAAGAAAGGAAGCTACTAATTTTCAGTCTGACTCAATATCAGACTAGAAACTTCCTATTCTATGCTAACATTAAACGCCTGTGGGAAACAAGTTACACGGGAGGTAGAACGTATTACACCTGACTTCTTCTAAAAGACGGTAACGGTATTTCGTATTACCCAGCAAATTATTTTATAAGGCAAATACATAGGTAACTACGTGCACATATAACATTTGCATTAACTTACTATTCCAACAACAGCAATTATGTAAATGCTATTGCCGACATTACGAAATTAATTAATGTCGGAAATAAAAGCCAATGTCAGTTGCGTTACGAAACTATCTTAAATTATTTGTTTACATTTAGTTTCCCCTTTTCCTTTCGTTTGTAAACAGATAATCTTCGTACTATCTCTGGATAACACTACGGGTTCTTATAATTTATGCGATAAATACTAGTTTAATTGTTTTATTAAGGATATTGTATGAACAAGTCTTCATTTCGTTTTAATTTCTATTTTAGGTTAACTTCGGCGATGTGAAAATACCTAGGAATTTCGACATCCCCAAACCGCAAAAGCTGGCACCACTTCAAGGTGTCCATGGAATTTCTTCAGATAATATCGTAGTGGTGGATGCCCAAACTATATTGATACGTAATCTGTCTTATGATGGAGAAGCTCCAGGTTAGTGAATCTCCTTATTATTAATGAAAGGTTCCCTGATGTCAAATTCAGATCTCGATAAAGCTTGGTATGTAAGTAGAGTATACTGACGCTTGAAAATAAAAATTTTTTGTTTGTGCTGAAATTCACTCTGAGAGAGTGAAACACCCCTTCGAAAATTCACAGATTTTCAGATTTAATTCTTGAACGGCAATGGATAGAACAAAAATTTAAATGTAAATATTGTACCTTGCCGAAAGGTCTTTGAAGACACATGGACGTACATGCACGTACTGCATACACACACATCAGAAAAGGGATACAATTACTCTATATAATCCCACTTCATACAGTTTAGGTAATTCAATTCGCATGTTCGCATTAATTAAATTAAATTAATTAATTAATAATTAGATTTATTGAAGTACATAACTGCAATCGCCAATTCATATGGTATCAGATGTAGCAGTTGTTAGTCTAACTAGATATATATAAAACGCGACAAAATTGACACATTGTCGTGTGCTGTTGATTGTTGTCGTAAATATTCATAAATATCACATTTCTTTAAAGCGAAATATTTGCAAACCATATCCTAATATTTGAAAACTCATAGTCAAGATATTATTGTCTTTTAGTACCAATTTTAAGGGTATATGAAGGCGACCTGAAATGTTGACTTGCTCTACACCTTTTGAATGCCTTGTATAATTGAAAATGCTTTAAAATCAATAACGGATGTTAAAGATTAACAACTTGCGTTAATTCTTCTCCATATTACTATGACCAGCCCTAGCATAAGAGGGTGGCACTTAAATGCAACACCCTGTTTGCATTTACATTTTTGTTCTATCTATTTCGGTTCAAGGATTAAATCAAGAAAACTGAAAATCTGTGAATTTTCGAAGGAGCGTTTCGCCCCTCAGAGTAAATTTCAGTACAAACAAAAAAAAATTATTTTCAAATCTGAACATAGTCTACTTACCATACCTACCAAGTTTCATTAGGATCTGAAGTTGACATCCGGCAACCTTTCCTTGTACGCTACGTATCGACAAATAAAATATTTCGAATTAATGTAAACGTCTTAAAAGCCCCGCTTCTTTACAGCCATTCCACTAACCTACCCTTGATTTTAACAAAGTAGATTCGGAAAATAAGCCACAATTGGCTCGAATTTCAATCCTTTTATTATTTACCATTGTCCGTCCGTTGCTCGCAAGGTAGCTTCTTCGAATCGAAATGGAAGTACGTCTTCCCTTCAAAAATCTAAAGCGTAGGCATTAATTCCAAAACTTTCGTCGTATCTGGCGGACAATAGAGACCTTCTCCTTTTCTTCTCCAAAAAGAAGTGAAAAGAAAAATTGGATCGGAAAAGTAAAAGTCAACTCGGTCCAATTAATTCACAATAAAAAGTCATGGAAGTAATCCATTTGCCCGGATGCTGTTTATTAAAAACCGGCACAACTAACGACGACTTGAGAACTTGAGAAGGATAAATGGATGTCGATTTGGTGATTGCGAGGGAGAGAAAAGAGAGGCGAGAAGTCGAGAAACTTAGAACATTGTTTACGTTTATCCGGTTATCGAACGCCAGTTGGTTTATTATTATCGTTATTATGTTAAAGTAGATTAGCAATTTTCACCGGCTTTTAGTTTCGCGGTTGTTTTAACTATGAATGCGCGTTCGCTAGTTAATTTACGACGCTTTGGAAAGCCAATTTGTTAGGTCTGCTTTCCCATCTTACGTAGTCGCGTTGGCCTACTTGAGAAGTAAATCTCGCTTTTTTGAGAACACTTCGGGGATTATATATTGCTGTCGTTGAGGAATGGAATACGATTCCTCAATAATTGATCAACATTCTAGCCCAACCTACGCCATTAAAATATCAAACGACTTTAGCTGTTCGGGCGGGGGGAGAGGCTCTACCTTTTGTAAGAATTATTGCAATAAAACTTGAAATGCCCTAAAATTGAGTATTTTAGGTTTATAAATTGAAAACACAATAACATGATACTTTTATTTTACAGCTACTTTATTACGCTTATCACAATTTTTACAAAATATCCCTTGATTATTTCGAACAGTGTATTTGAAAGTATACGTTAAAATCTTGAAAAATATATGCCTAGCAGTCGCGTTCTACCTGTAAATTACAAAAGTACAGATTGATAATTTCGTGGCTAATTTGGGTACTGTAAGTATGTTAGAATTTTTATTAGAGCTGGCCATCTGCTCAACCCTCCAACTGTCGGGATCAGGTTTTTCTGTTGCCTCCATTAATCGAAATAATTCGGTTTTAAGGCACCGAAAACTCGCTTTTATCCGTTTCCGTTACCTACATGACATACACTCATTGCCTGCTGTGCAATGCCCAGGGATTAGGCGGCTCATACATTCGTGGACGTGGAAGTCGAACTTGCTGGAAAAGCTGTTGCGGAGGTATTTCCTAGGATTTCAGCCGTAAACCCCTAGTTCTAAGAAAAAGTAAAAAGTATATAGAGGAGTAGACATAGGACCAGATCATTTCTTAGTAGTGGCAACGATAGAAACATAAAAAGTAGAGAAAAATCAAAAATAGAACTTATTCAAATGAAGAAGTCTTGTGTATCTACTTGAAGAGGAAAGTATAAGAGGGCTCTACCAGGATATATTAAACAACAGTTTGGAATGTACAGAAACAAAAGAAGATGTAAACGAAGAATAGCAAAATATAAAACAAGCAGTAAAAGAAATGGCATTTAAAGTCTTGAGTAAAAAGAATAAACTCAGAAAGAAGAAACGATTGAAAATATAATTAGATGAGATGGAACAAACAGTAAAAGAAAAACAAAACAAACCTACAGAAGTTAATCATGAAATGTGTATACATAGTAGAAATGCTGCAAAACAAATATTCAGAAAGATCAACGAAGACTGAAGGGTTGTCCAAGATCTGGTAGAATAAGAAATAGAAAATAAAAATAAGTGGAACACCCAGCAGGGAGTGGCGAGGTTTGTAGCCAGAGCGAAGTTTTATAAATGTTGAGGCAGAAGAGGTATAGGCAGACCAAATAAAAGATGGCTGTCGTAACAGGCACAGTGCCTAGAACCTGAAGTGAAGAAGAAGAGAGGTAATTAATAGCAGTCTCCATGAGCCGACTTCGAACTCCGAGGCTGTTGTTTCTCGGGGTTGGGGTTTCCTGTGGTTTTCCTTGCTCCTTGGGTGCGCCATGGGCGCAGGCATGGTAATTCATGTCCGGCCAACGCCACATGCAGTTAGTGAAAGCTGTAAGGGGATACGAAGGCATAGATTATTACTATTATGCGAAACTGTTTATAATGTAATGCTTCTTCAGGACGTGTTATCTTCTATTATTTATTGAGCATCTTTTTCCAAATTCTGCTGAAGAAGATCGTTAGTCAGTAATTTCCCACAGTCCTTGTTGAGGTCTTACTTAGATAATCCTCGAACACTCATCTTTATGTACCAGTATTTCGTTCTCTTAGGTCCATACCTATCTCCATTTTGGATCCCTGGCGGTTTGTTTGGTTTCCTAAAGCAGTTCTTTTATTGAGTAAGATTTTTGTAAATGTAGCTCTATTTCTGACACCACCTTTAATTTCTCTATTGGTGATTGCTACTTTTCTCCTCGCTTCAACATCGCTGCGAGCTTGTTTGGATTTAAATTGTACGGTGATAAACCAAGCCTTAATTCCCGTACCATTTCGAATCCTACCTATTACTTCTTGTAATTCCAATAATCAATATACTCTTGGTTTGTTCTCTTGACAAAATTACAGTTGGTAACAAATTGGACGATGCTGCGCATTTGGGTGGTTTCTCTCGAATTTTCTCTAAAACTTATGCTTATCTCTTTAATTAATAAAATGGTTCAGATTTTAAAAAAAGTCCTCCTCCAGCGACGATTGACTAACGAAGGTTTGTTCTTCGACATAGGACTTCAAAATCTTATTTTACATTTCGTGATAAATGCCTGTATTTTATCGTCCGCTGAAAATCGATTTGTTATTTTACCTTGCAAACTTAAATCGTTGATGCGATTAAGAATATCAGATAAGTAGGCAGCAGTAAAATGAAATGCGAAATCTATAGGGGAATTAGTGTTACGTCTTCTGTCTGCAGACTGTGTGTCGCCAAAAGTTCGCGACGGCGATAGTACTGTGTGGTGGTTATCGTGCAATAAAAACCAACTTCCCGGCACCCGATATTCGGACCTCACTCGAACGATTCTCTTCCACAAACGCTCCATAACCCCCACATAATATTTGTTAGTGACATTCTGACCCTGTGCAACGAATTCGCGGTGTAGAATACCTTTAGAATGCTAAAAATAAACATTGTCTTCTCTTGTGACTTCTGGGAACGTAATTTTGTCGATTTTAGGGAGCGTAGCACTTTAGGTTTTTTTTTTGAGGATCGTACTGGAAACGTCAAGTTTCATCACCAGTTACAATCGATTCTAGAAATTTGCGATTTCATCTGGTTGTTTTGATAAGATCCTTGTGATGTGAAACGCTGGCTATTTGTTTAGTCTTCAATTAAGGCGTGAGAAACAAATCAAGCATAGACTGTCTTTGGTTATATTTAATTCCTCTACTATACATCTTACAGTTGAATTCGCATCATATGCGATAATTTTGCGCACTTTTTCGAACAGCTCCTAAACTTTTTTCATTAATCTAAATGTTTCTTACCGAGTTTGAAACAAAATTTAATATTAGCTCGTTGTTCCATCATATATTTCTAACGAACCAATAAAAAGTACTGTCACTTTAAGCACCAGAACTTAATTACCACTCTACCACTTGATCGATCTTAATTGTATATTGTTTCAACAGATGGCGCTAATAACTTTCTGTAAATTTAGAAAGTTAATTAATCTAGAAGAAATTAATCTATCAAAAAATGTTTCAAAATTTCGTCTTCCTTTAAATTTCACCACACACAGTTTAAACAAAGTACCTTTTTCCTCGTTTACGGGTAAGTTCACTAGAACTCAACCTAACAGCCTTAATGAAACACGTAAGAAGAATCCTGAATTTCACCGGCACGTTCACGTAGGTATCTAAAGCACGGAAAAAGTTCCGTCGCCGTCGTTACTGAATAAACCTTCCATCGCACGACCTTACCTACTATGCACTGCTACAACGTGCGCTCCTTTCTTTCCGCCACGATCGTAAAACAGTTGATTTACGCTTCAGGTCCACGCTGACGTTTATTTGCTCGCCGAAAATACAGGTTTTTCCTCGCTAACCCCGAGAAAAAGTTATCTCGGTACGTACAAGCTCTAGATTCGTCTTTATGGGAGCTTACTACCTCCTATTGATCTAAATCTCTATCGTTGTATGGTAACAACCGGAAGAAAAATAGAAGACGCAGAGTGAATACTGCTCAATAACAATAGCGAACCGATTTCAACATTATTATTGCATTGTATTGTGTTGTATAAATGGGTACGGGTTATATGGCTTAGTAGGCGATTCGAAAAGCTTTGATGCAGTACTTCACTTTTTTTGTGTTATCTCAGTAAAGGATTATATCCATGTATTATATGTCCGGTATAAAGGATACTTAGCTCTATTGCAAAAGCAATGATCTGTACTGTGTCTTACCATCTGAATTACGAGGGTGACCTGAAATGCTTCCGGAATCGACCAGAAAAACACGATATTGGTGTGGTTTTTTATTTTTTGATGCAGTCTCCTCGCAGATCAATACACTTTTTCTAAGCGGTGCTCCAATCTCTTCAAGCCATCGCAAAAGTAGGATGTTTCGAGGTCTGCAAAATAGCCATCTGTAGCGGCGATGACCTCCTCATTTGAGGCAAATCTCTTTTCTCCCAGTGTTTTCTTCTAGTTTGGGAATAGGAAAAAGTCGTTGGAGGCTAGATCCGGTGAATATCGCAACTCATTCATTTTGAGTACAACAATGCGGGATGAATGAGCCGGTGCATTGTCGTGGTGGAAAAGTACTTTTTCCGCTGCAAACGAGGCCGTTTCTCTTTCAATACTCCACCGAAAGGGGTCAATAAATCGCTGTAGTATTGCCACGTGATCGTCCTTCCCTTCTGTAGATAGTCAATGAGAATCATATCTTAGGAATCCCAAAAAATGGTCCCTACGACCTTTCCGACCGATGGAACAGTCTTTGCTGTCTGTGGAACCGATTGGCCCGGAAAAGTCCACTACTTCGACTGTTAGTTGATCTCCGGTATGTAGTGGTGGATTCAAGTCTCATCCACCAAACATATGAAAAAATCCCTTGGATTGCATTGGATCCTGGCCAGACACTCCTCCGAAACGGTCGCCTGATTTCATTTTTGCTTCGGTGTGAACAAACGCGGTACCTATCGCGCCGAAAGCTTTTTCATACCAAAAATTTCGTGTAGGATATGGCTAACGTGTTCCTCTGAGATGTCTGTTGTCTCTGCTATCTCTTTCTGCTTCAATCGGCGATCGGCTAACACAACATCATGAATCTTGTGGTTCGTCACTTATGCTTGTGCGGTCACGATTGGATTCGCTCACCCAGAAGCTGATGGTCGTAAATAATGGAGTATATCCGCCAGGAACCTCTAGCAAAATATTTCGAATTTCCTTGTCTGTTTTCCCAGCCATCCAGAAGTGTTTTATCACAGCACGAAATTCGATTTTATCCATTTTTTGCGACACAGTAGACGTCTGAAATTTTGACAGTTGTCATAAAAAGGTTGCCCTTGCCGATCAATGAATCCATTTCAACCTTCGTGCTCCATCTCTTGCCCATTCTGGAAACATTTCAGGTCGCCCTCGTACACAGATACATACTGAATCTGAAAAGAGTATGTGAAGTGACTTGATTTTACGATATTAAGTCGCTCCAACTGTATGCTAAATAATCCAGTGTACGGCAATAAGTTTTGACTGATTTTGATTTAAGCTCGCGCACTAATTATCGGAGGAATATAAAAAACAAGGTATATATCAGTTGCTGAAATCATAACATTTAATGGCTACACAAGTAATATTTTATTTTTTCAAAATTATATGGTTTAAATGACCATCATCATTTTTAAAGCGATCGGCTATCCATTCACATACACTGACCATGACCCTCTGTAGCGTATTCATACCAACGGCTCTAATTTTCTGTACAATGTTATTTTTTTACTCTTGTAATATTCGCAGCCTGTTGGCGAAAACTTTATATTTTAAATACCGACATAAAAAGAAATCAAGTGCTCTTATCGCAGGACCGTGGTGGCCAAACAATGTAACCATTACGCCAAATCAGGCGATTTGGAAACATTTTCCTTTCGCGCTGTGTGGGTAGTAGCACCACCTTGCTAAAACAACAACTCACAGCACGTAAAAAGTTGTTTAGTATCTCCATACAACGTCTAAATGTGGCAATCACCGTCTTATTGTTTTCATCGATAAAGAACTTGGCCAAAATGCGAAACGCCGCGCCATGGAATCACTTTTTTAGAAAGTAATGGAGTTTTATGGATCGTCATGGGTTATTCTTAAGTCTGAAAACTCCAAGCTTTAGTAAGGCCACATAACAAAGTAGTGATTACCCTCATAAGCACCATGTACTAGATCCAGGAACTTTTTCTAGAGCTTTTATGGTGGAATGGTCCTATCCAAAACCGAATTGTGATGCAATAGTTTCTCAGACTTTCACGGTCCTTTCACATTGTCGTAACGGTTGTTGGATTACGCCGTATCGCTAACAATTCTGTTCTTGACGTTTCGCGAACTGTACCTTTAAAAATACGGACCGTAGTTGTGAGCGATACGGCGAAACCCGACAACCGTTACCACAATGACGAATCGTGATTCCCTAAAGAGGTAATTTGATTCCAGACATTTGATTAATTAATTTTCAATGTCTTTTCACAGATTTTGTAAAATCTAGTGTTACAGAACTCAGACACATTGCTATTGTACTATTTATAGGTCGATACAACCATAGGCTTCTTCAGAGAAGTAGCAGAAGGGTTATTCTCGAAGAAATAACGATTTTCTTTCAATTAACCAACGTTTTTAAATTCTTGAAAAATTATCGCTTACTGTAGGACATCTAGGTATTAAAAGGAATTTGGACTCGCATTCAGCCCCGTGGTGTAATGGTAGCACAATGAGCCCGTAACGTAGAGGTCGTGGGTTCAAATCCTACCGTAAATAATATTTCTTGAGGAATTTAAAACCGTTGAATAATTGCAAGGAAATCATAATTTTAGCATTACTAATCCCAAAGGTGATTTGATATTGATATTAATTTAATTGGTAAGAACTTGCGTTCAATAATATTGTGTCTGCTGACATACTACAATATATTTACAGACATTGCGACATCTACGTATGAAAAGCGATTTAAACTCAGATTCAGTCTCGTGGTGTATTGATAACACAATGAGCCGGTAACACAGAGGTCGTGGGTTCAAATCCTACCTTGACTGATATATTTTCAAGAGTTTAAAAACGTAGGTTATTTGCAAGAAAATCGTAAATTTATCATTGCGAATACCAACGGTGGTTTAATATTAATTGAATTGCTAAGAACATGCCTTTAATGTTATTGTGTTTGCTGAGATATTACGATATATCTGCAGATACTGTGCCATCTAGGTACTAAAGCAATTTGAAAGAAAATCGTAAATGTATCATTACTAATACCAACGGTGATTTAATACTAATCTTAATACTAACTTAAACAGTTCGTCTTGACGCATAGATTCAGTAGTTTAATAAATGGAATCAATTTGTTGTTTTTAAGATGATTAATTAAATCTCTTACCTTATCAAATGAAACTCTTGTGGGTTCAAAATTAAAGGAGCAGTGGTTATACTGCAAATAATCATCAACTCTTTTAATAGTATATGGAGTTGAACTGAATAAAACAGAAATGTGTTTGCTTCAGCATATAATCCTCTCACTTCAAGAGTGTTCACACACTCACAGATTCTGCGAAGAATTGTAATCTTTCATTAAATTTTCTCAAACTCGAGTCAAACTACGGCAACTTGCCACTAGATATATCTATAATACTATAAGTATTGAGCTTTCCAGAGATATATAAATACCTTACTGATTTATCCAACTTCGCATTCAACATAACCATCTGTCTTAATAGATAGTAAAATCCTACACATCCAGATATATTCATCATGTCCTCAACAAGCGCTTGATCATCTGCAGCAATTCTTCAAGCGCATATATCTGCTACATCGCAAACCGACATCTTTCGGAAACGTTTTAATTAAATCTATCATCCTCACTTCTAAATAATTAGCTCCTCTACTCTGAACGTTATCAATTTTAATCTCGGTCCTCGCGCTTTTGAACACAGAATCAATTGTAATTTATATTTCTAACCTGCAGTAATAAATTTAATATTCGCTTCCTTCTCCGGTTGCGTTTCCGCTTCAAGTACCCGATTCGAGCTCTCCGAAAAGGGAGCGCGAGAAGGCAAGCTTTTAATTAGTAATATTTATTAAGAACGATTTGTTATTCGAGTAGTAGTCGAGTTAGACCGTAATCGAATATTGGAAGGGGTAGCTGGCAAGGAACGCTTTGTTGTCGCGCTTTATTGTTTATGATACGTTTAATAAGCGTTCGTTAATTTTAAGTGGGTAATTTGTTCTTGTTAGGAAGGGTTTCTATGGTTCTTTCAAAAAGGCAATATTAAGGAAATGTATTCTTCAAGCAAAGTACCGTTGTTATGGCAATAAGCTAGGTGACAAGCATATACATATACTTGATTCTGCGGCTCAAAACTGATGAATGAAGAAAATGAACACTTACTTTACAGTTACAATATTGTACGAGAGCTATTCAGATATTCAGAAAGTAAAAAACGTTTTTTTCTATAGTAATTTTTATTAGATATAATTAAACGAAACTGTATTTCACATAAAATTAGATACCCAAGCTACTTTTCTACGTATAGACCGATCAAATTTAGGTACTTGTCGTACCGTTTTATCAGTTTTACTATGCCTTCTGCATACTCAGTTGCCGCCAAGCTATTCAAGTACGGATTAACGGTTTCTTTAAGTTCGTCATCTGTTGCCTAGCGTTGTTCACTCAAGAAATCTTTCAATTTTGGGAAATCACTGAAGATCATATAGGCCTAAATCCGGACTATGTAGCAGATATTGAAAAATTTCCCACCGAAACTGCTGAAGGAAGGCCTGTCTCACTTCCGCTGCATGTTGACCTGCACATCATGAAGGAGAACGACACCACTGCTTAGCATTCCGCGCCGAAGTCATTCAAGCATCTGACAGTAGGCCGCTTCATTTATGGTCTTACCTTTAGGCATGTAGTTGATGAACAGGACACACTTACGATCTCAAAATACCGTGGCTATAATTTTTCTGGTTGTTTTGCTTTTTTCGGGTTCATTGGGAATTGCGGGTGCCGCCATTGCAATGATTGGCGTTTTGTTTTTAGCGTGAAATGTGATAGCTAACTCTCATAACCAATAACGATGTAATTTCTCACCATCATTGTCATAGCGTCATTCAGCTGCCATTCCTTTGGTTTTGCCTTCGTCTGACAAACTTCGAGGAACCCACCTGGCACACGCTTTATTATATAGCCCAGATCTACACTAACAATTCTGTAGAACACAGTCCTTAAAATTTCTGGAAAAAATAAGTGCAGTTCATTAATTGTGAAATGTCCATTTTCTTGAATTTCTATTTGAATCCTAGCTTTGAGCCTATCAGTCACTATTCAGAGTCGGCCCCATGAACATTCTTCCGTCTTCCATTAAAAATGAGACACTGCTTCCGAACGGGCGCTTTATTCATTCGTAAACCTCAGTTGTCTGCCCATAAATTTCGATGGGTCGCACTTTTTACGCGTTCAAAAAGCGGATAATACTGCGCACCTCACACTAAGCGGGATCTTTAATTTTGTCACACATTTTAAAGCCGTACAGCTAAGCAGTAATCAACCGTATTCGATCGTAGCTGCCGCCAAACTGAAGCGGACCAGTACCACGATCAGTGATAGGTCGGCACTGGTGGTGGGGGGACGCTGTAACGTATGAAAACAAAACGTTCTGTACTTTCCGAATGCCCCTCGTATGAAAGTACCATTGGTACGTCTGTCAAATATATGTGGCGTTTCCTTTTTGTGGTTAAATTAAAAAGTGGTTTTAATAATTTTGGTGAAGTTTTGGGTCTAAAGACAGCCTATGTGTGGTTACACAATTTCTGGTCGCTGAATGAAAACGGTGTGTGGTATCTATAATTATTCTGACACACCCATGACTGAATGCTATCGTAAACTTAGGCAAGGAAAACAATCCACAAACTATTTGCACAAGCATGTCCTGGACGAGATGCTCGTGTTACGATATTAAAGAAAATGTCAGGTAATAGGATGTTGCTTTAAGTTCAAAAAAGGGTATTGAAACTTTCTCCAATTTTACGATTTATTCTATTCGTCTTAAGTGGATTCCTCGTTTTCTTACGAATGGGCAGATAGATTTACCTTATTCGATTTGTACCAAGAATAAGATAAAATAATAAGAATAACATCAATAATAGGGATAATAATAATAACAATAGTAATAGTGGTAATAATAATCTACAGAGACACGTAAAGAAGACCTGGAATGAGCAATTCAGTTAAAGCAATATAATCTAATGATATGAATTATTGTCTTTTAAATCTTTTATTATATCAATATTTTTCTAAGTTTTCATCATTTATCTACTTTGGATATTTTTTCGTTAGTGTATGATTCACGCCCTATATTTTTGTTATTGTTGATGTTGCTGTTGGAGGCAAAGTACCGTTAGAACTCTTCATTGAATTTATTTCAAACATTTATTCCGTACAGTTTTCTTTCTATATATTAAATTTTACAGATATCTACTTTAGTTGTTCATTACTGACATATAATCTACAATTTTAATGTTTAAAAGAAAATAAATAAATAAAACAACCCATTTCGAAAATTAAGAGCCTGAGATTTTCCCAATAACATTTTTACATCAAAACTACCTTCTAGGCCTTGGAATAACCATTCAGAAGAAATCGATGTTAATTTACTTGTTTCTGAAACACACAAACATTTAAAACATCTACATAGAAAGTATTTAAATAAAAGCATTGAAGAGAAAAAGATAACAACTTACAAGGTAGGAGATTTAATAATTTTATAATCTTTAAGAAGCGGTCGCAGGGCGAAAGGTCTTGAAACTAACCTTATTCCTCCATACAAAGGACCTTACTTAATTAAAGAAGAGTTAGAATTGAAACATACAAATTAGGCTATCTCACCTCTGATAAAGAGCAGAGAACTTTCTCTGTAGAATTAATCTATCCATACGCTAACGAACTAAAAGATTAGAACAAAAAATTAACGCATTAATTAAATGTATCAATATATTTTAAATATAATTCAAATTTATCATATTTACCTTATTTACATGTAGATTTAATAATTCTCTCCTGCAGTATAATATTTGAATTATCTCTTATATTCTTGAATTTAAGGTTAGTATACTATTTGTTCCATATACTGATATGAAAGCGAAATCTAAAATTTAACTTCATGTCGTTGTTGGAAGCAAAGTACCGTTAGGGCTCCCTCTTCATTGAATTTATTTCAAATATTTATTCCGTGCAGTTTTCTTTCTGTATATTAAATTTTACAGATATCTAGTTTAGTTGTTCATTACTGACATATAATCTACAATTTTAATACTTAAAAGGAAAAAAAAAATAAATAAAAGAACCCATTTGGAAAATTAAGAGCCTGAGATTTTCCGCCACAATACATAAATGCCTGCACATACACGATGTTGCTGTAGTATCATCCAAAGCTCTTATCAGAACCGTTTATTATTTCAAAAGGCATTAATAATAGTAATCTCCCATCAGCTTTTGTCAATTAAAGGGGGCATCTATCGGCCATGAGCTATTAATATGTCTGCGCTTGTGATGCGTCTTAACATATTTGTTCTTAGCATTCGTAATGGAGTGAAGAAACCCACAAAAAGCCACAATCCTGAGAAACAGCGCCAAGGTTCGAACCCCCAGCCCCTAGACATTATTCCAAAACCGTGTTACAAAAGACTGATAGTCTTATGATGCTTACCAACAAAATTTTACACATACAAAATGCTTTCAAATAACTTTGTGATGCAGAAGAGTATTGTGTTAACATTTCTTTCTTTGGAAGCTTATTTGCAGTGTTAGAGAACTTGCTAATTGTGCACCTAAGCCAAATGGATAGTGTAAACATGGAGGTGCATTGCGGATGCGTAATTCTAACGTTACTATATTCGAGAGCAAAATCAAAAAAAGCAAACCTCAAACTCATATCAAATTTTTAATGCATAAAAGTGAACAAATCAAAATCTATAATGTCACGCGAAGACCAAACTGAGAATCCGGCTTTGGCAAACAATCGTTTACAAAATCTTTCTTACGCAAAGAATATTCAAATTAAGTTCACCTTCGACCTTCTTCAAATTAATATAACCCACAATATGTACTTTCCTGAAAAAGAAAATTTGTTCGGTTTTTCATTTGACGATTATTTTCTCATAATAAATGAAAGGCTGTTTAGAAATTCGAAGGAATTGACGAATATTTGGCATTGATAACGGAAAATGTTCTACTTTTAAAAGTCAATTTTTAATTCCAGATGCTAAATTCTGGGCTGGACCCGGCCCAAGACCATCACCCCAAGGAATAAGGATCCCCGACGAAAACGGCAAAGAAACACCGCTAAGAAGATATGACAACAAGAACATTGTTCTGACGCTACCAAGCGATCTAACCATCTTCGATCTAGGTCATTTCGGTATTTGGTGCGAAGCATTTACCGTTGACTTCGGCCATATTCAAATCCCAGCCGGGTTGAATGTCCCGCCATCTTTGAAGATGCTCGGAGTTAGTCCGCAGGTACGAAAACAAGCTAACAAGAAAGGCACTAAAAAGAATTCGCGTCACTAAATAATATTCGTCATTGTCACCATAAACTCACCTAATAACTAATTCACAGAAAGTGTATCAACGATATTAATCTCAATTTTTGCTACTTACGTTTATTGTTTGTACATCTATATCGTATAGGTATAATTATGGTGGCTGGTGATCGATCATTTCAGTGTTTTAGCCTTTAATATTTGATCATTTATTTCATTATATCACTTGTGACATTATTGACTTGGTGCGAGTGTGTATAGTGTATATATTCACATGGAATTAAGGACTAATAGGTAAATAATATCAAGGTGTCGGTCAAATTAATAGCAATATATTATTTATAGCACCATAGACGTTTTGAATAAATACGTTTCCATACCTTTTCTGACTTTTGAATGTGTATTTATGTATATAGATGTGCAGAAACGAAAACTCAACATTTATTTATAGAATTTATCGTAATTTTCTATAACTAATTGATCATGCCAATAATTAAAAAAATGTAAATAGTGCAGTGCATATTTTAGTTGAATCAAGGAACTGTTTTTTGACAACATATGACAATCGACAAACAATAAAACTGTTACATCCCAGATTTGGGCCTTTTAGAGTTATCTGTGCAGTTCTCTAAAATCAGGAGTTTACTCACAAATCTGTCACGTTAGAAAACATACTGCGGAAAATTGGCGCTAAAATGAAACAAGTAACTCCAGGAAGTATTAAGTCCATAGGATTGCATAAACTTTGACTTATTTCTTAGGATCCTTTGGTAAGTTAAAACGCGTAAAGTTGGGGTCATCAAACCTATTCTTATAACACTGTGGCTCATGTTTCTAATTTACCATAAAAACACTACCGTTCAAAAGTATTTGGGCACCCATATTTTATAGAACTATTTATACGCCGCAGATTTTAGCTTCTAGAAAATTCATTCTTGCAAAATTGAATAATTACCAAGTGCATGCATAAGTTTTTCCTCAAAACGAAGCATGCAATTTTCAAAGGAAATTAATTTTCTTTTATTTAAAATATTAGCAATCGGCTTCAACACATTTCACCCATTTTTCAGCTAATTTATAGATACCATGCTAGAAAAACCGCTTGGCTTTTGCGGCAAACCAGTCGTCGAGACATTTTCCAACTTCCTCGGAATTGCTGAAGTGCTGCTCTGCGAGCGCGTGCCCCATTGGTGCGAAGAGGTGATATTCAGATGGCGCCAGGTCTGGAGAGTGAAGCAGGCCCGGAAGGATGTCCCATCCAAGCGATTTCAAGATGTCTTTCACTGGTTTTACTATGTCAGACGACGCATTGTCGTGTGACAAAATCACTTTGCCATGTCTTCTGGCGCATTCTGATTCGATTAATGCGTGGTTTGAATTAGTTATTTCTTGGCGATAGCGTTGTGTATTAACGGTTTCGCCAGGCTCCAAAAGTTCATAATATATAATATCGCTCTGGTCCCACCAGACACAGAGCATGATCTTCTATTCGAAGCAATTTGGGTTTGGTGTTGAAGGATCGGCTTCGCCAGGTGAAAGCCACGATTTTTTCCGCTTCGTGTTTTCAAAATAAATCCATTTTTCGTTACCCATCACAATTCGATATAAAGAAGATTTCCTTTCGTGGCGTTAAAACAGCATTTCTCGGCTGACTTCGCGATTTTCTATGACCTTCAATCAAATCGTGTGGGACCCATTTACCGAGTTTATTGATCTTCCCCATTGTTCGTAAACGTCTGCTGATTGTTTTTTGTTACGCATACAATGGTTCTGCTAATTGCCGTTGAGTTTGAGTTAGGTCATCGTCCAGTAACTCCTGCAATTGCTCGTCTTCGCATTGTTGTGGTCTACTTCACATTGAAATCATCATATTTGAATTGCAAATGTTCTTTTTCAGGTACAAAATTTGACATGATCACTGAAGGGTAAAACATAGACACTATTTTTTGGCGGACTCGACTTGTATGTGTCAAATTAATGAGCGGTATAGTTTTAACTGGCGTCATCTCTTGGTTAAACCGGAAAGAGCTTATGCATACACCTGGTATAGAGAAAGCACTAATTTTACAGAATTTTGCATAAGTAACATTATGTAAATTACTTTATTACAAGCATTTAGTTAGATTTAGTAGTTTAAACTTTTTGAAGTTTTTGTAAATGTCTTTCTGTTAAGGATACTTTCAGTAATGATGTTTTAATGACCTCGAAAAAGTTTCAGGGTAGATTATCCAAACTACCCTCAGATTCATTTCTATATTCGTTGTGAGATATTCCTATGCGACTACTGCTATTAGTGCTGCGACACATACCGCAACGAAAAGAGTCAAACATAGAAACGTGTGCTCTTATAAGCTTAGCACTGCGCATCACCAAGCTAGCAAAACCAACCAGCAAATTACGAAACAATTAAAGTTAAATAGTACCACCGCTAGACCATACCGTCAAGAAATACTTAGAATGTGGCAGTTTGCTGAATAAATCAGGAAAGTGGAGACTCCGAGCGAGAACTTCTGCAGAAGATCGTGCAATAGTGGTAACTACCAAAAGAAATCGACGGAAAAGAGCTCCAAAAATCGTTGCTGAAACCAATGCAGGACGTTAAAAGTCAAATATCGCCTGTGCAGAGACTATTTGCAACACTTGGAAGCAGAGATGTAAATCCCATAGTGTTACAGTAGAAGGAACTTAATAGAGAGGTCCGAAAAGCAGTACCAACATCGGAGGCTGATTTGTGAAAGAAACTGCAAAGCGCATAGGTTCGAATATCAGCAGATACCTTGACAAAATTGATTGCAAGAATACCGCGATTGTGTGCTGCAGACAGCAAAAACATAGATGGCCACATAGAAGAATCACAAGTTTAGCTATAATATGTAGTCCTATTGACAGATATGTAATTAGCTATGTAATGTTTACTTTTTCACTGGTGCTCTTAATCTTTTCATCTAAATCTATGGATGCCCATATACTTTTGAACAGTAGTGTATTTCCTTTTAGTCAACACTTTCGTTATTGATTATAATTGAACATGTATTCTGATCAGACACGTTACTACTTGGTAAGAGACCAATATCTAAAATGTAGTCTATAAACTAAATATATTACTGAATTTTCATTGTTGTTAGCTCATTAGCTAACATTTGGGACAAATAACTACGTTTTCAATTTTGTAACTCTCTGATCGTTTCTAACGCTCTAGGGCCTGAAGATGAAAGATGATACTTTTCTGAAACGTAGCACCAGTCCTTTTCAGGACAAAAATACCCACACGTAGAGAGAAACACGAAACATATATATACAGGATGCGGCAAAATAAACAGCACTGAACTTGTAAAACGTATATTATTTATTATTCATGTATTTACTTTACACATATAGCGATACTTTAACATTATATAGCGTTACAAATATTATTCACGACGACGTTCGCGATAAAACAGATGTTCAAGATGCCCTCCATTTAGTTTGAATCAGTATTCGTAGCGTCCGCGAAAATTCACAAACATGTCTGTGAACACAGGTTGTTGCATGGTACGGAAGAAACCTTGAATTTTAATCCGCAATTCCGGAATGTTCGACGGTGGATCGGTACGGAAAATAGCCTCCTTCAGCATTCCCCATTTTTGCGCATCAGGTCTGGTAAGTGCGATGAGTATGGGAAATCAGTGTCACGCGAAATAAGTCAATCCCCAAAATAATTGCGCAGCATTCGAAGAGACTCCCTAGCCGTGTGACAGATTACCCCGACCTGCTGAAACCATTGATGATTAGGTGGTAGGTTTCTAGCACGACAAAATCGCTGAAAATCATGCAGAAAAGATAACCTGTTCTCTACAGTGCTCCTGATTCACGGTTAACCGTGTGCAGGTACAGCACACCAAATGATAACACGGTCACTATGGAGGGCGTTCAAATCCAAGAAACAGTGTTGTCTGCTTGTTAATGTATCCGTTTAAATGAATATGGCTTTCATCAGAAAACCAAACATTCGACAAGGTCGACGCGTCCTCATAATCCGTAGCCAACACACATGCGCAGTATTCTGCTCTTACACGCTTATTAGCTGCAGTCAGACGTTGTCCGGCCTGTATTTTGTATGCAAACTCACCAATATTCTTGAACATTCGACGGAGAGTTCGATCACTGATATTCAATTTTAGTGATAGTCTTCGGAAGCTTCGTTTCGATGATTGCAGCACCTGATTCAAAACACGCCCGTGATTCGTATTGGTTGTGACTGTCACTGGGCAACCCACGTGACCTTTGCGTTGGCAAAGCTCACTTCCCGTACGACAAAACTTGTAAACAACTGCTAACATAACGGCGTTCTTCGGAGGCTGTTTCATAAACTTAGGCCTAAATGCGTCGACAACTTCTTCTAAGCTTGAACCATTTTCGCGCCCTTTTCCGTATGACCGAAGATAGTGCTCCACGATAAAAACTTTTTCTGTAACAGTGAGAACCATCCTGAAGAACTAACATTAAAAAGACATTCGCATACATTGTAACCACGTTCGGAAACCACTCGGTACGTTTTAGCACATGACACATTTATTTATATATATATATATATATATATATATATATATATATATCCTAACAATTTATATATATTAACGAAGAATAAACAATTACATTAATTCTAACAAGTATCCTTTAAAGACCCAATATTTCATTCCCTACAATCTCTTAGCAATTCAAAATAGAAACTCGAATGCATGCATTACCTTCATAATTACCTATAATTACTAGAAGGCAAAATAAACACAGTTTTTGCTTAATTTGCATAAGAAGGAAATTCGTATTTTACCATCTATTAAAATTTCATTTTATTCGTTCGAATTGAGTCAGATTTCTCTTCCTTCTAATTTGCCGTTTTTCTACATCGAAGGCGTTACGGTTATTAGACAGAAACTCGCGGTAATTCTACCATATTTTCCGGTTAAATTCACTTCGATTTCTGTTAATTAGGTGCCAGCAGCATTGTTTGGATGAAACTATAAACGATGACATCGCAACTATTGTAGAACAATGAGATGTGTATTTCGTGAACATTATTAGCAGCTATAAAAAATTTATTGGTATTTGTAAAGCAGGTAATTTATATGCAAGATACGGCGATAGATAAAGAGAAAACTTTCTTCCGTTTGTTTAAGGTTTGTTCGCTCTTAAGGTGACTTTTTGTTTGTGTTTTAAAACTAATTTATTATAAGGTTTGAGTGTACTTTATGGATACGTCGAAACTTTTTACTATAAAATTCTCTAAGCGTCTTATACAATCTAGAAGGCTGCCGTTCTTCATTTTCACTCTACAACTGCAGATATAGAAAGGGCCACATGAATTTAATTTAAAATTTTATGTTGTTTTAATAGAAAGTGAATATTTGTTATTTCAATAAAACCAAATTAATTATTACTACTTCATTTTTTGATACTGACACATGGGAATTATATATAAAAAAGGATTATGAAAAAACTTTCACCCATCAATTTAAGTGGACCTCATTGTTGCAGAATCGTGTAAACTTATCAGCATACATGTCGCTACCAAAGTAGCTCCAAAGAAACACGTCTAGAAATGTTAGACACCAATCTATGTTTATTTAATTTTTAGAACGGTAAAACAGTGCTGTTTGATCGATGACCGGGTGAAAAATAGGGCAACATACAAAACTAACCTAATTCCAACTTATAGACGAGCTTGAAGATGTTGGCAAGCATGCCAACGAAACGCTTCTACTAACAGTAAATGAAACAAGAAAAATAAAAATGTTTTTCTTTTCTCAAACGGCCTAATACCCAAACAAGAATCCAACTGAGGAAAAAAATCAAGCTCAATATTAAAAAGTTCAACAAATGCACAATAACAAATAAGACGTACTCATATAACATTTACAAACATACATTAATAAAACCAGTTCGTGCAGTGCAGTAGAAATTTTAGAATATTTTTGTGCATCGGGATGAGAGTATATTCTTTACTTTAAATTAAAATGTAGAACATCGTTTACGTTTACCCCAGAACAAAAATCAAATAGTTTAGTATACGAAAGCGACCTGAAATGTTTCCGGAATCGGCAAGAGATGGTACACGAAGGTTGAAGCGGATTCATTCAAGTGGTCGGCAAGGGCAACCTTTTTTATGGCAACTGTTAAAATTTCAGACATCTACTGTCAATAGTTGTTGTTTAAGAGTGTGTTTTGTGTAGCAAGTCGGGCGGTTTCGCAAAAATGAATAAAATCTAATTTCGTGCAGTGATAAAACACTTCTGGATGGCTGGGAAAACGACCACGGAAATTCGAAATATTGTGCTATAAGTCCATGGCGGATGTATTCCATCATTCTCGAACATCGGCTTCTGGATGAGCGACCTCAAACATCGCAAGTGACGAACCACGCAGTGGGCGCCCAAAAACCGCTACCAACCATGAAATGGGCGACAAGATTTATGATTTCGTGTTAGTCGATCGCCGATTGAAGCTGAAAGAGATAACAGAGACAACAGACATCACAGAAGAACGCGTTAGCCATATGCCACACGCAATTTTAGGGATGAAAAAGCTTTCGGCGCGATGGGTACCGCGTTTGTTCACACCGGAGCAAAAACAAAATCGGGTGACCGTTTCGGAGGAGTGTCTGGCCAGGATCTAATGCAATCCAAGGGAATTCTTCATGCGTTTCATAATCGTGGATGAGACTTGGATCCCCCACCACATACCGGAGACCAAGGAACAGTTGAAGCAGTAGACTTCTCCAGGCGAACCGTTCCACCGGCCGGAAAGGTGATGGCGACAATTTTTTGGGATACCCAAGGTGTGATCCTCATCGACTATCTTCAGAAGGGAAGAACGATCACGGGGCAATACTACAGCGATTTATTGACCCGATTCGATGCAGCATTGAAGGAGAAACGGCCTCTACCGGTTTGCAGTGGAAAAGGTGCTTTTCCACCACGACAATACACCGGCTCATTCATCCCGCATTGTTGTACTCAAATTGAATTAGTTGCGCTACGAATTAGTCTCTCATCCTCCATATTCACCAGAACTAGCTCCCATCGACTTTTTTCTATTCCCAAACTTGAAAAAATCACTGGAAGAAAAGAGATTTGCCTCAAATGAGGAGGTCATCGCCGCTAGAAATGGCTATTTTGCAAACCTCGAAACATGCTACTTCTCCGACGGCTTAAAGAGACTGGGGCACCGTTTCAAAACGTGTATTGATCTTCGAGGAGGTTACATCGAAAAATAAAACACCACACTAATACCGTGTGTCTCTTATCGGTTCCGGTAACATTTCAGGTCGCCCTCGTATAACACTAACATGGGAAACTGGACCCGTTTGTTTCCCTGTGTTTGATCGGCAGGAGAATGTGTATTTTTGTGGCACTAGGTAGCGTTAAGAAATGCTAACTTAGAATGGTCGTTTATACACGGTGATATTATCCGAGATGGAATTGCAACGTTAGACAGAGAAAAACGCTCGAAACCGAGCTGATGACACCGGGTAGGTAGAAACGTCCGCAGTCCGCATGTTAGCGTTTCTTTCTCACACTAACTTTCCCGTGAATGATCCCATCAATACCATGAGTAGTAGTAGTAGAAGTAGATGATGAAGAGGAAATACACGAGGATTTCGATTTAAGCAAGTGAAAGAACCATCTTCTGTGTGGAAAATCAAAGAAACGTGAATGCTTCCAAACGCCGCATAAAGTATGTGGAATAGACAACAGATTGTAATGAATTATAATGTTTCCAGTATCGATTAAGGTTCTTATCTAAATTTAATTATCGTTTGGAATTTAAAACATCGTCATTATAATACTGTTTCTCGCGAGCCCCCTTCATAAATAGCGTTTTAATAGTGTCACATCTACACTTTCTGAACGTCAGCATGGCTTCTTACCCGGAAGATCTACAGTAACTAACTTGGCAGTTGTTCCTCAATTCATTACTGACATACTTGATAATCGTGGTCAAGTTGTTCTACTATATTTTCGTGCGCATTCGATACAATCCACCATGGAATTCTGCTCAATAAACTAGATTGTTTTGGATTTACTTCGTCGTTTCTTAAGCTCCCTACTACGTATTTTATAATAACTACCGGTCTCAGGAATTTGTATCTACTTCTGCTGTGCCGCAGGGCTCCAACTTAGGACCATTATTGTTTTTATTATTTATTAATGATCTGTTAGTTAGCCTTTCCTGTCCGTCTTTGGCTTATGCTGATGACGTTCAGATCTATTCAGCTATTTCTAACCGAGAAGATGTTGCACTCCTTCAGCAAAATGTTGACTTCGTAACCGCCTGGTACACAATCAATGGATTCAAGCTTAACGTCAACAAATGCGCGCACAAAACTAATCCCTTAAATTTGATTTGTACGATTAAAGGGGAGATTGTATTTACGGTTGAATCATTTAATCTTGGAGTTATTTTTGATTTTTTGAGCTCTCCTTAACCTGCCATCAGCTTACATTGGAACGAGTTCAACGTCGTTTTCTTAAATTTCTTCCTTACAAACTTGATGGTCAATACCCTCCTAGAGGAACTGATTACCATTCTTTGCCGGAGCGTCATGGCATACGTTCCCTTAGAGAACACAGAGACTCTCAATTTGTCTGGAAATTAATAAATGGATTTGTAGATTGCGGCGATTTATTATCTAAGTTGTAAATGACGATTGCAAGGACCGTGTGGATGTACAATTCACAGGTATAGCAGTAAACTCCACTCACATAAATTAATTAATTATGCGGAACGCAGCGTTTCGAGAGCACGTGGGCTCTCATTGTCAACCGTGTTACCGACGGTAACAACCTGGTGCACTTGACGTTGGACACCCAGTAGACTACATAAATAACCCACAGGTATATCAGTAAACTCCACTTACACAAAGATATTAATTATGCGGAACGCAGCGTTTCGAGAGCGCGTGGACTCTCATTGTCAACCGTGTTACCGCCCACGTGCTCTCCAAACGCTGCGTTCTGCATAATTAATTAATTTGTGTGAGTGGAGCTTACTGCTATACCTGTGAATATCTAAGTTGTACTTTCATGTACATCGTTTTTTCGTCTAGATTCTGTGTTACGTTTGCAGTACCTATTCCGAAAACTAATATTTTGCTTAATGTCCCCATATATAATATGTGTAGCTTGGCAAATAAATATTATAATGATATTTTTTTTTTTGAATAATTTCGTTTTGTTTTGCATAATTTGTAAACGCTTTATTCATTGTTACTCTTTCCGCTACTTATTCTTAGGTCTTTAGTTTCTAGGTTTTCTTTTAACAATGTATGTATCTTTCCATTATTTTTTGTCCTGTAATTGGTATTCTATTGGACAATAAATTCTATTATTATTATTATAAACCTTACGAACCTCTGGAAATACGTGAACCACCGGTTAGAAATTGCTTTAGAGGATATACATAGTATCATATACATATATTCCATGTTTTCTCGCCGCGATTTCCATAATTTAAACGCGTTAATTTGAATCACTCTTAACGTCCTACCAAACCGTATTATTCACCCCTTCGCGTCGAACAAAAACTTCGAACGGAACGAAGCCAACTTACCATCGAACATTCGCCGGAACGGCGACTGTAGTGGCGACGCACGGGGGCTGCAAAACAATACGAACAATGGCCGAAAATCTCGACGCGACGTGCCAGCTACAGAGATAGCCAACAAAGATTAATCTGTCGACTGCTAACGTAACGTTGTACCGTTTTCCTTCGAATCCTCGACATTACGAAAAAGATAAACAACCTCTTTATTTATTTATCCGTTTCCTTTCTGCCGTGACGTGACGGCGTGCCGCTTCCATTCTTCAGACGAACACAATTCTGCTTGATGTATACGGCAGGGTTAGGAAAAAATAACATTGGGTATTTTCTTATGGTAATACCACATATTCCGCCTATGATCATTCAAGCGGATACGTACAGGTTGATTCAAATTAAATGCGCATCTCAATTATTATGCGGGTTCACAGTGATTTTTGTGTTTTAGATTTTGAGGTCCTCTTATACGAGCTTCCATGTACTGATTCCAAAAATTAAGCTCATGTATCATACTCCATTTTTTACAAGGGCCATTCGGAAAGTAAAAAAGTTTTTTTCTGCATTTTACATAAAACTAGATACCCAAGCTACCCTCCTACACGGAGAGAAACGTTTGCTTGTATCAAGACTGTTTGCCTTCACTCAAAAAAATAATCGTTTCAATTATCCACAATAGAATTACTGTTTCAAAACAATAGAAATATTTTCTCAGCATATTTTTCTCGGCTAAAGAAAATTGTATATTTGTAATGAAACAATAGTATTTCTTTGCTTAAGAAATTCGTTAACTTGATTCAAGAAAATCTTGCAGAAAATATGAAAATATTTATTAATTAGGATTGTTTGGGCTATTTTTTCCTTCATTCATTTGTCAATCAATCTACTCCATTTTGGCAGTCTTCGGGGTATAGCCCGAGAAGGGCTGAGTATATTTGCCAGGTTAAATTCGTACGACGTTCGATGATTTGTGTGTGCTGGACGTACTGCCTATATTTTGTTTTTCTTTTATTAGTTGAAACATAGTCTTATCGAGGATCGAGCTCGATTTTCATATTCCACCCGACTTTACCACTAAGCCAATATGGAAGATAATGACTACTGTGTTAAACCTGTATTTAAACTACAATTTCATTAAGGTTCTCTTAATTTAAGACTAAACGATTTATTTGATTTTCTAACCCCAAGAAAATATTTATTTGATGCAAGTATAATCTCAAGAATATTATTTTCTTATATTAAATATTTTTTTAGTCTTGAAAAACTATTTACTGGAATAAAAACCGATTTTTGCAAGAAAATCTAATTTCTTGAAGCAAGAAAACACTTCTCTGAGTGTACGTAGTCGCCGTTTAAAATTAGGCACTTGTCATTCCATTTTATTAGCTTTTCTATACCTTCTGCGTACTTAATTGTCGTCAAATTGTTGAAGCACGACTTCTTTAAGTTCATCATGACCTCCGTAGCGTTGTCCACACAAAAAATCTCTCAATTCGGGAAATAAGTGAAAATCACTTGAGGCTAAGTCCAGACTGTACGGGGGATGTTGAAAAATTTCCGACCGAAACTGCTGGAGCAAGCCTTGCGTCACTCTCGCTGCATGCGGGCGTGTATTATCGTGAAAGAGGATGACTGGCTTCAATAATATTGTAAATTTTAACCACGACTATTACCTAGTGAAGTAATATCTTCCACATATACTAAAATACGCAGCATTTTTTATTATTATTTACTTTAAAATCGGAAACTTTGTTAAAACATTTGTATCATGAATTAAATTGTCTTCCAAATCTTTAGAAGTATAGTGTGCACTCCATTTAAGAGCACATAAAAATTCAATTTCCTTGATAATGGATTGCAGAAATGTGTTTCTGTAAAATGAACTTTGGTTAATGATAAATCCATCACTAGTTTTCCAATTCAAGCCACATTGAGGAATTCTTGGTGCGACAGATGCCTTTTAAGTTTTGCATGCGGACATAGAGGGCGTCGCTAATCAAATGCCGGTACTAAAAATTAACCTCCATCTTTAGTTAATCAAAATCCAAAATTTCAGTGCAATACGTATAATGGTGTACCTACAACGAAGTGCCAAATTTGGAAAATTAGTTGAAAAATGGAATTCAACTGAAAACATTTTCGCGCAATAATTTCTTATAATTTTTAAAGATTAATAACTTCAGTAGCAATGCCTAGCCGAATTGATCTATTTTCGGCAATGCAGCACCACTTCAGTCAACAATTTTTCATTGGTATGCAGAATTCAAACGTTAACGGATTAGTCTTAGCGAGTACCAAAGAGCAGGTTCACTAAAAAACGGAAAACTCGGAAAATGGCGATACTGCATGCAAAATCATCAACGAATATAGGCATGCTACATATCGCGAGATTGAGGTGATATTGGGATTTTCAGACACTTCAATTAAAGAAATTTACATAAAGAACTGTGTGTAAAAAAATTAGTTTCCCGTTGGATGCCGCATCTATTGACTGAAGAGCAGAAAGCAGCTAGGGTGAATTGGTGTAAAAAAAGCCGTTTCAACGTCGTAACCTCGAAGAACGTGTATAACATCGGCAGTGGCGATGAATTTTGGATTTACCCATACGAGTCAGAAAATAAACCTCGGTCATCTGTTTGGGTGTCCCAAGGTAAGAAAAAGTCTACAAAAGTCATCCGTTCTCGAAGAGTCTCCAAAAAAGCATTCGCCGCATTTTTCTCGAGAACAGATCATGTAACACCAATTTCTTTACAAGATCAAAGAACTGTTACTGCCGATTGATATACAACCAGCTGTTTGCCACAAGTCATCGGTGAGGTTAGAAAAATCGACCACAAACGACGAATCTTCCATTAATCCATCCAATGTAAGTTCGCACACAGCATGCAGGACAATTAAATTTTTATCGCAACAAAACGTCGAATTATTAGACCATCCTCTACACAGCCCGGACCTAAGTCTGAGCAATTATGACCAACAGACGATTTGCTGCCAAAATCGGTTCGAGCGCATACAAAAGAGCATTCATTTTCGTGGAGAATTCTTGGAAAAACAATAAAGTCTTTAAAAGCTATCCACTGTTTTATTCCAATTCTATGTGCAAAACTTTGCTTCTCTTAATTTCTACTGCAATTAATCATCTTTTAAGAAGTGCAGCCTAAGATTTTGTGTTATTAAAAGCACACTGAAGCATAAAATATTCAGCTTCGTAGAAAATTATTGGTAAATCTAATAAAACTGACAAGCTATGTGGCACCATCATAACAATACATAGCTATTGATTTCTCTAAATTACAGGTATTGATTGATTTACTATTATCACTGATGAGAAAACGCTGTTGCCGAACATAATCACCACGAAAATTTGATATTAAATTTGTTGAATGGAATGTCGTATCTTCTCTTTTATATTAAATAAGATAATTCGCCTACATTAACATGAAACAAAACCTTCGAAAATATATTCATAACCGCCTCAACAGTTCAAGTTAATGTCGCTAAATTTCAATTATTTGAATCACTGTCCGAAACACTCTATATATACTCTTACATAACAAAAAAGAAACCCGCACGAAATAGGAAATAAAACAGAACAAACAAAAAATAACAATTACCCACAGGAAACCATACGGTCTTACTGCGACCAGCGACCTCTACAGGAATTAAAGCGCAACCTAACCATCCGGCCGTCCGGAAAAAAAGTTTTACCGCTTTTTATGACTCCCGCCGTCAACCCCGTAATTTATTGCCGTACCGGCGAAGGAACGAAAACCGGAAAAGTCCGGGGGAACGCTCCGGGAAAACTCCGGCTACACGTAAAAGCGCAACCGAGAAAACGCGTATGTACTGTTAGAGGAAAAGAAAGAGAACGCAGCGAGGAATAGAAAAACTGACGAGGGTATCTCTTTTTGTTTAATTTAATTTTTGAAGCTGAAAAATAGTTCGGTCGCCTCTCGATAAGGGGCGCATATGTCGCGAAACGAAAGATCTACTCGCCGAGAATGCTGCGGGATTTTTTTTTGCTTACGCCAGTGGATCGCGCAAATGCAGACCGATACTGAAGTTGGGAAAAGTTGCAAAGGTCGAAGTCAGTGAAATTGTAAACTGAGCAAATATAGCACGAGGGAGGACTACGCATACGATTGTTCTGCCATCCGTAAGGTTGTTATAAACCGGTAAAAAATTCTTAACAATACGATGCAAAATAATGAACCTCCTGGTTTGAGTTCCGCTGATTCTACATGAATAACTGCTATAAAAGAATTCATGGCTACACATGTGCTTTACCTCTTTATATCAGAGAAGTCTATTACTTCTTCCGTCTTATAAATTAATTGAGTTTTTTTTAAAGGGAGCGAAATGAATTCTGGGTAAAATAATATCAAATACAGAAATTAATTTGAAGAAATTGTAATCTACAGTAGATAAATAACTCTATCAAATATCTCAGTGAAATGCTAACAAAATCAGAAGAAGTCCAACAATATTTCGTGTCCTACAATAAAATTTCTTAAGGCAAAAATGTAATGAACAAGTCAAATACGAAATACAAGTGAAATAGAACAATTTTAGACATATCTTGTACCTGGATTTAGGGGACTACGTTCGAACGAAGTAAAAACAATGAGTTACATCGATATTGAAATTCAGGTAGATGGTTCTAAAGATCAAGCCGTTGTCCATATTCTACCTGAAAGCACGACGTAAATGGAAGTTCTCATAGGCCTTCTAAACGAAGACCTTGACGAATAACGCTGACAATGACAGGTCCGAAATCGATCATAAGTGCTGATGAGAAAGCATTTTAGTTGTCGATTACAAGTAAAATACTTGTACCTATGGCCTCCGTCTTGTCCAGTAGTAGACCATATAAAAACAAAATTAATCTATTCATCTAAATGCCATAAAGTGTGTAGAGTTGGTAAAACAAATGAGATACCTTTCTGGTATGGTAGTAAACTCCACACCACATAGATTAATAATTTATTCGTAATGCAATGTTTCAAGAACACATGGATTCTCATTGTCATCTGAGTTACCAACCGTTACCAGTGAGACACAGAAGTCAGACACTTTATTTAGAAAACTTCAAACTAAATAATTACTTGCTTTAGCTCCGGTGCTCCGTCAAAGGTACGCTACAGCGGATGTTCTCAAGTTAACTGTACAAGATGAACGCAAATCTAGCTAACTTAAAAACTGCTATAGCTAACCTAAGATAATGCAGGACCTAGCCTACGCCCTGCTCAGTCAATATAAAAAGCGTAAAAATTTGTCGTAACATGCACCATTTTCAGTTGCACCAGTTGTCAATTTGACAGAGTATTTATCATGTAATTCAAATAGCTGAGACATAATTATAATTTCAAAGGCTGTTTTGAGGTAAAATTCGTGAAAGCAGATCCCTAAGCGATTGACTACTTAACCTAAAGTTTTACAATATTCAATATTGGTAACACAATGACAAAATGCGCTTCATATCTCATGACTGCTGCTTCTCGTTGGAGGTCTCTTTGGTTTGGGAAGGTCGTGGTTCTTTCTCCCATATGGGATCGTGGATAATGGTCATTCCACCGCCCGTTGCTATCTCAAACTGCCTGAAACAACGGGAGACCAGTAGCCACGATACTAACACCACTAGAAATTTAAAAGTTTCATTCCCAACCCAAATAAGCCAAGAAAAAGGAAATTTCTTGCAGTGAAGAATATTAGTATTTTATCTTCCATCAGCACTGAACCAAGAGCAGTTCACCTTCTTTAGTTAGCATGTGCTCCTCTGGAAATATAATTTCCTGTCGAACTATTGCTTTTTCCTTATTGTAGTGTTTAGTATCATCTTTTGATACTATCGGGCCTTGCAATACATTCTGCAGCACCTTGCCTAAGTGCTGCATAAGCATCAGATATTATATATTAGGATACTTCTTACGTATAACGTCTTGTATCTTCAAAGCTTCTATATCAGCTGCATCGCCAATAAAGCCAATATGCGAACTTCCTTCATGGCCGCAGTACTATGTACCTCCAACTGTTAGGAGGGATTTGTGCTTCTGGTATATTTCGCATCTGCAATATATCTTAACATCCTGTTTCTTTTGTTCCTTTTCACTCATGACAAACTCAACGGGTGAAGTATTACACTTGAAGAACGTTAAATAGATTAACCCTTTGAGTTTCGCTTGGAGCTTTATGTAAGGAAAATACACCATTATTAGCGTGTACATTAATATAACCTTTAGCACATACTATTTATGGATAAATGGAAATATTCCTGTTGTTATTATTATGCCCATCAGCATTATCTTTTAAGTATGCTACTTCTATTTAAAATACGAGGGATGCCCATTAAGTTTTGGATATTGGGATGTAGAGGACGCCACTAATCAAATACCAATACTAGAAATTAGTCTCCATCTTTACTTAATCCAAATCCAAAGTTCCAGTGCAATACCTGTGGTATTGTAGCTCCAACGAACTGTCAAAGTTGACAAGTTACTTGAAAAATGGAATTAAACCGCAATAATTTCTTATAATTTTAAGCAATTATGTCAACAAGAATGCCTCGCCGAGTTGGTTTCTGCTTTCGCCATTAAAACACTACATCAGTCAATAGTCTCGTTGGTACGGAGAATTCAAACATGCACGCGTTTATTTTAGTGACAATCAAAAACGACAGCCACTCAAGTAAACGCCGATGCTGAGCGCAAGATCATCAACTAAAGTCGACATGTGTCATATCGTGAGATTGAGGCATCATTGGAGATTTCAAAGAATTTTGCGTAAAGAATTGTGTGTAACAAAATTAGTTTTCCGTTGGATATTGACTGAAGAACAGAAAGCAACTAGGGTGAATTGGTATCAAAAAACTCTTCAACGTCGGAAACTCTAAAAGCCTGTACAATATCGTCAGTGGTGATGAATGTATGAATATATGATGCACTCAAACCAGCCAGAAAATAGACACCAGTCGTGTGTTTGGGTGTTCCAAACCAAAGAAAAGCCGAGAAAAGTCATCCGTTTTCGAAATGTCTCCAAACAGATGGTCGCGACACCTATATTCCGTGCAGTCTGCACCTAAGTCCCAACGGTTTCTTTACCTTTCCGAAAATCAAAACCGGGCTACGTGGTGAAGAGTTCTAGTCGTCAGAAGGAGCAGTCGACGCTTTCAAAAACACAATTTTTGTTGTACTAACAAACGAGTGAAACAACTGCTTCTAAAGTTGGTTCTAGCTCATGCAAAAGTGCATTTAATTTTCGAGAAACAGGTTTTTTAAAAGATATCTACTGTTTTATTCCAGCTCTATACACAAAACTTAAAAGCCAGCCCTCGTATATACTAATCACAAATTATAATCGTAGAATCAGTGAACTATTCTTTCAATAAATTGCGGAACGGTAAACTTTCTTGTCGATAAAATGCAATCGATAAACTTTTCGCCTGTTTATTGCAATCGGTGGACTGTCTTTTACTAAAACTCTTTACATAATACTTTGAACACATAAATACATCTATCCTTCCGACATACACTATCCAA
This sequence comes from Trypoxylus dichotomus, assembly GCA_023509865.1. Taxonomy (NCBI): domain Eukaryota; kingdom Metazoa; phylum Arthropoda; class Insecta; order Coleoptera; family Scarabaeidae; genus Trypoxylus; species Trypoxylus dichotomus. The sequence continues at coordinate 15,037,949 of CM042078.1, forward strand.
CAGCTATACTTTGCCTATAACTGACAACTATACACTGCCTTAAGCTTACCCACCATTCCCCCCACTAGTATTAATTGTTAAGTGTTTCTGTTGTTACAGAAGCGTCTACTACCCGCGTATTCCATTTTAAGCGATCCACCATCGCCCTTCAACCAGATTACTACACAGTCGCCACTACTAGTGGGGGGTCAATTAGACGCCACGACCTACCGTCCAGCGTCACACTTTCCCACCACAATACTTCAACAACAACAACTACAACAAATACACAACCAACAACAACAACACTCTTTGGTACAGCGTAGAATTAACAAACTTCCCCCTTCCCCGAATCGCGTGGAAGACGGTAACGTTCGCGATTACAGGCTCCTAAACGGCGTCGTGGAGAGCTCACAAAGTTTCGAGATCACGCAACAACCCTACGTGCAACAGAATCGGTTTTACCAAGAACCCGTGCAGAATGTTCCTATTGTGATCCAGCAAAATCGGCAGCCCTTACTAATTCAGACACCGCTTCATGGTCAAAATCATTTCGGGGTTGTTGCCGATAGTGTTGAGGAGAGGTATCGGCCAGAACTGAGGAAACCCGTGCCTTACACCCCTTTTAATTTTATTCCGCAATCAGCACAAGAACAGGTTGCCTATCACAATCAATTAGCTCAGAATAGGCAGATTTTAGAAGAGCAATTGAATAGGCAACATAATAGATTCGAATTACCACAAAATTCTCATTACCAATTCTTTGGATAAGACATTTCTCTTTGCTTTACTCTAATTAGGTATTCAGGATAGGTTAAGAGCCTAATCGTAGGTTTTGCTATCTACTGAGAAATTGTGATATAAATAGAATGACAAAAGGATGGAGTCACTAAAAATAGGATACATTTTAGTATGAAAAAATATACAGTACTGCGCATAAATAACACTTTTGGAAAATTAGTTTTATTTTAGCATTAACTGAAGGATAATAAATTAGATAGTTATTTCATGTATTTATTTTTATTAGTCACATGAAAAAATTACAAATCTTTACAATAATTATGAATCTACTTAATATTTTGTGTATCCAACTCTTGCACCGACTACACCAATGAGCATTTTGGATGCATTGCTTATTACAAAATATGTCGAACTTCACTTCATCGATCCATAATACACAACTCCAGTTCTCAATAATCCACTCCCTAATTCCTGGCATAAGCTGACCTCTTTTGGTCTAAAAAGGATTGGTTTCTGGCCTACAAGGTAGAAGTGACCTGAAAATATTGTGCTTTTCCTTCTTAATTTTTGGAGAAACTCCTTCGGTAATTAGTCCTTCTACATATGCCTTCGTAACATTCAAGACATCGAAAAGTTATTGTTTTATCCATAAATGAATACGGACACGAATGTTAATTACAAAATAAATATTTATCGGTTTTAAAAGACAGTTAAAGCAGGAAATGCATTTTTCTATAATCTTCTCAAAACGTTTGAGCATAAAGTCAATAAGTATTTTTTACAGATTCCTGAAATTTGCCCACCTCGAAACCATATCTGAATTGCAGTCTCAATTAATTTTATTTTTGTTGTAACGTCTATTCTACAAAATTTAAAATTTACAGTAACCCACAAATTTTCAATAGAATTTAAATCTACTGAGTTTCCCATCCATTCAAGGCAAGATATTATGACATTTGACACGTGACCTGCAGCCAAATCTTGGCGATTGCAATCAACTCTTCTTAGTTCTTCCTATAGTTTTGGTTCTTATAAATCTCGGTACTTTTGGGAGCTTATCGTGCTTTTGATCAACATACGAGCCCCAGTACCTGCAGAATATCATCTCTAGCATATGTTTTATGGCTTAATTAATATGAGTTGGCGTAGGTTTTTCATTGTCATTTTTTCTAACAAAACGCAATCACTGTACTTGTACCAAAAGAATTGAGAATAAGACTTTCTTCCAGTCTTCCATGGTACAACTAGCATATATTTTGTCCACCAGATATCTTTTTCTTTATCTTAGCAGCAGTCGATAATTCTCCTTTCTGAGGTCAGATTGTCCTTCCACCTTCTATATGTCTTTCTTGTATGGTGGAATCGTGAATAGTAACATCAGTGCGTGTTAAGTCTTGCTGAAGATCTTGATTTATTTTTTTAGGATTTAATTTACTTCCTCTTATTAAAAAGCTTCATATCTCGCAATTATCTTCCTCTTTCTTTCACATTTTTCACTCCAATCGTCCCAGTTTCCCTCTTTTGTTTTAAAATCTTGCTTGCAAGTCCAAAACTTCTACCTTGGCAATGTCTCGATGGATGTTCACTCAAAGTAACAATCTTTTTTCATTTTTTTTGAGTGATATCCTTTTTCTAAAGAATTATGGAACAAACACATATGGATATAACTTTTGTTGTAGGCAATATTCTTTGAATGTATGCAAAAACAACACGTCTATAACCTGGCACATAAAATGGCTACTACGGGATAGGAACATAATTTTGTTGCCAAATGCGAAATATGTTAATTTGATCACACAGTACTGTACAAATTGTTAATATATTACAAATAGTAAATACTAAGATATATTGCAAGAATTTCAACTGTAGCAAATAAATCAGAATTTTAACGTTTCATGGTTGTCGGTTCTCTTTTACGCAAATTTGAGGAAAAATAGCCGTAACAAGTCTATCTAAATTTAGCGGATATTGCTGACGAAAAAAGGTTTTTTTTAAGGTATGTGTTTCTCTTTGAGCATTCACAAATTTTCAGTAATATACGAAGGTATACACGATTATACGCTCTTGAAACGCTGGGTTCCGAATAAGTTATTAAGTTATGTAGTTTACTGCGCTAGCTGCGAATTGTACGACCGTACAGTCCTTGCAATCATTGTTGAAAATTCTGATTTCTTTGTTGCAATTAATAATATACTTGCATGTACATCCTGGTTTAATGTATCTTATAATTCAATATAAAAAAAATTAGATCAATTTCTAGAATATAAGAGCTTATAGCTTACTTTGATTTTCGGCATTCCACTAAATCTATTTAGCTACAATTTCTCGGTAGATTTTAAGAAAGTAATCCTCCCGGGTAACTGCAACATTTCACATCAGGAGACCCACGCACATAAATATGCTGAATTGGTTCTTAAATTGACGTATTATACAAGTTCTCGATGAAGGTGATGTTTGTGCCTTTTGCATGATTTTGTTAAATGTGAAAAAAAACAAACTATTATTATTCTACCCAAAACCGCAAATAATTCTAAAAGAGACATACAAAGCTCCATTTAAAAACTACTTAGGAGCTTTTAGAGAATTGTGAAATTGAACATTGTTGTTTGTATTACTCCTTAAAACTGTAAAAAAATATTGAATTATTCTAAGACGATATGCACTACTATGCAAAAGAAAGAGGCACATAAATAAATTTTATAGAAAGTAAATTTAACAGAAAATGTGTTATCGTAATATAAGTAACTACATATGTTGTCTGATAAATGTTTACAACTAATACAATCTATATCAGTAAATAGTATACTGAATATCTTGAGAACTTTTAATTTTTTAATATTGTGTATTGGTACCCTTATTTCTGATAGTGTCCCTTACGTGAGTGTGGAGACTATCATGTAGTGTTCTGGTCTAATCCCCCGGAATACTACACCATTCTTCTTGCAATATGCTGAACAACCCATTTAAAGTCTTTTGTGTCTTTTCAATCTTTCTACAGTCAAGATAATCGCAAAGATGATCGATAATATTTAAGTCCGGGCTTTGTGGCGGCCAGGCCGTAGTGCGATGTGCGTTATGTTGCTGCAGGAGGAAATTATAACCAACTAGACGATGTCCAAAAGGTACAACATATTGCTCCAATATTGTTCGATATTTCTCCGCTATAAGCTTCCCTTCAATTTTAATAATGTCACCAACACCTTGCGATGAAATGCTGCCCCAAACCTGGATAATTACCACCTCCATGCGTGACAGTAGCTTCTAGGCATGGTTCTACAAAAGCTTCTCTAGCACGTCGTTAAACATGCTGACGCCTCTTCGATCTAAGTAATTGATATTTAGATTCGTCGATCCATATTACTTGTCTGCACTCATCATCTGTCCAATTTTGATGGTCTTTATCATATTTCAGCCTTTTTACTTCATAACCTCATCGCGTAAAAGATTTTCTGGCTGCTTCCCCCTCCCTCCCCATAATCCAAATTTCTTCAAAGATCGCCTTACAGGCGAAGTATGTGCTGACGTGTAGCAAGTTTTTTCGGCCGTCAAGGCATCAGTTTCTCCGCTACGTCGCCTGTTTTGTTATATCTTTTTAAGATTTTTGTTTACTTTACACCAAGAAGACTTCATATGCCTTGCGATTTCTGCTTGGCTATAACCTTCTTTACGTAAAACAACTTTACTTCTGTTTAATAACGATATTTTCGGCATTTTTAAGAAGTGTATTCACTGTACCACAACTTGCACACAGCATACTCGCTTCTATACCATTGTTTTTTTCATTTAGGAATACAACATAAAGTTCGTTATAATTTACAGATAAACTCTTCCCTTTCCAGAACTACAATGATCAATAAACACAGGCAAACAGACCCTACCATAGGTTTTACTGCCTCTCAATATAAATATTGAAAATACCCTGCCTGCGACATACCTGCTTATCTGTTTATTTATGGCATTCTTGCATACTACAGAAGCATTAGGATTTCTAAATATTCTTTTCTATTTATGTTTTGGTTTAGCATTTACCAGATTCAAGTAAATCATAAATACCATTACAATTAAAAATGTAACAAGAAATATTTCTGGAACCCTGACCATTACACAAACTTTTAAAAATATACCTATGCGCCTCTTTCTTTTGCACAGTAGTGTGCAAGCATTAATAAGGTTTCAAATGATAGAAGAATGTGTTTCAATCATTTTATTTTTCAATTACAGCTAACTTTATTACATTACAAACTTATGAGATTAACTATTTAACCGATACTGTTGCTACATTTCGTCAATAGTTTTCTTGTATGTAAATGCTGTAATACAGTTCAAGTTAACCAAATAATCTCAAAACCATTTGATTTCAATGAATATTAATCTTGAAGTAATTATACTATAATTTTCTATCATATCTAGAAGTTAGTCAGCGATTTTTATATGTACCTTGTACATCAATTTAGCAAATAGGTTTTGCGAATATAATACATATTGTACGTCAATCAGGTAACATCTAAAGCGCGTTAAAGAATATAATCTTCTCCGTATACTTCAGAAACATTACTTACTTCCCGTCGTAAAAGATGGCACCAAACATGCCATTATATATTAACACTCATACATATCTAACGTCTGTGAACTATAGTATTAAACAAAGTTACCATTGCTTTAGAACTACCGCCGTATTTTAACAATATTCCGTGAGGTTACGGAGTTAATTTAACCCTCCGTAAGAGTTTAATTAAATAATTGCCTTGAAAGGAAATATAATCGTTACAGTATTACCATACTTTTACGTAATTTTGACAGTCTTTTATTAAGTAAGGTCTGTTTTAAAGTGGCGAAATCCTCTTAGATTTTGCTTTTCTTGCCTAGATTCTTAAATTAAGTAGTATTTACGATAAACACGGTTTGTTGTGTTAAGCCTAACTCCATTTTTGACTTTATTGCCATAATGTTCTTAATTTTCTTATTCCGTCGGCGAAAGCATCGCATGCTTATATATACAGATTGACTTTTAAGTTGACGTATTCCTTTGAGGAATTGTTACCAGAACCCATTTACACTCATTTAAGCTCAATAATAATTATGCAAAATCTAATAGTTTCTGAGATATTAAAATTAAAATTGTGCCATTTTCGATAGACTGAAATAATAAAAACAAAACAAAAAACAATTAACAATATTTTATTTCAGAAGAATTTAATAAGCACACTGTATATTTTTAACTGAAAGAAAGTGATTTTGAACATTGTGTAAATAAATAGCTGTTAATATCTTTACAGAGCCTAAGCAAGCAAGTGATGACTTAATATCTAAAAGGACTTTACTTAAGAACATGTTCTACTTATAAATTTAATAACGACACCTATGAACAGGTATAGGTAAGATCACGTAACTAACAGATACAGTATACCATATGGATTTCAACGTCGTTTTTGTAAAAGACGATACAAATCAAGTGATACATCACGGGATCTTAAACTCTTTACTACATATCTTATATTCGTTAATCAAAAATCCACTGCAAAAATTTACGGATATTATTTTTAATAGTGTAGAATAATTTACCAGCTATTAGATATACTCTTGACGTTTCGCTGATATCCATAACGTTTCTACACAAGTTAGTAACCACCAAAAATAAACTCAACGAAACAGCAACATCCGGAAAGTTATTCTACAGTAGACAACGCCCGTGATATCCTATACTCAATTATTACTTTTAGTAAACAAAAAATCCTTAAATTTGACCCCTTCCTTTCTTTTTCTTTACTCGGAATAGTGCGTTTATTAAAATCTGACAAAAAAATGTGATAAATTCAATGAAAACAGTACTTTCGTAATTTTTATTTGTACATACATTTATTTTTTATCTTTATTATCCTAATTTATTTCGTATATTATTTTATACGATTATTTATTCCTTCTACCTTCTATATTATTTATACATATCGACACAAATAATATTGTAGAACATGGGATTTAGAAGGGATACTCAGTAAAGCGGGCCAGTGCTAGATTTTCTTTTTTTAATAAATGTTTTTTTTTGTATATTTGTCTATTTTTATATTTTCTTTTTTATACATATATTTTTTGTAAATAAACATTTCAAGATGACTCTTTGAGTTTGGTTTTCCTTATCCTGTTCTTTATGGTTACAGTATACAGGGTGAATCAAAAATAACTTCTTACAGTATCAATGTTGGTAGTAATAAATGGTTTAGTATTTAAAAATTGTACACTAGCGATGATTCCTATTTGATTTTTTTTTTCATCCTGCATATTTTGAATATTGAAACCAGGTACATTTAATCTATTTTATCTTTAGACGCACATCTCCTAAATTAATAATCTCTACCCAAATGAAAATCAATTCGTTTGGGAGATTTGAGAAACACTTTTCTTGGTATATATTTATTATTAATGCATCCATTTCTAAAATATTCTCGGATAGTTTGTTTCACACATCCGGCTTTGTAATGGCTTAAGACAACCGTCTAGCGAACGCGAGCTGTAGGTTCAAATCCTACGGAGGCCGTGGAGTTTTTAATTAATTTACGAAGAACTAGTTGATTAAATTTAACGTTGGAGAAACAAGGAAACTTCCTCTCTCGTATCATTGAAAAAACCAATGGAAAATTGTTCTAAGTGATTCAGTTGATAGTTTATAAATTTTATTAAGGAGCTTGGATATTGAATATTGAACGTCACACTGTAGAGATTACTTATATTGAAATGCTTCTTATAGCACGGCCCTGTTGCATGTTTCTCATACTGGGTAGTTTTATTGTGGTAGTTTTATTGTATACCACCTGTTGTGTTCATACTATTGTAGATTCTTACAGTCCACATTATACCTTCAAGCAAATTATGCCATCTTTGCTATCATTATCAAGGGAAATCTTACACACAAAAGCGTAAAACATACTACAAGTTTTTTTGTCTATTATCTGTAAAGATCTATAACTTCTATATCATATCCTTATCTACAACATTAATAACTAGTTTCTCCGTAAGTTTTTGTGTATTAGTTAAACACAAATACTGCAACTTTTTTAATATCTAGAAGAAGAATAATAGGCAGATGGTAATTATCTCTGCTTGTACGCTTAAACAATAAAGCGCGTCTAAACATAAAATGGAAACGTATAGAACATTATGCACATACATATCATGCTCTCATCAGATTTTGACCGAAGGTAAGTTCCTCGTTATAACTTACTTTGAAAGAGTTTGAAGAGTCTGTTTCCAATTAGCATATGAATTATCGCATTCTATAATCTCTACTTTATTCTCTGCAGGTGGTTAGTGTGTTTAATGTAAGAAATTGACTTATTGTACATATAGATTTTATTCTAATAATAAGAAATAGCATGGCATTCTATTACTACTGACTTTATACACTATATTTATTTATACGTGTATATGTATGTATGTCACCTTTACTTACGACATTTGCTATATTTATTGGTGAGCTTAGCATGTTAGTAAATTATGCTGATCACTTAACATACATTTCACGCGAAATTGTAAATTAAACTATTGTAAACCTAATAGAAATAGCATGAAACTTATTTTATAAAACGTTTGCATAATAAAAAATAGGGCATTTCCGTGACATGTTAGACTCAAAAATAATAGCATCTATTACGTCTACTACAACGCCTATTCTTCACCTGTTAGATAGATTTCTTGAATACTTTTTTTTATTTCTTGAAAGAACGATCTTTTAAACAATATAATTTACATTTCATCATTAATTTTCCAGTCCAAGCTTAATTGCGAAGTGCTGTACGATGACTTGGCGTTTGAAGTACGTTGGGCTACTGCAGGCGATATCATTGTGATGCAATTGGTGGCTATATTGGGTAAGTGATTACAAGTACTATTATTTTGAATGTTAAAAGAAAATTGTGAAGAAAGTTGGTGAAGCTACTGTCAGTAAATGGCAATCCAACCATTCCATAGATAAAAACTACCCGCAATAGTTTTGGTTTTCAAATTGAGGAAACACCTGCTTACAAGTACCTGGGTCACGCTTGAAGGGAAATGTCTTCAATCAATGCGTACTAGCAATTCTAACATATGGTACGGAGACCTTAACATTAACGAGGAAAACAGCGAATAAAATTAGAATCGCACAGAGAGCAATGGAAAGATCAATGTTGGAACTATTTGTAGAAGACAAAATACCGAATACCGAAGTACGGACTATTTTGAAATGGATTTGAGCAGGGCACATTGCAACGCTGAATGATGTTCGATGGACCAAGAGAATTATGGAATGGAAGCCAAGACAAGAGAGACCGTCCTTCAACCAGATGACATGATAATTTAAAGCGTGCCCACAGTAACTGGATGATATTTCCTCAGGATAGGAAATTATGGCAGCAAGCAAGGAAGGTTTACGTCCAGCAATGGATTTTAGAGGCTGGTTGATTACGATGATTATAAAATGTAAATGCAGTGCAGTTCTTGCTATTTCAGAAGAATACTCCAGAAATTAAACGGGTATTGGGTATTATCGTTCTAGCTTTGAGTGCAAATACTTCTTCTGCTGATGCCGAAACAAGTTTCCATCACATGTTTTTATCCATAACGCCAATTCAAATTCATAAAGATATTATGGCAACTATTGGTGAGTCTACAGTTTCTTATAATATAGTCAAACGCTGACGTCGAGATTTTAAATACGGAAGAACATTCTGTGAAAACCAACATGCCGGTGGTCCTCCAATAACGATAACAACAGACAAAAACATTAAAAAGGTACACGATACCGTACTAAAACACCGACGAGTACGTATCAGGGGCATTGTGGAAGATACTGACTTATCATAGCATGTGGTGCACAAAATACTAACTAAAGAATTAGATATGAAAAAGATGAGTGGAAGATGGGTGCCCCGAGTGTTAACCATTGATAAGAAAATGAAATTGGGTATGGATGTTTGTGGCATTTTTTGGAAAGGTACCAGGCAAACAAGAACAACTTTCTTAGTCGGTATATGACCATGGGTGCACCACTGGGATCCCAAGACTAAAGTGCAAAGTAGAGAGTGAAAACATCAAGGTTCTCCTCCTCCATTCAAATTTAAGGACAAAAATTTTTCCAGGCGGCTGTTGAGATATTGGAGAACCGATGGACCAAGCGCGTTAGTGTAGAGGGAGATTACGTCGAAAAAAAAAAATACATTGCCACCCCAGTTTTATTGTAAGGATGTCAGAGGTGCATCATAGAGATCCACCCTCCTAATGCCTGATAAGATTAAAAAAAATAAAAAATCACTTTGACTTAAAACTTTTATTTTAACTTTAAATCCTGATTTTATTCGAAAGTGAAATGAAAAGTGTTTGAAACTTACCACATTTAGCCTTAACAGCTTCCATTATCATTGCTTTCGGTACATTTTTCTTGTCGACGACAGCAGATGAATTAAACCCGATACAAAGAAATCGAAACTTTGCCAATTAACCTAATTAACCGTCGAATTCGCAAGATAAACGCAAGCCTCGAGGAACCTCTTGAAATTTCCTTTCTTTTCTTAAGCTTTTCCAGAATACACCCTACGTAATTTATTCATCAATCAATTTAGATAAATGGTGGGCCTCGCCCCATTTATTGTATTAAGTGAAGCGATGCAAATTCTGGACGATAGAAAAAATTGTAAAAGAGGAATTTCGACGATAAAAAGGCAGTTTCACGAACCGCGAAGGCGAAATTTGAATAAAATTACATATTCAAAGTTTTCTTACGAAATTTGTAGAAATTTGAATATATGCATGTCAATTTATAGCATGTAGATGCTTAATTTTCAATGCTAATAAATTTGTTGAGATCGAAATTGTTATTCTTATAGAAATATGCACGAATTCGATATTTATACGTTGCCGAAGTTGGTCCATCGGACGCATTAAAAATTTATCGGTTTTTTTTTGTTAGGCCGTCACATTGAAAAATCGGATCGAAAGTGAAATTTACTTTCTCCTAACGTGTCAGAGCTCGAGCGTGTAGGAAAGGTCGCTGAACTTAAATGTATTCAATGTTAAACGTTTAGGTGGTCCAGTGTTCTCAAACAAAATTGTTGCGAATAATAAAAGACCTGACTTTAAATCCGGTATGATGGATAAACGTACCATAATTGTGAAAAATTCATGACTTGTCTACTTTACAGCAATTATACTCTATTTTTTAATTCAGAGGAGTAAAATGAAAAGAGGAAATTTTTCAGTTACTTTTTGGCGGCAAATTTAAAACTAGCTAATATTTTATATAAATAACAGTTACGTAATTAATTATATATTGATTATACATTACAAAAATAATTAATTAATTAAATACAGAAAACACTGCAGAATAATATTTAGTGATCAAATCACATCATACTAAATTTCAACTTTGTACATCGTACCTTTCTTAATAGACGTTTCTGAATATTGCTGTATCCTACTATAGTTCTTATTTTGATATGATTGAGTCTGCATATCGAGTTTTCTAGATGTTGTGGGTATTTTCTCAATTTTACGACTATGATATGCAGTGTTATTCATAACAATAACAGCATTGTCTGGCAGTACTATCAATATTTGATGAAACCATCTTTCAAACACCTCGGCTTTTGCTAGGAGACTATTTCTATAAGAACTTGTAATGCCATATTTACAACATCTAAATATTAATCCTTCGACTCTGTCTTACTTTATTAAACCACGAACAACATACGACCTGGAATCTAGTTGTATTATAAGTTTTTTTACTCTAAATGATATGATGCAATCTTCAATTATTCACAAATGACGTTATCTACTACATTTATGAATAATGACCAACACCACCTTTTTCCCCTGATTCTCTTTCTATAGTTAGTAATCATAATCCTTGCCATAAAGAACTACACCACCCAACTTTACAGCTGTTGTGGGTTCTGTTTTCTCTAAACTTATCGAAATACATTCTAGTGTTTCCACCCAGATCTAGTTCTGTGTTAATGGACATCTTATCCCATTTGCCACCTCGTTGTGAGAATTGATATAGATACCCATCTTTTAGTCACAAAGCACCATTATTTGTGACCAAACATTACTGGTATACCTCTAATAAACATCTTTGAGGAATCATCACCAAAACTATGGTACCATTTCTTCATTTATTTAGATTGCTTCTGCAAATTCTAAACTGAATAGATTTTCTATTGAAAATATCAAATAGTGGACGAAATTTAGCAAATCGATCATTGTTTTAAATTCCCATTGCCTGCAAGATGGATGTATTTTTTGTCTCTCAATGGTTTTTGTGACATATATTTGTAACATATTTGTTAGACATTCGTCGTAGTCATTAAACCAATATAATTCATACCGTAATAATATTTGATGTCCCGATAAAATAAGCGCAGCTAAATATTTTGAAAACCCGGCATTACTCAATCTAAAACCTTATGGTTTTTTCTCAAAAGGGAATGAAAACATTATGTATCAAAGGATCTGCTACTACCTTTCGCCGGTCTTTCTTTAAAAATTCTTCACCACGACATCATGAGGGATCGCAGCAGTAATGACTGCGTCATATGGACGGGATTTGCGAAAGCGATATCATTTTCTTTACATAGGTTGACAACCCTGTGAAAAGTTCTCTTGTTTCAAATCGACAGCAATACTGCCACGGTAGCTCTCTAAAACTAATATAGAAAGCAATTTCTGCCCACCATTTAGGGTGACAACATATTTCTAGAAACTGCTGTTGAAAAAATTATAGATACGCTAACCTTACTCTAATTCAGTATTCACGTTAAAGTATCGCAAATCCCTTCGTAAATTTTCATTAACCTGGACTATCTGAAAGTGCGGACCCATTTTAATTTGATAGAGTGCCTTGCATTGTTCTTTTCTAGTTATTATTACTATTATTTATAATTCCTGGCGATACTTTAGCTCGACTTATATTTGTTTTCATACATTCGCTGAGAGAATATGTTTCTATGTCTAGAAAGGAAACTAAGTGACCATTCACAAGTAAACATGTTTTCTTTGAACTTCTCTATCTAGATAATATTTTGTATAACAATGAAAGTCAAGTGCACCTATGGCACACCTTTATTCCATAAATTTAATAAGGCATTCTACGAGTTCTATTTCAGAGCCTGAAGAAAGAACATTCTGGCCACCTTTTGTGGTAAAAGTAATTTGTTTATTATGCTTGTTTTTTGTACTGTTTTAGACAATGCAAAGCCAATTTCCTAGCTCGTTTCTTTCACCTCGCCAACTATCTGTACAGCTAATAACATGTTTTCTTCTCATTAATAAGCACATTTCTTTGTGAACCCCTTTTAAAGTTTCTAAGCGTGCTGATTTATTACAAAATGCTTAGGTATAGACTTTGGGACATCTCTATAAAATAATTGAAAATTATTAAATTAAGAAAAAATAGGTTATTGGATTATCAATCGACAATAAATTACTTATTCTTAAAATAGAAATGACCGCAATCATCCCAATTTCATGAAGAAAGAATAAATACGTATGTATATATACACTATGGGCCGATGTGCTTACCAATTCACTTACAAAGATTCATGAATGTTTCCATCTTTCGCTTTTATTACTCCCGTACACAATCTTGGTATTCTCTCTAGCAGTTTTGCCTGTGTTAGAGGCTGTATTTTCTTCCATATTTCCTGTAGTTGTGAGATTTGGACTTTGGGGTGACTACAATTTTCTCTCTGTGTTTCCAAGTACGTTTCAAATACTCATGACATATTTTTGTAGTATGTTTTGGACCACTATCGTGCTGGAAGACAAAATTTCATCGATTAATTGTATTCCAGATGAGATGGCATTCTTCTCTAAAATTTCCCTGTAACCCTCTTTTCTAAGGATACCATTTTAACCAAATCGCCCACAGAGGTACCGCCAAGACAACCCCAAATCATGACTGATCAATTTTCCTTCCAATCTACGCACAAATTTTCTTCTGTTTGAACCAAAACTGAGACATTTAGATTCGTCGGTCCAGAATGCTTTCTCCCAATCTTCCAACGTCAAGTCTTTGTGTTCTCTAGCCCATGCTTACCGTTTAGCTTTGTTTATTCTCCGCAATAATGGTTTCCGCATAGTAATTCTTCCATACAATCCAGTATGGTGCAAACACCTTTTTACCGTGGTGACGCTAACTGGTTTTGGGAGTAAAATATTCACTTCGCCAGTAATTTCTGGCGCTGTTTGTCGTCTGTTTCATTTGCTCTTGATTACAATTGCGCGATCTTTTGCTGGTGTTGTTATTTTTGCAAACACTTCAAAAATATATCTTTTTCTCAATTCTTGTCTCTTTTCATCCTATGTTCCTATTAAGCCTTGGTTACGCTAACACCAATAATGTTCTCTTCAAGATCAGCAATTGTTTTTCGGTTTCTAGCTAAACTTGTTTGTCTTAAACAACCCCAAAGGAAAAACTTCAGAGGCGTTCATTTCCATGACAGAACAATATACAATGCATACGCAGAAGCGTTACAACAAACAGACATCCTGCACTATCTTCACTATTATTGCAACGGGGATTGTTAAAAGCATAAAAGAAATCACGAATTAGTTTTTTGTAATTTGAAAAGAACTATATCTTACACCTGAAACGATAATCTTAATCGAAGTACATATATTACCAGAGATTATAGTTCTTATTTTCACGCAAAAGTAAAAACCATGAAAATATAACAAATTCACATTCATCACCACAAAATTTCCTTTGCGTAGATATCCCATTTCATACCGTACACCTTCTAAATTAAAGATTTCGCCGCAGTTATTTCAACATGCAGCCGAACGTTCTTGAAAAGGTCATTGGTAAGCACAATTCATCTTTATAAACGAATCATCAGACCTGTCCCATTTTCTCTTGGTATGCTCGATTCATACACCGACGTGTTAGGCGAGATATTACTCGTTCTGCAAGATAAATAGTTACGACCTTTCACTTTTTTCCGTGCCATCGCCGTCGTCTGGTGTATTTTCGGGCTTGTTCGCTTGATTCAACGTTACATTGTTACCGGCGTCTCTTTCTTTGTGTTGAGTACCGACAGTAGTAAATCTGTATTTTCGCAATGTGTGTATATGTACGTATGTACATCTTAGATTAAAATACAGTCACTTTGGTGTTGTATAATCATTTTTATGGTTTTTTGACTTTAAACTTTATTATAACGATAGGTTATACAAAGATTGTAATTTTAAATTATAGGTATCCTGTCTCTATTATGTAAATTCAAGATGAAAGTAATAATAGAGTAGATGTAATGAATATATTAAGGATTGTACAAAAAATGTGTACGTATTTAAAAACACTAAACTATGTTGTCTGAAGTCCTCTGCGCTAGTTAGAGCAATAAATAATGAGATCTAACATTTAGATAAGATTTGTAAATAAAAAACACTGAAGGAACCCTATAGCTTCACGGTGATCATTTAAGCCCCTAAATTCTTGTCTAAAAACCCTGCCTCATATTTCATTTAACAATAAAATATTATTCTAAAACAAGTTGAACCTTGCAGCAAAGAATTATTAAAGAATGTGAGACGCTTACAAATCAACACCCGATTTTCATCTTTTCCATATCTAATTCTTTAGTCAGTATGTTGTGCAGCACATGATACATACAATTCAAGAATTAGCCACAGCACAACTCTTCGAGATACAAACTTGATATGATGACTAGATATGATGACTAGATATGATCTACAAATGTCAGTTAACTAAATGTCAAAAACATTTATCAAACAACCAATTAGAAGTAGGTGAGGGGTGGAACATGAGGATAAGCACTTCTATTCTTTATTTCAATACCATCTTCGACTTAGAAACTTTATGGTATCGCGGCGTTAGTCTGCTTAAGATCATCAACTATTTTTAAACCTACTGCTCCTTGCGACTACATAAGACGTGCTACTGTCTTGCTACAACAGCATGTTCTCGCACATTTGTGAACAGAACAGTAACAGAAACAGTAACAGGATTGCCAGCTTCATTTTTAAAGAAATGTGACGCAATTGCACCACTTTCATGAATGAAACGTATATTTTCATCGTCCCAGATTGAACACTCTTGCTTTTTTATAAATCCATCCGTTTCCAAACATACGCCATCGCTAAAGATGATTCTCTTGAAAAAGCTAACATCATCCACTTTCTACTGCATAACTTTATGTACGAATAGGTGATATAATATACACAGTTTGATGCCCATACTTCTTCAGTTGTCTGAATCATCCAAACCTTTAAATGATGATCTTTGTACAAAATTCTAAATACGGTGGTTTTGCTTTTTTTCATCCTCTACAGTGACAGTTTTCTCTAACCTTGTAACAATTTTTTAAGAGAACACATAAACAACTTTCATTTTGATCTTTTAGATAGAATCCCTTTGTATAACTTTCACCAAATGTAAAATAGTTTCTAAGAATAAACACAGCAATAAATGGACAACTATTAACACAAAATTACGTATGAATGTAATGTACAACATGCACATAGTCGTGTAATAAAGTAATTGACACCGTGGGCTCGGTGACCCAGTGGTAAGAGAACCTGCAGTTGAATTTGGCAACTCAGGTGTCGTACGTTCGAAACCAACGTCCATCAAATAGTGGCAGTTTTTATTTTGAGATGTAGCGATACTTCAGCTGGCGAAGCATCTCTAACGCTTCGCCGTGGCAAACGTTTATGAATACGGGGCTAAGGCTTCTGAGATTATGAGAAGCTAAAATAGCTTATAATCCGGTTGGAGCGCTCACCACAACAAAATCACAATTCGACACGATTGTTGGTGTGACCCGAAAGAAACTAATGCTAGTTTTATGATCTGCACGAAAACTAACTTCAGAAAAAAACTAGTCTAAAATTAAATTTTCCTTGTATTGTATTTTTTTATTATTACTCCATGCTATCGAAATTTAATAATCGCTTTCCTTGCAGGTGATAGAGAATACATGGCTTTCGGCATATCGGGTCATCCTAAAAAGACACAAATGATAGGTGGAGATCCTGTAGTAGCCAGGATCGAGAAAGGATCAGTAGGACACGCAGTAGATTATTACTTGCAAGACAAATCTCAATGTTCAGGTCGTACCGGCTCGTGTCCAGATGAAAGATTCGAGGTAAAAGCGTTGATTATTACAAACCTGCGCAATTTACTAACGACATGTCCCTTTTCCTTTCTTAGGTCGGTACCAATAATGTAGAGATACTGAACGCGGCCACAGTAAACGGTTATTCTATCGTCACCTACAAAAGACCATTAAAAGCATCAGATAAGTACGACAAAGACATCCTCACCAACGACACTCAGGCGATAATTTGGGCTATCGGTCCCCTTAACGATAGAAACGAAGTCTCCTATCACACCCACTACACCAAAGGCGACTTCCTCATAGATTTCGGTCGGCCGGCGAAATGGAATTGTCCAATGCCCGAATCCGAACAGCCGAATATAAAATCGCAAACGACGTCTAAGAGATACGAACCAATCGAGGACGTAGCCGATGAAGTTACCGAAGCACCGAAGCCTTCTAGGACGAGAAACGGTGATAGAAGACGGGGTCCTAGCAGAGGACAACAACAACAACAGCAATTGGAAGAAGTGGTCACTACGGCAAGGTCTTCAGAAAGACGTGGTTCCAATAGAGGTACACAGAAAAGTCCGGTAACTAGTAGAAACGTCCCCACGCCAGCTTCGGTTAAAAAGAGGAATGCTTGGGATATTCCACCAATACAATGTAACGAACCTGAAGACGGTGTTTTCTACGCACAAATGGGGCCAACTGGTGGTAAACGTGGTTACCCAGCTATAACTGGTAAGGCTTTATATGTATCACATGTGAAAGCAAAATATTCGTAATACTTGAAAATAACTTCAAAATTCCATACACTTTGGTACATCTGTATATGCCGATTTTAAAGTTCCAACCTGTACAGATCACTTCAATGAAATATACAGTTCCTGTCCATTTTATTAGGGCCACTTTATAAATTTAAGCTTTTGTATGTTTCCAACGCGATAATTTACAAATACAAGTATAAAATTCATGAATTGGGTTTACAACTGAAAACCGAGATTTATCCGCCAAAGAAATAGGAAATGTAATGTTTCAACAACGAGTGCAAATATCCACGCGTACAGTAGGTAGACGGTTCTACGAAGCCGGATTAAAACACAGAAAAAGCCAAGATTAACACCGAGGATGAAGCGAGCACGTTATGATTAGGCAAAACGTCATCAACATTACACAATTGAAGATTGGCGAAAGGTAAGACAAAATAACTTAAATGAATATATATATCAAGCAAAATTACTTTGTTTGTACGATATCTTTTTGTTAAAGATCGTATTCAGCCATAACCGAAAGAACTCAGTTCGTCCATTTGAACGGTTTGGTGAAGTTAGTGTATTAAAAGCTAATTATGGTATGGTCCTATATTCAGTCGAAGGTCCCGGATCACTGTATTTTTGCCAAGGCACCATGAATCGACACCAGTATAAGCGTGTATTGGAGGATGTCTTGATGCCATATATCAACGGTTTAAATCCGAATGAAGGTCCTTATACATTCATGCACGATAAGTCACCAAGCCACATGGCCAAACTTATCCAAAGTTTTTTAGAAACGCACGCTCTGCCAGTGTTACCTTGACCGGGAAATTCTCCCGACCTCAATGCAGCTGAGAACGTGTGGTGTTACGTTCTCCTGGTTTGAAGAACAACGCCGCTGTAGCCTGCTCGTAATTTCCTAAATTACTTGACCAATACTTACTTGTAGAGTATGTTCGCTTATTTACTAGAGGAGAGGTTGTACAGTGAAACTCAATGCGCATGCGCAAAAAAAAATATATTTAAAAATTAAATGGTTACACGGTTTCCACTCTTGCCTATGTACATGTACGATGTACGTAAGATGTATATATTTGCAATAATTGCAGTTATTCGAGCTCTCTTATACATGTAATGTACATTAGCATTTGTATATGTATTTTCATTGGTAGCAACATAAAGTAATGCCTCAGCATGTACGTTGCAAAGCCATGTCTTAATTCTGTTTAAAAGGTTAAACTCTTATATGCTTCCGCTGAAGCTTTGTTGGAGGCATGTACTAATGCCTCTATCTGTTTGCATGCACCACTACCTTTTTATAGGGGAGCCAACCCTATTTATTTCTTAAACTTATAAGCGCACCTCGGTGCTATGCTTATTTATATGTCCCTTTCCGGGAGCCTAATATACTTTCCTTGTCTTAAATTTGCCTAAGGGACTTGGCCCTGTATTATTGGCATGTATTTGTACTTGACCAAATACGTTTGTTATTTTCACATTTATAGGGGAACCCACCCTATCTCTTAGAGCTTGAACGCCTGGTCGAGGGCGACAGTAGCGATAATAGCCGATCTTAATACAAAGTAATGTCACAGCTACCCAGGCGTTCTCGTTTGAAATATTACGCTATGTGCAATCTTTAGCTCTATACTACTGCGCCCCAAAGAAGGGAAAAAGACAGTAACCAGCAAATGTGCGAACTGCGCACCGACAAGTAAAATGGAGCGATGATGCCGACATTACATAAGAAAACTGGCCCGTGACACTCGTCCGCTACGACGAGCAACTAAATGAAAAATTTCTAAGTCCCGATACGACAAGGACCGAACAAACGTACAAAAGACAACGGGCGCTGCGGCCGCAACGACCGTCAGCAAGAAGCGGAGGTGATCGTACTTGTAGAGGAGGTCTATACATGCGCGCCGACAATCTCACCAGAATAATTTCCGACACAAACTTAACTGAAGACTAAAAATATGTATAGACGACAATGGACACAGTAGCCTCGACGTACGATGATAGAAAATCGAGAATTTATACTTATTAAAAAAATCTATACATGTGGTCCGACGACGTTACCAAATGACTCCCGCCAGAAATAAATGTATAGACAACGTCCTCGACGATTTCCGCCAAAACTAGAAAAACTTAGAAATCTCTAATAATCTTACGACGACGTTACTGTACACGTTACGACGAGGCACGAAAGGTGACCGAGAGTGCACGATCGCTAATACCTCGACTGTCGCGCGGGAGACGACTGCCTATGCTTGTGTACCTTAAATTTCAAGAAAACTCCCATTACATATCCGACGACGTTGCAGTGAATGATTTCTAATTAGGCAGTTTTAGCTAGCGTAATGCGAATGGCTGACTTGCATACATATACAATGCGTAATGTGCATACATATTAAAATAAAATTGGATATAAGAGAGCAAAATAAATAAATATAAGAATGAAAATAAATAAATATAAAAATGAAAATAAAATAATATTCTAAATGAAAATAATAATGCAAAGAAGATAAAATACATAATAGTAAAAAAAATTTAGAAAGTACAAACAATGTTAAGTCCTTAACATGTGGTGTGTTCTAAAATCACGCGTGTATTCGAGAGGACACACTACAAAAGAGCAATTAGTAAGAAATATTGAGGATGTGTGGCAAAATGACGTTACAATTAGGCACACCATTAACGCTTGCATGGACAGTATGTCAAAATGAATAAGAGCAATTATAAAAGTCAAAGGAGGCATTATAAAATATTAGTTATATAGTTGTGACGATGTCTATAAACAATTCTGAATAAACTTATCCGTGTACAATACATTTTTCATTATATATTTTAACAAAATCGCTATTTTAATAAGTAGCCCTAATAAGTTGGACAGGGACTGTACTCTAAATGTGTAAGCAATAAATAGATGCACATCGAAAATTAACAACATAAATAAATAAACATAATAATGCTGCTAATGAGTACCTGTATGTTACCAGCATTAAATAAATAGAAGTGCCATAAGGTTAACTTGTGAAGAACAATAGGTCAATTAAAATAATTACCATCAATTTAGTTGTTATTAATTCAACGTTCTAGCACGATACATACTTAAGGTATTCTTCAACAGAGAATTTTTGCCAAAGGTACGAGGTAGGCGCCAAAACTTCTCGGCCTGATATAGAAAAAAGAAATTGGGAGCAATATAAGAAATTTTATTTTTCAATGTAATCTTCCCTAATTTCTGTACGTTTATTACAACGATTAATTCATAATTTGATGATACCCTTGTAAAAATTATCTGAAATTTTTCTGTCAAAATGTTCTATAACAGCTGCTTGCAACTCACTGCAGTCCTTAAAACGACGTCCCCTAAGGTGTTTTTTTAAATCAGAAAACAAATAAAAATCACAGGTTTAAGAGACAAGAGAGCGTGCAAACTAGTTGTTGGATGATTGTAACGCAGTCTAACGAAGAGTTTTTGTTCGTCGACAACCAGGGAAAAGCACTAGTGACGCCTGCTTAGTGCCGTCTGTCAAGCACGGAAGTACTAGTGTTATGCTTTGGAGTTGTTTTACTAGAATAACTACAGGTGATTTAACGAAAATTAATGGTACAATGCGGAAAGAAGGGTATTTTGATATTTTGCAAAATCACACTATTCCGTGTAGAAGCCCTCTTGTTGGTGAGCCGTTTGTGTTCCAGCAGAACAATGACCCCCAAACATACGGCTCGAATCTGTAAAAATCTTTTAGAAAAGAAAGCAGCAATAAATCAATTAAAATTAACGGTTTAGCGTCCTCAAAGTCCGGATTTGTCCCCTATAGAGTTCTTATGGAATGAGCTTGATCGAAGGGCTAGACAGAAATAACCTCAGAACACCCCGCACCTATGGGAATATTTACCGAACGCAAGGCAACAAATTGACGTGGTTGTTTCGAAAAATTGCTTCGAAGAATGCCTTTGTGCAGCAGTCATCACCGCTAAAGGAGGTCATATCGACGAAAATAAACTTACAAGCCAAATAATGGATAAATATTATTATGTTTCAATTAATTTCCTTCAATTTGACGACAGTCACTTATGTTGTATAATCTATAATAATCACAACTAAATTTTATTGTATCTGTGATTTTTTGTAAAATTCGTTGCTGCTTCCAAACTTTTATACGGTAGTGTATATGTGATCTACATGTTCCCATTTACATCATTTTTTGAAATTCCGAGTTCGGGATAGTCCCTTATTAGTAAATTAAGTCATTTTCTTAAGGCCATCCACACTTTTCTACTTGGAATGTAAGTAAATGCGAAAATAATTGACTGACCTTACGCTCTCAGGTATGGGAAATGTGACGTTATTAGATCTGAAACCCTTATAAGATACATTCTCTTAATGCAATATGTGCTATATACCATTTATTAGTTTTTGAGAACATATTAAGATGCACAGAAATTCGATCGTAAAAAATGCATCAACGATCCCCCGGTCTCTCCTGATATATTACTAACTCATTTTTCTATATGTGTACTACTGCATTCATAACTTGTCCGTCTTATCTTGGCTACTCTGTCTCCTTTGTAATTATTCGCAATAGAACATCTCGAAACAGGCTAAATATTATTCCGGAAAGACCCTACAAACTTCAACTTCACATAAACTCCAAAATCACGTTAAAAAATTGCACTGGCCAACACACATTTTGGTGCCTCGGATGTTTTAGGTATTATTAAACAATTTTGGGGTGCCTGATCCAAAAATGCTGTCAGATTTATTCTATCAGATCTAGTTATCGAAATTCACCCTTTCTGCCCTATTTAGGAAAAATTCGCCAAAATTAAATATAATGTCTTGTTATATACGTAATTTTTTAAATATTACTATTTGATGACTATTAACTGAAACACAACAAAATAGGTAGGATGTATTTCTTTAATAGGAAAATATGCATATACAACTTTCAGTCCAATTAAAAATTTCCTTTTATAAGATTTCCCAGCGTGTGGTTTACTGGAACAGTCTCGCTGACGATTCCAGCAGTAATCGGCCATCACATGGGTATGCCATCGCCCTTCGTACCTTTTTTCCATAATGCCGATGTCTTTGTGAAATCTTTCCCCCCAATCTTGGATCTCATGTTACATGCGAGCATGTGAAAGTTAGAAGGCATTTGCTCTAGTAATTCGACATAATTTGCTGCTTTACGATTTCCAAGAAAATTTTTAACCACTTCAACAAAAGAGCACCAGGCATTAGACTTACGCTCGTTCATTGATTCCGTAAACGGCGGGTTATTTAAAAGGTACCTTATCTGACGACCATAAAAAATTCCAGCCTTCAATTTTTCTGTGCTAAGCCGTGGAAAGTTTTCCTTGAGATACTCAAAACATAGGTCATTTCGAGGTAGAGCCTTAAAATACTGCTTCATAAGTCGCAGCTTGATATGCAACGATGGAAAGATGATTGTTTTGTTGGGCGGTGTTATATGGAATTTAGTGTTTTAATATCAAAATAATCGGGATGGTATAGAAATACTTCTAAAATTATCATTTGTACGAATTCCTCAAGCTTCAATAAACCAAATACTTAAGAGAAACAACCATTTGCAGTAGCTTATCCTCGGTTACAACGTGATTTTTGAGGATTAGACTCAAGAAGGGCCCTGCAGGTACGAGATTGCATTGTCCTCCTTAAAACGTCCACGAACCGATCGCACTAACGACTTTTAAAATCGAACCGATTTTCTATCGTAATAAATTTCCCGAACGAAATCCGCTCAACTCGAACCGATCCCGATTGCAGGTCACGTCGGCTGGGGAATTTCGTGGTATATTAATGGTCTCCTAATACCAGAAATTAACGTGGTCAGGGGTAAGACGTACACGTTCGTCGTTGAGGGCGGTCTCGACCCGGAAGTTCCGGCCAGATATCATCCGTTCTACATCACAGACGATCCGATTGGCGGATACGAATATAAGACGCCGGAGGAGCGGCAGGTGAGTTTACAAAAAAAAAAATTAAAAGGAATAAAACGACGAAAGTTAAAATTATGCATGAATTTATGAAAAATGGTTGCTGCATTGACGAAATGATCTTAATGTAAGTCGTAATAAGACAGTATTAGCTTTCGAACGTGTTTGGTATAGAATTCACAATGCGAGGTACAATAACTTTAATCAGGTTTACAAAATAGGATACGGTCTTAACACTAACACACGCACATGCAGGTTTATTTAGAAACCAAAATATTTATCAATACACAAAATTAAAAAATTCTGGGAATAAAAGATTTCAAATATTTTTTACGAAGCGGTTTCTGTGTAGTGACAGAATTCCTTACAAAAGATAATACTTCAACTTTAGCAACACTGCCAAGACATCCATTGAGTAAAGTAATTATATAAGTGACAGCCCTTTTTTTGGTTATTTCAGGAAGATGACTACCTTAAATTAAATCAATTACCAGGGAACATCTAAAAATCACATAAGATTTTCACGAAAATTTCTTAATGTATGGGAATTAAAACGTCATATTCAAGGATGAACTTTTAATTCATTCCAAAAAGAGATAACACTTTATAACAAAACTAAATTCTAACGGAAATAATTTCCTTTTTTCTTTCATATATTTTCTGGACCTTAGCGACAAAGAAATTGCTAATGTGCTACTGTTGCTTGCAAATCAAGTCTACGTTGGTTATAAATAGTTTATTTCAAAGAGAACTCAAATGCAAAATGTCTTTATTATTCAGAGGCAGTAAACTCCACTCCATACAAATTAATAATTGTTCGAAAAGCAGCGTTTCAAGAACACATGGAGTCCCATTGTCAACCGCGTTACCGGCTGAATGTGAATCACGTGTAAATTATTTCCTATGCAGGCTTTAAAAGTTCTTAAAATATCTAACTCTTTACCATCTATTGGGTCGTCTGGAACGAAAACAAACCGTATCTTTAATAGGGCATTATGGTAATAAATCATGCAGACTCGAGTGTGCAATTGCGGGTGCTTCTCTGTTCAGCAAGTTTCATGTGCCATTTTTTTTATGTAGGAAAAATAACGAATACTGTTTCTTACAACTCAATATCCCAAGTGAGTCCAATTTTATTCGATATTCAATTTACAGTCAGTGAAAATTTTTGCTGGTGCTGTGACCGATGAACAAAGTAAAACAACTCCGATCGGGGTTGGTCGTCTCTGCCATTGGACACATCAAGGCGACACAGATGCCGACGATTTTGAATCTTTCGGAGCTTATCAAAGAACATTGGAATTGAAATGCGACCAAGGAGAACCTGGTGTTATCCAATGGACTCCAGATGAAAGTACCCCTGATACTGTATATTACCAGGTTAGTAAAAATCAAGTCAGATCGCTGCAATCATTGGACTTGCATCACTCAGGTTTGAAAAATATGCTAGTTTGATCAAAAATTTCAAGCGCTTTCGACCCCTTCGGAAATATTATTTCTTGGTATTCTTTCATAACCTTTCTCCTCCGTCCAAATAGCTTGTAATATTACTAATTTATAATCTAACGTAAATATTTCCCTTCTGTTCCAGTGTTTCACCCACAGATACCTCGGTTGGAAAATCAACGTTCACGACAAATGTGACCTAGCAGCAGAAGGAAGTGATCCTCAACCAGTCTACGTGGCACCACCTCATCCAATAGATAATCTTCAAGCACCAGATCTAGATGCCAGTCCTTCTATCAACGTCGAAAATCGTATAAAAGCGAATCATATCCAAATAGATGAAAAGCTACCAGCTTACGACACTTATCAAGTAGATTTTCAAAATAATCCACGGTACCAGATGGGAATTAATAGTGATGAGGATCAAATAGCTTTTTTACAACCCCCAGCAATAGTACCACAACCTCCAGCAGTAGTACCATCTTCTCCCAATATGGAGTATAGCTTGATACCGGCTGAGGTCTATATAAATCAAAGCAATTTTGACGGTTTTACTTTAAGCGATCAACATTTCGCAAATAATCCCGTTCAAAATATACCACAGAGAGGTCCCTATTTGCCCACGAATGTCTTGAGAAGACCTATTTCACAGAGCAGACCACCTTTCCCTGTTAAGAACCACAGATTGAATAGGCCTAACATATCCATGCATAAGAAAACATACTATAGACCACAAGTGAAGTCACCAATGATCAAACGTCCTCTTAATAAATATCCCAATAAAAACCTTTCCCCAGTTATGGTTCCTCCTGTCAGAAATACCGTCATCTTACCACCTCCTTTCCTCGATGATCAGCAACATCACGAACATATTATGAATGTAGAAATATCTCCTCAGCAAGCTTCTACTGAAAGGGAACCAAATTCCACTTACGAAATCAACTTGCCCCCCGCTATTAATACTGGATTCCACCCAGAAACTATAGTCATAGAAGGTGGCTTTAAGCCAATAATCCATAAGGAAGTAGAACACAGAATTTCCAACGAAAATGGTCCAGATCTGGAGTACGAAAGCAGCATTGGAGTTATAGACGTTCACAAGAAACCTTTGGGTGAATTGCAGCCTGTTTTTCGACCATCACCTTTAGATAGCCAAAAGAAGCACTTGAACAAAATAAACAAACGGGCATCGACAAAGAAAGATGTACACCTTAGGATCAAAAGGCCTAGATCTCAAGAACTTGACTCTGATAGCGATGAGGATATCCAACCAGAAGCCGCAGAAAGAATTGAATCCTACTATCTGCCACCAACCGACAAGAAACCGGATGGCAAAGACTCCCCACCAGAAACTGTGGTTACCTACGATGGTAAGAAGGTATCAGGAGCTTCATTGTCAATAAGGGTCAACGATGGTTCACTCCACAAATCAGATTCCAGAACCTCTAAAGCTTCGGACCTCTTGAAATCGACCCCACAATTCACGTTGTTCAAAGGGGAGCTACCGCCACTGAATCAAGACTTTATCGAGAAGAATGCGCCTCAATTAAAGTCCAAAGGAGGTCTAAGTAGAAATCTAGACACCCCTGATTTACCTCCACCAATAACACGGCTTAGACCGGTGAGGAATGATGACAAAGAACGTTCTAAACGAAGCGCACATCATACTCCTGAGCATACAGAACAACAAAGACGAGAATCTCTGGCAAATTTAGCGAAATCATCTGTACCAACTGGAGGAAGTAAGGGAGAAGCCAAAGAACGACCAAAAAGGAATCCACATCATACGCCAGAACATACTGAAGAACAAAGACGTGAGAATTCCATGGAAAAGGATGCACTATCAGCGGGCAATTACGTCAAAACATCCTATACCCTTGTAACGCTATTTGTATTAGCGTTTACTGTATTATAATCAAACCAACTACTTTAATTACTTAAATTAATTCCTTATGCAGGGCAATATTTTGTAAAAATTTATGTAAATAGTGTGAAATCGTTTTTCTATTACCTTTTAGTGTTAATATGTTAAGTTTGCAGTATTTTTAACAAGTTAGTTTTAAATAGATGCAGGTATTATTATTGATAATATGTAGATTGTTACTTTTAATAAAGAAAATATGGAAAATATTATGGCGTAATCATTAATGTGTAATACAAAAATAAAGCTTCATGTAAAGGAAATAAAGACGTTGACAATTCGAGAGGAAGACGTGTTTGTGCGATGGAACTTTTCAAAGCCACTTTTTGGTGGCAGTTTTAAAACTAGCTAGGATTATATATAAGTTGTAGTTATGTAATTATTATAACACCGCAAATTTAGGAAGAAAAATTAAATACAAACGCACTGAGAAAAATACACAATTCAAACATTAATCAGTTAGTGTAACAATATGGCGACCGACAATATATCAAATATCACTATAGTTTATTTCTTAATTCGGTGGAGTGTTTTTAAATTGCGGCGCAAAAAAGTAGGCTAGCTGTTGGTCAGTTTTCGACAAAAATTACACTGGCGACATTTTGATATATTGTCAGCAGAGCCGTCTTTAGCAAGAGCGGGCCTGGTGCAAAATAGTTTTGCGGGGTCTTTATGTAAATGTTTAGAGACAAACAAATCCAATATAAACCATTGAAAAGAGAAGGTTTCAACTAATTCATTTTTAGTCCGTATTATCTTATTCTAAGAACATTTTATTGTGAAAGGGCTTCTCACCACAGGGTCTTCGTAGGCGCGGGGTCTGGAGCAGCCGCTCCACTCGCTCCACCCTAAGGACGGCCCTGATTGTCAGCCGCCATATAGTTACAAGAACTGATTGACGTTTAGATCATTTTTTTCTGAGTCCGTTTGTATTTAATTTTTCGCCCTAAATTTGCGTTGTAATAATAATTACTTAGTCTTAGATAGTTTTGAAACTGCCGCCAAAAAGTAGCTTCAAACAATTCCATTGTGTAAACGCATCTTTTCATTTTATTCCTAAAAAATAGAGTATAGTGTAATTTTTGACGAAAACTGGCCAACAGTTTCACTTTAAAAACACACGAAATTAAAAAATAGAATATACCACTTTATTGTTATTAAAAAACTTTGTTTGTAGATTTAAATAAGAGTTTTTTAAGTTTTTGTCGCATTCCACTATTAAAGTACAGCCAATAATGTTTTTGCTATTTATATTTTAAATTTATTATAATAAATTAATTAAATAATTTTCCATTTCATAGATACGCCTCTAAAAAAATGCAGGGAAGCTGTGAACTCCTCAATTCTAATGGCATTTCTTTTATATAATATTCCATAAACGGAGACACAAATTTCTGAACAGACCCAAATGACAGTTATTTCCTATTGGTTGAAAATGAGAGGATAACACTATGCAACATTCAATTTTTGCCGTAAACTGTCAAAGATTTTGACATCTTTACTATTATTCATATCACGTTTGCGTTTCGATAGTTTTGTTCATTATTATATTATCTTAACTATTTTGCGGTAGCTTAGTTCGTCTCAGAGCTTTGATTTGAAAATGAATAGATTATGTAAGTAATATGCAAATACAGAGAATTTCTGTAGGAGACGACAATGATAGTGATGACTCGATTTCCTCACAAGCATCAGATTAAATTAAAAAACAAATAAATTAAATATGTATTTTCTAGACAAATTTATTTACTTTCATGTGCTGTAACTACTACATTTACCATTCTGTTGTTTTAATTGTAGAATTATCTCTGAAGAATTCATATACAATTTTATATGGTACAGACTTAATATTTCGGACAGATCCTCAAATCACCGCCCAAAATTGATTCCACAAATTTATAGGCTGTAATTTGGAATGGGGGTCTGTTCAGAATTTTATCTATCTCTTTTTAGCAGGAACTATATCTAACTCAAACAATTAGTTCTTTTCAATCACACTGTACAAAATGTGCTCGTTTTGCAATTTTAATACGTATTAATTTTGTAATTTAAAGTAATAACATATTCATATAGAATTAACGACACTCTTAATTAAACATATTAACATAAATATTTGCATAAATATTTATAATTACGTATTTTATAATAAGTAAATATAAAAAATAATCCAGATTATTCACTCCGATATCCTTCAAAATTTCCTGTGTACCACATTTTTTCCTATAAGTTAATTAATGGATATAAATTGATCCTAAATTTAATGTAAAGATTTTTAAGCGGCACTTTATTCCTACTATAAATCGTTTTACTCCCCAAACGGATATAATAAAGAATTACTATTAATAGACTTTGGTCCAAGTTCACACGTGAATTGTTCAATGATTCGTGCCTATGATGTCGATATGTCTTCATCTGTCGTAAACAGCTGACCACTGCTACGCAATAAGTCCATGAAAAATAGGTGCGACCGTTCATATATTAACAGAATTTAAATTCACTTAACTTCAGAATATATATCTCTATCAGAAACTGAACAATAATGCTTCCGTACAAATAAAAGTGCGACGCCAAAAAATTTAGTGTTGTGAGGTTATGTGAATCTTATATGCAATGTCTAGAGTAAGAAATGATGTTTCTTATTCGTTAACTAATTACGACATAATTAGGAACAGAGAAATAGGATCTAAAACAAAAATCGGATACGAAAATGAATTATCTAGAAAAATTTACTATAATATGGACGCATCTGGTAGCAGCTTTCCAGTTGAAAAAGATTCGACCGATCAAGGAGGAATATTTAATTTAGAATTTAGCTTAGATGGGTAAATATAATCATCCAATCGATAAGTTTTGCATTAAGATTACTAAGTTGTTAGGAGACTACTAGTAGCTGCTTGCGAGGAGAAATCCATACTACTGTATGATGCATCGAATCAGCGTTTCATAAGGAAAATTAATAATGCTCATAGGAGATGTGTGAACTGCGTAAGGTACTACATCTTAATATAATTGTACAATGTAAGATCCCAACACATATTGAAATAAGATTTTTAGATAATAATGCCTTTGCGACCTGTTCCGATGATGGGACGATAAAATTATGGGATATTAGACACTTAAAAGTCGCTTTCAGAACGCTACAAGGTCATTCGAATTGGGTAAATATCATTGGCATCTGAAAATATGCTTTAGCCTAAAATTGATCTTAGGTTAAGAATATCGAATATTCCGAAAAAGAAAAGGTTATGGTGACGTCTGCTTTTGATGGTAGCATATATGCATGGGATTTGCAAAGCCATACCGAGAATAGTGTTTTACATAATAAAGTGTTTGTAATGACTGGCTTGATGAGGACCAAATTGACGCCAGATGGTTCAAAGATGATTATAGGAACTACGAATGGTTATATGATCATCGTGCATGATCTCAATTTAAGTACGATGAGTAATGATATGAAGACATTTAGGGTAAGTGATGTACCATTAGTTATATACACTACTATTTATAAATTTGATCGCACCTAGTATATTGCGTTATGCTTAGAACTATCTTAATAATATTTATTTAAATTCATACTAGTCTTCTTAGAATGATATTTACAATCTACTGTTTATAGTATATGTTCATAATAATAACTTATTTACAAAATCCATTCATACACAAAAGCAATGTATTCGTGTATTAAATTTTATGATGGGTACAAAACAATAATACAAATATTTCTTTTAGCCAAACCTCTATAGACTGATGCAAGTTAGTGAGCAAACGTTCCCAGCCGGAACGATGTTCAATTATCTCTTTACAACTTCAAGAAATCGGCTTGAATTCGTCGATGATTTTCCTAACGAAGCCGAAGTTATAAGTTCCATTCAAATTCACCCAATGGGTTGGTGTGCCTTATCAAGAAATGTCAGTGCTGAAGATAAAGAAGAGGTAATCAATTCTTAATTAGGATGTTTCTTTCAATTCCTTAAATTTTTTTGACATTAGTTTTTGCATGATTTACTGCAGTATCATTTGGAATCATTTTTAGCTTTAAGCGACTATTGTCCTTTGGAGAAGGGTCTTTCAGGTAACCTTATGATGAATTAAGTGGAACATTTTAATACATGAGAAAATCAGACAAATAAAGCTAGTAAGGACTATAACAAAACTCATTTCAATAAAAATTTGATCTACTTGCTAATATCATGTATGTATCATTTCTAAAAACCCCCGTCGATTTAAAGAGATAGCTTGGTTTTCGGGATTTCATTAGATCAAATCTACAATGTCAAAGCCTATATAAAACATTTAAAAGAATATCTAGAAAATAACACCTTGGTGATGTGTTTTAAATACGTCATGGAAAGCTTGAGAAATCATTCACATGTGCATTTAGCCTATATACTGTCCTTGTGCGAGCGCCCTCTCGGGACTACAAATCCATGTATTGCTCGAGAGAAGGATGGGGAGCTGTACCCGCTTCTTTTCGCTCTCTCTGACTTTGCAGGCAAGTGGTTTATTCTTTTGGCACTAGTTAGCACCAAGAATAATCTCTTGAATTCTGGGGGTTGGATATGGCGATAGTAGCAGAGAGGGAATTGCAATGTGTCGAGCAAAAAGCCACTCGAAACGACGCTGATGACGCCGGGTAGACAGAAACATGTCCGTGTGTTAACGTTTTTTTGTCTCTTCACATTGTCTTTCTCGTGAATGATTTCACCAATACGATGAGAAAAGTTGTATTTACAGCGATCTTGTTGTCAAAGCCTATATGTTAAAATTTGGAAGTGAAATGCAATTTGGCATTTATAACAATAAACATATCTATTAACAAAATTTTATTTGTTTTGGATAATGGATTCTTATCCGAAATTTCGGCGCATCCGGTTCAGAGGTTCGGGATAATGAATCTGAATCCAATTATTGGATATTGGATCCGGATCCATGATAACAGATAACAGATCCGAACAATAGCACATAAATCTGAGTACCCTTATAGTAAATTATCCGAATCTGGATAACAACTCCATGTTCCATTCAATTGCAGTAGGTGGCGCTACAGTCTAAGCACACCTCACACAGTAAAAATTTTATGATATAATTTTGACCGTATGCTAATAATATTTGTCATCACATGTACATCTTCAATAAAATTATTTGCTTATAATTTATTTAAAAAAAAATGAAGATTATATTTCACATTTTGAAGTTACTAACCTTTGAAACCTAAACACCTATAGTTGTAATCATAAGAGAAGAGCCCTACGTCATCAACAAAGCAATGTATAAATTAAATAAGTACTTCAGCGTCATACTAGATATCGTACATCCTGCAGTATTCCAAAAATGTTGTGAACAGACATAATGTCAATAATATTGATACTCGTTTTATAAATAACTTGTGAAGTATTATAAATCAACACAATCAAAAATGCAAACATTGGGTACAAATAACATATAAAATGAAAATAACCTACTTATATGACATTCGACAACCTATAAAACAACGTTAATCAAATTACGTCCCTCAGTACGGGGGCTTACGGGCTGCATGTTCTTGGCATGGAAATCTCAGTAGTATTTGAATCTACAGTCCCCGTTCGCTAGACCGGTGTCTTAGGCCATTACAGCCTGGAACCGTCTGAACAAATCGCTATTTAAATCGTCATTTATGCTGTTAAATTTCAATTGGCAAATTTTCATACTTGGATGTAATAGTGGCTGCGGGTATAGCTCCGATATTTAGGCAGACACGAAATTTAATATCAATGCCAAGTTGCATTATCAATTAAATCATTTAGAATAATTTTTTCGTTGGTTTATTCAACGATA
This sequence comes from Trypoxylus dichotomus, assembly GCA_023509865.1. Taxonomy (NCBI): domain Eukaryota; kingdom Metazoa; phylum Arthropoda; class Insecta; order Coleoptera; family Scarabaeidae; genus Trypoxylus; species Trypoxylus dichotomus. The sequence continues at coordinate 15,070,669 of CM042078.1, forward strand.
ATTGAAATTTCCTTGTTTCTACAACGTTAAATTAAATTAATTAGTTCTTCTTAAAATTTTTACATACATCCAGGTGTAAAAATTTGCCAATTGAAATTTAACAACATAAATGGCAATTTCTTCAGACGTTTCCGTGGTGTCTAGTAAGCGGGAGGAGCTGTAGGTTCAAATCCCATCGGGACCGAGAAATTTTTAATTATTTAAAACTTTCACGGGGAACTAATTAATTAAATTTAACGTTAGAAAAACAAGGAAATTTCAATTATCATTGAATAAATCAACGGAAAAATTATTCTAAATGATTTAATTGATAATGCAACTTAGCACTGATATTAAATTTCAATTATCAAGACAGTATATACTACAATAAGAATGAAATACGCAAATTGCAACAATTACATTAAAGTCTCAATTTCTTCATTAATATTAATATTCCTATATGGTGTCTTACAGTGGACTTGCGTGCATGATATTCAAATGCGTGATCAAGAAGACTACGACGAGGCGTACTCGTATATCGATCCCGAAGGCCCGGAGATCGAAGAACCACCAGAAGAGGAACCGACGACAAGATTAACAGACATATGGATGGGTTTTACCACAAACGAACAGACCGACAGGCTGCGGGAACAGAATAGAACTAACCTGGAGTCGGGCAGGGCATTTATGGGGGTAATTAATAGCGGTTTGATTGGTCACAACTACTATACGAGGCACTTCGAACAGAGACCGGAAGATAAATATCGAATAGTGAAGAACCTTCCCAGGTTAACGCATTCGATCAAGGAGCTAGCTGTTGGGAAGGGTTACATCAAAGAATTGTGCTTCTCGACCGATGGCAGGGTAATCTGTTCCCCGTACGATAAGGGTGTTAGACTGTTAGCTTTCAACGAACAATGTCAGGAGATTTGCTGTTGTGTGCCTGATAAACCGCAAGAACTCTACACGCTGGTGACTATGAAGGAATATCATACCGACGTGGTGGTGAGTTGCAAGTTTAATCCGAGACATTATCAGATGGTCAGCGGTTGCTTAGGTGGAGATATTATTTGGTATAGCCCGTTCTTGTAACATGCTTCTTTTTTATTTTGATTTTTTTTCTTATTTAGATCGGTATTGCAGTTAGGTTAAAATATACAGTCATGAATAAAGTAACAACTGCCCTCCTATACATATATACACTAGGGTGACAGAATAAAATAGGCACGTACTAATTAAAAAAAAGATTCTATATATATTTTGCCACATTTATATTTCCGTCGCAGATTACTAATTGCGATCTCCCACCATACCATATCGCGTCCCACACCATGATGTTCACACCGCCGTATTTCACCGTCTGATGCAAAAATATGTCGTCCAGTTGCTGTGCCGAAGGTCTCCATACCCACGTACGACCACTATCACTGAATTGGCAGTATCTGCTTTCGTCTGAAAAAAATGACAGACCGCCAAAACTCTTCGGGCTTCATTCGCATTTTGATTGCCCAAGCCATTCGGCGCCGTTTTTTAAACGCCGTAAGGAGAGGTTTTTTCTTTGCCACCCTTTTATACATCCTCACACTGTGGAGGTATCGCAGAACGATCCGCTGACTTTTCTGTGAAGTTGCCGCAAGCTTAGCTGTACTTTTTCGCGGTTCTCCTAACACTTCGCGCACAAGCACCCTTTTACTTCTTTCAGAAGGTCCGGCACGACCTGGTCTCGGCTCCACTGTTGTTTTTTCCTTGCGTTTAAATTGTGTAATCACACGGTTAACTGTGGACAACGTAATATTTAAAAATTTATTTATTTCACGTTGCGAAGCGCCGCGTTCACTCTGGCCAACGATGCGACCCCGGGTGAAGTCGTTAATATTACTCGAACCTTGTAAGCGAGGCACAGTTGTAACGATACTAAACCATGACGAATTCCTTCCGATACATCTACCCCTACCCTAATGACAAGAGAAAGTTCTTAATTCGTTCTTAGAATTTAGCTGTTTACATATTTATACCGCTTTACCTGGTGTCTATTTTATTCAGTCACCCAAGTGTATATATCTATACACTACTGTGTGAAAAAATATTTGTGCGTTCAAAATTCATATAAAGATTACGTAAATTGTTGAGTGTTTCGTTTGAATATGCTCGAAGGATCAAATGAATAAAATAACTTTTACTGTTTCAAAGTTTCCTTCTTAACATGCGACTATCTTAGACCTACTGTTGGTACGTTCTGCTCACAGAACAAGGTGGATTGGTAACTGTCGGGCTGGGGGTAAAACTAAACTCAGCACCTCTTACGATCATGGGGTAGAGTTAAAGTGAAAGCGCGTTTTTCAAATGTGCAGATTGTAATGGTATTAAGCGGAATAGAATTAAGACTGCAAAAACGAATGCTTCTCAGTAGTGCATGGCTCAATAATTATCAATATTAAAAATAGTTAATGTAATTACTTACTATTTTAGTGTTTTCTAATGCCAGAAATCAATAGAAAACATTAGAATACTTAAAAATATATTGATAGTAACCGAGAACTACTGCGATGTACTCGTTTCTGGAGCCTTGCATAGAATAATTATTTAAAATTAAATTATATTTATAGAAAAAGAGCAACAATTTAATGCTAAAATATATTTATATTATAAAGAAAAATAATGTAAATTAGCTAATACAAAATAACTTGTTGCAACACCTAACGATACCAAACGCAGTCACTAACCAAATGACCATATAACCACAGAACAATTAATTTAGTTCTACAGTTGTTCTATGATTCTAACAGGCATTGAAGTTAATTTGATCCCCACCCCGACAGTCACCAATCTGTCTTGTTCTGTGGTTGTGCTACATACCGTGACTTACTGGTAACTACTATTACATGCTATCCACTCTTATGTCTAACTGTACAATTCGTTTCTACTTTACCGACTTCCGTATATGAGCGGGCAAAATTCAAATTTTAAATTGAAACTTGTACAATTGCTATAGACAAAACAATATACTATTCAAAACGCACTTATATTGTATAAGGAACAATATAAAGCATAAAATATAAGGTTGAAATAAAAATATAATTGCGTGAACTTAAAAGTGAAACAAATTCGAAAAATAAATTGTGCAATATAATAGGTGTAACTAATAAAGGGAAGCAGTTTTCGAAATAAGTTACATAAATGAATTAGATTTATGGTCATATGGACAAAAAAAAATTAATACTTCGTGGTATATCCAGAATTCTGTATTACAACAGCACAGCGGCATAGGATTGATTCCACCAATTCCTGCCTCTTAACGGGCATTGAGTACAACGCATTCCTTACTTCTCGTCACAAATCTTTGCGATTCGAAGGGTTGACCTGACTTAATTGCCTTTTGACATCACCTCATAGGTGTTCGATAGGATTCAGGTCTCGTGATTGAGCTGGCTACACCATAACATTCCATGTGCCAAAAACCAAGCTCTGGATGTGTTTAGGATCATTATCCTGCTAAAATGTCCAGCGCAGCGGCATTTCTGTATCTCTATATTCCTTCGCAAAGTCTAACCTGCGTCCTACATTACGGCGACTGAATAGTGGTGTATCTTCGGTACACGTGCATGCAAATTTTATTCCGAGAGACGCCTCCTAATTATCGAGGTATCAATATTCAGTTTCAAATCATTTTTAATTTGTTTGGAGGTGATAAAAGGATTTACTTTCACTAGTCTTGTTATCGCGTTATTCGTTCGGTCGCTAGTTTTCCTTTGTCTTCCCCTTTTTTCATGTTTTATTTGTCATTTCACGGCATTTGTCATCATGTTTTCTGAACGCCTCAACAGTGCTTAGTTTGACCCACAACTATGATTTTATAGAATCTATAAATTTAGAATAGATTTTATAGTATCGAAACTATGGAATACTTACTTGTTACGACCAAATATAACGAAGAAATAATCTGTTTTTGCAATACTTATACGGCATATCTATTTTCTTGCACTGCAATTATTGACTGAACACACTGACGCAAGAAGGGTATTCCCTCGAAATATGCGGCGAATACAGAAAACACTAGTGGAGCTTGTAAGATATAATGTTTACTCATCTTGACGCGAGGTGTAGCTAGTGCAACTATACCAATATAGTAATAAAGTGATTTTTAATGCAAATATAGCATTAACACCTATTATTTTGCACCGTAGTGTATATATATATTAGGTTTATTTCGCATAAAACATTTTCACAGGCAATTTGGTTACTTATACTATACTAATCTTTTTGCATATGTTTGAATAACAAGAAATGCGGTTTTGAAGTGTAACATCAATCGTATCTTATGAATCAAAGTCTAAATATTGCCATGTATACCTTATACCATTCATTCCATATCCAGTTACGCATAAAAATATTACTGGTAGTTGTTAATTTTTGTGCTACAAGAGAAAATATCAATATTTTCCGAATATAAGGCGTATGGGTATAAAATATCTGTCCATCAGATTTATATTTATAAAAAAATGAAAAAAAAATTAATCATACTTTTTTTAGAATATCATGACAAGTTTTCCAATTTCTTTAAAACCAACTGAACGTCGTATATACAGAATAGAAAGAGTCAATAACCTATGATTTTTTTGTAAAAAAAAAAATTAAAAACAATCAAGAATATTTTAACTTTTGCTTGGAAATAATGTTGTAGAACATATACTCATCCTTGTTTTTTTTTAATAATAATATCATGTTTAGTAATGTAAACATTGGACAGTTTTGTTCTTAATACAAGGTAAACTTTAAAGTTTAAAAGACCATCCCTGACATCTCATTGGTTCCAAGTGACATGACAGAATTGTGGTGATCTTTATCGCGCTGAAATTTTCTCAAAATATGCAAAAAGTTTACAAGGAATTGAATAATAACTGGCATGTATATCGATTAGGGCATTTCAAATGTTATTTTATCCATCATTCATTTAATCTCCAACACCATGAAATTAAATCATGTCTACTTAAATTTGTTATTCAAGTTAATATGGATGCACAATATAACCAGAATAAGTATCACACATATTGTTGCCAAATATCTCGCTATTTATTTAAACAGTTGGGTTGTCTTGTTTCTATTATTAAATGAAGGTGTCATTTGTAAGAGACTCGTGCTAAATGGTAGTATATTTCCTTTTACTATTTTACTAAGAATCTAAATTAATTTATTAGTTTTTTTTTATTGTGAAGTACCAGATATATCAATAATATTTCTACTAAGTCCCAGAAGAACCTCTCACTAAATATTTAATCAATATCCGTTTGAATTGAAATCTACTACAGGTACTTACTCATTTTGCTTAAGTTCTTTTTTATCAGCTAAGATGTATTACGTATGTATAAAAGTTGTTGATTTTATTTACTTAATAGGATTATCGACGTATTATTTTCTATGAATTTCTAATGAATACAAATATATCGTGTATGTAAATTATGTAGTGCCTATTATCCTTCATTTATATCAATATTTTGGTAATCAATTAGAATTGGCCATATATATATATTAATTTAGTAAATATTCCTTGTTGTCCGTCAATTGTTTTATTTTTTCTTATGTATAAAATAACGCATCATTTTGTAAATTTTAATATCGAATAAATGCGATCAAATGAGAAAAATGCATTTTTGTTTTACTTCCATTTTCTTTCTGTATCCGAATATAACGCCCTCAATGTTACTTTAACCACCGGCTACGTTCAGGTGGAGAATGGACTAACCAGCAGTGGGATTCTGTAACTCTTAGTCGACACAGGCTACTCGACGTCGACATGAACCGGAATTCTGTAACGGTGTCTAGTATGAAATCAGGAATTCTCGGTAATTTATGTTCAAAAGTGCCAAACTTTGTGATTTTTAGAACAAATGTCAGGGAAATTAGCCGTCAAAAAATGACTTGACAGCTAATACTTGTAAAACACTATTTACTTTGTCGTGAACTTCCACTTACAGCTGTGGCCATATGTATTCGCCACCCTTTTTTGTTTTTTATTCCGACGAATATATAAGAAATAAAAGAAAATTGATCGATGAAAATGTTTCATTGTGAGTGTATACAGATATATACAGATATTGCTTAATATTATATAGCTCCTCCCTGGGCTTTTATCACCGCACGAATTCGTCGGGGCATACTGCTCACTAAGTTGTAGCACTGTTCGGGGGTGATTTTATTCCACTATTCGAATGTTTTTGTTTTTAAGCATTGCTTTGTGGTAGATGAGTATTTAGCCACATTTCGCTTTAAAATGTACCATAAATGCTCAATTGGCGATAAGTCCGGGGATTGTGCCGGCCATTCCAGGACCCGCACGTTATTTTCCTCGAACCAGCGCATTACTCCGCGAGATTTATGGCACGGTGCATTATCTTGTTGGAAGTAATATTCTGGCTCATCATTATCGAATAATTTTAACGCACACGGTTCCAGAACTTCTTCCAACATGTCGATGTATGTCCGAGTGTTCATTCGGCCCTCGCAGACGAACAGTTCTCCGACGCCTGTTGCACTCATGGAACCCCAAACCATTATGCGACAGTCGGGATGATACAGTCTGGATGGAAGGCCTCTCCTCGCCTGCGTCGCACGTATTGAGGCCCAGGCTTACCAGAAAGCTACCAACAAAAACATGAACTCTGTTACATTTTGGAACCCATTAAAAAGAATAAAAACACTGTAGATATCGGGAATTGAATACAGAATACCGCAAATACAATAATTATGTATTACTTACCTCAATATTTGACTCATCCGTCCACATAACATTGGCCCAATTATCAATGGTCCAGTCGCGGCGACTTTTAGCCCACAGCAATCTCTTTTTCTTTTGTTGCGGAGACAACCGTGGTTTATGTCGAGCTTTGTATCCACCTAAATTTAATTCACAAAGGCGTCTTCTAACCGTGCGAGGAGAAATAGCAACATTATGTAGCCGGGAAAGCTCACTGGAAAGCTGTTTAGATCCTTTTTTCCGGTCTCGCAAAGACATCCGCTCTAAGATTCGCTCATCTCTGCTAGTTGTCTTCCTTTTTCGACCAGTTTTCGGTTTGTTTGTCAAGGATCCACTCTCTTTGTATCGTTTTATCGTCATTCTAACGGTCGATCGCGCACATTTCACTTGTCGAGCAATAGCAGTCACCGACAACCCTTGATTTTCTAACACCACAATTTGTCCTCGCTCTACCTCCGTCAATTCGCGTGTTTTCGGCATTACTTTTTACTGTATACTATCGTATTACACAGACAAAATCATAGACACAATATCTTCACTCTAACTAGCTCAACCTTACTCCTACAACTTTTAAGAAAGACTGAAGAAATATTCAGAAATTACAATTTTACGTCTATTTTCTAATTTACTCAGAATGGCCTGCAATAAACCATTAAACCCTCATTACCAGGTACCTAGTTAAGTCCGTCATGGACCCTGCTTCTTAGAAATACAATAATATTCGTGTAACACGTTCAAAACGAGAGTGACGAATACATATGGCCACAGCTGTATGTCATTTTAATGCAATTTTAAGGCTGCGCATTTCTTTTTCAATGCGCTTTAAATTATCTGCAATTTCATGTTCTTTTTTTAACGCTAATTATTAAATTAAATGTGCGTATTTTGTGATTTATTTACTGATTTTTTACAATATCCCAGAGCATTTAATATTTAATCAATTAATTAGTTGCGCCCATAATTGTTTTGTATTTATCGTTTGCACTGGGTGTTGAAATACGCGCAAATGTTCCTCCGCTTCAACCAGAGGCGAGATATTAAAATTCGTCAGTTCACACCACTTCCTTCCAATCTTCCAACGTCCGTTCTTTGTGTTGTTTCGCCTATGCTAACCGTTTAGCTTTGTTTTCTTTGTGTAATAACGGTTTCCGCATAGTAATTCTTCCATACAAACCATCTTGGCGCAAATGCCTTTTTACCGTGGTGATGCTAATTGATTTTGGGTGCGAAGTATTCACTTTGTCAGAAATTTCTGACATTTCCGCTGCTCTTTATCTAATCCATTTATTTGAACGTGCCTGATCCGCAAAAAGCGTCATTTTCGATATCTTCCTGCCAGTCGACTCATTACGTACACAGAGGAATTAAAATCTACCTCATACTTACAGTTTAATAATACAAATATTTTGATAAAAAATAGTTTCTTATAATCTCTAATTATGTAGGTGGGTTAAAATTTATGATCGGTAGTGTATACATGGCAAGAAATACTGGATGAATTTTTCAAGCAGAGGCCTCGCGGTTACCCACAAGATGACGTTGCACTACTATAGCGCATTGAACTTCTATAATCTATCATTGATGGCATCTGTGCCTATATTTGCCGTAAGAATCTACAAGTTGAAATGAGAAAGGGATACCTGACAGCAGCCGTCCTTTTCTAGCACGAAGGACCGTTTATTTACCCAGCATGAGCGTTCCAGTAGTAATATACAGTTCAGTACTATAGGGTGAGTTGAAATTTGTGCGTAATTCAAAACTGCAATATGTTGGTATAATGAGGTAGCTAGGTGTTGACACTTGAAAAAATCAGTGTGGCCCTTAACCAAAAGAGTTTAGAGAACCTTGTTTTACAGTGATATACGCAAATAACACCAAAAATAAACCAAATATTTATAAGTTGAAGGTAGTTATTACACACCCAGGGGGACGCATTTCTACCACAATAAACAACCTTAATTATTTATTCTTACATCATACGAAACGCAATCTACATTTTTCATAGAATATATATTTAATTGTATATTAAAAATTACATATTTTTATGAGTACTGTGGTGTAAAGCGCTATGAGTACTATGGTGTAAAATGTAATGTAAAAAATATCAGTCAAGGTAGGACTTAAACCCACGACCTCTACGTTACCGGTGCAACGTGGTTACTAACTACACCACGGGACTGAATCTGGGTTCAAGTCGCTTTTAATACCTAGATGTCCCACTAAAATGAAGGACCCGATTAAGTGCTTTACGCTACTAAATACCACCGAGAGTTTCATATTAATATTAATGTAATTAGTAAGAACTTGCATTTAATAATATTGTGTCTGCTGAGATATTACGATATATTTACAAACATTGTGACATCTAAGTTTAAAAGCGATTAGAACTCACATTCAGTCTCGTGGTGTAGTTGATTAGCACGTTACACCGGTAACGCAGAGGTCATGGGTTCAAATCCTACCTTGACTGATATTCTTTCAGGAATTTAAAGCGTTGGTAAGATGCAAGGAAATCGTAATCTTATCATTACTAATATCAACGAGAGTGTCATATTAATATTAATTTAATTAATAGGAACTTGCATTTTAATAATATTGTGTCTGTTGAGATATTGCGATATATTTACAGACATTGTAACATCTAGGTATTAGAAGCGATTAGAACTCACATTCGGTTACGTAGTGTAGTTGGTGAGCACGTTGCGCCGGTGAAGCAGAAGATGTGGGTTCAAGTGCTACCTTGACTGATATTTTTTAGGAATTTAAGAACGTTGGTAAAATGGAAGGAAATCGTAATGTTATCATTATTAATACTAACGAAAGTTTCATATCCTGTACATCTTACGGATTTTTATCTTTTGAAAGAATGATTAAGATTACGAATAGAAGTTGAATAAAATCTATACATTAAACTATTAAAAGCTGAAAAAAACTCCTATAAGAGAAATGATCAAGAAGTCCCAAAAGTTGACTCGAAAAGTGAAGAGATTAAAAATCTTTAAACATATAAGAAACACTATTTTTTTTAACACAAATTGCAAGCAGTTCTTATCAAAACAATATTTATACTTATTTTATGATGGAGTAGGAGATTTCTCATCTTCCTCCACATTCTCTAAATTAACAACACGTCCAGATATCTCACAATGTTTATAGAAATTGAAACCATTCTTGTCTTTCACGCTCAAATCGGCGCCATTTTCTACAAGATATCGAATGATTTTATCGCTACAATCCATAACAACTAGAACAATTTACTCGAGTTAACATCCTATGTAATGATTTCATCTCATTACGAACCAGCTCTAAGTAATCCGGACCATCCTTTACTGTCAACAACATTTATATCTAAACCATGTTCAACTATAAACTGGACATTCTCCAAGTTACCAGAATCGACGGCGTAATGCATAGCAGTTAAACCGTTGCAATCTTTAATAGAGACATCAGCTCCTTTATCCAAAAGTAGAGTAGCTATTTGCAAATTGCTGTGGAATATGGATATCATTAAGGGTGTTCTATTGTTCCACATTAATGGTGTGTTAACGTTTGCACCTAATGTTATCAAAAGGTTTGCCATTGGTAAATCGTCGTTTTCTGCTACCATTGCCAAAGGAGTTTTATTTTCTTTGTTCTCTAATTCTAGTAGAAGAGGTCTGTAAAAATATCTTTTTGTAAGAGCAATAATAGGCACTTATGATTATTGAAAAATTCTAATGCATTACGCCATACCTTTGTGCCACAACCTTCCTTAACAATGTAGCTTTGCTACGAGAAACAGCTCTTGTTATATGAAAATTATAATATGGTTCGAAGTCAGTGCTTGCTCTGAATTTAATGTTATCGACCTGTTTATTTCCATCGTAAATTTTCAATTTGAACGTGTAACATGTAGAAGGTTCTAAACTGCGCACCAGATATTGCGTTTTTGTACCTCTTAAACGCAATAAAGATATATCACTACTGCATTCATGCATCCACAGTACAACTAAAGATACCTGAAAAGGAACTTCCACCCTTCCCTAGTACTGATGAATAAATGTGATTCCGTTACGTTTACATCTTCGTATTCATTTACTAAACTTTCCCAGGACAGAAGTATCGTGTTTACATCCTTATGTAATGTTAGTGGAATATTAGAAAATCTAATGTCCATTTGGATATCGTTAAAGGTCAATGTTTTTCACGTAAACAACGTACTAGCTTATTGATCAAACTTTAACCAGTGGTTTAGCGCTTGATCTGCTATCGATATCTCCAACGAATTTGGATGTATGTTACAATCTTTTTAATTTTTTTAATAAAGGTGCTTCGAAATAGAAAAAAAACATGTGATTTTAGCCTTATTTAAGGATATAATTAAGAATTGCTGTCTTATTTATTTGGTCTTTTTCCAAGTTTTAATAATATTCCAGAATTTTCAATTGGTTGTTATAATGAATGTTCCAATGAGAGGTATATGGTGGTAATTAATTATTGTTAAACATAATGACCTTTACATCAGTCGTAACTTCTTGTAACAGAATCTTTTGCAATACTGTTATTAACATTATACATAGAAAAAATAACTTCGCCAATAAATGGTACAATAAAAATTTCTTTTCAATTATTAGAATCTTAACGTCTTTGTGTATCTATGAAATCTTCTTCCGTCAATTAAATTTGTTCATCGTGCTGTAAAAAAACATGTAAAAAGTGTCAAATATAATATAGTTCCATGTTAAATTTTAGGACCGGTCAGTCCTTTACCCCTTGAAATGAATTAAACTGATTTGTTCACCTCTTTCACTCTACCTTTCGATTTACAAATCAAATTCATATGTTTATTTAATTTCTTACTTTATAAATAAAATGCTAACAAGTCTTTTTTTATTAAGTTTAATTCAGCTATGAAGAGAAGAAAACTATAGATTTGATATAGGTGTTTGTGTTATTCTATGTAATGTACCGTTCACTTTACTAGACCAACAAGCATTTGTCTCTTCAAGCCGTCGGAAAAGTAGGATGTTTCGAAGTCTGCAAAATAGCCATCTGTAGCGGCGATGACCTCCTCATTTGAAGCAAATCAAAGACTAATTCGTAACGCAATTCATTCAATTTTGACACGAGGATCCGAGATGAATGAGCCGGTGCATTGTCGTGGTGGAAAAGCACTTTTTCCGGTGCAATGAGGCCATTTCTCTTTTAATACTGCATCGAATCGGGTCAATAAATTGCTGTAGTATTGCCTCGTGATCGTCCTTCCCTTCTGCAGATAGTTGATGAAGATCCCACCGTGGGAATCCCAAAAATTGGTCGCCACTACCTTTCCGGCCGATGGAACGGTCTTTACTTTCTTCGGAGCCGATTCGCCGGAAAAAGTCCACTGCTTCGACTGTTCCTTGGTGTCCGGTATGTAGTGGTGGATCCAAATTTTATCCACGGTTACGAAACGCGTGAAGAAATTTCTTGGATTGCATTGGATCCTGGCTAGACACTCCTCCAAAATGGTCACCCGATTTCGTTCTTGCTCCGCTATGAGCAAACGCGGTACCCATCGTGCCGAAAGCTTTTACATACCCAAAATTTCCTGAAGGACATGGCCTGTGCAGTTTTCTGAGATGCCTGTTGTCTCTGCTATCTCCTTCAGCTTCAATTGGCTAAGACGAAATCATGAATCTTGTCGAGCATTTCATCGTTGATAGCGGTTTTTGTGCGTCTACTGCGTGGTTCGTTACTGAACGACATTCGATTTTATCCATTTTTACGAAACCGCCCGACTTGCTACACAAAACACACTCCTAAACAATAACTATTGACTGTAGACGTCTGAAATTTTGACGGTTACCATAAAAAAGGTTGCCCTTGCCGATCGGGTCGCCCTCGTATATATTACTCGACTAGTAGAACGATCTTTATATATGCATTTTGTCATTCTATTAGTCTGTTACTGGCCTCAGTAAACTGAACTAATCTTATTATTATTTTCTCGACTACTTTTTCTACAATAGATGTTAAAGCAATTGGTCTGTAATTTTCACACCTTTCTAAATTGGTTTGATAATCGTCGTCTTTAAGAATTCCAGGAACGTACCAGTTTTAAAACATAAATTTATAATGCATAATTACATTATATTTTTATTCAGTAAAGTATACAAAAAATACGCAAAAGATCGTATTTCTAATGTTTACTCCATAAATACTTCTAAAACTGTTGGAAATTCTACAGCGGCAACAGGACCATTATCTCATATACCAGAACTCATGTAGTTAAATTCAAAAGAAGTTATACCCAGTTGTATTAAGTATTTGAAAGAAGTAAATCTCTATTTAACGCTGTTTAATTTCACACACACAATGTAAAAGCAGGATATCGCGACACATTTCCACCACACCTGCCATCGCCAGCAAGAAGCTCACAACCGACTTTTGTAGATTCAATCGCACCTAGAAATCAATCGAATATATTTTAGAAAGTTGTGTTCGCACGACAGCGCGACCAAATCGTTGTTGCGGTTGCAGCCGTGGAGTTTAAGTTAAACGGTAGAAAAGTATGAAGTGAGACTGAGGTGTGCGTGTGGTATGGTGACAATAAAAGTCATTTCTGTTTTATACGATTTAATACATTTTTTAAAGTGATAATAGTGATAGTGATGGCAATTTCTTGTAGATAAACCCACGATGTTAAACCGGATAGTGAAACAATTATCATGAGAAAGTTAAAATGTACTTTTCCATCGTTTCTGTTGGTGGTTCTATTAGTCGAAGTTGGTTAGTGTCATTCTTTATACTTTATATTGTACACGTTGTTTTTTTAATCTTTTAAAGGTCATTTAATCGAAACACGGCGTATGTCCATACTATAGAGTCATTAATGTTCAAAACCTGCTACGCTAACTTATTGTGTTCTTTGTTCAATGAATGATAGGTTAATACCATTATAATATTCTCGAAAATAATTATAAATTAAATCTTGTAGAAACATTTTTCATGTCATAGCAATGTGCTGGATAAATTATTACTTCCTTATTATAAAATGTAAACCGGTATAAATAACAAAAGTGAGTTTATACCAGTATTAATATGCGTTGATTTATCCCACATGCCTAGCCCATGCATAACAATTCAGTTACTATGAACTTACTAAATTCGTCCTTGTGAAAATACCGACTGCTTTCGCTTAAAAAAAAAAACTACCGTTAATTTCTCATTGTTTTATACGTATACGATAAGTCGATTCTTACTTTCTTCTTAGCTTAAAGGTATGCATCTGCAATACATACATTATTTATATTTAAAAACTTACGTCTTAAAATAATAAGTAGCAATAGAAACAGTAGCACAATTCTATAATATATTTTTATTATTGCCATTGATATATATTCCCTCATGGATGATGGGACACTTGATAATATTTATACAGAGTGATTATAAAATAATGCATAAAATTCGTAATTTCTTTATTTGTAATTATGTTGAAAATCGCAGAAACCCGTAATTTAGTGTTTTAAAAATATTTTTGACAGCATAAGAACAATCGTATCTGTTAACATTTTCAGATGCAACCGGTTTTTAATAATTAGAAAAATTCGGAGAAAAAAGTTAAAATGAGTGGAAATTTAATACTACGAGGGGAGGTCCAGAAGTTCGTGGAATGAAAGCGTTTTAAATAAAATAAAACAATAAATCTATTTTTCCTTCCAATATAATCACCCTTAAGCACAATACATTTATTAGATCTATGAATTAATTTTTCTAAACCATCATAAAAATATTTTTTATCTTTCGCCTCAAAATGGGCCAAAATTGCCTCCTTTACCTCATTGTCGTCGGAAAACTTTCTTCCACATAAGTCTTTTTTTTAAATTGGGGAACAAATAAAAACCACAAAGTGCCAGGTCTGGATTGTAGGGTGGATGGACTATTGATTGAAAGCCATGCTTGTGCAGAGCAGCCATTGCAATTTTGCTCTTGTGAACCGGCGCATTGTCTTGCAAGAGCAACACACCCTTGGTCAATTTTCCTCGACGTTTTTCCTTGATGGCCTCCTTTAATTTTTCTAATATCGCTGCGTAATATTCTCCGGTTATGCTCCTACCTTTTTCTTTGTAATCAATCAATAATATCCCCTCAGAATCCCAGAAAACAGTAGCCATCAACTTTCCACCCGATTCTGACACTTTCAATTTCTTTGGCGGTGGTGTCCCCTTTTATGCCATTGCATGGACTCCTGTTTGGACTCAGGCTCAAAGTGGCTCCGGTAACAATACGCTCCAAAATCTGTGCAGGTTTGTCTCCACACTGCTCCAAAAATTGTTTGGACGCACAGACGCGCTGCTGTTTCTGCAGCGGCGTGAGCATTCCCAGTACCCATCTCGCACCGACTTTTGTCATACTCAGGTGGTCATGTAGGATACGCAAAATGGTGGTATCTGATTCTCCAAATAATGCAGATAATTGTTTTTTCTTCATATGGGCATCTTGCAGTAGAAATTTTTGCATTTTTTCGACGATGTCTGATGTGGTGGCCTCAACTGGCCGTCCTGAGCGGGGGCCGTCTTCAATCGACTCCCGACCATGTTTAAAAAGACCATGCCACTTATAAATCATTGATTTACTAAGGCACTGTTCCCCATAAACGGTTTCTATTTCATTCAAGCGTTCTTTGCTTGCTTTGTAAGGAACTTTATCACAGCACGGTGTTCAATTTCCTCCATAGTTTCAGTTTTCTTAGGGATTGACTTGTTTAGCAGGCAACTATTCGTAAACGACTGACGCTATAGGGTTGCAACTTAACTTACATACTAATGATGAGCCGGCAATCAGAATGTCACCTACCGAGCGCCCCTATCCCCACTCCATCCCCTCCATTCCACGAACTTCTGGACCTCCCCTCGTAAGTACATAACGAGTAACGAAAGATACGAGGGTACGTTGAAAAGTTGTATATTTTCAATATATATTGTGTCATTTTCGGTTTTTATGCCCGAAATAAAAAGCTAGTTTCATTAAGGTTTACCCCACTTAAATTTTACAGTTTTTGAAATATTTTCAATTTTTTTAATTTCAATGAGTAAATTCCCCACGTGTACGAAGGTAAGCTGAAAAATTTGGCAATTAAAGCATAGCAAATAGCAATATTTCAATGAAATGCGTTTTATTTTTCAATATAATCTACCGCAAGATCAATACATTTATTTAGTCAATGCTCAAGTTTCATTATGCTTTCACAGTACTCATTTTCCTCAAACTAGTCGAAATAGTGATCCACGGCATCTATCAGCTCCTTATTCGAAGCAAATCTCATACCGCCGAGGTGTTTCTTAAGCTTGCGGAAGAGATAATAGTCCGACGGAGCTAAATCCGTTGAATAAGAAGGATGCTCAAGCGCTTCGAACTTTAATTTCATCAATTTTGCTTTAACAATTCCGCTCTTGTGAGCTGGCGCATTGTCTTGATGAAAGAGGACGTTTTTTTGTATTCTTCTGAGCCTTTTTTGGACAATAACTGCATGATGATCTTTGGCTTGAAATTTTTGATTTCTACCTTTTGAATGTAGTTCCCGTACTACGCGGTTGAAGTTTGGAACATCGGAGGATAAGGCCAGCTCAGTAATCGTCTGATTAAGAAACCTATGTTGGACATTATTACGCTTATTCAAGAGAAAAGTAAAAGTACGCAATTATCGGAGACGAATAAGAAATAGAATATTAAATTCCTGGGCAAAGAAAATGTAATACCGCTTCATCTCAAATACTATTCGTGATCTTGTTAACAGTTGGTCGCCATCAAAACCCTAGCGGCGGAAACCCATAGATAATTCAAACCAAAAGAAGTTAGAAATCACAATCACAAATCAAGTAAATAAAATGAAAAGACGGAAGAAATAGTTTGTTTTTGTTATAAAAACTAAAAATGGTAAACCTAAATTATACTCTACGATCAATACAGTTTTTCAAGCGGGGCTGGGGCAAGCCGTCGGAAAAGTGGGATGTTTCGAGGTCTGCAAAAATACCCATCTGTAGCAGCGATGACCTTGATTTCAGACAAATTTCTTTCCTCCCAGTGATTTTTTCAAGTTTGGGAATAGAAAAAAGTCGTTGAGGGCTAGATCCGATGAATATGGAGGGTTCAATTTGGACACGACGATGCGGGATGAATGAGCCGGTGCATTGTAGTGGTGTAAAAGCACTTTTTTCCACTGCAGACGATGCCGTTACTCCTTCAAGACTGCATCGAATCGGGTCAATAAATCGATGTTGTATTGCCCCGTGATCATCCTTCCCTTCTGCAGATAGTCGATGAGGATCACACTTTGGGAATCCCAAGAAATGGTCGCCATGATCTTTCCCGCCGATGGAATGGTCTTTGCTTTCTTCGGAGCCGATTCGTCCAGAAAAGTCCACTGCTTCGACTGTTCCATAGTCTCTTGTATGTAGTGCTGGATCCAAGTCTCATCCACGGTTACGAAACGCACGAAGAAATCCCTTGGATTGCGTTGGATCCTGGCCAGACACTCCTCCGAAACGATCACCCGATTTCGTTTTTGCTCCGATGTGTGCAAACGCACCGAAAGCTTTTTCATACCCAAAATTTCGTGTAGGATATGCCCAATGCGCTCTTCTGAGATGCCTGTTGTCTCTGTTATCTCTTTCATTTTCAATCGGTGACCGGCTAACACGACATCATGAATCCATTTCATCGTTGGTAACGGCTTTTGGACGTCCATAGCGTAGTTCGTCACTTGTACTTGTGCGGCCATGTTTGAACTAGTTTACCCTGAAGCTGATGGTCGAAAATGATGGAGTACATCCGCCATGAACCTCTAACAAAATATTTCGAATTTTCGTTTTCGCAGCCATCCAGAGGTGTTTTATCATTGCACGAAATTCGATTTTATCCATTTGACTTGCTACATAAAACACACTTTTAAACAACAACTATTGACAGTAGACGTCTGAAATTTTGACAGTTGTTATAAAGAAGGTTACCCTTGCCTACCAATTCTGCCTCCACTCCAACCCTCGTGCGCCATCTCTTGCCGATTCTGGAAACTCTTTAAGTCGCCCTCGTACGCCAGACAAAACTAAAAATACTTTTTAATACTATAAAAACGGACGTAACAACTCGAAACATTTATTGCTGAACAACTTCAAAACTTTCTCGATCTTCATAATCTTTGGTTCCAGCAAATTGAAGCCAAACCCATGTTGCCCGGGCGGATTTTCACGATTTGGCCACATTCATCGGCCCCCGAAATCATCAGATTTCTCGGTGTGAGATTTTTTCTTGTCGGGACATAAAAAGCAGAGTGCACTCCACTCGAGAAGAAATTATTACAATACTCATGGAAGTATTTCAACGTGCCATGCAAAGTCTTAGCATTCACTTCCATGAATGTATACGTTCAAGACGCTCATCATTTTATGGACATGTTTCTAAAAATGAATTTTTTATGCGACACTTAATGGCATACAATTTACTTGCTGCTTATTTTACTATCTACGCTGATTACCGTCATTATTGCCAATGGTAGTAGAGAACAGAGATAAAACCAACTCAATGTTAAAGGATTCTGCATGCAAAAAGAACATTATTTGTGGTAGCGCCTACATTAAGTTTGTCAGCCTTTTCTTTTTTTCATTTCTTCCCATCTAAAAAAAAGCAGAAAAACAATTGGATCAAATTCTTAAATTTTTCACATCTAAATGCTGATGCATTCTTATCTTCTTTCTTTTCAGCATTTACCCAAGATGATGAAGGACCATACAAAGGAAAATACATTGGAAAATTTAATACTTACGACCATCAAGTGTCTGGAGATGTTTACGCAGTAGACGAATACACCCTCCTCCTAACAAAATTTACTTATAGCGGCGATGGCACGGATACTTTCTTCTGGGCTGGAGCGGTAAACAGGCCCGGACCTCAAGGATTCATAGTTCCAGACGAACGTGGCGTGTAAGACTTAAATCGAATTGCTTCAAATTGAATTATAGTCTTTTCCCAATTTAGAACGAACGTGCTAGAGAGATATATCAACAAGGAGTTCACTCTGAAGCTACCAGACAATAAGAAAATTACTGATATCAAATGGTTCGCTGTCTACGACATCTGGAGTCAAAATACTTTCGGAGATATTTACATTTTGGATGAATTCGAACCGCCCAAGGTACAAACGGTGCCAAAATTGGAGGGCAAGACTAATAACGTGAATTCGGAAGCTATTGAGATCATAGATGCTAAGACGCTACGTATTCCAAAATTCGAATACGATGGATTAGGGAAAAGAGTGCACTTTTGGGTTGGTGTTGGACCACAACCTGGTAGTAAAGGACACGTCGTTCCAGATGAATACGGATAGTAAGCAATTCTTTTTCTATCACTAACCAACTTCTATTGTATATTCTTCCAGTGTGGATCCTTTAAGAGCATACAAAGGACAAACAATAATCTTGGAACTACCAGGAGATTTAACCATCTTCAACGTAGGCTGGTTTAGTATCTACGATTTAGAAACTAATACAAATTTTGGATCGATATTCATTCCGGAAGGATTGAATGTACCTCCTTCGTTAGTAAAAGTCATCGTAATACAATCTAAACATTTCTAAAAGATACCAAAACCTAACAACTTTCTATTTCAGCCGCACAGCAACGACCTACCAAACTGCTTTCAGCTGCACAAAAACTTCCAAGTGTCCTGGGAAATATTCGGAGCCCAAATCACCATCCAACTAGCTGGACAGGTCAAGGAAGATGAATACATGTCGTTTGGAATTTCAGGGTCTGAGGAGAAGAGTCAAATGTTAGGAAGTGATGTGGCAGTAGCTTATATGAACGGATACAGTGGGTATGCGTTGGATTACAATATCACAGCGCTGACACCTGTAAGTGTGGTCATCAAAATCATTCGGATTAACTGAAATGGAGTTAATATTTTAGTGCGTTAAAGTTTTGGGTCAAAATAAAGGAGTTTGCAAGGATGAGATAGTCGGAGGACAGGACAATAACCAGTTCCACACTGGAATACGAAAGGATGGAATTAATATCATTACTTATAGGAGAAGTTTAAAATCATGTAAGAATTAATCTAAAAAATAGACCCTAGATTCCAAATATTTAAATTTTATAATCTTTACTTAGCTGACGATGGTGATAAGGAATTCCTTACTGATCGCGAGATATACATCGTTTGGGCTATGGGTCGATTGGATTCCCAAAACGAGCCAAGTTTTCACGATACCTATTCTAAAGCTGACATCAAACTAAACCTAAGCTCGAAAGAGCCAATTGATACCTGTTTCTCATTCACCACCTCTAACGCCGTATCTGTGGACGCTTGGGAAAAGGGTCAGATCTACGACAGGACCATTAGGGTGTTTAACGCTTACGTAGGTCCATCTGGTGGCAAGAAAGGTTATCAAGCAACTACAGGTGATGATAATTTACATTTCCAAAATATTTTTAGCATAATCTTTGTATTTCCTTATAGGTCAAGCTTCAACAACCTTAGCGTGGTACATCAATGGATATTTATCGCCTGAATTATGGTTGAGGAGAGGTTTAACGTACCAGTTTAAAGTTAGAGGTGGCAATAAGCCTCATAGCGCCGAATTTTATCATCCTTTGATTATAACAGATGAACCGCATGGTGGATTCGATAAATTAACACATGCAGCTCAATCTAACATTAGGGTTCTTGCTGGTGTCGAGTATTCTAGACGTGGAACACCAAGTCCAACAGCCAGTGAGTTCCTTACTTAATACAGAAGTGTTATTTTTAGTTACATTATAAAACTAATAGTTTCCCTACTAATTCTAGTTGGTCCTCTATGCCTGGCAAAGCATCCTGATACTCAAGATAGAAGATTAGATGACGACTTTGACACTTTCAAGAAGTTCAATCGTTCTTTGATCTACACATGTGAAGAAGGTGAACCTGGTATTTTAGAAGTCACCCCAAATACAACCTGGCCAGATACTGTTTACTACAATTCGTTCACTCAAGCTAACATGGGCTATAAGATTCACGTCGTCGATAGCTTCAACAGAGGTTCGGACGGCTTTAGAGTCATACCTAGCATCTTAAACACTATAGTAATATTACTTTTAGGAAGTTTCTTTGGAAATATATTGAGATAAGAGGATTAGGTTAAGATTATAGTATATGATTGATCAAATTTACTCACTACCAACAAGATATTTTAAAGAAATAATTTCATATCTTGCTAGAGGGTAAATTTATATGATCATATAGTATTTTGTATTAAATGTATTCGATATTCCTACATAAGAAATAAAGATAAATATAAATTAAGTTTTGTGAAAATAATTGTTGATTACTGGAAGATGTGAAACATGGAAGACTTACTATTAAAGTATACAAAGCAGATGGGTAGGAAATAATACCAATTGAATCGTTTTTAATGCAATAATAGAGTTACCAACTTTTACAAAATAAAATTTTAGGAGAATTAGTTATTTTTGAAAACAAACACCTAATTCATATGCTTCATTAACTTTTAATCAATGGCGATAGAGTCTAAAAATGCTAAAAGAGCAATCAGAACTTTCAATATTTAATTTCCCATGTTGTACGAAGTCATACCCTTAACTAGCTGTTTCCATTTCTTGTGATTGTGAAAATCTTGAAACATATTTTGTATATTTATATAGAAATTAGTTCCTGATGTGATGCTTAAATTTATGTAAATTCTTTTTATATAATGTACATATATTTTCTAAAAAAAAAGTTGAAATAAATTATTTTATACATTCTGTTTCTTTCATATCGTCTCCTTCTTTTTTAACCCTACAATGCGCACATTCTCTATCAAAAGAAATTACAATGTTTAAAAGTATGCGTAGAATCGATATTAAAAAAAAAACAAATATATCATTGTAATTTATCATGACTCAAATATGCTTAAGTACAGAGAAGTATAAAACATCATTGGCCTTGTTAAAATGTAATGACGTCACCGCATTTTTGATAATCTACATATATTCGGGACTTGCAACCAAGCTTGCAGAAACAAGTACGCACTAATTGGCAACAATGATATACGGTGACGAATGATGACGTTCTACAGTTGTAATACGCAAAAGACTTAAGGGGACATATGGTTAAAATAAATTACAAATGATTTTCAAAATGTGCACCATTATGTTGCAAATATAAATTTACTCGTCTTCTCATATTATTAAACACATTCTGCAGCATTTCTTCTGTAATATTTTGCACTTCATGTGTTATTGCAGCTTGTAGCTCATCTAAATTGTGAAGCCGATTGCTGTAAACTTTATTCTTCAGATAACCAAACAGGAAGAAATCCAGAGGATGTTCTGTGCATCTTTATATAAGTTCCATATTGCGTTTATGTACCTAGCATTGAGTCCCACTTTGTTTAAAACCTCAAACATTTTCTAAGGATACCATATCAAAAGCCTTTTCTAGGTATATAAATACTAAGTGGGTAAGCACATTATTAGCCATGCGTTTTTCCAATACTTATCACAGACTAAGTTATTTAAAGCTGCCCAGTATCCCAGTCCATGAATCTGGTGGAGGTATTATGAGAAGGCGCGCAGTATTATGCAACCCAGATCTTATAGCTGAAGGGAAGTTTGGGTATTTTACTTGAATTCGTGATTTACTTGATATGCCAGCGATTTTAGTTGTACAAAAGTAGCAGTCTGAAGCATGGTTCCTTAGTTCTCTCCATATCATTTAAATTCCAAAGGCCGCGTGACGAATTTGTCTATCAGCCAGCCGATGAGCTAGGAAACACACGGAAAGACACGTTAAAAGTCACTCTTTTCCATTCGTAACTAAGTTATCAAGATCGTTCACACTTTTGTGTAGTATTGCATCGTCAAAAAATAAAGTCCACAAATCTTGAATGATTGACTTCAAAATCCTTATTAAAAAAAAATTACTTTAAAGTTTTAATAGTATAGAGTATAGATATGTACTTCACAAAAACTAAGCTACAATTTAGAATTGTTCCTGTAATGAAGCCTTTGTATATCAGTACAATATCAGCCAAGTAGTGTTCACATTACTGAAAGTTTGCATTAGCGAACCTTATTTTATTTATAAAGAAATTGCATAAAAGGAAATATGTATGTTTATTAAAAAATAAATTATGAACTATGAATAACATAATACATATAATATTAAAAGCTAAAAAATAAATTTTACATTATTTTGAGAAATAATCTCCTATTTTTGTTTGCGTAAATTTACGCTTGGTATTTTCTAATGCCATTGCCGGTAGTTTACGCACCACTAAAATATGGGAATATAATATGTCTTCTTCAGCACAATCTAACGCTTGATTAAAAATTCCTACAGCTTGCGCGTCACTCACTGTAACCCATCTTCCTCTTCATGTGCATCATCCATCTCTTTATCGTCATTCCATGAACTAACATCGGTGATTATGCAAACAATAACGGCATTTATTGCTTTTAATAATTTGAGAAAGTCCGATGATGCACTATCAATAACTTCAACATCAGATAGTAACTCTTTTCTAATGATGGTTAGCGGTACATTGTCTTCATCGTCATAATCATCACTGGAGTAAAGCAAACTTTTCTAACACTTTCTGATTGTTTGCTGGTTAAGGACATTTCACGCCGTATCTAATTTAAAATTGCTTCACGTAAACTTATCTGCTTTAGGGATTCAGAAATGTTTTTAGGATTCCTTGATAACGCAGACGGAAGTAGAACTTTTCCATAATACAATTTAATAATTTTTATTACATTTTGACTCATTGGTTGGATAAGCGAAGTTTCGTTGGACAGCATAAACATAATAAAAATTGAGCCATCGTTGCTTCTTAATTGTTCCTCTGGAGAATGACTTGGTGCGTTATCCAAGATTAACATCGCCTTTATTAGAAGATTTTGCTTTCTTAAGAAATCTTTTACCTACAAATTGAATATGTATCATTACATTACATTACGTATTATTATAATTTTATTGCCATACCTGAGAGACAGTGCTTCTGGAACCATTCCAGAAATATGCCTTTGGTCAACCAAGCGGATTTTGGACAGTTATAATCAACGGGATTTTAGCAGCACACTACTACTAAAATAACCGGTACTCTAAATTTTATATTATCAAATTGTACGTGGTGCAAACTTGTTTACATTACCAGGCGTTCCATTTGATCCTATAGTAACAATTTTCTGTTTACATGACCGCGACGTTTCCAATACGCTATTTCGAAAACGGCCGGACATACCCGTATTTTGTATAAATATTTATATCTGGTATTATTTGTATTTCACCTAATTATTACACGATTTTGAAAAGTGATATTCCAGTTTCGTTCTTTGTCAACTTAGTTCTTTAACTAATACATTGTGTGCATGCTTATAGAATTATTAAATGACAAAGGTACTTCTTTTTAAGACATTTTGTTAAAATTTAAAGTGTCCATTCCATTATAGGCGGTAGTGTATATCAGAAATGTCATAAACGTCAAATTTCAAATTGAAATTCGTAATGAAGGACGAGTACGCGATTCAAAATCTTTAGCGTTAATTTTCGACGATTTGATGCAAAATTAACGTGATATTTTTTGTGTTTGTTTGTTCTATACCCCAAATTATTTTTGAATCGGTAGTAGCGAACGATTTTTTCGGCAATATTGATAATGCGTAAGTACAAATATGTAATCGTTTTCTCAATAAATATGAATTGAAATTTAAGAAAAAAGTCGAAATTATTACCGTCGCAAAGAATTGTTGAAAATCCTCGAAGTTCCGACAATGTCCGAAGTCAAAGCGGAACTAGGGGAAGACCTGGCTAACGTAGTCTTTGAAGAATGCCCAGATGTTTTAAAGCCAAGTATGGGTTTCGAACCCAAACTAAAAGGAGCCGGTCCAAATCTGTGGACATCGCCGAGTGACGTACTGATTGGTAAAGTCTGCTTAAAACCGCCCTTAACAGATAAACACATAAAGGCGCTAACCCACGAAGGAATCCTAGGTATTATCCTTAAACCCTGAAAGAAAATCCTTCTCATTAACATTTTCAGCAATTGGATACGATATCGAGATGAAATATAGGAATGAGATGATAATAGAAAAGAACAAAGCTTTGGAAGAACAAGAGGAGCATCTCCTAACACTTGCCGAACGCGTGAAACGGGTTGCCGTCAAGATGGCTAGAGACGAAGAGCAAGCGGAATGCGAGAAACGATTCCAGCAACTCCAGCTAGAATTCGAGGAAAGACTTAAAATTGAATTGGACCACTTGGAACAGGATATGCTCGAATATCAGCGGAACGTGGTGCGAGAAGCTATAGATGACTGCGAAATTGAATGGCAGTTTAAAATGGACAGCGCTATTCAGGATACTGTTAAAAAGTTGACTAAAAAATTCTTGGACAATACGGAAAGGCAAAAGAAGAGAATGGATGAGAGATTCAGATCCGAATTCAAGTACTAACTTAATATCTCTTATTGTCGGACTAAACGATTAAATCCAAAACGTTTTTTCCCTTAAAACGAAGCGAAGCGCTTCTTGCTAGTTTAAAATTGCTAAGCATCCAAATGACATCAACATCATAATTGCTGTTCCAACAATAATGCGTTGTGTCACCCGCTTTTTTTTTGGATAGCCTTACTCACATCTGTTTTTATCAAGTTTCGGTCACATTTTGGTGCCTCGGATTTTTTAAGTGTAATTAAACAATTTTGGGGTACCTAATCCAAAAATGTCGT
Source organism: Trypoxylus dichotomus (assembly GCA_023509865.1). Classification (NCBI taxonomy): domain Eukaryota; kingdom Metazoa; phylum Arthropoda; class Insecta; order Coleoptera; family Scarabaeidae; genus Trypoxylus; species Trypoxylus dichotomus. The sequence goes on from CM042078.1 coordinate 15,096,128, forward strand.
CAGATTTACTTTTCAAAATTCACTATTTCTCCTCTATTTAGGAAAAATTCGCCAAAATTAGATATAATGTATTGTGTAACTTTTTTAAATACTAATACTTGATAATTATTAACTGAAACACAATGCACATACAACTTTCAATCATCAGTTAAAAATTTCCTTTTGTAAGATTTCCTTACGTAAAGTTTACCGGAACAGTCTTGCTGAAGATTCCAGCAATAATCGGTCATCATATGGGTATCCCATCTTCCTTGGTACTTTTACTCCATAATACTGATGTCTTTGTGAAATATTTCCCCCTGTTCCTCACTAGTAGCACCTAAGTTTTCTGGAAAACGATCTAAGTGGCTGTGAAGGTAATGAATCGTGATGCTTTATGATTTCCAAGAAAATTTTTAACTACTTCAACGAAAGAGTATCAGGTATTAGACTGACGTTCGTTCATTGATTCCGTGAACTGCGTATTATTTAAAAGTTACCTTATCCGAGGACCATAAAAAATTTCAGTCACGCCTTCAGTTTTTCTGTGGTAAACCACGGTCTATTTCGAGGTAACGCCTTAGTAAATTGCTTCATAGGTTCCAGCTTAATATGCAGTGGTGGAAAGATGATTTTGTTTCTGTCAACCAACGGTTCGTTAAGAACGTTGTGTTCTCCTTGAACTAAAACATTTCCGTGTGTGAGAATGGGCTCCACGACGACTTTATATATTTTTATCTTTGTTGCCAGCCGTAATCCTTTAGACCACACCAAGGAATTTAAGGCCTGGGTTGCTTTTTCCCTTGTTGTATTTTATTTCGTATGTCTATTTTCGATATACCTTCCTCACTAACTATGTTTCCTAGATATTTGTACTGGTTTGTTCTTCTTTTCGCCCCAGTTTCATATATTGGATAGTCGGTAACACGGTTGAGAATGGGAATCCACGTGCTCTCGAAACGCTGCGTTCCGAATAATTAATAAATTTGTGTGAGTGCAGTTTACCCACACAGTCCTTGCAATCGTTATTTATGTAAATTAACGTTTGCAAGGACTGTGTGGGTGTACAATTCACAGGTATAGCAGTAAACTCCACTCACAAATTTATTAATTATGCGGAGCGCAGCGTTTCGAGAGCACGTGTACTTAGTCGGTAACGCGGTTAACAATGAGAGTCCACGTGCTCTCGAAACGCTGCGTTCCGCATAATTAATATCTTTGTGTAAGTGGACTTTACTGATATACCTGTGAGTTATTTATGTAGTCTACTGGGTGTCCAAGGTCAAGTGCACCAGGTTGGCAACGCCAGATTTAATTTGGTAAGACTGTAATATTGCTTGCCTTGACTTGGTAACTTCATTCTTATTGTGTTTAGTTGTCAAAAATTAATATCTTATGTAAAGGATATGTTAGCATAGTTTGATAACTTTTTTTAAGAAAAACGAAATACTGATGATCATTAAATTTACTAACTTGATATAGATAGATAAATACTAAACATACAATTGAGAAAATTAGAAATTGCAAATAAATATAAGAAATTTATTTTTATAAGTTTTTCACAAAGAAGAAAAAGCAGTACAATAAAGCCGCAATACATAAAAAAATATCAAATTCTACAGTTGTAACACGCAAAAGACTTAAGGGGGCATATGGTTAAAATAAATTACAAATGATTTTCAAAATGTGCACCATTATGTTGCAAATATAAATTTACTCGTCTTCTCATATTATTAAACACATTCTGCAGCATTTCTTCTGTAATATTTTGCACTTCATGTGTTATTGCAGCTTGTAGCTCATCTAAATTGTGAAGCCGATTGCTGTAAACTTTATTCTTCAGATAACCAAACAGGAACAAATCCAGAGGATGTTCTGTGCATCTTTATATAAGTTCCATATTGCATTTATGTACCTAGCATTGAGTCCCACTTTGTTTAAAACCTCAAACATTTTCTAAGGATACCATATCAAAAGCCTTTTCTAGGTCTATAAATACTAAGTGGGTAAGCACATTATTAGCCATGCGTTTTTCCAATACTTATCACAGACTAAGTTATTTAAAGCTGCCCAGTATCCCAGTCCATGAATCTGGTGGAGGTATTATGAGAAGGCGCGCAGTATTATGCAACCCAGATCTTATAGCTGAAGAGAAGTTTGGGTATTTTACTTGAATTCGTGATTTACTTGATATGCCAGCGATTTTAGTTGTACAAAAGTAGCAGTCTGAAGCATGGTTCCTTAGTTCTCTCCATATCATTTAAATTCCAAAGGCCGCGTGACGAATTTGTCTATCAGCCAGTCGATGAGCTAGGAAACACACGTTAAGCAGAAGATATGTGAAATTCAAAGCTTATCCTAATCTTAAACCTCATGTCCGAAATATGGTTCATAACCTTTTTATTGATTTTTTTTGTGGTTTAAAAGTCACTCTTTTCCATTCGTAACTAAGTTATCAAGATCGTTCACACTTTTGTGGAGTATTGCATCGTCAAAAAATAAAGTCCACAAATCTTGAATGATTGACTTCAAAATCCTTATTAAAAAAAAATACTTTAAAGTTTTAATAGTATAGAGTATAGATATGTACTTCACAAAAACTAAGCTACAATTTAGAATTGTTCCTGTAATGAAGCCTTTGTATATCAGTACAATATATATTTTTTTTAACTTTTAGAAATCAGTATAGAATCTTCAATTCCGCCATAACCAGAGAACGCGAATCCTGCCAGACAACGATGCAGCAACTTCGCCATTGCCTCGAATGTAAGAACTTAGCGAATCTGATGTACGTACTTTGCATGGAGCGTAGAAAATGTGGCCTAGAACGCGCCGTATTAGAATACAAGTACAAGGTTCTCGTCGAAGATCTGGAGAAGAAGATCGCGCAACAAGCGGAACAGATACAACAGCTGACCGAACAGAACGAGCAGAAACAGAATCAGTTGAATATACGCGAAGAATGCGTATTGGAAATCTTAAAGCAGTTCCAAAAATTCATCAATTATGCGTTGAGAGCGACCCCGACGCAAGCTGAATTCTTATTGGACGTGAGGAAGATGATGCTGTTTGAAATAACGCAATCGTTGAAAGAGAAAAGGAAGAAAGGGCATCGCGCCAAGGAGATTCTTGCTTGGCAGCCGGAAGCTTCGTTTTCGGAATTCGTAGGGGAGACGAGCGGACTAACTCTTCCGGATTATCACGAATGCTTGAATGAAGTTATTCCACCCGGTCAAGAATCGGATTTCCTGGCGTCTTTCTACTACAACGACAAGTTGTATGTCAATAGGAATCTAGAACTGATGGCGGCTAAAGGTGTGAACATATCCGAGACGAATTTGTTATGGAATAAGGACGTCGAGAATTTAATGCAGATACTGAAGGCGTCGGTCAAACAGCAATCCTCAGTGGCACAGCCTATAGTGGAAAGTGATGAGGTCTCTCAAAGTGCCAAGTAAGTATAAAATTGATTGTTGGGACTCAAATAAAGGGGGGGTTCAATAAAAGCACAAAATGTATATAATAAATGTTGTGTGATTACGACGTAACAGACGGCCGTTAGTAAACACGGAGTATCACAGGATGCAACAATGCGTCCTAATTGTTAAAAATTATTACCAAATGGTGAAAGTTTGATTGCTACTATTCGTAAAGTGCGCCCAAAATTCGGTCGAAAGAATGTTCCTAATTCATCCACTGTCGAAAAAATAAGCGAAAAATTCGAAAGTACTGGTTCGGTTAGTGATGTAAATTACACGACACGAGCTCGTACAGTTCGCGAGAGTGTGGCTGAAAGTTTAGAGGCGTAGATTCGTCATCGTGCACAAGAATTGGACATTACAAGAGCTACTCTTCAACGTATTCTAGTTCCACAAAGTCCAATTTTCAGCAGGATGGTGCCACACTCGTGAAACATTGACTGTCTTGCACGAGTTTGCTCCTGGTCGGGTCATTTCCCGGTTTGGTGATTAGAATTGGCCACAACGTTCTTGCGATTTAACGCCTTTGGACTTTTGGCTGTGCGGTTATTTGAAGTCACAAGTTTATGCCAGCAAGTCCACGACCATCGAAGCATTGAAGACCGAAATTAGATGCTGTATCAATAAAATGCCGCCATATGTATACAGTAGTGTTATTGCAAATTTTGTCAAAAGAGTGTAAGCAAAGCCATGGCGGTCATTTACAAGATATTTTGTTTCATACATCCCCAAATGTATACATTATAAATCAATACGTATTTCAATACTTTGCTACAGAAAACCATGTTTTATTGAACCTTAAAATCTTGCGCTCATATTGGAACACCCTTTATTTATTATTTTAGTGACCGAATACGAAATCTAAAACCTACGGTATTCCTATGAAAAGAATTATATTTAAATATGACGAAATCAAGTCAAATCTTTTCCCAGTACATGCACAAAGATTTATTTGATAACTCCTATAGTCATACAATTTTGAAAATTCAGCAACAACTAATAGTCCCCCTTATGCTAAATAATAATTTAAGCCAATTTGTACTTTTTATAATAAGGAATGCCGCTTTGCTGGAAAGGTTATTTGTCTATCTCCAATACTAGGAATCCCAAAAGTATTTTTCAATTGGTTTTATTGCGCTAACAAAATCGCTGAGTGGTGCGTGGTGGGTATGCCAATCGTCAGCCCCGTCATTAGGAATTTACTCGGTTTGGAGCGTTTTACGGGAGCACAGCATGCGTACTGTATGAGCAAATTTTACAAAAATTTCTCAGATGCAGCGCATCTTCACCTTAATGGCCATGCAAACAAGTAGAATTGCCGTTACTGGAATTTAACGAATCCAAAACAGAAGCATGAGAAGCCACTTCACTCGCTAAAAGTTACTGTTTGAGCTGTAATATCGGCGCAAGGAATTATCGGTCCATACGCTTTTAAAGAAGAAACGACAGAAGAGATATGGAACACCTTTAAGAAGATATCACTAACACCGATAAAAGAAACATGCGGGGTAAGGAGAAAAGGAACAAGGAACCAGGCAGCGTCGTGGACTAAGAAAATAAGAATACAGACCAAGATGAAGTAAAAAACATAACTATGAGAAATACAAAAACAAAAGAAGAAAAGTAAAACAACCAATAGTAGAGAGTAAAAATAAAACATGGAGGGAATTTGGAGAGAAAAGATGGAGCATAATACTAAAGAAAATCAAAAGATGTTTTATGGATTCTTGAAATCAATACGACAGGAAAAAATACAAGCTACGCGGAATTATATCTAGAGCAAAGACGGAAATACACTAACCGAAAGTAAGGCAATAACAGATAGATGGAAGCAGCACTTTCAAGAATAATTAAATAAGGAAATGGAAGAAGAAAATACGAATGCACAGTAAGAAGCAGCATGGAAGAATTGGAAGAAACAATAAATAAACTGAAAAATGGGCACAGTAATAAAGTAACAACAGAGATGATCAAAAGTATGGGTAGGAGTAGAAGAGAAATTATATTAGAAGCATTTAGGAAGATATGGAAGGAAAAAAGAGGTACCAGACGACTGGAACAAGGACAATAAGACAGATTGCAATAGTTATAGAGGTATTTTCCTATTAAGTTCAGCCATAAAACTACGAGATACGACGAATCTTGCGGATTAATAAACGGAAACAGCACACAAGACCACGTTTTGTCCATAGAGCAGATAATACAAAAGCTTCGCAAGAAAAGAAGAAAATATTCCTGAGATTTATAGATTTAGAGAAAGCATTCGATAAAATCCCAAGAAGAAAGTTATGGAATATTCTAAAGATAAGGAGAGTGAGTAATAAAGTGATAAATAAGTGATATTGTTCATTACATGTATGGACGAAATAATCAAGAAATGTAAAAAAATATTAGTAGAGCATATTAACTTACAACGACCCGAAGTATCTGAAGGAGTGTTTGCAACCGATGTAATGGTTGCGGCAAAAAGCGAAAAATATTTACGAAAACATTCAGAAAAATGGAACTCCATATTAAAAGAGAGTAGAATGAAGATGAACATAAATAAAACTAAAGTAATAACAGTAGGAGAAGAACCAATGCAAATGAGAATTCAAATCGAAGGGACGGAAATCGAACAAGTAAAGACGTTCCAATACCTAGGAATGATATTCGACGAGAGTGGAACTCAAGAAGCGTATATCAATAAAAGAATTTAGAAAACAGCAAAATTATACTACGCTATGAATAGTAAATTTATAAACAAGAAAGAAATCTCCCGGAAAACGAAAATAAAAGTAAATAATTCTATTTATCGACCTACATTAACGTTTGGCTGCGAGTCGTGGATACTAAACCAAAAACAAAGAAGTAAGGTACAAGCCATGGAAGTGAAGTATCTGAGAAGAGTTAGAAGGGTCACAAAATGCGATAGAATAAAAAATGTCGATATAAAGGAAGATTTAGAAATTAATTCAGCACTAGAATTTATTGAGCAGAGACAACTGGAATGGTGGGGGCATCTGCAAAGAATGGATAATGAAAGACAACCTAGAAGAATATGCAAAGCAAATATTGCGAAAATAAGAGAAGAGGAAGGCCAGAGCAGACTTGGGACAATGTCATAGCGAAAATTTTGTAAAGAAGGAGTAAAACATGGACTGAAGTAGCGAAGTTGTGGAGGAAGTTTGTAAAGCTGTAAAAGAAACAACTCCCGACACCATTTATATAGTACATGGGTTATTGGATTATGTATACACTTTTTTGAACACGCCAGAGGTCGTACAGTAACCGTAAGTTCCGAGCGATATGTGGAGATGATTAACAATTTTTTACGCCAGTCTTATAAGATTTTAATGGTTTAAAGCGGAACACTTGGTTTCAACAAAATAGGGCGAAATCTGACACGTCTAATATGTCCTTATCAGCTGTTTGTGAAATTTTACCTGAAAAATTGATATTGATTTCAATTTTTTTGCATTTTCAAGCTGGAAACCTTCCCTTGTAAGATGTACTCCTAAAATTTAGTGATGAATATTTAACCCAATTATTTCGGGTGGGGTTTATGGTGGGTACCGTATATCTATTCCCTCTGCTTTTTAAAACATTCTTTCAAAAAATGCAAATTGCAAAAATAATGTGTGCAATAGGTTTCATCCACCTATAGATTAGCCTTATAGTTAGTTTGACGGCAATCCAAAACATCCTTCGACATTAAAATCTATTTCAGACTACATCTGAACCTAAGCTTCAGCAAATCGAATCGAAAACGTAGCGAAGAAAAGATGGAACCGCCGATCGTCTACTGCAACCTGTCCGGATCGAAAGACACGAACAGAACCGATTCTAAAGACGCCTCCGAAATCATAAAGAAGATCATCAAAGCGAGCATGGACGTCGAAATCGCACCGTTAGACACTACCGGTCTTCTAGCGACCAAAGATTCCTTGATCAAGATTCGAGAATCGAGAAGGAGTTCGCTGAAGGAAATGGCGAGCTACGGCGCCGAAGAGGTGGAAACCAACAACATGCTGATGGCGGTCAAGGAATCGTTGGAAACCGAACTCGAGAACGATAGCAAGAAATGGGTTGAAGGATCGGTGAACTTCCAAACTCTGGACGCTATCCGGATACCTGATCAATTGGAGATTAGGAGATCGGCGAAATCGTCAAGGGTTTGTTGATAAGCTTAATTTTGGAGGTGGATGGTGATTAATTTGCATCCTTTTACTGTTTCAGGCGTCCGTTGGTGGGTCAGTTAGGGTAAGTTAAATGCTTTATAATTATGTCCGATCTTTCGGGTATGAATCCAGCAAAATTCTGCTGTGCCCTTAGCTTAAAACCTACAATTTAAATTACAATTCTAATCATATACCTTTACATGCAAATGATCAACCTTAACGGATCATCACATTGTCATTTTCTGGTTGCTTTAAACCCACGGTTTACAGGAATTTTCTGAACATCTGAAATCCAGATTTAAGAGTTTCCAGTATTTTATAACACGTACAGTAGACTATTTTTTGTCATCAACACATAACCACAGCTGTTTATCTTTTACTTTAACTTTGATCCTCTGGGCGAAGTTGCAAACCACAAGCAAGAAGAATGAACAGTAAATTGGACATAAATTTCTCACTCGATGGCACCCCAGTTCTTTTTAATTTGCATGTTCTATACGAGGTGTGCTCGAACAGTCGAAAAGCTCAACTCAGAGTTTTTTGAGTCGTTCTCGGGAAATATTGGCCGATATCAGTCGATTCACGGTTTTCGTGTGATGGCGACATGATTCTTGACGTGATATTGTTAACGATGGATTCTCATAATAACTAGAATTATTATTTGAGCTATTTCCATCGTTCGTTAAACTCGTATAGTCCGACGTTTCGGCAGTCTGTCTACTGCCATCTTCAGGGTAGCCTTGAGAAGGGCTGTTGCTTGCAGTAATTTCTGTCCCCCATATTAGCTTAGTGGTTAAGTCAAGTGGAATTCAGAAATCGAGAAAAAATAATCGCGTTCGATCCCGTCACGACAACTTTCGCTAATAAAAAAATAAGGAAGACAAATACGTCAGACAAAAATCATCGAAGCATGATTGCTCTGGCAAGCAACAGCCCGTCTCAGGACTACCCTGAAGACGGCAGTAGACAAATTACCGTTGGACTATACAAGTTCAACCAACAATGGAAATAGCCCAAACAACAACTCTAGTTATGACGACATGACTCATATTTAAGTTAATTCACAGTTAAACCAGAATAACCTCCTTATTACGTTTTTATATCGAAATAACGCCCTGCTAGTGGAAAAGCTGATTTTATCAAAGGAACGCACGGTATTTGTCAAAGACAAACCACGGCGCGCGACGTCTTCGATTCCCAACGATTCTTCTGGAAACTTCGGTGGAAGTGTTTGGCGATATGCTAACAAACCATGCCGAAGCTACCTAGCGGAAACATTCGAGACTTCATCCGCGCTGATATAAATACTGCGCCTAGGGGAGTCGGAGTAATCTTATTCAACACTATCTCTGCGACAGAACCTTTTCTGTCAAAGTAAAGGAAGAAATCTCCACTACCAGAACAACGTAAACAGGAATTCCCCAGGGGTTCGGTGCTGGGACCGCTCCTGTTTAACATCTACGCTTCCAGCATACCGCAGTCAAAAACTTAATACATTGCCCAATTTGCCGACGACACTGCTATTTATTACAGCCACGAATAAATAAAGCCACTGCACGATAGATTACAAACGTACATCGACACACTATACAAATGGTTTTCAAAATGGCAAATTCAGATAAATATAGGGAAAACTACAGTTATCTACTTCACGCTACGTAGAAGACGCAAAAGACCCGACGGGATTCAAATTAATAACTACGCCATCGAATGGGCTAAGAAAGCGAAGTACCTAGTAGTTGTTCTGGACGAACAACTCACATACATCTATTAAACACTCTTAAACGAAAAAAGCAAGCTGTTATTGGACAACAAGATTAAGATTATTAAAACAATAGTAATACTGATCGCCACCTACGCTGGAGAACTTTGGGGTCAGTCAATTGAAGCGCAAAAAAAAGAAAATACAGGGAAAACTCAATAGACCTAGAACGAGTCGGAGTCAGTCCGAGAAGTAACTGGAATGCGATACAAAATTTAATAAAGCACCGCCTTAGTAAAATCTATAATTATTTTATCCTTTCAAACTCCAAGGACGTAAAAATACAAAATGAGTGCGGCAAAAAGAAGTAAAACATATCATTTAATAACGATTGGGAAGAAGAATTCTTATTTTACATGGTGAAGGGTAAGTGCATTTGTCTCATCTGCCGAGCACCAGTTGCAATACCTAACCGTGGGAACATACAGAGGCATCATAAAAACCATTCAACACAAGAAACCGTTTGAATGAATTGTTGTAAAGAAAGCATTTTTTGAAGTAGGTGAAACTTCATTTGGAGATTTTAGAAATAAAACAGAGATCATGTCTGCTATTAAAGAACTTCAGTTATCTCGTCCGACAGTCACAAGACGTATTGCAGTCATGAGCTAGGACATGGCAGATAAACTAGATATCATGGAATGTACATACTCTTCTTTGCAGTTCGACGAATCCACGAATTTGACAAATATTGCTCAGCTGTGTATTTTTATTCGAATAGTATTTAGTTACATGTCGGATAAAAAAAAGAATGTTTAACAATGACTCCTGCGAAAGGAAAATCCTTTGGCAAAGATATATCTGATGCTTTCTTAAGTTTTGTGACAAGTTACATGCTATCAATCTATAAAATAGTGTGTATTATCGCCATGACTGGAGACGAAAATGGTTTTGTTGCATTGTGTCGAGCTAATGACGATTTCCCTTCGTTTTTCTCTAAACATAGAGGTTATGAATATCGCAATACAAATTGTGAATTCCATGCGTGCCCGAGGGTTGCAACGACGACTCTTCAAATTGCAGTTGGAAGATAGTGCTGAATCTGCTGAACACAGTGAATTTAGTTTTTCACACGGACGTAAGATGGTTGAGTCGCGGAAAATTTCTAGAAAGCTTTCAAGAATTAATACCCCAAATAATTGCTTCTACAAGAAAAAAGATGCGATAACACTCATATGCTTAAGAGCGAAAAATGGCTGACTGATTGAGCATTTTTAACAGACATCACAATGCATTTAAACACCATTAATTTGGAGCTCCAAGGTAAAGAAAAACTATTACCGAAATAATTAGCAGAGTAAATGCATTCAAAAGTAAGTTGCAACTAATGATAGATCAACTAAAAAGAAAAGATCTGAAACATTTTCCGTCTTTGAAAACAAGGATTCCTCAGTTGAATTTTAATATTTATGAGAGAGAATTAATAAACATTTTGAGTGAATTTGAAAGACGGTTTTATGATTTTAGTGATTTGACAAATATTTCAACTTTTATGAGTTATCCTCTTTCCTGTAAAAACATTGATTATTCTGCTACTGAAATGGTAAGTCAGTTTAGTATGGAGTCATCTTCTGTTGAAAATGAAGTAGTGCAGATTCTCTCAGATATACATCTGAAAGCCACAGCATCTGATAGCAAACTCTAGTTTTATATATCTGAAAATAAATATCCGAATCTAAGGCAAGTCGTCCTTTAGTTGACAACAATGTTTAGGTCAACTTATTTGTACGAGTCTGCATTTTCTGAAATGAAAATCAATTAAGTCAAAATATCGCAATCGACTAACTGACGAACATAACTCATGGGCTGAAAAGTCCTGGCCCTAACAAAGAAAACACGGTTTTTTTGGTTCAAAATTAGCTTTATTCATCAACGTAATCTCCATCAAGAGCAACGCAATCATTCCAGCGCCGCTCTAACATTTTAATATCACTTTTGTAGAACGATTTATCTTTTGCCTCAAAATAGGCCTCAGTTTCAGTGATAACCTCTTCATTCGTGCGAAATTTCTTACCGGGGAGCATTTTCTTGAGGTCTGCGAACAGCCAGTAGTCGCTGGGAGCCAAATCTGGCGAATACGATGGATGTGGGAGCAATTCGAAGTTCAATTCATGTAGTTTTGCCATTACTTTGATTGACTTGTGACACGGTGCGTTGTCTTGATGAAACAAATTTTTTTCTTTGCCATATGCGGTCGTTTCTTTGCAATTTCGGCCTTCAAACGCTCCAATAACGCTATATAATATTCACTGTGGATGTTATTTCCTTTCTTAAGATAGTCGATGAATATTACACCACGCACATCTCAAAATACCGAGGCCATAACCTTTCCAGCCGATTGTTGTGCTTTCGGGTGCTTTGGACGAGGTTCACCAGTTGCTGTCCACTCAGATGACGATCGTTTACATTCCGGAGTGAAGTGATGGATCCATGTTTCATCCATTGTCACATATCGACGCAAAAATTCCGGTTTGTTACGTTTAAACATGGCCAAACACTGCTCAGAATCATCAACACGTTCTTGTTTTTGGTCAACGGTGAGCAAACGCGGCACCCACTTTGAACAGAGCTTTCTCATAGTCAAATGCTCATGCAATATAAAGCCAATACGTTCTTTTAATATCTTTACGATGTCAGCTAACTCATGCAACTTCACTTTTCGATCATTCAAAACGATTTTGTGGATTTTTTTTATGTTTTCTGGTGTTACCGCCTCATTTGAACGTCCACTGCGTTCTGCATCATCGGTGTCTCTACGACCACGTTTGAAGTCAGCAAACCAACGTTATATTGTTGTTTCTGATGGAGCGGAGTCCCAATAACACTTTTCAAGCCATTGCTTCGCTTGAACGGTATTTTTTCCTATCAAGAAGCAGTGTAAAATTAAAACACGAAATTGTTTTTGATCCATTGTTTTGAAAATAACAAAAGTAGTGTGACTCTTAGCATAATAACTCACAAACTAATGAATAGAATATCATGAAATTTTAACAGCTGTCTTTTGAAGGTTAGTACTAACTGAGAGAAAGGTGACTGCAATAAAACTAGCGTCATCTATGTGTTAGGCCCATGTGTTATGCCATCATGCTTGCGATTAGCACTTAGTAATTACATACGTACCAAAAGTGCATTGAAAACATGCAATGCCATGCTTCGACATCCAAAGATTTGTGATTGTTTTGTTTAATAACTAAAACATCGTTTTGTAAAAGCCAATAGGTCACAAGAAGTTGGTAATTTAAGAATCTTTAGAGTCCGAGGTAACTCGGCTGGCCGTAATTAATTTGTGTGGCGCGGAGTTTGCTGCACGATAGCCGCATAGTCCTTACAGTCATTGTGGTTTCAACTTATTTAGTTTTTTAGTCAGCACAAACTAACAGCAAAATATGTTGTTTGAAAAAGCGAAAATGAAAAATTTCGAAAAAATCATTTGGTGCGAACTTTACGGCGGTCAATGTATATAAATTATGTATTCGATTTGGTGTTTATTTATTTTTTTTATTTAAAATTACTAAAACTCTACTTAACAGAAATCTCTGTCCAAAGCTATAAAACCCCATTTCGCCTTCTAGGGTGGCCTTTCTAAGACTTCCAGAACATCGGCAGGCACGTACAATTCGAGCGTTCCAGTTACCTTGCCTCCGCCAGCCGTTAAAAAGAATTCATCCAGGGAGTCGAAATTACTCTCCACTAAAGACTCGCTGATCATACACAGAACCTCACTCATATCGAGCCACATTCGCAGATCTCTTCCGTCATCGCCTCCGGATACCGAGTCTGTGGACCAAGATGTCTCGAAGGTACCTAGCGATATGCCGAGACCCTCCGAAATATCGAGATTAAGCATGGCGCAGGATTCGCTCGAGTTAATCAAGAAACAATCGCTACTGTCGAAGTCCGGCAAACGGCACAGCGCTACGGGCGCCATTTTGGAAGACCTACCGTCAACTAACAGATACGTTTCACCACTCACAATCAGCCATGTAGAGGTGGCGCAAATACCGACCAACATACCGGAAACGGCCGTTAATTTCTCGCCGATTGCGGAAGTTTATGAGGTCAACTTGCTGAAGACATCGGATTCTCCTTGGAAAATTTACGAAGGTAGTTATAGTGTTCCACTTTCCAATTCTAATTCAGTATTGTGTTTGGTTATGTTTTTTGACTAGACTTCGGATTTTATGCAATAAAAAAAACATATTTCTGATTGAAATAAAGATGCTAACAGTATAAAAAAAAAATTGTATAGAATTAAGTTGCAGTATACAGATATAATCTGAGCAAAGTCAACGGTTATAATACGCATGTGCGTCTTCCGTTCTTGCTGCAGTATTCCCCTACAAGCAGCCTATCAGTCATTTGTCGAATGTAGTACTTTCCTATTGCTTTTCTACGTCATGCTTATAGGTATAGTAGAGGAAGATGTAAGATTGTAGATACCTTCGTTGACCTTGCTCAAATCATCTCTGTAAACAAGGTTATTAACGTTATTTGACATTAAATCTTACGCCCAAGCTTTTTGAGTTTGGTAATGTTTTATTTTTGGCGTGGATAGAGGCTTATTAAAGATACATTTTGAAACCATTTTCGTAGTGTACAGCGCCTCCCAAAAAGTACAAAACCTTAAAGTTGTATTTTTTTTAATGAAACACCTTGCATATTGTTTCATTTTCGGTTTCTATGATCGAAAGAAAAGGTAGTTTCATTAAGGTTTACTCCACTTAAACCTGTTTTTGAATTTTTTTAATTTTAATTTGTAAATTCTTCACATGTATTTCCTTGTTCTAGACTAAATTCACACTGGAGTCCACTGGTTAATTAATTATATGTTGCACTTTCAAAAAATTGGCTCGTATACACAAGGTATTCAAAATAAAGACTAAACAATTGTTCAGTTTCAAACATCAGTAACTTGGTTAATTTAAATGAAACAGCCTGTATTTCATGTCTACAGCAAATGTAGGATATTATTATGCTATCCAATAGCTAATTCTTCACGTTTTCATGAAAAACGCATAATATACGGCGTGGTCCATTTAAAAAAATTCAACGTTTTATATTTTTGGGACATCTATCCAAGTGAATATTTTCTTTTATTTTTTTTGTTAATATACATTCTTAAATTTTTTTTATGTTGAGCAAAATATGCCGTTTTCCCAGATGAAGCACACGGAAATGCATATTCGATCACCGTCGAATTGCCAAGTTAAGTATTTCTGTGAAATATTTGCAGACAATGGATTCGGACAAATATAAATTGGAAAGTGTGATTGCTTAGTTTGAAGTCTTACTAGCATTAGATTCCAGAAAATGTTGCATTTTAATGAACTTTCACATAAAAGTCCATTATATTGGAAGCTTAAGTGATTGGCTGAGCTATACCCCCTCTCCTCACACTCTAGATTTAAGGAATTTTGAAATTTTGCAAGCATTTTAATAAGTGATCATTATTGGGGTTGTCTTATCCCATCATTGTTGTAATCTCTTAAGATCATAATTTTTACTGGTATTGGAAATGCTTCCCAAAACTATAGTTCCAGCCTGAATACTGTCACCAAACTTAGTACAGTTCTAGAGGACTTGTGTGAAAAAACAGTTTTATTGTCCAGACTGAACTTGATCAAAAATCAAAAAAAATTTCAATCGGATCATAGCAAACATTTCTATTGAGTTCCATGTTCTTGTTGAAATTTTGTTAATGTCAGAGTAAATCTTTATCGAGTTCAAGGAGATTTTATTATATTTTAGGGTAAGAGAATTACATGATCCTCTCTGATTATTTTACTATTATATGTTTTTAAGTAGGAAATTTCACTTAAGGTATACCTATAGTTCTGACAAATCTTAACATTGATCATTTTCAGAACCAAAAACCTCACGAGAGAACTTCCTAACGAAACCTAATGAAGTAAAAGTCACAGGTGAACCTCAAAGCAAAGACCATCTTCCTGGAAGTTCTTCGTTCGCAGAACACAGGATCAACTCTCTAATGAATATTCTACGACAAGATGCTAGTCTAATGCGTTTGTTTACATCAGGCACTAAGTGAAATAATTTTTGTGTAACGTTTATTTGTCTATTGTGTACATTTTGCATACATATTTGTTTTTGTTAATTGTCACTTCAAGTAATACATGTAATTCAACATTACAACCTTGACTTAATTTATTTCTTTGGCGGTAGTCCCATTTTTTCACGAATCATGTATTCAGGCATTCTACGACCTTTCCACCTCTTCGGTACTACGACCATGTAATAATTGGTTAGTTTTTTATTAACATACTCCTCTGCCGAGAAAGTATCGGCAGTTTTACACTGTTGTATGAGACCTGCTTGAAATTCCTTCTCTTTACGTAATTCTCTTTTTTGTCGTAACTAAAAGTATCTCATTAGGTTAAAACAGCTATAATTAATAATAGACACTATTACCTTTGCTCGCTCAAATTTCACTCTCTTCCTTAACTTTTTCAGTTTATGTTTCTTCATTTTTTTTCGCCTAATGACGATTAATCTAGCAGCTTGTTTCGTATTATCAATAGTAGTATCAACGGGTTCATCTATAATTTTATTTATATTTTCGTTTACATGCGGATTCCATATCATTCCACTAGGTAAAACTGTATTAATTTTAGTTACTTCTGGTAATTGTAAATTGGTTTGTTTCTGTTGCCATATCCATGGATTAATGTTCGATAACCTTGTAACTACTGGGTTTATGTCAGAATGTGTAGATGTAGTGCGAAAGGCATTATAAAAGACACCTGCAAATTATCATAATTGTATAGGGATATATTTTTCAAATAAGAATGTATCACTTCTAAAAGTATTTAAACGGATAATCCTTGTTAGTGTTGACATGTTTTGAGGTTATCTCACTGTCGATGTTGAAGAATGAGGTTAAATTAATAAAATATTTGAAATACATTATTTTAAAGAAGTTGACGCATTTATTGCTAATTTTAAAGCGATTTTAACATAAAAATCATATTTTCGAAGAATTTAATCTATTATTATTGTATTACAGGTACCTTCATTATCTCTACTATTTTTAAATTCAGCCATTAATTCCTAGAAGGCGCTGAACTAGGCGCGCTTTTATTTATTATTTAAACAACAAGAAATGGCAAGTTTCGACGAATCCGCTATAATCAAAAAACATGTTCGCAGCATTAACTTCCTTAAAGACATGCCGCCGAAAACCGCAGTATCACCAAGGGACACATCCCCCCATAACGCCGATGGGGATACGATCACCAGTAGCACTTCATGCCATAGTGACAAGTTCGATAGTATCAGATCTTGCGAATCGGTTATAAAGGTGACCGCTCATTTTTTCGAAAACATCTTTTACAACTGTAAAAACCTTACCAAATAATTTAGATCTTCAAATTTGAAACCGGCACTTTTGACAAGAATAATGAGAAATGTCTAGCGTTTTGGGAAGCTATTAATAACCGAGAGGATATAAAACCGGTAAATTGCACCATTATGGACGCTCAGGATAACAAGAGGACGCACGAATGTCAAACGGAACAGAAAGAGAGTGAAGCTTCGTTATGGGCGAGGGCTTTGTACGAATTACGTAAAAGGAAACTTGATAAAGTCGCTGTATGTTTATTAGGATAGTGGTTTTAAAATCGTATAACACTAATTTCAAAAATTATTGTTTGTTCTATACTTTCTTTTTTATTATTCTTAATCTTGGCTAATTTGATCACTAACTGGATAAAATATATCCTTTTCGTAACTGTTCTCGGGTTCTGCCGTGTCGTTATATTACTTATGTCTCTGACGATTCGCAAACAATTGTCATTTCTCTTATTTCTCCCATTCCTTTTGAAAAGGCGACCCCGGTTGTTTATAAAACGTCAGGGAATAGAAACATAACGACATGCCAGAATCCGAGAACTGTTACGTCAATGGCAAACTGCCGTGAAAGCCTGAGATACTATTTAAATATGTCTACACAATATTACAGCTTGCAGCTACGAATGCTAATTGCAAATTTTGCAAGACGCTTAATATTCGTTTTGCTTCGTCTGTGCCTGATCCTAAAGATCTACTCGACGACCAAGATCTAAGTGAACTCGACAACTGGAGTCCGAGAAGATCTAACAAGGAAACTCAATTCAGTACCAAAGAAATCAGCAGAGGTAACTTTAATTCCACAGCAATCCTTAGTCGAGATTTTTTTGTAATTAAACAAAAATTCCACCAAAACAGATTTTGGAACATCAGTTCAGTCAAATCTCAATGTAGTATCTCAATATACTGATACATCTTCGCAAGAGGTAGAACAACTTATAAATATTTCCGAGTTACAAGGATCCGGTAAGGAGGGCCCTTTCCAAAACGTGATGTTTGGTCTTTTAGCATTGTAAATTTTCTTTTGCATCCCGTAGATGAAACCACATCAGATTCATCGACGAGCTCACATGTAAAATCAATTCATTCAGCATCGCCAAAGATTCTTTCAACGGAAAGTAAAAGTATGACAGAAAAGGTTACGTGCGTGCGCAATCTGGATATTGACACATCAGAAGGTTTTCCTTGCATTTTCTTAATATTGTTAATATATACAATCCCTGTCCAATTTATTAGAGCCACTTGCTAAAATAGCGATTTTGTTAAAATATATAATGAAAAACGTATTGTACAAGCATAGTTCATTCAGAATTGTTTATAGACATCGTCAAAACGATATAACTAATATTTTCTTTGGCTTTTGTAATTGCTTTTATTCATTTTGACATACTTTGTCTATGCAAGCGTTTATGGTATGTCTAATTGTAGCGCCACTTTGCCACACATCCTCAATATTTCTTACTAATTACTCTTCTGAAGTGTTTCTTTTCGAATACACGCGTGACTTTAGAATATTCCACACGTTCTGTTGAGGTCGGGAGAATTTCTCGGCAAAAGTAACACTGGCAGAGCGTGTATTTTCAAAAAACTTTGGATGGATTTAGCCATACGGCACAGTGCCTTATCGTGCATGAATGCGTAAGGGCCTTCATTAGGATCTAAATAATTGATATATGGTATCAAGACATCTTCCAATACACGCTTATATTTGTGTTAATTCATGGTGCCTTGAAAAAAATACGGTGATCTAGGACCTTCGACTGATATACAGGACCATAACATAACTGATGGAGGGTGTTTCGCCGCTTCTAGTACACTAGCTTCACCAAACCGTTCAAATCTACGTCGTCTAACAAATTGAATTCTTTCGGTCATGGCTTTTAGTTTTCACTCATCGCTGAATACGATCTTTAACGAAAAGACATTGTTCAAACAAAAAAATTTTGCTTGATTTGCAGGTTCAATTAAGTTATTTTGTCTTACCTTTCGCCAATCTTCAATTGCGTAATACTGATGACGTTTTAAATGACGATTGCAAGGACTGTGTGGATGTACAATTCACAGGTATAGCAGTACACCCCACTCACACAAAATTAATTAATTATGCGGAACGCAGCGTTTCGAGAGCACGTGGGCTCCCATTGTCAACCGTGTTACCGACTGAAAGTAAAAACTGTATCATACATGCAAATTATTTTCTACGCAGGCTCTAAAATGTCAAAATCATGTGACTATTTACAATCTACTAGGTGGCCTCATGCTTATTACGGGAAAGGATGGACCGAAAGCGAACCGTATCTTTAACAGGGCCTATGGTAATAAATCCATCAAACTCGAGTGTGCAATTGGGGGTGGTTCTCTGTTCAATAAGTTTCCGTTCTTTTTCATATATACCGTTTCGTACGCGTCTAATTCTCTATACGAGTTCACCTTTTTAAGTAGTGTCAGATTTTTTAAATCAATCTTATGTCCGGATTTTACCATATGCTCTGCTACGCTTGATAGTTCAGGTTTGTCGAAACGATAGTGTCTAATATGTTCTTTGAACCTCGTTTCGATACTCCTTTTTGTTTGTCCAATATAAACTTTCTCACAATCATTGCATGCGATTTGGTGTATTCCAGACCTTTTTATCATCTCCGGTTTATCTTTGGGATTCCCTAAGAGATTCTTTAAGTTGTTTTTTCACACAAAAGACACGTTCATATTTAGTTGTCGGAAAATTTTACTTAACCCTTTTACTGTTGGGTGAAAAGGAAGAGTTATAAATTTCTTATTACCGGTGTTTGTTGATGTCAAAGTAGTGGAATTTCTGATGTGTTGTTTGTATTGGACCTTCCTTAAAATACGGTCGACATCCATAGAAGAGAAACCATTGTACCTCGCTACATCTTTGATATACTTTAATTCTTTGTCATACCTGCTCTTGTTTAGCGGAAATCTGACGAGTCTATTGACCAGAAAACTAATCGCGGACATTTTTTGTTGTTCGCAATGGTGCGAATCAAACGTGATGAATCTGTTGGAATTAGTTTCTTTTCTGTAGATGTCGTTCTGTAGATGACGTTTTGCCCATCCATAACGTGCTCGCTTCATCATCGGTGTTCATCTAGGATTTTTCAGGCGGCGTTTGCATTTTAATTCGGTTTCGTACAATCGTCTACGTATTGTATACTTGCACTCCTTGTTGAGACATGACAGTTCCTATTTCATTGGCGGATAAACCTCGGTTTTCAGGTGCTAGCGGGAGAACACGTCGATCATCTGGATTAGTAGTGAGCCTTTTTTTGCCACAAAACGTTCTTCCGATACTCATAGTGGGTATCTTTTCTTCCATTAAAACGGCGATTCGCTGCACTGTTTGTCAGGATACTTCCTCTTTCTTTGCAATTGTACATTGAAAATGCACTCCTGTACCCAACAATGCCTCAATACGCAGTTTTTTCTCATTTGGTATGTCCTTTTCTACCCATAACGAAAAGGTGCATACAAGCAATAACTTAAAGTGCAACACTAACATGTAAACACGGAAAAAATGTTGTTACATAAACAGATAAGTATTCTTTCTACAATAGTAGCCGAGTTACTGTCTTTCAATATTGTTTCTACTCATCTTCTATACAGTACAGAATGATTCATTGCCAAGAGGTCATTAAGTGGCACTTTCTCAATTTCTTAGAATAGATTTAGGGAACATATTTAGGTGGGTATTGTAAACCCTATTAGTGAATTTTATACTTGTATTTGTATTTGTGGCTCTAATAAAATGGATAGGGACTGTAGTTGTTTGTACTTTGGGACATGAACAAGAGTTGGAGCCTATTAAAGATTGCTTGGTTTAAAATAAAAACTTAAGTCACAAACGACTGTTATACGTAGAATGTCAGGTTATTCTTAGCAATAATATAAAAAGGAAATACATTCTCGAAGAAAATAATAGTCAAATTTAAATTAAACGAAATCTATAAATGAGAATTGTAATTACATATGTCGAAGTGATCGGCTACATACTGTATCTCATCAAGGATAAATTTGTGTGTTCGTTCATTAATTGTCTAGATGTAAGCGAGCTTGGTGAGAAATTTAGCCTGTCAGCGTTTGGATTACTGGATCCAACAAGCGTCACCCAAAATATTACTGGAAAAAAAGGTATTCACGTGAATAGCTTGACGTTCGAAAAGAATAACTTTTTGATTACCTAACAGATTCAGGAAGCGTTGAAAAGAAGATCGCTGCCTGTTCTCCCGCAATTAGTTCAATCGGCAAGAGCCGAGAAAACACCGATTTTGCCGACAGAAAGAAAGTCAGTATAGCAGGTAACGCAATTAGTATCACGAATTTAAACCGGGGAATTTAAATCGTGATCTAAATCAAAGTGATCTTTTTGTACGTTGTTTAATATTTTCAAAAAAAAAAAACATGATTTTTATCAACTCTGGTTCAAACTGTGCAGATTTCGTGATAGTTGAATTTATAGTAATTGACGTGAAAACTTTAGATGTGGTTCGAGTTCCTCGCAAAGCAACTCCCCCCGATCTCGCAGGTCATATCCGCAGTAAGTCCTATATGGAAATTCTGGAATTGAAATTTATTCGAATACACCATTTGTTCTCTGTCGTAGCTCCGAAAGGTTCAGAGTCCCATAATATCACAATCACTCAAGATAAAGATAAGGAATCGCAGAAGCAAACATTTCCAGAATCTAAATCGATAAGTTAAAGAGAGGTTAAAACAAATACCACTAATTACTTTAATTTGCCTCTTTTTAGGTTTTGGAGCATTTGAAATCAGTGAAAGACGCACGCGCGGCTCAAACGGTTCAGCAAAGCCCATGCATGACCAACACTTGTACATTTTCTTTTTTCTTTTTCAGAAGGGAAGTCGGAAGTTAACAATATCCAGTCAGCAGTAGAACCACTTAAGGAAGTTGCTCCCAACAAATTACCCAGGAGACCTAGTAAGACTGACCGCAATTATAAACGCTAACTTGTTGAATATATGCTATTCCAGGTTTAAAAATGGCTTCCCAAACTCAATCTTCGTTTCGGGATTTGGAAAAGGATACTAAACCGATTGAAAATGATGCGGACAAAGGTAAGTTTTATCTTTAGAGCTTTTTGTAGTAGTATCCTCAATATTTTTGCTATTTTGTCTAATAACTTGAGTATAAATAAGGAACTAAAATTGTTCTATGGATACTTCTAATGGTTCTGAAATAAAAATTATGTTAATGGTAAACAAACTACTAAACTTAAGTTGTATTTACGCCGAAAGATAGGTTCGATAATTGAAATGAATACGTAGGCTTCCACGGCCAGAGTTAGTAATAAACGAACTACTTCCAGAATTGGACCGTGTCATGATGAGATATATATAAAAAGAAGAAAAATTCAAGTAAGAGGAGAAAGAAAAATAAGAAGAAAAAGACATAAAAAGAAGAAATGATAAAGGGTTGGGGGACGTGAAGTAGGAAGAAAGGTGAAAAGAATAAGAGAAAGAAATAGAGGCAAGGAGGGGGGGGATACGAGAGAAAAAGAAAAAAGGAAAAAGAAAGGGACCAAAAGAGAAAGGTGGGATCTCGACGTTTCGCCTCCGTCGTAGGAGTGTGGCACGGTAACACGACGTGTAAACCACGCTAGAGGCGGAACCACTTTGGCAGAAGGTTACGGTGACTCGACGTGTTGACCGCGCTAGAGGCGAGTACTTTCTGAAGTCACCGTAACCTTCTACCAAAGTGGTTTCGCCTCTAGCGTGGTTTACACGTCAAGTTACCGTGGCACACCCCCACGACTCTCCTGAAGAAGCCTCCTACGACGGAGGCGAAACGTCGAGATCCCACCATTCTCTTTTGGTCCCTTTCTTTTTCCTTTTTCTCTCGTATCCCCAGACAAAAGGGAGGGACTTTTGTGTCTATTTCTTTCTCTTATTCTTTTCACCTTTCTTTCTATTTTACGTCCCACCACCCTTTATTATTTTTTCTTTTTCTTTTTATCTCTTTTTCTTCTTTTTATTTATATCTCATCATGACACGGTCCAATTCCAGAAGTAGTTCGTTCAGGTTAGATAATTTGCTATCACAAATCCATATCCGTATTTTTCGTACAATTTTTATTCATCTCTTCTTCACTCCTGCACTTTCTAAGCCCTTAGCGCCTAAACCTTCCGAGGATCTTACCAAATTCAGTCCGTCAACAATTAACAATTTCGAATTCCACTTTAATGGATGCGTGGTTTTTCTATTGTTGCAGATCTCAACTCCAAAGCGTCGAACGAGTCTATGAACATGAAGAAGGGTAGACAGCGAAGAAGTTCGCTAATTCGTTCACTGCTTTCGCTTAGATTTCTATACCTGGCTGCTTTTAGGTTTCAGCAAAGTATCCGACGAAATCCCTCGGAAACAGATAAGCTTCTTCTACGAAGCTGCTTCGGACTCACGAGAAAAGGTACGTGGCAAGGCTGCATTGGAACAATATCAAGGTGGGTTCCTCTTTAACTCTTAACCACAGTAGTGCAAATACTGTAACGTCTTCACCGTTGTGCGGTCTTGATGACCTCATATAATAAACAAACTTTAATTATCAAAATATATGTTCTGTTTTTAACACAAACGCTAGAATTTAGCAATATTCTATACGAAAATAAGAACAGATTCTTAACAATAAATGATCATGCGATTAAAAAAAAACCAATAATATAAGAAATAACCTAAAACAAATAAAAAATTGTAGAGGGTCAAATACCCAAAGATTGTGTTTACAATTTGTACAAATTTTTAACGCACATGCTAAACATGTAGGCATATGGCAAATTTACACACGTCAAAGGTTTTTCTTTTAATTCTAGAAGAACAAGTGCAACATGTTTTTCGTTTTTCCAGTTTTTAAATTCTGCAATTCATATCTTTGAGTACTTTTATATATATCGTTCTGATGGTGTATAACATTAAATTTGTCCACTGCAGTACAACGTGTAGCAGATCTGCCGTAAATAAGAGATTCCAGCAAGTAATTGCATCAGCTATATTTCCTAATCTGGTTGATCGTCGCAATCCTGGAAGCTATTAAGCGATATTGTGCTTCTGGGTTCTCTCGCGAGAAACAAAACTTTGCGATGACCACTTATAGCAGTTTTTCTGATAAAAGAATTTTACATTATTTTGACAAATGCCGCCGCTAGTTTCAGTTTCGTCCGACAGTTCATTAGTTTCTTCTCCCTCACTAAGTTCTATTTCTGAGTCTGTTTCATGTTTTCTTTCTTCATAACTGAACTCATTTACACTGTTTTGGTCACTAATATCATCACCTTATGCCTCTTCATACATTGCTAATAAAGTGCTCTCGTGATCAGGATAGCCTCACCGAACCGTTTTGGATGTGGTAGGATTCTTACTCATTATTTTGTGCAAAAAGCGCAATTCAGATACCAGCGTTAGCACCGTAGACCGGTCCCTGTGACTGCTTCATAACTTTAGGCGTGTTTTTATTGCGCACCGAAACAAATATCGACTTCAACTTTTTGCAGCATACTGGCAATGTATTAACTTGAAGGTAACGAGAAAACGGATCCGTGATATTAAAATGAGGATAAAATAAACAAAAACAAAAATCCGCTGCTGTCACTGAGACCGTACTACGGTGGCTAAGGGTTAAGCATGAAAAAGGATATCTTTTATTTTGTAGCGCAAATTAATTTCGTTGATTATTGGTAGGTGTGCCATTATTATTGTTGGCAATTTCGAATGTTACCATCAGCAAATGAATTACATTTATAATATTTGCGTACTTTTAATCATGATAAACTTTATAATTAAAACCAATTTATTGACCCCTTCTTGATCAAGCTACTTCCGATTTATTAACAACTAATTCCATAGCATCCTCTCTACCCGCTCTAAAAGATTCAAGAGAACCACTACTGGAAGACTACAATCAGATTATGATGAAACAGAAGCCATCTTTTGTTGGAGACAGTAAGCCTAACCTGATCACTCCGATATCTTCCGAAAATCTTGAGGGGTATTGTAAACATTGCTAATTTACGAAAACTCTTGTTAAAACGAATGTGTGTTGATAGTACCGGAAGTGTATCTAGCAAAAAGGAGACTGGAAAAAGTTCTAGATCTGATGTAATACTTTCTGAGGGATTTAGCACTGGTAGTAGTCAAAAATCTACATCAAGAGCAGAATTGGATAATACTCAAAATAAGTCGCTTGATGCCCAACATTTAACAAGTCTCTTAGATATTGGTGAGAATTTTATAATACGATGCTTTAGTTAGTTGACATTTACATCCGTTTATGGCTAATCAAATTTATTTGGCGAACACCTATCGCAGTTTATGTTTTTGTTAATGAATACTAAACGGATGTGCGAGTGCATTAACATTAGGGCCAAATGGAAAGTCAGGGTAAAAAATAAATTTCATTCGGTAATATGTGTAAGATTCGATGTCACTCATCAAAACTGAAAAAACTGTTTTATCAGCTATCCTAACTGAAAAAACGGTTAATAGAAGCAAGCAATTATCTATTATGATACAATAAATGTGATATAGGTAATAGAAAAAACTTATTAAAAATTCATAAATAGATACACTTCAAATGTAACACCACCCTGAAATAATACCACAAATAAGAGCAGAATTACCAACCTTTTCATGCACTTAATTGTACAAAGAGAAAACAAAAGAAATAAAAATAAAATGTAATTTATGAACAATAATTATTAATTTTCTAATAAATAGAAAGATTTCCTTAGGATACCATAAACAAATAGACAATATACGTTGAATAACACTGCCCAACAAATAAATTTTTTTCTGCTGACTAAGAACTGACACTAGTTTTTAACTAATATTTATACACTAATGCCAAATATGAAACCCATTTTTCCCTATCACGTCACGTTTTTTCTCTGCTGCATTCCTTGTTTGCCGATTTCAACATTCTTGGAAATCGTTAACTAAATGCAGCAAGTTGGTCTTCCAGAAGATCCTTTGATATTGGACCGAAGAATATTGTACATGAACCATTAGTCGACAGAGGAAGAGTAATTTTCTTTCCTCTTCACATTAAGTTGGATCTTAGGAAGCAATATGTTAAAGCTCTCGATTTGCAAGGGAACTGTTTCAAGTATATTTGTCAAAAGCTTCCAAGACTAAGTTAGGAGAAAAATGAAAGCTGAGGTGATGGTCACGATATTCTGAAATTGTGAGAGCATTTTGCCAATTGACTTTAAAAAGCGCAATACAGCTGTGAACGACACATATTGCATAAATTAAGAGACAGTTTTCGTACAAAACATCGATTTCAAGAATTACAATATCCACCGTATAGTCCGAATATTGCTCCTTGTGATTTTCTATTGCTTTCTAATTTAATAAAGGCCTAACTCGTACAAACAACTATGTTACAAGGTACACGTACTAAATCTACCATGATACAAATTACGTAAAGGAGTCAAGTGCATCAGAAGTCAGAATAAATTTTTTGACAAATTTTAGGTTTTTAGGTTAACCAAATCTTTAACATTGTAACAGTTTCCAGTTTCATAATATCCATAGATAGTTAGATAAAAATTATGACCTGAAACTGTCCCAAGGCACACTACCTTCCCCTATATATAGTATAACAACTCGCAACATGCTTATGTTATTGCACTGCACGTCCAGTCTTTAATAACTATATGATGCTACGAGGGAGATCTGAAATGTTTCCGGAATCGACACGGTATTGGTGTGATTTTTTATTTTTATTTTTCCATGTAGTCTCCTCGAAGTACAATACACTTTTTCAAAAGGTGCTCCAGTCTCTTCAAGCCCTCGGAAAAGCAGGATGTTTCGAGGTCTGCAAAATAGCCATCTGTAGCGCCGATGACCTTATTTGAGGCAAATCTCTTTCCTCTCAGTGATTTTTTTAAACATGGGAATAGGAAAAAGTCGCTGAGGGCTGGGTCCGGTGAATATGGAGGATGAGAGACTAATTCGTTGCGTAACTCATTCAATTTGGAAACGACGATGCGGGATGAATGAGTGCATTGTCTTGGTGGAAAAGCACTTTTTTCCGCTGCAAACGAAGCCGTTCCACCTTCAATACTGCATCGAATCTGGTCAATAAATCTCTGTAGTGATCGTCCTTTCCTTCTGCAGATAATCAATGAGGATTACACCTTGGAAATCCCAAAGAAGTGGTCGCCATGACGTTTCCGGCCCATGGAACGGTCCTTGCTGTCTTCTGAGCCTATTCACCACTGCTTCGACTGTTCCTTGGTCTCCGGTATGTAGTGGTGGATCCAAGTCTCATCTACGGTTACGAAAAGCATGAAATGAATTCCTTTAGATTGCGTTGGATCCTCGCCAGACACTCCTCCTAAACGGTCACCCGATTTCGTTTTTGCCCCGGTATGAGTAAACGCGGTACCCATCGCGCCGAAGGCTTTTCATACCCAAACTTTCTTGTAGGATATGGCCAAGCTTTCTTCTGAGATGACTGTTGTCTCTGTTATCTCTTTCAGCTTCAATCGGGGCTCGGCTAACACGACATCTTGAATCTTGTCGACCGTTTCATCGTTGGTAGTGGTTTTTGGGCGTCCATTGCGTGGTTCGTGACTTGTGCTTGTGCAGTCACGTTTGAACTTGGTCGCCCAGAAGCTGATGGCCGAAAATGATGGAGTACATCCACTATGAACCTCTAGCAAAATATTTCGAATTTCCGTGGCCGTTTTCCCATCCATCCAGAAGTGTTTTATTACCGCACGAGATTCGATTCTATCCATTTTTGCGAAACCGTCGAGCTTGCTATACAAAACACACTCTTAAGCAACAACTATTGACAATAGACGTCTGTAACTTTAACAGTTACCGCGATAAATATTGCCCTTGCCGACCAATTAATCCTCTTCAACCTTCGTGCTTCTCTTGCCGATTCCGAAAACATTTCAAGTCGCCCTCGTATACCATAAATAAAAAATGTTGTGATTCTAATTTTTTCAATTTATTCAGACACCTTGAAAAGATTACATAAAATTGCTGAAAGGAAAAGGGCACGTAAGTCAAATCTCTCTAAATGATTTCGCAATACATTAGTAAAACATTTTCTCTAGTCGAGGAGGAGCTACGAAAGGTACAAGCTCTTGGGAGCAAGGAAGAAATCGATCCAATCTATCTGTGTCCGTGTCTAAACACATTGAAGAATACTACATGCGTCCAGTGTTCGTGCAAGCAAGGCGTTTGCTTAAAACCGGACGAAGACGATCTCGAAAAAATGGAACAAGTTTTCGACCATCTTCCCGCAACGGAAAAGCCGAAATTGAAATGCTTCATGAAGATCCTATGTAAGATTAGGCGAATTATGAAGGAGAACTTGGGTCAAGAAGAAACCGATGCCAAAATAATCAAGGTCCTAACTGGCTTGGGTCCTTGCGAGTGTGACGGTGGCCCATGCGAATGTCAATTACATCATTTGGACTTGACCACCTTGCGGGATAATGAGGATTACATGACCGCTACGATACTGGACGAGTTTAATAAGGTTCTGGATGAGAAATTACAGTCACACTTAGGCATTACTTTGGAAAGGAAACGCGACGTCAGAAACAAAAGACTTTCAACCAGTGACTTGACTACTTTCAACGTTGATACATCTCAACTGACTGCATGTAATGTATGTCGAAATCTTGCTTGTATATGTAGAACGAAGTAAAATAAAAGTACTTCAATTTGCTTGTATTTTCTAATGTTTTCATTGCCACCGTAATTTCAATTTTTTTCCATCCTACCTTGAATGAACTAGTTCAGATTTGGTGGGCCATGTAAATCTCAAGTGAAAACTCGGTTTTCCCAAAATTACTATTTATCTTAAACAAAAAATTATTGCTTCATACAATAAACACTTAATGTAGGAGATACAATTATCGTCCAAAAGTTTGGATGCAGCAACGGATTTTACAAGAAGTCACAGATGCGGTAACATTTTATTGTGGTTATTAATGAATTTATGCAACATACCAGGTACAAGTATTAAATGCAGATTTCAGATAACAGAGCAACACCAATGCAGTTTGAGCTATAAAGATTTGATACTGCGCCATTTTTCGTGTCATCAGCATGTGCGAGATGCGCACGAGTGATACAATGGAAGAATGCGTGCATAGTGTTGTGCTGTTGTGTGTCAATATGTCGATATTTATACCAAGCAAAGAGCATCTGCGGTTAACATTTATTTGAAGAAAATTGCCGCTGAATCGTACCTTACATCGAGAATCTTCGACGTTCCAAAAGTGGCGACTTCGATGCTGCAGACAAGGAACGTGAAAAACTGCCAGAAAAATACGAAGATGCGGAATTGCTGGACAATTCGCCAAGTAATTGGGTGTTAGTCAACAAGTTGTTTCCAATCGTCAACGAGACATGGGAAAGATTCAGAAGACAGGTACATGGCTACCACCTGAGATGAATGGCAAACAAATGGAAGAGCATAAAAACATATAACATTTTGCTCGCTCGGTACAAAAGGAAATCGTTTTTGTATCGTATAGTTACAGGGAACGAAAACTGGATTTATTATGAAAATCTCAACTGCAAAAGATCATGGATAGAACCTGGTGCACCATCCACATCGACCGCAAGACCGAATCGCTTTGGTAGAAAGACAAGTGAAACCAGAGGGGCGTGGTCAACTATAAGCTGTTAAAAGCTGGGAAACGGTTAATACTAAACGTTACTAACAACAACTGAGCGACTACGTATATATAGACGAAAAGTGGTTTTGTTTATCGCAAGTGAAAAGGTCATACTACACCACGTTGGACGAAGCAAATTCGGAAAGGCACTATAAAACCAAACAGTTCATAACTAAAACTATGATTATTGCTGCAGTGGCCATTTATAAAGAATCTGCAAGGTCCGGGCAAGAGGAACAATGGCGACCAAAAACATCAAATCTGTTAACGCAGCAGAATGCAAAAAGATGATTATCGATAACGTTTAACCGGCAATTAGATCCAAATTTCCAAAAGTAGGATAAGGCTAGACAATTCACGTTCAACAAAATAATGCAAAACTACATTCTCGTAACAACGATGCAGAATTGCTGGCTGATTTGAATGTTTTAGATCTTGGCTTCTTAAATGCTACTGCAGCACCAAACATCGAGAAAAACTATGGATGAATTAATAGATTGTGTTGAAGGTGCCTCGACGCACAAAAGTGCATGGAGGCAACCATGATGGCCTCAGAAGGCAACAACTATAAAATTGAGCACATGAATAAAGAAAAAGCAAAGGGCATTTACCTGTTTGTATTATGTGCAACCAAACTGCCATTGAAACAGCTGAATCGTGTTTAAATGTGTAAAACATTCATTAGTACATGTTTAAATTAAGTTGCAGATTGAATTACAAATTTTATAAATACAATAAAGCAGTTTTCAAAGTTTTGTATACCATAATTTGGGACAAATTGCAAATAGAAATGTGTACCATAAATTGAGACAGAGGGAGTTCTTGTTTACCAAACTCGACATTATCAGAATGTAATGTGCATAATTGCTGCAAATCAGTGGGCACAGAAACCGTGTTGTTTACTCAAGATTTAGCTGTAATATAAAGTTATATGTACAACGATATCTGGCGAACTTTGGCTAAGTTATTCAGTAACGCCATAGAGCGTAAGCAATTTCATTTTACGAAATAAATATGAATAAAAAGGAAGCGATAGCATATGGTCTAAAGTACCGTTTATAGTTTTAGGCATTTCAAACTTTAATACATTATAACAAGTTTATTTCAAAACAACACATTTAGATATTATCATAGAAGTTGTGGAGTGGATTAACCAGTATAATTACGATTTGTTAGCCAGATAGCTGGTCATGTAGAGTAATTAAAAGAATAAGATTATGTATACTAATACTGCGAAAATCCAAAAAGAAATTATCACACCAATAATTTGCTACTGGCTTTATTTTCGATAAGTTCATAATTGATCATCTCGAGGAAGGTCAAAAAGAAATATTGTTTTTCGCGATTTTTTTTAAATTGCAGACAATACACAAAGCCATCGTGATAAAGGATCTCGTCATCATAAATTCCCTAGTGATAGTAACGACGTAGAAGTAACAATAACATTTATTTAGCAATGTTATTTGTAAGACGATATACATATGTATGTATGTACAGTACATTGGCTACACTAGAAACGTGGTTACTTACAATTTTCAAGTATATGCAATTTAAAATAATATCTCAAGCTATTAATGTTAACACACTCTGATAAAATGCACTATTCTTAGCCCCAAACAACTGGCAATTACTTGCACAGAAATTTTCTAAATTTCCACGTGTAATAAGAGTTCACGAACTGTGATTTAAAACGTGATTTAGAAAGTATTCGCAAGAATTACTATGTACTAGGGGAGGGAATTTAAAAAATTACAAAATGATTCGATGTCGTTGGTGGATTCTGTTCAAATTGTGGATGATGTTCACTCACACCTATGTACGGCGGAAGGCGAAAAAAATGAAAGTGTAATACGAACATTTGAAAGTGTATTGAAAAGTTTCAACAACCCAAATTTTAATGTTTGTGAGTGACGGTGCCGCAAACATGCTTTCCTTAGGCCGATCTCTTAAAGAAGAAGGTGGCAATCTGTTACACATAACATCTAAAATTCATGCTTTAAACCTTGTGGCGCAATTGGTCTCTAAATCTTATCCACGAGTAAATGCAATTTAGAAACATTAAAAACATTAACAATAAAAAAT
Organism: Trypoxylus dichotomus; assembly: GCA_023509865.1. Classification (NCBI taxonomy): domain Eukaryota; kingdom Metazoa; phylum Arthropoda; class Insecta; order Coleoptera; family Scarabaeidae; genus Trypoxylus; species Trypoxylus dichotomus. Next base: position 15,127,633 of record CM042078.1, read on the forward strand.
GGTGTTGCAACCGATTAGATCCAACAATGATCCCTAAACACTGGGGAAAATTCTAGATTCCAGTAATCAAAAAGTACGAGGATGATTTCCCACTTAGTGTATTGCAGCAAAAGTGGGAAAATGGTTAGATAAACGTTGAAGCTGATGCACGTGATTTTTAAAAGCATTACTACCACATACACTACCGCTCAAAAGTGTTTAGGCACTCTCACTGACAGCAAAAATGTATAAAAACTCAGCAAAAATGTTAATAATATTTATTTTTTATATACAGATACACGTACATGAAAAAAAAATATTAAATAAATGTGAAAATTGAAACGTTTAATTTAAATTTTGCTTTCATCTATGTGACCTCCTCTTGATTTAATAATTGCAGCACACAATCGAGGCATTCTCGCAATAAGTTTTGCCAGAGTTTCTTGTGTTATTGAGGTCCAACTCGATTGCAATTTGTTCCACACGTCAGTAGCTGATGTCGGAGCCGATTTCTGTACTTCCCGATCTAGTTCTTCCCATAGTAACTCGATTGGATTCAAGTCGGGTCTCTGGGGAGGCCATTCCATAATTTTGAGAGTTCATTCCTCTTCTAAATGGCGTAAATAGTCTTTACATAATTTAGAGGAATGTTTTGGGTTATTATCTTGCTGGAAGATAAAATTTTGACCCAAAAGTCGAATTCCGGAAGGTATTGCGTGGTTCTCCAAAATTTCGCGGTAGCCTTCTTTTTTTAATATACCGTCAATTTTCACAATGTCCCCTACACTAGTGCCAGCAAAACAGCCCCAAATAATGATAGAACCTCCACCATGCTTCAAGGTAGCAGCAATACACTCTTCTCTGGCACGTTCACCCACAGATCTTCTTACGAATATGCGTCTTCGGGTCCCGAACAGCTCAAATTTGGACTCATCCGTCCATAGGACGTTGTTCCACTCTTCTATGGTCCAGTGTTGGTGTTCATGAGCCCATTTAAGTCGGTTTTGCTTGTTTTGTTTGCGTAGTAGTGGCTTTTTCATCGCAATACGTCCATGGAACCCGGATTTCTATAGGCGACGTTTGACTGTAGAAACATTGACTAGTTTTTGGCAACCAACATTTAATTCTGCGGTCATTTCCGGGGCTGTTTTGCGCGTTATAGTTAACCGTAGCGTGGTGTATTTTAATTTTTTTGGCAATTTATCGATTACTTATGCCACTTTTATGGTATGTTATTATAAGCGCAAGTGTTTCCGTACATTTTAAAAAATTGTCGCACGATATTTCGCTCACGACGTGAATAGAGTAAATACCACACTGCAACTGAGCATAGGTTACAGATTTCACTATAATCTTCTAGGAGGGTAATTTAAACATTACTACCTACAATCTAGCAGATGACTAAATTTACCCAGTAAATTCAGAGGGATTGTTATTGTAATTGCACCGCAATAAACAGTTTATGGTAATCCGACCAAGTGCAGGTAAATGATAGTAAACCTTATGCGATATAATGGGTGTTTATCTTACTGAACTTACTTTTTTTGGTAAACATAATACTATATGAATAATCCATGAAAACAGGGGTGCCTAAACACTTTTGAGCGGTAGTGTGTAGGTATTAACGTTTATGCATTTACACAACTTTCATAACTGTAAGTATGTGCGTCTATTTCTTGATTAAACTGAATGAGAGAGACGTAATTGCATGGAATAAAATGGACACACAATTAGACAATTTTGACGAAGAAACAGAAGAAGATGAAACTAAAGATGAGGAAACTGAAGAAAAAACACAAAATAAAATTACTTCAAGCAGTGCAATAAATCCACTGAACACGTCAATTCAAATATGGGCTTAATTTGAACATATTCAAATATTAAAAGACATAAGAGAAGCAGCTGTAACACAAAAATTACACCATATTTTTAGAATGTATTTTTATCTTTTTCAAATTAAAAGATGTACAATTATAAATGAATAAACAATTGTAAATAGTAAACAACTGATGGAAAACAGCACGCGTTTCATTTTGTTCGCATTATTGAGTATCTACAGTATTTCCAATTGAAGTTGTACTGTAAATTCAAGATACTTAAGCGGTACTTAGCTTAACTAACTCTTTAGAACAAAATTTGGCCCGTCGGAGCATTATTTTGAACTTTCGATAATCCACTCTATATACACTTAATTGTCGAGAAGAAAACTATACAATTCTGTTTATTGAAAAGAAATCTAAAGACCTTTTATGCAGTCGAAAATTTCAAAATTAATCGCAAATTGATGTTTAAAAGATCAGAATATTAATACGATTCTATAATAGTCAAAATAGCAGGTAAGTACGTCGCCTGTTATTTTGACATACACTACCGCTCAAAAGTGTTTAGGCACCTCTGTTTTCATGGATTATTCATATAGTATTATGTTTACCAAAAAACCATTATAATAAAATGAAATACGTATTTAAAATGTAGTTCAGTAAGATAAATACCCATTATATCGCATAAGGTTTACTATCATTTACCTGTACGTGGTCGGATTACCATAAACTGTTTATTGCGGTGCAATTACAATAATAATCCCTCTGAATTTCCTGGGTAAATTTAGTCATCTGCTGGACTGTAGGTAATAATGTTTAAATTACATTCCTAGAAGATTATAGTGAAATCTGTAACCTATGGTCAGTTGCAGTGTGGTATTTACTCTATTCACGTCGTGAGCGAAATATCGTGCGACAATTTTTTAAAATGCCTCCGCGCAGAGAAATTAGTACGGAAACACTTGCGCTTATAATAGCATACCACAAAAGTGGCATAACTAATCGACTAATTGCCAAAGAAATGAAAATGTACCACGCTACGGTTGACTATAACGTAAAAAAATATCGGGAAACTGGCCGTTTTCTTAATAAAAGACGGAATGGAAGGCCAAAAGCGACAACATCTGCAGATGATCGCAGAATAGCGGTTACCAGCAAGTTAAATAGACGCAAAACAACCCCGGAAATCACCGCAGAATTAAATGTTGGTCGCCAAACACTAGTCAGTGTTTCTACAGTCAAACGTCGCCTACAGAAAGCCGGGCTCCTCGGACGTATTGCGATGAAAAACCCATTACTACGCAAGCAAAACAAGCAAAAGCGACTTAAATGGGCTCGTAAACACCAACACTGGACCATAGAAGAGTGGAGCAACGTCCTATGGACGGATGAGTCCAAATTTGAACTGTTCGGAACTCGAAGACGCATATTCGTAAGAAGATCTGTGGGTGAACGTGCCAGAGAAGAGTGTATTGCTGCTACCGTGAAGCATGGTGGAGGTTCTATCATCATATGGGGCTGTTTTGCTGGCACTAGTGTAGGGGACATTGTGAAAATTGACGGTATATTAAAAAAAGAAGGCTACCGCGAAATTTTGGAGAACCACGCAATACCTTCCGGAATTCGACTTTTGGGTCAAAATTTTATCTTCCAGCAAGATAATGACCTAAAACATTCCTCTAAATTATGTAAAGACTATTTACGCCATTTAGAAGAGGAAGCAACTCTCAAAATTATGGAATGGCCTCCCCAGAGCCCCGACTTGAATCCAATCGAGTTACTATGGGAAGAACTAAATCGGGAAGTACGGAAATCGGTTCCGACATCAGCTACTGACGTGTGGAACAAATTGCAATCGAGTTGGACCTCAATAACACAAGAAACTCTGGCAAAACTTATTGCGAGAATGTCTCGATTGTGTACTGCAATTATTAAATCAAGAGGAGGTCACATAGATGAAAGCAACATTTAAATTAAACGTTTTAATTTTTACATTTATTTAATATATTTTTATTCATGTACGTGTATCTGTCCACAATAAATATTATTAACATTTTTGCTGAGTTTTTATACATTTTTGCTGTCAGTGAGACTGCCTAAACACTTTTGAGCGGTAGTGTACGTACAGGTGACACTTTGGCGTGTTGGAATATTTCTTTAGCCTTCTGTGATCCACCCTATATACGCTTATTTATCCAACTATTTTAACAAAACTATGCAGTTCGGTTTATTCGAAAGAAATCTGAAGACAATTGCTTTTATGCAATTGAACCCTCGCCTACTGTTGTTTACGTTTTAAATTACTTTAAAGTATCATAATATTAATACGATTGTATAATAGTCAAAATAGCAGACAAATACACATATACACACAGGTAACACCTCCATCTTTTTAACATATCGAAAATCTCGATAAGATGGTCAATCGAATATCGCCAAGTGATAAAAACTGACAGCAAGAGCACCGACTCTCAGTCTTCCCATACCACCGCAGTAGTATGGATTAGGTTCTATAACGTTTTGCAGTATCAATAGCACCGGCTATCGTTGTACAAATGTGAATTATTCGCCGATCTAAACGTGTAGCGTTTTCGCATACCGGAAGTAAAATTCGCATTTCTTTTATCTTATCGTCGAACGTCTACGAATTTTCCAAAGTTCCTTTTCGAAATAACTTTTTAAAGGACAATTATTCCTAGCCAAAAGCAGTCGAGATGATCAGTTTTGAAGTGGTTGCCAAAAGGAAACTTTTAATTGCGGCAGTTTTTGCAGGTAAAAAAGATGTTTTACGGTTCTTATGTTTTTTAAATCTCATGCATATGTATATCTAATCCCGTCCCATTATAGTCTTTTTGCGAATTTGAATGAATCCAGTCCCAAAATAAACAATTTTAATTTAATTTTCTTGAATTTAATGTTTCTATTTTTATAGGTACTAGGGTCACGTTTTTTTTTTCTCAATAATAAAAAATACAAATAATAGGCATTGAATTTAATATTTCTTTTCTTTTAATATTTTTATATCGACGACCTTCAACAAAAACGAAAGTATAGTAGATTAAAAAACAACCTTATCTAGCTCAAATAAACTATAACTTTTCTAATAATATCGATATTTTTGTAGTACTTCAAATAAATCAAATCTTAAATCATAAAAGTCAAAACCTGCGTTATGCAATTTATAACCGAATTGAAAGGATTAACCGTCCTTTAAATCCCTCTAGGGTTTGACGCATTCTTACTTATGTGTAGTACATCACAATGATATCTTGAATCATTCGTTTTTTTTTTCTTTGAATAATGGTGCTACAATTGGGCAATTCGAGTTTCCCCGTTCTTCTTATCTATTAATACTGCACAATATACCTTTTAGGAGGCATGAAGCAAGGCATTACCTTTTCGGAGAAATACACTACCGTTCACAAGTTTGATCGCAACATATAAAATAAAACAAACTAGACAGAAACAAACTTTGCCCATTATACTAAAATGTTTCATTGGCAAAATAGTACATTCTAGTAAAATATATGCTGTTATAATGTTTCTTCAAAGTAACCCTCTTTTGATTTAATAATTGATTGACGACTCGTTTATAGTATTCTACACTTCCTGCAGAGCATTCTTAAAGTGCTACTTTATCGGGGAGATTTTTTCGGACCTCATGATCCAAGTGACCTCACAAGAGCTCAACGGTGTTGCAACTAGGACTCCATGGCGGCCACTCCATTAAGAAACTTTTAAAAAAGTTGTCATGAAAATAAACTTTAACCACCTTTGCAGTGCGTTTCGGGTCGTTACCTTGCTGATAAATGAACCCCTCCCAAATTAATTAACATCCAGTTGGCACAGCATCGTTACCTAGGACTCTAAAACATTTTTTAATTAATTGTCCAAACCTTCCGCCTCCAAAGTAACCCCATACCATGATGTCTCCTCCTTCATGTTCCACTGCTTCTGAAATAAACTCGTCTAGCAGTCTTTCAACATGGCGGCGACGAACAAACATGCAACATTTACTTTCGAATAATTCGAATTTCGATTCGTCCGTCCATAACACATTTTCCCAATTATTTATATCCAGTATGCGTGAACTTTTGACCAATTTAGTCTTTTCCGTTTGTGTATAAAATTTAACTGTGGTTCTCTTACTGCTATGCGATCCCTCAAACCAGTTTATATTAGTCAGTATTCTACTGTAAATACACTTACTGGCCGATGGCATTGTAACATAAATTGAACTCAGCCGTAATTTGCGGTGATTTCTCAGGGAAATTACTCGGCTGTATTAGTAATCTCATTCCGTCGTTGATCTGGATCTTCCACTTCGCTCTCTGGTCTGACTCCTATCGGTCTCTTCCTTTCATTTTTTAATTGTCCTACACAGACAACACTCAGGAATATTTAACTGTCCAGCAACTTCTCTATTTGAAACATTTCTTTCGTGTAAATCGCATATTCTTACGCGGATTTTGAGTATCCAATTCCATTTTTTATGGCATATTTTCAATCAAATAAATCAACACCACGAATTATGTTAGTTTATTATAAGGTACGTCGATGATTCCCAAATTCTATTACCGCATTATTGCTTTATTACCATCAAAAATACAAGAATGCATTGTTTTGGTGTTTAAATGGATTTCCTAAATAGGTCGCATTATTATGGATATAAACTAGCAATTGAATCACTATGAATTTCCTTGAGTATTTTTAAAATGGTGCTATGTGTAACACAACATGTTAGGTGCGATCAAACCTATAAATATAAAAAATTGAAAGCTTAATGTCGTACATTAATTTTACTAATTCATCACTGTCATTTATTTATTCATTTGTTGCATTTAAAACAATGACTACTCTTATACTATTTTTAATTTTTTTGTAATTGAAATGAAAGTTTAGCATTAGTATTTAAATCGATCGGATTAGTAGTATTTACTGCAATATTCGCTTAATAAAAAATTAACTCTAATTACGTGTAAATAACAGAAATAATGTTTGCAGACTAGAAACAAGGTTATTCACAAATAAGTTCCTAATTTGAATTGCCATATTGCTACATACTGCAAAAATAAAACTACTAACTTATTGGTAAAGAAATTGAGGTTCATTTTTAAAAGCAGAGACAGGAAAAACTTTAATATAACAGAAATCAGCAATTTCAAATGCTCGTTAGTTAACTTGGATCGGTAAATATTTCTTGTCTATATCACTTTGATGAAGAGTTTAAATATTTATCTTTAAATATCGCTACGCTGCAACTCGATCATTTCCACGTGAAGTTCTCGGACAAGGGTTTCTGCGTTGACATTATTAAGATTTTGAAAAATGTTTATGTGATCTGCAATTGCTTAAAAATTTGAAAGACGAAGCTCAAAATTTAGCTTCACTTGCAAATCTGAAAATCGAGTCACAGTTTGCCAATTGAATGTTTGGCATATATTAAAAACAATTTTCTGTCGAAATGATTTAATACGAATCAACAATTAGCCGACAACATCCAGAAGAGGACGAAGAAACTTTTATCGAACTACGGAGAAACAACGCTGCTTTACAATGCGAGCCAGCGTCAAAATCCAGACAACTCCCAAGAATCTAAAGCAACATGTTGTATACCAGGTGTATTCGTAAGTTTTTTCCGGTTTTTGCTAAAAAAAAAGCGAGGGTAATTATTTTTTTTTATTCAAAATATTGGCCATCGTCTTCATCCATTGTTCAGGTAAATTATGAATACCACGCCACAAAAACTTCTTGCCTCTTGCGCCAAAACCATTCGTCGAGCCATTTTCCAACTTCCTCGAAATAGCTGAAGTGCTGCTCTGCGGACGCGTGCCCCATTAATGTAAAGAGGTGATACTCAAATGGCGCCAAGTCTGGGGAGTACGGCGGGTGCGGAAGGATGTCTCATGATTTCAAGGTGTTTACCACTGGTTTTGCTGAGTGAGACGGCGCATTGTCTTGTAACAAAACGACTTTGACATATCTTTGGCCCATTCCGGGCGTCTTTCGATTAATGTGTGGTTTAAATGACTCATTTGTTGGCGATAGCGTTGTATCTTAATGCAGAGCATGGTCTTCTTGCCGAACCGATTTGGCCTTGTTGTTGAGAGACCGGCTTCGCTAGGTGAAAGCCACGATTCTTTCCGCCTAGGGTTTTCAAAAGATATATATTTTTCGTTACCCGTCACAATTCGATACAAAAATGATTTCCTTTGGTGGCGCTGAAGCAACATTTCACAGGTGACTGCGATTTTCTATTTGACTTCATTCAAATACTGCGGGACTAATTAACCGAGTTTATTGATCTTCTCCATTACTTAAAAACGTGTGCTGATTGTTTCTTGTAACGCATGTAATGCTTGTGCTAATTGTTGTTGAATTTGAGTTGGGTTATCAATAGCTCCTGCAATTGGTCGCCTTTTTCGCATTCTTCTGGTCTACCAAAGTGCTCACTGTCTTTCACATTGAAGTCACCACTTTTAAATTGTCGAAACCATATCCCACATGTTCTAATCGATGGAGCGTATTCACCATATTTTTCTATCGTCAAACGACGACTTTCAACGGCCTCTTTCTTTTGATTAAATAAGAAAAGTAGTGCGTGTCGCAAATGTTCTTTTTCAGGCACAAAACTCGACATAATCAATGAACAATAAAGCAAAGACGCTAGGTTTTGGCGGACTCAACTTGTTTGTGTTTGTAGTTTAAATGTCAGACGGACAAAATAACGCATCTGTCAAATTAATACGCTGTGTACTTTTCGCTAGCGCCACCTCTTAGTTAAACTGGAGAAAAAGTTATGCATACACCTGGTATATATATATATTTTCGAGTTTGTGATCGCGTATGTTATTGGTCCCGAAACAGACTGTGTTGAATAAGTCAACTTTTCAAAGAGATCTCATTCATATTCGGTGGATGCTCTCGTTCGGCTAGCGATCGGGGATGATGTCCGGCGATCGCGGGAACTATCGTCTCAGTTATACAAATAACATATATACATGCATAGGTACTTATATATGATACCTATATATATATGTGAAATCAAAATTTAACATTCGTAGTACCAAGGGAATTAAATTATCATCTAGAAATCAACGGAACTTGTATTAAAACTAATAAATATTTGTATTAATAATTTGTATGTATGTATATACATACACATATATGTGAATTCACAAAATAATTGAAAAAACTGTGAACTATTAACAGCTTCTATCCCAAAACTCCAACAATGCGGTTTTGCTTTGTACAAACGTTTCAAAGTTTGTTCAGTTCGTTATCAAATTATTGATAAGTGCCTATTTATCAAAATGGTTTTTAAAAAAAGAATAAAGCGTAAAAATTAGCAATTTGGAAATCAATTTTAAAAATTTGAATTCAAAAGAGTAAATTGAAATTTTTTTTTCCTAATATCTACAATTCATCCCACAAAAAATGTTTGATTTATAGGTACAATACATCAATAATGAAATAAATAACTTCGAAATGCCTAAACAATAGATTTATATTTTTGAATGGTTGCCCTGATCAAGTATGTAAAGGTTTTAGTACATTCACAATTATAAAAGTTCAGATACACTAGTCCATACGCTAAAAATGTGCAAAGAATGTAAATACAGTAAACGCTCGTTCATGGAAATAATAATAATAATGACTATAGGATCAAATGGAACGCCCGGTAATGTAAACAAGCTTGCACACGACCAATTCGACAGTGTAGGGTACCGGTTATTTCCCAATTTACGTACGTAATTGAATCGATCCAAAGAATGTTTACGTAAACGTTTTCAGCGCCGGCACCGGTTGTTCTCCGATTTATGTATGGGATTCCTGTAAACGTCGGCTCTTTTGCCTCTCGTGAAATAAAGTAGTGTGCAGCTAAAATCATACCAGAACAGACACGGTATCCACGTCCAATAAACGAACATTTTTAAAATTAAATGACAAAATGAAAATCATCGACGAGATTAAAAAAGGTGCGCGGGTGACTCAATTGGCAAAAAATATGGAGTATCTACAACCACAATCTGTAAAATTAGGCGATTCAAGTCAAAAATTTTACAACGTGTGTCAGATACATACACAGGCCCGGGAAATCGTAGAACTTTAATTAATGCCCAAGCATCTAGAAAGGAAAATCGTCTGTATAAATGGTTTTTAAAACAAAGGAATAATCATGTTCCAATTAGTGGTGAATTAATTAAAAAGAGAGAGTAAAATTATGAAATGAAAACCTAAAAGAGACCGAAAATTTTGTAGCCAGTGATGACTGGCTAAAAGGATTTAAAATCTGATGAAAAATTATCGGCACTATCACAAGCAGTGCAACCGTTTAAGGAAAAGTTAATGAACAAAATCAAGGAGCTGCATTTAAATAAGGAGCAAATATACAATGCAGATAAAATCAGTCTTTATTGGAAATTATGAAAAAACTGCTCTGGGTATAAAGGAAAGACAACACATAACTTTTCCAGCGTGCACTAATGCTAGTGGTACACACAAAATAAGGCCACTAGTAATAGGAAAAGCAAAAAATCCACGTTCATTTAGAAATTTTAAGAGTCCCGTTGATTATAACTGTTCAAAATCCGCTTGGATGACCAAAGGCATATTTCTGAACTGGTTCCACAAGTACTTTATCCCTCAGGTATGGCAATGAAACTGTAATAATTACATTACTTATGTAATTTAAAGATACATATTCAATTTGTAGGTGAAAGATTTCTTAACAAAGCAAAATCCTCTAATAAAGGCGGTGTTAATCTTGGATAACGCACCAAATCGTCCTTCAGAGGAACAATTAAGAAGCAACGATGGCTCAATTTTTGTTATGTTCATGCCGCCCAACGTAACTACACTTATCCAAAAATTGTATTATCGAAAATTTCTACTTTCGTTTGGGTTATCAAAAAACCCTAAAAACATTTCTAAATCCTTAAAGCAAGTAACTTTACGTGAAGCAATTTTAAATTTAGATATGGCGTGGAATGCCCCTAACGAACAAACAATCAAAAAGTGTTGGAAAAAACTCCTTTACTGCAGTGATGATTATGACGATGAAGACAATATACCGCTAATCATCATTAGAAAACAGTTACTGTCTTATGCTGAAGTTATTGACAGTGCATCATCAGACATTCTCAAATTATTAAAGCAATAAATCCCAATATTGTTTGCACAATTACCGATGTTAGTTTATGGAATGACGATAAAGAAATGGATGATGCACATGAAGAGGAAGATGTGGTGAGTGAAGATGATGACCCTCCGATTGTAATAAAAAATACAGTGAATGACGCGCAAGCTGTAGGAATTTTTAATCAAGCGTTCGATTGGGCTGAAGAAAGAGACATATTATATTTCGATATTTTAGTGCTCTGTAAACTACGGACAATCGCATTAGAAAATACCAAGCGTAAATTTACGCAAATAAAAATACATTATTTTTCAAAATTTATTTTTGACTTTTTAATATTATATGTATTATATTCTTTATTGTTCATAATTTATTTTGATATACACACATATTCATACATCATACATATTTTCTTTTATGCAATTTCTTTACAAATAAAATAAGGCTCGCTAATGTAAACTTTTAATAATGTGTTCACATTATTAAAAGTGTTTGGCTGATATCGTTCACATAATCTACCGTCTACTGTATTTCAGATATGTATGGAAGTAACAACATACCGGTTTAATCAAATACACCTTAAAATGAAATTAATATTTTAATTTAATAGTACATATTAGCTTTACTATACTGCCAAATTTTCAGAATTTCCCAGTATATATTCTTGCATAACCCAGTCGGTGTAATTCCTAGTGAAACAGACTATACGTAACGAAGTATCGACCGCACTGTGTTAGGATTAAAAATTATAGTTTTTTTTTTAGTTTAAGTTAGCGGTCTATGATTAATTAAAGAAACGTCATGGTTCATTTCTCAATATTCCGCTATATTTTTTACAGCTTTATCGGGAGGTTGAACCCGAGCTCGCATAGACAAAAAACTAATGTTGTTAAACTGTAACACACAGTTTTAGAAGTTGACTTATTTGATTAACTTAAAAATTATATAAACTTTTGTCTTTCAGATTATAGTTATACAGTAACCTGAAATGTGGATTTCTTGCATCGTTATTCTAACAATTAAATATCAGTTTCTTGTCAGTGCCAACACGAGTTTAATCTCATAATCAAGCTGTAAAAAATATAGCGAAATATTAAGAAATAAACGAGTTTTTTTTAATTAATCACAAATCTATAACTAAAAATCACAACTTTTGATCCTATATGCGTAAATGTACGATGAAAAGTCAGTAAGTAGGTCACAAAATACTATTATAAAAATAATTAAGGGAAATAATTAGCCAAACACAAGTTTTATTTTTTTATTTTTATTTTATCCCATCGCTTTATCGATACTCCAATGCATGAAAGTATTCGGGTTGCCGTCTGAACCACGTGCGTACCTTTTGTTGAACATCGTTATCATCCACAAAATGTTCGCCACCAAGACGCTTTTTGATTATACCAAACAGTATGCGTAGGGCTAGGTCGCGACTGCAAACCGGATGTTCAAGAAGTTCCCGCCCTAATTCTGCAATTCTCAGTAGGCCTGAACGTTTTCGTAGAATTGCATCCCGAAGCAACAACAAAACTCTACAGGAAGTATGGTCAATCTTTGACATGTTGCGGGCCAAACCTTAGTGTGCAAATACGTTCACGGGCCGCGTTTAAAAGTAGTGCATTTTAAAGTAATCATTTGGAGTGAGTATGAGTAAGTAATGTAATATTTCTTTTAATTGGGTTTTTCAAAATGTCTCGCGGGCCGGATCAAATCTTATAGCGGGCCGGATCCGGCCCGCGAGCCGGCTGTTGCCCACATATGCTCTACAATATGATTGAGCAGTCACGTTCTCATTTCTATTCTACAAATGGGCTAGAAGCACTCCTTGCGAATCCCACGTTAAGCATAACCTTACCAGCTGAGGGCACAATCTTGATTTTCTTTGTTAACGGTGAAGACACTCTATCATAAAGCTAGATTGTGCTGACACCAAGTGACATATAGGAACATAGCTCACTGCAATTTATTTCAGCTTTCCCGCAGAAGTTTGTGACATTCCCTCGTATATTAAGGTCGTAAAGTATAAAATAAAATTCATAAAATCGAAGACATTTTTTCGTAACACTGCATGAACAGTTAGAGTTGTCAAATTTTTCAGATAAACTGGAAAAGCTCTATTAAAGTTAGTTTCCCATTGTGTTTATTAAAATACCAAGCAGGTGCTGGAAGTGTACTGAAGTTCATGTTAAGATAAGAATAAACTGGATTTTATTTTATAAATTGAAAAAATTAACAGTAGTAAACTAAAAAAATTAAAGTAGATATTTAGAACATTTTTCATTGACTACTTGACAATGTTCAAGGCAATTAATAAAATTTTCCTGAGCAATGAGAAAAACGTCGGGTTCAATTAATCGAATTTCTTGTCGAATTCGCTGCTTTGGTTCACTTATGGTACGTTTAACTTTGTTGTTCTCCTGATCTACCGCATTTAAATTACCCCCTTAATATTTGTCTTGAAATATTGAATTTTCTCTCTGCTGGAAACGTTCTTCAGTGCATCCATTACCTAAGAAATCTATTGTATGTGCTTAAAGTGATCTCCACCTTCATAAGTCCCCTTGCAGTAGCAGCAAAAATTGCTAAAAAAGTAATAGAATTATAACCAAAAGATTATATATTAATAAATGACATTCTATCCTCTATTCAAGCTGGTTTCAAATAGCATTTTAGTTGTAATACTACTGCAGGTAACCATTGATGTTCTTAGAAACTCTGACCTGGGTAAAATGGCCCTATTGTGTTCACTCGACTATTCCAAAGCATTTGACATACTAAACCACGATTTAATGCATTCTGTGTGACATTATATCAAAGTGGAACCGAGTGCAGGTAGATTGCTGGACAATTACTTTACTGATAAAAGCAAGTCTATCATTGTCGATGGCAAGCTCTCGTCCTTCATCCCTATTACTCCTGGTGGACCTTTGCTCTATTTAATGTATATATACCTCTACAGTTATAGTCATTAAAAATTTAGTAAATGTCGGAATTACGATGACACTCTCCAGTTATGAATCCTTTTCTATTTTATTTGATTCCAAGAAATCTAGGACTAATAATACTTATCGCAATAGAGAATAATGGTTTCTAATCAATACATTACATCAAAGAATCGCGTGAGAAACCTTGTAATTATTTTGGATGAAGGTCTAAACTTTAACGGTCATGTTAACCTATGTGTCCAGCATTCTTACGGTACATTAATATCTACAAAGCGGCTACGAACCCGAGAATACTATTTCATATACGGCGATCGCAAAAACATAAACATATAGTAAGATAGTACCCATTCCAAAAGTCCTTTTCAAAATAAAAATCATGCCTCTTCTTTTGTGTTGAATAGGTCTCCGCAATGTTGTATATATAGTCTGCCAATAAACAGCTCCATTGATTATAGTCCCCGGTTTCATAAATTCAACAAGCAACACACCTCTTTGGTCGTAAACCACTGTAGCCAAATCTTTCCCGTTGTTGAATGTTTATTTGAACTTTTTCGGTTTGTTTGACGAGGTTGAGTGCGTCCATTGTTGTTACTGTTGTTTTATTTCGGGGGTATGGTATTGAATCCAGGTCTTATCTCCAGTCACAATTTCAGCTGCACTAGAATCGATTGTAACAGCCATTTTTACGTGCCTGCAAATCAGTTGAAAATTGTGTAATGACGTTGCAAGTGGATATTATAGTGGGGGAGATCACCTTCTGGGCATTCCCGTCTCCCACCGTTCGCGTGATTGTTTACAGGCACGAAAAAGTAGCCCTCGTACGCACAGGGAAACGTTCGCTGGTATCAAGACTGTCCCCGTTTAATCAAGAAAATAATTGTTTCAGTTATCCACAATAGAATTACTTTTCAAATCAATAGAAATATTTTCTCGGCATTTTTTTCTTCGCTAAGGAGAATTATATATTTGTAATACAACAATAATATTCCTTTGCTTGATATTCGGTAACTTGATTCAAGAAAATCTTGCAGAAAATTTGAAAATAGGGATTCTTAGTATAAGCAAATCGCCGTTATAACACAAAACAATATTTTCTTAAAGATAGTAATACTTTTCTTGTATTGAAAATGTAAAAATGTTGTTTACTTAATATCAGTAAATATGGTCTCGAAGGTAATAAATATCATCTTATTGCTAGAAATATTTATAATAATTAGGTATTTGCTTTTGTTTGGGCTATTTTCTTCATCGTTTGTGAATCATCCACTTATGTTCGATGTTTCGGCAGCCTTCAGGGTAGCTCTGAGAAGGACAGAGTATATTTGCCAGATTAATCACACGTTTGGTGATTTGTGTCTGACCTATTATATTGTCTTTTCTATATTTTTTTATTAGTGAAA
Organism: Trypoxylus dichotomus; assembly: GCA_023509865.1. NCBI lineage: Eukaryota > Metazoa > Arthropoda > Insecta > Coleoptera > Scarabaeidae > Trypoxylus > Trypoxylus dichotomus. The sequence goes on from CM042078.1 coordinate 15,142,916, forward strand.
CTCTCGTGTATGATGATCGAACTCGATTTATTATTCTTCTTGTACCTCGATTTTCGTATTACACCTGGCTTAACCACTAAGCCAATAACTACTATGTTAAACCTTAAACTAATGTCAATATTAATACTAATATTAATATAAATATTAATACTAAACCACCGTTGGCATTAGTATTGATAAAATTACAATTTCCTTGCATTTATCCAACGTAATTAAACTACTAAAAAAATATCAGTCTCGGAGGGACACGAACCCACAATTTTTATGTTTTTGGCGTACTGCGCTACCGTTACACCACGAGACCATTGAGTTCAAATCGCTTTCGTGACATCTAGGGGGTTTAGATGTCACGATGTCAGTAGATAACACATGGGCAGAAAAGTCCCGGGCCTAACAAAAAAAACACGTTTTTTTGGTTCAAAATTAGCTTTATTCATCAACGTAATCTCAATCAAGAGCAACGCAATCATTCCAGCGCCGCTCTAACATTTCAATACCACTTTTGTAGAACGATTTATATTTTGCCTCAAAATAGGCCTCAGTTTCAGCAATAACCTCTTCATTCGTGCGAAATTTCTTACCGGCGAGCATTTTTTTGAGGTCTGCGAACAGCCAGTAGTCGCTGGGAGCCAAATTTGGCGAATACGGTGGATGTGGGAGCAATTCAAAGTTCAATTCATGTAGTTTTGCCATTGTTTTGATTGACTTGTGATACGGTGCGTTGTCTTGATGAAACAGAATTCTTTTCTTTGACATTTGCGGTCGTTTCTGTGCAATTTCGGCCTTCAAACGCTCCAATAACGCTATATAATATTCAGTGTTGATGGTATTTCCTTTCTCAAAATAGTCGATGAATATTACACCACGCACATCCCAAAATACCGAGGCCATAACCTTTCCAGCCGATTGTTGTGCTTTCGGGCGCTTTGGACGAGGTTCACCAGTTGCTGTCCACTCAGATGACGATCGTTTTGATTTCGGAGTGAAGTGATGGATCCATGTTTCATCCATTGTCACATATCGACGCAAAAATTCCGGTTTGTTGCGTTTAAACATGGCGAAACACTGCTCAGAATCATCAACACGTTCTTGTTTTTGGTCAACAGTGAGCAAACGCGGCACCCACTTTGAACAGAGCTTTCTCATAATCAAATGCTCATGCAATATAAAGCCAATACGTTTTTTTGAAATCTTTACGATGTCAGCTAACTCACGCAACTTCACTTTTCGATCATTCAAAACGATTTTGTGGCGTTGTGCGATTTGATGTTTTCTGGTGTTACCGCCTCATTTGGACGTCCACTGCGTTCTGCATCATCGGTGTCTCTACGACCACGTTTGAAGTCAGCAAACCAACGTTTTATTGTTGTTTCTGATGGAGCGGAGTCCCCATAACACTTTTTAAGCCATTGCTTCGCTTGACGGTATTTTTTCCCATCAAGAAGCAGTGTAAAATTAAAACACCGAAATTGTTTTTGATCCATTGTTTTGAAAATAACAAAAGTAGCGTGACTCTTAGCATAATAACTCACAAACTAATCAATAGAATATCATGAAATTTTAACAGCTGTCTTTTGAAGGTTAGTACTAACTGAGAGAAAGGTGACTGCAATAAAACTAGCGTCATCTATGTGTTAGGCCCGGGACTTTTCAGCCCATGTGTTATATCATAATATCTCGCAGACACTATATTATTAATACGGCAAGTGCGTAACAGTTAAACTTTTATATAAACTACAATTTCCTGTGCAGAAGGGGATGCGCAATAGACCAATAATTTCCTGTGTAGAAAGGGATGCGCAATCCGATCTTTTGCGCATGAGTGGTTGTGTATTCCACTGATCCTTTTCCATTCAAAAAAGGTGGTGATGAGTATATTACTACTATATAACAACCCCAAATGAAGTTACATAATAGTTGAGTGATTTAAGTAGCCGTTGGACGTTTTTCAAGTTCACTGTTCGAATTCCAATTACAAAAGATTTTCTTTTATTTCGTTTCTTCTTTATATAATTTTTCTATATTTTTTTTTTACAAAAGGAAAAAGGTTTGTGAATAAATTTGTTGATTCAAAAACATTAATAAATAACACCTACTGCGATTGCGCTTCATGTGGGTGCGTGGTAATTTGAAGCTACTCTCATAAAAATAATATTGCCAAATGTCTATCTACAAATTAATTTATAAATTAAATAGCTTTTCTTAATTGTAATGTCATTTATCATTTTCTTAACTTAAGACTAAATGATTATTTATTTGATACAAATAGGGTCTTGGGGGAAAACTATTTACTTGAAGAGAGACAGATTTTTGCGAGAAAATCTAATCTTAATGCAAGAAAACACTTCTCTGAGTGTAATTACAGTAGGGATCAAGAACATTTCCAGCTATCGTAAAATGTAAAATAATTGTTAATGTTCTATATTAGCGTATTGTCTGTCTAAACTGCTTTATAAATTTATTAAAATACAATCGAGATGTATGATGTATGAAATTAGTATTACAATTTCTCTATATTTCTACACGTTTTATAGTGGTTCCCATATGGACGGTAGTATATTCACGTTTATAATAAATGTAGTTCCCTTATGCATCAGTAGCGATATTAACAAGGTAATACCTCTATTATTTAATTACATCCAAAAATGTAATTCTAAGTGATTAGCGTTAATAAACAGTAGTAAAGTGGTAAAATGGTAAAACAAGTTATATAAGACTTTTAAAAGTATTTACATCAGTAAATTATACCAAAAACTATTGTTCGTGGTAATCATTTACCTAATAATAGTTGTATTAATCGATATGCCCGAATTTGTTATGCCAGTTTTTGAAACTTGCTTTCACAATACGATTATCAATAGCAATTATTGTTAAACACGGAATGGAAAAAACCAACGCCGCGGTCAAATTACACTTTTAAAACGATCCATGTTGTAAGTAGGGCTGCTTTGAAATCCGATCTAATCAGGCCAGTTATTATATACAGAGTTAGATAAAAATTTCCACATCTCAGTAAGCACAATCCTTTTCAATATATAAGAAAATAACTTACAATTTTCCAAATACTTTTATTGAGGCCCCTATTATGGAGGACATAAGTAGAAGTAGCCGAAAGTAGATTCATTACGAATAATTTTCTTTTGCAATATTCTTATTATAGAAACATAAATAGGCCCTTACGATAAAATAAGTCGTTGATTAATCAAGAAATTAATAAAAGAAATAAATAAGAAAATATTGAAGCTTATGTAATTTTTACAACCTTGAAACATATACACTGCTATCCAATTTTTAATAACGTACAAGTTTCGGAATGTAATTTCTAAGTGTGATGAACTACTTTTCCGTTTTTAATAGATTTTCATAAATATTTTACGAAGTGCTACCTCTCCATAATTCGTTTTTAATCTATTTAACGTATCGCTACCACCTGTAGTTTTCCTTTCTAAATCCCACAATGTGTTATTGTATCGATTTCACAAACATGCGTGTTGTTTACTAAACAATTTGCAGTTTGATTGAAATATGTTTAGAAACCCATGTACTTGCACTTTTAGTTCATTTATGAACTAATATCGTCTGGAATTTACTTTATAATTGGAGCTGCTCTTCTTCTTCACTTCAGGTTTTAGGCATGAGTATACTAACAGGCGAACTGTTACGATATTCATCATTTATTTGGTCTGCCTACACTTCTTCTTCCTAAACATCTATAAAATATCGCTCTGGCTGTCAACCTCGTCAGTTGCATCAGTTCTACGTGTTCCTTTCACTTATTTTTGTCTCCTATTCTCTTACTTATGTTGAAGATGTTTAGTTCTGTTCTTATATCTCCATTTCTTATTCTATCAGATCTTGTGTGATCATCTCACTCTTCTCAAAAATTCGATCTCCTGCGTCTGTATCCTGCTTTCTTGTTTTTTCGTTGTTGTCCATGCTTCGCTAATGTATAAGAGGATTGGCACTTTATCATCGTGTAAAATGTTATTTATGTATCCTTTCCTGTTTTGTTTTTAACGTTCTGCTGATTGTTCCACAGATATGTGTGAATTTATTCAGTTTTTCTTCTATGTCTTTGTTTCTATCATACGATACATCCCATCCCAAATACTTAAAGTATAGAATCATTTATGACTATTTTGGTCCTAATTGGATATTTACCCAGGAAAGCCACAGTTTTGGTTTTATTTGCCGATATTTTCATTTCATAGTTTTGGCATTTTTTTTTGGAATGTATATACCTCTTTCTGTATATCATCCTGTTAGGAGTACTTCGTTAGGGTGTAAGATAGAGTGTAGGGTAGTGTTTTGGTGTAAACATATTCCTTTAGGGCGTTTCTTTTTCCATTCCTTTCTAATTAGCATCAATATAAATAGTATTGGCGACACACAGCAGTCTTACCTAACGCCTTTGTTTGTTAATATTTCCCTAGTTAATCTTCCACCTATATCTACCATAATTCTGCTGTCAATGTATAAACCCTGTATAGCTCTTATTAAATGATGTGTATATCCCTGTACTTTCATAATATCCCATAAGTTACATCTGTTTACATTATCGAAAGCCTGCTCCTCTGTGGTCCCTGTGCTTTTCTATAATTTGTTGTGATCTGTGGTTGAGATGGCTTTTCTAAAACCCATTTGTTCCTCTTTTATTAGTTCTTCTGCTTTATTCAGAATACGTTCATAGAATAAACGTTGTGTATAAGGGGCTTCTTACTCCTTAAACTCTACCGCCAGCTGTATCAGTTGTATCTTATTTTGTAGAATTATTATACTTTTGAGTAAATCGTTGTTCTGTAACTTAGTTGTATCTTCTGCGTTGCAACAACTCTTCTGTTAAGCAAATAATACGAACAACTTTTAGTATTTTAGGAAAGTATCAGTTCAAAATTACAAATTGGTTTGTAATACAAATTACAGGTGCAACAATATAATTTATAGCATTTTCTTAAACATTAATTTCAAGGCATTATTTATAAGAAACATGATAAATTTTCTGACGTTGTTTCATAACTATTTTCTTTTCTTTGTTGAAAAATATTTTGTGAAATGAAAAATAATTTATGCACTGCTACAGAATCCCATAACAGTATTGATTAACAGTAATCATTGATATCGTGTTATAATTGCTAGTGGATATTAAATATGTAAATTGTTGCATGAAATTATATACCATTCAAGTTCTGTTACCGATTAATAAGAACCAAAATACAAAAGGCAATAAAATACGGTATAAATAAAAACTCGCGCACAATTCTTATATCAACATACCACAGTTGTAATAATATGGACGTTTGTATTTCTTTTTCATACGCTTTTCGTTTTTATTTCCAAACCTTGAAATACAAAATAAAAAATGGTAGATAGAGTGGTATTCATACATCTTACAATTAGGTACGCCAGGAAGACCCGGTAACTACAAAATTAACTGACAACATTTTTGCATCTGGCTATTTTTAACTAAGTTAAATATAATCCAATGGAAACACATTGGTTGAGTAATAGAGCCGCAGAAACAAGTGTTTTCGCAGTAGTTTGCGGCTCGGTTACTATCAACATAAAAAATTATGATTGTTCGAGAGCGACCTGAAATGTTTCCGGAATCGACAAGAAAAACACGGTATTGGTGTGCTTTTTTGTTATTATTTTTCGATGTGGTCTCCCCGAAGATCAATAAACTTTTTTAAACGGTGCTCCAATCTCTTCAAGCTATTGGAAAAGTAGGATGTTTCGAGGTCTGTAAAATAGCCGTCTGTAGCAACGATGACCTCCTCATTTTAGGCAAATCTCCTTCCTCCCAGTAATCTTTCAGGCGTGGGAATAGGAAAGGTCGCTGGGGGACTAGGTCCGGTGAATATGGAGGATGAGAGACTAATTCGTAGCGCAAATCATTCAATTTGGACACGACGATGCCGAATTAATGAGCCGGTGCATTGTCGTGGTGGAAAGGCACTTTTTCCGCTGCGAACGAGGCCGTTTCTCTCTCAAAACTGCATCGAATCGGGTCAATGAGTCGCTGTAGTATTGCTCCGTGATCATCTTTCTCTTCTGCAGATAGTCGATGAGGATCACACCTAGGGAATCCCAAAAAATTATCGCCATGACCTTCCCGCACGATAGAACGGTCTTTGTTTTCTACGGAGACGATTCGACCGGAAAAGTCCACTGCTTCGACTGTTCCTTGGTCTCCGGTATGTAGTGATGGATCCAAGTCTCATCCACGGTTACGAAACGCATGAAGAAATCTCTTGGATTGCGACGGTCACTCGTTTTCGTTTTTGATCCGGTGTGGGCAAACGCGGTACCCATCGCGCCGAAAGGTTTTTCATAACTAAAATTTCGTGTAGGATATGGCCAATGGGTTCTTCTGAGATGTCTGTTGTCACTGCTATCTCTTTCAGCTTCAATCGGCGATCGGCTAACACGACACCATGGATCTTGTCGACTATTTCATATGTAGTAATTTTTGGGCTTCCGCCGCGTCGTTCGTCACTTGTGCTTGTGCGGCCACGTTTGAACTCGCAGATCCACCATGAACCTCTAGCAAAATATTTCGAATTTGCGTGGCCCTTTTTCCAGCCATCCAGAAGTATTTTACAACTGCACGAAATTGAATTTTATCCATTTTCGCGAAACCGCCTGACTTGCTACATAAAACACACTCTTAAACAACAACTATTGACAACAGACATCTGAAATTTTGACAGTTGCCATAAAAAAGGTTGCCCTTACCAACCAATGCATCCACTTCAATCTTCGTGAGCCATCTCCCGTCGATTCCGGAAACATTTCAGGTCGCCCTCGTAATTACTTACTATTTTAGTTTGATTGTGTTGTTGACATAGTGATACAAAATTTCGCTATAGTACTATGTCATTGGCATCCCCCTCCCCTCCTCCTCCCGTCCTGCTGACTCAGTTGTACTCCAATGGTAAGGGGACAATATGTTGGTATATTTTGGAAAAGGGGCGTTCTGTGTCTAATGATATGGTTTTCGCCAATTTAAAAAGGTCATATTCGCACTCTTGGTTTTCAGCTAAACTCTTGCCTATACGCACCATAGTTTGAAGATCTGGTTTCTTATTTATAACTGTACACAATGTATCGATTATTTATTATTAATCTTCCTATACTATCTGTTAGATTTCCTAACGAGGCTTTGAGGTAATCTACTATATTTAGCGCTACAATGGCAGTTTGGTGGTCTCTGATTCGAAAATAGTATCTAAAAGAATTTAACAATTTTCGGAAATTTACTGCATTTGAGTATGGATTTCGGTATCTGAAACCGGCCGTTGGCTTACTGAAATTACTTGGGCTTCTTGTAAATTTAAATTTAAGATACAAAGTTTAATAATGTGTGAAAATTGCTCATTATGTAAAACAATTTCAAGCCACGTTCCCCATCTCGTCAACGCCAGCTGTGGTGTCTGAGGGATACCCGGACAAGTCTGTTTAAACTCACGAATGCGTTTTTTCTTTAATAAAAACTTTTTTGGTAGAAACTATAAATTGTTGTACTTTTGGATAACTGTTTGTAATCAGTTTAGCTACAAGACGACATACATGGAGCAAACAGGTTACATGAAGCAATCGAAGATAAGATCGTTTCAGTAACTTTTTTTTTTAATCCTATGTCCTTTATACCTTGCGGTGTCGGACTATTTATCTCTAATTTTTATCTTCCACAGGTTCCTGTTCTGAGCCAGTTGTTTGGCTTCAATCCATCCCATACTTCTCTTTTCCAATGTTCTATACACTTGCTCCTTCCAGGTGTTTCGGGGTCTACCTATTCTGTTTTTGCCCTCTGTTTTGGCTTCAAATATCCTCTTTGTGATTCGATCTTCTTCCATTCTGTGTAGATGTCCAAGCCATCCCAGTTGTCTCTCTTCTATGACCACTTCTACTGGTTTGATACCCAGACTATTAGTGATTGTCGTGTTTTTGATTCTGTCTCATTCTGTCTCTTCTAGTTACTCCTTCTATTCTTCTTAGGAATCTTATTTCCATGGCCGTAACTCCGCTTTTGATTCTATTTGTGGTTATCCATGACTCACTAGCATATTTTTTGGTATTTCTTTTTATCCAGAAACGAATTTCTCAATATGTTATATATTTCTCCGGATTTCCCTATCCTCTCATTTACCTTTTTCTCTATTCTCCCATTGTCTTCAATGATTGTTCCTAAGTAGTTGTAACTTTTAACTTGTTCCAATGCTTTTTCCCCGATTTTGATGCTATGTTTTCTTTCTTCTGCTGCTATTATCATTGTGTTTGTTTTCCTCCTGTTTAGCTCCATGTTTATCTTTGTTAGTTCTTGTTGGTATATCTTCAAGTTTTGCTGTAATGTCTCTTCCGAGTGTGCTATCAGTACCATATCATCTGCAAACATTAGTTCCTGTACGTTAATTGCATTCATTTTCCAGTTTCCTACTTTCATATTTTTTTCCTTTTTGTTTAGCTTTTTTAACAGCGTCGTCTATTAATATAGAGCAGTAACTTTTCAGTTTTAACTATGTTCGGACCCCCATGTTCGGAAGCAAACATGCCTCGCCGCTTTTTAAAGTACGCACTAACACATTTAAAATCTAGTATAGATTCTGCATCACCTCTACTTATAATATGCAAAGAGTTCCATTTAACAAACTCGAGAGAAATCATTTAGAAATTGGTAAGGTCAATGCTTCCCTAATGACTACAATTTGCCGATATCGTCAGCCAATCTCAACAAATCGAAACATATTTTATTGCTAAATTTGAAAGCGTTTAAATGTAAGAATGCTTTCTTTGGGGAAAGATTTTTCAATTTTCTAACTCGAGGACCATAAAACAGGTTACTTTCATAATCTGCGCTTAAATTGAGTAAGTAATTGAGAAATACACAATGTTCCATTTAAAAATGTGAATTTTATTTTATTGTGCAACCACCTAGCATATTGGAATATATTTTATATTAATAATAATAATCTTTATTTGTCCATCAGACGTCCATTCACAGGCCAATATACATATAGATACAAACTACAAATAAAATAGTACCGTTAAAATATTATACTATATAAACGCAACTTAAATTTAAATTTAGCATGTAAATATAAACATCTACATAAATCTAGATAAACATAACGTAAACATAGATAATAGCTCAAAATAAAAAATATACCTCAAAGAAAACCAAGGATAGTGAATCTTAAGTATATTCGTATACTACTCATAGTGTCAAAATGCAGATATATCTCAAAATATTCATTAAACTTCCCTGACACATGGAATACAGAAGCTTTATATTTTAACTCTAAGAATGTTGATTGCATTCAGTGATGCCTTGGTACATTGAAACCTACTTACGGTAGAAACTATGGTGGATAAGTTTTGTTTATTAGCAAAGTAGTGACTCACTATCACGCTGAAATAGTTAAACTAAATAGTCCGAGCGCCGTGGGGGTAAATACCAGAGGTTCTAAAGGGAAAATATTTTATTTTTATTTTTTCTCGCATAGCAGGGATACCATACCAATAAAGCATACTGGTTTCTAGTACAGCTTACTTCGAACCAAGACAAAATACTTTTGAATTGTCATAGACTTAATAATAATAATAATAATATCTTTATTGCCCAACAGAAAATAATTCCATTTACAAGACAATGCGAGAATAATGTAACCTAGCATATATATATAGTAACAATATACAGCGCAGTAATAAATTAAAATTAGTCGAAAAAGATACAACTGAATCATAGATATAACAATGGCTCGGTGACACCAGAATGCAAGAACAAAATAGGACGACAATGTAAATCCATGTAGACTCTTCAACAAAAAGGATCGTGAAGTAGTTCATTGGCATTTCTAATCATATGCGTAAAGGGTGCTTTAAGCAGAACATTAGTTTTGCATGACGGGACCTTAAAATTAGGGAAGGACCTGGTATCGTACTGAGGTACCACAAAATTAATTTTGGAGAGAAGGGATGGAGCGTCAATAGCGTGATTAATTAGTTTAAGTAGAACTTGGCTGCTAAATTCCTTCCTTCGATCCGATAACGATACAAAGCCGTGTCTCCTCAGCAGACAAGCATAATCAACATCGCGTCCAGGGTAAGTGCCATCAATTTTGAAGGACAGGCATTTCAAAAATCGTTTTTGCACTCTATCAAGTAGTACTTGCAGATGAAGATAGTGAGGATACCAAATTATGGAGGCATACTCCAACCCAGTGCGGACAAGCGAATAGTATAATGCTTTTAGCGAGGCAGGATTATTGAATGATCTGCAGGATCGTATGAGAAATCCTAAGGATTTCATCGCAGAATTTCGTATGGATAATATGTGGTCTGCAAACGACAAATTTGCATCAAACTGCACGCCCAGCTCCATCACAGACGAGTGCCTAGGAACAATAGCCTGACTCACAGCATAGTGAAAATTGTATAGTCTATGACATCTGGAGTAGCTTACAACAGCACACTTATCCAGATTCAAATGAATTCCATTCTGTGTACACCATCTAACAATAGTATCCAGACTGTTCTGGAGAAACAGACAATCTGCCGGGGAGGTTATGGTATTGTAGATCTTAAGATCGTCCGCGTAAGCCAGTACATTGCAGTTCAGCTCCCTGTAGGAGATCATCCAAATAAATACTAAACAAAAGGGGACCCAAATTGGATCCCTGGCACACACCAGAGGAAGCAGAGAATGTTAAGGATGTATATCTATTGTAGTGAACATAGCATGAACGATCAGTTACTGAAGTTGCAACATCATTTCACAATGAAGCCGATAGGACTTCGTTGCTGACAAGCATACACTAGAAATATGCTCGATAGGGAGAGATATTTAAATTGATTAGTAATTTAAAAAATAATAGAACAATTGAAAATTAATATAAAATTAAGCGAAGTTTATTTGGGGGGCAAAAAAATACTATATTTACTTAAAAAGCTATTGACTCATTGAATTTCTAATTTCTTAAACATGAATTATTTAAGTATCAAATTTCATTTGACTAAAATAAAAGTCTTGTGAAACGATAGTTATTACGTATCGAAAAAAACACCTAAATAATTTATCGTCATTTTTCTAGGGCTGATATTAGCTTTAACAGAATAAGGGAACTGTTTGAACTTCTCCTGGTTTGAAGAAGTTATGTTTTTGGTTTAAATAAGTCTCGGTTTGTCTTATCGGTAATTACAGGATTATCTGAGTGCCCTTGCAATATTGAACATTCTAGGTAATTACTGATAATATTATAATCGTAGTTAGAAACCACAGCAATAATACCCTAAACGAGAATGAGAATAATTTGCTAACGAATACTAAGAAGTTACATAAATAAAGACATCGCCGGGATTTCTACTAAGTCTTCTGCGAATATTTGAATGACAATAGAATATTTGTCTACAATAATACCAAAACACATTAAATATACACAAATATGAAATGCGATTAAGTAGAAATAGAATAATCGTTTAGTTTTGCCTGAATACGAACATTTCAGGATTTGAAAATCTAGTATATGGAACGACTAAGCATTTTGTCACGTCCTTTCTGATTAACTGCACTAATTAGTGCAAGGCTAGTTTCCAAACCAATGCAATCTGTGGGGGGTCGTAGTTGCCTTGAAAATTGTTAGATCATCAGCATATCCCAGAGACTCACAATCTAACTTATCAAGTAGATCGTTAATATGAATATTCAGAAGTAGTATACCAAGGTTTGAGCTCTGAGACATGCCTGAAAACATGCTGAAGGAATCAAATACACACCCATTATATGAAACATAAGTACACCTATTTAGTGGTAATGGATAACGTGATTTTAACAAGAATTGGACAAAATCCAATAGCGTCCAGCTTATTCAAAAACAAATAGTGGTCAGTTTTTTCTTCCTACGTCCTTTGTACTTTGCGGTGTCGGACTACCATTCTCTTATTTTGTCTTCCGCTGTTTTCCGTTCTGAGTCAGTTGCTTGGCTTCAATTCATCCCATACTTCTTTTTTCTAATGTTCTATACATTTGTTCTTTCCAGGTGTTTCGAAGTCTACCTATTCTGTTTTGGCTTCAAAAATTCTATCTATTTTGTATATATGCCTAAGCCATCGCAGCTGTCTCTCCTCTATGATTATTTCCATTGGCTTGATATTTAGACTATTAATGACTGTCGTATTTCTGATTTTGTCTCACTTTGTTACTCCTTTTATTCGTGGTTGTCCATGACTCACTGCCATATGTTAGTGTTGGTCTGACCACTTTTTTATACATCTCTTTCGGTGTTTCTTTTTATCTAGAAATGTATTTCTTAACGTATATATATTTTTTTTGGATTTTCCTATTCTCTCATTTATTTCTTTCGCTATCCTCCCGTTGTCTTCAATGGTTGTTCCTAAGTAATAGTAACTTTTAACTTATTCCAAGGCTGTTCCTTCGATTTTGATGTTTTTTTTTCTGCCGATATTATCATTGTGTTTATTTTCATCGTGTTTATCTCTATGTTTATCTTTTTTTCTCCTAGTTTTTCTCCCAATTATCTGATTACAAATATTAATAAAGTCCTGAATCTATGTTGAGTATCATCTAATGTTGTTTCCAGTTTCACTCGGAGTCTTTTTTCTAGTATTCTTGTCAATACTTTTCCTGGGATGCTAGTTCACGTTATTCGTCTGTAGTTTGGTCATTCCTTAGTGTCTCCTTTTTTGTATATGGTCAATTTTTGCAAAATCTTTTTAAATTACGTCGACTTGCTTACGCTAATCAAGTGCGGTGGAGATATATTATGCGATATTATCAAGATTAGCTGTAGTAGACCGCCCCGAAACGCATAGATGGTGGACAATTAACTTTGTATTACATCCAAAAAATATCAAATTGGTATCTAGCACACAACCCAAATAACAAAATTGCGGATGTACTACTGTTGACCCTGTATATTGTATAATTGTTGCTTTATACGCCCTACAGGTCTTTGTTTCGTGCATCACTTCCTATTCCCACCTTACATCCTGCTTGCTTCTTCTTCATTAGATTTCTGGGGAGATTGATTCTTGACTCGACTTGTTCTCATAGTTACTACACCAAGTCAGATTTACATAATAACACCTAATTTCAACGGTTATTCCTAGTTCAACGTTTTGTTTCTTTCGAACAAATCTCCTCGACAAAGAAGTGCGTCATAACCAACAATTAATTAAATGATTTTTTTCTAACAAGTCAGGTAATATAATTACGTCTCATAATGTTCTTCGGAGACAATTACGGGAACAACATAGCGTGATCGGCCAGTGAAAAAAATACGTGCTTATATTCTCTAAATAATTGTATCCTCCTAATTTCATCTGACAATAGCGTATTTGTCGCAGAGAATTGTGTCTTTCTTGACGTTTGAGAAAAACAATAGGGGCCTTGGGTCGTGTAGAAATGCTTAAGGGGATCGTAGTTACAAAGATACATACATGTATCTAAATAACGTAAATATTGTCGTGGTCGTTAGTTTAATGATTTGTTTTTTCCTTGCGTTAATTATCGAATTAAAAATTTGCTACACAAAGTATGAAGCTAGATGACCCTACATCAAATTCTATTATAATCTAATTGTAATTCGAGATTCTGGTGACGAGTGTTGCTTAATGAATTTTCCATTATGAACAACAATCGAAACTGATGGAGATAATCACTTTATAATTACAACAGTCGCACTTAAAGTGTTCGTTTTAAGTAGGAAGCCTCGTTTACATCGGGAATTATTAAGTAGTATTTGCGAAATACTGCGAAAGATGTTGCTGTTCATACGTCAGCAATTTTATATGCTGCAAAGTAGAGTACACTGCAAAGTAGGTTTCAATAAACCCCCTCAATACAACATTTAATTTAAACAGTGGAAGCACTAAAGCATTTTAATACACTCGAAAAAATTGTGTCTGTTATATAGAGCTGTTTTTCTATTAATGGAATGGAGAATCTGGTAAAAAGAAATACCATTGGAAGGCAAACACTCTGGAGGAACTTCAGAACTGTGTATGACTTCATCTAATTTATCGTTAGTCAGGATAGGGTTTACTTTTAAATACCCTCTGGAGCTCTGCAAGAAGTGTTTTCAACAGATAGTCATCGAAGATTTAGTCTGACCACCAAAATCACCAGACCTTAATCCTATGCAGAAATTCTAGGATGAATTAGACTGGCAAGTACATTAGGCGAGACCAAGTTCAGTAAAGCGTTTATGGGGGAGGTTGAGTTGGAAAATATATTTCACAGTTAGTTTGCGGAATACAATATAAACAAATGATAACCTCTGATATCATAGCAAAATGAGCAAATGAAAAAATTGTGAAATCCTTTTGTCACATATCCTTACTACTCAATAGATACTTCATTACTCACATAAGCTGTCACCGTAGATGACATGTTTGTACGTTCTTCTAATAATCATATTATGTGTATTGATATAAACTTAATGTGTAATCAAAGTTTGGCAAAACTCGATAAGTTTTGTTCAGGAAGTGCCCGATTATAACTTTATAACTTTTCGTACGCTTATACTCGTATTGTAGGGTATGGATATACGATGTCCCAAAAATTCTAGACCGTATTTCTTTTTATTTAAACCCCTTTTAAAACGGCTATCGACTTCTTTATTAAAATACAGTCATAACTTTATTAAACCTAACAAAGGATAATGAAAATGCAAGAAAAATATTGCAATTTTAAACTAATAATAAATTAATTCTTTCAACTTTTTAAAAGTCGAAGGTGAAAAAAATATTAATCCTATACCGTAGTTTTAGGTCGCGATGTATCTATATCCTAATTTAGATCAAAGGGATGGATTATTACGAATTGTGACTAATTCACAATCATTTATTTCTCATTTCTCCTATAGTTTATCGTTTTTAACATCTATACATCTGTTACTATAAGAAGTGAAAATGTTTCTACATGGTAATTTAAAATTAAGTAACAGATGCAACATAAATATTTTCAATTCACTCCCAATTGTCGAGGAATGTGTACTAGATGTACGAATACAAAACAGAATAGGTTTGCTTTGGTATTATAGTTTCTAACAAGTATATACACTACCGTCCATAAGTATTATTATAAATTATCGTATGCAAATACAAAATTGTTACACATAGTCCCTAAAGTCAAAATATTTAGATACAAATTTCACCCGAATACATTTTATTGCTGTTTTCCAAGAACATGACTATTGTTTAACGGGGATAGGGTACGATACTTTTAGTAATTACTTTCGGTCAAACGGTTTAGTGTATGTGATAAATCTGTCCGAAATTGTAACAATTTGGTAAAGTACAGAGCATAATAATCCCAAAACCCAGACAGTTGTGAATAAAACAACGTAGTAATATTTGTACTCTTCGCGACGAAGGACATACCGAAGAAGAAATTGCTCTACGGTTAGAGATTTCACCGAAAGGTGTGCATTACACATTGGCCTGGAGAAGAGAGACAGAAGAAAATATTGATAAAAGATGAAGTGGGCAACCACGGATGACTTCTGGAGCTGAAGATAGATTTATAGCAACGACTTCAGAACGAGATATTTAACGGCACAGGATATCGTAACGTCGGCTAATACACAACGACGAACAAATGCTTCTGTTACCACCGTCAAAAGGCGATTATTGGCAATGGGTTTAAGAGAATGCGTTAGCCACAAAAAAAAACGTTTTTAAAACACGTGTATAAAGATAAACGATTTACATGGGCAAGAGAGCATGCAAACTGGTCACTATATTGGAACGCAGTCCTTTAGGCCGACGAATCCAAATTGGTATGCAACGGAGAGTTTTTGTTTGTCGACAATCAGGGAAAAGAACTAGTGAGGCCAGCTTAGTGTCGTCCGTCAAACAAGGAGGTAGTAGTGTTATGGTTTAGGGTTGTTTTGCTGGCGAAACTATGGGTGATTTAGTGAAAATTAATGGAAGCCGTCTTGTTAGTGAGCCGCTTGTATTCCAGGAAAGCAATGACCCCGAATGTACCGCACGAAGTTGTAAAAACTTTTTAAAGGAAAAAAACAGCAATAAATTAACTAAAGTTAATGGTTTGGTCTCTTCAAAATCCAGATTTATCCGCCATAGAGCTGTTATGAAATGAGCGTGATCGAAAGGCTAGACAACGACAACCGCGCGGAATGTCTCGAAAAATTGCTTCGAAGAATGAAATTTGTGCAACGGTTATCAAAGTCAAAGGAGGTCATATCGTCGAAAATAAACTTATAAGTTAAATAATGCCTAAATATTATTTTGTTTGAATTAATTTAGTGTATGCTTTCCCGCATTAAAAATGTTTTCTTTTAATTAGATTTTCATATAAATTTCTCAAAGTACCCTTAAACGTAGAAATCTAAGTAATATAGTTCCCATAATAAAGAAATTCCATATACGTAGGTATCTCATTTTATAAAATTAATTATTATTATTGAAAAATACACCTCTACCCTTCTTATTACAATTAGTAAATGCCCACTACTTTTATCTTAACACCATTCATTAATAAGGTTAGTTATAATGACACTGAAGTTAAGAATTTTTTAAAAGTATAACAGTACATTCATGTAATGCACACCAAATAGATCGAACTAATTTAATTTATATGGTTAAGGAAAAGTACTACTAGTTTAAATACGAATGTTATCCTTCTTTCTGCGAAAACAAATCCGTTTCAAAATATGGAAAGCGATACAGTATATTAAAGTGAAGTAGTACAGTTAAAAGTTTGCAGTGGTTTGCACACTGCACAAAAGTAAAGCAATATATGTACGTCATCAATCGAAATGAATATTCTGTTCAGTTCTGATGACGCAACAAGTCTAGTTACGGTTGTGTGTATGCTTTTGTTGATGATATTTGCGCAAGCTATTACATTTTTATTTGATGAATCTTATGTTAATATTAACTGAGAGTCAGTTTCAATAAACAATTAAATTTTAAAGTTTTAAGCTTCCTTCTGGGTAAATAAATATACAATATTAGTTAAATTGTTCGTTAGTTAAGGTATATTCAATTGGATGCATAACTTACTTTAAAGTAGCCAACACCCAAAAGGTGATTTTTGTTTACTTTCAGGTCCTTACGAATACTCCCTTACTAGTAACGATGTTATAAACTCAATTTCAACGCCTTTGATTGAATTTCTTTAGCATTATTTCAACACGACCTTGACCTCGATGGAACACCTTCACGAAATTCGCCTTTGAGAGTGCTGCATTCACGGGAGGATTGGCCATTTAAATTATTAGAGTCCTGAAATATCCGTAATTAACTGACGATTTGTTTCACAAAATATTATAAAATAACAATCGAGCATATAAATTTCGTGTCAAGTAGTTTCTGTCTATAAAAACGTATCTCTTAGTTTGTATTTGCATGTCTTTTACTGACAGTTCAATTATATAGTTGTCAAAATATATTTGAATTTGAACGTTTTCAATTTTAAAATGGTTTCTGATTGAATCATACTCTGATAATGAACGAAAGGTTGATGGACAATGGGTATACACTTTTAAAGATTGTTTGGAAGAATTTCAAAGCGAATCCAAACATGGAATTTGATTATGATAGTTTTCAGTATATCGTTAAACATTGCGTCAAAGTCTTTAGAGCAACCAAAAATCGAGAAACGTTTATCCGAGTTTTATCTCAACTAACTGGCGTATCATTTGGCTCTTGTCATACGGTTTAAAAAAAAGGATTTGGATTTATTTCCTTATCGCATGACCTGTTTTCAAGAAATTTTGTAAGTTAATTGTTCTCGAAGAATAACATTTTGTCAATGGTTTTTAAACAATTTCAGCAACAACCTACTTAGCATTTACATTTTTTCTGGCGAAGCATTGTTTTATCTGCATTCTGTTAATTCACAGAATATGAGGATATGATCTACAGAAAAACCTGATAATTTTTATGTTGAAGCATCTCTCCATCCACTGAAAATTGGTGCTTGGTAAGTCATAGAAGAATCATTGGTCCGTTTCTTTTATAATGGTATCTTAACAACAACCAGGTATCGAGAAGAAATTCTATTTTCTTTTGATAATCAACTAAATGAAGAAGGAATTACTCATGGTTATTTTCAACAAGACGGAGCTAGGCCACACACAGCAGGTGGAACGATTATATGCTGCAACAAGTTTCCCATAACAGCTTAACAATTTTAAACACTGACAATAAATTTCCAACAAAAGCATGTGATATTACACCTTGCGACTTCTTCTTGTGACCATTTAAAAAAAATCCATTTATAAGATTCAAGTAGCTAATATCGTACATCTTCAAAACAGAACTAGTGTAATAATGGAATTCGTTGAAGCTATATTGCTAAATGTGTTTTCTAGTGTAAGAAAAAGATACGAAAAATGTCTTGAATATGATGGTAATCACTTTCAATAGTTTTTGTAAAAGGATTGAAAAAGTAAATAAACATTACATTTGATGACAGTATTATAATTTGACGTTTAAGTAAGATAACCAAAAAATAATGGGAGAATATAAGTAATAATCTCAGACATGTATTTTATATCCAAGGTTCACTTCCACACAAAATTCATCTGATCACTTTTGTAATACTTGAGGTTTCGCATATAAGGCATTCTTATAGAACCAAGAAGGTTTACATTTTCCAGAGGCAAAGATTCTCAAAATCGATTAAATTGTAAGGTGTACAAAGTCCTTAAATATACTACCATTTGAAGGATAGTGGGGTGCATAATAAACATAAGTATTGTGGTACAATTTACACCACAAAAATTAACCATTCTTTTAAATTAAGTTCTTAAATTACTTACTCTTTACAAGCTACTGGGTTACCCCTGACCAATTCCCTGTTAAAAAATGAAGGAAAAGGAATTCGAACCTCGGCAAACGTGTACATGTTTTATCGTAATAAGCTCATCAAACTCAAGTGTGCGATTGTAGGTACTTCTCTGTTAACTAAATTTGTATTGTTGCTCATTAACATGGTTTCGGGTACGTCTAATCTTCTAAAGGAGTTGATATGGTGAAATAACTTTAATTCGAAGTTGTGCCCGAATTTCACCGTGTGATCTGGCATACTTAAATTATTGGACACCTGTGCCGATAATACATGTATTGATTTTTGGGGAAAGGACAAGGAGGAACTACAACAAGTCATAAACAGAGGCATGAATATACTGGAACAATGGTGCATCGAAAATACTTTAACAATAAACGAAGAAAAAACGGAGTATATGGTATTCTCAAGCAGAACAAAGATATCAAAATTTAACATAAAAATAAGAAACCAGGAAATAAAAAAAGTCTCCAGAGTAAAATACCTTAAATAACAATACGAAACAATTTGAAGTGGAACAACCACACCAACCAACTAATTAATAGGAACGCAATGGCTATTGCAAAGATATACAAAATACTCTTGACGTGATATTGTTGACGATGGATTCTCATAATAACTAGAGTTGTTGTTTGGGCATCGTTTGAACGATGATAGAATCCATCGCCAAGAATATCACGTCAAGAGTTAGAAATTCGGTGCGGAATCAAACAGGTCTTTCAGACAATACGAAAAGACCATGATCAAGCTTGCCAAGGAATCTGACCACCTTACATTCCTGTATAAAGCAAAACAATTTAAGATCGTCCCAAAAGGCTTAAAATTACACTCCCCGTTTCAAGCAATCGAGCCGAGAGGATTGCTAACAGAACTAGCGAAGCATTGGTCAGGGAAAGGATTAACTACCACAGACTCGCCAAAATTCGAATAACACAAGAATGCGAGGAGATCAAGCAGAAGATCAGAAAAATTATTAATGAAGAGGATTCTACGAACATCTGTGCGGCAATATAAAGGACCTGCACTACAATAAATGGACAACTGAAAGATAAACACCGAAAAGCAACTCAGTTGATCCTAGGAAGACAGTAATTAATTTATCCAGTAAGCAGTTAGACGACAACGCCTTTAAAATATTAAACAAAGGCACGAAGTTCGCAATAGCTCCCATACGAGTACCCACGCTAGATATGATACTAGCTGTGGACATGGTAGCAGGAAAATACAACCACCTGAAGCAGCAGATGAATATCGTTGAAGGCTCAGAACAGCAATAGAGAAGACGAAACCGAAACAGATACGGTAAAATATCAGCAAGGCAGAACAACGCAGCCTCAAGGAGTTAACGAGCGACATGAATATCAAGATCTTGCGGGCGGACAAAGGAAACACTACGGTAATAATGGATGTTAAAACATATAACATCAAAATACAAGAAATAATAAATGAAAGGAAATATAAGGAATTAAAGAAGAATCCCACAGCGTCGACGGAATGCAAAATACAACAAACACTGAAGAAATATAAATCAGATCTGCCCAACCAACTCAGCTGGCAGAAATTAACACCACGCTATACGAAGCCACATCTTCTAACAAGCCGGGTATCCCGTCCGTTCAATCGTAAGCTCGAGAAATTCTCCCTGTCATTCACTCGCCAAGTTCCTACTAGATATAATTGCCCCACTGTCGGGAAACACAATCCGCCATCACAAACACAAAGTACTTCATTAACAAGATCAAAGAAATAACGATTGATAAAAATCACAAACGATGGAAATAACCCAACAACAACTCTAGTTATTATATACAAAATACGACAAAGAATACCAGAATTCGCTAGAAAGTCTGTATTCAGTGCAATGTTTACTTCCCCCATGAATTACTTAATAAACGTATGAGGAGATACAATTAAGAAAAATGTGAACAAACTACAAAGGCAGCAAAACAAAATACTAAAACTCATATTCAAAATGGATAGAATGACACCCACAACAGAGATATACAAAAGAAATGAACATTAAACAAAGAAAAAAAAAAGATTTATTACTGATATACAAAATGGAAATTAATTACTTGAGAGGTTCATGCATATGGAACAAGAAGAACATCACATATACAAATACAGACAAATTCTAACAGCAGACGCAGTAAAACATTATAACAAAGTATCAAAAGAAATACAAGATCTAAACTATGTTACGTTGTTGTTGTATATGATGTATGTACATATTTGTATAGTAATTTGTATATGGTAAAGTGTAAATTTTAGTATTTCGTTGATATTTAGTTAAACTGCAACTATGTAAATTAGTTTCGGATCTTTAAAGATGTATTAGCATGTTAATTGAAAAAGTTTTAACCACAGTAACTTTCCGTAATTTCGCAGCAATTTTCGATAACTCTAGGTTGAAGGTTGTTCAAACAATGTAGGAAGTTGTTTAAGTGATACAAGTTAACAAGTACTTGTATTTTTATACACACAGAATAACAAGGGCCATAAGTGCTGTCCAAAGATTATTTACCTGGTTTACATTCCTATTTTTTTTGACATAGTACTTATGTTACGTGGTTTGAAACTTTAAACTTGACATATATCGATTAGATATTGTCCTATTATATTATTGATCAATTAACCTATAAATTACATATTTCGACAGTTCTATTGTATTTTTTCCAAAGATACGTATAGTATACTATTTTTTAACTATCCATACATAGATTAAATTTCCTCTTAGTCCGTATCATATAGAGACACTCAAGGTGTTTTCTCATTGATATGTGATCGTGTAATCTAACATTATAATTACGAGTTCGATAGTTTAGATTATTTGTAAACCATATTACTCGTATCAAATAAACAAACGACCATTAGAAAACACAATAGACTACAATAATACTCTACGCCAAGGTGGAATAACATCACATCAAGGATTATTTGCTACCACAATGTTATAGAGTTTATGCTGGAAGTTTATAAATAATATATCGAGGAAAAATGTGCCACTGTTTGTGATAGACGGTGTATATAATATTCGAATGCTTCTAGAAGCTCTTATGCAAGCGGGATTTAGCATTAACGATTATGGTTCGACACTGAGAATATATTTTATCTTTCCAGATGCTTGAAAATTATTCAGATCTCGAGTATGTACTCTGTATTGGTTTTAAATTTCGTGTCACATGTTATATTTTGATTGAAATTTACGATTCGTACAAGGTATAATTGTTAATTTATTTAAGTACATCGAACTCATCTTTCCCAATAGGTTCCAAGGTTTCCGCCGTTTGTTTTCAAATCGATAAATAAATGCGTGATTAAAAATAGATGATAAAATTACTATCGTAGTACAGCCTTGGCTATAAGTATTGAGCACCCTCGTTAACCTTGACCTATTTGAAGGATATGAAAATAAAATAAATTGAAACCACTTGTATAGATTTATAATGTTTATTATTAAACAAAAACAATATCTAGTGGGTCCACCTTTTATCTTAGTTACAGCAAAATTCTTTTTGGTAGAGAGTCCACAAGCTTTTTACAGTCTTCAGGTCTTACAAAGGCGATCTGAAATGTTTCCGGAATCGGCAAGAGATGGCGCACGAAGGTTGCAGTGGATTTATTCGTCGGAAAGAGCAACCTTTTTTATGACAACTGTCAAAATTTCAGACGTCTACGGTCAATACTTGTTATTTAAAAGTGTGTTTCGTGCAGCAAATCAGGCGATTTCGCAAGAATGGATAAAATCGAATTTCGTGAAGTGATAAAATTCTTATGGATATCTGGGAAAACGGCCACGGAAATTCGAAATATTTTGCTAGAGGTTCATGGCGGATGTACTCCGTCATTTTCGACCATCAGCTTCTGGGTGAGCGCGTTCAAACGTGGCCGCAAAAGCACAAATGACGAACCACACGGACGCCCAAAAATCACTAACACCGATGAAATGGTCGACAAAATTCATGATGTCGTGTTAGCCGGTCGCCGATTGAAGCTGAAAGAGATAGTAGAGACAACAGGCAACTCAGAAGAACGCGTTGGCCATATCCTACACGAAATTTTGGGTATGAAAAAGCTTTCGGCGTGATGGGTACCGCGTTTGCTCACACCGGAGCAAAAGCGAAATCGAGTGAGCGTTTCGGAGGAGTGTCCGGCCAGGATCCGACGCAATCCAAGGGATTTCTTCATGCGCTTGGTAACCGTGGATGATACTTGGATCCACCACTACATACCGGAGACCAAGGACGATCACAGACCAATACTACAGCGATTTGTTGACCCGATTCGATTTAGTATTGAAGGAGAAACTGCCTCGTTTGCAGCGGAAAAAAAGTACTTTTCCACCACAAGAATGCGCCGGCTCATTCATCCCGCATCGTCGTATTCAAATTGAATGAGTTGCTGTACGAATTAGTCCCTCATCCTCCATATTTGCCGGACCTAGCCCCCAGCACCTTTTCCCTATTCCCAAACCTGAAAAAATCACTGCGGAAAAGTGATTTGCCTCAATTGAGGAGGTCATCGCCGCTACAGATGACTATTTTGCAGGCCTCGAAACATCTTACTATTCCGACGGCTTGAAGAGACTGGAGCACCGTTTGAAAACGTGTATTGATCTTCGAGAAGACTACATCGAAAAATAAAAATAGAAAGCCACACCAATATCGTGTTTTTCTTGTCGAGTCCGGAAACATTTCAGGTAGTCCTTGTAGGACCACATAGTTATTACTGACCATTAAAAGTTAGAGAATTTAAAAACAATTGTAAAGCTTTTGGTAAAAATAAACTTACCAGATTACTGCAGGCTCGAGAAAATATTTTGTAGCCATCCTTTACCACTTCGGGATACAGCTTAATCCATAAAGAAATTTTGTTCGCTATACTAATTGTGTATAGATATTCAATGAATGAATAGTTTATTTGGGAATTAGTAGTAATAAAACGTATTTACCACATCTCTTCTGCTAGGCGAAATTAAACACGTGTGCAGTTCTTGGAAAAAAGTATAAGAGAAACCATTGGAAAAGATTTATCGTTCTGAGAATTGTCCGCTGTCGATCTACATTAGGACTTACTAGGAATTTTTACTAATAGAAAGAATAAGAAAAAGCCTAAATATGCAATTTTTATAAAAATATGCATAGAAATATATGCAAAAAATGTCGGTCTCTAATTAAAAGTGTTTGACTTGCATGTTACTATATTTTATATATAGTTCTGTAATTGGAATTATTTACATATACCTGTTGAGCAAAAAAAATTGTTATTAAATTTATTTTGATAATTCTCTATTTCACTTCCAGCTAATATATCCATCTTCTCGGCCGGTATGATGGAATCGTGGACATCCCCCGTACTTCCCAAATTACTCAATCACAATTTCACGGATGAGAATCCCCTGGGCCGTCCGATAACTAACGATGAAGAATCTTGGATAGGATCCTTGATATCAATAGGAGCAATTGTCGGGCCGTTCATCTCGGCATTTTTGGCCGATCAAATAGGAAGGAAGAAGACCCTGCTGGGTCTCGGCGTTCCCCTAATCGTATCCTTCAGTATCCTGATTGGCGCCAGGCATATAGCTCTCTTCTATTTTGCGAGGATTTTAGCTGGAATCTCCATCGGCGGGATATTTGCGGTCCTACCAACCTACATCGCGGAGGTATCTGAAGTATCTATACGGGGTATGATGTCGACGAGCATGAACAACTTCGAAGTGATGGGTTTCTTCACGTCCTACATTATTGGCCCCTACGTTTCGCTACGGATGTTCAACATAATTTGCGCGTTGGTACCGCTATTGTTCATAGTAATCTTCATTACCATGCCCGAATCGCCATACTATCTAATTGCCAAGGATAGGAAAGAGAAGGCAAAGCATTGTTTAAAACGGTTGCGTTGTACGACGGACGCTAAAGCCGAGAAAGAGATGGAGTTGATAAAGATATCTGTGGATAAATATCTAGGCAGCAAATACGTTGATATTTTGAAGACTAGAAGCAATGTTAAAGCTCTTATCATATCGCTATCACTTATAAGCTTTCAACAATTATCTGGCGTGAACGTGATCACTTTCTACACTCAGATCCTATTCGAAGCTACTGGGAGCTCATTTCGTCCCGATCTATCCGCCATAATTATTGGAGGAGTACAGGTGATAGCTGCCTTTGTCACGCCTTTGGTCGTTGATAAACTTGGAAGAAGGATCCTGCTACTAATCTCAGCAGCCGGCATGCTATTAGCGGAAGTTCCTTTAGGGCTCTACTATTATCTTCACGACGAAGGAACTGATCTAAAAAGCTTATATTGGCTTCCAGTAAGCTGTCTAGTATTCTACATCACTGTTTTCAATTTCGGCTTCGGTCCTCTACCATGGACAATGATGTCCGAGTTGTTTCCGGATAACGTAAAAGCTGTAGCTACTTCATTAACCACTTCGGTATGTTGGTTGCTTTCTTTCGTAATCACGAAGTACTTCGAATCGATTTCCGTCCAAATTGGAATGGGAGGATCGTTTTGGATCTTCAGCGGCTTTAATTTCATCGCGATCATCTTCATCATATTCTGGGTGCCCGAGACCAAGGGGAAAACGTTTGAAGAGATACAGGAAGATCTACGCCGTTGAATTTTACTGTTTATTGTATAGGCTTATCTCGCGATTGTATGAGTACACCAGTCCTCCCTTTTGTCTTCATAAGATCTCATTTAGCGTGTAAATATTATTAAATACCGTCTGCAATTTATTTGTATATCTGAATATTTTATATTTATGTAAATGTTGTTTTATAACGTAATACAAAAACATATTTATTTTATATACAAGCAGTTTGATTTAATCTAACGTTCAATAACAATAACAGCAACCACACAAGGCGCACCAAGTGCACCAGGGACCTCGGCACGTTGCACAAGAATACATGAGCAGTTAGAAACAGGTTCTACTAAAATTGATAAACTCAAACATCGATACTGTAGTAATCCTTAAACATTCTTAAATGAATAATGTTTATTTACAGATTTTAATAATGAAAAGAAATTATTAAATAAAACGCAACCCATATAATGGTTGATTTGATAACGACCAACTTGTAGCATATACGAGGTAGGCGCCATAAATTCTCGGTCTGATATAGAAAAAAGAAACTTGGAACAATATAAGAAATTTTATTTTTTAATGTAATCTCCCCTAACTTCTACACATTTACTACAACGACTAATTAATAATTCGGTACTTTTTTAAAAATAATCTCAAGTTTTTCTGTCAAAATGTTCTATAACAACTGCTTGCAACTCACTGTCGTCCTTAAAACGACGTCCTCTAAGGTCTGTTTTAAATTAAATAACAAATAAAAGTCAGAAGGAACCCTATCCGGACTATACGGTGTATGTTCCAATTCGTCAAAGCCACATTCGCGGATGGCAGCTTGTGAAACGGCGGCAATATGGACGGGAGTATTGTCGTGCAATAATCGCACACCTTTCGTGAATTTTCCACGATGTTTTGCACGAAGACTGTACCTTAATTTATGGAGTAAAGACGCATAATATCTGCCGTTCACACTTGTATTGCGCTCTTTAAAGTAAATTAGTAAAATGCCCTCACAATCCCAGAATATCGCCTTTCTGGGACGAGGTTCATTAGGTCGCCGCTACTTCATGGACTCGATAGAGGATCGTAAAACAGAACCACTGTTTCATCCCCTGTGACAGTGGACTCCAGAATCGGTTTTGGGGCGTTCGAATAGATTTGTTATAGCTGCTTTTTTCAAACGGTGATCTTCTAACATTAAATTTTCAATAATTGAAATTTGTTGAGGTGTTATAACTTCAATTGATTAACCCGACTGTTCAGCATCTTACAGGGATTCTTGCCCCAAACGGAAACATTTTGCCCAATTTTTTAGAATGGAATACGAAGGAGATGAATCACCGTAAACGCCGTCTAAACACTGTTTTATGTGATTAGGCGTATGCTCTTCTTTTGTTAAAAATTTGATGACCGCGCGATACTAAATTTTCATTACTTGAGACATTTTCATGCGGTACTCAATTTTCATTACTTCAAACATTTTTATGTGCTAGTCACGTTGGTTGGCTGGCTACCAAAAACTACTGCTCTATCATACTTATAGCGCAAACCTCTCGTATGTGCATGTATGCCGTGACGGAATTCGAACAAGCTTGAACCTGTATAACCTGTCAGGCCGAGAATTTATGGCGCTTACCTCGTAAAATCATAAAATTTGTATAACTTATATTGATTAAATATTGATTTGCATAACTCAGTCAACTTTAATTTAAACTCCAGTGCATCATACAATACTCAATACAACAGACAACAAAAATAGCATAAAAAAGTAAAATGTTTTAAGAACATTAAAGAAACATGATACTCCCATTTAAGATTATTATTAACTATTACACCTAAAAATTTACTGAACTTCGCGATAATAAGGCTTGGTAAGCTAAAAATACTAATTACTTTAGATCTAATAATTTGAAACAAAACGCAATCAATTTTATCATCATTAATTAGAAGATGATTATCTTAATCAATTACAAATCTTCTCGTAGGCAAAACATGCCCTCTGAAAATGTTCATCACAAGTTTAAGCACTTATCAAAACATTAATATCATCAGCATAATTAAGAAAATTGCAATAATTAAAAGGGCACCTAACGTTATCAATTAAATCATTGATATGGATAAGAAAGAAAAATGGTTCCAGAACAGAACATTGTGGAACACCGTTAATAATACAATATACCTTCTGCACTTTATCCCTTAAGTAGAAAGTGAGTTAATTCTTAACAATTCATCTAGCACATATGCTTTCTAATTTACATTAGTAATTTAAAAAATTTAAAATGGCAGTGTAGGTATTCCTTTCTGTTTTAAAATCATACCGAAAATCACCGAATACATTGTTAGTGAATTAGTTTTGTGTTCATTAGACGCTGGTATATTTTCGTGAAAACAAGCAATATATTAATCACTTTATTTTAGTGAGCCTTTTTAATGCATGGGAAGAGTAATGGAAATGATTGATTTGGAGATGATATATCTGAACCTTTTTATTTCTATAAAGGGAAATACTGTTAAAGGATTAAAGTAAAAATACAAAAAATATTCTAGGCATTATAGGGACAAAACCGGATGGATTGTTTTTTTATACATGTCACATCTAAATACAATATAAGATTAAAAGATTAGAATCCATTAATAATCACTGTTCAGTTTATTTTTCGCATAATCTGTTATTATGATAAGCGATTAGTGAATAAGTTTAAAATATTAATATAATCAACATATCAAAATAAAACTTGTATAATTAAAGAAATTTGAATCTATATTATTGCGGTGTAACGGTAAGTCTAGTCATAAATAGCTTCAAATAAAGAAATATTGCACTATTTTCTTCAATATATATTAATAAACCATTTTAAAGAAATTCTTACATCCAAATAATATATTTTAGATCAAAACCTCCCCATTTAGACGTCTTACCACACCGCATCTGAGGACGATCTAAACAATTCTATCCCTGTCTCATAGATGGCGCCATGCATTTTCCAAAAATGTGGAAATATCTAACAAACTGTGGACAGAAAATATTTATTTAGATATTGTAACAACAGAATAAATATTTAAAGTGATATAAATACAGGTTGCAAGTTTTCTTTGTAATCTCAAAGTTATATACATTTGATCACGTAACCTTAGATTTACAAGCTTCTAAAGAATTTTTAGCGTATTACAATATATCTTACTAATTATTAAGTAAAAAATTAAGAACTGGGTGTTTTTTCTACCCTGAAATAGTATAATGTATTTTATGTCTACCTAACAATTCAAATAAATCGAATTTAGACGAATTTCCACTTGGATGTATTGTGGCGAGAATAGGGGGTATAGGAACTACTCATAATTTAAAATACAATTCCTAATAGTATTATAAATTGATATAAAAGGTTTGAAAAATTATGTATAAGTTAATAAAAAACCTGTGAAATTCAAATCGATTAAATACCCGCCAAAGATCGAAATAGATGATGACGTCAACGTTATATAGATATCAGATATTATATATACATGTCACGTGTCTCTTACGTGAAAAATGAGTAGAAAGCACAATCAAAAAGTAAAACCATAAAAATAACATAATAAAAGAAGTTTACAACTTGTTTTGTTTATTTTTTTCACACAAGATTATTAATTTTACTACTAAAAACAGGTCATTCGTAATTTATGCATAATCTTAATTGAAATGCAATTAAATGATAGATACAACCAATTTTGGGTGATTTTTAACTGGCAAATAATATAGCTTGCATCGAATTGTTAAACGGCATTTATTTTAGTATTATTAAATAAATACGAAATTACTCATAGTTTTCAAATTACTCCCACAAATATCACAAAACAAGCCAAATAGCTACAAAAATAGACACATTTTCTAATAAATTCTCTAATTCAGGTTGGCAACCTACAGCATATATGCGATATTTTTTTAATTATTTAGATATCCAAGTCACATTCTCATATTTATTATACTTGCAAGCACAACTATCCTCTGCAAATAAGTAATAATAAATTTATACCTGCTTCTATAACGACCTTTAAAGGAATGTTTGCCCAGACAGGTAGAAATTCCGGCCACGGTGGGAAAGAAACCTTTATCGTAAAGGTGCATAGCAACCTCCTAATATAATTCGTCTAATATTTGGGGATAGTTTCCGAAGGGTAGAAGCATTAAAACTTCTTAAACCGTTACGAACCATGCGCACTATTAAAAATAATTTCCAACATTCTTCCTTCCCGCCATTCCACCATTTTTATACGTGCAACGGTTGGCGATAACACGTGTTGGTACCTTCGGTGAGTGTTTACGATTTTTCAAACGTTTTCCTAATAATTACGCACTTATAGACTCGAAAAGTGGACAAAACGAATGTACTTTACGCATTTAATCGGGGGAAAATAAATTCGTCCGAGAATTGCGGTAATTAAATTCCTCCAGGAAGATAATAACCTCACATTTCTTGCGGTATAAGCTTGTGTTCTATCTATTGTTACATATTTTTCCATAGGTGTGACTAGATTGAACACTCGCTTGTAACGTAAGAATTATCTACGTGGATGCGGATGATTCTTTTCTAGTCGTATGTATATCTCTTAAATTTATAACCTTACATTTGTATATTATAGGTTTCAAGGATAGGTTACATCGATAATTTTAGTAAATTATGAGGACCTTTGTGTCGGATATATTCTTCTTTGGTGATCTAGTTGTATGAGTATTTTATACGTCATAAAGCTGGTTCAGCAAAGCAGAATGTATTCGACTCTTCTTCGTGGGATTTTTTTTTTGTTACATATCGTATTAGTTCATGGATCTTCCATAAAAACTGCAGAGGGTTTCCGATTTGAAGGAACTTCTGGTGTGATATGTTGTTTTAAGTCTTATCACAGCCAGTAGTTACCTACGAAATGGAGCACCCATTTCATCTAAATACTTGAATTGTGGGGCAATATACTTTGTGTCTAAGGTAACGGTCTGTAAGTTTTAAAAGTAACTTCAAAATTAAAAAAAAACCTTTTTTATTCTTATTTGCTGTTGAATCTATAGAGATATCTGTTTCTAAGTTAGCTGTTTGTGTTTATTTTATTCCTTATCGATGTATTTTGTTTGTAAATTATATTTTGTTGGAAAGAACGGTTACAAAGTACAAATTTTAAATTGAAACTTTGAAGTATTGTGCTGCCATCTCGGTTATTATGTCTGAATCAAGACCTTGACTTGGAGTTTTGAACAGTTATTAACAGAGGGCGCGATTTACTAAATTTGTTTTTAAAAGTATTTTCTTATACTGTACGGATATATACTGGGTCTTCGTTAAAAATTTGCTCTTACGTGATCTCTAGAGTATGAAAGCAATATTATGAAATTGTAGTGGTTCGCACAATAATCACTAAGTAGTTTGATAAGTATAAACATATTTTAAATTGTTACGAAGGAAATATACGTATACAAAAAGATATTACTTATTTTACATTTTTTCAATGAGTTTAACTTGCTATAGTAATGTAAAAGTTTTGTAATTCTGTAAAATTATTTTATAATGGCATTTTGCAAATAAAACCAATATTTCATTTTGATGCTACTATAACAAATATGCAGCAAATACAGGGTTATTTTTTAGACAAATGTCCACTCTTTTTAAGTTGTGATAGACAAGTAAATATACTCTATATTCGGAGGAGTAGAATGAAAAGACTCGTTTACAGAATGGATTTTTCAGAACTTCTTGTTGGCGGCAGTTTTAAAATCAGCTACAATTTTATATAAGATGTAGTAAAGTAATTAATTTAATATTCATTACAAAAATAAATAATTAATTAGTGAAATATAGAAAATACTACAGAATAAAGATACACGATCTAAACATCAAACAGTTGTAACAATATGGCGGCCGGCAATATATCAACTATCGCTATACTCCATTTTTTAATTCCGAGAAGTGAAATGAAAAGACGCGTTTACACAATGGAATTTTTCAAAGCTACTTTCTAGCGGCAGTTTTTAAACTAGCTAGGATTTTCTATAAGTTGTAGTTACGCAATTATTATTACAACGCAAATTAAATACAAACGCACTGAGCCAAATGTACGATCTAAACGTCAGTTTTTGCAACAATATGGCGGCCGGCAATATATTAAATATCGCTAGTGTAATTTTTACTGAAAACTGACCACCAACAGCTAGCCTATTTTTTGGCGCTTCTATTTAAAAACACCCCTCCGAATTAAAAAAAATAGGGTATAGTATAATAATATTAGCAATTTCCTGCTGAATTGTTAGTTGTAGTTTTTCCAAATTGTATAATCTCTTCCAAAACAGTTCGTTTTTTAGATTACCAAATAAATACAAATCATAATGAAATGTTTCGTGCAAAAATATTGATATCACAATTCTTCGTTTAGATATTAGTAATTTGAAATTTCATATCAAGTATCATCATTGTATCAACTCTTTCTGCTATTGTACTGGATTTAGTAAGCACAATACAATTTAATCTTCGTAGTTTTCTTTTTAATTTAATAAATGATAATGCAGAGATAACACGATGGAAAAAATATACAGAAATTACGACAAATTAACTATCAAATAGTTAAAATTCAGTGGATTACTAATATGAAGTTTTTATAGTGTAGAGGCTGTCCCAAAATTACAAAACATGCTAAAGTTGATTTTTGTAACGGAACATCCTGTATATCGATTCCTTTTTGGTTTCTAGAATCGAAATAAAAATGAGTTTCACTAATCTTTGCCTCATCGAAACCTAACGGTTTTTAAAATATTTTGTATCTTATCAAAATGTAGTACCAATTGTAATGAGATATATTTCCTTTTTTTGAGCCATATTCACACTAGGGTGTACTGATTAATTAAGTTTTATGTTACACTTACGAAAAATTTACTAGTCCATACAAGGTGTTCAAAAGCCAAGAATAAATTGTAAGTTTTAAACATTGATGAACTTGTTTCATTTAAATGGAACATCCTGTACTTTATGTCAACAGCAGATGCAAAATTTAATTGTCTATCTAATATTATATTTTCGTATATGACGTTTTCATGGAAAACGTAAATTTTCAAAATGCACTGCCTTTATAACAAACCATGTAACATGTATTAAGTTACCTACGGTATTTTTGACATTTTACAACTATTTATAACAAACAGCAGGTTAAATAAATTTTATCACACTTCAAATTATATTTATTTATTTACAAAATATTTTATTTTTATCAACTACTTCAAATAATGAAGAATATAAATGAGCGCGCAAAAATAAACAATGTATTTATTTATAAATGGATCTACTTTTGAATAACTGTTTCCAGTAAATTCAGCTACAAGGTAACATGTAGAGAGCAAACAGGTTACATGAAGCAATTGAGGGTCAGATTGTTTTAGTAACTTTCTAGCTTTATTTCGAACCCTCATCTCTAAGCAACATTACAAGTTAGATTCCCGATATTTTGAACTTTTCAAACGTATTTTCTGCAGTTTCTACTCTCCTTTCTGCGTTTGTCTTCTGCAATATTCTATTACGTAAAAAAAGAGCCAAGGATACCTCACCGTTTTTTAAAGTGCGCACTAACACATTTAAAATACAATTCTTTCTTGCATCCGTTGTTTAATCTACGCTCCCATATTTTCCGATGCTTTAACTCTGCCTTTATTTCATCCGTAATCGTGTTTTTCACCCGCTGAATATTATACTGCAACTGGCAATCTCCATTCCGGAATGTATTTCCCCCAAAACTTCATTGTCCAGAATATTTTGTGGAATGTTGCACTTAACATCAAGTTTGAATATAGTTAGAATATGCTACATTAAATCGGTTAAGAAATCTTAACATAACAAAGAAGGTTGTCGATTCGCCATCATCAATCTAATCTGGCATTTATACACATTTTAACCATACGCGTATGAATTCCGACTTCTAGTATGTCCGGCCACTTTCGAAATATATCATCGCCGCTAATAAGTGCGTCCTCGTTTCTGCAGGCTTACTAAGTAATCATAAGAAAAGAATGATTCACAGGTATAGCAGTAAACTCCACTCACACAAATTAATTAATTATGCGGAACGCAGCGTTTCGAGAGCACGTGGGCTCCCATTGTCAACCGTGTTACCAACTGGAAGTAAAAACTGTATCACACATGCAAATTATTTTCTACGCAGGCTCTAAAATTTCTAACCATATGACTATTTACAATCTACTAGGTGGCCTCCTGCCTTTTACGGGGAAGCATGGACCGAAAGCGAACCGTATCATTTAACTTCTATGGATGTCGACCGTATTTTAAGGAAGGTCCAATACAAACAACACATTAGAAATTCCACGACTTTGACATCAACAAACACCGGTAACAAGAAATTTATAACTCTTCCTTTTCACCCAACAGTAAAAGGGTTAAGTAAAATTTTCCGACAACTAAACATGAACGTGTCTTTTGTGTCAAAAACAACTTAAAGAATCTCTTAGGGAATCCCAAAGATAAACCGGAGATGATAAAAAAGTCTGGAATATACCAAATCGCATGCAATGGTTGTGAGAAAGTTTATACTGGACAAACAAAAAGGAGTATCGAAACGAGGTTCAAAGAACATATTAGACACTATCGTTTCGACAAACCTGAACTATCAAACGTAGCAGAGCATATGGTAAAATCCGGACATAAGATTGATTTAAAAAATCTGACACTACTTAAAAACGTGAACTCGTATAGAGAATTAGACGCGTACGAAACGGTATATATGAAAAAGAACGGAAACTTATTGAACAGAGAACCACCCCCAATTGCACACTCGAGTTTGATGGATTTATTACCATAGACCCTGTTAAATGATACGGTTCGCTTTCGGTCCATCCTTCCCCGTAAAAGGCAGGAGGCCACCTAGTAGATTGTAAATAGTCATATGGTTAGAAATTTTAGAGCCTGCGTAGAAAATAATTTGCATGTGTGATACAGTTTTTACTTCCAGTCGGTAACACGGGTGACAATGGCAGCCCACGTGCTCTCGAAACGCTGCGTTCCGCATAATTAATTAATTTGTGTGAGTGGAGTTTACTGCTATACCTGTGAATTGTACATCCACACAGTCCTTGCAATCGTCATTAGAAAAGAATGAAGTAAATGGAATTGAACATGAAATTTTTATGACTGATAAAGATGGTAGAATATCTTCTAGATTAGTGTTTGGAAACAATTGAGAGCAGAATGTGATATTCTTTGCACATTAGATGATGTAAATTAAACGAATATCATGGATTGAGTAAAAAAAAATGTCCTCGTACAGTTAAAAATAGAACTGTCACGCTGTATTACTTTGTTCACATCCTTTGAATGATCCCGTCAATTGCTAACATCCAACAAGAAGTTAATGAGTATCTTTCAAACTCACATAATATTTTGAATTTGTTGAAAATTTTTTCCTTTCGTTTCGGGCACGCATACTACCACAAATATGATCGTGAAAACGGTCATACCAGCATATATCCAAAACGATCCACCTATTCCGACAGATTTCGATAAATAATTGAAGGTGAAAACAATGAAAAACGCTGTCACATAAGAAAAAGATGTTGTAGTAGAAGAAGCAACTCCTCTTATATTCCCAGGTAATATTTCAGACATTACAATCCATGGCACAGGTCCTAACCCCAGATTATAAGCTATCACGTACGCTGTCAACGTAGTAATAGGCATCCATGATAGATTAGTGACGTCGTATCCTTGTTCTTGTAAATGGAAGAATAGACCCAGGAAAATTTCTGGTATAATGACACAAACTGCTGAAATTATAAGCAGAGCCTTCCTTCCTGCTCTGTCTATAGCTATTGGGGTAATTAGGCTTGCTACAATCTGCACTGCACCAATGACAATTGGTGGTAGTGCTGGATCCATGGAAACACCAGCCGATTCAAAGATACTCTGAGTGAAGGAGGTTACTACATCGATGCCGCAAAATTGGCATATCGAAACTAAAAGTACGGCGATTACAAAGGCTCTAGTTAACTTCTTTGTCTTGAAAATATCGCAGAAAGTTCCTTTGTTTTTCGTGTATTCTTCGACCTGCCCCTCTATCTGTTTTAATTCTATCTGCACTTCAGTTGTACCACGCAAATAGACCAATGTTTGCTGAGCTGTATCTCTACGACCTTTTTCGATTAGACAATATGGTGTTTCAGGTAGGAAATAGAATAAAGCTACCATTAGAACGGGAGCTACTAATTCTAACATGTTAAAGTACGTTACAGATAAATAGGCCCCAAAGACGTAGGATAGCAACATTCCGAAACATAGGCACACCGAAAATGTCGAGCATAGCACGCCACGAATGGCGACGTCTGAAACTTCAGCTATATACGTTGGTATCACCGAAAAGACGCCGCCTATACCGAATCCCGCCAAAAATCTGGCGATGTAAAACATTTCCACTTCTGAAGCAAACGCTGCCAGGGGATAGGCGATAATATATGGTACAACAGTCAATAGCATGGTATATTTTCGTCCAATTCTATTTCGAAGATATGCATATGCGAACGGCCCGACTATACCGCTGATCTGGTGGAAAGAAGCTATCCAGGATGATTGCGCTGATGTAATTGCGTTTCCTAAGGGATTGTTCTCGTCCGATTTGCTAAGTTTTTCCAGTATTGGTGATAGCCATGTCATCATCATTCCGGTAGTTAGCGATGCTAGATTAGCTGTGGGAATTTTGAAATTTTAGTAGCGTGGCTGGTAGTAATTAAAATGATTGGTCTCATTAAGTGCTACATATTTTTAAATTTTACGTGTGTACTTGCTTTATTATACTGCATGATTGATAGTAATTAATATGATTGGTCTCATTAAGTGCTACATATTTTAAAATTTCGCAATTGCGTTATTATACTGTAAAAGTTACTTATCAAAAGCCCTTTTTTAACATAAGAGCATGCAATTAACTAGCTTTTATGAAAATTTTATAATAATAATAATAATAATAATAATAATAATAATAAAATTTGTAGTAACACATTTGGCGTTACTACGGTGACCCTGCAGCTTATAAATACCAACTTTCCCTTCTTTGATATATCTTTTGTTACTGAGAATGAGGTGCTGAAGAGTGCTGTCTATATTATGCAATTTAATTATTAAAAGTTCGACTTTTCCGACAATTTGGAAAACTAGTAAAATAAAGCCAGTGTTTAGGGGAGGTGATCGCACTAATATTGTGAACTACAGACCTATAAACAATTTAGCGAACTTTGTAAAACTATTTGAATATATTTTTTATAACACTATTTACTTTAATGTTAAACCATTTTTGTCAATCCATCAACACGGATTTATGCCGAGGTAGATCCATTGTAACCAACCTGGAAATATCAGCCAATATATATCACAAGCATTGGACCGGCGAGGACAAGTTGATGTGATCTACACTGACTTTGCTAAGGCTTTTGATCGCATTAACCCCAATTTACTTTGTGTTAAACTAGAGAATATTGGCTTCTGTCCTTCATTGATAAAGTTGGTTGCTTCTTATCTCTTTGGAAGGAATGGTTATGTCTTTTATAATGGACATTCGTCGGCTCGCTTCAGAATATTATCTGGAGTTCCGCTCGGTTTTAATCTTGGACTACTATTATTTGATATTTTTTGGTTTTAAACGATTTACTTGATAAATTGCGATGTGGGTTTTTACCATACGCGGGCGACCCCAAGATCTACAGTGTTATCGATTCGCCAGTCGATTGGGTCAAGATGCAGACTTACCTTACCCTTGTTAACGACTGGTGTA
Organism: Trypoxylus dichotomus; assembly: GCA_023509865.1. Classification (NCBI taxonomy): domain Eukaryota; kingdom Metazoa; phylum Arthropoda; class Insecta; order Coleoptera; family Scarabaeidae; genus Trypoxylus; species Trypoxylus dichotomus. The sequence goes on from CM042078.1 coordinate 15,180,121, forward strand.
CTCGGAATGGTAAACCTTTAAATATTGTAAAATGTGTAGTGATCTCTTATGCCAAATCAGCATGGAAGAATTGGATGAAGCAATAAATAAATTGAAAAATGAAAAAGCATCAGGAAGTGATGAAATAACAACAGATATGATTAAAAATATGGCTAAGAATAGAAGAGAAATGATGTTAGAAAGAGGTACCAGACGACTGGAAAAAGGCACTAACTGTACAAGGGCAATAAGAGAGATTGCAATAGCTACGAGGGTATATTCCTCTTTAAGTTCAGCTATGAAAGTACAGAATAGATAAGACAAAAGAATAAGATCATTATTAGATCCAGAGCGGATTCATAAAGCCAAAAAGCACGCAAGACCACGTTTTTTCCATAAAGCAGATAATACAAAAGGCTTTGCAAAAAAAAGAGAAA